>CM077235.1:714601-1967101 GCA_039654775.1 Spinibarbus caldwelli | reverse complement strand
ATGAATCTCTCACTCTCACACCCGACTCATAGAGCTGCTTTCATGTTGATGTTCAGGGTTTCATCCGCTCATACTGAGGCGTGAGTTATGGATCTGGACACTCCTGCAGCTCAGGATTGAGGATCTGGGGTGTAAACATGGGACCTGACCGCAGATCAGCGGAAAGATCACTCCACACCAGGGTTTTATGCACTGAGTTTTATGGGTGGTCAACGCTGAAGTGTTTTTTCTGTGCTCTTTTTTATATTCCCTGGCTGCATTAAACGACACGACGTGTTATGGCACCGTACTTTCTGCTCAGTCTCCACACTGTAGATTTTGCTTGATATTTGACCAAACACATCTTTTTCAAAAAAAAAAAAAAAAGAAATCTTTTCAGTGTTGAATGTAATATTCAAGTACACAATGCTAAGTAGTAACTGATTACATGTAATCTGGATTACGTATTCAAATTCCAAAAATTAAGTACTTATAATTAGATTACATTACATTTTATAGTGCTCACAATCATGACTACATATTATTCACACAATGGCAGTAAATTATTCATTATGCATTGATTTGCTCTAATTATTCTTTAATGTTTAATACACTTTATGATAATAACAAAGAATGGAAAATATTTTTGTATGAGTTAAATCAAAAGTAATCTAAAGGTAATCAAAAAGTATTCAGAAAACATTACATGATATGTGTAATCCAGCAGATTACGTTACTAACTACAATTTCCATTGCAGTATGTAAATTGTCGGTACTGGGAAGATTACTTACAAACTGTATTGTAAGTAATCTACCCAGCTCTGGAAGTACATCTAATTCAGAAGGCCTAAAATTTGTAAAATCAACTTTTATTTATTTTTTATTTTTTTTCATTAGGACACTGAACAGTCATCATTGGGCAGTCTCTCTCAGACATAATCAGATGATATTTCAGACATGTGCTCAGTCTGATATTGTGTGAATGACTGTTCTCTGTCAGTCGGCTGTCATGTGTTTTCCACTTCATCCTCCTGATCAGATTGCAGTCGCTCTGTCAGTCAAGAAAAGAAAGAGAAACACAGAAAGGAAAAAGATCTCAGGCTGTCAAGCAGATGAAACACACAGAACTGGGATAATTCATCAGAGTCATAGCGCTGTGAAATATTAGCGTTACAAGTGATGACAGAGAGGAATGGGATCTACGTGAGCATATTTTAATGCATGTATTTTTCCATTTGCTGCTTTGTTATATTAGCCGTAGATTTGACCACTGAAGTGCTAATTATTTTTCTGAAATGTATTTTTTGTTTAAAACCTGTTGAATGATTTAACTCTTATGCTGTGCGGAAAATGCCAAACTGACCGGCCTTTTAAAAATTGCTTGTAAATCTGGCATTATGCTATATATTATCATCAAATCTTGGATTTAATCTTTCATTAACCTTTTTTTTTCTTTCTTTTAATTTCCACAGAAACTGAACTGATGATAGGCCACATTGATCTGAGTTTATGCACTTGAAAATAGCATTATTTGTGGATAATTTTGACAATGTTCACTCAAAAACTGAAGTGCATCAGCTCAGATCAATGATGCCAAAACGAAAGTTCACTTCCAAAAAGAAATACAAAAGCTTTGCTAATTGAAAGAAAACAAGTTGACAAAAAGATTAAATCCAGAATTAGGTAATAATATAGCATAGCGAGAGATTTATAAGCAATTTTTTTGTAGACTGGTCATTTTTGACCAGAAAAACCACAAGTATAGTGAATTGGGGGTTAGTCCAGTGCAAAAACATTAACTAGCATTTCTGGGAAAAAGAAAATCGTCTCTGGATCAAAATGACTGGAACACAACATGAGGGCTAATTAATTTAAATGAGTTCTTGTTCTATTTTCAAATCTCAAAATCAATCATAATTATCACAAATATCAAAATAAATAAGTAATATCATCTTTAAATGTCTAAGTAGAAATGACGTGCTATGCATAACAATACATTAGGAAAGACAAATGTTATCGTCCAGATCAGGGCAGTGTTTGATATTTTGTATATTTTATGACCAGTCATCACTGACTCCCCTTTTGAAAACCTATACAAAATATATTAAAATCCATAGAACAGTTATAATCAGACACTGACTATTCACTGAACAAATAAACAAAAATATTGAGAAATGGAATTTCACTCTTATTTTACAATCTGCTGAAAATGTCTAAGAAATACATTTAAATGCATTTTTTTATGTCTTCAGTCATCTCAAATAATGTGGACACAGGTATGTGACAAATGACAGATTCTTTAAAAACACTTTTTAAACATCCATCTCAAGTATCACAAGGCCAAAAAACAGCTGTCAGTGCTTGAAAAGTTACATTAATTCCCACATATTTGACATAACTGGAAACAAATTGTTTTAACAATCAGCAGTTACCATAAATACAGTGAAGAAAATCAAAATATTGGAAGTTCAGTAAAACATTTAACTGTGTTATCATACAGTATATAGTAATATAGCACAAGAAGTTGCTATAAAGCACAACTAGCAAAAGTACAGTAGATAAAATATATATAATAAGCTTACTTCTCAATACAGTATGTGCCAGTTCTCCTGAAGGGCATTTTACATTTACTGTACATTTCATCTCATTTCAGAGCTGGCCGCAGATCCATTAAATGCAAACTAAGCAGCAGATTCTGCTCCAGACAGCTTTAATGAGAGCGAAGTGCTGCTTTACAGCGAGACTCCAGTGAGTTTGGTCAAATCCAACCTTCATCAGACTTCATCTGTCCTGCAGAAACGTTAATATGTTTTAGATATTAAAAATATTCACTATCAGAAATGTCCTTCAGGAGCCAATAGTCACGAGAGAAGAAATTTGAACACATGTACATTTACATTTAAAGTCACCTTTAGTTATACAGTGCTTTATTCAGTACAGATTGAACGTAAAGTTATTGAATTTAATTCAGTTCAATAACAGTGTCAATAGCAAACAAAATTGTGAATTTAATTCATGCGCAAATGTGTAATATTGCATACAACATTTGTGAATAAAGCACTGTTTCCATCTTATGTGTTCAAGAGAACACAGATGTCAATTCCTGAGAAACTGGCACAAAATATCTGTAATAAAAATGAAAGTTGCTGCTATCAGAGAAGAAACTGTGGCTCTTTTGTCATTCAGTAGATCATAAATGACTTGCGCTTCAGAGTGCAAACCAAATGCAATCAATGTGATCTTGCGTTCGGATGCCTGGTGTTTGTGAATGCAATCATGTAAATTCTGTGAGGGAATTAAACCAAATTAAGTAATTAAACCAAATCATTTTGCTGATGGACTTTGCCTCAGGCATTTCAGAATGACTAAAACAACATTTGAGATGTGGCACAATGAAATTAGTTTGCTGGTTCACCCAGTTATTCAGTCACATGATCTGAGTTTTTTTTGTTGTGCATCAGTAAATTTATTTGGTAAATGTGTTTCCTTCGTAGTTTACTTGCATGTCTTCTTATCAGATAAAAATGTATCTGCATCAATTGAGTGTATATGTTTATTTATTTATTTATTTATTTTTTATCTGCATTTTTGCAAGTTATGTACAGTTTGCTGTTTCCATTCAGCATTTATTTTTTTGTATGCGATATTCCAATATTTGCATAAAAATAGGTTTATGGAAACAGCTGTTGTTGCAAAGTTCATTAAGTTCAATGATGAAGTTCAAGTCAGATCAATACTGATTCAATTTACATAGAACAAGGTCAATAATAATAATAATAATATATTAAAATCCTTTAAATTTGAAATATTAATATGGTATGGTATGGTATAAATAAGTAAAAAATTTTATTATGTGCTTTGTTATATATGGCACTAAACTGTAATTCTAATTGCTTTTGTGCAGAAACTTTCTGACCTGGTGAATTTGGCTCATATATAGTCTGAGAATTCAATAATGAGTCCTATATGTGTGGCCAAGTCTAAACACACACACACACACACACACACACACTCACACACTCACTCACTCACTCACTCACTCACACACACATAATGCATGAAATGAGTGTAATCTGGCTCTGGCGCGCGAGTGAGATTCAATCCTGAATCCCTGAGAGAGTCTGAGCGCAGGGTCAGAGATCCTGAAAAAACGCCAGCCGATAAATTACATTTCACCATTTGTGGAAGCTTTCCAGAATATTCCCTGAAGCATGAATTATATAAATTATGGTTTAGATGTGCTCCTCGGTCTCATTGTAAATTTACATTTCACGCATATCTCTTGTGCTGCTCGTTCGTTAATGGCTGTTATTTGACCGCCAGCAGAGGACTAGCCGCAGTAGACTTGGATGGACAGAAGATCTGCCACAAACTCTTCCATATGTCACATCAAAATCTAATGGTTCGTTTAGACTCACGCGCGTGTGTGTGTGTGTGTGTGTGTGTGTGTGTGTGTGTGTGTGTGTGTGTGTGTTTGGGAAATCTGTATCACATACAGATGTGACATTTTTGGGAGTAACCAGATACTGAGCTAATGATGCACATATTTATCAGGTGCAGCGAGTTATGTAATCAGATTTCTTTTTTAAGTTACTAGTAAAGTAATGCAATACTTTATAATTTCAACAATGAAATAACTGAGTTACTTTTTCAACTAAGTGATGGCAATTACTGTACAGTTGCTAAAAATATAACTATTTTGTTATTAAAAAGAGCAAATACAGCCCAGGTGACAAAAAATAACACAAAAGTAATGTAATGCATTACTTTTCATTAAAGGTAACTAAGTAACGCAATTAAGTTACTTTTTTTATAGAGTAACACAATACTGTAATGCATTACTTTTAAAAGTAACTTTCTCTAACACTGGTCAGATGTGAACATTTGACTTCTTTTTACATGCTATTAAAATGTTTTGTATCCTAAAAAGATGTGCCTTATGTGGTAACGTCATCATTTCTATATTAAATTGAAATAATACTTCACAATATTATTCTTTTTATTGTATTCTTGAGTGAATAAATGCAGCCTTGGTGAGCAGAAGAGACTTCTGTCAAAAAATTAAGAATTATTACAGATAGCAAACTGTTGAATGGTAGTATAAATCACAAAATTGTCATGATATTACAGTAGATGTCTCAGCAGTGGCTTTTGGTGCTCTTTTATGCATTTGTACTATTATAAATGTGTTGTAAATATGATTTTGTGCGCTGTGGTGTCATTTTCCCAGCGGGTGGAGCACTGGTGCTGCTTTACTGCTGATTTCTGCAGTATAGCTACAGCTATATGATTCTCTGCTTTACTCTGAACTTCAGCTCTGAACTACAAGTTACCTGTGACAGTTTTAATTCAGCTTTTTGATGCTCACTGTGCATCACTACACATTCTTTGTCTTCCAGTAACTCTCTAAATAATCTTAAAAAAAAAAAAAAAAGAAGCTTAGAAGCAAAATTGAATATGTCTTGAATATATTTGGTTTTGTGTATATTATTATTGTTTCTTCATATTATATTTTATATTAAACATATTTAATATCTATTATTATTATTATTATTATTATTATTATTATTATTATTGTTTTTGTTGTTGTTGCTTATGAAATGAATATACCTCAATATTTATTTTTTTTTAATTTTATTTAAAGATTAAATATATATTTTTATTTATTTATTTTTTTTTTTTTTATAATTAGAATTATATAAACATTTGGGTCACACTTCATTTTAAGGTCCAGTTCTCACCATTAACAAACTGTTAACCATGATTTTTGCTTGAATAAACTCCTGCTTATTAATAGTTCGTGCGGTAGTTGTTAAATTTAGGTATTGGGTAGGATTAGGGATGTAGAATATGGTCATGCAGAATATGTGCTTTATAAGTATTAATAAACAGCCAATATATTAATAATAGGCATGCTAATAAACAGCTAGTTAAAAGTGAGAATTGGTCTCTGTACTAAAGTGTTACTAATATTTCATATAAAATATATATTATTATTGCTTTAAAAAAAGCATCAGCTTTAGTAAATGTATTACTTAATTTCATATTTATTTATTTAGTCCTTTGTAATTTGTAATTAGAATGAAATAAACATTGAATATAAAATACATATTATTAATACAGCTTATAAAAAGCATAACCTTAAATAAATGTATTAATTTATTACAAACTGTCTATATTTAAATTATTTGGTTATTTAAATTTTTTGTAATTTGAATTATATAATCATTTAATGTAAAATCTATATTATTATTGCTTATAAAAAGCACAAACTTCTGTGAATGTACTACTTTATTTCATATTTGATATATTTTAAGTATTTGTTTATTTTTGTCATTTGCAATTGGAATTCTGTAAACATTTAATATAAAATATACTGTAAGTGAACTGTATTTAAGAGCTCAGTAAAGTATTCAGCATACTGTAGGAAGTAATTATCTGACAGCGCAAGGCTCTAGAAACAAGGAACAATCTGCATTTTGTGAAATAATATTGAAAAATCAGAAGTGAAATGAGGAATTTTGTATATAAATTCAGTGTCTTTACGTTCATATATAAGTTAATGTCTTCAGACATCTTCATGAGAGGGTGAAATCCAGCCGTAGGAAAGCAGTGTGAGTTTCTCTGGAGGAGCAGCGCTTGACCTTCTGTCCCGCTGTGATGTGAATGATGAGCGGTGTGGGAAAACCACCCAAGACTTCTGAGCTGAGTGACAGACACACAGACAAATCATCACAGAACACAGGAAGAACAAAAATGCCTGCCTTCATTACTGATTATTGACAACTAAAACACGCTTGACCACCTACATTTACTTCCACACAAACACAGCTCTTTCACGAGTCTATATTTACAGCTTACTGAATACGCAGTCATATTCTAATCAGCTCATGGTTGTGATGTAGTGTTTGCAGCTTTTAAAGGGATAGTTCACCTAAAATAAAAATTTCCATATTTTTTATTCAACCTCAATTTTCCAAACCTGCATGAGCTTCTTTCTTCTGTTGAACATAAAATAACATATTCTGAAAAATTTTGGCAACCATACAGTTGACGGTAGCCATTGACTTCCACGGTATTGAAAAGACTACTATGGAAGTCAGTGGGGACCAGAAACTGTTTGGTTTCAAATCACCTTCTATTGTCAGTAAATGGTGTTTTTGGGCTTTTTAAGCTGTAATTATAGTACAGTTTACAAAAGGACATTACATGATTTAAAATGACTTTATATGTGTACCACAATAATCTAAAGTGTTTGTATTTTTATTTTCCTGCTTTAGCTTTATTCAGTTCACTCTATACTCCTAGTTAAATCTCTCTGCACTATACATTTCACTTTGTTTCCTCCGCTTTGTCGTCCAAACTCAAACATTTTTGTAAGCGTTTTTTTCCCTCTCTGGCTATTTTGGGAGCGTTCAGACATTTGACACGTCAAGCTCCAGGTTCCACATTATAAACTCTCTGAAGTACTTTCTTTGGCGGTTTCTCCTGCGTTGGGGGTTGTGGCAGTGAAGCTTCTCCAAATTAAAAGTGTGGGCTGCTTACATTGGAGGAATCTGCCTACGAGTGTCATCAGAGAAACAACGGGCCAGTTCAGCCAATCAGCCTCTGACAGACCCGCGGCACATTCACTCCGTTCTCTCTCTTGCTGTTCAATTTTTGTTTTTTTATTTTTTATTTTTTTGGAAGCAGAATACTTCTTGAAACACTTCTGAGAAGACAATCCCAGAATGCAATGCACTGAATTAAAAAAAAAAAAAAGAAAAGAAAGAAAAAAAGAGGACTGAATTCATTATAAATGCTGTAGATTAAATACAAAACCACAGCAATATAAAATATATATATTTTTTATTAATATTGTTATTAAATAAAATTGATTTGTGAATTTGCTTTAAAAGGTGCTTTAAAATCTAAAGACTTTCTATGAAAGTACTTTATTAAACAGTAATTATACACGTGTTTAGTTCAGTTATATGATAGTTTTCCTTTTTTTAGTGTTGTTGAAAAGAATAATCCAATTTATTATCTTTTTGATCAAATCTTTATTAAAGCATATTCTTTTTAAATGATTAACACTGATTAAATTTCATAATAAATATATACAAAATATTGTTGCTTATAAAATGCATATAACCAAAAAAATGTATTACTTAATTTAATTAATTTTCTATATTTCAATTATTTACTTTTTTTTTGTAATTAGTATTATATAAACATTTATTACACTATATATTATTATTATTATTGTTTAAAAGGCATAATCCTAAGTAAATATATTACTTACTTTCATGTTTTCTATATTTATTTTTTTAATTATTTTTGTAATTAGAATTATATAATAATTTAATATAAAATCTATATTATTATTATTATTATTATTATTATTATTATTATTATTATTATAGCTTATAAAAAACATAAACTTCAGTAAACTTATTACCTTATTTCATATTTTCTATATTTGAGTTATTTGTTTATTTTTTGTAAATTGTAATTAAAATGATATAAACATTTAATGTAAAATATACATTACTCCTATTGCTATTGAAAAGCATAAACCTCTGTAAATTTATAACCTAATTTTATATTGATTTTATTGTTCAGTTGTTTATATTATTATTATTATTATTATTATTATGCAATTTGCAATTAAAATTAAATAAATACTTAATATAAAATATACATTATTATTGCTTATAAAAAGCATAAACCTCAGTAAATGTATAACCTATTTTTATATTTATTTTTTTCAGTTCTTTATATTATTATTACTATTTTTATTATTTTGTAATTTGTAATTCAAATTAAATACATATTTAATATAAAATGTACAGTATTATTATTCCTTATAAAAAGCTTAAACCTCAGTAAATGTATTGCCTTGTTTAGTATTACTCTATTTAGATTTCTTTTGTAACTTGTTATAGAATTATATAAACATTTACTATAAAATATGTATTTTTTTATTGCTTATAAAAAGCTCAGTAAATGTATATCCTAATTTCATATTTACTGTTTTTAGTTGTTTATTTTATGTTGTACTCTGACATGAAATGGTAAGCTGTGTGTGCGTTTCTCATTCGCCAGTGAAGACGTTTGGAGAAGAGCCTGTTGAGTTCTCTGCTGGGCTAAACTGACTCATTCATATCAGATTTTTGATTTAGTCACTTTGTAAATCTTTCTTTAGTTTATCTCTCATCACATATATCCTCATCTGAGAAGATGCCTTTCTCACAGGTTCACGCAGCAGTCATATAAATCTCCGGCTGGGATCAGGCTTCTCTGTGTGGGCTGAAAGCTCCAGGTTCCTCGCTGCAGTAGTTGAGGTCCAGCTCTCTGAAAGATGTGTTTGTTGTCGAGTCGCTGTGGCCATCTGGGTATAGACCTCCGGTCAGCGCTGTGCAGAAGAGAGCGTGGTGTCGGCTGCCAGAGAAAACACTAATAAAGCAAAAAGAGCATCCTATGGCTGCCTCTCCCCCTCAGAGATGGATTTCCTCGCCGTAATGACATTCGAGAGGGATCTGGACGCTCTCCATTCTCTGTTTTTAAATTCTTGTCATTGTTAGTGTGGCCATCTCCATAAAAGCAATGCCTACAAAATGGTGGGGAGAAGGGGGGGTGGGGGAAGAAAGAAATAAAGAAAGAAAGAAAAAAAGAAAGAAAGAAAGAAAGAAAGAAAGAAAGAAAGAAAGAAAGAAAGAAAGAAAGAAAGAAAGAAAGAAGAGAAAGAAAGAAAGAAAGATTTAGCATTCTAATGTGGACATTTTTTTTTTTTTTACCAGTTCAGCTCTGATATAACCCTCAAAAACCTAGGAAAGTACATTGAGTAAATATGAAATTCATCTAGTATTTAAAAAATGGTGTAGAGACCATTTTCACTCGTAAATTGCTAGTAAATGTACAAAAAAATGGTTATTATCATAAAAATTAAACAATGCGGTTTTTTTTTGTTACTTGAAATAAATGTTAACTGAAATAATACATAAAGAAAACTTAAACTTATTTTAATTTAACTAGTTCCCAAAGAAACATTTATCATTTTCATTTAGTTTATCATGATGGGCTTAAATAACTGAAAATGAAAATGAAAATAAATAAATAAATAAATAAATAAATAAAATAATAATTTATATAACAAATAAATAAATTAATTAATAAAAATGAGAAAACAAACACACGCACGCACGCACGCACGCACACACACACACAAATTGCTAAAACTTTTAAGATGAACACAGAAGACATAAAAATAAAAACTAATTTAAACTATTAATAAAAACTACAATAGTATCTGATTGATACTAAAATAACACTGCAAGTAAAATTGAAATAAGCATGATTATTTTAAGTAGAAAACTTGAAATAGCATTTGCTTGTAAAACGTACTCCAGGGATCTTTTATTTTATTTTATTTTATTTTATTTTATTTTAATAACTTTCCACACACATTTCATCTATTTGTGTCCAACTTGCAAAGACAATACAAAAAGGACACATGTAAACTAAAGGATTCATGTGTGCATATTATGAATGTACAAAATGTCTACAAATTCATACATGTAATCAACACTGAAAAAAAAAAAAAAAATTTAGAAGTTAAACAAAGATTATTGGTGTACGCTTCACAAAAAAATACTATTGTTATTGAAAATAATATATATATTTTTTTTAACTTCAGAATTTCAAGTTTAATTCATTGCATTACTTGCTGTTTCTTTTTAATTATTTGTGAAATGCAATAGCAATTTCTGAGTGAAAATAGTTTTACAGTAAATCCTACACCTTTTTTTAAAAAAATTGTATTTATTTATTTATTTATTTTTAATTTCAGTGAAGGATCCCATACACTGTGAAGGATACTAGCTGATATTTTGTATCTCCTGACCAGTAGAGGGCAGATCACGTGCATCATTAACCTCAGGATGATTACTGTTATGCTATGTCTGTAAAAGCTACATGTTACTTGAGCTTCCAGCTCTACATTAACTGTACAGGAAGGCTGGTTTATGCTGCTGCTGAATGTGTTTCTCAAGAAGACATTAATGACAGCATCTCAGCATCTCTCCATTTCACATCATAATCTTGTTTTAACAGCTTAGGTCTTCTCTCTTCTCCACAACAGAGCTTTTCTTTTTCATGCAAATGTGTGTCTGGATTGTAGACAAAATTAGAACAATTAACAGTTTTATTAAACTAAAAAAAATAAAAAAATAAAAAATAAATAAATAAAATAAAATAATAATAATAAATAAATATAAATAAAAAAAAAAAAATTATTTCACATAATAACAAGGTCACAATATTATTTCTGTTAATAATATTACATACTGCATGTCTACACAAATGCATTTTATATTGTGTGAATACATGAACAAGCAAATGGGTTGAAATCAACCAAATTCCATTATCAACCAAATTCAAGCTCAGTATGAATGTCATATTTCTATATGAATCTAAAACATTGTTTGGCATTGTTTAACATTAAGTGAGCACAATTTCAAAAGAATGCATGAAAAGAGCACTCCACTTACATGTAATCTCAAAACTCATTGTTTTTATTTCTGTGCATTCACTTCCCGCCAACCGTTTTTTTTTTTTCTTTCTTTCTTGCTTTTTTTTTTTTTTTTTTTTTTTCTCTGAACCATGTTTTCAACTTGTGGCTTTTCATGCCATCGGTGGCATTGTGCTTGGCATCCGTGACTGAACACAACACAGAGTTTATCAGGACCAGTGTGTGTGTGTGTGTGTGTGTGTGTGTGAGTGTCAGACCCCTGCTGTGTCGGTCAGGCATGCAGGGAACAGATAACCAAATCTTTGAAAAAAAAAAAAAAAAAAAAAAAAAAAAACAGACCTAAAGGGCGAGAAAAAAAAAAAAAAAAAAAAAAAAAAACTAAGGGGGTGAAAATAATAGGTCCAGTAATCTTACTTCACAGCAGAATTCCAGCAGGGTGGAAAACAAGTTCTCACTGTTTTGTGTATTTGAGCAGAGATTGAGTGTGAACATGAGAAAAAGCAGACCAGACAAACGCAGACTGCTCATGTGATCATATAACATCATCCATGATATAATATATGGTCAAACTGATGGTACTATTTGAGCTTAAACATAATTTATACAAAATTAATACACTGCGAAAAATGATTTTCTTGCTTAGTATTTTGTTCTGTTTTCTAGCACAAATATTTAAACATTCTTATATAAAGATACATTCACTTGAAAAGCAAGTGTTTTCTGAAATAAAAAAAATATATATATATCAAAATGAAGTGAGTTTTTGCTTAAAAAAAGAAAAAAAATGGGAAAAATAATCTTGTTTTTCCTTTGAATTAAGTTATTATTTTTCTTGCCCGTTGACAGATGTCGTTTCTTGTTTCAAGCATAAACTCACTTCATTTGGATATATTTTTCATAGTTTTCTTGATTTAGGAATGTTTAGTTATTTGAAAATACTGAGTAAGAAAATTTTTTTTTTTTTTTTTTTTTTTTTGTTTTTGTAGTGTATACATAGAAATGAACAGCATGAATTTCAGAGGTCTTTAAATTGTTTTAATAATTACAATTTACAAATATACAATACAATTGAGATGGCCTTAGGGTGTTTTCACATATAGTAGCACACTTTCACTGAAAACTAAACCCAGTTCATTTAAAGTAAACCAGACAGGGAACCAGTTGCAGTGACCTCAGTGTTTTTGATGTACACAATGTACAACTGGAACTCAATCAAACCATAAAAGGACTTAAAATGAACTGTAGACCATGTATGGTTCATTTGTGGGCCCTTTAAAGAGGGTCTGAGATCATTTGGGTTCTTCATACTGTACAAGAATGTTATATCAACCTGAGACCACTTTGAGTGCTGAAACAAATTAGGTGTGAAAATACCTTCAGTATTTGTTAGATTATTGAGAGTTAGTTGACATGTAGTTGCAAAGTTACTTGCATGTCTAAAGTGGACTATCGAAATAAATTGTAAACAAAAAATCTCAAATTTTCAATATGTTCTCAGACTTTTGGACCCCACTATACCTGGTTTGAATGTCTAAGCAGCACAGTATTTCAGTTTATCAAAGCTCAGTTTATCGTAGCACGGGCGTTCCACAGGGCTATGTGCTCGGCCCTCTTTGAATCTTAATTAAACAGGCGCGTGTGGCCGTTGGGGTCTGCCACTAGGAAACAATTCATTGAAGTGTCCACTCCAGCGACACCACAGTAAGCATCATGAATCATCTACAGATGGACTCGCCAGGATGCGGCCTTTCAAAGAAGCTGTTTGTTATTGCCGGGCCTGAGGTGAGGAGATAAGATATGAGGTTTCAACATGAGGATGGGTTTTGACCTCTTAGCCAGAAATTATGTGGAAAAGGATGTGTTGTAGGGTCATTATGAAGGATTAATGGGAAATGAAAGTACAGTGGATATGAAAGATTGTGTTGCCGTCAAAAATGCAGACACTGGGGTTGGTGGATTGCGAGTGAGATTAACTCTTTCCCCGCCAGCATTTTTGAAAAAAGTTGCCAGCCACTGCTTATATATATATAATATGAAAAATTCCATTGTATTCTATCTTCAAGCATTCTTTTTTATCAACACTTGAATATAGGGAGGTTTCATAAAAAACATTTTCAGCAACAAGCTAAGAAAATCACATTTTTATCAAATACTACATCTGGATCATATTCAGTACTATTATCAAAGCAAAGATGCAGTAGATCACTTCCATTAGCACTCCTAAAGCTTGCACAGTCCTTTACCACTTCCTGGATTGCCATTTCACTCAGTAACATTAGGCAGTTTACATTTATATGCTGTTTATTGTTGATGATTGCATTATTTTTCATATGCATATGCTTACATATGAGATCGCTCGTTTCTGCGTCTTCCTTATTTGTATTTTTGATCTGCACATTCTAGACTCATTCAGGGGATGTGTAATAGTGCCCCGAGCATATGACAGCGAGAACGCAGAAACCCAGAAATTTCTGTTTGGCGGGGAAAGTGTTAATGTGATTAACATTTTATTAAATAAGCCTGAAACCTACACCAATGCAAAGAGTTATTCTTTGGTGACTGTAGAAAATCTGGGGATCTAAAACTCTGAAATAGAAACTTGTATGTCCCTATTGCTATTAATCTTATGTGTTTGGTATGTTCATAACCTGTCAATGTGTTAGCTAACCTTATCAACTGTAAGACCAAGAAAGAAAATGCAAAAGAAAAGTATCTGCATTAGCTTGGTGGAATTCCACTGAATCCCCGCTTGCACTCCCCCTTCCTGCCTGCTAATGTAATCAGAGGGAAACAGAGGTGCTTCCCAAAGCTACGGCTTCCAGATAACACTCGTTTATCACACGTTGTTCCACTCGCTGGCCTATTCAGACCTCTGGCGACTTTCAACCCCAGCTCCCCGCAGCCCGGATATGATAGCATAGTGGTTGGTCACGTTTGCGATATTGAGTCATTCTTGTTAAATATGTATCATCATATCATTTATGCTGTCAATGGAGGGTGGTCTTTCAAACCTTGTGTGCTAGCTACTGTTGTTGGGGTTAACATTTAAATCTTACAGATTCTATTGCAGTGGAATTTAGTGCTATAAACAAAGCATTTAACCCTGTTCTAATATTATAACATCAGTTTTAGCTTGACTAAAATAAAGCTGCTCGTGTTTTTTTGTTTTTGAACACAACTAATGGGTCCTATTGTTCAGCCTTGTAATGCTATTGGATGCTAGATTTTAAAAATAGGCCTATTTACATGGCCATAAACTCACACAACCTGCAAACTTCCCTTAAAGCAAATCATCTTGTTTTACTGGACTGGATAAATCTACATTAAAGTAAGTAAAATGCCTAAATATATATATATATATTTTTTTTTTTTTTCTGTGATTAGTAGTATGTCTAGGTTATGTAGCTATTAAGGTATTGTTTAATGCACTGATCATTTTAGATTTTAAGCTTGTTATGTCAGTGTTGTAATGTTACAACGTTGGGTTAAAGGGGTAGCAAAATTCGCCTGTGCACCTTGCACATTACATGGATGAATTGTGCTTCTCGTTTGTTCCATGTGAAAAAAATACTAATAGAAACATACTGTTTTTGATCATTCACAAGTTTTAAATGTCTTTTTTGTTACCATTTTGAGATTCAATCAAGATTTTGTGACTATCCCTAATGGAACCAAACTCAGAAATGTAATTGGCATTCAATCTAACAAGTGAAAAAATATGAAAGTGCCAGTGTCACAGAAAGGCCCCCTAATCTTATAAGTGAAATGCCTTGAGCTAACAAATGAGACGCTTTGCCTGCTATTTGTCAAAGTGCACCAGGGGGAAAATATGCCGGAGCCGAGCTGATTTGTCTTCTCAGTTAGTCGACAGTGGTGGCAAAAAGCCAGAAGCCTTATTACAAACACACACACACACACACACACACACTTAACTCTGTCCAGGAGGTTCCCATCTAGATTTCTTGCTCAGGCCTGGGTTTTGGCATCCTTGATTGAAGCAAACAAGCTCCTCTAAGGGCAAACTCTGTGGCCTCGTCGTCTCCTCGATCCCACAGAAGAGAGCTGGTTTGAGTGAGGTGTGAGTCTGGTAAGTCCAGAGCCCTGGTTGTATCAAAAGAGGTCTTGTGTTTGAGGCTCTTGACTCAGCTGGACCTACTCCCTCTTTTTCTCCTTGGAAATATTAAAGATCCTGGCACAACATCAGGAAAATATTACCTGTGGATTGACTTTTCTTTAGTGAGTTAAGGGATGCCAATCTTCATTGGTGGGCAATGCTTCAGGAAAGCCTGGTTAAAGCTGCCCATCGTTCTGGAGCTTCCCGACAGATCCAATTCTCTCATGAAGAGCTGAAGATCTAAAAATAGAGGCTTCTAACCTCGGGAATGTTTGAAAAACAACTCCGCTGTGTGTGCATTCACTTTACTTACTGAAACTATAAGCCAGAAAGACAGAATAACCAGGAAGCGTGCATGTTGAAAAATACATTGCGTTGCTCAATACGACAGCTGTAGGAAAAGAAGCCCTACTTCTCAATTAAAAGAGAGCAATCCATTAGCAATACCATTCATCTCAGTGACAATTGCTCAGCTGGTGCAAGCGGCCAATGAAGTATGCAGCCTCAATAGTGCCAACTTCACTTCATGTGCTCTCCGTTTCATTCAGTTTTATATATTTACTCCTGAGTCGCAAATGAAAATCCTGGCATAGATATAAGCCTATTTCACAGTTTCCATATTGGAAGATGTAGTTCTGTACTAGTCAAAACATTTGTGATTTTTATTAGCATTTAAATTATTCTATCCATTTATGGACAAATGTTTTTCTTAACTAAGACCCTCATTATCTGGGTTAACCACCCTAACTATAAAACAAATAATGCATCCATTGTTTTCAGGGTTTCTATGAGATGTTTTCATTGGTGGATAACAAGCGACCTCACTTCTCCTGGGTTCAAGGGTCATTTGCTCCCAGTAGTGAGTTACATTTTGTCAGTCAGAGAGTCAGGATGCTTTCTGGGTGTGGGAAGCTCCATAATAACTTTAGCAGAGGGTGTTTGGCTCATGGTGCAAGAAGCATGCCTTCTCTAAAACCTGTTTTGAAATCAGTGTGGCGATAAGCTTTTATGACAGAAACCTGATTTGTAGAAATATGGGACAAAATGAGATCGTGTCTACTAAAGATACTAAAGATGGCAAGATTGAGGTGAGGTTGGCTAGTCATGTTTTGGAAGAAATTGAGGTGGGAAACTGGACGGAAAGATCATAAACTCATTGACAGAATTTCTTATCAATTAGTAATCTCTCAAAACCTGGATCAGTAATATTTAACAAGAAGATATTGTATTATTTTAAGTTGACCAGGATGAATGTTTGCGAATTTTGTTAATATGTTATTTTGTAAATCAAATAAAGGAATAGTTTGCCCAAAATAAAAATGTTACTCATGTTGTTCCAAACCCATATGACTTTCTTCCATGGAACACAAACAGATATCAAGCAGCTAATTTTCGCTGATCTTTACACTGAAAATGGATGGTTATTCACACTATAAAAACTGAACAAAAAAGTAACATGAAAGTAGTCCATTACACCAAAATCTTCTGAAGTCATGATAGTTTCTTGTGTGAAATAGTCTGAAATTTAACTTCAATGTCCCTGCTTTCCATAAATGTCAAATCTTGTGAACTGACGCTGTTGTGTACATAAACACTTATAGTGTTGGGGGTAATGCATTATAAGTAATGTAATCAGATTACTTTTTTCAAGTAACTAGCAAAGTAATGCATTACTTTTAAATTTATAACAAAATATCTGAGCTACTTTTCCAAATACATTTACACTTATGCATTTATCTACCACTGAGCCACAGGAACACCTAAGTACTGCTTGTAATGAAATAAGTAATGCTTGTTACTTTGTTTTCCCATTTATTCACTGACGCCTCTCCTGTTTCCATGTTGAGAAAAACTGGGAGTAAGTGCAGAGACACTTCCTTCAACCTGAGGCTTATTCATTTCACCTTTGGTGTGATAGGGATTTTACAGTTTTTTGTTATAAAAAACAAGCAAGCCAAGCCCAGGTGACAAAAAGTAACGCAAAAGCAACATAATGCATTACTTTCCATAAAAAGTAACTTATGCAATTAGTCAGTTTTTTTTAATGGAGTAATGCAATATTGTAATACATTGCTTTTAAAAGTAACTTTTGAACACTTTGAGAATGTTTCAGAGCATCTTTCAATAGAAGCAAGAAAATATGAGCATATGTACAAAAAATTAACATCAATGCATTTGAAGAGTGACCAAGAAATGCAATTTCCAATGTCATCTCAGACTTTTTGATGTATGTGACATTCAGGAATTCAGGCCTGTCCAGATTTGATTACACCATGACTCTCACATGAGAAAAGGAAAGAGTGATGAAAATACTTTCCAGAAAAAAGAGATCGGTCTCTGTTTCACCTCAAGGCCGCTGCGTGCACTAAAACTGAGCGCAGAAGGCCCACAGTTCACTGCACAAGCCCAAACAAACAGAGGAAGAGCGCAGAAGAACAAAGAGAGACAGAGGAACACCAGTAGCCTGATGTGGGTTGATCGTGTCAGTGGCGAGTCAGTCATCCAGACCTCTGTTTCATTTAATGTGGGAATTCGGAGGGACAGGGATAAAGAGAATCAAGGGAGAGAGGAAGAGGTGAAAGAGTGCAGTCTGATGAGAGCTTCCTTTGGGACGCGGCGTGTTTTCCAAAGGAAGCGCATGAGGGCTAATCTCTGGCCCCTGGAGAAGACAGCAGCTCCTGCTGGCCCTCAGCACATTGTTTCGTTATCATCAGGCATGGCGGATGAGTCTCGACTCATTCAAACTCTTGCTTATCGTGAGCTGTGGTCAACAACACCCAAATGTACACACGGAGTTTACAATTCTGAAATGACACCAGAGCCAATCGGCTCTATACACTCACTACGCAAATTGCGTAGAGCCCCCGTAAATTACGCAAGGCCCCGCCTCCCCCTCGTGTCAAAGCAGCGCAGCACTTTCAATCTGCTACAGAGACGAGGAAAAATAGGAAAGAAAGTGAGCAAAATAAGAGAAAGTGATGGATTTTATAAAGCTGATGTTGAAATGGTGGCTGCTGCATTGTGATTTGTCGATTTAATTCGGCAGTTCATGAGATCTTTAAAGACTGTAACAACAGTGTCGTGCACGGTGTTATCTTGGGCAATTCAAAAGACCTGAATAATACGAGAGACTTTATTACCGGAATTGTTTAGATTTTTAGAACATATATTAGCTTATGTGTATATTTATATTAGCGACCAGTTAAACTAAATTCACACTGATCTTAAAAAAAAAAAAAAAAAAAAAAAAATCCCAGACGGGCTGAATAAAAATGCAAGCTCATTTTCTGACAGGAGGTGGCGCTGAACCGCAAAAATACAAAGGAAGTCAAAACAGTATTTACAGGTTTGTTTGCTTGCACATATATATTTGCATTTTAAGATGAACTATAACAAGCCAATCTAGAAAACTAATTATTATGAACAACAATGATTAATAATAATAATTTAAATAATACTAATTTTCATAACCCATTGGCAGGTGTTTTTGCTTTATTAAATCATTAATCTTAAATTTTGATATATTCCTCTGAAAGTAATGGTCAAACATTTAAAATAATAATAATAAAAAAGTATATAACAGGCTATGAAATATAGGCTTATCTTCATATTTATATCATGAAAGAAAAATAAGACAATTTTCTAAAACTTTACAATACGGTGTGAGTGTAAGATATGCGCATTGGAGGATGGGAAGTGGTGGTTAGGTGAAACCATAGGTAGTTGGGGCCCCTTTTGAAAATCTTTTTAGGGCCCCCAAAATGCTAGGATTGGCTCTGAACGACACACATGCATACGTGCGACGTAACCGCGCAAACGCATATGGCCTAAAGTCTTGTTCTATTCTCAGCTGCTCAGATACAGCCCACTTCCTTCCCGCTTTTCCTACACTCTTGCGTGAGGAAGTGCTGAAGAAGACAAGGATTCCATGTGGTCAGTATATACTAGCCTTTCCTCAGAGACTCCTTCATTTTCCACAGAGTGTCCGCTGGAAGTCACATCTGCTGTGTCACAATGACCAGAACGACCTGGACCTGCTGCTGTAATTATCTGTAATTAATGCAATCATTAGTAGTGGACAGCTGCAGAGCACAGACAGCAGCGCACGATTCTAGTTTCTTTGTAATGCACGTAAGGAAAGGGAGGGTTATTCATAGGGGCGTTGTTACAGCATTATTGTTTTTCAATATGCTGAGCATGACTGTGGGTTGAGACTGACGGCCCAAGGAAGACTGTAGGTCAGATTGAAACTTTGATGAATGGATGTAATTATGTAATTATAGTTAATGAGTAAGTAGTTAAGTAATTATATTACCTAGTTTTCTACATTTTTTGACAAAACTCTGCTGGGGTGTTGTGGTGGTTGCCACAAGACAGTGGTGTCCAATCCTGACGTCTCACCTGACTCATACTGGAAAACTGTGTTACATTTCCAGTCTCAGGTGTTTTGCGTCAGATTAGCTTATTTTTCTAGCTAACGTTAAACCTATGAATATGGCTATAAAAAGCATATGGATCCAGAGTGCCGACACTTTACAGTGTTGGAGTGACCGTTCTTTGGCCTCACCAGCCAAAGTTCAGTGAGTGGGTAAGTTACATGTAGAAGCCTGATATTAAAGGCTTATATTAAAAAAAAAAAAATAAATAAATAAATAAAAATAAAAATAAAAAAGATGAACATTTATTCACCCTCAGGCCATTCAAGATGTAGTTTATTTCATCATGGGAACAGAGAATTTGGAGAAATGTATCATTGCATCACTTGCCCAGCAATGGATTCTCTGCAGTGAATGGGTGCCGTCAGAATGAGTGTCCAAACAGCTGATGAAAACATCACAAAAAAATCTACAAGTAATCCACACCACTGCAGTCCATCTTGAACATCTTGAAAAGACAAAAGAAACAAATCTATCATTAAGGTGTTTTAACTTAAAACCTCTGTTTCCGACTAAAATATGAGTCCATAATCCATAATAACGCTTCCTCCAGTGAAAAAGTGGTCTGGTCTGAATCAGGAGAGAAATCTGCAAAGATCAAGTACAGTTTACAAGCCAAAAAAGTTCAAAACAGCTCTAAACAAAAATGTGGGTGGATTTTGATGTGAGAAACAACAGGAGATGGACTTTTCACTGGAGGAAGCGTTATTATGGATTATGAACCAGAAAACTTCAACCATGAACCTTCATGCATCAGGTTTTTATGCAACACAGGGTCAATTTAAAAACATGTCTCAACCCAAATTTTTTCAAAACGCCAAAAATGTACATGTACAAACATTTCACTGCAGTTCCCAGCTGAAATAAAAACTAGTGGCAATAAAATGGCTACAACTTTTATTCCTTTTCACACAAATTATGATTATGGGGCAGATTATTGATTAATAAAGACTTTGGGCCAGATTTAATAACAGATTGTGCCAGTGCAAACCGTCTTTTGGCGTTAAAATAGTCAGGATTCACTAAAGATGTGCAATGAAGAACTAGCGCTGAAAAGGCATGGACACAGTTATTTTTGCACCTGACCTTATTGAGTATGCCTTTGTAGGAGTTTCCCTTTCAGACGCAAAATTTATGGGAGGAGAGTATTAAAATGAATCACGCAACGTAATTTACCTACGTTTGCGCTCATCAAATTGCTGGAATTTACACCATTATTTAATACCCAAAAAAAAGCTTGTCTTAAAGCAGGCAGTAATTTGCACTGCTCTTGGTAGATTGCGCTGGTCATTATGGAAATGATCTGGCCGTGTTCTTTAATGTGTGCATTGTCCGTAAATAACATGCAAATTCCATGGAATTCCTTTCATGGAACTGCGGTCTAATGCTAATTTGCCCTGTTTAGTAAATCTGGCCCTTCATTTCATGCTGATCCATTCAAAATATTATGTTATGACCTCAGAATGCTTTTACCATGGTGCATGATTTGCAAACTAATATATTTTGACATTGCATCACATAACCGGCTCTATATGTATGTCACGACTGTTGTAGTAAACTTGCTCAATAGTGCACCTGGTACAGCAATACACTTGTGATGCAGACCGCTCAGATACGAGTCCTGTGAAACACGTGTCACAACACTCAATGAAAGAGCTCAAACACTTGTAGAAGCAAGATAAAATTGCATGGTTGCTTGAGCAAATGCATTTTTACCTCAAATTTTCTTTTGTTAATACTATTGGTTAGGATTTAGGGTTGGGTTTAATGTAGGTGGTACATTCATTTCAAATGCGATAGAGCATTATCCTTTTATTGCCACTCAACGGACATTTAATTTCCGAATTGCTCTTATATGTACAACAGCAAATTAAGTAAATTGTTTCCAGATTCACATTCATCTGCTTCAGATAAAACTAAATGCAATTTTGGTGCCACTCGCTGAACATTTCACTTTGAAAGTGTTGAAACATGCAAGACCCAAAGTAATATTTTGCACAAATGTTGCCACAGGCATGTTTTTCCAACAAGCCAGAGTTGTTTTTAAGATATTTTTATTAAAATAGCTTCATTTCATTGAATTGTACATTCACTCTTCTGTACATTAATTATAATTAATGGATGTTTTTCAATATTTCATAATTAATTATAATTAATGAATTTTTTTAAATATTTCAGGCCTCCTAACAGATTAAACTTCCACCACAGCCCACTATCGCCTTCTTCAAGATCAAAACAGCACATCTTTATCCTCTTTCATGCAGCTATAAATAATACACACCATCACAGTTTGCGATGTGTCTGTCAGTGCAGAAATGAAGAATGAGTTCGGGAGTGTCAGGATGTGTCTGGTTAAGCTTGTATACACAACTAGCGTTAGTTACGCTCCTTGCAAGTCAATGTGGGCACCTGTGTCTGATCACTGGAGCGAAATGTTGCCATACGCTCACTCTATCCCTTCAATCAACTCCTCATTGAGGAAATCTGCAAAGGAAACTGGATTTGGAACTCTGACAGGTATGTTGGGATAATCCGGTCAGTGGGACAGATTTACAGAGCCATTTATCAGACATTCCTTACCAGATTAGCACGCGTCAAACAACAAGAGAGAAAATCTCAGCTGTCAACAGACTAAATAGAGAACAAGGGATCAGGCCCGCACTTGGGTCTGTGGGTAATATTTTTATATTGGAAACATGTCCTAATGCATGCTGTATGTGCAGATGGTGTGTCTGTTTTACTTAGTGTTTAAATACCCAAACCAAGATGAACAGTTTTAGGAGTAACAGATTACGTAATCAGATTACTTTTTTACTTCACACCATAATATCAGAGTACCTTCCTACAGAAATAAGTAACATCCCTTTCTATTTAATTAATTAATTTATTTATTTATTGGCAAATACAATTGAAAGTTTCTTCCTTTAACATCTGATGATGTAAAAAATTGTAGTAGCTGTTGTTGTATAATCATAATGGAGTTATGGGCTACAATGGGCTAAAACTTTAGCAAAGTTTTACAAAGAGTACTAAGAGTAATAATATACTGTGAGTTAAGTGTGAACTGAATGCAATATTTTCTGAGACTAAATTATATGTTAATTCCAATAGATGAAAATGTATTTTAGTTTAAATTTATTAGCTGAACTAGGAGTGTTTTGTGACCCACTTAAGTGCATATTTATATGTAATTTCAAATTACATTCTATTGTCTTTGAAATGTGATTAAAGTGTAGTAAACTAAAATATACTTGAATGTCATTTCTATTGAAACTTGAATGTCATGTATTTAAATATGTTTATAATTACACATTTGTAATGATGGTCAATTTACTACATTTAAAATATATTTAAGCACATTACAAGTGCACATTCAGTACATTTAAATGCACTTTTTTTTCAGAAGGGTTTTGTACTTCTAGATTTTCATGCTTATCTGTGACGTACAGAGCACAACATTTTTGTTGGTTTGTATTTTAAAACCTTTAAAATACTGTAAATAAAACTGCACTGCAGTGCATCAGTAGAATGTATACTGGTAATTTGTAGCGAATTTGGGTGTTGGATCCAACTTTGCCACTGATGACCAACAATCATCATGCAGTTGTTTTTAAATTTTTAATTTTTTTTTTTGGTGCAAGAAAATACTACTACTACTACTACTACTACTACTACTACTAATAATAATGAAAATATGAATAAAAATGGCCAAAATGTAACTTCCAGATTAAACCTATGTACCCCAATGCCAAAACGATAGACTAATGAATTGTAATCATCATTTCACAGTAAAAGTGGCGGTGACCTTTTCCCACAGAGGTGACAGGTGAAGATTGAGTAGATTTGTGTTTGTGATGGTGTGATGTCCTCTGAGACATGTGAGAGCAGGAAATCAGGACGGCTGCTGTCTCATTAGACTCCACTGCACAGACAGGAAATGGCAGTGAATACAGGAAGTGAGGGCAGAGTCCTATCGCTCACACAACACATACACATACAAGCTCATACTCAATCTCTCATCTTCTCTCTGGGACTGTCATTATTGCACACACATGCGCACACACACACACTCATGTCAGTGTTGTTATCTTCTTTTCCCAGGGTTTCCTATGGATTCACGCCCAGCCAAGGTCTCGAATCATCATCACAGATCACAGCGGTACAGGATACACATGCCACCATGTTAACTCCCATTATAATTATGGTCATTGACTAGAGTTTAGCTTACGTGTACAAATACATTACTATTTTACTGAGAAAAAAAAAAAAAAAAATGTTTTGATTGCTCCAAAAAGTAATAGCACACCTCTGTTCTTTGCAAGCAAGACTAAAAATGTACCTTCAGATTTCCATCAAATTTCAACAGGAAATAAAAATTAAAGGGCTATTTATTGCACCCAGACAAGATGAGCTTTTAATAAAACTTAACTATGACGTATGAAATAGAAAGGCTTTTTTTATTATTATTATTATTTTTTTTTTTTTTTATTTAGTCCTACGACTACAAAAAATACTACAGAAGACTGTCCTCGTCCAAAAAAAAATGGCCCAATAGGTTGTCTGTACAAGCAGTTTATTACGATGTGTGGTTCCATTTTAAAGTTAAGCGCCCTCTAGCTGCCATAAAAATAATGACAGTGTCGTGTTGCGTATGTCATCATGAAATGACGTATGACTGTTATTACCGGTCCAAATACGGGTTTGTTTAAACGCAATGTATGGACTTTTTACATAATCCCATACTTACCATTTTTCCTATTTCCAATCCACAAAAATTACATTTATGCATTTGAGAGATGCTTTGGAACGCAATTTACAGTGAATTCAAGGTATGCATTTTATCAGTATGTGTGTTCCCTGGGATCGACCCGTGATCGCTGCTATAATGCAGTGTTCTACCAATTTAGGTACACAAATCCCAAATTATAATGCAAATAAAAGGGCACGGTGCATTTATACGAAAGTTTCTATAGCATGTCCTGCTGTCGGTAGGGGCGCTAATTTAGTAAACGGTCCTATGGGTCATCAGGGAAGTGACAAATGACCTATAAGGTTGTAGGGGTTGGAGGACATGTTGGGTTAAATTGGCTGTGGTGTTCTCTTTTACCAAAAAGGTAGGAAAAATTCAACACCCATAATGCACTGGGCTCAATCTGATCTGATTTTAACATTTTTATACTATATGTTATATTTCAGCTTCTAAACTAAAATCTACTCTCATTCTTCTTTACTGTTATTTCATTTTTACGTATCCAGTTATGTAATCCACAGCAGTGTCATTTAAATTAGGTTTAAACCATCCATGTTGAAAATAGAAAGGGGTGCGGCGTCCTCATTGAGCCGGGGAAGTGAACTTTAGGTCGTGCATTGGACCGTTTGGTCCAGAGCCAAAGAGCCAGGCAGCCATTGTCTTGGTGGTCCTTTCCTGCACCTCAAGGCCACCTTGTACATGGGTGAGACCTTTTTTAGGGGATGCTGCATTGCTACAGTGATGACATACAACAACTAACCTCTTAAAGTATTGTTTGATAGTCTATTCGTGCACAAAAGAGTACAAGCTATGCTTACAAACCAGTGTCACAATACAGTGTAATATCTTTACTATTACAGTTATTTATACGTAGTAGTGTTTCTCAGCTAAAGTCCCGCCTACCAGAATGTTTTAGATGTCTCACTAATTAAAAACCTGATTTAGCTTACTAGCTTCTTAGTATGTTGAATAGGGAAACATCTTATTCATTCTGGGAGGTGGATCCCGAGGACTGGAGTTGAGAAACTCTGATATGAAAGTTATTTCTGCAGCACCAGAATGTAGTATACATTAACACTCTATATGCTGCAAGATATGTATTTATTTATGTAGACCACATTTGAGTTTGTTGGCAGAGATGCATTATGTGAATTCCAAATATCAATAAATTATTGATGATTCTGAGTTTAACTGGGGCGGAACATTAAACACTGGACAGAGACCCACTGTATAATTTGACACTGTAAATATTTTCTGACCTGGGCATCATAGGTATGGTACTTTGGTGGCTTCGCAGACAGATCATTCAAGGTTTCATGAAGAGTAGGAATGTCTCAGTCACAACAGCATTATTGGGGTGCCGCAAGGTTCAGTACTCGGTCCATTCCATTTCTCCATATTCACAACTTCACTGGGCACAATCATAAAGGCACATCTGTGTTCTGTAACAGGTAAGACACTGAGATAGCTTTAGGAGTCCACTTCGTTGGAACGAGACCAGACACTTGAGTGTTGTGAGGTGTGTGCTTAAGTAGCAGTCTTGATGAAGGTGCGGGTGTGATCAATCAAGGAACAGGTGAGGGTGTGCACAGTGATTGGGAGTGAGTGAGACTGACCGATCTGTGACAATGTATATATATATATATATATATATATATATTTACACATATATACACATTTGTAAATTCAATATATGTATAATTTCATTTCCATTTAGTTTGTTGAAGTACTAAAATAACTCAAATTAAATAAAACTAAAACTTAATAAAAAAAAAACCTATACAGACATAATAATAATAATAATAAAAAAATAATAAAATGACAAACATTGTTCCAACTTTAACTAAAATTAAAATAGATAACAAATACAAATCAAACTACATTAGTTTATCAGTAATTCTAAAAAAAATGACACTGAGCCAAACACACATGCAAGTAGTAGGAAAGAGGAGAAATAAAAAGCGATCCTTATATCCTTTGCCAGTGTCCCTGCCCGGTGGAGTCACACGGTAGAGTCGATGGTCTTTACCCTCTTCGGTCTTCACACGAGGACGCCTTAACACGACCGCTGCCGCGGTAAACAAATTTTTTTTTACCTGCCTAACAAAATACTAATTGAATTCAGCTGAACACACTTTCCTTTTATCACAAAAAATGGCCAAGCAAGCGCACGAGTCGACACTGACAAGGCACATGATACAGTATGAGACCAAACACGATTTCAGCACGTCTCCACACAGTAAACAAAACAAGTGTTACCTAGCAAGGACAAATGTGCTAAACACTAATGAGACAAGTAAATACACTTACGAGCTGCTTTTAGCTTCCGCTGATAAGACTGCTTCTCTCAAAGAGTATTTATTTGCACTTTACACTTTACACTTAAAGGCTCTATTAGTAACATTTCATAAATAATCAGTAATCAGTTTCCCACTATTTTAATTCTAACAAGGAATAAAACATATTTTACAAATTTATTTGAATTTGTGTTTTATAATATGCCTTCAGTTTGTTTCATCTATAGGAAATAAATATATGATCACATGGCTGGGAAAAATGTGGGCTCAAATGGGTTAACTTGCACATCTCTTCCCATTAAGTTAACTTAGTTAAACAATGTACAACATCATACTATAACATAACATATCAATGATAAATAAAAGAAACATACCAATAATAATACCAATAATAAACAAATAAATAAAATATAAAACACTCATTCAGTCATAACGTTGGATCTACTATAAACGCCTATTGTACCTGCAAAAGAGTAAGGAAGAACGAGAGCGAAACAGCCAGAGAAAGCTAGACAGTCTCAGCAAGTTCATGGCACAATAACCACTCCATTATCTGTTTGTGTTCATGACCCTTTGTTAAGGACCTTGTGTGTCCTCAAAGTCTCTCTGGAGATGGTTTGACTCGTATTCCTGCAGTGGAAGCCATTTCACGGCCTGCTTCCCACTACAAAGCCACTGCAACTGCATCTCCAGCCAAGAATAAGCCTGTTATTACCATATAAAAGTCTAATGTAATCAATCCCACATTCAGTTCCGCTGTTTCTCATTGAATCTGGTAGCTGATATCAGGGCAGGATAGCAGTTATGCATTTATCTTTATTCTTTATTAGCGTGACACAGGGTTAGTGGAGGGCCTTGTAAAGAAGATGTTCCGGGTTGAAATGGATGGACTTTTAAAGTGATAACCAAGTCTAAATAATGCAAAGACTTCTTAGTTTAGTACATTAAAGTTTACTTATTTTTTTCATAGTACAAAAACTCTTACAATTGGTCAGTATATGTGAGTATGTCAGAAGGAACATGTTACAACATTACAAAAATATCCAAGCTGAATCCCCAAACTACACATTATTCAACACTAGACAACCATTGGGGACAAAGACTGTATTATCAGTCAGCATTCAAAATCACATTTCATTCATGTCACTTTTGTGGACACAACTGATTAAAGGTAGGTTGTTTCTTTAACAAATGGGCATTTGTTTTGGAATGAACTCTCTTAAACACTCTCACTAGGTTATTTGATTTATCTACTGTCATGCATGCATCACATTATTAATATTTCCACCAAAGAGTCATTTCTGGCACATCTCAAATTTTATGTTTTGTTTAATACTATTATGTTGTGTAAATGAAAGTGATTTATATTTGAACCATCTTTTACTGAATTTGGAAAATTAAATCAATTAAATTTTGTAAGTCATTGATACCAAACCCATGTTTCAAAATGAGAAAAAAAAGAAAAAAAGAGAAAGAAAGAAACAATTCCCTGCAGATGCTGATATTTATATCATGAAATTCTGATGCTTTTAAATCAATGAGATTTTTATAACAGTATAGCAGATACTTGCATAAAAGGAATATATAAATATTAGTTGTCACTCTATATCTCCAATAATATGTCTCAGTAAGATGAGATTGAAATGATCCAAACATATTCAATGCAATGCAATCCAGTGATGACTGAGAGATGAAGAAATAAACGCTCTTCAGAAGATGTGTGTCACGAATCTGGTCCATGCACTTCCGTTCACTCACCACCAGATGTCACTCGTTCGCCACATTGACTCCTGCACTACATTAACTGTTGCACGTCACCCCCGGACTGCATTTCCCATCATCCACAGCACTGATCACAGCTGTCACCAATCACACATTGCACTGATTACACAGCTGATCCCATCAGACACGCTTTATAAGCATTGGACTTCCTCTCTGTCAGCGCCGAGTATTGTACGCACATATCTCTCTCCTAGCGATATCTACTCTACGGAGCCCACTTAGTTGTCATAGTCTTGCCTTGCCTGTTTTCTCGTGTTTTGAATTCTGCCCGTGTTTCCTGGATTAACCCTTTGCCTTGCCGTTCGGACTCTGTTTGCACCTCATTTGGATTATTGCTCGTGTACCTGGATTATCTCTCTGCCTTGCCCTGTTGGATATTGTTGGATATTGTTTGCCATTGTTTGACCCTTGCTTGTTTCCTGACCACACCTTTGTAAATAAAAGCTTGCATATGGATCTGCACGTCTCTCGTCTCGTCGGCTCCATAACAATGTGAGATGTTTTGGAAGCTTGTGAAGATCATTCCTCCGCTGAGGAACAGTGAAAGTAAAGCTTCTGGAAACAAACGTTCCTCAAAAGATCCTGATGATCAGATTTGAGACTAAAAAATGATTGATAGAGAATCAAGTAAAGCTGAACTGCTTCAGTCCAGTAAGTGTTCATCTGGAGATATGACTGCAGTTATTCTGATGTTTACTTGAGAAAAATCAGTCAAGATTTGACAGCAAAAAGAAGCAACTATTAATCAATAGGCAGCGTACAACAGGTCTTTCGCCAAAGTTTTGATGCTTTAAATATTTGTGCATCAGTTATGATATAGTATATAGGGTTAAGCAATGGATGCATTGTCACATCATTTGACTAGTTTGTGTTGTTCTAAAACCTGCACTTTTTCACAAAGTATCAAACCCATTTGTAAACTGTCTGAATAGAAATATATGTGGAAGTATGTGCTTGTATACAGTATTTTATATATGCATTTATGTACATATTTGTTTATGCCCTTTCATAATCAGTAATCAGTGTTCAGCAGCACTTTTTAACTTTGGCTTTTGTTTTACTGATTTCTGTCAAGCATGAAACACCTAATTATGTGAACTGCTCTGAAATCTGTAGCACTGATGTGATCTCTATCACAGATCTCTGCAGTTCCTGCATAAAGCCTACCTGCAACGCAGGAGAAAGATTTTCATCTTGTTGAAAGTCTGTCCTGCCAGAGTGGGTCTGGGATTCATTTGCGTAAAAAAAACCCTGCAAATTGCCCATAACATGCTGTGAGAAGTGCCTTGATTCACCTCATTAAAATGGACGGAAATCCATCCACTAATTAATTGCTGCATATTCAGTAACAAAGCTGCTGATTGGTTTACTTGTGCTCTGATTGCTATTTATGTTCGGCTTTGATGCATTTCCTGCTGAGCGTTTCTGAGAGTCAGGTTTCACTGTGAGTTACTGCAGACTCAGTCAGTCAGGAGCTCCAGTAGCTCACTGTAAAATAATAAAAAAAGAAGAAAGAAATCTTTAGAAAGAAAGTAGAATTATTGATTTCAAACAAGACCAAGATCAACAATGGACCCAACTGACTTTAATTGTACAGACCAACTAACTAATTAACTAACTACCTAAATAATAATAATAATAAAAAAAAATAATAATAAATATATATTTATATATTATATGAAATATAGACATAAAAATAAATAAACTATTATTTTAACTAGCGTTAAAAATACCCTTAATTTACTTTTTTTTTTTAACCATGCTTTTTACTGTGTGAACTGACCAAACTTTATAGAATACTTTAGAAAGAAAGTAGAAATAGAAATGTTAACTGACCTAATCTACTTTCTTTTTTTTTTTTTTAATCAACAAAATCAAGATCAACACTGGACTCCATTGACTTTCATTGTATAGAGAAAACAAACAAACAAAACAATCACTTTAACTAGATTTCAAAAAAAAAAAAAAAAAATATATATATATATGTATGTATGTATGTATGCATTTATTTATTTATGTATTTATTTATTATTTTTTACTCACTTTTACTAAACTTTTGACCATGTGGACTGATCAAACTTTAGAGAAGAGTTCAGATTTTAGAAATAAAGTAGAATAATAGAAATCTATTTTTTTCTCCATCAAAATAAAGATCAACACTAGACCCAATTTATGTTCACTGTAAGTTAAAGTAAATAAATAATATCTTTAACTACTGTTTAAAAAAAAAAAATCCTTATTTTACTCACTTTTATCAGTGCATACTTTTGATCATATGGACTGAATGAACAGTATCAGTTACTTTACAGGCGTGAGACACCAGAAACACTTCATTGGAAATTTGTTTGAACAATGATTTTAATTAATTAGTTCATTAACAAGTTTTTGACACTATGAAGTCACAAGTCACTGAGGTGAGCAATTCAAATGAACTTGAAAGGATTTGGAATTACAAAAACAAACGAAAGACTTACTGAAAATAATGACTGGCTCTTTATTTTTCCTTGGTTCTCTACTCTTGTTTTTCATGTTTACTTACAGCAGTGAGTCTGGTCAGCTTTGAATGTCTTGTAATGTGCCTGTCTGCGGTTAGATGGCAGCAGTCAGCCGTGAACATCAGTGCTTCAGAGTCACTGACGCCGCTGCATGTTTCATTGTGTCTTTATTCAGTAGATTGTGAGGGAAAAGACATTTAGATATCAGCGAGAAATAACACCAGTGCGCAATAAACGACACAGAGCGACATCTGGAAGAGGAGGAGAGATGGTCAGGTGACAGATCTGACATGAATGAAGGTAGGCTGTTTCTTTAAAGCATTTTTTGGCCCTCTGGTCTTTTAGAAATTCTCACAAGTTTATTTAATTAATCTACTAACATTGACATGAATCACATGAGAATTCTGTCATTTCTTCTGAACGTTTCCGTCACAGAGTCATTCCTGTCAAATCTCAAATGATGTGTTGTTTAATATTCTGTGGTGGAAGTGACAGTGACTGAAAACATAAATAAGATAAATAAAGTTTCCTAGCTAAAGCTAATTTTATAGCTACCATTTTTAATGTATACTATACAATCAAGTAATTTTTTTTTACATTTTCATAATTTGATAAAATTATTGAGGATTGAGAATGAAGCTAATAAAAGTCTCTAAAATTCTCTTTGCTAAACAAGGACACTAACGTTTTTCATAAAGCTTTAGTAGCGTCGTTGTTTTGGGCTGGAAATGACATGAAGTACAATGAAAATTGTATATAAATAATTTACACAATACATTATACACTATACACACAATACAAATAATAAACACAATACATTAAAATAGTTTATGCTTTATTTTACAGTTTCTTTAAATCTCAATACAGTAGTTTTAAATGTGTAATAATTCAGATTTTTTATAATGAATTTTCATACTTTAGCTAAAACAATTAAAATCTATATATAAAACAAATAATTTGAATAAATATAAAAATCAATTAAAAAATGATGGAAAGTTGAAATCTTTTTGTTTTAATACAAATCAACCCCTGATACATAACAATGCCTTAAGTTCATAATACACCTGACAATACTGATATTAAAGTAGAGACACCGAGCAAACTTCTATTGTTACTATAGATATTTACTCTAATTTAGTCTTTTAGTTTTCACTTTTCAAAGTACTACATGTGTTTGACATAAAATAGGCCTCATTTACTAAACAAGCAGAGTGAAATTTGGGTGTAAATCATTTATAAATGCAAAATATATGCTAAAGCACCAACACACAAAAACATACGCAAAAACAAGCATGTAAAAAAAAAAAATGTTAATAATATATAATACACAAAAAGTACAATAAAATCTCAAGAACACATGAATTAAAGATTAGTTTCTGAGGAATATGAGTTTTGTGTTCTTCCTCCGTAACGCTTGCGTTTGATTGTTTCTGGTAATCTTGATTTTATTTTATTTTTTTTCTATGTTCTCTCTCTCTCTGGGAATGTTTAGTCAGGGTTTCTCCGCTGCATCAGCAGTTCAGTGTTGAGGAGTGATTTAAAGGGGCACAGCAGTCTGGAAATAAACACACACCCCCCTGACTTTTTAATTAGGCTGAGTTTGGCCTGCCGACTCCTCCTGACACCAGTAACCAGCTATTACACCAAATATTTGGAGTGTCGCGCAGCTGAGGCCGACAGCCAAACACTGACAGAAATATGAGGGAAATCAGGGCAACGGTGGATTCATCGGTGCATGAGGCTTTAAAGCACTCTTCGCTATCTGACTGTCAGGATTTTAGTGAGGAGTGGGGGAGCCTTTTGCTTGATTGCAAGTTAACAATTTTAATGAAAGTCGTGAGGGATGTTGACTTGGCAGAATGCATTGTGGGAGGGAGATGAACGTCAGGCTATTTGTAGGTCGTGACTTTACTGAGAAACACATCTGCCCACCTGCACGCAGCTCTGTGACTCATATCTGACTTTATTCTGTGCTGCTGTTCGACTGGAGTTTTAAAAGTGTCAGTTGAACATAAAAGTGTTGGCAACATCTCTAACAAATACCTTTTATTTCTCTGACAAAAAGTGTCTCAGGACACATAATAACATTCTCACTTACATTTTAAGTATTTTTTTTTAAATTAATTTATAATTTTCACAATTATTAAATTTCATGCATTGTTAACAATCTGATTCATGGTGTCCATTAGAATGGGCAGATCTTTAAAAGCTTTTTTATCATTTCATGTTGTGATATTACATCATTACCCATAATCGCTTTTATTGCTTTTTTGTATTTATTTATTCATGACAACATAAAATCAAAATGACTGGTGAAAGCAGTGATGCATCAGGTACCGCTGAAATATTTACTACACTATTTTCTGTTGTAATACAGAGACGTGTAGCTCTCAAACTACATCATTTTATGAGAAATAAAGGAGAAAAATAGCTTAATTATAAATTTAAAAAAAAATGAATAAAATGTATTTATTCATCTATAAACATTAAGCTATTTTTTTCTATAACATCAAAATACATACTTTTTGGGAGAGAAAAGCTTAGTGTTTCCTATTTATTTAGTTATCAATGTATATATATATTTTTGTATTTATTCATTAAATTATATGATTTTATAATACAGTTCAGTTGTTAATTTTGTATGTATGTGTGTTTGTGTGTGTGTGTGTGTGTGTATATATATATATATATATATATATATATATATATAATTAACAACTGAACTGTATAATAAAATTATATAACTAAGCAAATTTTTCTTTCCTTTTTATTCTTGATTTAATAATTGATTTAATAATAAATGTACTGTAATTATAATTGTATTTATTTATAATTTAGTTATTTATTAAAGATGAATCGAAATAAATAAATAAACAAACACATGCACTTTACTTCTTTATTTCAAACTTTTTCAACTTTTTCTGTCATTTTCCTTCCGGATTTAATAATTTGAAGGTTAAACTCTGTGTGTGCATGATTGTGATAACCTGTGGTAGTGATAAACCTGTTTACAGCACAGAAACATCATTTTCACAATTCGCACCCACACACCACTAAAATAATTTCTGAAGCAGGCGTTTCAAATATCATCACGCTATAGATGTGAAAGACAGGTTAGAAAGTGTTTTGTGGCATTTCCATAAACAGATGAGTGTGTTTTTGGGTTGTGGTGAACAGAGCTGCTGGAGTCATAATTAAAATCACCGTTAGCAGCTCATACATGCACTGCAATCGTTGTTTTGCACTGGTTTTGTTGTTGCTTTCTAATTGCTGGTTGCCACTGGAGCTTGTGCACCTGATGACAGATGCATTCTGGGATTGATCCAGGTCAGTGACAGACACTGAGAGTGATCGACTGCTGTTCTCCTGGCATAAATAAAGCATAATTGTGTCTAGGTTTGTGCAATCATTTAGATTGCACAACTACATTAACCAGGGACGTGCACAGACATTTTGAGTGGCAGGGGCTCAAGTGGAAAAAAGGGCACTTCTCATATTTATTTAAATTTTTTTCTAAACAAAGCGTTAAATATATTAGGGGTGTGCGATACTGACAAAAAAATATATCTCAATATTTTCCGGGATTTTATCGATAATGATAATTAGATGATATTTTGCTGAGTGTGTTATTTTGCTGATATCTTAAGGACTACCAATGTCAGTCCTGTGTCTTGTGTTTTCCTCCCATGTGCTCCTAGTTTTCCCTCTTGTGTCATTATTCCCATATTTGGTTATGTTCCTGTCCTTGTTAGTTCATTATTAGTTCATAAGTATCCACCTGTGTTTGTTAATTATCTCATTTAATTTGAGTTACTTAAGCCCTGTGTTTTCCTTAGTCTAGCGTCCGCTGTTGATTGTTGATGTTGTGTTTCCTGTGAGTCTCTCCCTTTCTTGTGTAGCCCCATTTTGGATTAAATACGGTTTACTTTGAGATTTGCCTACATCTCCTTGTTCCTCGTTTCACCACAGAAGGCAATCGTGACAACTGTAGACAGCTGACTCCTAAAGTTTTTGATATTCTTCATATTCTGTGTGGTGATCAGTTCACAGCAGTGATAGAAATTAATCTTTTCCAGTTTAAATTGATTTTTACCTTTTTATGGGCATTTTTTACCTTTATAAAGTCTTTTTTTTTTTCTAAAAGTGTGCATCATCTTTTCAGTCAAATTCTTAAAATGAATCAGTTAATTAGAATAATAAGTCATTTGGGCTGTTACCAAGCAAATTAAATCAGTATTGACACAATTAATATTTGCAATGCAGAGAAAACACAGAAGCTGCATTAGAAGTGGCAGTTAAATGCATTTACATTTAATGCAGGACATGAACATATTTAACCTGCAGTTACAAATGCATTAATACTGTTTTGATATTTTAAACATAAAATGTTGAATACTGATATTTGAAATTATTATTATTATTATTATTTTTTAATGAAAAGATACTTTAAATGTGAAATTAAAACTGTCAGTAGGTGGCAGCAAGTCACTGTTAATAAGTGAGTCATTGCGATTGAACCGAATCATTTAAACGGTTGATTCATTCAGGAACAAAACAGCGTCATGTTGCTCAGAGACGCAAATCATATTTGTTGGCAAAATAGAGCAAAAACAGTCAATAGTGTGTCTAAAACGTATGTGTCTTAATAGTAAATTCTTGTTTATTGAACTGCTGTATAAAATCAATGCCACATTTATAATCATGCTACTTTTTTGAGAAAAAAAAAAAAAAGTCAGTCTTTGCGTGATACTGACTAACTATATGAAATTATATAAATATATACATTTCTGCCCCCATATCTTGAATTTTGTGATCATTCTAAATGCATTTAAATAAACTGAATTACGCAGTGAAAGAACGCGCACTGGTCTAACCTACTAGACTTCCTATTACCTTAGCTAAACTTCAGCTAACTTACATTGGTAGCTCTCTCATGAGTCATGGATGTTAGCAAGACAAATTAACTATATTTGCCTTTTGTCTTTTGGATAATTAGCTGTAAATTCGAGGCACAGGTAGCTTAGTCTGTTGTTCATCACCACTCACCTCTACAGCAAGACAAACACAACTGGAAAGGGAGGGAGGGCTTCACTTCTGAACACATCTGCGATCTACACTGCTGTGCTGCGCGGAGACGCGGAAGGGAGAAAAGGCATCGACAGAGCCTCAACATTTCCGATATACATATATTAATTTAATAAAAAAAAAAATAAAAAAAAAACACTCCCCAGAAAAAAGGGCACTTTCTCTTGAGGAAGAAAAAGGGCAGGTGCTCAAGCCCCCTTTGATGTCTGTGTGCACGTGCCTGACAATAACAGATTCATGACAGCTAAAATGCAAAGTCAGAAGTCGAGTTTTCAGGAGAGATCATTGCCTGATTTGAGTATGTTTAGTTGAAATATAATTGGTGAATGAATTTCTTAGAACTGATCAGGTTTGTCTACATTTATATTCAACACATTGTTTAATTAAAGAATCTGGGATGTTTTTTTTTTTGTTTTTTGTTTTTTTGAGCTGAATAAATGCTTCTAACAGTGTAATAGTTTTTGATTTGTCAGATTTTTTAGCAATCTTTCAGCATGATTTCACTCTGTAAACTATGATATTAGAATTAGCCTACAGTTCAAAAGTTTGAAGTCAGTAAGAAGTTTTTGAAAGAAGTCACTTTTGCACCAAGCCTGCATTTATTTGATTAAAAATACATTAAAAATGAAATATTTTGAAGTATTATTGCAAATTTAAAATAGTTGTTTTCTATGTGAATATATGTTAAAATATAATTGATTTCTGTGATTGAAGCTGAATTTTCAGCATCATTATTCCAGTCTTCAGTGTCACATGATCCTACAGAAATCATTCTAATATGCTGATTTGCTGCAGACATTTCTGATTATTATCAGTGTTGAAACAGTTGTGCTGCCCAATATTTTTGTGGATACATTTTATTTTTCAGGATTCACAGATGAATAGGAAGTTCAAAAGAACAGCTTTTAATTGAAATATAAATATTTTGTAACATTATTAATATCTTAACTGCCACTTTCGATCAATTTAATGCATCCTAGATGAATAAAAATATTAATTTCTTAAAAATAAAAAAAATAAAAAAACTTTTGAACGGTAGTTGTTGACTAGTCAGAGCTTTCTTGTTGTTTAGTACAGTTGCTGATACTAAAAATTCAGATTGTAGTAATATACTGTATATGGGGCTAGAAGTTATTTTCATTGGTTTTAATATTTTGCTGTGTAGGATGGTTTTTGTGCCTCCACAGCAGTGTTTACAGCTGCAGAGTGTCTGAACTCTCCATGGCAGCTTCATGTCTAATTCAGCAGAATAATGGCTCTGTTGAACTGTTCAGAACGCTTGTCTATAAATCCTTATAAATGAGGACAAATGAATGCACTAATATGGATGTATAACAAGTGCAAAAGTTCAAATGAATTGCAAAATATGTAAATCAGTATGTTTTATTATCAGGTGATGTATGTTGAACACGATCAGTTGTTATTAATATAGCACTTTTGACAATTCACATTGTTTCAAACCATGTTAATGTTTATAATATCTTAATATCTCATTCATCAGATTAGAGCTGGACTATAATATAGTTACATTTTGCAATGATATAAACAATCACACAGCTGAGATTTGCTACATAGTATATCATTTTACATGCAAGTATACTGAATGTATTTGGGTAAAGTGGGATGTACTGTACTATATATATCCAACCACCAAGTCTTGATGCCTTTCTAGTTTCTAGATATGGATCAGGACTCAGTGCAGGACAAATTATGAGCCAAAACGTAATACTTTAAAACATTTAAAGCAAGACAATAAAGGCATAACCATTGTGGTTATTTTTGGGCTATTTTGCTTCTTCAACATGTCAGCTCTCAGATTAGTATAAAGAAAACATCCAAAATACACATTTAAGTGTTTATTTTATTGCACTTTATCAATTTGTGTCTGTAGATTTCAATTATGATGTCTTAAAACAAAAAAGACAAAATTAACACAACTGTTTGCATCAATCTTTTTGAGTTATGATAACTTATGTTCAACCAACAAACTACTGAGTTAGAGGAACTTCATTTGTAGCATAAACACCCCCCCCCCCCCCCCCCCCCCCCCCCAAAAAAAAAGGAGAGAAAAAAAAAAAAGAGTTGCTCCAACTAATTGATTTTTGGCCCTGGAACCAATTAATCTGATCTATTTCAGTTAAAATGTTAAATATAACTTATTATTTAAAGAACAAGTAAGACATTACATGTCACTGGCATTAGTGCAGTCATTGCACATATATACAAAAACATCAGCATAACAGAAACACTTTTAAATATCAAAGATACTAGTGTTAGGTCTTTCCATTCATAAAAAAACAAACAAACAAACAAACAAACAAAAACATAAAATAACACTTCATTTAAGTATTTATTATCCTCATCCAGTCCTATGCAAAGCATGCTGGGAACTAGAAATCCACTGAAATTTAACTTAATTTTAACTAGAATTTTAAGTCACAACCATGCATTTAAGATAAAAGAATAAATCCCTTTTATGCACTTACATATACAGTTTTTACAGGTTTTTACAAAGGGATTTGTTCATATAACATCTTATTCCTAAAAACATGGCTTTTATTACTTATATACACACACACATACACTGTAAAAAAATAAAAATAAATAAAAATAAATAAATAAATAGGAGAGAGAGATGGGCTGCTCGGACCTCCATGAACAGCGTCCCGCTGCAGGAGTCCAGACCTCAGGCCTCAAACACGCCTTTCTCTTTTTATATTCGTCCTGACGCACGTGTTTCTCTGCAGACCGGAGCGGCCGGTAAAATGGGACTCAGAACAGCGAGAGGCTTGATTATGAGCACCAGAGAAACATGCATGTGCTCTAAATGTCTTTAACACCAAATTCATATCAAGGGTTCAGGAGGAGTTCGTGATGAATGACTTTGTGGACAGACGTATTTAAAGAATGCTGCACTTAATTGATTGATCCCATAAAGCTGGCAGCTGGAAGGGAAAGGGTGTGTGTGTTTAACCATTTACTAAATTTACATTGGCAGTTCTTCTGGGAGGTCGGCATACTAAAACGGAGTGTTTGTTCTGGTACTTCATTACTAAAAATGAACACATTTGTGTTGTTGTTTTAGGTAAAAAAAATAAAATAAATTAATATCACATCACTGCCATTTAAACCTTTATTTTTAATAAAATACATTTTATTTTTCATTCCATATTTGTATGCTTGTATGATACAAAAATAGGCCTAATGTACAAAAAAAAAAAAAAAAAATGTCTTTAAAAGATTTTACGTTTACTGAACAGAAATAAACACATGCTCTATATTTAATCTCAGGATCAGTTGAAAAACAAATGGAGCTTTTGTCCAGATTCATTTAATTATCTTGAAAGACGACTGATGTATTTTGATTTGATGTGTAAAATAAGCAGACGCTTTTAAAGACATTTGCAAATGTAACTCTTTCAACATTGTTTACATATGAAAAATAAATAGATATTGTAAATTTCACATGGGAAAACCATTTTATGATCTTCGGTATACGCTGAAGTAACACTGATGCACTCAAATATGTTTATTTTGATTGTTTGTTTGATTTAGTTTGGTTATGGAAATATTTGAACACATTTATTCTGTCAAAATCTCAGACTTTACAAAAAAATCTTGAATTAAATAGTACTGAAACAGACATTTAGTAGTTTGTATTATTTTACTCTATTTTATGTAGTTCTGTTTTAATTTCTTCCTCATGTAATACAATTTTATGACATGAGCAGAAAATTACAACATTATTATTATTTAATTTACGATTGTAATTACAACATTTCACATTTGTAATTTAACACGTGTTGAAATATATTTGTGGTGGAAGCTACAGTTATTTTTGAGTTTTATTTATATTTCATGTTTTTTTATTTAATACAATACAAAAAGGTCTTAATAAATCCTTTTGCATTTATTATGTATATTTTTGTCCTGTTTAGCGAGTTTTAAACACTTTAATGTTGAATATATGTATTCCAACTGTACATTTTGACAATTTTAAAAGTCACAAAGCTTGCTAATAAAAATACCTTTTAATAATTTCATAATGTAACAATTGTTGACAGAGGCTTTGTAAAACTTTACTAAATTCAGCAACTTGTAGTACTATTTGTTATGTTTACACCTAAAACAACTTTTGAATTACAACATACTGTATGAGGAAAACCTGAACTATTAAGCATGAAATATAATATTTTGTGATGATATCTGCTGGACTTGTTCTTACACTGTAGCTTATTGATCATTTCAAATAAATGCATTTTCTCAGCTGATGATTTACATGACACAAGTGATATTTTTAGTGTTAAGAGTTTAATATTTTTAATGTTCTTCCTGAATTCAGATCATACACTCAGCTGATTTGTGCCACTATAAGGACAGATGTTAAGGCATCTGCTTCATTTTCTCTCCGCTCGACCTCCATTTGTCCGTCTCTCTCATTCCCATGTATATTTGCTCCTGATCTATTAATAACCGCAGTGGCTGCGAGTGATCGCTCAGTGTCTACATCTCCTTTCATTCAAGCATTTACAGGAATTAAAAACAAAAGCAAACAGCCATCACAGCGCAGAAGAGAAATGCTCGCAGAGACTCCAACTGACAGAAAGTTAAATACTGGAGAGCTCTGTATTCCCCACTAACATCATATTTATTTACAGTTGTACTTTTTGTGCAAAAAAAAAAAAAAAAAAAAGAAAAAAAAAATTTGCTTTTGCATCAAATGCTGTCTTTTAAAATGATTGAAGATGAGATATTAGCGGTGTGACACAGAGACATACGAGGCTCTGCTGAAGTGATTGTGCTCATGGTTATGTAAGAGCCGTGTGGATTTGGCAGTCAGATACTGAAGTGTTTCTGGATTCAGTGGCCAAACCATGAAGACCAAAAATACACACCCAGCCAATGTGGGACAGATGTCAGCAAACACAGTAGACGACAATCACGTCAAACACTGCACAGCAATGTGACAGATCTGATGCTGAACAATTTGTGTTATATATATTACTCTCTATAAAAAGGGGAAAAAAAAAATCTGTCAGTTTTGATAGTGTGAATACTGTGGGGAAAAAAAAGAAAAAAAAAAAAAAATATATATATATATATATATATTACAGCTTTTGTACAGTATTAAATATTTAAAAAATCTGTCTGCTTCAAAATTTCATGTTTAATTAAATGTATTGCTCGCTTGCTTTATTAATTAATTTGTAAGAATGGTTTGTACTCCATTTTTGTCATGTAGTGCCTATTAGTGCAAATGAGCAAAAATGTAAGTATTTGTTTGTTTATTTGTGATTAAATTACAAACAAATAAATTATATATAAGGCAAATGCCTTTTCTGGTATTTATTTATTTATTCTAGTCATTTAAATCAATGAAATGTTGTGTGCTGTGTGTTTTCTAACAAAATTAGTGACATGCATAGTAACTAATTAACCTTTGAAGATTGTTTTATATTGTCTAAACTGAAGAGTTTTGGAATTTTTCAAGTTTGAACATTTCTATACTCCAAGATTTAGCATTTAATGTTCATCAACTGGTTTTTATCTGACTGTAAATACTCAGATGAGATCTATGCTGCAGTAATAAAGCAAATAATGTAACAACAATAAATTATGCATAATTACATGCAAGTAATCCAAATCCTAGACAAACCCTAATCCTAACCCTAACCATATAGTAAGTACATGTAGTTAATTAATATTACTCAGTACTTAAATGTATAATTACACTGTAACAAGGACACCTTAAAATAAAGTGTAACCTAATCGGTAATTTTGCAGAAAACATTCACACAAGACATTGAGCTAAAAACCTGAGAAGACATTAAAGATATATTCATGTTATATATTCCTGTACCTGTTATAGTAAATAGTTGTGACTACAGTAACGCTCGTACAGTGAGGTCAATGGGGGAAACTTACCATGATTGTCCTCAAGATCAATGGAGTCCAGTGTTTTTCAGTCAAGCCATTTGTTTGTTTTATGTAACCCATAATTTCCTTGAAAGATTGCTGAAAAAAACAAAAGAAAACCAACAAGTATGGCATGAATATATTTTCATGTTATTTTTGTCATATTGAGTAAACTAAAAAGCCCTTTATTGAGTTTACCGAGCAGGAGAGAGTGGCGTGTGTTGTTGAGTGATATTAGAGGTTAATTTGGCCTGTGAGTGCTTGCTAACATGACTGAGATGTTTGAGAAACATAAAGATAAGGAGGGAGGAATGAGACACTGATGACAAATGAGTTTTTCAGTCTAGATAAGGTTACCCATTGGAAATCACAGCATTTTTGAAATGATCTTTTAAACATAAAGAAAGTGAATGAGGATTTGGATGGTCAAACAACAGAATCACGAAAGAGCATCATGAAGGAATCAGAAACAGCACTCCACATGACTGGTGTGTGTTATTGAGGAACAGACTGAAGTTTAACCCATTATTCACTGAAGACAGTGACATCTGTGTAGATTATCAGGCTGTTCATCAACTTACAACACTTGCAATATGATGCACAAATCATTCCACAGAAGAAAGAAGGTCATATGGTTCGGAGGAACATGAGGGTGAGTAAATGATGACAGAAGATTCATTTGTCTTTCATCTAATTCTGTACTTTTTCTAGCTGCGCCTCAGATGTTGTTTACTCCATTCATCTCACATGAGTCTCCTTTACAGTTTCAGAAAAGTAACGTACAATCAAAAGTCTCAATATTAACTTAAACAAAACATCTTCAGGGCATGCTATGCCATCCACATTCATTTTATACAATAACCCCTGGTTTCACAGACAAGGCTTAAGGCTAGACCTAGACTAAAATGCACATCTGAGCTGTTTCAACTGAAAGAAACTTGCCATGTTGGCAATGTCAGTGCCTTTGTTTTTTCTTAAGATGCACACCAGTAATGTTTTTTTTTTTTTTTTTAAGGCATGTTTATAGAAATTACTTAAATGTCCTAATTGAACTATGGCCTAATTCTGGTTTAGGCTAAGCCCTGTCTATGAAACTGGGCCTATATGTTATAACTTAGAAAAGTACTTAAAACATAGCACTTGCATATTATTGCTCTTTTGTTAGTTTTGATTGCTTCTACTGTCCTTATTTATAAGTGGCTTTGGATAAAAGCGTCTGCTAAATGACTAAATGTAAATGTAACTAAGAACATATTGTATTAAAAAGTATTAATTTGTGTCTTCTTTTTCTTCTTTATTTTTTTATTTATCATTATCATTATCATTATTATTATTATTATTATTATTATTATTATTTATTTTTTTATGTGACAGTAGTTAAAATATAACAACTTACAAATTGTAATCTGTTACTGATTACAAATTACATGACAACATTTATAGGGAGTAACATTATCTATTAGATTATTAGAGAGAGAGAAAAGATAAACTAGGCAGAATTAATTACGAGTAATTTATTGACATTGTGTGTATAAAATGTAATCAAGTAATCCATAAAAAGGAACTGTATTCTGATTTTGAGCATTTTTAAATGTAACCTAATTAAAAGTACTTAATTTATGGAATCTGATTACATAATCCAAGTTACATGAAATCAGTTACTACCCAACACTGAACATAACCATTGTCTTATATAAGAGCAACTTTTGAGCAATTAAATTTTCTTCTGGGCTTCTGGAAATGTTCTTCTTTCTTCCCGTTTTACCCTGAGGTGGACAGTGGTGAAGTATTTTTACTTTACTCAAGTAAATTTAAAAAGTATCTGTAGTTTATGTGTTTTTTCTTCAGAAAACTTTTACTTCACTACATTCCAAGCATAATGTCATACTTTTTACTGCACTACATTTCATTAATAAAAATTGTTGTTTGTTTTACCTTTAATACTTAAGAACACTAACAATGTAGTACTTGTACTCAAGTAAATCTTTGAATTACTTTTACTTGAGTAAAAGCCAAGAAAGTACTAGATTTCTAAAGTATTCAATGATATTTAATACGAAACGTAGTGCAGTAAAAAGTACAATATTATGTTTTGGAATGTTGTGAAGTAAAGTTTTCTAAAAAACAAAAAACAAAAAAAACACTTAAGTACTTTTAAAGCAGAGTAAAAAATACTTCACTACTGTCCACCTCTGTTTTTACCTGAAATCTACAGGACAAATCAGTTTCTATTAAAATTTCCTCATTGCCTTTGATAATGAAAATACATGCACACAAAATGGCCAGTTAGGAAGCTGTCATTTCGAAACCACTGAAGCTGATTCATATCAGTAGAAAACAACAGGAGCCCGTTACAACCCCGAAGTCATTTGTGTGCATTCCAGCGGGCCGATACATGTGACTAAGAATAATAAAGCGATCGTCTGAGTCAGGTGTGAGCGCGGCTGCTCATTGTTCTGCTGGGAGGCTCCTCTGGACGGGAAAAGAGCAGGTTGTTCCAGACGGAGGCTGCGAGTGGAACAGTTCTTTATTTAAGGGCGGGAAGTCATTCCATCAATGCAGAAAAACACCAAAGAAACATTTCCTTCCCCCTCCGTTTCCCAGTGCCGTTCAGTTGAAAAGGCACAATTCTTTAATCTGGAGTTGCATGTTCATGAGCATGAGATCAACACACACACACTAGACCATCTAACTATAACATACAATTTAAAAAAAAAATAATTCTTATATTCTCTACGTTTCAATGCACAAAAAAATAAAACTAAATATTAAAATGCAAAACAAAATAATTTAGATAAGTTAGTGATGATGATGACATTTAGCTTTTTAATAATTAGTACTTGGATATTCAAAATACAATAGGTAATAAAACTTTTTTTGTTGTTTGTTTTCTGCTCTTTGAGGTTTGAATCAGTGTTGTTTTAGTATCCTTGAGACACAAGTTTTTATGTTTTTTTTTAAAATATTTACAATATTTTTAATTTTTTAAAATTAAACAGTTTTCAGTTTTCATTTTCATTTTTAGTTTATTTTTTAACTTAATTTAATTGTGTTGTGTGTTTTGTCATTTTCATTAGTTCTTGCTTTTTAAAATATATCTATATAGATTTTACAAATTTTTATTTCAGTTTTAGTTATTTTAGTACATTAAGTTAAACTACATGAAAATTAGAAATGACATCTGAATTTAAATGATTTTAAAGTATTTTATGTTTTATTTTAGTTAACATTTATTTTAAGTAAGTTTGTTTGTTTTAGTTAATTATAATAACTGTCATGAATCCGATTCATGGACTTCCATTCGCTCGCCACCAGAGGTCACTCCTCCATCACATTGACTCTCACACCACACAGACTGTTATATATTACCCTGGACTGCATTTCCCATCATTCTTTGCACTAAGGACACAGGGCTGTCTCAATCACACACTCACACCTGAGAACTATCTCACAATCACACACCCTATATAAACCATGGACTTCTTTTCACAGATGGCCGTGTATTGATCTGCGTATAGCACTCCCCTAGCGCTAGCTGCCTTACCGTGCCATTCTGTGTTTCCCTAGTCCGAGTTTGCCATTCTGTGTAACCTTAGTCTTTGTATTGCCTTGCCTGTTTTTTCATCTTCTGTCCCTAGCCCGTGTTTCCTGGATTTACCCCTTTGCCTAGCCGTTCGGACTCTGTTTACCCCTGCCTAGACTATTGCTGTGTACCTGGATTATCTCTCTTTGCCTCGCCCTGTTGGACACTGTTCACCGATCGAAGACCCACGCTTGTTCTAGGAATGCTCTTTGTCTTGCCTGTGTTATACCTGTTTGCCACTGTCCGACCCTGCCTGTGTTTAGACCATGTTTCATAATAAAAGCCTGCAGATGGATCCGCATGCCTCACGTCTCATTGTTCCCTTTACAATAACTAATAATAACTCTGGTTTGAGGATCCCTTTTAAAAGTAGAAGAGCCATTGACATCAACATAAAGTGACATCCACCACCCATTTTACATCTGTAATTCATATTATATTCATAATTTCATATATACTGTAGTTTATTATTATTATGATTATGATTATGATTATGATTATTATTATTATTATTATTATTATTATTGTTGTTGTTGTTGTTGTTGTTGTTGTTGTTATTAGTAGTAGTAGTAGTAGTAGTAGTAGTAGTAGTATTTTCTCCATAGTAATTAGATGGTAAAAAGTGTTTCTGTTTGAGCACTGGTTAGAGGGTTAAAAATAGGTCTTGGTGAAAACAAAATATATTTTAGAGGTAAAGCATGTTATTCTTTGAAAGATTACAAAGGAACATATTGTTTCTTTGGAATAATGTTCAGTGATTCATTGCATAATAAGACTATTAGAAAAATTGGATCAATTTTGATTTCATGTTGATTTGTGAAAATTCAGCTGTGTGACTGAACTTCAGAAGGTTTCAAATTTCATACATTTGTTTTGCTGTTTGGATTTATGGGACAATTTACTGAAATTCAAAGGAGATTTCTAACTGGGTTGTTAAATAAAGATGCATGATAAAGTACCACTGTAGTTTCATATTGTCAGGTGTGTGCTGCTGTATGGTCTGTATTTCACACATGACGGACTCTAATGATCCTCCAGTCCTGTGTCGGTGCTTGAACTCATGTGTGAATTAGCACACAGTGCAGAAAAAGAGGCCCTTGTTCTCAGCGTCTTGACTGACAGGAAATGGCCCGTTTTCAGAGTGCATTTGAGCGCTGCAGCATTCCTGTCAAATGACACAGGTTCAGCAGGGTAATTAGCTCATTAGTCAACATAAACACATAACAACCTCTGCCCAGCTGGTGGCGTTAGTGCCACACACACACACACACACACACACACAGGTCCACTGGTTTAAGACTCTGACTAGCTATAATCCTATAAAGAGTCTGATTGTTGATTTAAATAATTCTGACATCTGTTTTAATGAAGATTTTTCAGTGACACTTTATAACAACTTACACCAATAACAGTAACACATATTCAGTTATAAATTACTGAACAGCTCATTGCTTGTGCTTACATTTATTTAGAATGTTGGAAATGCCATAAAAGTTCAAATGATATACTCATATTTGAATGTAGATCAACTCCTGATCTGTGTGGAGTCAAAGCATTTACGCTTCAGGCAGCCTGAGTTTGAGTTCCAGCTGTTTCATCCCTCCTCTCTCTCCCATATGTTACTTCCTGACAAAAACATGAAAACATGGCAGCAAAATAATCAAAACTTATCAATAAAAAGACCTAAAATATAATATTAGAATATAAATAGAACAAATGTATAAAAACACTTTTGTTCAGAAGTGTTTAGTGCTGGGATATTATAGCTAACGAAAACTAAAACTGAAACTAAAATTAATGATAAACATTTTTGTTTCTTTAAATAAAACAAATGCTAACTGAAAATAAGTAATCTCTCTCTCTCTCTCTCTCTCTCTCTCTCTCTCTCTCTCTCTCTCTCTCTCTCTCTATATATATATATATATATATATATATAAACCTACATTCTCCTAATTAATCCTATTTCTTTAATATGTTTTATAATAGCACCATATACTTTACCTTGGTCTGCAAGTTTTATTTCAGTTGTTTGCCAAAGCAACATCTTTCATTTTAATTTAGTTTGACTTGATACACTACAATAACTAAAGCTATATATAACACAAACTACTAAAATGACAAAAATAGCAAAAATTAACATAAAAACATATAAGTATAAAAACTGATTCAAAATATTTATAAAAAAAAAAACTATAATAATCTCAGTGATACTAAAATAACACTGATTCAATGACACCAATGTTTACAGGCACTATTTTTTTGTCAGTCCACATGAATCCATTCCGTTTTCAAATTTTGACAGTTCTGTTTTATGACCCTGAAATGTTGCCATCTGATTTACATAATTATTTGCATGTGCATTAAATGTATTCTGAACAAAACCCGAGCGCATGTTTCAGAAGACGATGTCACTGGAGCTACTGTGAGTATAGTTGTCATTTTGCCTACTTTTGTAATTTGTAAATATTCATTCTCCTTCGCTGACCAGTTTGTACAAAAAGTCCAAGTCATACATAAATACAGTTTATGCACATTTATAAGACATAAAATGCACATAAAAACTTATAAAAAGACTGTGCAAACACAGGCACCACAGCACAAGGTATTTTTGAATGCAAAATAGTCGGATTACATGCTTATTTTTTTTTTTTCAGTTGATCAGATTATTTCAGGTCAACACCAGCTCTTTCAATCAATTAGATTGATTATAAGCATTTCAGTCCGATTGAGTTCTCATTCTCATTACTAACAGACTATTTGGCTGCATGTAAACATGCTACTGTGACAGGACTAGCATGTTTGCTAAATTTGCGATGAACAATTTGATTGAGCAGATTTTGGGGAACAGCTGCACACATGGAACAGTTTACGACACGAGGCCCAGCGTTGTGAACCTCAGACTATGCGTTATACACTGAGGACAGAGTAACCGCAGCACTAAGCAAAGAGCATATATATTGTTTCATGTTTGAACTGGGTTTCAGTGGCTACTGTGATTAAACTTAAAGACATATAAATGTAGGTTAACCTGTTACTTAATCTCACTGAATTACACGTTTCATCACGTGAATGATGTGTCACATGTTCAAACCACTAAACCATTGCAGCAACAATCACTAACCAGCAGTGTTGGGGATACTGCATTACAAGTAACACAAATTATGTAATCGGATTACTTTTTTTTCAATTAACTAGTAAAGTAATGCATTACTTTTTAATTTACAAGAAAATATCTGAGTTAATTTTTCAAATTAGTAACGTCAGTTACTTTTTTTTTTCTCTAAGTATTGACTGACAGCTCTGGTGTTGCCATGTTGAGAGAAATCGGGAGTAAGTGCAGCTGTGTGAACATGATGCTACTGTAGTTCTAGACTAAATGTCAGCATGCATTTACTCATCTAACCTGCACAAAAACAGATTCAGTATTCCTCAAAATCAAAAACAGTGAAATGCAAACTCAAAATATAATGCAAACCTGCTATAATTAAATGTTAAATAAGGCAAAGATCCTTTATGTAGTTAAACCCATTTTATTAACCAATGTCTTTGCTGCTGACCTTCCATTATCCAATTCAACCATACTAGCAAAAGTTACTTTAGATAAGCATAACATTTGTGTTTAACTTTTTTTGTCCTATTTTTCATGCAATCCAGAAGGCAGCACAGCTGACAAGTTTGAGTTGTGCCGTCTACTGAACAGATGTGAATGTACATTTCCTTCAACCTGAAGCTTATTCATTTCACTTTTGGTGTGAAAGGGTTTTATATCTGCCAGAAATAATGGCAGATGTAAACCCCTTTCAAACCTTTTTTACTAAAAAGCAAACAAGCAAACTCAGCCCAGATGAGATAGCGCAAAAGTAACGTAATGCATTACTTTCCATAAAACGTAACTAAGTAATGCAATAAGTTACTTTTTAAGGAATAACGCCATATTGTAATGCATTATTTTCAAAAGTAACTTCCTCATCTCTGCTAGCCAGCTCTTCCATGCTAATCTTGTTGGTCACACTGATGCTCAATCTGGTCCAGAATCTTACTCGACTGTAACAGAAGGGCATATTCTCTGCTCCAAACACAACAAGACTTTTTTGCAGCTTCTCTTCCTCAATGTTTCTCCCTTCCTACTTCTAGATCACTGAGTGCTCTTGTTTCAGACATGCGGTTCTGTGAGTCGGGCCCCTGAGGGCCGGGGCCGGGCTGCTTATCGCAGCACTTTATCAGCATGAGGGAAGGGGATGTGGGCTACAGCCATCCAGCGGCTGTCAGCAAACAGGCGTTTTGTAACCTGTAACCCAGAGACGTGCGATTTGCGAGAGGAGATCAGGAGCTGTTTGAGGGTGTGATCGTACAAGGGTCGAGAGAGAGTGTGTGTGTGTGTGTGTGTGTGTGTGTGTGTGTGTGATTACCTGAATACTGAAGATAACGTGTCTGGCCTTGCAGGACTAATACATGCCTGAACCACTTATTTGTACTGTCTTGGCTTTTTGTGTAGCCATGTAAATTGGCCAACAAAAAACTAACTTGAAACTAACTTGAAACTTGACGGTTGCTGAGTGAGTCTAAAACAATTCACTTCAAAATTAAAAATCTGTCATCATTTATTTACCCCAGGCTGCATTTCCCAACAGAATTGTAAGTAGATTTCATTGGAACCAATGGTGTCTACGATTTATTTACACTTACGGTCCTTTTAGGAAACTTAGGCCTGATCATTCCAAACCCAGATGATTAGCACTTTTCACTGGAAAACAGAGATATTTCGCAGAGCATCTGAGCTGCTCTTGGAGCCATACAGTAGCTTTTGGGGAATAATTGATGATTAGAATTTTAGTATTTTTTAATATATATATATATATATATATATATATATATATATATATATATATATTGGGGGTGATATATTCAGATTTACATTTATATATTCAGACTTATAACTATATATTCAGATTTACTTCTATATATTCAGACGTGTAACTATATATTCAGATTTACTTCTATATATTCAGACGTATAACTATATATTCAGATTTACTTATGTATATTCAGATTTATAGCTATATATTCAGATTTACTTCTATATATTCAGAATTATAACTATATATTCAGATTTACTTCTATATATTCAGACTTATAACTATATATTCAGATTTACACACACACACATATATATATATATATATATATATATATATATATATATATATATATATATATATATATATATATATATTCCCCAAAGCAAACATACATATATACATACATATTATCTATCTATCTATATCTGTCTATCTATCTATCTATCTATCTATCTATATATCTATGTATATATATATATATATATATATATATATACAATATCATATACAATAAAAAATATTATTGTATTGAATTGTAAAGACCATATTTAATCAGTATATTTTCTTTAGACATTAGCCAAAAATGTTCAAGATTTTTTTACTCTCAATTATTTATTTATTTATTAAACTTAATTTTACACAAATGCTAAATTTGTTATAATATGAAAGTTTTCACATTCGATAAAACTAGAAACATTTTGTAAGTCAATGTTTAACATAACTTACTTAATAAAACTAAATACATGAATATTTAGCTTGAAAGTCCTTAGCATTTATTGTGAAATCTTTTTTAAAATAAGCATCACCTATTCTGTTATGTACTAAAAAAACCCCAAAAAAAACAAAAACCAAAAAAAAAAAAAAAACCAGAAAGATAAATAAAACCCACAGTCATTTCTGCAACCAATAAATTCTAGAGAAAATAGTATTTAAACTTTTTTTTTTTTTCTATGGTAAATGATATTTGCTTTTAGAAAAAAAAAAAAAAAAAAAAAAAAAAAGCTTATACCTGGAAACCAAATTAGACCAATATAAAAATGCACTTTAAATAAATGACACAGTTGTTACACTTTTCAGTATGTTTTCTGCAATCCAGTGTCTGTGAACATTGGACCATTGTAAACAAAGCTCTTTTTCTTGCCAGATCTCAGCTTGCACTCTACACGTGGACAGGTGAGGCCCAGGTGCAAACACAGGGGCGCTTGTTGCTCTGTCACACTTTCAGCAGCACCTCGCAACAGTTTAAAGAGGCAGCTTTGGGTGTCAGGTTACATTAGCATCTTTTTTTAGCTCCAGACCTTTTCCTCAGCACAGCCCCCACGCCATGCGTATAATACGCTCTTTCATCAGCACATCATTAGCCATATGAGACATTCTTTGAAGGAACATCAAGGAGGCAGTGTTGAAAATGGAAATTTCGCCGCACCTCAAAGCCGCTTGTTGTGATGAATCCTTCAGAGCGCAGATTTGCTGTAAGTACGAGCCACACGGGCCTTCAATATGTCCGTCACAGGCGACTTTCATTTTCAAACAAAGCCCAGTTTATATTGGCATCCCAGCGAAACACAGGGATTAACCCTTCTGTCGATTGACATGAGTAGCTGCGCTCATGGCAGACCGGGAAGGCTGCGGCGGCTTTGAGGAATTACAGGGACTAACATGTGACTGAGACAGGGTTGATGGGGTTTGTAAGAGGAACGAGGGCCGATGGACATGAGATGCAGTGGAAAATACTGTTGTCATTCAATCTGGTTTGAAACTAGATGAAGATTTTAAGAAACAGAGAGTTTCTTAACTATAACAGGCCTCTTTCTACTAAAACAAACAGCAGCGCCAAATAAGCAGAGTATGGCGCTGGCAACACTAAGGTCATGGGTTTGAGTCCCTGATAAAAGTGTAAATGTGTACCTTAAATGCAGTGCAACTCATTTTGGATAAAAACATCTGCCAAATAACATAAATAATAAATAATAATAATAACATAAATGTATATGTAGTGTCAATTATTCCGAATTTTTGCTATCATCATAAAGAGTGGTACACTTTATGGTTTATACAGAAAAAGAAATGTCCACTTAGACCGGAAGAGATTGGAAACAGTTTGTTTTGGTTTTTATTTGGCATTTATAGTTGATGAAATAGTTAATATTGTACTACAAAAATAGGACTGTTGTGGGGAAAACAGCTGAGACTATAATGGAAATGGAAAGATAAACAGGTAAACTGTTTGACTATATAAACGATGGATGTGATTTTCAGTGGAAAAGACTGTTGTCATTTAATCTGGTTTGAAACTAGATGAAGATTTATGACCGTAACAGTTTCTTAACCATAACAGGCCTCTTTCTACTAGGATCCCTAATGAAAAAGTGACAAAAACAGCAGCGTCAAAGAAGTAGAGTATGGTGCTAGTAACACCAAGCTCATGTGTTTGAGTTCCTGATAAAATGTAAATGTGCACATTTCAGACACAATATTGTCTGTTTTGCTCAATTTCTCAAATGAAACGTCTCAAACGTGCATCTCCAAGCAACACACACAGCAGTGATTCGATACTGAACGAATCGAGTGAGCCAATGATTCAGTGACTCATTCATAGAGACTATCACTTGCTTCGTTTCTGAATGAATCAGCTGTTTGAACCAATTGGTTGAATGAGTGATTCAGTGACTCACTCATTAAGACAGTATCTTGCCACCACCTACTGGTGGTATTAGTTTCATATTGCCAGTACATTAATGCCCGTTTATAAGCTTTATTTATGCAAAGTTTTAAAAATCAAATATTTCTTTTAATGCCATTTTTTGTAGTGTCTATTCAGTGCTTTTCTCAATTAACGCAATAATGACTTCATCCATTTGGAAGTAATTTCTCAGCCAAAATGTATGTGTGAATTAATCAGCATATGATGTAATTAATTATGTTAAAATTATATTATTTTAATCAACTGTATGCATTCATTAAGAGTTCACTCCAAAGTGACGTCTATTTTGCACTTTTTGCCTCGGTTACAGAGAGAGATGGTGTAATCAGCTGTGGTCTGCTACCAAGGCAATCTGTGTTTAGAATGACTTAATTGAGAGGAATCATCAGTAACGACTTCATCCATCATAGCTGGACCGTGCCACCCCTTTCCATGTAGACTTAGACAAATCATGTTCTGGCTCATTACAAGGGAAAAGGGGAGAAAGTATAGAGAGCAGAAAGAGAAAGAGAGAGAGAGAGAGAGAGAGAGAGAGAGAGAGGTTATGACAAAGTGCTGGAGGTACTGAAACCACACAATCATCTAAACAAGGTTTGTGGTTAAAATGAAGAAATAACAGCGCAGACAAACTTGGCTGCCGATGATAATTCAGAGAATGTTAGTTTTTAGAAACCACTTAACGATTCTGGAAAAACAACATGTTGGAGGGAAACATCGAGTTGGTGTGGAGCAAATAAAGAGATAACAATCACAGATTGTTAAAAGAAGCTGTCACAATGAAAAAACGGAAAAACACCAGCGATTCCTGAGTTTCACTCCCTGAATCACTGCAGAGATACTGTGCTGTAAATCAGCCAGATTTCTGGAAACTTGATTGCTTAAATATTTACTAATGCATGGCCATTCATGATAATTCACAGACTGTGATACTATATATGTATAGGCTTAAAAAACAGTGATTTCCTAAAAACCCTGTTAGTGAGCACTACAGAACTGTTTCTCTGGTGTCACATACTGTGAGTCAGCATCTGCAACATTAGGTGTGAGTAAATAATACTGTTACTACATTTAAACCTATCACTACTACTATGTCTAGTATTACTTATATGACTATTAGTACTACTACTGATATGTCTAAAAATATATTACTACTTTTAGTACTTTTCCTACCTCTGCTTTTTTCTACTGCTACTTTACTAAATAACAATTACTGTTGTTATTAAAACTACTATTTCCACCACTATTATTACTACTATATTTACCACTAGTAGTACTATTATTGCTGTTATTACTACCACTACTATTACTACCATTGCTTGTACTACTACTACATTTATCTGAATCACAACTACTGCTATTTTTAAAACTACTATTACCATCACTACTATTACTACTATTGTTATTATTACCACTAGTATTGCTACCATTGCTTGGACTACTACTACTACTACTACTACTACTACTACTACTGCTGCTGCTGCTGCTGCTCATTTTAGTTAAATTACAGCTACTGCTGCTATTCAAATTACTATTACTATTACTATTACTATATTACTATTACTATTACTATTACTGTTATTACTACCACTACTATTACTACTGTTATTACTACCACTAGTATTACTACCATTTATTTTACTACTACTACTACTACTACTACTACTACTACTACTACTGCTACTACTACTACTACTACTACTACTCATTTTAGTTAAATTACAAATATTTCTGATAATAAAACTACTTTTACTACTGCTGTTATTACTACCACTAGTATTACTACCATTGATTGTACGGATACTGCTACTACTACTACTACTATTCATTTTAGTACAATTACATATATTGCTGCTATTAAAACAACTATTACTACTGACGTTATTATGTCCGCTACTATTACTACTTCTTTTTTTTATTTTTATTTTTTTTTTACTGCTACTGCTATTACTACTATTACTACTACTGTTATTCCACTACTATTACTATTGTTATAACTACCACTACTATTATTACTGTTGCTTGTACTACTACTACTACACTCTTAAAAACAAAGGTTCCAAAAGTTTGTTTTTGCAGTGATGCCATAGAAGAACCATTTTTGGTTCCTCAAAGAACCGTTCAGTGAATAGTTCCTAAAATAACCATTTTGAAGAACATTTAAAGAAATCTAAACAACCTTTTTCGACTACAAAGAACCTTTTCTGCATTTGAAATGTTCTATGGATGTTCAAGTTTCTTCATAGAACCACTGATGCCAATAAAGATCCTTTAATTTTAAGAGTGTATGTTTTGTTGAATTGCAACTGCTGCTGCTATTGGATTGCTATTACAACTGCTACTATTACTACTTCTTTTTGTATTTCCACTGCTATTACTACTGTTACTACTACAATTTCACTACCACTACTTTTACTATCATTGCTTGTATTACTACTACTACTACTACTACTACTACTACTACATTTACTGTGAAGTTTTATTAAATTACAACGGCTGCTGTTTTTAAAGCTATTAATACTACTGATACTACTAATTACAATCACTACTGTTGCTAGTTCTGTTTTTACTTCTAGTACTACGATTACATTTGTTTATTACTACCATTGCTTGAACTAATAACTTATTTTATATGATTTTACTACTAGGCAAGGCAAGGAAAGGCAAGTTTATTTATATAGCACATTTCATACACAATGGTAATTCAAAGTGTTTTACATAAAAGGAAGTAAAATAATCATAAAAAAAAGTAATCAAAACAATAAAAAGTTTAAAATGATTTAAAAATTGATTTAAAATGAATTTAGAACAGTTAGAAATAAAAAGGATTATACATAAGATACAGTGCAGTCAGTTCGGACGTAGCACAGTGCTCATTCAACAAATGCACAGCTAAACAGAAGAGTTTTGAGTCTGGATTTAAATGTGGCACATCTGATCTCTTCTGGAAGCTGGTTCCAACTACGAGCGGCATAATAGCTAAAAGCGGACTCCCCTTGTTTTGTGTGAACCTTTTTGGTATTTCTAACTGACTCGATCCTAATGATCTGAGTGGTCTGTTAGGTTTATAGTCAGTGAACATATCTGCATTGTATTTAGGTCCTAGGCCATTGAGTGATTAATAAATGAGTAAAAGTACTTTAAAATCAATCCTAAATGTAACTGGAAGCCAGTGTAAGGACCTGAGGACTGGTGTGATATGCTCAGATTTTCTGGTTCTAGTCAGAATCCTGGCAGCAGTGTTCTGGATGAGCTGCAGCTGTCTAATGGTCTTCTTTGGAAGGCCGGTGAGAAGACCATTACAATAATCCACCCTGCTGGTGATAAAGGCATGAACAAGTTTCTCCAAGTCTTGACTGGAAACAAAACATCTAATTCTTGCAATGTTTTTGAGATGATATTATGCTGATTTAGTTACTGCTTTGATGTGACTACTGAAACTAAAGTCTATCTCTAGAATCACCCCAAGATTTTTGACTTGATTTTTAGTTGTTTGACCCCTAGAGTCAAGGTATGCATTCACCTTGAGAACTTCATCTTTGTTTCCAAATGCAGTGACTTCAGTTTTCTGCTTGTTTAACTGAAGAAAGTTCTGGCACATCCAACCGTTAATTTCATCAATGCATTGGCAGAGAGAGTCGATGGGGCTGTAGTCATTTGGAGATAAGGCTGGGTAAATCTGGGTATCATCAGCATAGCTGTGATAGGTAATTTGGTTCTTTGGTTCTCATTATTACTACTGCTATTACTACCTCTGCTATTACCACCATTGCTTGAACTGCTACACTACTAAATAACAATTATTGCTGTTATTAAAACTACTATTACCACCGCTACTGTTACTACTATTTTTACTATTACTACTGTTTTTACCATTGTTTTTTACTAATACTTTTATCTGAATTACTGCTTTTTTTTACTATCTTTATTACTATCACTACTATTACTTCTACTGTTATTACTTCTACTAGTATTGCTACCATTGCTTGTGCTACTACTATTACTACTACTGCTACTACTCATTTTAGTTAAATTACAGCTACTGCTGCTATTAAAATTACTATTACTACTACTGCTATTACTACCACTACTATTATTATCATTGCTTGTACTACCACTTCTACTTACTTTAATCAAACTACTGTACAACTACCCAGCTAACATTTGTATGTGGGGCCCATGTGGTTTTGAAATGGGCTGAAATATGGGCTTTATATGGGATTGTCCACGGGTTCCATAATGGCCCCATGTTAATTGCCCACATGGATTTCATATGGGATTGGACTTGCCACTAGGTGGGACCCAACTGGGCTACATGTGCAGGACCCATCTCGGTCCCAGCTTTAATTACCCAGCTAACATTTGTATGTGGGGCCCATGTGGGTTTGAAATGGGCTGAAATATGGGTTTTATATGGGATTGTCCGCGGGTTCCATAATGGCCCCATGCCAATTGCCCACATGGATTTCATATAGGATTGCTCTTGCTACTAGGTGGGCCCCAACTAGGCAACATGTTCAGGACCCATCTCGGACCCAGCTTTAAGTTTTATGTGGGTACTACATGGGCTTGAAACAAGGGTTGTAAGTGGGATTGTTGGCAAAACTGTACAGCAACACCACACAAATAAAATAGCAAAAACAATTACCATGGCAGAAAGCAGCAGAGAGAAAAGTGAGACTGAATTCCTTTCAAATTTCAATTTTATTTAACTAAACAACATTATATATCACGACTGAAATCCTTTCAAATTCCAATTTTATTTAACTAACCAACATTATATGTGATGTTTATGTCACAATGGCACAAAACTTTTTGAACCAGCCTTGAGTGTTTTGGGAAGCTTTAGCTCACTTTAACAAGAAATGTAGGAATACAACAGTCAAAAAAAGAAGAAAAAAAAAAGAACTATAACAGTTAGAATCAGCAACTTATAACCTTTTTCAGTAAACCTTAAACTGCAGCCATCTTTTGGTGCATTCTTGAGGCCCTCTGTCCTCCTCTGTCCCTTGCTCCAGTGAACCATTTTGACTGACCTCTCAGCTTCTTGCTGGTTGACCTTTGACGTCAGCGGGTTGTTCTTAAGAGCCTCTGCAAAAACAAATGACTTTTTAAGATAAAAATATGCAAGTTAATTAACATTACAAATAGGGATGGTCTGACCAATTGGCTACAGATCAGTATCGGCAGATAATCACATTTTGTATGACTCAATCGGCAGTCACTAAATTTGGCCGATCTAACAAACTGATGAAAATTTAATGACAAAGAAATTTAGCACCACAGTCGTGTCATCAACAGTGCTGCATTGTATCAAGGTCTCAAGAAATCAAAAAATTATTCACCATTTGCTGTGTATTGTTTAAAGAAATATGTGGAGGAACTCTGGCTGATGGGTTTTCAACAAACCTCTTTGTCTAAGATGGGGCTCAGGCAGCTCCTCCACACGCTCACAGCAGAAAGCGACAGGAAAACTTAGCATGTGTGATTATCTGCCTCTCACCTTCTATTTTTTAAAATATTTTGTCTAAAGTTTTAATGTACTGCATCTTTTAAATAAAACAGATTTTCAGAGTAGTATTTCATATGTCAGGCTTTATCAGGGACATGCAGAGAGTTACTCAAGGGCAGGGGCTCAAATGTAAATATATATATATATATATATATATATATATATATATATATATATATATATATATATATACATACAGTGGGGCAAAAAAGTATTTAGTCAGCCACCAATTGTGCAAGTTCTCCCACTTAAAAAGATGAGAGAGGCCTGTAATTTTCATCATAGGTATACCTCAACTATGAGAGACAAAATGAGAAAAAAAATCCAGAAAATCACATTGTAGGATTTTTAAAGAATTTATTTGCAAATTATGGTGGAAAATAAGTATTTGGTCAATAACAAAATTTCATCTCAATACTTTGTTATATACCCTTTGTTGGCAATGACAGAGGTCAAACGTTTTCTGTAAGTCTTCACAAGGTTTTCACACACTGTTGCTGGTATTTTGGCCCATTCCTCTATGCAGATCTCCTCTAGAGCAGTAATGTTTTGGGGCTGTCGCTGGGCAACACGGACTTTCAACTCCCTCCAAAGATTTTCGATGGGGTTGAGATCTGGAGACTGGCTAGGCCACTCCAGGACCTTGAAATGCTTCTTACGAAGCCACTCCTTCGTTGCCCGGGCGGTGTGTTTGGGATCATTGTCATGCTGAAAGACCCAGGCACGTTTCATCTTCAATGCCCTTGCTGATGGAAGGAGGTTTTCACTCAAAATCTCACGATACATGACCCCATTAATTCTTTCGTTTACACGGATCAGTCGTCCTGGTCCCTTTGCAGAAAAACAGCCCCAAAGCATGATGTTTCCACCCCCATGCTTCACAGTAGGTATGGTGTTCTTTGGATGCAACTCAGCATTCTTTCTCCTCCAAACACGACAAGTTGAGTTTTTACCAAAAAGTTCTATTTTGGTTTCATCATTCTCCCAGTCCTCTTCTGGATCATCCAAATGCTCTCTAGAAAACTTCAGTCGGGCCCGGACATGTACTGGCTTAAGCAGGGGGACACGTCTGGCACTGCATGATTTGAGTCCCTGGCGGCGCAGTGTGTTACTGATGGTAGCCTTTGTTACTTTGGTCCCAGCTCTCTGCAGGTCATTCACTAGGTCCCCCCGTGTGGTTCTGGGATTTTTGCTCACAGTTCTTGTGATCATTTTGACCCCACGGGGTGAGATCTTGCGTGGAGCCCCAGATCGAGGGAGATTATCAGTGGTCTTGTATGTCTTCCATTTTCTAATAATTGCTCCCACAGTTGATTTCTTCACACCAAGCTGCTTACCTATTGCAGATTCAGTCTTCCCAGCCTGGTGCAGGTCTACAATTTTGTTTCTGGTGTCCTTTGACAGCTCTTTGGTCTTGGCCATGGTGGAGTTTGGAGTTGGGACTGTTTGAGGTTGTGGACAGGTGTCTTTTATACTGATAATGAGTTCAAACAGATGCCATTAATACAGGTAATGAGTGGAGGACATAGGAGCCTCTTAAAGAAGTTGTTACAGGTCTGTGAGAGCCAGAAATCTTGCTTGTTTGTAGGTGACCAAATAAGTATTTTACCGAGGAATTTACCAATCAGTTCTTTAAAAATCCTACAATGTGATTTTCTGGATTTTTTTTTTCTCATTTTGTCTCTCATAGTTGAGGTATACCTACGATGAAAATTACAGGCCTCTCTCATCTTTTTAAGTGGGAGAACTTGCACAATTTGTGGCTGACTAAATACTTTTTTGTCCCACTGTGTGTGTGTATATATATATATATATATATATATATATATATACAGTATATACAGGTGCATCTCAATAAATTAGAATGTCGTGGAAAAGTTCATTTATTTCAGTAATTCAACTCAAATTGTGAAACTTGTGTATTAAATAAATTCAATGCACACCGACTGAAGTAGTTTAAGTCTTTGGTTCTTTTAATTGTGATGATTTTGGCTCACATTTAACAAAAACCCACCAATTCATCTCAACAAATTAGAATATGGTGACATGCCAATCAGCTAATCAACTCAAAACACCTGCAAAGGTTTCCTGAGCCTTCAAAATGGTCTCTCAGTTTGGTTCACTAGACTACACAATCATGGGGAAGACTGCTGATCTGACAGTTGTCCAGAAGACAATCATTGACACCCTTCACAAGGAGGGTAAGCCACAAACATTCATTGCCAAAGAAGCTGGCTGTTCACAGAGTGCTGTATCCAAGCATGTTAACAGAAAGTTGAGTGGAAGGAAAAAGCGTGGAAGAAAAAGATGCACAACCAACCGAGAGAACCGCAGCCTTATGAGGATTGTCAAGCAAAATCGATTCAAGAATTTGGGTGAACTTCACAAGGAATGGACTGAGGCTCGGGTCAAGGCATCAAGAGCCACCACACACAGACGTGTCAAGGAATTTGGCTACAGTTGTCGTATTCCTCTTGTTAAGCCACTCCTGAACCACAGACAACGTCAGAGGTGTCTTACCTGGGCTAAGGAGAAGAAGAACTGGACTGTTGCCCAGTGGTCCAAAGTCCTCTTTTCAGATGAGAGCAAGTTTTGTATTTCATTTGGAAACCAAGGTCCTAGAGTCTGGAGGAAGGGTGGAGAAGCTCATAGCCCAAGTTGCTTGAAGTCCAGTGTTAAGTTTCCACAGTCTGTGATGATTTGGGGTGCAATGTCATCTGCTGGTGTTGGTCCATTGTGTTTTTTGAAAACCAAAGTCACTGCACTTGTTTACCAAGAAATTTTGGAGCACTTCATGCTTCCTTCTGCTGACCAGCTTTTTGAAGATGCTGATTTCATTTTCCAGCAGGATTTGGCACCTGCCCACACTGCCAAAAGCACCAAAAGTTGGTTAAATGACCATGATGTTGGTGTGCTTGACTGGCCAGCAAACTCACCAAACCTGAACCCCATAGAGAATATATGGGGTATTGTCAAGAGGAAAATGAGAAACAAGAGACCAAAAAATGCAGATGAGCTGAAGGCCACTGTCAAAGAAACCTGGGCTTCCATACCACCTCAGCAGTGCCACAAACTGATCACCTCCATGCCACGCCGAATTGAGGCAGTAATTAAGCAAAAGGAGCCCCTACCAAGTATTGAGTACATATACAGTAAATGAACATACTTTCCAGAAGGCCAACAATTCACTAAAAAATGTTTTTTTTATTGGTCTTATGAAGTATTCTAATTTGTTGAGATAGTGAATTGGTAGGTTTTTGTTAAACGTGAGCCAAAATCACCACAATTAAAAGAACCAAAGACTTAAACTACTTCAGTCTGTGTGCATTGAATTTATTTAATACAGAAGTTTCACAATTTGAGTTGAATTACTGAAATAAATGAACTTTTCCACGACATTCTAATTCATTGAGATGCACCTGTATGTTTTTTGTTGAGTATCATGTTTTTACATAAGGGTTTTATGGCTCATGTGTGCAATTAATTTTAAATCAGTGATAATTGAGAGTATGGACAAACAAATGTTCCCCAAAAGCCTGCTGTGTCACAACTGACATTTACATTAACATGAAAAATAAAGGAGAAGTTTTAATTTTTGCATGCGCAAAAAAGACTTTACTTGATTAAAAAAAAAAAGAAAAAAAAAAGTATAAATTATCAATCAGAGGATATAAGGCATGAAGTAGATTCTGTACAACAAGTTTTCAGCAAAGTTTTGGTCATATTGATCATTTATAGGTCCTAGAAATTTGCGTATTGAATACGATATGGCTAATATATTCATAATTATGCATTATATTTATTCCTCAACAGAATTTGACAAAGAATGTTTAGTTTACAGTAAGTTATGAGAGAATAAATGTTTTAAAACTTTGGCAAAAATTTTGTAATTGCCAAACAAGCATTGTTTTTACAGTGAATTTATACCCCCAAAGTGGTAACGTATCCTGGGGGATACAAACATTAAAATCAAAAATAAGTCATGTTTTTTTTTTTTTTTTTTTTTTTTTTAAATCATGAAATTTTATTATTTGTGTCCTAAGAAGATAGAAAATAGCAATAAATTAAAATCCTGACTTCTTGGTCTTGCCATTTTAAGGGTTAATTTTGAAAAAGGGCAGCAGCTCGAGCTCCCAAAGTCCCCCACCCCTTCTGCACGTGCCCTTTACAGGATTAAAGGGTTAGTTCACCCAAAAATGAAATTTCAGTCATTAATCACTCACTCTCATGTTGTTTTAGACCCGTAAGTCCATCGTTCATCTTCGGAACACAAATTAAGATATTTTTGATGTAATCCGAGACGATTCCCCCCTCCATAGACAGCAACGCAACTGACACTCTCAAGTCCCAGAAAGGTAGGAAAGACATTGTTAAAATAGTCCATGTAACTCCAGTGGTCAAATCTTAATTTTATGAAGCAACGAGAATACTTTTGTGCAAAAAAAAAAAAAAAAAAAAAAAAAAAATTAACTTTATTCAACAATGTGCTCTTGTGAACGAAAATACCACCACGCTGCCAAGGACTGAAATGGAAGGGAATACATTGTTGAATAAAGTTGTTCTTTTTGTTCTTTTGGTGCACAAAAGTATTCTCGTCACTTCATAAAATTAAGATTGAACCACTGGAGTCACATGGACTATTTTAACTGTCTTTTCTACCTTTCTGGGACTTGAAAGTGTCAGTTGCGTTGCTATCTATGAAGGGGGGAATCGTGTCGGATTTCATCAAAAATATCTTAATTTGTGCTCCGAAGATGAACAAAGGAAATTTAATTTTTGGGTGAATTAACCCTTTTTAAGTAGGCACGGCCATCTGTGACGCCGGGAGGAAACATTTCAATGGGAATTCAATAAGTAATCATTCTGTAACAGCAGACATACTGTCTGCAGTAGGGCTGTGCAATATATCAAAATTATTGAAATATCACAAATGTACATATCGCAATATGCATATCGCTACAGCTTGCCATATTTGGGGCCATTAACAGAAGACAAAGAGAAAATCACTTACTGTTCTTGCCTGAGTAACTTTTGTAGCTTTAATAAGAATTAGTGCATATTTAATTCATAGAGTGCAGACTAAGCAGTGTTTTATTTTTCCTTTTTATTATTCAGTTCCTAAACTGATGTTAAAATGACATTTTTATGTAATTCTAGAGTAAAACACTACTGTTCAGTTTCAGTTGTTGTAGGGGTGCTTTCTTACAAAAAGTAAAACATGTACCTGTATTGTACACTGCTTTTCAGCTAGCATAAAAATGGCCGGTTGGTTTCCTGGTTCTGTGAAGGCCCTCCATCAGAAATTCGCAATGGGCTCTGATTGATTAGCTGGCCCAGTGTGTTGTGATTGGCTAAACCGCCTCTAGCACGCATCTAAACAACCCGCTCCTCAGCTCAGTGGCATGTGCACCGGTGCTGTATTGTAAACAATGGCATCGTCTATATTGCTTATCAGTTTGAGCCCGATTGAGATGGAGAGGATATTAGTGAAGAGGATTGTGTAGAACCTGTGCAAGCACAGCTTTTAATGGTAGGCCTATGTTTTTTGTTTGTTGTTGTCTCATACTTTTGATACGCTGTTATTATGCTACTGCTTATGTTAGCTTTTAATATACGGTTTTATCATGATTAAAGCTTTAATATATTAAGGTAAATCAGTAGCAAAACTCGAGAGCTTGTAGATCTGAATGTGAGAACTTGTCATATTAACATTCGTATTTGTAAGTTGAAATTTACACTCACAGCTCTGATCTGAAAAGATGAATCTTTCGATTTGCACACACAGACAATGATCAAAACACATCGTTTTGAATTCGAAGTTGCAAATTAATAGCTACAAATGTGTAGAATGACATTCACATAAATTGAGTTTGAGGCCAATGTTTTAAATTAATGATAATTAATTACCCAATTTTGAAAGAAATATTAATGATAATTAATTACACAATTTTGCAAATAAATTTTATTCTATTTCTGCAACTTTTTTCAGAGTAACTGGTATTAGTTATAGACATAAGCAAGTTACTGAAATTAATATCAAGTCACATTAACTAAAATCTGAATATATTAATATTTCTTAAGTTTCTGAATCTTATTAATTATTATATAATTACTACTAATTGAACATCAAACTGGTTTCTTAATATTTCATTTACACAAAGCAGAAATTCAGTGTTTTTTCCTGCCCTCTTTTGATTGACAGGATATATCGGCCCTAACTGTTGGCTGTTTATAAACTATCGGCCTATAAATATCGGTGCATCTCTATTATTTTAATAAAGTGCTGCTTGGCCCCCTTGACAGCTCAGAGATTTGCAACTACATTTCTAATGTGATATGATGCATCATGATTTACATCATCTGCTTTTAATATCCTCAGCAAAACTATATTTGGATATTGCAAAATAATACATTTAAATTACTTACATGGTATATAGAAGAACACCTGCCAGCTATTTAGGATCTGAAGACAAAACAAACAAACAAACAAACAAACAAAAAAAAGACAAAAAAAAAAACAGAAGTATGTATAATAATGCTCGTAGAAAAGGCTGTTTAGGTTAATCTAATCAATGTTTGGTTAGAGGTTAGGGTTGCCACCTTCAGTGTAGTAAAACCATAGGGGTAAAACCCATTCAACACCCCTCAAAAATAAATAAATAAAGCCATGACAGGCTTGAAGGACACAAATAAAGAATAAGACACTAACTGATCATTTCCACACATGACAACTTGGCAGCTCAACAATAAAACATGAAAAAATGTTAAATTGATTATTTATTTCTAAAGAACTCTATCAGAATACATATGTGTGTCTTAAGCATTTCATTCTGTCTGGTACCATTTATCATTTTTTAGACAATTTTGGATGGGGTGAATTTCTTTAATTCACTTAAATTATGACTACAGGTATAGTCATACATTAGCAACATGTGCATGTTATTTGTCCCACTATTAACTATTTTAACTCTTTTTAACTATTTTAAATGTCATACATTTTATTTGACAGGATTATTATGTAGCATTTAATCATAAATTATGAAACATTATTTATATTAATTGCATTTTAAAAATCAAACATTTATCATCTTAATGCCAATATTAATAACTTATAAAAAAATCAATTAATGATGTCTAATAATGTCTAAAATATAACAGGTTATCTGTCTAAGCTCTGATAGTGTATGTGATATTATATTTGTAGATATTAATATATGTTCACCTTGAGCAGCAGCTTTCGGTAAACTATGCAACAGACGCATGGACAATTTTTTTCCCATTCAGCCTTATTTGCAGAACCTCCTCTTCTGTTTAACGTGAGGACACGAGCTCGTGTTTAAAAATGCGCGGGATTACAGCGCGTGATATCCACACATCCGTCGCATTGGAAACAAAGTTATTAGTCAAGTCAAGTCACCTTTATTTATATAGCGCTTTTAACAATACAGGTTGTGTCAAAGCACTTTACAGTATCAAATAGGAAAATAGTGTGTCAATAATGTAAAATTACAAGATTAAACACTCAATTTTCAGTTAAGGGCATTTCATTATTGAATTCAGTGATGTCATGTTCCAGCTCGGTTCAGTTTAAATAGTGTCTGTGCAATCAAGTCGACGATATCACTGGCAAACGGGCTTCGCTACTACTAATTCTGAAAACGATTTATTTTTCTTTTCTTTTCTGTTCGTCCAGACTGCACAATTGGCCATGTGTAGACCTTTGTTGGAAAAAAAATCGATATGGATCTTTCCTGTATTTTACGGGTAGATTAGAAGTGGGTCTCTTTAATTAGCTTGCACAATATACAAAATAGCTGTCCAAGTAATGCATATAAAAAGAAAAAAGCGTGGAAAAATGGGCATCAACTCGAGCAGCTGTTGAATTTAACGATTTTAAAAAATCATCGTTAAGAGAATAATAAAAAAATAGGAATATTCAACTGATAAAAAGGAATATTCAACTGATAAACGTTTACGTTTTGTGTTTAAACTTTTAACTACTTGACCTGACTGTTTCTCCGCGCCATATAAAGGGTTCAACGATGTGTATATTGTTTTAAATTTCGCGAATTTTCCAATGTCGAATCGAATCGTTTAGTTAATTAGCAAACGTCCCCACTGTCTTACAGCTAAAGAAACTTCTTTATGAAATACTTGTATTCTGTTCTATTCTGTTAAGGAATATACAGTTTATTAAAACACTCTGACATCATTTAACCGAAGTCATAATCAAACACACTCACCGCAGTTGTAGCTCGCTGAAGCACACACACACACACACACACACACACACACACACACACACACGCACACTAGGCCTCCTAACATCGTGACAGAAAAAGTCCGCCAAGCGGTTGCAAAATGGCGCAATTGGCACAATACGCATGACCTTTTGCAATACGTGTTTTTTTTTTTTTTGTTTGTTTGTTTGTTTTTATTTTGCTACAATGCATCATGCTGGACACATTTCTTTTACAGAATGTACAATATACTACCTTTGGCGAACAGCTCAATTGTAGGTTTTAAAGGGTAGGCCAACATTATTGTTATTATTATTATTTAATTTTTATTGAATGCTGCAGAATACACATAACTTATACATTATTACTATAACCTATTTGTGTTACGTAGCATTCAATAAAAATAAATATAATAACAACAATAATAATAATAACACTCTTAAGAAAAATGCTAACCAAATTAGGGTTCTTCAGCTTGTAACGATAGCAGAACACTTTTTGGTGCTAAATAGAACCTTTTTTAAGGTTTCATAAAGAACCATGCTTTGAAAGTGGTATAAGACCTTAATAGTGTTAATGACCTTTTCATTAATAGTTTATTTTGATTAAAATGGGTTAAATATTAGAAAAAAATATTAGAAAATGTGAATTTTTATATTATTAGTATTATTGGTATTATTTTTATATTATATATTATTAATATTTTTTCTTATGTTATGTCAGTTAGGTACTTTATTTATTTATTTATTTATTTAGTTATTGTGACAATGCAAATTGTAGAAAAAAAAATAAAGGTGATAGGTGAATACATAAATAAATGACAATTGGCACAGAACATGATATAGATAATGAAGCCCAAGTTCCAGTGATATATCTTCACAGTCCTCTATGATGTCTTTACATCCGCCATGTGTGTATTTTGAGTGTCACTTTCTTTCTGCAGATGATGAGGTTGTGATAGCGTCTGAAATAAAGTGAGTTACAGTGTGTAGCAAAAATTGTCAATATATGAACATTTTACAATGTTAAAAAGAAAAAGAAAAAAAGTAATGTCATTGGATAGCCTTGATGTTTTTTGTAACTGGGTAAGTTATAATCTAACAATATGGATCATAAATTCAAACTCTTATAGTGGAGAAGAGAAGTATCCTCAACTGAACAGAGCTGGTCACACTAACAGCACATGTTCTGTTAAACTAAAAAGAAAGAAAAAAAAGACATGATTTGATTAGTAGGAAATTAAAAATTTGAAAGCTATGATTTTAAGAAATTTTAAGACATTTTAAGACAGAAATAATTTTACCTTTTGAGAGTGTGTTCAGAGTCTGTGTGATGGCTGATCTCCAGAAAATCAGTAATGATGTGGCTTTGACAGTTTCACTCAAAAATGAAAATTACCACATGATTTACTCACCCTCAAACCATCCTAGGTGTATAGGACTTTCTTCTTTCAGACGAACGCAATCAGAGTTAGAATACAATTTATCCTTGCTCTTCCAAGCTTTATAATGGCAGTAAACGGGGGGTGAGATTTTGAAGCTCAGAAAAGTCCATCCATCCATCATGAAACGACTCCACACAGCTCCGGGGGGTTAACCCCCAGGGTTCCGAGATTTTTTGGGGGCCCTGGAATGTTTTGACATGCTCTGGCATTTGTGCTTATTTCAGTTACTTATAATATTTTCATAGCTTTATGTCTGACTGCATTATGTCCAGCACAAACTCTGCTACAATAATATAAAACTGCTCCACACGGCTCCGGGGGTTACACAAATGCATTGATTCATATCAAAAAGCCTTTAGTAACCCCCAGAACCATGTGGAGCAGTTTTATGATGGATTAATGGACTTTTTTGAGCTTCAAAATCTCATCTCCCATTCACTACTATTATAAAGCCCAGGATACATTTTAAAAGAACTCAGATTGTGTTCGTCTGAAAGAAGAAATTCATATATACCTAGAATGGATTGAGGGTAAGTAAATCATGGGGTAATTTTCATTTTTGGGTAAACTATCCCTTTAAGATTTGAAAAACAAAAAGTTGCGAATAAAGATCTCTAAACTCTAACACAAAAAAAACATTTCTGCGTATAAAGGGTTCTTCAAGATAAGAGGGTTCTAAACAGAACTGATATGAAGTATATGAAGTATGTCAGACTTATTTCTTTAAAATTAACTTTCTTGTTAGGCTCCTATGTAGGTTTCTACCTAAGTATCGGTAATTCTGATTGGGCTGAGGCTGGAATTTAGTGGGTTTGAGGTGAAAGTATTTGATGAACGTGTATTATGCACAGAGAGCATTCACTCAGCATCATTATCTCATTTTTGATAGAAGTGGCTTTAGAGACTTTTGCATCAGAAGACTTTATATATATATATATAAATTCACATAAAGTGTAATTTGGTCAAAGAGGCCCCATATGTGTTTTCACTATTCAGAACCCACATAGAGATTACCCATGTGGGTTCTACCTTGGGCCCATGCAGGCAGCCTATATAGGACTGATTATGTTTGCCCATGTCTGACCCATATTTGAAACCCATATGGGGCCCATTTTTGTTTTCCCATTCAGAACCCACATAGAGATTACCCATGTGGGTTCTACCTTGGGCCCATGCAGGCAGCCTATATAGGACTGATTTTGTTTGCCCATGTCTGACCCATATTTGAAAGCCATATGGGGCCCATTTTTGTTTTCCCATTCAGAACCCACATAGAGATTACCCATGTGGGTTCTACCTTGGGCCCATGCAGGCAGCCTATATAGGACTGATTGTGTTTGCCCATGTCTGACCCATATTTGAAACCCATATGGGGCCCATTTTTGTTTTCCCATTCAGAACCCACATAGAGATTACCCATGTGGGTTCTACCTTGGGCCCATGCAGGCAGCCTATATGGGACTGACTGTGTTAGCCCTTGTCTGACCCATATGGGTTGGCCAAGCAGGCCCCATATGTGTTTCCCCCAGTGTTGGGTAGGTTACTCTAAAAAAGAAATTAATTACTAGTTACTAATTACATCTTCAACAGTGTAATTAGATTACTGTACAAATAACTCTCCCCAAAAAAGTATTTAATTACGTATTACCAATTACTCTAAATCCTATATCAACCTCGACAAGTTAATGATACAAGGATAGACATGAAACAGTTCTTTTAATTCTTTCAACTAACTACATAAATTTAGATTAGGGTCCAATTCTCACTATTAACTAACTATTAACTATGACTTTTGCCTCAAAATACTCCTAATTACTGCTTATTAATACTCAGTAAAATAGTTGTTAAGTTTAAGAATTGGGTAGGATTAAGGATTTAGAATAAGATCTTGCAGAATAAGACATTAATATGTGCTTTTTAAGTAATAATAAACAGCCAATATCCCAGTAATATTCATGCTAATAACCAACAAGTTAATAGTGAGAACTGGACACTAAAGTGTTACCAATATTCTTATTAACTCACCAAAGTATTTAAAGTGTGAAGGGTACATAAAAAACATGCATTTTAAGGACAGACTTTAAATTTGATGTTAAATCCACTATTGTATTATGTATAAATGTTCTACAGTCTATACACAGTATTAAGTTCAATTACATAAGAAGTAACTGTAATTAAATTGCAGAAAAAACAGGAGTAATCCCTTACTTTACTTTTTCAAGGGAAAAGTAATTAAATTACAGTAACTAATTACTTAGTAATTAGTTACACTTTAGTCCCCATATGTGTTTCCCCATTTACACCCAACACTGGTTTCCCCATTCAGAACCCACATAGAGATTACCCATGTGGGTTCTACCTTGGGCCCATGCAGGCAGCCTATATGGGACTGAGTGTGTTTGCCCATGTCTAACCCATATGTGTTGGTCAAGCAGTCCCCATATGTGTTTCCCCATTCAGAACGCACATAGAGATTACCCATGTGGGTTCTACCTTGGGCCCATGCAGGCAGTCTATATGGCACTGATTGTGTTTGCCCATGTCTGACCCATATTTGAAACCCATATGGGGGTCATTTGTGTTGCCCATTCAGAACCCACTTAGATGGTACCCATGTGGGTTCTACCTTGGGCCCATGCAGGCAGCCTGTATGGGACTGATTGTGTTTGCCCATGTCTGACCCATATTTGAAACCCATATGGGGGCCATTAGTGTTGCCCATTCAGAACCAACATAGATGGTACCCATGTGGGTTCTACCTTGGGCCCATGCAGGCAGCCTATATGGGACTGAGTGTGTTTGCCCATGTCTGACCCATATTTAAAACCCATATGGGGGCCATTTGTGTTGCCCATTCAGAACCAACATAGATGGTACCCATGTGGGTTCTACCTTGGGCCCTTGCAGGCAGCCTATATGGGACTGATTGTGTTTGCCCATGTCTGACCCATATTTGAAACCCATATGGGGGCCATTTGTGTTGCCCATTCAGAACCCACTTAGATGGTACCCATGTGGGTTCTACCTTGGGCCCATGCAGGCAGCCTATATGGGACTGAGTGTGTTTGCCCATGTCTGACCCATATGTGAAACCCATATGGGGCACATTTGTGTTGCCCATTTTGAGGCCATGCCTTCATTTCCCATTAGTGACCCAACTAGGCCCCACATGGGAAGCCCACCTGGTTTTGCCCATGTGAGACCTACTTAGCTGACTTAAGTGGGCCCCAGATAAGATGCCCATTTTGGGACCATGCCCACTTGGTACCCATGTAGCCCAAGCATAAACCATGTGGGGCCCACATATACATGTTGGCTGGGTACTGCTGCTATTGAACTGCTATTACAGCAACTACTATTACTACTTCTTTTTCTAGTACTACTGCTGTTTCTACTATTACTACCATTACTATTACTACAACTGCTTATACTAGTACTGCTGCTTTTAAAGCTATTAATACTATTACTACTATCATCATCACTACTGTTTCTATTTCTGTCTTTACTACCACCATATTAAATTTATTACTATCACTTCTAATATCATTGCTTGAACTACTACTTCTTTTACTACGCTTACTACTGCTGCTATTACTATTACTGCTACTATTACTATCACTGCTGCTATTACTATCACTGCTACTATTACTATCACTGCTGCTATTACTATCACTGCTACTATTACTATCACTGCTGCTATTACTATCACTGCTGCTATTACTATCACTGCTACTATTACTATCACTGCTGCTATTACTATCACTGCTGCTATTACTATCACTGCTGCTATTACTATCACTGCTACTATTACTATCATTGCTGCTATTACTATCACTGCTGCTATTACTATCACTGCTGCTATTACTATCACTGCTGCTATTACTATCACTGCTACTATTACTATCATTGCTGCTATTACTATCACTGCTACTATTACTATCACTGCTACTATTACTATCACTGCTACTATTACTATCACTGCTGCTATTACTATTAGTGTTATACTATTCTCAGAACAATGCAGTTGAATAAACAAATTCACATTTTAAATGCTGCGCTCACAAAAAGAGTCATGTTTATTACACACACACACACAAACACACACAAAAGATAATATATAAATTCTACTAAAATCCTCACCATGGTTTAGTTCGAACAGAATGAAATATCAGTCCCTGAAGCTGATGATTGGAGCCCTGACCCGCGGGCCGCAGTAGACAGTGGCTAAGTGCCTGTGACCCTGTGCCTGGGGAAGATTGGCCGTCCTGAAGGCCCATTTCCTGGAGTTTAGAGAGGCCATTCTCTCCTCCTCTCACAAGGCAGAGTTTCCTGTGTTTAAGACCAAGTAAGCTTCACCCCGAGAGACTATTTAAAGCTGGCCCATCCAATGCTGTCCTGCATGCTTTACACTTGGTTTATTCAGTCATAACAGCGAAAAACAAGCTTTGGTTGCAGAATCCACCTCTGGAGCTTGAGGGTTATTTGATCAGTCAGGAGTGCATTAGCTGATTACTGTCAGAAATAACATAAAGAAAGAAATAATAAAAATCAAAATATACCATTAAAAAGATGCTTACACTCTTAAAAATAAAGGTTCCAAAAGGGGGATTTCACAGCGATGCCATAGAAGAACCAGTTTTAGTTTCCCAAAGAACCTTTCAGTGAACAGTTCTTAAAAGAACCATTTTTTTTTTCTTCTTAGTGTGAAGAACATTTTAATAATCTAAATATCCTTTTTCCACTGTAAAGAACCTTTTGTGGAGTGAAAAGTTTCCATGGATGGTTGATGCCAATAAAGAACCTTTATTTTTGAGAGTTTAATTTGAATGATTTGTGTGTAAAACTGGCACTTCACAGCACTTTTCTAATCATAATCTGCTCAAGAGTGATTATAGGTTATAGTTTGATAACCTTTGCCCTTTACAAACAACTCAAATTGATTACAGTCACTCTCTAACGTGTCAAGAGCAAGGATGCCGTCTATTGGCTTCTCAGGGTTAACACACAATAATATTATCTTAGTGCCAGCACTACAAGGGCAGGTAAACAAGTCCTTGAGCTCCGAGTATTTGTCAGATGACGACCTTAAAATATAGTGTAAACACAAACAGATAGACTCATGAATGCACACAGACTCTTGAAAGGCCTGTTATCTGCTGGGTGTGCCGCTGAAATGAGCAGGAAGGGCCAGAAGTTTTAAAGCACTTCAGAGTTGTTTTTCCTGACACCTCAGCAGACAGGAGGAATGACCCCATCACCAGCGGCTGATCGCCAGGTTCCTGCAGCTCGGGAGTCTCACCAGAGTAACGTTAGGAGGGGCTTTTTAAGCCACAAAACAAAAAGAAAGATTTATTTTTTATTATTTATTTATTTATTTATTTATTTTTTTTTACAGAGCTTTCCTGTTTCTATTTGACAACATGTAATAGAGATACTGTTACACTACTACTGGAAGTCATTTTCACAAACATGTACTGTACATTTACAGATGTTACGCATGACACTATAACTGTATGAACACCTATGAATGCTAATGAGATCATGCTGAATTATCACAACAAAGACGTGCACAGGGCCTAAAATTAAAAGCCCGGCCCCCCTTAAGTTGTTATAAACCTCTATGAGTTTCTTTCTTCTACTTCTACAAAAGAATATATTTTGGGAACACTTTACTTAAAGCCTTTATGCATAATGCATTATAAAAGTAGTTTTAATGCATTAAGTATGCCTTGCAATGCACCTTATAATGCATTCTACAATCTCATGAATAATTGTAACCACAGTTAATACATTATAACACTTATAAATTCATTGTTACACTATGCATTTTAAATTCAGTTATAATTATTCACAACAAGATATCATGTATTACAACACATAATATAAATAATTATAATGCATTATACCCTTTAATAACCCTTTATAATGCACTATTAATGAAAGCTTGACGTAAAGTGTAACCAATATTTTTATTTAATTTCTTTTTTAATTATTTTTTTTTTTTTTTTTTTTTTTTTTTTTTTTTTTAAAGAATGTGGTAACCAAACAGTGGCCACTGACTTCCATGTTATGGAAAAATACTATGGAAAATAGTACAGCCCATACACTATTTGGTTATCTAAATTATTATTATTATTATTATTATTATTATTATTATTCATAATAATAATAATAATAATAATAATAATAATAATAATAATAATAAATCAAAATATATTAAAAAACAAATAATACCATTGAACTGTAAAATATAATAATAATAATAATAATAATAATAATAATAATAATAATAATAATAACTGCATCTTCAATTGCAATTCTATAGTATTATAATGATATTTGTATTGATTGTATTAAATAAATAAATAAATAAATAAATAAATAAATAAATAAATAAATACATAGTTGCAATTAGACACAGTCCCCAAGTGTGTGTGTATTTTTTTTTTTTTTTTTTTTTTTTTACTTACGTACTTACTTACTTACTTATTTATAAGAAATAATGCACATACAGTGGCAAAATGTTATACCAAAATGTTAAGCTCTAGATGTGTGGAATTTGCCAATAACTGTGTTTGCCAAAGACACCAACAGCACATTTTCATGGCAAACATGTAATGCCCTAAGAAATCAATTTAACAAAACACTTTCTGAAAAATGTGTTAAAACCTTTAACATCTCTTTTATGCACTGTAATAATCTATTATGCAGTGCCAGTTTTAAAATAAATCTCATATTGTATGACCTGATTATAAACCCTGCCTGTCAAGTCTATAACAATCATGTCACTTCTTCTTTCATAATTCATTTCTCAAAACGTCTTATATAGCACATTTCCCTCCACGCTGTCCCGCCACAGATTTATGACAATCCAGCGATCCTTCCAGACTACAAATTAGCGTAACCTTAAATACATATATATAACTGCGGGCAGATCTCTGCAGGTATGTGTGCTGCTCTGTGGTCAGTTTCACCTCTTTACACTCAGGCTCAGAGCGTTCAGAACTGCTCTCGGATCGTCTGCGCTCAGGCGGGTCTACAGGATGCATTTGTGGGTCTGTGTGTGGCTCATATTCCACTGAGTCGAATGATTGAGTCTTCCAGGAACACCAGGAAAACCAGTCAAAAAATTAGGTTTTGCTGCTGCAAGTTCATTTACTTGTTTTTGGACAGCTGGAGAAAGAGGGAAAAATCTTCATGCATCTCTTTCTCTCTCATTTGTTGGTCCCTCTTGTTCTCTTTGTATCATTCTTTGTCTTTTCTCTCTGTGTTGGCAGCTCTTACAGCACAAAACTCCTACTCTGCACATTTTGCAGACGCTGGTCTACAGGGAGGAAATAGAGAGGAAATTGTGCCGAAAGTGTAAAAGACTCTCTCTTTCTTTCCATCTCAAACTACAAAAAAAAAAAAAAAAAAAAAAGAGAGAGAAAGGTTTTGATGTACTACAAAAAGATGACTAAAATGTATTTTGCTAATAAGTATTTTCAGAAAGCATACTCTTCAGTAAGATCACTGAAAATAACTGCTGGTTTCTGTAACATTAAATATTCTAAACTAACATGATTAGATGATTTTTTGGTTTATTTTTGAAATAGCTGAATGCTGATTATTTGGTAACACTTTACAATAAGGTTCCATTTGTTAACATTCATTAAATAGATTAGTTAACAAAAACTAACAATGAAAAATACCTCTAAAGCATTTATTAATCTTAGTTAGTTCTAACATGTACATACATTATTAAAAGTTGCATCTGTTAATATTATTTAAAGGGCCTCAGCTAACATTAACCACCAATGAACTTTTTTTTGTTTTTGTTTTTTTTTTTAAATTAACTACTACTACTACTACTACTACTACTACTACTACTACTACTACTAGTAGTAGTAGTAGTTTTGTTTTAATAATTATTATTAATCAGTTTTGTATTATTATTATTTATTAACAGTATTTGGTCCCACTTTATATTAGGTGGCCTTAACTACTCTGTACTTACATTTAAATTAATCATTTGGTACAATGCAGTTATTGTGTACACACATGTTTTTACATTGTACTTATTACATATTTTTAAAAATACCTATATGTAGTTACAATTACAATTTCTGTAATTACATTTGTTGACCCATCCCTTACACCTTAACACACCCTTAAACCTACCCATACCACCAAACCTGTGCCTAACCTACCTGTATCCCACCTCAAAAGCAGCAAAAGTGTTTTGCAATACATTATGACCACAATAAGTACATTGTACATATTTTTTGATGTAAGTACATAGTAATTAAGGCCACCTAATATAAAGTGTGACCCAGCATTTTATTAACTAACGTTAACAAATTAATAAATACTGTGACAAATGTGATGATAATTTTTAGTTAATATTAGTGTAATAAACTAACATTGATGAAACCTTAATGTAAAGTGTTATTGTTTTTTTTTTACTCTATTTAGTATATACGCACACCTTTCTCCATTTATATTATTATTATTATTATTATTATTATTATTATTATTATTATTATTTATAAATACTTACAGTTGCTTTAAGAGTTTGAATGTTTCCAGTACTCATTTTCATTTTGATAGTGGAAATATATTTTCTAACATCTTGAGTTTGAAATATGGTTAATAATGTATTAGGGAACACATTCACTATTAAATATGACTGTTGCCTCAATAAATTCCAAATTTGCTGCTTATTAATAGTTTGTAAGGTAGTTGTTAGTAAGGGATCTAGAATATGGTCATGCAGAACAAGACATTAATATGCACTTTATAAGTACTAATGAACATCCAATATGCTTGTAATTTGCATGCTAATAAGCAACTATTTAGTAGTGTCTTTTATCTGTGTTGTTTACATTTTCAGTTTCATGGGATTCCTGATGAAAGGTTGTCATGTACAAAGGTCTGTTTACACGCCGTGCTGCGTTCACCTGTATTTGACACACACTGTAGTGCCAGGCTGTGGGAAACCTATCTGTCTTTTTATAACCGCTGCTCTGAGGTCACTGACCATGACGGCCAGGAAGAGAAGCGTAAATCTGAGCTGGAGCTGATGCCTCTGAAATGTCCTGGCATGTTTTCTGCCCCCATTAGACATATAACAGTAGTGTTCGCCGTACACACTCAATTTGTCACTTTTTCACTCCTGTCTGTGTTTGGTCTAGAGCTCTGTGTGGTTTGTGAAATGATGATGATGATGATGATGATGATGTGTGTGTGTGTGTGTGTGTGTGTGTGTGTGTGTGTGTGGAAGCAGGGAAATGTGGAGGTGGACTTTTGCCGTAAGGATGTGTATGTCTTTTTCTTCAGAATCATTTTATTACCTGTGTGCTTTTAGTGTGGTTTTAGTTTTACATTTTACATTTGCAGCTTAATTCTTTTGCAACAGTCCATCAGATGGCAAACTAAAAGTTGCATCTCTTTAGCAGTTCTTGGACATTTGGTTTAAATCGTTTGACAAATTGCAACATTTATTGCCATTTTTGGTAACACTTTTTTAATGAGTCCTTGTTACACATTACATGCACTTACTGTTATAATAACAATAAATTATGCATAATTACATGCAAGTAACCCTAAGCCAAACCCTAATCCTAACTCTAACCATATAGTAAGTACATGTAGTTAATTAATATTACTCTGTATTTAAATGTATAATTACACTGTAACAACACCTTATAATAAAGTGTTTTTTACTGGACTTTCATAATGTTGCTTTTTTGTTGTTGTTGTTGTTGTTGTTTTTTTTTCTAAGTGAAACAGGCTATTTGATTAGAAAAAAAAAATTGTTGTATGGAATTTATGGAAACTTGCAAATTGTCTTTCTATGACAAGTGGTCGTGGGTGAAAACTAAGAATGAAATAATTCCAAATAACATCTGTGAATTATGCATAATAAGACCAGGAACATTCATTAAATGGGTTAATTTTATTTTAAAAAGGATGCAGTTTAACTTAAAAGTTGCTGAAATTACATTCATCTGTGCACCAACACTTTAATTTAGGGACCAATTCTCACTATTAAGTTGCTTATTAGCATACATATTACTAGCATATTGGCTATTTATTAGTACTTATAAAACACATATTAATGGCTTATTCTGCATGACCATATTTTAGATCCCTTAATACTACTCAATACCTAAACTTAACTACCTTACTAACTATTAATAAGCACTAATTAGGAGTTTACTGATGCAAAAGGCATAGTTAATAGTTAGTTAATAGTGAGATTTGGACCTTAAAGTGTGACCCAACAATCAATAATTTTATGTTTCTTGCAAAAAGTGTCTTGCAAAAAAAGGTCTGAGAACAACCTAAAAATGAAAATGAAATCAGTGTGACAATGTTATTGGTGCACTGAAAAACAATTGTTACATTGTTACAGTTAAGGTGGGGTCACATTAGCAAATGTTTGGTGAAGTTTTGTGTACAAAAAGGTCCATTGTCTCAGCAGTCACTTACAAACCAAGCAGGTTTCTGTTGGTTAATGCGGTGAGTACGTGGAATCAACTTGTACCCAATGCAAAATTTTCAAATGGAAATGTTCACCTGCAAGAATTGATAGAACAATGGTAAATGTGACCTTTACATAGTATAAATATAAATGCATATGGACTGTTATACTGAAATCTCAGAATATGAGATATTGCATGCATACCGTAGATCCTGCAGGTGAAGTAATATCACCAATAAGTTCTCAGAAACATGCCATATTCTTACAGAATTGCGATAAGGAGAGGGTGTGGTGGGTTCCCTAGGGTGCTTCTGTGTCATAGTAGATGGATGAGCCTATTTTTCCCCGTATGTGTCTGTTCATCAGTCAGGAAGGAAGAGTGCAACTCTCGCTCCACATCCTGACACACCGAGACACATCCTGGCACACGGACAGCAGGAATGCATGTCAAATATTAAGCTGCAGTGTGTGAGTATTAGTCTGTATGTGTAATAATCACACTGGAAACATGTGCTTCTCAAACATCTCCAGCAGTGCATATTTCAGAGATCTCCCTTATCGGACACACCCAATTGAGATATCACATTCTATAATAATGAGCTAATGAATTCAGTCAGGTGTCTTAGATAAGGGAGATATACAAAATGTGCAATGGTGTAATGACAGTTTGAGTGTTACCACATTTTTCCTGAAAATCCATGAAGTGTCAAATGCACCGCAGTAAATGATTTTTCTTAGCCATCAGGCAAACCATAGGTTGTTCATGATGGTTCAAACAGTGAAAACAAAAAGCAGTTTCAAATGTATTCTCAGCTTAGATGAAATATCTAGTCAAGTCACTAAACTTTAGATGGTGCAGGTTGATCAGGCCTTTACATGCAATCTGCTGGCAATCACATCATTTACTACATGGCCCAAGCTGATTGGTCACTGTAAGTTGGTCCTGCAGCAAGATTGCTCCTCTGAAACCCTCCACCTCCCCCAGCACCACCTGTCTATTTAGACTTTTTCATGCAGCAGCAGCATATCTTACATGCTCACAGCAGCGTTTCTGTGTATCTTTTCCAGCATTTCTGTGTATTTTTTGTACAGATCCATAATTGTTCTGCAGCCAAGCGCAACAGAGTTCAACAGAGACCAAACACACTAACATTGTCATATCCAGACAACACGCAAAAACTATTCAAAGAGTTGTCATGATTGAAATGTACATAGAGTGAACTGTATAAACTTTCTGAACAAATATCTTGTCTCTGAACATCTGGTCAATTGTTCTGCAACTGATCATCAAATAACAGCAAACAAAGTGGGTGAGCAAGCATTACTTTTTGCAGTTACTGTCATGCAATTTAGACTTTTCAATTCCAGAATCTATAACTTATATTATAACTTGATCAACCTGTCCATGTTCAACTGAACTTCTGCATATGCCAGGTTCTAGTTCAGTGGAGTTCACGGAGACTAGTGGTTTAAGATCTGGGCTATTACCAGGGTACCTCAGGTGGTGTTGAAGGCTCTTGACTAAAGGCTGGAATACACTACATGACTCTTTTGCACAGATTATTGCCTGTTTTGCAGTCTGGATGAGTTAATGCTAGTTGGCAAAAGTTATAGCCAGTCTGCAGATTTAGTCCAGTCGAAGTTTGATCCTCAGTTGTTTAGTATATGATGCCTGGTTTGTCTCAAAACAGAGTTACCCTCACAGCTGTTATATTCTGTAAGGTTATTGCCTATGCTGCAATACTATTCTAATCCACTGAATAAAATGTGCAGATGATGTTTAATCCTCTGGTGCTACTTGCGTGATGACCTTTTTTTTTTTTTTTTTTCAAGTAGATGGATGTACTATATTTTAGTTTGATAATGATTTTAATTTCATATTTTATTTATTATTTTTTAATAATTATATTTTATGGTAATAAATTATATTTATGGAATAGTTAATGATCCATTTATTACCAGTTAACCACTTTTTGAGCATAGACCTGACAATAAGATTATCAACTTAACTCTGTTTGATCTCTTTTTTTAAAGAAGGCTCTTGGCATATTACTGCTGAAATGGGAAAAAAAAGGTGAAACTAAAAAAGTTGTATAAGTAATTTTGTTTTTGAAACACACACACACACACACACACAAACTGTTTTTAAAATGTATATGAAATATATATATATATATATATATATATATATATATATATATATATATATATATATATATTTTTTATTTTTTTTTTTTTGTTTTTTTTTTTGTTTTTGTTTTTTTGTTTTTTTCCAAAACAAGATTAACTCTGAATGGGCATGAAAATCAAAGTCATAAATCTAAACAAGTTGCATTCCAAATTATAAAAAATAAATAATTAAATAAATAAAATAATAAAAAAAAAACATAATGTTGAAATTTACTTCTCATACATTTCAAGTGCATCATTTTTGACTGCGAACAGTACAAGTGTGACTTTTTTTTTTTTTTTTTGGTCCATTTAACCTTTTAGAATCATGTGCATGAATTTGTTGTGTGTGTGTGTGTGTGTGTGTGTTCACATAGCAAGTTCTAAAACCTATACCATGTTTCATAACATTCTGATGCAGTAAAAAACAAAACACAACATAAATATCTAAAGTAAAAAATGACCAAACAGCACTAGAGAGTTATCTAGGATTCTTCTTTACTCTTTTCTACTTTTAAACTTGCAAAGGTCGGTTTTATTGTGTTTAACCAAGAATGAGAACTACTAGCTTTGTGATGGGCTATTAGCGCAATGGCTGCTGGAAAGACATCTGTCGATGTGTGGGCCCTATCCTTGATCAGGATAAACAGAGCCGGTAACACTGCATGGGAATGGCAGGGATTCCTGGAAGTACATGTAGAGAACTTGAAGCTGTGGAATGAGACCCAGTCCGCTTCATGCCTGCTCATGAATATAAATAGAGCCTGGAATGTCATAAATCAGAAATGCTGAGAGAGTGATGTGGCCTGGATGCTGTTACTTTCCTAGCCGATTCGCCCTCTATTTACCACATTTCTGGTTGATTTCTCCTTACCCTCAAAGATCAGGTAACACAAAGAAGAGCAGGCCTGGCTCTGGCACTCACAGAACACAAGTGCATTCATCAAGCTTTCGGTCGACCGTCTGGGGTGGAAGATTTGACAGGAGGAGGAATTTGGCAAATTTGTTGGAGTTCACTGGTGCTAATCAGGATGTGGGGCTCCTGCTCTCCACCTGATTACCACCAAATGGAGCACCATCTTGGGCCGTAGACAGCAGGAAGAGCAGGGTGTTTGTGGAACACAAAGGGTGAGGGGCTTTGATGATATGATGATGTGTGCTGGCATTGAAGGTGTCTTGAGCAGGAAGTGATCCTGACACTTCAGAGTGCTGGAGAGCAGTGCATGTGAAAGGATAATACAGCTTTGCTTACTGGAGCAAAGTTGGCATGCTACAGACACACAATCATGACTGAGAATTTAAACAAACGCAGGTTACACTTTATTTTAAGGTGTCCTTGTTACAGTGTAATAAACATTTAAGTACTGAGTAATATTAATTAACTACATGTTCTTACCATATGGTTAGGGTTAGGATTAGGCTTTGGCTTAGGGTTACTTGCATGCAATTATGCATCATTTATTGTTATTATAATAGTAAGTACATGTTACGTGCAACAAAGACACCTTAAAATAAGTGTTACCCAAACGCAAAGTATTTGTAAGTGATATCCTTCAGAGTCAACTTCAAATAAGCCACTTATATGTTGATTTTCTAAGGTGATTCTATGGCAGTTTCAACATTCAGTATTAAAGATATTAAATTGTTTGAGAATCTCTCATTACTTTTAACTCTTTCCCTGCCACTGATGGAATTTTCTGGCTTTTCGTGTTTTCATTGTTATGTGATAGGGGGCGCTATTACACATCCTCTGAAAGAGTACTGAATCTCCAGATCAAATCACAGGTGAAGAAGCAGCAGAAACAAGTGATCTCAAATGTAAGCAGATGTAAAATAATGTGATCATGAAACATTAAACAGCATATAAATCAAAACCGAATGAAATGTCAACGCAAGAAGTGGTTTAGGGCTGTGAAGCTTTGGGGGTGTTGATAGAAGTGATCGACTCCATCTGTGTTCTGAATCCAATCTGAATCCAATTCAGTTGTAGTCTTTGACAATAACACAATTTTCTCAGCATTTTGTATATACAGATACAGGCAAGTTTCAAGTTTCATATATATATATGAAACTTGAAACTTGCCTTCATAAAAAAGACACCTTAAAGCTAAAATAAAATGTTTTGTTGTTGTTGTTGTTGTTTTTTTTAAAAGCTGAGGCACGGTTCTCTCTTTTGACATATATAGTGTACATATAGTGTACTCCCTTTACATACATATATATATATATATATACATATATATATAAAGGGAGTACACTCTTAACTCACTTAAGTACCCTTTTAAAAAGAATCATTATGTTTTAATAATCTGTTGTCATGCATTAGAAGTACAAAGAACTATTTTGATGTGTTGACTAATGTACTAAAGCACATGTAAAGTACTTGACTATAATTTTAACTGTGGTGTGTTATTTGTGATGTTACATTTAAAGTTAACATATTTTAGATGTACAACAACTGCAACTTCATCATTACAAATGTGTAATTAAATATATTTAAATACATGACAAACAAGTTTCTATAGAAATGCTTTTAAAGTATACTATAGTTTATAATAAATGCTTGTCAGTACATTTGGCAGCACATTTTAACCAAGATAGTAGAAATAATTATTAAATGACATATGAAGATGTGGGTCAAAAAAGCCCCCTTAAGTTCAGATTTTTTTTTTTTTATTTGATATACATTTTATTATATTACATATTAATTTAATTGTAAGTAACATGCAGTTAAGTCTCTAAAAAAACATCATATTCAGTCCACACTAAAGTGTTTTCTTTTAAAGTCTATTATTCGCATAATAAGTGCCCTTTTTAAAAGTATGTGTACTTCTTTTTCACATGGACTGTATCTCAAATCATGTAACAGCTGCTCCATGCTAAAAGCTACACTCTGTGTTTTTCTGTGTGCTAGGTGGGGTTGTGTCTCTAGAGAGAGGATCTTTGTGATCTGGGTGTGTTGGGTCAGTTCTCTGTGTGACCGCTGTGCATGCTGGGACGTCACTTCACATCCATATGGCTCTTTCTTTTGCTCTTCTTCACCTCTCATTCTCTCTCTCTCTCGCTCTCTTTTTTTTTTTTTTTTTTTACGTTCTCTGTCTTAGGCTCCCTTCTCCATAAAACTCATGATCTTTTATTCCCCATTGTTCTGTTTTGCCTGCATTAGTTCACACTTTCTCTCTCTGTGTTTCTCTCATCTGAAATCTTGCAGCTCTTGATGAAGTCTAGATGAATCCTGCTGTGACTGGACTGATCTTTGTTTTTCAGGTTCTTCAAGTGCAGTTCTTCTGTAACAGTACCCAAACTTGTAATAGGCTGAGATCAGGAGGTGTTTTACACTTGATCTAATTTGTAATTTATCCTGTGATTCATGAGTTATTACATTACAAATGAAAAATAATCTTAATGTTTTATTTTGTAGGGGACAAATCAGACATTGCTGTGACATCTATAATATAGTTATGAAAAATAAAACATAACTATCTCATTTGTTTTGACATGTACTCGTCATGATGTCCTGCTGTTTAAAAATATTCCATCTAAAACTGAAACATTTTACATATCTTTAGAACATTTATAATTATTGTGCATGCATATTTTATGAGCTCATATTAACTGAGAGACTGAAAAACTCTAAAAATATGTTTCCATAAGTCCCTCATTTGATTATGTTTCATTTAAAATGAGTTTCTTCTATTTTTTATTTATTTACTTATTTATTTTTAAACAGTTTTTGTTTTATGTGTCAGGTTAATTAGTTCATGTGTATTGTATTTTGTAATTGTCAACCTGTATTATATTCTGTCTTTGAGTATATAACTCTGTACAATGTCTATAAAAGCCATTGTTTGTGAAAATACCAATTTTGATTAAATTTAATTCATCACGGACCATCTATTCCATTATTATACCTGTATTATTATTATTATTATTATTATTATTATTATTATTATTATGGTTATCAGTATATTTGATGGTACAAAGCAGATTTAGGGGATAGTTTTTTTTCACAATATTGTGTCTTTGTTACATATATTACATGTGTATAATAATATAGTAATAACAATATAGTAATGCTATTATTATGAATCATGCATAATATAATGCAACAAGCCCTAAACCAAACACTCAAAAAAATAAATAAATAAATAAAATAATAATAATAATAATAATAATAATAATAATAATAATAATAATAATAAATAAAATAAACTACTTAATAATAATAATAATAATAATAATAATAATAATAATAATAATAATAATAATAATAATTTGTTAATTAATGTTACTCACAATTGTATAATTACACTTTAACAAGGACACCTTAAAATAAATTGTAACTAATTTTAGTAGTGCTAATATGTTGATATATTAACTTTTTTTTAATTTATTTGTTTGTTTGTTTGTTTGCTTTATTTTGGTTACACTTTATTTTTATGGTGTCATTGTTACAGTGTAATTATACATTTAAGCACTGAGTAATATTAATTAACTACATGTACTTACGATATGGTTAGGATTAGAATTAAGGTTTGGCTTAGGGTTACTTGCATGCAATTATGCATAATTAAGTGTTATTATAATAGTAAGTACATGCAACATGTGTAACAAGGACACCTTAAAATAAAGTGTTATTTTTTCCCCCTTCAGTTTAGTGAAAAAGTTGACCAGTTACAGGACCTAAGATATAGACTTCATTTTTTTTTATTTTTTTTTTTTTTACACTGTAAGAAGTGATTTCTACCTGATTAAACTGGTAAAATGAATGCATTTAGGCTGTTTCAACAATATTAAATACTATTTTTGGCTTGAATAAAACCAGTTAAATTAGATGTTAACATTTTTTAGGTGACCTTTTTTCAGTTTATGACCTATTGTCTTTACAGATCAATTCACACTTTCACCCAATAATAATTTTCAGTTACATACATGAATGTAGAGATGAACTGAACTCTTCACAGCTGACTAAAGCTCGGCGGTATCTGTAGATGTGTGAGAATAGAGGTGTTATTGAGGTGTGGTCGACTCAGTTTATATTGGACTGTGTGCTACAAAGAGCTCAGACGATGCTGAATGGAGCTGCTCGTGACCTTATATCGAAACTACAGAGGTTTCACTGGGAGAAAAGGAAATGTAACAATGTAACAATGAGATTGTTCCTGGCTTCCTCAGACATGAAAGAGACAGGGCAAGAGCCACAGCTATTCTCAGCCTTAAAAGCCCCATTGCTTTCCTTATTTTAAGGAATGTTTATTTATGAAAAGAACATTTGGAGTATTTTTAGAGTCCATGAAAGGTTTTCACGATGCTGCTGCTTAGGTCCGTGAATTCACACAGAGAGCGGGCCGGGTTTGTAAGACAGCTGCCATCAGCGAGCGCTTGTACGTGTGTCTGTGTGTATAAACCCACGCACAATAGTCGTCCCGTAATAGTCATGTGTTATGGGCAGAAAATCCCCGGGGAAGAAACAGAGCTTCCTCCGATTACACACTCAGCACATCCGATGCTTTCATCTCTGCAAACAGGACAGCGTATTACAGGTGGCAGACATGAACACATACTTAAGCATGGTACAGGAACCGGTAAATCTGTGTTTCAGGGCAAGAAATCAATGCTGATCAGTGAATTAATACTAAAAAACTGAATTTAGAAAATATGATCTCATTAGTACACTCTTAAAAATAAAGGTTCCTCTTCAGGAACTCGAGCTGCGTTGAAATGCTTTGGGAACACCTTCAGCGTGACCACGCTCTTAATCACATGTGTAATCAGTCCAATGGATGGGCGAGATGTCACGGGCGGGATGACGTAGCGACCAGGAAGCATAAAAGCACGTGCGGTGAAGCCAGCATCAGCTTTCCGTCATTCAGCAAGCGCTCTGTGTGTGTCAGTCTTATTTGGTGTTGTCTGTCCATTATCACTCTTTATTTTACCTTTACAAGTGTAGACAAACATACGGCGAGAGCGGGCAGCATCTCAGGCTGTGTGTTCTTCCCTGTCCTCGCTTCTTTACGGGTGGGGATACACACAGTTTGTGTGTTGTCTGCTTGAGAGCAGAGCACGCAGAGTCAGCTCTCGAGGGAATCGCAGATGGATTGGTGGAGGGAATTGAGACAGGCAATCCCCTGTCTTCTTCCTTTCCCAGCAGATCCAACGCCTGCTCTCTGGGTTCGGAAGCCCTACTGAAACGGTTTCTTTCCCCCGGAGAGAGGGCTCGATGCTCCGCCTGTTTTCCTCCGAGGAGGTACGGAGGACGATGATGAGCTTTCGACAAGCACTTTGTTTGCACAAGCATATTATGAATGAATTCATTACGAGCAGCATTTCTGGGGATCGGAGCTCATGCAGTCAGCTCTCGAGGGGGCTGATTGTGCTCCTCCCTGCTGTAAAGACTCCGCTCCCGTCGGGCACGCTCCGAGGAGTGTGTCCGTGCCTGCGATCTCGCCGTTCTGATCCCGCTGCTGCTGAGGCATGGCGGCGATTGAGATCAAGGGGATCGCACATGGATCTGGCGAATGGGTTGGAGATGGCTCGTCCTCTCTCCACCTGCATTCCCTAGATCTAACGCTCTCTCTCGGGTTTCAGAAGCCAGTGTTGCGGTTCTTCCTTCTTTGAGCGAGAGCTCGCTGCTGCAGCTATCTTGCTCAGAGGAGATTGATATTGCTATGGAACATTTCTTCTCGAGGGAAGAAAAGGCTTGTGTGTAAGATCAGTGTGCGTTGCTGAGGTGACGCGTGCATTACGGCACTCAAAACGATGCTTTATATTGAATCTTTTCACAACCAGACAGTGTTTACTTGTCTGGTTGTTTGGCTGCGTTTAATTCTGAGTAATTAAATGGTTTATATCATCTGCGATGAGAAGTTATATACAGTGCCCTAAAAAAGTATTGGAACAGTAAAAACAAAATTGCTCTGTTGGCTGTGGAGTCAAGACATTTACAAATATGATTAAAAGATGAATATGAGACAAAACTACAGAATGTCACATTTTATTATTTGGTGAATCAACACATAGATGTTTTATCAGCTAAGAAGTTCAGCACTTTTAGAGTTTCGTCCCTCTATCTGATGTGAGCATAAGTATTGGAACAGTTGCCTCACAGGTCTTTCTAAGTGATCAGCTGTGTCCTGTTGCATTCATTCTTCAGATATTAAAATCAGGGAATGTGCCATATCAGTTATATCCATTACTTCTGCATTCTGAATCTTGCATTCGATGATGACACACACAAACCAGGATGAAGATGAGGGAGCTGACTTTGAGAGAAAAGCAAGCAATTTGGATGCTAAAAGAAAAGAGGAAGTCAATTAGAGCTATAGCAAAAAAAAAAGGGCATGGAGAAATCAAGAGTTTGGAAACCACCAACAACTACCTGATCGGCTGAGAAAACAACAGTAGTTGATGACAGACAAATCATAAAAGCTGTGAAAATGAACCCTAAACGACGTATCTGTAAAATCACCAACAACTTCCAGAAAGCTAGGGTGATGCTCTGACAATCTACTGTCCTCAGGAGACTTTGGCACAGAATTACAGATGCTACACAGCAAGATGCAAACCTCTGACCAGCACCAGGGGGGGGGGGGGTTGGGGGGTCATTGCATGGGCATGTATGGCTGTCTCTGGAACAGGCCCTCTCAACTTTACTGATGACTTAATGTATGATGACAGTAGCAGAATGAATTTGGAAGGGTACAAAACTATCTTGCCTACCAATATTCAAGAAAATGCCACCAGATTCATTGGGAAGTGCTTCATATTGCATCAGGACAATGACCCAAAACACCCTGCCAGTTCAGTCAAGGAATTTATAAGGGCAAAGAAATGGAAAGTCTTAGATTGCCCAAGTCAATCTCCAGATTTAAATCCGATTGAACATGAATTTCACCAGCTGAAGAGGAGAGTAAAGGCAGAAACTCCCAAAAAGAAGCGACAATTGGAATTGGTTGCATTAAAGGCTGGGAAAAGTATTTTAAAGGATGAGACCAAGAGTCTGGTGATGTCTATGGGTCACAGACTCACTGCTGTGATTGTGTGCAAGGCATCTGCAACTAAATAATAGCTTTTAATCTTTTATATCTGCCTTATGTTCAGTGGTCTCAATACTTATGCTCACATCAATGAGTGGGATGAACTCTAAAAGTGCTGTTCTTTTTATTTGGTACAACATGTATGTGTTGAAACGGCTAATAATAAAATGTGACATTCTGAAGTTTTGTCTCATATTCATCTTTTAATCATATTTGCAAATGTCTTGACTCCACAGCCAACAGAGTAATTTTGTCTTTACTGTTCCAATATTTTTGGAGGGCACTGTATATATCGAAATTCTTGAGTAGGGAGCACGGTGCTTTCTCTTCCTCCGAGGATGTTGAGGTGGCAGCAGGGGCTGCTGGGCGGGAGCAGCCCTAATCGTGTTCCAGCTCCCCATTCAGGGAGCATCAGTCATACTCGTACTTCCCATAATATTGGAGTCAAAGTGTCACGCCCGGGCCGAAGGCTTCTAGCAGAAGGCGGGTCTGCGGACTGTCATTCTCGCTGGAAAGTCTTCGGCCAGAATGTCCTGACGCCTATGACACAGGACGTCTGAGGGCCGGCCCCCTCTGGGGAAGAGCGGTGTACACCGCATCACATGGTGCCAGTCTCTCCTTAGTGCCCTCAGGAGATCGGTCTGCCAACCCTACCAGAGTTCCAGGGCGCAGCGGTCTCCAGCGAGCGCTTCTCTCAGTTTTTCCACCCAGAAACGTAGCGGAGCTGAGAGGCTTGCCACCACTTCGGGGGTCTCTAGAGCAGCTAGTTTGGGTGTGGGAGCCCCTGCCAAGCGTGTCTCGTTGGGTCCTGCCTAGCTGAAAGTGAAAGTGAAAGTCGTGACGTATTGTCAAGTATGGTGACCCATACTCAAAATTGGTGCTCTGCATTTAACCCATCCAAGTGCACACACACAGCAGTGAATAGTGAACAAACACGCACACACACACCGTGAACACACACCCGGAGCAGTGGGCAGCCATTGCTCCAGCGCCCGGGGAGCAATTGGGGGTTCGGTGCCTTGCTCAAGGGCACCTCAGTCATGGTATCGAAGGCAGAGAGAGTGCTGTTCATTCACAATCCCCACCTTCAATTCCTGCCGGTGTGAGAATCGAACCGGCAACCTTCAGGTTACAAGCCCAACTCTCTAACCATTAGGCCACGACTTCCCCACTGCTCTCACTGCTCTCGACTTCCCCACTGCTCTCTGGTTCTACCAGTTAAGTCTTCCTGGGAGATGATGAGGGTCTGAGGACCGTCGTTTCAATAGAAGACTTCAGCAAGAAAGTGCTGATGCTTATGGCTTAGGACTTCGGGGGGCAGGCCCCTCTGGGGAAGAGCAGTGTACACCGCGTCACACGGTGCCCGTCTCTCCTCAGTGCCCTCAGGAGATTAGTCTGCCAACCCTGCCGGTGTTCCAGGGCGCAGCAGTCTCCTGCGAGCGCTTTTTTCAGTTACCGCCCAGAAACGTAGCGATACTAAGAGGCTCGCCACCTCCACGGAGGATTCTAGAGCAGCTAGTACACACTCTCTGAGGATGGAGGCCATCGAGGTGGTCCCTCCTCACGTAGCAGAGTCCGGGTTCTACAGCCGGTACTTCACCGTTCCGATGAAGGGTTGCGTCCTTTTTAGATCTGCGTCTTTGAACCGCCCAGTCAGGCGACTGAAGTTCAGTACACTCGCACTCAAACAGGTCGTGTCTCAGATCAGTCCGAGTACTGGTTTGTCACGATCTATCTAAAAGATGCACATATCTCCATCCTTCCTCATCACAGGAAATTCCTGAGGTTTGCTTTTGGGGGCAAAAGCTTACCAATACCGGTTCTTCCTTTGGCCTTGCATTCTCACCCCACACTTTCACAACACAACCACATTGACGATTGGTTGATATTAGCTCAATCAGAGTGGATGGTGGTTCGACATTGAGATGTCGTTCTCGCTCACACGAAACAGCTGGGGTTAAGACTTAACACCAAGAAAAGTGTGCTTTCTCCATTACAGAGAACCACTTATCTGGGCGTCGTGTGGGATTCGACCACATTGCAGGCACGTATGTCTCCTGCTCAGATGTAGTCGATCCTCACTGCAGTTGTGAGAGTGAGAGAAGGTCGGTCACTCACTGTCAAGCAGTTTCAAACTGCTGGGTCTGATGGCAGCTGCGTCCAACATGGTTACTTTTGGACTGCTGCACATGAGACCCTTACAGTGGTGGCTTAAGACCAAGGGGTTCTCCCCGAGGGGAAAACCGCTTCGCATGCTCAAGGTAATGCAGCGGTGCCTACGTGCCTTAGACATGTGAAAGAAACCTTGATTCTTATCTCAGGGCCCGGTGCTTGGAGCTCCTGGTCGCCGCGTATGCTATGCATCTCTCACCGGTTGGGAGCGGTCATGAGTGGCTGCTTGGCCCGCGGCCTGTGGAGTGGCCGCCATCTCACTTGGTGCTTGAGTTGGCTGGATATGCTGGCCGTGTTTCTAGCCTTGAAACACTTCCTCCCAGGCCTAAGAGATCGCTATGTGTTGGTGTGCACCGACAACACAGCGGTGGTCTCTTATTTATGTGAGAGCAGACATCCCGTCGAGGCAGAGGCCAAGGCCCAGGGAATAGTTGCCTCACCCCGAGAGGTGAAGCAGACTTGGAGAGTCCTTGGCCAGGCTCAGGTGGACTTGTTTGCGACTCAGATGATATCACACGGTCCCTTCTGGTTCTCTCTCTGACTCATCCAGCTCCACATTTGGTACAGTTCTGGAGTTCCTGCAGGCCTGTTTTATCCGCAGCTTTGACCCACTCCACCCTAGAGGTCTTCGGGGCGGCCATTGCGGTCTACCATGCCCCTCTCGGTGGCCATTCAGTGGGAAGACACCCCGTAGTTACACGTTTCCTCCGTGGTGCGCTGAGGCTGAGGCCCCGGTGCGATTTTCTGGCTGTCGTACCCCAGGCCTTCAGTTCTCCTCCTTTCGGGGAGCCTGACCGGAGAAGCTTGTGCGAGCACTACGCCCACAGAGCTGCCCTGTGGGAAGGGACAAGGTCCCTTAGCCGGTGGATTGTGGATGCCTCTCTTCGTTGAGTCCTCTGATCTCCCCTCCTTGGGGGTCAAGGCTCACTCTGTTACGCTGGAGGTCTGTCCACGCCCTCACCTACCTCTGATACGCGAGCCACTACCGGGCTCTTCTTTCTCTCGCCCTAGCTGTGCTCCTTCACACACTAGGCAGAGATTTGTCAGTCTGGCAGCGTGGGTATACTCGTTCCCAAAGCGTTTCGACGCAGCTCGACTTCCTGAAGAGGAACGTCTCCAGGTTATGCATGTAACCATGGTTCCTCGAGGGAACAAGACGCTGCGTCTCGAAGCCAGACTTCCGACATCCCTGCCAGCGCTTGCTTCATTCCTAGAAGCTGATGCCGGTTTCACCGCATGTGCTTTTATGCTTCCTGGTCGCTACGTCACCTTCCTGGTCACGTGACGTCTCGCCCATCCATTGGACTGATTACACATGTGATTCAGAGCGTGGTCACGCCGAAGGCGTTCCCTACGCGTTTCGACGCAGCGTCTTGTTCCCTCGAGGAACGTCTCGGTTAGGTATGTAACACTCGTTCCCTGAAGGAGGGAACGGAGACGTAACGTCATAGTGACTGACGTAATGGGATCTTGCCAGAGAGCCCAATCACCTTCGAGTGTTAACAAAACAAGCCAATGACAGTTGGCAAACTCACATCAGTTTTTCGCTGAGGAGCCGAGACTGTGTGCCCCGGCCGTACAGCGGGGGTACAGCAACTGTGGTGACGGGACGTTACGTCTCCGTTCCCTCCTTCAGGGAACGAGGGTTACATACGTAACCGAGACATTCCCTATCAGTCAGTCACGTTCGACGTAATGTCATAGTGACTGGCGCAATGGGATCCCTATGAAAACGCCACTATTGCTGACCCCCTCCAGTGCCCTGCGGAAGCCGGCAAGTCCCCCCACACCAGTTGGGAAGGAAGATAGGACAGGGCTTAGGCAGAGATGAGAGCCACTGCTGTTCCATACAGTGTGTATGGATAACACTGGGAAAGCGTTTTAGTAGGGGAATGCTACGGAAGCCACATCCTGCATAAAGAATCTCCATGTGGAGATTACACATATGGACTGGCCAAGGGCAGTACTACATATGGAAGTCTCTGAGGTAGACTCAGCCAGCCTGGGGTGAGATCAATACACAGCAGAGACAGCAGAAGGTCTCTGCCAGGGAAAGACACGGGCTCACCATGAGGGGAGCCATGCCGTGGAAGAATACACATGTGGGATCACCCGAAGGGGAATCACTACACACGGGCACCTAGCCCAGCACAAGGGCTGATCTTGGGCAAACACACGAGCGCTAGACCTGGTGTCTGGCGCTCCGCCACGCCTGACTGCCGAGGGTGCAGGAGGAACTTCAACAGGGTTCACCAAGGGGAACTGAACTGAGAAGCAGTAAAAGCGCACATATCCAGTCCGTAGATGGGAATGGCGCAGCAAGCGTGATTGACACCGAGCAGGTCCGGTGTTACTGGCCATCTGAGGCAAGTACACGGGAGGACACAAGCTCTACACGGAGATTACAGAATCTTGCAAACGTGTTAAGTGTTGCCCAGCCGGCAGCTCTACAAATGTCTACTATCGAGGCACCCCGCGCTAAAGCCCAGGAAGACACCACACCTTTCGTAGAGTGTGCTCTTACACCAAGAGGGCACGGTAAGCGCTGGGGCTGATACGCCAAGACTATAGCCTCCACTATCCAGTGGGCAAGTCTCTGTTTGGGGACCGCCTTTCCCTTCTGCTGTCCTCCGAAGCAGACAAAGAGCTGGTCTGAGGTCCTGAAGCTCTGCGTGCGGTTCACGTAAATGCGCAAGGCGTGGACGGGACAGAGCAGAGCAATGGCTGGGTCTGCCTCCTCCAGGAGCAGTGCTTGCAAGTTCACCACCTGGTCCCTAAAGGGTGTGGTGGGAACTTTGGGCACATATCCAGGCCGGGGTCTCAGGACAACGTGAGAGTCAGCCGGTCCGAATTCTAGGCATGAATCGTCGACCGAAAATGCCTGCAGGTCCCCTACCCTCTTGACTGAGGCCAGTGCAGTGAGGAGCACTGTCTTCAACGACAGAAACTTAAGCTCTACTGACTGCAGAGGCTCGAAGGGCTCCTCCTTCAAGGCCAACAGGACCAAGGGGAAATCCCAAGAGGGTACCAGATGAGGGCGTGGAGGATTTAACCTCTTCGCACCTCTGAGGAATCTGATGACCAAGTCGTGCTTCCCTACAGACTTACCGTCTACTGCATCATGATGTGCGGCAATAGCGACAAGATACACTTTAAGGGTGGAGAGAGACAGCCTTCGCTCCAACCCATCTTGCGATCAAGCATCTACAGGGGTCTTCCCGGCGGGGAGAATGCCAATCGACGAACAGGTTCCACTTCAGCCTGTAAGCGTGTCTTGTAGACAGAGCTCTAGCTGAAGTGATGGTGTTGACTACCGCTGGAGGTAGCGCACCTAGAACCTCCGTGTCCCATCCAGGGACCACACGTGGAGATTCCATAAGTCTAGACATGGGGGCCAGAGGGTGCCCCCTCTCTGAGAAAGGAGATCCCCCCTCAGAGGAATTTACCAAGGAGGGGCTGTTCCGAGGAGCATCAGTTCGGGGAACCAAGTCCGATTGGGCCAGTATGGCGCCACCAAGAGGACCTGCTCCTTGTCCTACCTGACCTTGCACAGCGTCTGTGCGAGAAGGCTCACTGGGGGAAACGCATATTTGCGTAGGGCCCGATGGCCAGCTGTGTGCCAGCGCGTCCTTGCCGAGGGTCCCCTCGGACAGGGAGTAAAACAGCTGGCAGTGGGACGTGTCCGGGGAGGCAAACAGGTCTACCCGAAGCATCTCCAAATCAGCTGGACTACCTCGGGGGGGAAATGCCATTCTCCCGGAAGGGCAGGCAGACGTGAGAACTCGTCGGCTGCACGATTAAGCTTGCCTGGGACATGAACGGCGCGAAGCAACCTCAGATGCTTCTGACTGCAAAGGAGGAGATGGCGGGCGAGTTGCGACATGCGCTGATGTACGCAAAGGTCGCAGTGTTGTCTGTATGGACCAGTATATGCTTGTCGTGTAGCAGCGATTTGAAGTGGCGCAGAGCAAGCCATACTGCTAGCAACTCGAGGCAGTTGATATGCCACTGCAGTCGGGGCCGTGTCCAGAGCCCCGCAGCTGCATGCCCGTTGCACATGGCACCCCAGCCCATGGTAGAGGCATCGGTTGACTCAGCAACATGCCTGGACACTTGCACTAGGGGAACTCCTGCCCGAAGAAAAGCAAGATCTGACCGTGGGCTGAAGGTCTGACGGCAGGACGGGGTGACTGAGACCCGGTATGTGCCGCGTCGCCATGCCCATCTCGGGACCTGGTCGTGAAGCCAACACTGAAGCAGTCTCATATGAAGCAAGCTGAGCGGCGTGACAGTGGCTGCGGATGCCATATGCCCCAGGAGCCTCTGAAACTTTTTCAGTGGAACCGCCCTCTTGTTCCACCTCTACTACCTTGGTGAAGATACAAGGCGACAGGGACAGCCCGAAGGGGAGGACCTTGTACTAATATGCTCGCCCTTCGAATGCAAAGCGAAGAAACGGTCTGTGTCGAGGGAAGAACGAGACATGAAAATACGCGTCCTTCAGGTTGATTGCTGCGAACCAATCAAAAGGACGGACGCATTGAAAGATGCGTTTCTGCATCAACATCCTGAACGGGAGCTTGTGAAGGGCCCGGTTCAGAACACGCAGGTCAAAGATTGGTCATAACCCACCGCCTTTCTTTGGTACAATTAACCCTCTGGGTTCGACAAACACGGATACGCGTTTTGTGGCAGATTTTCCTGATAAGGCCGAAATGATCTTGAATTACTCTGCCATTTTTGATCGTACAGATAAGAGCAATACACCATTCGAATCTGTAAGGGGTCTACTTTTATTTGTATACACTCATTATAACAACTAAACTTTGTGCTTTTGAAGAATAAAGAAAACAAACAGGGTGCTCTCTCTGCCTTCTCCGTCTCCTCGAACAGCTTTTAGAAACGTGTCACTAAAATGAACTGTAACTCAGCAAATACTCAACACAGAGACATGGGAGTTATATCTATAGAAAGCTTGAAGTGTCTACTTTTAAATGAAGTATGTCTTATCGAAAACAAATATTCTGTGATAAAGTAATCCGTATGAAACCAACACGATGTTCAGTCTTTCCCGTCTAACTCATTATCTTTAATGCAATCCCGCCCCCTCGCGGCTCGCGCCGTTCATATGTAAATATCCACGTGAGACACGTGCGCATGGAAACGCCCAACATAAACAAAGTGCGAGAAGATCATTCATCGTGGCTACTGTTCGTTTCTGCAAGAAGAAGGCTGGATTTCCCTCAAAAGAAGAACAATATTTCATCCAGAAGAGAAGATCAATCTGATGAATAAGTAATGTTTCTTTTTTGCATTAGTTAACGTGTTATTGTGACATAAACTTTAATTACTAGTTGGGTTTTTCCCAAACTACAACATGATGAATGCTATGCTTCTAAGAATGTTTAGACCATGTTTATTATTAATAATCTGTTCACAAATATATTTTAATAGCGTGCTAAACGATAACAATTACTTCTCAAATATAAAATATCCTTTTTTTTATAGTACAAAGTACATCCTTTTATAGTACAAAGCATGCGTGAGTCTATGGCTGCAGAATCATATCTTAGGCAACTATAAAATCATACATGATGTTCAGGATGGGACAGGAGGGCGGCCTCGGCGACGAGCGGGTGGAGGGCCTGCAGCTGGCGAATGCCCTCCGTTTGCTTCTGTGCGGCAGAGAACTGGGCCAGGCTCTCCACCGCGTCGCCGAAGAGGCCTGCCTGGGAGATTGAGGAGTCTAAGAAGCGATGCTTGTCAGCCTCCATCATATCTGCCATGGTCAGCCATAGGTGGCGCTCCTGGACCACTACCGTGGACATCGTCTGACCCAGGGACTGCGCTGTGGCTTCCGTTGCCCCTAGGGCGAGGTCCGTCACTGTGCGCAGTTCCTGCATCACACCTGGGTCAGCACCACCCTCATGCAACTGCTTTAACGCTTTGGCCTGGTGAATTTGCAGGAGGGCCATGGTGTGCAGGGCGGAAGCGGCCTGTCCAGCAGCACTGTAAGCCTTGGCCGTTAGAGCGGAACAGAACTTACAGGCCCTGGATGGAAGGCGTGGATTACCCCTCCAGACGGCGGCGCTCTGCGGGCAGAGCACGATCGACCGGGGGGTGTCTTCACATACCCTTGGCCCACCCCACCGTTGAGGGTGGTGAGGACGGAGGAGACGCCAGGCCTGTTTCGGGTAGAAAAAGGTGCCCTCCAAGACCTAGTCACCTCCTCATGCAAATCCGGGAAGAATGGAACTGGAGGTGGCTGCCAGCGATCAGCGCGCCTCCCCAGGAACCAGATGTCCAGCCTCGAGCATTCGGGACAAGGAGGAGGCCTCCAGTGCAGTGCTCTCGGTGGCTGATGGAGGTAGCGCAGCTGAATCGTCCTTTCCAGAGCCTAGCTCGCCCTCCGATGCAGCGATCAACATCCTGTCATCCGCTGGCGCTCCGAACTAGATGCTGGGCCCCACCCTATCCGAGGAACCAGCAAACTTGTCCAGAACACCAGATGGTGCGATGTGCTGGAGAAATGAGAGGCCCATGGAGACGCACTCAACGGGGAAGCTTTCACTGTGATCCTCGGATCACCCTGACCATGAGCCGAAGTAGCCCTCCGAGAGACGGAGGAACTAGAACGGGGCATGGCGAGGGGGATACCCCCTCGTTTGACGAGGAGGTATCTGGACCACAACATCGCGATGGTCATGTTCCCGCAATGAGAACATGACTCATCCACGAGCGCTGCTTCAGCGTGCTGAAAGCCCAAGCACGAGACACAGCGAACGTTACCGTCAGATGAAGCCAGGAAATGACCACATCCAGAAACACACGAGCGGGAAGCCATCTTGACGCCCGTCGCTCATGGAGCTCTTTTAGATTTGCTCATTTAGAAAATAAAGTGTTGAAGCACCCAGGAGAGGTCGCTGTGTGACCGCAGTTTGATGAGCTGCAGTACGCCTTCCAACCTGGAAGAAGCAGCAGCACTGGATCGGCAACCCTCACTGACGTGCCGTAACGCCAACACATTCACTGCCTGTAGACACTCTCTTCGGTGACTGCACAAGCAGGAAGGCTCGGGTCCGAAGCGAAAAAACTGATGTGCTTTTGCACGCGCTCTCCTTTTATACCCACGCTGCGGGGTGGGGTGCGCATGGTGAAACACGCACACCAACTGTCATTGGGTTGTTTTGTTAACACTCGAAGGTGATTGGGCTCTCTGGCGAGATCCCATTACGTCAGTCACTATGACGTTACGTCGAACATGACTGACTGATAGGGAACCATGGTTACATGCGTAACCTGGAGACGTTCTTTATTGGCATCAATGGTTCCACAAAGAACCTTTACCATCCATAGAACCATTTCATTCCACAAAAGGTTCTTCACAGTGGAAAAAGGTTCTTTAGATTATTAAAATGTTCTTCACACTAAGAAAAAATTGTTATTTTAAGAACTGTTCACTGAAATGTTCTTTGGGGAACCAAAACTGGTTCTTCTATGGCATCACTGTGAAAACCCCCCTTTGCACAGTCCATACAGTCAAATCAAAATTTATTCAGACGCATTATGCACATGTAGTTTAGAAAATGGTAATAAAATATGACAAGAGCTCAAGAGTTAAACTGTGTCAGAATAAATTCATCTTAATAATGTCAGATAACTTTGATAGAAAGACATGTAACAAAACATGGTCAGGTCAAAGTGTCAAATCAAATTTTTGGTCCCAAATTTTTTATCAATTTTACTGGTAGTTTACTGTATGAAGAATTTTTGAGTGTAATATATCACAGTTTACTTTATTTTGCATTCCTCAAAAATTATATCTGGTGTCTGAATAATTTTTTGGTTTGACTGTACACTGTAAAGAGATTGCTGTATTTTCATTTACAGTATTATTGCCGTATTGTCATTTACAGTATCAGTACTGTAGAGTTACTTTTCATTTATTTAAAACATTTTTACATGTAAAAAACAATCCAATTGCTTTACAGCACTGTAATCCATGATTTTTACCACCCCATCCCCATAAAAAATCACAATAACTCATGAGAATTAGTTCTGATAGTATTCTTTAATTGTTGAACATTTTCTTTTTAAAAGTACAAATTACAAATCTTGACCTCTAGGATGCACTAGCTGAGAAAATGGCATCACCACAGTCCCCTGGGCAAGACATACTGTACACATACTGAAAAGAAAAACAGGCCTTACAAATAAATAAATAAATAAATAAAATAAAGTAAATAAAATAAAATAAAATAAAATAAAATAATACAGTAAAAAATTGTTTGCGTTGTCGTGTTAAATTTCATTAATTTTGTCAGTCAAAGTTGACAAGTACTCCGATGAGAAACACCAAGAGGGGATTCACGCTGATGCTTTTTCTTTGCACCCTCTTTCCATAATTCCATCTGATCTGTTACTTTCAGTGCATTTGGTGCCACAAAGGTTGATGGTGTGAATGAACCTACAAGCACAAGAAAAAAGAAAAAAAAAAGAAAAAAAAAAAACTTTTTTCAAAGCAGTGTTTATATAATTTACCTCAACTGTCAAACTTGGTGCTGTATGAACTTTGAAGTTAATAAAAATGTTATATACTACATCTGAACGCACCTACAAGGAAGGTACATAATTAGTTGATAATCCATCACATTCAAATTATTAAAGCTCCATTTTTACAATGCATTCTCAGTCAGTAGAGCAAAGTGCTAGAATACCAAAATAATACGTTTGATTCCAGGGGCAGAGTGAGTGGGTATCCAAGGTTTAGCACAGAGATACACAGGATACCCTTAAAATAAAACAGGCTATGCTGAAAAATTACATTGGCTAAGTGGCTTATTTTTCTTTTTCTTTAAGAGACAAGTATAATTAATTAAAATTTGCATTTACAAATTGCATAAATATTATGAAATTAATGTTTTAAATATAAAATTTAGAACACAGAAATACGAAATGACAAAAAATAGAATGATACTTCTAAAAATGATACTAAAATTACCAGTAGGTGGCAGCAAACCACTACCTTAATGACTGAGTCAGTCATTTATTCAATCAATTCATTCAAAACTGCTGATTCATTCATTCAGGAAGGAAGAAACTGTTTTTATGAATTGGTCAGTGAATCGCTGATTCAAGGCGTTCAAAAAAGTTAAATTCATTCAGTAATGAAACACTGCTGAGTGCAGAGATGCACAACATGGCTTTGTTTAGAACCATTTTCGCGAAATAGAGCAAAAAGACAATATTTTCTCTATGATTTAAATCACTTAATATTAACTTCTTGTTTATTGAATTTTGTTGCCCTGACACCAAGTAAACTCTGCCATAGACCATGCTAAATGCTAACCAGTCTGTTCATATAATCGTTCTAAATGTGTATGTGTGTCCTAGAAAGTCTGCTCAAATAATAGGCTTACCATGATTAAAAAAATAAATAAAAAATAAAAATCTAAATTTGTTGCTATACAGAAACAATAATCTCATTTTGACAGATGGTGAGATCGGTATTAGGAATTTATAGGCTACAGTAAGTTAAAGATACCTGAAGCAGCTGCATTTTGCTATTTAAAGGGTTAGTTCACCCAAAAAAGAAATTCTGTCATTAATTACGCACCCTCATGTTGTTCCAACCCCCTAAGACCTTCATTCATCTTTGCAACACAAATTAAGATATTTTGGATGAAATCCAAGAACTTTCTGGCCCTGCATAGACAGCAACACAACTGAAATGTTCCCAGACCCAGAAACATAGCAAGGACATCGGTAAAATAGTCCATGTGACATCAGTGATTCAACCATAATGTTATGAAGCTACGAGAATACTTTTTATGCGCAAAGAAAACAAAAATAACAACTTTTATTCAACAATTCTTCTCCTCCTCATACTGTCTGCAGCGGCTGCGCATGCTGACGCATATGTGTTTAAGATAAGCAGCACAATGCACATGCATTGTTTACATCAAGTGAAAGCAAGCGCATGCGTCGTGATACTCTCTCCACAATGGCAGCGCGCCGCTATAGATGTTATGAGGAGGAGAAGAATTGTTGAATAAAGTTGTTATTTTTGTTTTCTTTGCACACAATAAGTATTCTTGTAGCTTCATATTAGTACAATTGAACCACTTTATCACTTGGACTATTTTATCGATGTCCTTGCTACATTTGGGCTTAGGAACATTTCAGTTGTGTTGCTGTCCATGCAGGGTCAGAAAGCTCTCGGATTTAATCAAAAATACCTTAATTTGTGTTCTGAAGATGAACGAAGGTCTTACGGGTTTGGAAGAACATGAGGGTGAGTAATTAATGACAGCATTTCCATTTTTGAGTGAACTATCCCTTTAAGTGCTGGTTTACTAGAAATAATTTTAATGCGCATGAAAACTCAATCCTGATGCGCACAAGACAAGGTAATAAAAACATTTGGGGCTTCAGCCCCCTTAAACACCCCTTGCGCCACCCAGCGCAGCCCCTGTTTGATTCACAGGGAATGGATAACTCAATAAAATGTGTACTTTAAATACAATGAAACTTGCTTTGGATAAAAACATATGGCAAATGCATGAATGTAAATGCAATGTAAAACAAAACGTATTTTAGGTTACCTAATTCTGCATTTCTGTAAAATGGACAGCTGGCTGTATGATGATTCTGCCCCTCATAGTCAACATCCTGTTTTTGATTGGAGAAATCTCCTGTAAGACATAGTCACAACAGTCTTTATATGTTATTATAGATTATGACCAGAAAAAACAAAACAAAAAAAAAAACTTTACAATAAAACAATACAAATTTTATTTCTATAGCACATTTAAAACAACTGCCATTTACCAAAGTGCCTTCCAACATCATTACATACAGTCATACATACAAAACAAAACATTAAAAATTTAAAACCTGATCACTCCAATCAATAGAATAATAGAATTTACATGTTTAATAAATGCATAATATTTATTGGCAAAACCTGCTATATTAAGATATTGCTATCCTGTTCCTCTCTTTAAAAAGTCAGCACGTTCTGTGAGTTAGTGGAGCTAATTTGGCTATTTTAGTAACTTATTTAAGTTAATGGAAGCTCACCTGTTGTTAGCACCGCTATGACGGCAATCACAAGAAAAGACTCCAAAACACCTCCGATGCAGACAAGATGACCATAAGACCAGAAACTTGAAAATAAAATGCAAAAGACAGTCTTAACAGTGGTGTTCTTAACTCAGTTTTACTCAGTATTTCAGGTTAGCTGGCTGGTTTATGTTACGTTACGTCTGTCACTGAATTTAGGGACCATTTCTAAAGTTACATACGACATTGGTGTACACGTTTCTAACTTAAATAGCATTTGAAGAGAATTACCTTACTTGCAATAAAGAGGCAGTGTAGAAAAGTTATTATGCTTTTTTGTGTTCAACTAAGTTAGTTAACTTCGGCTAACTGACATTAACCAGTTGATGTTGTCATCGATACAATGACATTCACAAGAAGAGGATCCAAAATACACCTCCGATGTTGCAGAAGACATCCAGACTAGAAACTTGAAAATAACAAACAAAAGATGTACTTGAAAATACTGTTTAAAATCTGCACTGAAACAGTGGTGTTGCCTAACGCACTTTACCTCTGTATTTCACGTTAGTTTGCTGTTAAGGTTAACGACTTGCCAGATTAGTTAACTTGCATTACAGGACAGTAGAACGTATAAACGTGTTTATCGGTTTAACTAAGGTTTATTTCGTTAAGTTAAGGTGACCTTAACTTACTCACCAGTCGACGTTATCACCGTTACGGCGGCATTAGAGAACATTATATATAGATCAGTGGCTCCAACTCCCGACATGTAAAATGACACGATGAATAATGTTAGTTAACTGTTAACAAGTGAAAACCACTTAAAATATCTCAGTTTTCCATACAACAGAAATAATATACTAACCTTTGTGTCCAGTTAATGCCAGTACAACATTTCTCTTTTGTCCTTTTACCGCCACTTCCACCAAGCAGTGAAAAAAGAAAACGGTGTTTCTTCTTTGTCATTGGTCAGTTTTTCGTGGGCAAGTTCACTACGGTAAATTTACAGTAGTTTACTATAAATGGATTTAGAAATACAGTAGTGACCATATATTTTCCCATAATCCTTTGCTGTTTACAGTAAAATACTGTACACATATTTTACAGTATCTTACTCTACATATTACAGTAAAATACTTTTCAAATTACAGAAATTGTTTACAGTGTATATACACCAGCTGTACCAATAAAGTTGTGAAATGTACAAGGCTTGATGTTTTAGCTGTCAATATGTTGATATTGTGTCATGATATTGATAGTGTACTTGAACTATCCTATACTAAATTGCTTTGGCATTTATAAGAGTTTGTTAAACAGTATTTATGTGTAGACTTGGAGAATATCTTGGAGAGAGACTGAGAAATGATGTTGTAAGACAAAACTAGTCAACATTAAAAATCTCTCTCTTTTTGTTATAAATTATAGAGGTTTAAACTTTTTATTTAAAATTAAATATAATCATTTATAATTTAATCAAAAAAAAATTATTAAATTGTATTTTTGTTCAAATACTCCTAAATGCATGTTGAAAATGCAAATAAAAGATTTCCGTAAAATAAAGATTACAAAAGACATTTATTACAGTCATTTCTAATAATGAGTTTTTACAGATTTAAACATTCTTAAACTTAACCTGATTACCTGTTTGCCTTACATTTAAAAAAAATAAGAAATAACATTCTCAAATTAAAATTTATAAGAATTCTAAATGTCTTTGCTGTCACTTTTGATTTTCCACAAAAATATTGGGCAACACAATTGATTTCTGATGATAATCAGAAATCAATTACATTTTAACAGACATTCACATAGAAACCAACTTTTTTAAATTGTAATAATATTTCACAATATTACCTTTTTTATTTTAATTTAATTTTATTTTTTTACTGCATGTTTGATCAAATGCAGCCTTGATGAGCATGTAAATGTAATTAATATACAAATAGGAAATTTGCATACATTAAATATATTAAATGTATTAAATGTAATACATGAAATATATTGTCATATAAAGTAAAAATGTATATGGAACCTATTAGAAACAGGTACATATGTTTATGTATGTGGCAACTCATATATTTATTTGTATTTATATTGTTTTAATAAAGTTACATATATAACAGATATATTGTTGACACACACACACACACACACACACACATATATATATATATATATATATATATATATATATATAGTTGACAAGGGTGCTACAAATAATACATATGCTACATATAACAGACTTTTTTTTTTTTTCAATTAAGAAAAAAAAAGCATAATTATTCCAAACTTTTGACGGGTAACATATAAGAAAAAGTATTAATTTATGTGATCCATGCTCTCATAATTATGTCATATAAGCCCCATGTATAATAATCATTAAATTGCTGGCATAATGATAACTTCCTAAAAGTGTTGAGGTCTTGTTTCAAAGAATGTTGAAATGCTGTCATAAAAGTATTAGGAATTTCAAATACACTGAAAAGTCAAACATTTTTGTAAATCATTATTTTATTTGAATACATATTTTCATTGTCTTGCTGAGGCCTAGAAACACAAACCACAAGTCTGACCATGTTCTAGTAAGCAAACGACTAAAAGACAGAAGAAAAGAAAATACATTTATAGCAGAAAACATTCACGGAGAACTTGGAGGTGATACAGACGTGAGGAATGAGGAACCGACAGAAAGAGGCTTGTCAGAAACAAAAGTGCTCTGACTAAAATTCTCCTTTCAACATCTGGCTATGAGAAGGTCTCCTGTAAGGAGGAATGTAGTCCAACATTTCAGTTTTGTCTTCTCACCGTGTCGTCTTGGCTTCAGACCTCCTGATCTGACAGGGTTTGGCCTTCTTCCCGGAGAAAGTGAGCGAGGGGAGCAGAGCGGGAGAGATCTGCCAGAACTCGACCTCCACAGCCTCCCTGTCTTTAAAGCCCTCACCGACTCTCTGCTGCCACAAAAACGCTTACATAATTGTAAAGAACCAGAGCAATTTGTTTGTTTTAGCTTCTCAAAGCTTCCCACTTCTCTCAGCTGCTTTCAGTTGCAGCCAGCACTTCATACACAAACCGATGGAGAGTTTAATAAAGAAATTCCACATAAGTCAGGCATTATTCAGCATTATTCAAACCGCTGCGTGGAGCCAAGTCAGATAATCCTCAAGAAAAGGATTAAAAGAGTCTCCAAAAATCCAGATGTTCTGAAACAAACTAGCCAACTTAGCTCTTCAAAATATTTTTTTTTTCTTAAAAAAATCTTAAAATGGTTATTTATAATTAAATATAATCATTTAGAATTTACTGAATATAGATATAAAAAATAGTATCACTTTTTCTAGAAAGACTTTATAATAAGATTGTTTGTTACCAGTTAACTACATTAGTGAACTAAAAACAACCAACCAAACAAATAAATAAATAAAACACATTAAAGAATATGCAATTTCTACACATTTATTAACATATAAACATATATTAATACATTATTAAAATCAAATATGTTAATATTATTTAATGGAACTGAGCTAACATGGACTAATAAATGACCAGTAGTATTTGCATTATCTAACTTTAACAAAGATTTATTTATTTAGAATTTATTTTATTTTTTTCTTTTGTTTGTTTTTTTTTTGTTTTTGTTTTTGTTTTGTTTTGTTTTGTTTTGTTTTACACATGCAAATTAACTCTTTCCCCACCAGCTTTTTTTTTGTTTTGTTTTGTTTTATTATTTTTTTTTTTTAAGTTGCCAGCCACCGCTTGCATTTTTGATAATTTTTACTAAATTTCATGGCCCATAGAATATTTTGTTGTATGAATAACTGAACAAGCAATACAACAAAATAACAGAGCCTCTACTTTAAAAAAAAAAAAAAAAAAAAAAAAAACTGTTTTATTTTAGCTTCAAGCATTCTTTTTTATCAATACTTGAATGTAGGTAAGTTTAATTAAAAAAAAAAAACATTTTGAACAAAAAGCTAAGAAAATTGTGCTTTTATCAAATACTACATCTGGATCATATCCAGTACTATTATCAAAGCAAAGATGCAGTAGATCACTTTCATCAGCACTCCCAAAGCTTCACAGTCCTTTACCACTTACTGGATCGACGTTTAACATTAGGCAGTTTTCATTTATACGCTGTTTATTGTTAATGATCACATTGTTTTTCATATGCATCTGCTTGCATCTAAGATCGCTCATTTCTGCGTCTTCCTCACCTGTGTTTTTGATCAGGACATTCAGAACTCGTTCAAGAGATGCATAATAGCGCCCTCGAGTGTATAACAGTGAAAGCATGGAAACCCAGAAAATTCTGTGTTTGGTGCAGGCCCGGTTATATGGGGGTACTAGAGGGTGCTAAGCATCCTCAAACGAAATCAATAGCACCCTCAGTCAAAGCTGTATTAATGTATGTATATATATATATATATATATATATATATATTGTATTTATATCAGTGATCCTGTTCTGGAGAGACTGGTATCAGTGCTGGTTACTGAAAAACTTCTTTTGGATGAACATTGCCGTCTAATATTACAAAAATATATATCATTAGTAACATTAACAGTAACACCCAACCAACCATCCAGAATATAATTCTGTATTTTTTTATTTTTATTTTTACTTTTATTTATTTTTTTTTCTGATAGACTGCATGGCCTTCAAAACCTTCAAACTTCAAACTGTGCTTGCTGAGGGTTAATTTTAGGCCCTGCATACAGGCACTGACATGCAAAAAAATGGTCAAGTCTCATTTGAACTGTAACATTTAAACTCTGTGTCTTCCTCTAAAGCCTAAAGACGTCTCTCTCAGCACGCTCATAGTGATGGCTCAGTTAAGCATTGATATTGATGGGCTGGATGATGGGAAACCACCACGGGCGCCTCTGACAGATGAAACGACTGCAGACTTGAACCCAGCGCTGGCCGAGAGCCAGGACGACAGAGCACAATGCAACAACGCTCACTAACAGAAGAGCTTACAGCTGTCAGCAGGGCCTTCAGCTCTGTCACCAGCTGCACACTAAAGCACAGATCACCAGACCACGCTTACAGACCACTACATCTGACACGCCACAGCAGTTTACCCTGGTAACCATTGTTTCAGACTAAACATCAGAGTTAATACTGTACACTGTAAAACCAAAACAATAATGTGAGAAGCTTTCAGATTTTTTATTTATTTATTTATTTTATTTTTTTTTTTAAGAATATTCAATTATTTTTTTAAAGTAAAAAAGTTGTTTCTGGTCCTCAAATCTGATAGGCTGAGAGCCATTTCCAGTGGTGCAATATTCTAGTGATAACAGCACTCCAGCCGTTTCACCATTTGTATCACTCCGCTTGCAGTATTTCTCACAGCGAGTGTCATGGCGGATGACCAAATCCGCTATACACTGAAAAAAAAAAAAAAAAAAAACATTCATTGTTTGAACAACCAGTACTTATAAAAGTCAAGTCAAGTCAAGTCAAGTCACCTTTATTTATATAGCGCTTTTAACAATACAGATTGTGTCAAAGCACTTAACAGTATCAAATTGGAGGATAGAGTGTCAGTAATGTATAATAATAAGATTAAACACTCAATTTTCAGTTAAAGGCATTTCATTATTGAATTCAGAGATGTCATTGTCTAGCTCAGTTTAGTTTAAGTAGTATCTATGAAATAAAATTGACGTTAATCGTAAAAAATTAAGTGTCCCCAACTGAGCAAGCCAGAGGCGACAGCGACAAGGAACCAAAACTCCCTCTGTGACAGAATGGAGAAAAAAACCTTGGGAGAAACCAGGCTCAGTCGGGGGGCCAGTTCTCTTCTGGCCAGGATATTATTGTTTATTTATTGATTTATTTTTTTATTAATTAAATTTTAAATGTAATAAATGTATTATATTTCTATTTTTATATTGTTGCAATTTCTAACAATAATAGTATTATGTAGTTAGGTATTTTATTATATTATAGTTATTTTGTTTAATTTTAAGTTTTATTGTATTTAAGTCGAGGTCTTCACTGGGGATATGTCCCCGGGGCTCATCCAGGTGTCCGGCCTCCGCCGACGATCAGGGTCACAGACATCATCTCCCGGCGCCGATCCACCATCTGATCCGGACACGGACTGAGAAACAGAATAAGAAAGAAACAGACAAATATTAGCGTAGATGGCATTCTTCTTACGATGTAACGAGTACATCGTGTGTTATGAGGAGTGTTCCCGGTTCCGGTTGATCTAATTAATGCAGCCTAACAATCCTTTAACGGATTTGAATAATAGAAGTGTATTAGTGTGTTATGTGTAAGCCAGGTTAAAGAAATGTGTCTTTAATCTAGATTTAAACTGACAGAGTGTGTCTGCCTCCCGAACAGCGTTAGGTAGATTGTTCCAGAGTTTGGGCGCTAAATAGGAAAAGGATCTGCCGCCCGCAGTCGATTTTGATATTCTAGGTATTATCAAATGGCCAGAGTTTTGAGAACGCAGCGGACGTGGAGGACTATAATGTGATACGATTTGAACCATGCTAAGGCACTTCCACTAATGCCAACAAAGGTTTCTAGTCTATTCAAAAGAATGTTGTGGTCGATAGTGTCGAACGCAGCGCTAAGATCCAGTAGAACTAATAAAGAGATACAACCATGATCAGATGATAGAAGCAGGTCATTTGTAACTCTAATGAGAGCAGTCTCAGTACTATGATACGGTCTAAATCCTGACTGGAATTCCTCACAGATACCATTTTTCTCTAAGAAGGAATATAATTGTGAGGATACTACCTTTTCTAGTATCTTTGACAGAAAAGGGAGATTTGAGATCGGTCTGTAATTAACTAGATCTTTGGGGTCAAGTTGTGTTTTTTTAATGAGAGGCTTAATAACAGACAATTTGAAGGTTTTGGGGACATATCCTAATGACAATGATGAATTAATAATAGCCAAAAGAGGATCTATGACTTCTGGAAGCAGCTCTTTTAGTAGTTTAGATGGAATAGGGTCTAACATACATGTTGTTGGTTTAGATGATTTAACAAGTTTATACAATTCTTCCTCTCCTATAATAGAGAATGAGTGGAATTGTTCCTCAGGGGATCTATAGTGCACTATCTGATGCGATACTGTAGCTGACGGCTGCATGGTTACAATTTTATCTCTGATAGTATCGATCTTGGAAGTAAAGTAGTTCATAAAGTCATTACAGCTGTGCTCTTGGGAAATGCCAACACCTGTTGATGCTTTATTTTTCATTAAATTAGTGACTGTATTGAATAAATACCGGGGGTTATGTTTGTTTTCTTCTAGAAGAGACGAAAAGTAATCAGATCTAGCCGTTTTTAATGCTTTTCTGTAGGATAGGGTACTTTCCCGCCAAGCTATACGAAATACCTCTAGTTTTGTTTTCCTCCAGCTGCGCTCCATTTTCCGGGCTGCTCTCTTTAGGGTGCGAGTGTGCTCATTATACCACAGAGTCAAACTGTTTTCTTTGATCTTCCTTAAGCGTAAAGGAGCAACTGTATCTAAAGTGCTAGAAAAGAGAGAGTCCATAGTTTCTGTTACATCATCAAGTTTTTCTGCGCTGTTGGATATGCTGAGGAATAGAGATAAATCAGGAAGATTACTTACAAAGCAGTCTTTTGTGGTAGAAGAGATGATTCTACCATACTTGTAACAAGGAGTAGAATTTACAGTTTTAGCTATATGGAGTTTACACAAGACTAGATAATGATCTGAGATATCATCGCTTTGCTGCTGAATTTCAACACCACTAACATCAATTCCATGTGACAGTATTAAATCTAGAGTATGATTTCGACAATGAGTAGGTCCTGAAACATGTTGTCTAACCCCAATAGAGTTCAGAATGTCTATGAATGCTGATCCTAATGCATCTTTTTCATTATCGACATGGATATTAAAATCACCAACAATTAAGACTTTACCTGCAGCCAGTACTAACTCAGATAGAAAATCAGAAAATTCTTTAATAAAGTCTGTGTGGTGCCCTGGTGGCCTGTACACAGTAGCCAATACAAACATCACAGGGGATTTATCACTAACACGTGTTTCTCTAGATAATATTATATATTAAATATATTAAACACAAATAACGTAGTATCCATAACTTTTCAATGTCTACCTAACATATTTAGTGCGTGTAACACAAAAATATAAGTTACAAAGTGAACTTAAGTGTATGCATAAATAAAATGAAAAAAAAAAAAAAACATAAATCACATCAACTACTATTACAATTACGTTAAAACTAAGTAAATCTAGCATAAAATTTTAAGTATTTGACTGTGAGCCACGTGATATGCAAATACTGTTTCCTGCCAAGGAGCCATTTAGTGAAGCATATGTGAAGACGGTGAGAAGGGGTAAGCTTAACTTTTTGTAAATTAAGTATAATATTAGATTTTGGCGTTTTACCACCAATGAACACTTGGTTTTTTGTGTGTTAGTGGTTGAAGATATCTTCTGAAACGCAACATGATGTGGACACTGAAAAGAGTTAAGCTTTACTTTGTCTTTTTAACGTATACTCGTTTATTGCATTTGTAGTCAAAAAATAACTTTTAAACTGAATTTCTGAATCGCTAAGAATAATGCGTCAGTAATTAGAAACGTGTTATGAATATTTATGAAAGCGTCGAGTTTGTTCTGTCATAATATTCTCATATTATCTATAAAGGGTGGCCCTTTTGAGGTTTGAAGTTTGAAGTTACTTTTGAAGTTTGGTTTATATTATATTCTAAAATATATCAGCTGCATCTCCATATGTATGCACAATCATTAAGTATTGGCGATCTCTATTCAGACATACACGCAAAATTATTCCTAACTGACAACGGTTCCTCTGTCTAGTAAACCTTTGAAATTATGATCACAACAGTAAATATTAACCTGCGTTCCCTCTGCCACTGATCCGGAGAGAGCACCATAAACTGATAAGGTAGATACAAAATGTGCAGAGGGGTGGATCTCCAGGACCAGGATTGAAAATCACTGTTTTAAAGTGTTTGATTTTAACATTTTGTGTTGTTTCTTTTATATTTCATTTTAATTATGTGAGGCAATATTGAAAGTGGGAGAAAATGCCAGATTAGACTTCCAAAAGTAATGTATAAAAAAAAAAAAAATTAATTGCTAGCATTATCAGTTATTTTATGCTGTTTAATACTGTTGTTTTTCTCTCCATCCATCTTTCCATACATCCAACTGTGCAACAAGTTATGGTGCAAGAACTTAGAACGGAATAATTGGAGGTAACAATTCATATATTTTTTTTTTTGTTTATTTACTTATTACTTTCAGCAGTTTCACCGTCATTAAAGATGAGTTGGTCAAATAATGCCTTCATTCCCAAACTCTATGGAGACACTGTATAGTTGTGATTTTATGTATGCACTATAACAAGCCACATTTTGTTTTACTTTTCAGACCAGTCCTGTGGAACAACGTAGAAAAGTTGTAATTTGATGCTCAATTCTCTACCTCTCTGAAAATCCTGAGAATATCATCAATCATTATCAGGTGAGAGCCTCTGAAATCGATCAACAACCAAGTTATGCTCCAAACCTAAATAAACAACTTATATAATGGCAGTTAATTAAATTCAACCAAAATAGACAGAAATAAATGAATGGCTGTAAGAAACTTATTTTATTTTAAAATTATTTTCATTGCTATGTATTTTTTTCACTGAGAAACAATCTGAAAAATACCAAGTGTTGTAAGTAAATACACATTTGCTATGTTTTTTTTTTTTTTTTTTTTTTTTTTAAGGATACTCATGGGAACAAGGAGGAACTGGAACAGCTCACACTGAAGATCATCATGAAAGGTCGCTCAACAGATGATCCTTTACAGACTGGGATAGTGCTAGAAGGCATAGAGGTGATGACGGGATTGGCAGGTGTTGCGAAGGCATGTGTTTTTCTGCTTAGCCTAATTAATGCAATTAATCTGAGTTACCCCAAAGAGCTCAGATACACATTTGATTTTTTTCAGAAGATTCTACTCGAACTAGACAGTGGCAAACTTTCTCCAAAGGTTCACTCTCTGAAGAACAGGCTTCTTTGTTAAAATGAAAGATATTGATTGTGTTGTTCTGACCATAACAACTTGAAATATGTTTGTCACAAGACATGTTTAGCCATACACATCTGGTTCTAGTACAATGTTAGTCTGCAAATGTTTGATAGCAGTCTTGTTTTATTCTTAGGATGTTTGTTGCGTGTCCCAAAAGTAAATGTTAGAAAAATGTGAATATTTTAAGAAGTGTTGCACAGGGTGAAAAATCAAGGAAGTGACCTGTTGGAAGTGAACTTCCATTTGTCGATTTGTGACCTATTGTGGACTTTTGGGAAGATTGCAATCTCTGTCTTACAAACAAAACAAAAAGAAAGAAAGAAAATGTTTTTTTTTTTTTTCTAGTTTTATTAGGAATTTTGTTCCAAAAGTAAATGTTGGAAAAATGTAAATCCTTTAAGAAGTGTTGCAAAGGGTGAAAAATCAAGGAAGTGACCTTTTGGAAGTGAACTTCCATTTGTCGATTTGTCACATTTTGTTGTACATTCATGATGTGTGGTTTCAGGCATCACCGTTGCTTTGCAACCTGTTAAAAAAAAAAAAAAAAAAAAAAAAAAAAAATATATATATATATATATATATATATATATATATATAATAAAATAATAATAAACTGAAATGCTTTATTTTGTTTGATTTGCGTGTTTAATTTATTTAAGATATTGAATGTACTGGAGCAGTGCAGTAAATAGCTGAAGATTTAAATTAAGTTAAAATGTTAAGTTGGTTCAACTCAATTAAGTTTTTAATATAAATGAGCTTAAATGTTAACACAACTTGAAATCACTTAGTAGATACTGTTTGCATGTTTTAAGCAAATAATGTTGAGTGAACTCAGATATTTAAGTTCATATAACAAAGATTATCTTGCTTATTTTAAGTAAAATGGTTCTAAGTTGAGATTACTTAAAAAGTTTGATGCAAAAATGATGCATATATATATATATATATATATATATATATAAAATAATAAAGAGACTAAACACTGACATTTTGAATGTAAACCTTTTTAATATTTTCCTCCTTCCTCATTTTCTTCATCTTATCATCATCATTATTATCATCATCTTCGTCATTATGTTTTGCTAATTCTTCATATTACTTTGAAGTCTCTTGGCCGAACCGTGATGAAACTCGCATGTGATTGTCAGGATGTTGATGGCTGTCGGCCCTCAGTGGATTATCAGAGGATATAAATCTGTTATCAAAACAGTATGTAGATTAAACTGTCAAAATATAAGTGAAGACAATACTATGAAAGCACAGCGCTGGCAGGAACTTGTAGCAAATTATCAAGACAAAAGAGTGTGACAGAGTTGTGCAGCCGACAGCCAACAATAACAGCTTACTTGTTGATAGTAACCTGTATCTAATACCTCTAATAAATCACGTGTCAAACTCAGGGTAAGAGTTCTGTTGGCCAGCAGCAACAGTGAAAGCGACTATTTACGACGAAGGGCGACCTGGAGGAACACGAGGAAAAATGACAGGCATGTACGCTGCCCCCCAGACTTTATTTGTTGTCTTTGATTCCCGGGGTACGCATTAAAGACAGGAAAATGAATATGATATCTTTCTACATCTTTCTCGGCTCTGAGGAGCATTTCAGTGGCTCTGGAAGCCGAACCCCCACGCTGACATATTTCATCTGCTCCTCCAAGATGTTTGAAGCCTCTGACCCAGCTGGATTCTGCTTTGAGCTGGAAGCGTTCAAAGTGTTACAGGACACTAATCATCGCGGCGAGCAGCCAGAGACGCCTCCCCGAAGCGGCCCGGCCGGCGGGTCCAAGAGGGCCGCTCTTTGATCCCATTCAGCTGAGAGACTCATGCTTTTATTACCCTCTCTGTGAACATCTTACATATATGAGACTCACCATAGAGTTTGCAACAATTTAATGTTTTGACAAGTCTCTTCTGCTCACCAAGGCTGCATTTATTTGATCAAAAATACAGAGAAAACAGAAAAAAAACTGTGAAATATTATTACAATTTCAAATAACTGTTTCTATGTGAACATATGTTAAAATGTAATTTATTACTGTGATCAAAGCTGAATTGTCAGCATCATTACTGCAGTCTTCAGTGTCACATGCACCTTCATAAGTCATTCTAATATGCTGATTTGCTGCTCAAGAAACATTTCTGATTATTATCAATGTTTTATTTTTTAGAAAAGTGTGATACACTACCATTGAAAAGTTTGGGGTCAGTACAATTTTTTTTTTTTTTTTTTAAAGAATGTAGAATTTTTATTCATCAAGGATGCATTAAATGGATGAAAAGTGACAGTAAATGTTTCAAAAGATTTTTATTTCAAATAAATGCTGTTCTTTTGAACTTTCTTTTCATCAAAGAATCCTAAAAAATAAAACGTATCATGGTTTCCACAAAAAAATATTGGGCAGAACAACTGTTTTTGACATAATAATTAGAAATGTTTCTTGAGCAGCAAATCAGCATATTAGAATGATTTCTGAAGGATCATGTGACTGAAGACTGGAGTAATGATGCTGAAAATTCAGCTTTACATCACAGAAATAGGTTACATTTTAACACAGATTCACATAGAAAACAGCAATTTTAAATAGTAATACGATTTTTAACTGTTTTTACTGTTTCCTCTGTATTTCTGATCAAATAAATGCAGCCTGGGTGAGCAGAAGAGGGTTCTTTCAAAGACATTAAAAAAACTTAATTATATCAACCGGTAATATGCTTCTTTGCATGACCTTTATCAAGAATCATTTGCTAGTCACTTCTAGACTTCTTATAGGACTCTTGCAGGTTCTTCAGATCAGTGTTTTGACTTCAAGCTCCAAAACAAGGATTTGCAAAGCACTTTTCATATGACATCACAGGAATCAGTGGAGATTCTCTGATGGAATCATATGGAATCATAAGGTTTTCTTATGACATCATGCAGCTTTCAGAGCCTTAAACAGGCACTGAAGACGCAGAGCGATAGTTTACCTCTCACACACACAACCTCATCACACACAGCATCTGTACTCATGCAGAGAATTCAATTTCATCATATTTTCTCCCCCATCTCTCTCTTTTTTTTTTACCTCTCCTCCCTCATGCTGAGAGGAGAGAACAGAAGGGGCTGCTGAGGAGGGATGAGGAATATCTCGTCCTCTTGAGGCCGACGAACACACAGCTGTACAGGAGAACAGAGGGAGGGAAGGGCTGAGCTTTGTCTGCACCATTTGTGAAGCTCTTTGTCACCTGTCAATGAAGACTTGCAGGTCAGAGCAGTTTGTTTTGCAGTTGTTAGAGATGGTTCAGCACTTGTCTGTTGTCTGATGCGAGGGAATTCCAGGCATTTACATCTTCACACGCTGGGTGTCACATGACCCGCTGATGGCTGTGGTTGTTCCTACCTCACTGAGTGAACCTGGGCAAAAATGAATAGCAACATGCCATAATATATGGTTTTATGGTAATTACACTTTTTATTGTGTCACAAAGTATTGGTGCACTAGATGAAATAATACTTCACTGTTCATCAACTGAAATATTATCTAAAGTGTGTTCAGCATTAGATTAAAAAAGCTTCCATGGCCTGTTTTCACTCAAGTGTCATTGTTTTTAATCCATACATATTTGATATTCTGGCATGTGCTGTAATTAAACGGTTTGCATAGTCTATTAAATCCATTGGTGTGTACTTTTACTCAGCCTGTAAAACAGCTCTAGAAGCAGAAAACAAATAAAAAAAAAACCTCATCAATCCAAGGCACTGAAAAGTATTGTGAAAAAAAAAAAGTGCACATGTGTGATGTTTTTAATGTTAAAGCCATGTGAAAAAAGGCTTTTTACTTTTTTTCACTTTCGAGTGCATTGGATTGATGAGTTTTTTGATGATATAAAAGAATCCCACATCCAAAGAGCACCAATTTATAGATTTGCAACCAGCACCATTTTTTGCATATTTTTGGATGCAGAAAAACAGTTCATTTGATGTTTTAGTTGAGTCTGATCCAGTGTTAGTTTAGAATCATTGGGATTTTTTTTATTATTATTTATTTAATTATTTTTTTATATACAGTATATATATTTTGAATCAGTTTTTATTCTTATATTTTCTGTAATTACTTTAACTTCAGCTATTTTAATAATTTATAAAAGAATGAGTAATGTTGAAATGTAATGTAGCTGAAATAAAGTTTTTTTTTTAATTATGTTGTTTCAGTTAACATTTTTTTATTTCAAGTAATTAATTTTTATGCTTTTAATTTTATTTTCACTTTTAGTTAAATACAGCAACCCTTTTCTGATCAGGATTTCAGACCATTTTTAGTTCTGTATCAGAAGAAATTATCAGAAAAATCTTACATTGAGTGACTTGATTAAATATAATCATTATAAATTAAAATTGTTATTGATGGTATTAGCTATTAATTATTCATCAAGAATATTTTTTATTCTTAATCAAGGAAGTAATTTATAAAGGACAGAAATAACAAAGAGTGAATTTATTGGCTACAGGTTAAAATTAGTTAAATGTTGTTTCACTAATGTTACCATTACTATTATTGAAGAATTGTATATTTCTGGATTCTTCTGGAACAACTTTAAATGTTGAAGCAAAAATAAATAAAGTAGCTTGCCATGTTGTGTCTGAAATATCAGTTACTGTTTTCTTGTTGATGTAAATAATATGGCTTTCAGCAGCTTAGAGTCTTCATAGTAACTTAAATATTAGGGGAAATGACTTTAGAAGTCAGTATGTGGCTACACCAGTCCATTAGATTGAGTAGGCAGCATAAGTCATTTTTTTTTTTTTTTCTGCATTATTAGTTGCACTAAAGTTAAACCATAATAAATGTATACAACTTCTATCTATGCTTTGTGTTTTTGGATTCAAACAGAATATGGGAGACTCTGACCTTTGACCTTGCACTATAAATCTGTCTGCTGCCCCGCATCACATTCTCCATGAATCCGTGTGAAGAGTTAATGCTGTCTTTATGGACGTTCACATGTCTTCTCGTGTGCATGAGTAGATGGATATACTCTTCACACTTCAGACCGCCGATGTCTCCTGTCGTTCCAGAGATGCTGGTCTGATGCTGCTCTCGTCTCATAACACCCCATTATCTCGCCCCACATCGCCCATATTTCTCTCTCTCTCTCACCTTGCTCTCTCACCATATAGAGGTAATTCAGCAATGAATCACTTGGTGCTAAAGTTAAACAGCCATAGACCCCACATCCCAGATAGCAGGAATTTATGGGTCTGCTAAATGAAAGATCAAGTGCTTCTACAAATAGTCTGGCCAGTTCTTCACTGGTCATCGCTTAGACGTGTTTACTTGACAAAAAAATTAATAATAATTTACCCAAAGATAAAGGCAGATTTATGATGCAACCTGTATGTGGAATATTCAATAACTTCCTGGAGGGATTTAAAGCATTAAGTACTTTCAGAAGGTGTTTTTTTTTTTTTTTGCTGGCAGTTGTGGAGATTTTGGGTTTTAGGCAAACTAAAAAATTTTGTTCAGACAGAAACAGAAAATCTTAAAAACACGTATGGAAATTCTTTAAAAATATTACCTTTTTGTTTGTCTTCCAGTATCATTACAAAGTTATAATGCAATAGCAGTATTATCACACAGTTATAAAGTAATAGTGGTATTATCACACAATTAAAATAGAATGAAAGTATTATTACGTAGTTATAATGTAATATAAGTATTATTGCACCATTTTCATAACAACATGTATTATTACACAGTTGTAATGGAATAACACTATTACTGCACAATTATAATGTAATAAAAGTATTATTACATAATTACAATAAAATGCCAGTATTGCACAGTTCTATGGAATAACCATATTATTACTCAGTTAGAGTAAATAATATTTTTATTACATAGTTATAATGGAATAACAGCATTATTATACAGTTATAATGTAATAAAAGTACTATTACCTAGTTATAATGTAAGAAAAGTAGCATTACACATTTTAATGTAAAAACAGCTTTATTACACATTTATGGAATATAAATTTATGGAATGCATTTATATGTTTATGGAATGACATAGTATAATAGAAGTTTTATTACATTTTATAACGCAATAACAATATTGTTAAACAGTTAATGAAATATCACTATTATTACACAGTTATAAGGAAATCCGAGTATTAATGCATATTATATGGAAAAACAGTATTATTACAAAATTAAAATGAATAACAGTATTATTACATAGTTATAATGTAATACAATGATTATTACACTGATTTAATCTCAGTAGCTGTATTGATACACAGTTATGATGTAATAACAGAATTATTACATAGTTATAGTGCAAAAGAAGTAGGACCATTGCATGGTATATATTGTAACAATTAAACAGTTATAATGTAATAACACTATTATTACATAGTTATAATTAAATTTCAAAATTATTGCACAGATGTGGGAAACAGTTTTATTACTGTAATATTAGAATAAATTAAAAGTGTTCTTGCATAGTTGTAATGGAATAATAGTGTTGTTACAACATTATAACATAATATTAAACAGTTCTAAGTGTTTCATTTGCGATTCCATGGAAATTTATATCTATGTAGTAATTGTGTTTGAAAAAATAAATGAGCTGTTGGGTTGATGATCTAGCTGTTAGTGCAGCACAACCGTGAATGATATGTAATCAACTGTGATGATCACAAAGATTATTGCAAAAATTAAAATAATCATTTATGACAGAGTTTTGTTAACTGATCACTATTGAAGAATGCACTGTACTTCAGATAAATTGTGACTGCCGTATCTTGGTCTTGATTTGACATTAAATCTGAGCTTGTGTTTGTGTCATGTGGAAACTATGGAGCTAGTCTGGGTAAACATGAGAGAGAAGAGACATTTTCCCAGTTCTCATGAATGCAGATGACCCTGACGATATCAAATATTAAAGCTTTAATTCCTCTACAGCCTGCTGACTGATGCTGGGCTCAGATAAAGCTGCGGGGTGAGATAAGGTTTCATTTTCTTTGTTGGCTAAATGCTTGACTGAGAGCTTCTGTCTCGGGTTGGGGGTGATGAGATCTGGCCCGGACTAGAAGATCTGAACCGCTACAGATCTGAGGAACTCAAGGTTCAGATCTGCATACAGTGATTTCACCTCGTGTTAAACACCAGCACAAACACATCACACACATAACAGATCCAAAAGGGGGTTTTCACAGCAGTGGCATAAAAAAAAACAAAAAAAACATTGGAATTCCACGAAGAACATTTCAGTGAACAGAACCAATGAAAGAGGGGGAAAAAAATAAATAAATACATATTTTTTTAGAAAACTGTTTGTGCAGTGGATGATAAAGGTTCTTCATAGACCCATATACACCAATAAACAACCTTTATTTTTAAGAGTATAGTTGTCTAATTGGGATGTATTACTGTTTATAAACTAACCATAATTCCCATTTACATTTAAAAAAGGGAAAAAAAAAACAAACAAAAAAAAAATTTTTTGTACATATAATAAATAAATAATAAATAAATAATCTGGTGATAAACAAGGCCAACATACAAGCTGTTCAAAAAAATGAGGTTGGTAAGACTTTTTTTAATGGTTTTGAATAGGGGTGTAACGATTCACTCGTTATCTCGATGCATCGATTACAAACCCTGATGATGCATATGCATCGATCTTGAAACATGAATTTTTGAATCGTGAATCGTTGATTTCAGACAGTAATCGATTTAAAACGCTAAGAATCGAATGAATCGCGATTTCTATAGTGATTCAATGCTTTCAATATATATATACACATTAAATTACTACAAGCACGAATTAATGGAGGCCTTGAACAGTGTTCGTGCCTCACATCTCTCCTTCACGCGCTCCACTATATTTACTGTCTGTCACAGGATTGCGCTCGCGCTGCGTTCGTCTCACGGACACGTTTTTGAGCAGCTGATGTGTGATCTCTCCTTAGTACTCGTGGCCAGTACTGCTAAAGTGAAGTAGTTTAGTTTTCTGTAGTTTTTCAATGGCTCTCGGTCATAACATCAACATTACCCGAGCAGTCGAAGGCTGCGCATTTATTGCATGGACGGAGCAAAAATATAAGTTTCTAAAGCATACGCACAGTTCTATTGAATGATTAATGTGTTTTCACAATGTCGTTGAACCGAATGTATGAAGAAAACTGTTAAAATAACCACAGCATTAACAACAACCTTGAAATAAGAGCGCAAGGTTTATCTGTTAATCAGATGCACAAGTAGCATTCGTTGCTATAGGAAACCGACATCGGGCGCTTTTTCTTTCAGAATCATCATTCACCGATGGAGAGGAAAAGTTAAATACCATAGCATTTTATTTTATGAAAATGAGATAAAGACATTTTTGCACTGAAATATAAGTGATCTTGCACTTGTAGAACTTAAGACGTGCCAGGAAATACCTAATATGGACAAAGGCAGCTGCAGCTAAGCTGAATAAAATGAACTGGTGAAATATTAAGACAATAAACACAATAAATAAATAAAATTAATGAATGATGAAGTGCTAATTGACATATAATTTATTACAGTACAGAAACAATAAAGTTTTCTAGCTTATTCTGTGCAGGAAATTGAAATAATTGTTTGTAGTATATAAAACAATCATGAAAATGCCATTAGGAAAAATTATAGATTACAAATGATTTATTATTGTCCAGCAGTGTATTTGATTTATTTATAGCAAATTCAAAGTAAGAGATAAAAAAATAATTTCTTGTAAAAAAATAAATAAATAATAATAATAATAATAAAAAAATAATACATACATAAAATTATTTGACATTTCTGTCACTTCTGAAATGATGGCTACACACCTGGTGTGACAAAATGTTAGCCTATACATAATACTTTTAAAGCTCTTTTTTTTAATCTTGGCGTACATAAATTTCTACATATGCCATGTCACACCATAGCATCATTAAACTAGCATCTAACAATGGACAAAAGTGTTTTTTTTTCTTTTTTTTTTTTTCTCTCTAACCTATGGTTCTCTAATCATAAAGGCTATTGTGTAATTTGCCATCTGACTAAGCATTTAAAGAATTTAGGGGAAGCATTTACATAATCCTGTGAATGCACTGAAAGAATGCAGAGTCGAATCGTTAATCGAATCGAATCGAATTTAATTGTTAATTGAATCGAATTGAATCGTTTTGAATTTGCAAAAATCGTTCTTGAATCTATGTGAATGTGAGCATTTCTATGAAAAAAAAAAATCATAAAACTCAACACATAAACATTCCTTCCATTCACTTTTATTAAAGCACAAAAACAGAAAGTCATGAAATATTTGTTTATAATGTCATGTGCTTGATTGGCAGCTGCAAGTGGCAGGAATCTCTGCTTCAGACTGTCAGTGGCAGGTCCTTCCTGCTGACAGCTGCCATTTGTGAACTGAACCCCCTTGCCTGTTGAAACGAAGGGTTCATGCTTCTTTTAAAGACCAATAGCTTAGTTGACGTCACAAGTGTGCCCATTATTTCCTATTTGTGATTGCTAGTGACAGGCAGGTGGGAGGGACACTCTCATTCTAGAGAGCATCTGATTGGACGAAAGTTAGTATGACACACACAGCTCTTCCATTGCTTAGGAAAATGTAATTCTTGGTAATATTTGTTTATGCGCAACAGATAAGTCTATCTCACATGGGTGTGCAATAAATGAGAAGAGACATGATTTGTTATCTGGCCTGAGGTGGAGGAGGAGACCTGCAGCGGCTCACTCATCCTGCATCATAAACACACATCATCTGCTCTACCTGTGAAATATTAGCGCTCTAATGGATCAGCTCACACTCGAGGACAGACAGCTTTATTTATGGCTTTTGTCTGTCAGTCACCCTCTCTCTCTGCACCTCGCGGTGAAGCGGGGAGACAGTTGGATGACCTCTGGGCTGTCAACAGTCTGGGATTCACACACACACACACACACACACACACACACACACACACACACACACGGTTAAACTGTGGGGAAATTTGAAACTGTTTATTAGAAACACTTTGTACCCATCAAGAACACTGGAGCCACCATAAATAATGACACCAGCAGAGCTGCAGACGCGCGCGTGTGTGTGTGTGTGTGTGCTGTGACTGCTATGGTCTGCATAAGTTTGGTAGTGTAAGAGATTTGGATTTCAAAGGGCATTTTTGTACCATTTCTCAAGATACAGAGAGACATATAGAGACAATAATAACAGAATATGCATATGCATTTACACAATAATTTGGTAAGATTATTAATAATGCAATGGACAAAGATGTAGTTCACATCATGATAAATTAATACAAATTAATTAATAAATAAAATACAGTTGAATTACGGTTCAGATGTTTGCAATTAGGAAATTTTAAGCCTTTTTTAATAATGAAAACTTTTATTTAACAAGGACATATTAAAATGATCAAAAGACATTTAAAATAATAAAAGAGATTCTAGTCCATCAATTAACGTCTTTTGAAGCCAAAAGTTGCATGTTTATAAGAAACAAATCCATCAACAAGATGTTTTTTTTTTCTCTTTTTTTTTTTTTTTACTAAAATTTAATAAGGCTTCCTCCAGTGAAAAAAGTGCATCTCCTGTTGTCTCTCACATCAAAATCCAGCCACATTTTTGTTTAGAGCTGTTTTGGCTTGTAAACGGTTCTTGATCTGTGGAGATTTCACTCCCGATTCAGACCAGAACACTTTTTCACCGGAGGAAGCGTTATTGTGGATTATGGACTCGTATTTTAGTTAAAATATGTCTTAATGATGGATTTGTTTCAGCTTTTGTCTTCTTAAGATGTTAACTGATGGACTGGAGTGGTGTGGATTATTGTGATGTTTTTATCAGCTGTTTGGACTCTCATTCTGACGGCACCCATTCACTGCAGAGCATCCATTGCGGAGACAGTGATGCAGTGACATTTCTCCAAATCTGATGAAGAAACAAACTCATCTACATCTTGAATGGCCTGAGGGTGAGCACATTTTCAGCAAATTTTCATTTTTGAGTGAACTATTCCTTTCAGTGCAAATCCCACCCATAGTTGATCCTAAAGATTTCATTGATCATGTCAGTGATGCTCATTGCCTACATAACACAATACTAACCCCAAACCCTAAGCTACATATCTACTGATATGAGCGTGAGCTGCTACTGATATGGCAGTAGCAACCATATCACCCTGTAGACCAAGACTGGTCACCCACTGAAGCTAAGCAGGGTTGAGCTGGTCAGTACCTGGATGGGAGACCTCCTGGGAAAACTAGGTTGCTGTTGGAAGAGGTGTTAGTGAGACCAGCAGGGGGTGCTCACCCTGTGGTCTGTGTGGGTCCTAACGCCCCAGTATAGTGACAGGGACACTATACTCTAAAAAGCACCGTCCTTCGGATGAGACATTAAACCGAGGTCCTGACTCTCTGTGGTCACTAAAAATCCCAGGATGTCCTTCGAAAAAGAGTAGGGGTGTAACCCCGGCATCCTGGCCAAATTTGCCCATTGGCCTCTGACCATCATGGCCTCCTAATCATCCCCATATCTTCTGATTGGCTTCATCACTGTGTCTCCTCTCCACCAGTAAGCTGGTGTGTTCTGGCGCAGTATGGCTGCGGTCGCATCATCCAGGTGATGCTGCACACTGGTGGTGGATGAGGAGATTCCCCCCCTTCCATGTAAAGCGCTTTGAGTACCCAGAAAAGCGCTATATAAATGTAACAAATTATTATTAATTACATATCGATCACGATAGTTTGCATTACTGTTTGTTACAATCAGATACATGCGTGATCTTTCTGAAGCCTGAATTTTGACAGATGACTGAATGAGTGACCAATGAATTGAAGGGTAAAAAAAAAAACAAAGTTTTGGTAGAAAAATGAAGTTCAACTCTTAAAACGTGTCTGACACACTTGATGAGAGAGAATTGGGACAAAATGTTGTTATTTTACAAAATCTGGTCCCCTTTTAACTGGTTATTAATATGTTAGTGTTTTAAATTTTTATTTTATTTTATTTATTTATTTGTTTATTTTTTGTCTTCATTTTCTGCTATAGGTTTTGGGTTGAAATTATTTTCTCTCTTTTATTTTAATCATTCTGTACAATTATTATTATTTCTATGTGAATTTTTGTTTCATGCATTTTTGTTGTAATGTTCATGTGTTTTTGTTTGAACAAAAAAAAAGAAAAGAAAGAAAGAAAAAAGAAAGCGTAGTTACAAATGATCCTCTGCTGAATTCCAAATGAGACCATTTTAACAGTTCTGTGCTGCACAACTACAGGCTCGAAGACTTGAGTAAAGCTACTTTCCCCCATAATGCTCTTGATTCAGCGGTGCACCAAAGTTTAAGTCACTGTAAAGTGTTTTGACTGACAACTCTGATCCAAAACATTGCCTGACAAGATTACTCACCTTATTATCAACTTAGCTCTTTATAAATGCCAAACCAGCCACAATTACGGCTTTCACCTCACATGAATCTCAAAAGCACAGGTTTTTTTTTTTTTTTTTTTGCTCAGGTTGCATGTTGTTGTAATTTTGGGCACCATTAGAAGCAGATTGAGCAGCTGCTGGCAGAAGAAGCTGGCTGTAATAAAGTGAGCGCTGCTGCAGGCTGAAGCAGAGGTTATGCCCTCTGCTTTAATTAGGACCAGACCAGTCACCTGACGGAGATCACCGCTTCAAGTGCCGCTGAATTGGATGAAACCCTCGTCTGGTTTGGATCTGGCAGAGGGGTTAGAGGTGAGAGGCTGAATTTACATAGATTAAGAGAAAAGGCTTTGTGTACGGGAGGCCTGAAACGGAAAGAAACAGCTTCAGATGACACTGAGAACGGCTGGACGCCTGACAAGATGAGTTCAGAGGTTCACACAAATGCATTCATTTAGATGAGGCCTTCTCTGTGCGCTTCTGCTTCATTATATTGTTTTTATTTATTTATTTATTTATTTATTTATTTTTTAAATATTTGAAATTTACAAGCAGTGCATAAACTCAGTCCTCTGCTTAAGTCACAATTACAAACAGCTGCTTCTCTAGAAGTATCTAGATGTTATTTATATTAATGGTTACTAAAGTCAGTATGTTTTTATTTATTTATTTTTCATTATTATTATTTTTTAAATTAGTTTTATTCACCAAGACACATCAAATTGATCAAAATATTCACATAGAAAACAGTTGTTTTAAATGTAAAAAAAAAAAAAAATATATATATATATATATATATATATATATATATATATATTTCACAGTTTTTTTTCGGTATAAATGCAGCTTTGGGGAGCAAAAGAGTCTTATTTCAAAAACATTTAAATAATCTTAGTTATTCCAATGGAAGTGTAAAGCCTAAAGCACCTCTTTACTTTTATATAACAGTGACAAACAGTAATATGATAAAAGATACCAATCTTCAATAAATTATTATATTTATAATAATAATAATCAAAATTGTTCTGGCAAGTGATATAATTATTCTGATCAGTCATGACCGCTAAATTGATCACTGTTTCAATATCCTTCACTTAATGTTCTCTTTCTTCTCGCATAATATATTTAACTAAAATATTTCAAATCATTTTATGTATATGGTAATGAGCAAAGTTAGATATTTATTCTCACAAAATGACCATTTATATTATCTCTTTGTTTCTGTGTCTGTTGGTCTTCATTTTCATAGACATTTAGTTTGTTTTCTTCAGTTATGTTTTATTTTGTTCCATTTTTCCGCCAGTCTTGAGTTGCCAGTCATCACACCTACTCATCATTTAGTTTACGATCACTGTGTATTTAGTTCCTCTTGCACTTTCACAGAAAAGGTACAAAAGCTGTTACTGGGGGCGGTACCTTTCCAAAAGGTACACTTTTGTACCTTTTTAACCCCTAAACAGTGCATATTAGTACTTTAGAGACACATATTTGTATTTAAAATGTGCATATTAGTACCTTTCGAAGGGGTACTGCTCCACTGACAGCTTTCCTTACTTTATTTCTGAGAGTGTGTGCTTCAGTTCATGGTTGGGTATTGTTGGGATTACCTGTGTTTATTTTGTAGTGTAGAAAAAATAAATACCTTTTTTTGTCATTAATACCTTTTTGATCTTTCTCTTGATCTTCATTGGACTCTGAATGTGACACTTTTATTCTTACTCTCTAATGTTAATCATATATATATATTTTTTTTTTTTTTGCACACACTGAAATACGCTCTCTTCAGTCTGTATTGATCACTGTGTGCTGAGAATGGATCTTATCTGTGGATTTTCTGTGGAAGTCCTCTAAATGCCCCCGTTTCTCTCAGCGTCGTCCCCCAATCCTGAGCTCAGGGCCCTTTGAAGCCTGACTCACGCGCCGCAAACACTGATGCTCAGGAAATGAAAAAAAACAGACATGTGCTCATGATCCTGCCTCAATATTGACTTAAAACGCTTGTAAAGAGTGACGGGGTAAAGCCTCTCCATGATTCTGTGTCCCACTAACTGAACATGATGGAGATTGATAAAGACTTTTGGAGGCAAGAAGACTTTATAGGACAGGACATATATTTCATTTAGAATGTAAAAATTAAGACATGCACATAGCTGTTATTCTTTACTTAAAGCTTTCATATATAATGCATTATAGAAGTATTTTGTTGCATTAATTATGCCTTGCAATGAACCTTATAATGCACTGTGTGATCTCATGAATAATTGAAACTACAGTTATAATACATTATAATACTTATTTATTAATTTTTTCAGCTTTAATGCATTAAAACATGACAAACAAATCTTCATATATTATAATGCATTTTAGCATTGGTTATAATTATTTATGAAAATATATAATTAATTACAGCTTATATTATGAATACTTTTATAATGCATTATACTTAAAGGCTTTAAGTGTTAACAAAATTTCTTGTGGTTTATGTAACTGTTCACGTGGTGAAGTACTTATTGTACTATAAATGCATTGTAAACAAAAATAAACGTGCTGTATATGCATGTGTCTCTTTTCACATGATAAAATAAAATAAAATAAAATAAAATAAAATAAAAGTATAAAATATAAAAATAAATAAAGTCCCAGAGACTTGAGGAAATAAATAAACAAACAAACAAACAAACAAACAAACAAACAAACATTTTGTGTTCCTCCTTTTTTTTTTTTTTTCTTAGTGTGAAGAACATTTTAAAAATTTGAAGAACCTTTATCCACAATAAAGAACCTTTTGTGAAATGAAAAGGTTCCATGGATGATAGTTAGGTTCTTCATGGAACCATCAATACCAATAAAATAACATTTATTATTAAGATTATAGCAAAACAATCCATAATACCACATAATAAAAGTTACATTTTTGTCATAAAATGCTATTGTTTGAATTAATGTAAATTAAAGATGCAATTTTAAATTGATCAGTGCTGTATTACTGTGTGCTGAGTTTGATTGAGATGGTTCATAATTAGCGTTTGCCACAGACTGTTTCTGATGTATTGTGCCAGCTTGTATCCAGAGAAAAAAACTCAGTGGAGCCTGAAAGCATCTCCTGAACATGTTTGATGTGAGAGCCAGCCGCTGTGAACATCAGCTGAGCTCTGCGATGAATCCAGACAGATGCTGCAACATCAGCATCATCTGTACAGCCGCATCAGACACAGATACTCTGTGAGGCTTCAGAAAAGAACAAATGTACTTTTTTTTTATTTTTTTTTTATTTTAAAACACAGTAGAACAGGCCGAATCCTCACAAGTAATGGCCACTCACAAACAGATTGGTGATAAAATACAGTCGCATCTCTTCATTGGCTGGCTGGGTCTGTATTGTGTCTGTGCGACAGGAGCGTGAAACACCTTCCACTGATGGAGATCTGGACGTTTACCAGCTACAGTCGTGTGGATTCAGCTTCTGCATGAGGAGACACTCAGCACCGCTGATGACGGCTGATGAGCCTCAATAAAAAAAATTTAAAAAAAAAACTAATTAGCATGGGGGTGTTTGCATGCTGAGGACAGATTATTTGTGTCAGTGAACCCACATGATCACCTCCTGCTGTAACCTGATGGTAATTTGGCCACATGCAATTTACACACAAGCACAAATAATATATTGCATTCTCTTTTTAAAGTCAACATTAGTGAAAGTGAGACATACAGTGGAAGAAACTTTCCAGTGACCTCAAAAATTGTTTGCACACTTAAGTCACACATTCTGCCTGAAATCTCCTATTTTTGTGGAGCGGCTGACGGTTGGGTTTGTGTGTGAGAGTGAGGTGTGGGGATAAATTTATAGGGAATATGTGAAGCTTAGTTTTTTTTTTTTTTTTTTTTTTTTTTTTCCTAAAGTAAGTTAAATATTTGGAATAATTAAAAATTAGACTTTTTAATTATTATTAATTATTTTTTATATTATTATTATTATTATTATTATTATTATTATTATTATTTATTTTATTTTTTTATTTTTTATTTTTTAAAAAGAAGTCTCTTCTGTTCATAAAAGCTTAATTTATTTGATGAAAAACACAGTAAAAACAGTAAAATTATGAAATATTATTACAATTTAAAATAGCTGTTTTCTATGTGAATATCTGTTAAAATGTAATTGATTTCTGTGATCAAAGCTGAATTTTCAGCATCATTACTCCAGTCTTCAGTGTCACATGATCCTCCAGAAATCATTCTAATATGCTGATTTGCTGTTTAATTAATATTATTAATAATGGTTCTTTTTTGCTGCTTAATATTTTGTGGATTCTTTGATGTAGAAAGTTAAAAACAACATTTGTTTGAAATATAAATCTTTTTTAAATGACACTGATGACTGGAGTAATGATGCTGAACATTCAGCTTTACAGCACAGAAATAAAATATATTTTAAAATATAGCATAATTTAAAATCGAAATAATTTTTAAATTTATAAAATATAAATACATTTTAAAAATACATTTTAAAATGTATAAAAACTATTATTATATTTTACAGTATCACTTTAACAGTATTTTACTATAATTATTCCAATGTTTTGAGCTGTAGTGTATATAATGTGGATGATAAACATACAAATGTAAAAAATGACAAAGTCACACCAGCATGAGACACACAAGCATGCAGTAAGACCATTGACTCTAAGTAGCACTCTAAAAATAAATGCGCTCATTTCTCTCCAGACTGCTTTCCCTCAACATCCCTCGCTGTTTTATTTTCACCGCCCAGCGCGTAATGACAAAAATGCCCACCACTCCGGCCTGGTTGACTTCACATCATTTTCTTGTGGCTAAATCCATCGTCCCTGCTTTATGTCAACATGCGGCTCGACTAAAAGCCTCCAGAGCTCTGAAGCGAGCTCACAATCCGAGAAGAGCCGAGAAAAAGAGAGATGTTAATATTAGTGGCTAAAAACAATGGCCCCTTGTGACCCGCTGTGCTGGGAGTCCTGTCACAGATTGAGGCAGTTAACCACTAACCTAAAGCCAGCGCCGAAAACACCTGCTCGAGGTCCTGTGGCTTAATAATCTGTCTCAGCTGTACGCCGCACTTTTATCTCACTGGGTTCACTGTGTTCTTATAAAGAAGTCTTTGTGTCTGATTTGTGGCTTCATCGGCCACCAGTATGCAAGCGAAGAGGGTTTTCTCATTCGCTCTACTGTATTGTTTGTGCATGAAATGAGGATATGTTTGAACAGGCTGCAGTTACCACAGGTCAGACTCCTGTGAGGAGCACAGAGAGACTCAGAGAGTCACATGAGTCAAAGACAGATCAGAATTACACTATGAGATGATCATACAGCTTCAGTTTTCTGAATCTTGTAATACCAACATCTTAACATTACTATCAGAATTTCCGGATCTCTACTTTTATTTATACTTTTTTATTGCAAATGCCCTTCTTTTATCTATGTATTATTATGTATATACTGCTTGTCTGTACCATTGATTGTTGTATCTAAGATGTAAAGTGTCCTTGAGCTATGGCAAGGTGATATTTACTATAAATTAAACGTATTATTATTATTTATTAAATGTTGCTGTTTTTTTTTTTTTTTCAAACAATGTTATTCTTTCTTCACTAAATACACATTCTACTTTATTAAATGTATTAATATGAGAGATGTTTTATTACGATGTAAATGTATTATTATTACACCATCTATTATGTTTTAAGAGTTGTTAGCCTATTTTTGGGTATTTTGTCTATATTTGTCTCTAATTCTGTCATCTATTTTGAATACGTTTAAAATGAATAGTAAGTTTTAATAGGCATAGTAATGTGCAAAATGTAAACATTCTACTTGATTACTAAAATTTATTTTTATTTTCTAATGTTTTCTTGCATACTTATCACTAATTTACAACGTTTATTTGCATATTCATTAATGCAAAAAAATTATAAATATGCAAAATACAAAAAAAAAAAAAAAAAAATTTATTTAATTAATTAATTTTCTAATGTGAGTGACATTATTGTCGTTATTCACATAAAAAAAGTTAAAATTGTTTTAAATTAAATCTTTGTAAAATTTTATATCATTATTTAAAAATGTTAACATTTTATGTTAAATTAAATATTTATTTATATTTAAACACACCTGCATAAACAAACAAACAAATAAATAAATAAATAAGTGAACAAATAAATGAATAAATAAATGAATAAATAAATAAAGTAGGTTGCTGTACTGCAATCAAATAATCATCTATGTCTTGCAATTTGCAGTTTGAATTAATAAACTCAAATGAGTTAAAAACATTGGTCAACCTGCAGTAATATAACCACTGGCTCTCCAGAGCTGATGGGGGCAGCAGAGAGGTTAAAACAGTCATTTTGGTTATTTAAGAAGGTAAATAAGAAGTGGCAAAACGTAAAAAAAATAAAAATAAAAATAAATAAATAAATAAATAAATAAATAAATAGTGTAATTGCGGTGTTAGATGGGTTTGCCTTCATCAGTGCTGAAATTAATCTTGCATCATGAATATTTACAGTGTATCAGCTTGTGCATTGCATACATTTTTTTTTTATTATGTATTTGTAATTATCTTGTATTTACTGTTATAGAAATCCACAAAAGATCAATTCACTTCTTTTTAAACCTACGTTTTTTTTTTGTTTTTTTTTTTTTTTTCAGACACATTTATTATTTGTTTTGCTGTACAGATGCTAAAATGTCTATCCAGACTACAGTCTTTGAAGTGCATTGACAATGACATTAATAGTGAAAGTATTGCCGCATTGGCTGAACATTTATACGAGAACACCGAAATAATTTGCTGTTTCTCACAAACATGAGCACACATACTTCCTTTTGTGTGCGCAGTGGGATGTGTTTTTGTAGATCATTTGACGGAGAAATATTTGAGCTGCATGAGTTCCTCTGTGATGTTCTGCCAAGAAGGAGTGGGGAGCTGTTGAGACCCTCCAAACAACTCTGAGTTCCCAGAATTCAGCAGGCCCCTGACGCCCACCGCCGCTCCTGCTCATAACAGCCAGGAGGAGGCCACTGCTGTTTGGACAAATATGTGTGATACAGTCAAGATCCTTTCATGCAGTTCAACCGCTGCAACAAGACAGCTCCGTTATGACTTAGTGCTCTGCTTAGAGTCTGACCTCTGAAGATTTGCCCAAATTCCCATTTTTAATGCAAGAGTTCACAAGCAGATACTTTTTATTGTATGTAAAAGCTACAACAATAAAATATTATATGCAATTATCAACTCAATAAGCTTGCCTTACGTAGCCATTTTCAATCCAGCTGTTCTAATATGTTCTAAGAATGTTTTGTTAATATTCCAATTAAGTTACAAAAATTTTACTTCTTAATGTTCTCTGAACTTTCAAATTGACCATTTTTTTTAAATGTTTAAAAAATGTTGTTTATGAGAATGTTAAGGGAACATTCCATTTAAAACCATGAAGAACATTTTGCTAGATTTTCATTGTTATAAAAAAAAAAAAAACTTTATTTATGAATGTTCAAAACATCCAGTTAAAAAAAAAAAAAAATCTTGGTTATACAAACGTTGAGCATGTAAACATTATGGGAATGTTATCTTTTAATGTTACTTGGACTTTTGAAACAAGTGAAAGCATTTAAGGTCACCGTTTATTTTAAGGTCCAATTCTTGCTATTAACAAACCATTAACTACGACTTTAGCCTCAGTAAATTCCTAATTTGCTGCTTATTAATAGTTAGTGCGGTAGTTGTTAGGTTTAGGTATTGGGTAGGATTAGGGATGTAGAATATGGTCATGCAGAATATGTGTTTTATAAGCACTAATAAACAGCCAATATGTTGATAATAGCCCCTTTCACACAGTAATACCAGTAAATTGGCGTAAAATTACCAGAACGACTTTACCGGTAAATTCAAAACTGCGCTGTTCACACAGGCAACGGCATTCCATCTTTTTTCCGGTAAAGCACCATTCACACATTGGTTTTAAATTACCGGTAAATTCTGTGACATCATAAAACGGAAATGACCTCTAAACGGCTGCGCCTCTCGGTTTTGTGTTTGTAAACATGGAAGGGTAAATGTGATCAGTGCTTTTGTTGATGTTTTCATTTTTGTGCCAAACATTCACATTCATGCTGCTTCTTTTGGCCCAGAGACATTACACGACTTCAAACACAGTGCGGAGAAAATGCGTCATTTGCATCAGAATGTTATGATTGGCCCAGAGCTGTTGAATTTTGAATTTCAATGGCTCTGGATTGGCCTGGAGTAGACGTCTTACGTCACCGCGTTCTGAACTCGTATGTGCTCATACTGGTAATTTTCCTTTTGCGTTCACACAGCAGAATTCCGGCAATTTACTGGTAATGTTACAACTTCTCATACCGGTAAATTGCCGGAACGAATATACCGGTATTTTTGAAAAGGTCCTGTTCACACATGATCTCTTTACAGCAATTTACCGGTAATTTTCCGGAAAAGTCTGTATGTGTGAAAGGGCTGAATATGCATGCTAATAAGCAACTAGTTAATAGTGAGAACTGGTCCCTACACTAAAGTGTCACCACATTTAAAAACATTAGATGAACGTCTAACTAAAATGTTTTAGAAATAAAACATTTCATGAACATTGTTTTTTAACTAACATTTTGAGAACATTATTACAAACCAGATAACTGAACAAACATTCTATTAACGTTACTGAATCAACGTTTTGTTAATAAACCTTGCTAGAACATCAGCCAAAGTTCTGAGAACGCTCCTTGTTCGCTGGGAATGTACTAGTTTATTTGCTATGCATGCTTAACTTGCTGTGTAACCTTTTTATGCTTCCTATCAGGCTTGGATTAATCACTGCTCTCTGTTACTCTGAATAACTAAACCACATTTTGGAGTCGTCACGCTGTAAGTAACTGTGCTTTTATCGTTCAGTGCATCAAATGTTCTGGAGTACGACTGATGTGGTCTTATCCAACATTTCCAACTAGTTTTCCATAGTGATTTATACTGTATCACGATTGCTTGGAAGAGACCTTTAGACCTTGCATCCTCTTTCTTTCTCTCCCTTTCGTCTGGCCCGTGCCTCACCCTGGTTCTGCCTCACTGCCATCCCAGAATGTGTGATGCATGCTGGGCCGTCCCCTGGGCGGTCAGGGGGCCATGTGTCTGCGCAAATGCCTACTGAGACATTCCTTATATGGCTGCCCTGAACTCCTCTCACCTCTGCACAACTTTAGTACCATCATCATGAATCACCATGAGTGACCAGCAGCATCATAAATAGTTATCAAAAATCCAAATGTATCGTCTTTTAGCAAAGCCACATTATTCTTTCACCAATATATGTTTTCCAAGTCAATGACGACTATGAGTACAGTATCTCTGTGGAGTCCAAAATTAGCAATGGCACTCTTTTTTTTTTTTTTTTTTTTTTTTGACAAATTGTGAGGATGCATTGAGACAATTTCTTGATTTAGGACTAAAAAGTATCAGTAAACTAGTTCTGTCCAGTTAAAATGTGCCTTTTAGAGAACTACACCACCAGTCAAAAGTTTTTGAACAATAAGATTTTTTAAAGATTTATTTAAAAAAAATAAAATAAATAAACATTTTTTTGATCCAAAGTACAGCAAAAACAGTAAAATTTTGAAATATTATTACTATTTAAAATAACTTTTCTGTTTTAATATATTTTAAACTGTAATTGGTTGCTGTGATCAAAGCTGAATTTTCAGCATCATTACTAGTCTTCAGTGTCACATGATCCTCACAAATCATTCTAATATGCTGATTTGCTGCTCAAGAAATATTTCTTATTATTATTATTATTATTATTATTATAGAAATTAATACTTTCATTTAGCAAGGATGCATTAAATCGATCAAACGTAATGATAAAGACATTTATAATGTTACAAAAGATTTCTATTTCAGATAAATGCTGTTCTTCTAAATTTTCTATTCATCAAAAAATTCTACTCAGGTGTTTTCAACATATTAATAATAATAAATGTTTTTTGAGCAGCAAATCAGCATATTAGAATGATTTCTGAAGGATCATGTGTCTGGAGTAATGATGCTGCAATTTAGCTTTGAAATTACAGGAATAAATTACATTTTAAAATATATTCATATAGAAAACAGTTATTTTAAATAGTAAAAATATTTCAAAATTGTACTGATTTTGCTGTACTTTGGATCAAATAAATGCAGGCTTGGTGAACAGAAGAGACTTATTTAAAAAAACAAAAACAAACAAAAACAAAAAAAATCATTAAAAATCTCACTGTTCAAAAACTTGACTGGTGGTGTAATTCCAACTCAAAGCATTAGCTCGGTCACTCACACATGATACGCTGTTTGTGTGCCGTATGATTGGTGATTGACTCCAGATCCTGCACTTTTGAAGCTTAATTTCAGGAGCCATACAGTACGTAGACAAACGGGCAGCTCACTGGGTTTTGGAACAGAGCCACTGATCATCTGGTATCTCTCTTTCGGTCCTGGTTTCATGGTGAATAAAACGCTCTGCCTCTTTCACTGATGACCTTCAAGAAGGCTGGATGAGTCTTAAACTTTGTCAAGCATCATTTCTTTTCATCTTTCCTGTGCCTCTCATTACACTTTATATCTGCACCACGGGCTGCACAAATACAGTCCACTGCAAGTTTCCCTTGAAAAAAAGAAGAAAATAAATATGATACAAAAACAGAGTTGCCTTTGTTGTTCAGAACTTTATTATCAGGAACAATTTATTAAAGAAACATGGGTTATGATTTAATGCGAAATAAAGGGGAAAGTTGGTTTATGGAGACGGAGAGCCATACAGATGGAGAAACACTTGATGCATGGGAGTTCAGCTCAATTTTAAGGAACTAGTAGAACCTGATTCCAAAGTATCCTCATGTTTCACATTCATGCTAATCTTGTCTGATTGTTGTTCAGGTTTGGCGTATGTTTGGAAAATTTGTCGCATAACTGAGGTAGAGATGTAACAGCATGAAAATTTCTTATCACGATTATAGTGAGCAAAATGATCAATGTTATCAGTATTTTAATGGTATTGTTAAAATGTGCTGGAAATGTTCAAAAAGTACTGACACATAAATCGTTTCACCAAGTTTTATATTTAAAATCAACAAACAACAAATAAAATGACTTTTTGTTTGCATGATGTCCGAATTTTAAATGGCAAGATGACTGCCCTAGTGAAAAAAATAGTATACTTAAGTACAATTTATTGGTATGTCCTTTAGTATAACTAAATATATTTGTGGCACACTATAAATTGGTATACTTAAAGTCTGCTAAAACGGAACAACTAATTTTGTACAAAATGCATTTTAGTTGTGCAAAAGCAGTGCTTAAGTTCAACTAAAGTTGTATTAAATATACTTGTTTGTGCTTAAGTGGAACTATTCCAAGTATACTTAAGTACACTTTAAATATCCACTCTTTTATTTAATTTTTGAAATGTAGAATTCATTCAGCATAAACTTCAAATGTATTTGGTGACATTACAATTGCAATTCAATTACATTGTAAGAGTGTTGCACAAACATTAATATTATACTAATAACAAACTGAGGTCATACTATCCCTTGCTTTTAGTGACTTTAAAATGCATTGCAATGGCATTCCAAGTAAACTTGAAGTGTGCTAATGGCACAATTATTGTGTGCTTCGAATGCAATCAATTACCTTTATAAATAATGGCACAGCTTAATCCTCTGGCCGTCTTCGGTCATTTTTGACCGAAAAATTTTATATTTTGAAATTTAAATAATTTTAGCTTCATTGGAATGAGATGATACTTGGTGACTTTTGTCACATTAGCAATACGAACACAAAAAAAAAAAAAAAAAAAAAAATCATGGACATGATTCGGATAAGTTAAAGGGTCAAAAATAAATTGTTACACTTGACTTCTTCGTGGTCAAAAATGACCGACATAAGAAATTAATTGGAAATATGAAATAATGTGAAAAAAGGTGAATCTTTTGATGGTACAAACTACAAATCAGCCACTGGTCAGAAAAGAAGTGTGCAGCAATCAAGGGGTGACTCTCTAGAATATCAGGAGTGCAAAATAGACACCCACTCACACACAAACACACACACACGCACACACACACACACACACACACACACACACACACACACACACATACATATATACACAGAAATGAACTGGCAACAGTTAGTATGGATAGTTTTGATCTTATTTTAGCCTATGTTCCTAATATCTGTTGCATGTGAAGCAATGCATAAAATAATTACACTTTGTATATATATATATATATATATAGTTAAAACTGTTTATAATTATAAAATTTGTATTCCTCTTTTTTACATCTACTGTTTGATACTGACTGTTTTTGCTGTTGTTAGTTTATTATGTGTTTCATTATAATTGCTGTTCCCTTCTGAAGTTTTAACATTTATTGAATTACATTGAATAAAATATCAATTAATTGCTAAATGTTTGTATAAAGTGTTTTAATTATCAAATACAAAAATACTTTCTATGTGTTCCCTTTCTAACAAAATTTTAATGTTTGACTGTAATCAATGTAAAACCTGATACTTATCTAACCAAAAATATCTAAACCTTGACAAAAAGTAGTCTTTTAGAATGTCTAGATATAGATCTAAATGCAAAACCTAAGAAAAATGAAGAAATTATATCTAAAAAGCAACGGGAATCCAAAAGCCTCTGTATATATCTAAATAGGGTGCTAATACAAGAGGTTACGCAACATTACACAAGTTTTTATTTTTTAATGCCTCCAGATGGCCCAATTCTCACTTCAAAGAATGGATTTTAAATGCCTTCACTCTATTTTAATGTAAAATATTGCATTTATCAAAAAGTAGTAAATAAATAAAGAAAGGCAAGTGTGACTCCTAAACGAAGAGGGCCAGAGGGTTAAGAAACTGCCTTTTACTAACACCACCAGCACATCATTCAACTCAGTTATCGAGAGAACATCAGTGGAACATTGGATACAAACATTTGAACATTGGCTAAAGGAAACCCTGCAAACTGGATTTGAACCTGGGTTGCTGTCACACACGTGCACTGGCTTTACCAGATGCACCAACAAAGCAGACATGCGGTGTGATAGACTGCGGTTACTTTGTAGTCTTTCTATACTGTTACAAATACTACAAGTAAACAGTTTTTTCCATCAATGACAGCACAAATTATATGGACTTAAAGACTGCAAATCGCCAAAAAGTCTTAATATAGGCACAATAAGCGGTGCATAGAAATAAACGTGAAACGGCCTTTATAGAACATGAAAGTGTGTGAAACTTGAAGCTGTTAAACTCAGCGGACACAACATTAAATATCATCTGCAGAATGTTTTGCTTCCCTTTTAACTGACATGATCTATTCTGTACATTAACGCTGCAGGAAACAGTTGGATAAACTGGCATGACATTACTTTTATTCTTGTACATGCACTAAAACACAGACAATTCCATTCGTTGGTGGAAGAATGTGAACGCACTGCTTATGTTTCAGTGCATGCGGAAGGAATAAACCCATCAGTAACATCTCTGCCCCTTGTCTCTCCACGCATCAACTCTCAATGCACTGCACAAATGTTAATGTAAAATGCAATGAAAAGTTTTGGCTGTTTGACGGTCTCGCAGTACGCTGCGTATTTATATGGGACGTATGAATTGAAATTATTTGAATACATTTTGTTATTTTTCAAGTAGTTAATGTCTCTGAATTTATTTGACATTTTAACTTTTTGTTTAGTTTTGAGGGCTGGTCAGGATAATTTTAATAATTAGTTTAATAATTCATAATATTTTGACATTACCAATATTTTGACATTGTCGTTGTCCGTATGGGACATTAAAGAACCATTAATGGAAAAAAAAGTGTGTTGGTACAGGTACATTGGAGTGTATTGGGAATATACTAGTAATAAATCTTCTGATCAAGTTTGTGAATTTCTTTCACCATTTCAAATCCATGACTATGTTGTTTGAATATCTTTACTTTTGTAACTACTTTCTATATGTGACAATGGACCACAAAACCAGTCATAAGGGTATTTTTTTTTTTTTTTTTTTGAAATTGAATAAATAAGCTTTCCACTGATGTATGGTTTATTAGGATAGGACAATATTTGGCCGAGATACAACTATTTGAAAATCTGGAATCTGAGGGTGCAGAAAAATCAAAATATTGAGAAAATCGCCTTTAAAGTTGTCCAAATGAAGTTCTTAGCAATGCATATTACTAATAAAAATTCAATTTATATATATATTCATGGTAGGAAATTTACAAAATATCTTCATGGAACATGATCTTTACTTATCTAATGATTTTTGGCATAAAAGGAAAATCGATAATTTTGAGCCATGCGATGTATTTTTGGCTATTGCAAATATACCCGTGCTATTTAAAACTGTTTTTTTTTTTTTTTTTTTTTTTTTTGGTCCATTGTCACATATATATGTAAAGCTGCTTTGCAACCATGCAAAACTGTGAAAAGCATTATTTGAAATGTGGTTAAATTATTGAAAAAGTAAAGTTCATAACTATACAAAGTACTGCATCATTATGAATTATTATTATAATTATTTCCATCTCAAAACATTTATTTTTATCTATACAATTTTTATACTCAACAAGTAGAACTCAAATACAGCGTATTGTATTGTACATTTAATCATAACAGGTCAACAGAGGATTCGACTTAAATTACTGAAGTATTACTTCAATATTTAACAAATTGTTTTATTTGCAAGTTTTTAGACTCTAAAGGTTTCTTCTGAAAAATGTGCCAGATCTGCTACACAGATTCCCAATAGTGTGCACTCTAATGAGTTCAGATGTTTGGCAAAAGTACAGCAAAAACCGATTCTTGGTGAATTTCAAAGCTCATGAAAGTATAAGGTGAGGAGAGACAGACTTATCAAGCCCACTTCACTGAACATACTGTAGCCTATATTTAGGCTGATGTTAAAATCACATTATTAAAATACTTAAGACACTTTTAAGGCGTGAAGGAACACACAAATATCAATACACAGAATGTGATATTGTCTCTTGTGCCATAGTCTTAGGTGAGAACTCATACAGCGGCCTTGTTTACTTAAATGATATGACAACATACAATACAAACAATCCCCAAAGACATACATTATATGGCTTTCATACAGCTACAGGATCATAAGATGAGTTGCTTCATTCATCTCTTATTGACACTAGTTGTTGGGCTGAGTGAGCATGGACATGTCATTGGGGTTATGAAGTGACGTCCTCTTTCAAAGGTTTCATCCAGGTAGTTTATATGGGTATGTATGTGTGAAAATCACTTTTAACAAGTTTCAAACATGTTGTAGATGGAATTAAGAACCTAGCCAGTGTACTTTCTTAATGACGAATATATATATATATATATATATATATATATATATATATATATATATATATATATATATATATATATATATATATATATATATATATATATATATATATCATCCTTCCCCAAATGCATTTGTAAAAATATAATATTTTACAAATTCATTTGTAGTGCACTGTTTGTGCTTGATGAAAGCATAAAATAACTGCATTTAGAATGTATTTTCAGTTAGTATAGACATGCCAATCTATTTTTAGTATACTTATCATGAAATAAATATATTTTAAATACAATTAAGTATATTTATTTTTCACTAGGGTGGCGACAGTTTATCTAAAGACATGTACAAAATGTTCAAATAAAACTTTGAAAAAGTTTCATAAAATGGTAAAGCTCGCATTTCAGCCTTTAAATAAAGAAAAGGGTTAAGTCAAAATGATAATTTGTTTAATAAATGATTATATGTATTTTATCTGTTCCATAAATAATTAGATACCTTATCCAAATTGTTTAAATGTGTAGAATCCACATAAGCTTGCTTTTTCTCAGCCAGACAAAAACTGCACACAGGTTGAATGTAAATGTAACTCTGTGTAAATCCACTGTCTGATAGCAGGTGGCGCTTATGGAACAGCAGAATTAGAGCTGTTTCCTGTAACCATCGTAGCCACTGAATCTTTTCTGAAGACAGTCAGAACCTTCAGAGGTATATTCATATAATTAGTTAATTCATGTATGAATTTGTATAATTCCCTTAGCACTCTTTTAAAACCTCCTAGCTTTCCGCCATGTTTTCACGCAAAATGAAACTACTCTGCATTCTGTGCACACATGAGACTGTTACTTAAAACTTTGCTTTTATGCTGGATAGTATTTATTTATCCTGAGTTGTTCAAATCGTGGTAATCAAATACGGTTTTAATGATACTTAGGCTAGAGTGGGGGAAAATGCCCCCCTTAAGGACTGTGAATTTATTTTTTCTGTGAAACAAAAGTTGAATGTGTTCAGAAACGTTATCATAGTTTTAGTGACAATGACATAAATTATAAACCAAGTATGAAAACACAAGTGGGGTAAAATACCCCCCAGTCTGACAAAGACATTTACAACATTTTAAACATTTACAGCAAAATCAGAGTACATGCAGTTTTAGTTTAAAATTAAAAAGAATATAATCAATAATTTTGAATTACAAAATTATAATAGCCTATTTGAAACAAAATTGTTAGCTAATGCTAACTGTCTGGCTAACTACCTGATGCTAACTTGAGATAATTTTTAAATATAAAGTCCAAATATTTTTATTCAGCCAACTAGTTAGAATACATTCAATGGAAAAACAAAGGATTTGACCTTCAGAAGAGAATAACTACAGTAATATCCTATTGCCCCCTGGGGACATTTTACCCCACTGACTATGTTTGAGAAAACAATTATGTCATTCTGAAAATATAATTATATTTTTTTATTAAATAACACATACTCCCTGTCTGCAGGCCCTACTGTTCTCATATCATATATAACTGTGATGTTCTACAAAACAAGCTTTAAAACACTTTTATTCTTGCTGCTGAAAATTAGATCACTTACTGTGAAATCTGTTTTCTCTCAAGTACATCACCAGTGTAAGCTTCATGGTGAAAAATTCTACATTACTTTTGTCAATGTAGTCCATAGTTACAATAAAAAAATATCTTGACTTTTTATATTTTTTTCCCTAAAATATAAAACAGTATAAATTGTAAAACAGTAATACTAAACGTGGGGAATTTTATTATGATTCATCATCAAACTGGCAATCGTGCCATCCGTAAACTGAGGTATCATTCATGTTCAATGCACAAACAGTGCAGGACAAGTTACAGTACATCCTGAACTTTAATACTTAGAGAACAAAGTATGAGCACTAGTAATAATGACCCTTCACTTAGGAAGCACCGCTGATAAAGCATTAATTATTACCATTCTTTCCATAGTTGTTTATCAAATATCCCCTCTTGGGGGAAGGCACTATAGTGTGCTCACAGTGGACTCTTGTGAGCAGAGCGGAGGTGATATTTACATTTTAAATGTAAAGTAAATTAGTGCAGGGCTCCAGCTCAAGAAGCATGTTCAGGTCATTGAGTCATCCAGCACTGAGGTCTGAGCTCTCTTGAACCTCACTGAGAGCGCTGGGGCAGGACCCAGGGGAACGTCATTCATTGCCCCGAGGATTTGGTTAGGTGGGAGACCAGGTTTTCCTGGTATTTCGCCACAACCCAGTAAATAAACACAGAGTCCAGCTGCAAAGGGCTCAGCGCAGCTTCAAGGAGAGAGAGGAGGAGGATATCTTAGTTCACCTCCCAGTCAGAGGGGTCCCTGTCCTCTCAGGCAGGAGAGGGGGATAGGAACTGGGGAGAGGTAATTGCCAGCGAAACCTGAGCAGCTCTTAAGCACCGTTGCCATACACTCGGGGTCGTAAAGTGAGCACCTCCCATGTAGTTGTGCAGTAAAAACACACAAGGTCTCCAAGCCCCTGCTGGCTGAGGAAGATTCAATGAACGTCTGATCTAAGAGGAGGTGCACTTCTGCTGACAACTCAAACTGTCTCCTGACAAAAAACCAGTCATAAGTAGCACAAGCATATTTGTAGCAATAGCCAAAAATACATTGTCAAAATCATCCATTTTTCTTTTATGCCAAAAATCATTAGGATATTAAGTAAAGATCATGTTTCATGAAGTTGTTTTGTAAGTGTTCTACCATAAATATATCGAAACTTAAAATGTGATTAGTAATATGCATTACTAAGAACATTTGGACAACTTTAAAGGTGATTTTCTCAATATTTAGATTTTTTTGCACCCTCAATGGAAAGCTTATTTATTCAGCTTTCAGATTATGTATAAATCTCAATTTAATAATTTAACACTTATGACTGGTTTTGTGATCCAGTGTCACATTTGTTAAAATATGCATAGATCTTTTAGAATTAGAAGAATTAGAATGTCTTTATTGTCATTGTACAGGTGTACAATGAAATTTTGGCCCTCAGTACAAAAAGTGAACACGTGCACATACATATAAAGTAAAGAAAAACAAACAGAGTGCAAATAAACAAATGTGAAGAATGGGGAAATGTAAACCGTGCAATATGTAAGGAATTATGTACAAAGTAGTGCAAAAGTAAGCATGTAATAGATATGTACAAAATGGCAGAATAAGTGCAGTACCATAAAAATGTGCAGAGATTAAAACAGAATGAAACATTAATAGATCAATAAATATTGAGGTGTGAAGTCCTTAGTGATTGCACAATCAAATTCTGGTCCTCTGGGAACTGAGAAAATATTAGTTGGTTAAGTTCAGTTCTCTGATGGCATATGGATAAAAACGGTTAAAGAATCTGGAAGTGTGTGTCTTTTTTTTTTTGTGAGGTTTTTTTTTTTTTTTTTTTTTTTTTTACAGTCACGTTACTGGATGATTATTTTATTGGGTTATAAGAGGAGGTGCTGTTAGACTAATAGTTAACAACTGGGGTATTTAACACGTCCCTCACCAAGTTTTACGGGAAATCTACTAGAATACAAATCTGCGGGTTTGTAATGTTAATTAGCACACTGAAAGTCATTTCGGGTGAAAACCACGTGCTAAACTCCAGCCGTGATGGGAATCGTCCGTGCGTCTTGACAAAAGGAAACTCAACCAAGGTCATTTGGATCCTGCCACATGTTCTTAAGCGCTGTGCTGGAAGTCCACCAATTCTCCATGTCAGCCCTAAATTGGGCCTGTCGTTGTGTTTTAGGGGATTTTAGCCGAGGCCTGGCCAGGGCCCCTTGTGAAAAGTGCTTCCCTCAGCAGTTGCCTGTCTAGGCTCACTTCCTGTGCCTCAGCCTCTCTTTTTCTCAGTGTTATTGAGCCTACCAAATGGCCCCGATTTCACCGGTGGTCTCCACCTAATAATCAGGATGATGGACATGTTCCATTGCTCATGGCCCTGGGTTCCACCAGAAGCGCACCAGACCAGGCCAGGCCTTTTGTACAGTAACAGTTGATTGGAGAGGAAAAAAAGGAGTCCGTAATTTCAACATGGAATGCATTAGATTGTAATTACATTTAAAAAGTCTAATTAACTAAAAAAAAAAAAAAAATGTATATGGTCATCAGTTGCAAAGGGGGTTGGGGTGGCCCTTTTCCCTGTGTTTTTGAAGAAAGGCAAGAGTTTTGTGTGGCACAGGGGAGGAAGGTAACTGGAGAAGAGGAGTTAATCTGGATCAGTTAAGGAGTGTTTACACCACAAATGAGCTCTGAATATTCTCCAGTGCATTTAGGGGGAATTAGAGTTGCAATGGGATAATGAGCTATATGAGCCTGTGATTTACACCAGGCACAAAAGAATGTCAAGCACAAATAAACACAAGTATGATGTATGAACGGGGTGAGTGCGGACCCTTTCAACTTACTGTAAGTGCACAAAATCCAATTTAACAACCCAGGCTCATTGGAAATGCGTGCCTCTACATACATTTCTGCAACACCGTAATTATGTACCTTACTGCACGTTTCGCGGCAGTTTCAAAGTGAAATGTCCAGAGAGTGGCGCTAAAACTAAAGTTTAATACGTGACCGTGACACGTTTTTATTACGTTCGTACATGCACGTATTGCAGTGTTTTTATTATGCTGCTTGAGGTACGTTTTGCGGCCGTTCAGAATTCAAATATCCAGTGAGTGTCGCTAAAGATTAATGCTCTATCATGCTGGAAATATCCCTTACACCAAACCCAAACCTAAACCTACCCAATAGTGTTAACAAATGCAAAAGTAATATAAAAATGTTTTCGCTGATGCAGACTTGCTGTTTTAACTTCCTTATGCGGATTTGAGCTGTATTGTTGAACTGTAGTTTCATGGGGATTTGTACCGGAGCTTTTCATCACCTAAGTGCAACGCCGTATCGCATGAGCTACCGAATAAACTTACTGAATTGGAAAACTCATACGTATGAAGGTGTATATGTGACGAAAATATTCAAAAGTATCAGTTTTCAAATCATGCAGGATGTTAAAATTGAAAACTGCAGTGAATCGTAGATATAGGTACGCTTTTTCAGTTTTGCAAAAATGTATGTAGAGGTACGTATTTCCAATGAGCCTAGGTTGCAATTTAACCAACTGTGAAACTGAAAACGGGGGAAATGTATGGAAAAGTGGGGTATTCTAGCGCTGAGCAAAACTAATGGCGTGCATTAAGTCAGCACATCTTCAACTGAAAATGATAAAAGGAAACATCTTCATAATGTGACATCCTACCCACCATTTAGTCCAGTCCATAGATGCTTACACACAATATAGTCCATGCGGGAAATGAATTGTTGCATAGTGGTGGCCAAAATCATGAGAACACTAGTATTTTCAGCAGCTAAAAAAACTGTTTTACATATTTGGCAGATGCTTTTATCCAAAGCGACTTACAATGCATTCAGGCTATACATTTTTTTTTTTTTTTTTTTAATCAATATGTGTGCTCCCTGGGAATTGAACTCACAACCTTTTGTGCTGCTAACGCAATGCTTTACCACTGAGCCACAGGAACACATTTTTTAAGTTGTTACTAATATTTTTTTAGTCAGTTATAAGTCAGTTATTTCTATCTTTTGCTGTAGTGTGTCAGTAGGAAATATCAGTTTATATTTCCAAACATTCATTTTGCCATTAATTGTAATAATCCAGTGAGATTTTTGAGATCTGATCTGATCATCATCAGTCTGTCTGGAATGACATGAAGAAACAGAACAAACCGAGACAGACTCAATCCAGAAGAACTGATGCTTCAAGAAACCTACCTGCAAAGCTCCTGAGAAACTCTGCTCAAGTGCACCGAGAGCAAAAGCTGCTTTAAACACAAAGGATGCTCACAACAAATGTTGATTTCATTTAGTTAATAGAAGTTAATTGATAAATAAAATGTATTTATGACATTATTTTTGACAGCATCCTCATTTTACAGGATTTTTACACAATTGCCTAAAACTTTTAACAGTTCTGTAGCTTTGCAGGTAAGTTTCTTGAAGCATCTTGGAGTCGTTATTCTCCACAGTTCTTCTGGATTGAGTCTGTCTCAGTTTGTTCTGTTTCTTCATGTCATTCTAGACAGACTGATGATGATCAGATCAGATCTCTGTGTGGAGCAAACAAAAAGCTCACTGGATTATTACAATTAATGGCAAAATGAATGTTTGGAAATGTAAACTGATATTTCCTACTGCACACTACAGCAAAAGATAGACATAACCGACTTATAACAGTTTTTTAGCTGCTGAAAATACCAGTGTTCTAATCATTTTGGCCACCACTGTAGTATTAAATGCTTGTTGAACCAGGGAACAGACGTTCTCTCTTGCCATACACAGCCCTGTTACTCATACACACTGTTTTCCATAGCTGCTGCCCTTGTTCAGACACATCTAGAACACATAACAAGGTCTTTTCTGAAACTGATCCACAGTTAGTCCCCAAGGAGTCTTGAGCTCGCTCTGGGCGGTCTGTCCATGCCTCTCCCAGCACTTCACCCCACTGCTCCATCCATCCAATCAAAACACAGCGATTCAGAACACTTGCACCAGATTAAACCAGGCCTGTCTCTTTTTTTCACTTTCTCTGTGTATTTTTTCCTGTTCTATTTATATTCGGGGACATTCCAGAGAATATTAGTAATGATCAGATCCAATAAAAGCAAGGACTGCTATGTTCTCTGCATTCTCCTGGTCCTCAGAGGATATCTGAGTGATGGCTCTCAGGGGCCACCTCAGAGAGGTGATAAGATCACTGAGGTTGACCTCCCATACTGGGTGTGCTCTTCTAGTCACTGGCTGCTCACAGTTCTCTGCTGTTATTGCATTCTTGCTACACTGTAATAAATAAATAAATAAATAAATAAATAAGTAGTTGAGAAAACGTAAAAAAAATAAATAAATAAGGCAACTTGATGCAGTAAGACTTTTGAGTTCTCTCAACAATAGTATTTTTAGTTCTTCTCAGATACTTTGTTTAGCCAATGTAAATTTGTTTTTTCATGCAATGCTGATTGTGTTATTTTGCTAATAGGAAAATTCTCGCCACACCAACTGAAACAACAATTATTGAGATCATTATTTTTTTTCTGTTTCCTGGATGAAAAAAAGAATGTGTAAAAATTAATCACATTTTCAATTTTATGTTTATTTACAAATGACAAACAGTGAATTGTTATAAAAACCTTATTGGATAACTTAGTCTAATATGTAGTCAACATTGTTTTTGTTTGTAAAATATCTAACAAGACTAAGATATCAAGAAAATAGCTATAAGTGGTTGAACATACTCTAGGCCTCAAAACTAGACACACAAACCTCAAGAACGGTGGCAATCAACAAATGTTAAAAAGATGAGCTCTTTACATCACAGTACAACAAATAACTAACAATTATGACAAAACAACAACAAAAAGTTTAAGTGAAGTCAGCAAACAGCAAAACAACAATCCTATAACAGTAACTGCATAATTTATTAATGCTGCAATGCATGCTGGGAACTCACAAAGCCTTAACATTTCAACAAATATGAAATTATTTGTTCAGACAACTGTGTTTGACTAGTTGGGACAACATTTGGGGTAATTTTTTTGCTCTGACAAGGGTTTTTATATAATTTCAAGAAAATCTCACTTTTTTAGTATTTGAGACTAAAAAGGTTTAGTAAACTGGAAAATATGTTTTTTTTTTTTTTTTTTTACAGTGTACCACAATGGATGTATGAAGGGCAGTTCAGGGCTATTTAAAAACTTCATACACACTACCTTTATTCATGCAATGTTGCAAAAGGTCAGTGCACTCACCAGAAAAATCTGTGGAAAGCATGGAGGAATTGGTGACCCAAGTAGTCCCATTCTGGTCCATGTTCTTACCAGGAGGCCCATCTGATCTCTACCTCATGCCTGATTATGTGGCTTTCTTATTCTGGTTGGGACTGTTTTTGGTGCATACAGATCCAAGCTTAGGCGTACAATCCCAAAGTTACTGTGTGTCCAGATGAACCACATACTGGTGCCTATTAGCTGAGTGGTTGATGCTTACTGCACTGCGTATAACCTCCCAAGTCGTAGAAAAAAACCATAGTGGACTGCTTCCCACACTCACAAGCAGCTGCATCAGAATAAAGAGGCCACAAATGATGACGGAGACAACTGAGGCAGTAGCTAACTTTAGCAAAATAAGGTGAGAGAGGTCTGATGAACAACATGGGGGACAAAAGGGGGGGAGGGGGTTGCCTCTAGTATCCAACAGAGATGAATCCAGAGATGCAATCGTGGATCATCTTAAGCAAGGCTTATAAAAAGGAACTGTTTGTAAAGTGGGCCAATTAAAAGAAATACTGTCGGATGAGGACTCTCTCTTAGTTTCCAGATTGACTGAAAACAGATTGGTTAGTGGACCCTTGTAAAAAAGTAATATATTTAAAATACATTTATTTCACACTAAGTATAGATCAAATCTATTAAGATAATTAATGATGACCAGGATCTTTTTTATTATTATTATTTATTTATTTATTTATTTATTTTTGTTAATTATATAATAAATAAAAAGAAAACAAATAGATAGAATAGAAAAAATAATAGAGAATGCTAGTGTTAGGGGCCTTTTAAAAAAAAAAGAAAAAGAGAGAGAGAACAAGCAGTTAGAAAACAAATAGAGTGCTAGTCTTAAAGGGCCAAGTGTTTTGTTTTTTTTTGTTTTTTTTTCAAATAAAAAGGGTCAAATAAAGATGGAAGATATGTGTTTTTAGCCGTTTCTTGAAGATGGCTAAGGACTCAGCTGCTCAGATTGAGTTGGGCAGGTCATTCAACCAGGAGAGAACAGTTAATGTGAAAGTCCGTGAAAGTGATTTTGTGCCTCTTTGGGCACAATGGCACAATAATGCACTGTTTACTTTACTTTACGCAAGCTTCTAGAGGGCACAATGCAAGTTTGTTTAAGTTAAAACATCCCAGACATGCATTTCATTCTGGGTCTAGGATTTTCTGTGAAACCGGGGGATAGTGTTAATCCCATAACTCTTTGCTAATATTCTGATTTTTTTCTGGTAGGTTTCTCACACTTTCCCACATGTGTGGCCTAAGTCTAGCAGCCTGATCCTGGCCTGGCCGTAGGGCTCATGAAGGCAAGTCCTTCCCCACTGAAACAGGAACTCTGGAAGTTAGTGAAGCAGCTCTGAGATGTGTTCTCCAGGACCCACAGGCAGGCCAGCGTAATCCATCATCACACCCCCTGGAGTACTCTTCAGGCAGAAGCCCTGCTGTGTGAGGAACTAAAAGTATTAAACAGCTGGGAGTTATAGAGGAATCTGGTAGCTTGTGATCAGGCCCTATTTTGGTGGTCAAATGAACCTGAAGGCACCTTCTAGTCGAACAGCTACCACAGTACTCATATGAGGTACAACAGGTACCCAGTACTCATATGGATGAACTCAGGGTCTCCTAGGTGTGATAATTCTGCACACTGTGAGTAACTTTAAGGTTTTGAATCTTTTGTTTGGTCACAACATATAGGTGAGTGCCATATTAAGCTTCATAAATGGTTGTAAACTTCCTTCCGATGCTTTTGTTGACTTTGCATATTCCCACTATGGCTAACATTGCTTACAGCATCCTCCCAATCTTTGCAGATTGTAAAAATGTCATCATGTCTGCCATGTTACCAATTCCTAATGGATCAGAAGCCACCTAAGCCAGATTCCTCTCTGTTTCAAGGAAGTAATGTCATTCTTGCAGCTTGCAGCAAATAAAATTTAATTTTAGAAATTCAGTTGATAATGGCAATGATAGCTTAACTGTCAGTTTAAATTCATATTTAGCGGTTTTCAAAGTTCCCTATTTATTTGTTCACCAAATAAGCCATAATGACATGAGAATGAGGTGGTAAAGCAAGGAACGGGGTGTTTTATGTTACCATGATAAATCAGGAGTGTTAGTGAGGGGGAAAGAGAGGAGAAAACTGCATCTGACGGTGAGATAAGAAATGAGAGATGAGGAGGAGGAAGACCCTTCATCGACGCTCTGTGCTGGGAGAGAGCAGAAATCAGACCTGTGGGAGACTTTTCCATCAGCACAGCTCCATTACACCCCTATCTACACACACACACACACACACACATACACACATACACATTGAAAGAATGTATTTTTAATGTTATTTTCCCTCTTATTCCAGTTTAATATGTGGAAACAACTATAAGTATGTCAGATTTTATTATTATTATTATTATTATTATTATTATTATTATTGTTATGATGTTGGCTTGGCGAAGGCATAGAAAGGCATTTGCACTTGTTTTAGAGCCTTTTAGATTCAAATATTCCCGTGATTGCTTACAATCCACACATTAGAACACAACAAGAGCTAAATTCAGGTGTTTGTGAGCTGATCTCACTGCAGCGTCCTCATTAAACTTCTGTATTTGCTCGTCTTAAAGCCTTGTGAATGCAAACACTCCAGCGAATTTACAGAATATAATTATAATAACATATTAAAGAGCTAAGTTGAGTGCATGTGAGCTTTATTTATGTTTCACTGACATCTGCCTCGTGTCGTGCCGGGCTCAGCACTCGAATGGACAAAAAGGCTACATACACAAACTACATCATGTACATGTTTCAAAGCCTTCTACATTAAAACAATCCAGCAAATCAACACAATACACTTGGAAGAACATATTATAGAAGTAAAATGAGTGCTTATGAGTGCTTGTGAGATATTTTTTGTCTAACTGCAGAGCAAGGCGTCGCACTCCAGACCGCATTCATCCTCGCTTCTCTCAATAAGAAAGACTTCTCTTGGACAAACACACACAAGATTATTTCAAAATACATGACAGCTTGGTAAATATAATCGAAAACATAAACTGTTGAGAAATAAATCAGAGATAGATGGATGTGAACATTAAAGCGACCGCATTTACCAGCTGCTTTCTGTCTTCAATGTTAATCCATAAAAAAAAACAAAAAAAAAAAAACAGAAAATCGTTTGTCTGTCTTGGCTTCTTTTATTTATGTATTTATGTATTTATTTAATTATTGCTCTAACAAGAATCAATATTTAATGAAAACTATGCAATGTTATTTTAGGATTCTTCTGCATCTAAACATCTACAAACCTAAAACCTGCTCTGTTATACTGTTGTTTACAAATTGTTTATCGCGCAATTTAACTGATATCTACAATTATTTTATCATAATAAACTTGTTTGTTAGAATAGACAGTTACAACGATAACAAATATTACCAGGGTTCGTACAAGTGCTTGACTTTTACCTTTTGAAATGTAAATCCTAAAAAACCCTTGGAAACAGCCATATATATGAAAAGGTGCTTGACCTATTGAAAAACAATATGAATGAAATTAGTGTTTAATTTTTAGTAATGACAGTTTTTGTTGCCATGAAAACCTTCTTCATTACAATACATAATAATAAGTGTCTATACAAAATATTATGAAAACAATAACTGTTGTACTTTTTTCATCATTACATTGTTTATATACTATACTATATATTATATTGTTTATATACTATATATGTAACCAGTCACATAATAATCAATCATCACTGCTTTAAAATGTAAGTTGAAAATTAAACTCTTAAAGCATGAAATAAGATACAGAATCGATGAATTTGTTTTTAATGTGGGCATATTATCAGTAAACTATTCATTAAACATTTGTAATCATTCAAATAATATTGGCTATTTCATAATGTTCTTCAGAGATGAAGGCCGTAATGCTAATCTTGTCCACACGAGGGAGCCACAGGATAGCAAATCCTTCAAGATCTGTTCAAAGACTTTGAAAAGGTTTCATTTAAGTGACTAAATAAAAAATGCATATACATTTGTTATATTTTCATAACCTTTAATAAAGCTCAATATAGTAAGTATGCAAAAACTGTAATCTCCTAAATACCATGATAGATCATTACAGTTACCATTACCATTACCAAGTTGTCAGACATTACTCATTATAATGTTTGGTGGTATGGGTAGGTTTAAGAGTGGTTTAAGGTGTAAGAGTTGGGTCAATGGTGTAATTATAAGATATAAGTACGACGTAAACCATGTATGTGGGTCAAAGACATTTAAATGTCAACATCAAAATAAATTTTACAAAAGTGATTTTATATACATAGAAAGCACATTAAATGCAAGTAAAGTGTCTACTTTTAAGGTCTTAAGTTTTGGGAGAATAAAATGTCAAAATGTGGGTGAAATAACGTTCCATTGTCATTCAATGTAACACTTATATTTATGTAGAAATTGAAACAACATACCTATTCTGACCTGTACATATTAAAATATATAAATGAATAAATGAATAAATGAGCAAACTAAATTTTACTGCATTTTCAATGAGTAAAAAAAAAAATCTTGCTGCCAAATGGCCAAAATGGGATAGTGGCAAAGTTAAAAATTTTTAAATTACAAGTTAGTTTTGGGGTAAAACTAATTAGTCTTTTATTATGTCATAAACATATTCTTGTGGTAAAAATGCCTGACAAGATTGTTCAACTGAATGACATTTTGGTGGCTGTTTTCTGTAAATCATTGTAAAATGTATGATATTTATTTCTTTATTTATTTATTTTATTTTATTTTTTTGCAGAAAAAAAAAAAACAAAAACAAAAAAAAAACCCTGTTTAATTAAACAAGACACTTTCTAATATGTTGAAAAACAACAACAATTCAAAGCTGTATTACACTTATAGTTCTGATGCTTGAAAACCCTTTTTCATCTTTGACCCATGTACACAATAAGTGCATTGTATCAATGATTAATTTAAACGTAAGTACATAGTAGTTAAGGCCACCTTTTTTTTTTTTTTTTTTTTTTTTCTCCATAGAGTTAAAGTCAATGATCACTTAAACTGTTTGTTTATCAACATTCTTTAAAAAAAAAAAAAAAAAATGTTTTCTGCAGAAGAGAGAAAGTCATACAGGTTTGAAATGTCATGAGGGGGAATAAATGATGGCAGAATTTCCATTTTAGGGTGAACTTTACCTTTAAATGTAATTACAGAATCATGAAATGGAACTGCAAAAATAGTGACACCTTTCAAGATTCACTTACGTTTTACACACAACCTTACCTAAAACTTGAACTCTGTACTTTTTCTGCCTTGCTAGCACTTTAAACCTACTTTATATACTAAAAATGATAAAATTTATAGAGTTGAAAGACCTTGAGGTACACTGTAAAGAGTAGATGTCTTGTACCAACAGGATATACAGTAGGCTTTCCGTCCGCAGCTCTTGTGATAAAGGAAAGCTGTCTGTGTGTGTTGGCTGTGTCTGATGCCCCAGTGAATGGGGGGCACCTCTCACAGAGCACCAGCTCTCTCACTTTTTCCCTCTTTTTCTTCTCTCTTTCAGCAAACAGTCCCTTTCTGTTCCGCACCGAGACTTCGTCCTCCCTCGCCGCTCTCTCTCTCTCTCTCTCTCTCTCTCTCTCTCTCTCTCTCTCTCTCTCTCTCTCTCTCTCTCTCTCTCTCTCTTCTCTCTGTCTCTTTCTTAAATAAATCAGTGTTGGTTGGGACTCGACCGTCATAAATCAAGGCCTGTCCACTGCTGGAGTCTGCCCAGTTTAGTTGTCACTGCCTGGCCTTCACTCAGGATTAATTAAAGCCCTGATATAAGGGCCAGATGTGCTGGGGCACAGACACACACACATACACACACACACACACACACATACACACACACACAGGCATATAGGTGTACATACATATACACTTACACATGCATAGACATAAATAAAGTTCATACACAAATTCCAGAAAATATATGCATGTCTACCCAATTATTAACATATGAACATGTATAAACAGTGTCAACATTAAAAGATTGGTAAGACATACCCACAATATGACAATATGACAACCTGTGCACACAGCATAAAAAATAAATAAATAAATAAATAAAAAATTCCTGTTGTTTTTAGAGAAAAGATCTGAAAAGTAAAGCAATGTAAACATGTTTAGAGAACAACATGTAAATTTTACATTTTAAACAGTAAGTCCAAAAAAATAAATTATATATATATATATATATATATCATTCATCAGAAAAGCTAATTAATCAAATAAATAAATAATTAAATAAATAAAAGTCATTTTCTGATGAATTAGTCAGGTCACACTGCTACTAAAATCTGTTTAGCAACATAGTAAAGAAATAAAGAATCAAATTTCCTCACCTTGTGCTGATATAAATACTAAGTACATACTAATGAATATATAGTGTTTTCACTGGGTTGCACACAAAAATACAGAACAAAATCATGGTAACACATATGACACTAATGCAATAAACATTAATTTAACAATATAGCATCATGAAACAGACCATACAACTCTCATATATATAACTGATAACAAAAACTATTAATAAACACAATTATTTAAACTAATTACCATCAAATGTGAGCTGAGAAATTCTTGGAATGTCATCCCCCCCCCCCTTTTGTCAGGCTTGTGTTTGTTATGTCTTGTGCTTTGTTCCCCATGTGCTCCCTTATGCCCATATTTGGTTAGTTTCCTGTTCCTGCTCCCTGATTGTGTTAATTTGATTCCAGGTGTGTCGTGTCATCCCCTCGTTATGTTCTGAGTATTTATAGAGTGTTCTGCCCCGTGTTTCCTGTCCAGTATTGTTTGTCTTACCCCTGTGCTACGTGTGTGTTCCTGCCTGTTCTAATGTCTTCTTTATTTGGAATAATAAAGACTGTATCCTTGGAAATCTCCGACATCTCTGTGTCTCCTCGTTCCAGCACAGTAGGCACGCCTGTCACCTTTGAGTTTCTTGTTCTTTTTTTCTTTTATTCATATATATATATATATATATATATATATATATATATATATATATATATATTTTTTTTTTTTTTTAAATATACATTTAGCATTATTTTACTGTACAAATTACATTAAATGTAAGGTTGGATCTATTACATAATCTAAAAATGTCTGTAGTTTTCTATAAGGGATATGTTTTGGTGTAGAGTTAGGTTTAGGGGATAGAAAATGCAGTTTATATAGTAGAAAAAAACATTATGCCTATGAAATGAACCCACAAAAAAATGGAAACCTGTGTGTGTGTGAGAGAGAGAGAGAGAGTGTGTGTGTGTGTGTTAGAGGTGGCTGTGAGTGTCACAGGTTGCAATGTGAGCTTTATTGCATGACGAGTGAGAGGAGGAGGAGTGTGATACGGCCATTGGAACAGAGAGACAGAGAGAGAGAGAGATTTTTTTATTTTATTTATTTATTTTTTCAAACTTAATTTTATTACAATACAATGGACATACAAAACCCCGCAGAAAAATCAACCATCCATCTTGAACAAGCCTAAATTACCTCAACACAAAAGAAAAACAGCTCTTCTTCCACTACTTCACAAAGAACCCCATTTAAACACCAAATTGTTTCAAACATTAGAAGATTGTGTATTATTTTATGATAATAGAAATCAATTAAAATCCTGGATTTTACAAGTTTAGAGAAAACAGCTACTAGACTTTTGTTAATATTCATGTCAATTTTCTCTTTTCTAGTGACATAACTTGCCATTTTTGCTTGCCCCAACAAAAAAAGTGTCAACTGAGACTTATAACGCCTCCTTCTAACATACTTAAAACCACAACTGAAAAATTTCATTGAAAACATGACATTGAAAAAAATTAAAAAGCATCCCCAGCATATCAAAAAGGGGTTTCAACCTTTCACAATACATAAATGCATGAAAAAGGGTTTATCTTTGTAAACAAAAAGGGCAACAATCAGTACCGTCAGAATTAAACAAAGAGATAAAAACATTTACAGGTGTGGCACCATGCAATATTCTCCTTTGCAAATCCCCAGTTTTCTTTACCAAAGGTGACTTATATAAAGCTCTCCATTCTGGTTTTTCATCTACATTAAGCTGAAATACATCTCTCCAAGATGTGTCGGACTTATTATTTAAAAAAAGTTTTATTAAAAGCTTTTACACAATTTTTATATACACATTTGCCAGGTGCAATTTCTGAACCCACAATGATTAAATCTTCACAGTCTAACAGCATACCATTACATTCTCCCATACTTGGGACATATACTTAAATTTGGGAAAGGGTCTTTACGATTAAAATTAATAGGCCCCTTTGAATATTGGTCCAACAGTTCTTTTTCCTCTCCAGTGAGAGCCGAGCTCCTAATTTCAAGAGCCTTTTGAATAATTCTACAAGATCTGAGTCTCAAATGTTCAGCAGTTGCAGTCACATTTTTGAAATCAGGTCCTGCTATTTAATACAATTTACTGACTGTTGTCACCTCGGCAATCCACAAAGTTCTTTCTGGTATAGAAAAAGATGTTTCATGTGACAGATCCAGTCGCGAACCGCAGACTAAAGGTTCTTGCAGTAACCAGAAAAGAGAAAAAACATTGTTTCCTCTATTAATCCTGAACAGAGACCAGACTTTAAACAAATTGCGATAAAAAAAACTGGAGAATCACAGAGTTTTAGTCTTTGAGGATCTAGCCAAAACAAAGCTTTCTCCAGTCCTAAACCTTCAATGTTCCAGAGAATTGCACAGGCAGCACCCACCCAACTTGACTCCATAGGAAACGATAAAAGTCTTTGTATATACTGAAGGCGAAAAGCAGCTGTTCTGCTATGCAGATGTATTAGTCCAAGTCCTCTTTCTTCTTTTGACAGGTACAACACACTTTTCTGTACCCAGTGCAACTTATCCCAGAAGAAGTCAATTAAGATTGACTGGATTTTTGCTAATACATCAGCTGGAGGGTCTATACAGATTAAACGGTGCCACAGTGCAGAGGCTACTAAGTTATTAACAATCAAAATACGACCCTTATAGGACATTTTTGGAAGTAAATACTTCCACTTATCCAGTCGTCCTTTAACTTTCTCAACAATGCCTTCAAAATTATTATTTTTTTTTTTATACAAAATTTTAAAATAACACTCATAAATATTTAAAACCATTTCTGGTTCACTTCAGACCATCAGGAAGCCTTGGTTCCCCTTTTAACCATTTTCCAACTAAAAAGGTTTCACTCTTTTTCCAGTTCACCTTGGCAGAAGAAAGAAATTTAAAAGCTTCCAAAATCTTTAGCAATACACTGACATCACTGTTCCACTGATTAAAACGATCACATCATCAGCATAGGCTGATAACTTAAAACTGTGACCACAGTTGGGTATATGTAATCCACACACATCAGATCTTATTTTCTTTAAAAAGGGTTCTAATGCTAAAGAATATAGCATTCTTGACAATGCACAACATTGTCTGACACCCCTGTACACTCTAAAAGGAGAGCATAAGTCACCATTCATTTTTAAAACACTCTCAACTTCACTATATAAGGTTAATCATTGAAATAAAACCAGAATCAAAACCAAAAGCTTTCATAACACTCCATAAATACAAATGCTTGACTCTATCAAAAGCTTTCTCTTGGTCAATCAATATTAGCCCAAAGTCTAAATCAAAAAGTTTACCACCATCTAGAATGTCTCTAATAAAATAAATATTATCTGAAATTCTCCTGCCTGGCACACAATAAGATTGATCAGGATGAATCACATGTTCCATAGCCTTACCCAATCTAATTGCAAGGGCTTTAGAGAGCAATTTTTAATCGTTGCATAACAGGCTTACAGGCCTCCAGTTACCAATCTCATTAAGATCTTCTTTTTTTTTTGGTAACAATGTTATAACTGCCCTGCGGCACCTGTGTGGCAAAAGTTAATTTTTCAGACTCTCGTTAAAAACTGTTACTAATTCTGGGCCTACCTCTGACCAAAAGGCTTTATAAAATTCAACCGTTATGCCATCTATTCCGGGTGTTTTACCAATTTCCATCTTCTTCGATGTATCTTCAATTTCTTCTAAACTTAAAGTTTTACTAATTTCATTATTAACATCTTCGGCTATCTGTGGTAAGTTTTTTAAAAAACCAAGATGATCATCTTTTACTTCTAAAATGTCACTTTTATATAAATCCTTATAGAACTGTACAGCTCTTTTCCTGATATCTACAGGACTAGTCAATAAAACTCAGTTTTCAGACCGCAAGGCATGGATAATTTTTTTTCTGGCCGTTCTTTTTCTCCAGATTAAAAAAAAAAAAAAAAAATTGAAGGAGCATCCATTAACTCAACACTTTGATACCGAGATCTAATTATAGCACCTTGTGTAGTCAAACCCAGCAACTCAGCACTAAATTATTTTTCTTCTTAACATTTTCCATGACATTGCCGTCTTTCGTAAAAAATTGGAACATCTTGTAATTTCATTAACTCTTCTTCCAAGACACTCATTGACTCTTTAATTTCCTTTGTGGCATTTTGCTTATATTGCTGACTTAATTGCTTAACTTGCACCTTTCCAAAATCCCACCACTGTTGCAATGACAAAAAAAGTGGGTTCCCATAAAAGGAGCTGAACCAAGCACCGCCACTTCGGGAGGTTCTGCAGCATGTGCCGCCACCTCAGGAGAAGCTGCAGCGGGTGCCATCACCTGGGGCAGTTCTGTAGTGGTGTACGCAGCCCAAATGCAACATAAAGCGATTCCCATCAGGTGAAGCGCTTTGGACAGGGGAATTGGAGCATGAACAGGAGGGTTAAAGTGAGCTGGTTTGGGGATACCAGCAGTGCGTGCTGACACCAGCGGTGGATCCCTCACACTGGACACCAGGATAGGATGGTGAAGAACTGACCTTGAATCTCTGGGTGTGGCAGACAGGACGTGACAAGATTTAGGATGATCAGCTGAGACGTGACGAGATTCTGGCAGATCAGCTGAAACGTGATGTGACTCTGGGAGATCAACGGTGACGTGCTGAGACTCTGGAAGGTCAGCGGAGACGTGAAGAGACTCATGACGGTCAGTTGAGACATGACTTGACTCGTGAAGATTAACTGTGACTGGGCTTGACTCTGGATGATTAGTTGTGACGTGGTGTGACTCTGGATGACCAGTGACTTGACTAGACTCACAATGATCAGAAGAATCAGAATCAGAATGAGCTTTATTGGCCAGGTATGCTTACACATACGAGGAATTTGTTTTTGTGACAGAAGCTCTACAGTGCAACAGAAAGACAGCAACAGGACAGGGCACAGATAATAAAAGAATAATTTACAAATAGGCAATGTACAAATAGCAAAAACACAATATATAGACAATTATGGTGTACAGGTCTAATATGTGCAGATCTGAAATGAAAAAAATAAGTATGTGTGTTGAATAAATAATTTATAATAGTGTTGTATGTTCCACTTTTAATGTCAAGTGTTCATGAGATGGATTGCCTGAGGGAAGAAACTGTTCCTGTGTCTGGTCGTTCTGGTGCTCAGAGCTCTGTAGCGTCGACCAGACGGTAACAGTTCAAAGAGGGAGTGTGCTGGATGTGAGGGGTCCAGAGTGATTTTGCCAGCCCTTTTGCTCACTCTGGATGAGTACAGTTCTTGGAGAGTGGGGAGGGTTGTACCAATGATTCGCTCAGCAGTCCGGACTACCCTCTGTAGTCTTCTGAGGTCAGATTTGGTGGCTGAGCTGAACCAGACAGTTATTGAAGTGCAGAGGACGGATTCAATGATGGCGGAGTAGAACTGATTCAGCAAGTCCTGTGGCAGGTTGAACTTCCTCAGCTGGCGAAGGAAGTACAACCTCTGCTGGGCCTTTTTCACAATGGAGTCTATGTGATTGTCCCACTTCAGGTCCTGGGAGATGGTGGTGCCCAGGAATGTGAATGACTCCACTGCAGTCACAGTGCTGTTCATGATGGTGAGTGGGGGGAGTGCAGAGGGGTTCCTCCTGAAGTCCACGATCATCTCCACAGTTTTGAGCGTGTTGAGCTCCAGGTTGTTAAGACTGCACCAGACAGCCAGCTCCTTAACCTCCTGTCTGTAGGCAGACTCGTCACCGTCCTGGATGAGGCCGATCAGTGTGGTGTCGTCTGCAAACTTCAGGAGCTTGACAGAGGGGTCTTTAGATGTGCAGTCGTTAGTGTACAGGGAGAAGAGCAGTGGGGAGAGAACACAGCCCTGAGGAGCTCCAGTGCTGATCGTACGAGTGCTGGATGTGTATTTTCCCAGCCTCACTAGCTGCTGCCTGTCTGTCAGGAAGCTGGTGATCCACTGACAGATGGAGGTGGGGACGGAGAGTTGAGTTAGTTTGTTCTGAAGGGTGTCCGGGATGATGGTGTTAAAAGCGGAGCTGAAGTCTACGAACAGGATCCTCACATAAGTCCCTGGTCTGTCCAGATGCTGCAGGATGAAGTGCAGTCCCATGTTGACTGCATCATCCACAGACCTGTTTGCTCTGTAGGCAAACTGCAGGGGGTCCAGTAAGGGTCCAGTGGAGGACTTCAGATAAGCCAAAACCAGTCTTTCAAATGACTTCATGACCACAGATGTTAGAGCCACAGGTCTGTAGTCATTAAGTCCAGTAATTTTGGGTTTCTTTGGGACGGGGATGATGGTGGAGCGTTTGAAGCATGAGGGGACTTCGCACAGCTCCAGAGATCTGTTGAAGATCTGTGTGAAGATGGGGGCCAGCTGGTCAGCACAGATTTTTAGGCAGGCTGGTGACACACCGTCTGGGCCTGGTGCTTTCCTTCTTTTGTTCTTCCTGAAGACCTGGCGCACCTCATCTTCGCTGATCTGAATTGCAGGTGTGGGGGAGACGGGGGTTGCTGGAGGTGTGAATGGTTGTGTGAATGGTTGTGTGGAGAGGTGTTCAGGGCGGGTGTGGGGTGTTTTTTCAAACCTACAATAGAACTCGTTCAGACCGTCTGCCAGGTGTTGATTCTCCAGAGTGCTGGGGGATGGTGACTTGTAATTGGTGATTTCTTTCATACCTTTCCACACTGAAGCAGAATCACTGGAAGAGAATTTTTTCCTTAGCTTGCCGGAATAATTCCTCTTTGCCACTCTGATCTCCTTTTCCAGTGTGTATTTGGCCTGTTTATACAAGACTTTATCCCCCTTTCTGTAAGCATCTTCTTTGGCCTGACGGAGCTGTCTGAGTTTTGCAGTGAACCATGGTTTGTCGTTGTTGTAAGTTAGATGAGTCTTGGTAGGAATGCACATATCCTCACAGAAACTGATGTAAGATGTTACAGTCTCTGTGAGCTCATCCAGATCATTTGCGGCAGCTTCAAAAACAGTCCAATCAGTAAGGTCGAAACAGGCTTGTAAATCCCACTCTGTTTCATTAGTCCATCTTTTAACAGTTCTTAATACAGGTTTTCCAGATTTGAGTTTCTGCCTGTAGGTCGGTATAAGATGAACCAAACAGTGATCAGAGAGTCCTAGAGCTGCCCGTGGGACAGAGTGATATGCATCCTTTATCGCTGTGTAGCAGTGATCCAATATATTACTGTCTCTGGTGGGACATGTAACATGCTGTCTGTATTTTGGCAGTTCACGGGAGAGATTTGCTTTATTAAAGTCCCCGAGAATGATTAAAACAGAGTCCGGGTGTTGTTGTTCTGTCTCTGTGATCAGATCAGCTAGTTTCTGTAAAGCGGAGCTCACGTGCGCTTGCGGAGGAATGTAAACACTCACCAGAATGAACGAGTGAATCTCCCGCGGCGAGTAGAAAGGCTTACAGTTAATGAAGAGCGTTTCTAGATCTGAACAGCACATCTTCTTTAACACAGTTACATCTGTACACCACCTCTCATTGATGTAAAAGCACGTCCCGCCGCCGCGTGATTTCCCCGTTGATTCTGCCTCACGATCCGCTCTAAACAGCTGAAAGCTCGGAAGATGTAACGCGCTGTCCGGAATGGCGTCGTTCAGCCAGGTTTCCGTGAAACACAGAGCAGCAGAGTTTGAAAAGTCCCTGTTTGTCCGGGAGAGCAGAAGGAGTTCGTCCGTTTTGTTGGGTAGAGAGCGGAGATTCGCCAGATGGATGCTAGGCAACGCCGTTCTAAATCCACGCTGTCTGAGCTTCACGAGCGCGCCGGCTCGCTTCCCCCGTCTGCGCGTCCTGAAGCGTTTGACCAGAGCTACGGCTCCGCCAACAACAATGTCCAGCAAAACGTCCGAATAATCAAAAACCGGTAAAAGATTCTGTGGTGTGTTCTGCCGAATGTTCAGCAGATCATCCCTAGTAAAACTGATGGTGTTTGAGAAACAAAAAACAGGAAAAACGAACAAAAACAGTACAAACACTGAAGAGCGAAGCACAGTAGCTGCCATCTGCCAGCTGCCAGCTGCCATCTGCGGCGCCATCTTAGATCTATCTTCAATCCATCTTAGATCTGATCAACTATGATCTGACTGGATTCACAAAGATCGACTATAACTTGATTGGGCTTTTTAACATCAACTATGACTCGACTTGGCTCATTACTGGCAGCAATGACATGACGGGGTGTTGTTGTGGCCGCCATTTTGTGAACGGGCTCCGGTGTCGCCGCCATTTTGTGAGTGCGCTCTGGTGCGTCTGCCATTTCAGTCACAGACGCAGTGTCTCGTTCCTCTTCCACGACACCCACAGTAAACAAAGAGTCAGCACACAGCAAAGCATAGTCCATAAAGTCCTTTAAACTACAATTAAACTTCCTTCGGTTAAACATGACTTAATGGGCTCATTTAATCCAAAATGAAAAATGTCTTTTAATATGACCTCATCAAAGGGTACCCTGTAATTTATCTCACAGAATTGAGTGACGTACTCCTCAATAGATGAACTCCCTTGTCTCAGGTCGAGCAGCTGGTCGAATGGATCCATACCTGGCCAGGGTTCCTTAGAAAAGCCACTGGATCCTCGAGCTTAAACAGACAGAGCTGTGTGAAAAAGGGAAGCTGGAAACACATGGAAGGCGACACCGCAAAACACAGAATGGCACGGGAAGGCAGCTAGCGCTAGAAGAGAGCTATACGCAGATCAATACTCGGCAACTAGATCAGGATCTGAGAGTGCTTTATGTATTGTATGTAATAGCTCTTAGGTGAGCGTGTGATTGATGACAGCTGTGTGATCAGTGCAATCAGCTGTGAGTGTGTGTGTGTGTGTCGTCAGTGCAATGGATGATGGGTATTGTAGCTCGTGGGTGACATGCAACAGTAGTGTAGTGGAAGAGTAAATGTGGTGGAAGGGCGACCTCTGATGGTGAATGGACGGAAGACCATGAACCGGATTCGTGACAGAGCCCCCCCCCCAAGGAGCGGCTTCCAGACGCGGCTACTCAGAACAATCCAGGAGGGCGGTGGAGCGGAGGCGGAACAGGGGGAGGGACGGAGGGCCAAGTCCGTGAGGAAGTGAAGAAACCCAGAACTGAGGCAAAGCTGGCAGAGCAGGGCACCAAAGCGGAGCAGACAGTACTAGAGCTCACCAGGGTGGAGCAGACGGGACAGGAGCCCATCAGGGCGGAGCAGACGGAGCAGGAGCCCACCAGGGTGTAGCAGAAGATCTCCACGGCAGAGCATAAGATCTCCAGATCTGAGCAGAAGACCACCACGGTGGAACAGATGACCACCAGACTGGAGCAGTTGACCACCACGGCGGAGCAGATGGAACAGTCAGAGCAGAAGACCACCACGGCAGAGCAGACAGAACAGAAGGAACTGAGGACCACGGCAAGAACTGGGACCTAGGAAACACAAGACAGACAGAGTATTTATGGCCCCAAGGGCCAAGGCAGGGAACAAAGGAAGTCCATCAGCATTTTCCCTGATGACAGCCAAGCGGGCAAACAATCCATAATCAGGTTCTCAGGCACAGGGTGAAAGAGATGGCCTCCTTGGTCAGTTCAGAGCGGGACAAAAGTTCATGAGCGGCCTCTGTGGCCGTGACAGGGCAGGATGAAAGTTAACAGATGGCCTCCATAGCCGTGACTGGACAGGACGAGAGTTCAGGGACAGCCCTTCTGGCTGTGACAGGACAGGCAAAGAGTTCACAGAAGGGCCTCCATAGCTGTGAATGGACAGGACGAGAGTTCAGGGATAGCCCTTCTGGCTGCGACAGGACAGGCAAAGAGTTCACAGACAGCCTCCATAGCCATGACAGGGCAGGATGAGAGTTCAGGGACAGCCCTTCTGGCTGCGACAGGACAGGCAAAGAGTTCGTGAGTCGATACCACTGACACCTCCGAAGGTTGCCGCCACCTTTGGAGGTTCTACAGTGGTAACAGTCTCCTTGATTTTGACATGACAGGCTGAGAGTACATTGCTGGGTGCCACCACCATAAAAGGAGCTGAAGCGAGCACCGCCGCTTCGGGAGGTTCTGCAGCATGTGCTGCCACCTCAGGAGAAGCTGCAGCGGGTGCCATCACCTGGGGCAGTTCTGTAGTGGTGTACGCAGCCCAAATGCAACAAAGCGATTCCCATCAGGTGAAGCGCTTTGGACAGGGGAATTGGAGCAGGAACAGGAGGGTTAAAGTGAGCTGGTTTGGGGATACCAGCAGTGCGTGCTGACACCAGCGGTGGATCCCTCACACTGGACACCAGGATAGGATGGTGAAGAACTGACCTTGAATCTCTGGGTGTGGCAGACAGGACGTGACAAGACTTAGGATGATCAGCTGAGACATGACGACATTCTGGCAGATCAGCTGAGACGTGACAAGATTCTGGCAGATCAGCTGAGACATGATGTGACTCTGGGAGATCAGCTGTGACGTGATGAGACTCTGGAAGGTCAGCGGAGACGTGAAGAGACTCATGACGATCAGTTGAGACATGACTTGACTCGTGAAGATTAACTGTGACTGGGCTTGACTCTGGATGATTAGTTGTGACGTGGTGTGACTCTGGATGACCCAGCTGTGACGTGGTCTGACTCGTGACGATCAACGGTGACTCGACTAGACTCACAATGATCAACTATGATCTGACTGGATTCACAAAGATCGACTATAACTTGATTGGGCTTTTTAACATCAACTATGACTCGACTTGGCTCATTACTGGCAGCAATGACATGACGGGGTGTTGTTGTGGCCGCCATTTTGTGAACGGGCTCCGGTGTCACCGCGGTTTTGTGAGCGCGCTCTGGTGCGTCTGCCATTTCAGTCACAGACGCGGTGTCGCGTTCCTCTTCCGCGACACCCACAGTAAACAAAGAGTCAGCACACAGCAAAGCATAGTCCATAAAGTCCTTTAAACTACAATTAAACTTCCTTCGGGTAAACATGACTTAATGGGCTCATTTAATCCAAAATGAAAAATGTCTTTTAATATGACCTCATAAAAGGGTACCCTGTAATTTATCTCACAGAATTGAGTGACGTACTCCTCAATAGATGAACTCCCTTGTCTCAGGTCGAACAGCTGGTCGAATGGATCCATACCTGGCCAGGGTTCCTTAGAAAAGCCGCTGGATCCTCGTGTGGCCGAGTATCCTGTAACGGAGCAAACAAGACGTGAGACGTGCGGATCCATGTGCAAAGCTTTTATATACAGTGACGGGTCAGAACACAGTCAGGGTCAAACAACAGCAAACAGGTATGGCATGGGCAAGACACAGAGTAATCCTAGGACAAGCGTGGGTTGACAATCGGCGAACAGTATCCAACAGAGTAAGGCAGAGAGATAATCCAGGTACAAGAGCAAAAGTCCAGGCAGGGAATAAACAGAGTCCAAACAGTGAGACAAGGGTAAATACAGGGAACACAGACTAGAAAACAACAAACAGGTTCCGTATCGCAGCTAACACTAGGGGAGTGATAAACGCAGGACAACACTGGAACTGAACAGAAACACAGAATGGCACAGTAAGGCAGCTAGCGCTAGAAGAGAGCTATACGCAGATCAATACTCTGCAACTAGATCAGGATCTGAGAGTGCTTTATGTAGTGTATGTAATAGCTCTTAGGTGAGCGTGTGATTGGTGACAGCTGTGTGATCAGTGCAATCAGCTGTGAGTGTGTGTGTGTCGTCAGTGCAATGGATGATGGGTATTGTAGTTCGTGGGTGACATGCAACAGTAGTGTAGTGCAAGAGTCAATGTGGTGGAAGGGCGACCTCTGATGGTGAATGGACGGAAGACCATGAACCGGATTCATGACAATAAACAATACACAGAACATCATTAACACACCGCAGGTCACTGAAAACCAAGACTATAATATGCAAATTATATTTTTAGTCTACCATCTACTAAATTCATGAACATCATTTCAACATTAATACTATAAAACTGTAACCTTTGATTTTTCCTGGTTTTCCATATTGCCAGTTTTGCAGTTCCTATTAGCTAATTTAACAGACACACCTTCCTTCTTCTTTCTGAAAAAGAGAGAGACTCCGAGCCTCAGAGAGACAGCGGGGCAGGGGTGGCTGATGGGAGCGCGGGCTGCTTGTGGCGGTCGCCATACTGTCTGGCCGCCCCTGACTGCGGAGTCACTCCTGCACACAGGAAATTAGAGTTTCCAGCTTCCCTTTTTCACACAGCTCTGTCTGTTTAAGCTCAGATCCAGCGATATTAGCACAGAGCTTACTTTCATTCTGTGCTACACTCGCTGTACTCACAGACTGCAGGATTTCACTGTTTCTGCTGCTCATGTTCAGGGTTAGGGACTGGAAGAGACCAATCAGAAAACAGAGCCCCCCAAACACCCACAACACTATAATAATTTCCCTCAATGCCTTAGAATCATAACAGCAAGATTTGGACAAGAATGCTTGTGTTTTTGTCATTCAAACAAACAAACAAATAAATAGTTTAATTTTTTTGTTAAATGTTTGTTTACAGTTAAGAAGAGGAAATAGTTACAAAAACATAAGTATTAATAATAACAATAATAATAATAATAATAATAATAATAATAATATTAGTAGTAGTAGTAGGAGCAATATTAGTAGTAGTAGTAGTAGTATTAAATTGACAGTAATTATTAAATGCTATACTTATTGTTATTTTAGTTACATTGAGATACTATTGTAGTTTGTATTAAAATTTTTAACCAGTTTTCTATTTTTATATTTTAATTTTAATTTCAGTGAAAGTTTTAGTAATTTGTTGTGTTTTTCTCAATTTTAGTTTTAGTTTTTAGTTTTTTAGTAATTCATTTTTATTGCTTTCATTTTAGTTTCAGTTTTAGTTTTCATTAACTATAATAACCCTGATACTCATTCCTCTTAGCCAACTCATTCATAAGCACTTCATTACAAACTATTTAAAAACTGGCCATCAGTAAATCAATGACAATTTTGTTTGAAGGCGAGTTCTCTCACTGAATGATTAGAATCACTTCACTCAATTACGGAGGTGTTTGCATATTAAAATAAACCCTAGACCTGCAGTAATGTTCTGCTGATGGGCTGCTGGCTCCTGCTTCACGTTTAATGCTCCTTATATTGTCCTCCAGTTAATCTGTGTCTCGACAGGATCTTTCTTTCGGTTTCTTGTTTCTGTTCTGGACGGCAGCCGGACGTCAGCACACGAAACATATTTGTCGTGGAAGGACAGGCCTCTTCTCAGGTCAGTGATTCTGAAACCATTAGCGCTGGATGAGGATTCAGTAATGAGAAGATGAATGTGATCTGCTTTACACAATCTCAGACAACATGAGAATTTATTGGTTTTATTACCAAGCTGAGAGACACTGATCCAAAATGTGCATAAGAGTTTATGTAGATTTTTTTTTCTCATAAATTCCGACAATTCCTTAGTAAACCTTAACAATGCATTTTGTAAGGGATGCAGTGAGTGTTTTATAGCAAACCACTGAAGAAATTTACCCTTATTTACCTTCTAAACTTTGCCAATTTTAAGACAGTCACAGATAAAATATACACATAGGAGTTCATTATAAAAGATTTTATGTTGTGATGTATTTGTTGCTATGTTATGACAGATGTGTTGTATGTTATGACAGATTCTTAACACATAATATTTTAACTAAAAGTTAAGCAGGCACTAATTACTATTAACTAATAACTATTAACTGTGTTATAAAACCGTGACCTTTAAAACAGTGCTGCATTTATTTTATTTTATTTTATTTTATTTTATTTTATTTTATTATTTTTTTTTATTGTGAATGATTGACAGAACTAAAATAAAATGTTAATATTAATATGCTCATTACACCTAAAATGATTCACTTATAAAAAATGACTCCATTTATATCCCTTACACATAAATACAAGTTGAATGTAAATTTTATAGGAATCTAAATTCCAGTGGATTAATCCTGCCTGATTCACTGAACTGCTGACATGTCTGTCAATAGAGACATCAGATGAAAGACAAATCAACATGTCTTAAATTATTACAGACATGTTTTTAATTTGCCTCTGTCCTTTGCTATCAGGACCCCTTCAGACGCCCACACCTGCTGCTGAACACACACACACACACACACACACACGCACGCACGCACGCACGCACGCACACACACACACACACACGCACTCACACACACACAAACATTTGTGTGTAATCTAAATAAGGGCATGCTTTGAACTTTTTTCATTAAATTAATGAATTAAACTATAAATTAAAAAAATATATATTTAATAATAATAATAATTTTTACATTTGAGTGAAATTCCCCTTGGTGTCACAGAAGGGAATGCATTACGTAACATTAACCAACAATGAGCAATATATTTTTACAGCATTTATTAGCCTTTGTTATTGTTAGTTTAAAAAAAAAAAAAATTGTGTTAATGTTACACTGTTTTACACGGTTTTTACAGTAACTTACTGGCAACACTGTTGCCAGTAAGTTACTGTAATTAAGATTTACAGTAGCAAACTGTATTTGATTTACAGTCACAAACTGTACTATTTTACAGCAAATTACTGTAAAAATAATCCAATTCATCAGTATACTACTGTAATTCATTCATTTTAATATAGATTTCATTACATTTTTATACTTAATTATTTTTTTTTACTCTACATAGGTACTACTGGCATTCAATTAAAACAGACACAATAATTACAAAATATCAAATTCTTTATTAAAAAAAATTGTATGTATAACACTTAAAAATACAGTCTTCCGATGCTGGAACAGTGCATCTTCACCATTTCTCCTGTCTTAGGATGTTTTGCAGTGCATTATGGTGTTACCTCTGGATTTATCCTCACAAAAATACATAGCCATTTGCAAAATCCAAGTGCTGCTCCAAAATGTGGCCACCACCTTTGCTCACCATCCACTTTGTTAGTGACAGAAATGTCTTCTCTGAAAAACAAGAAGTAGAAGTGACACACTTTTAAAAGGCAAACCCCATATAAAACACACAAACCTCTCAAAACCATAGCTGTTCTCTTATCATGAATGATCAGTCTCAGGGTGGCTGGCATGCTCATGTTTTTGTTGATGCTTCATTGCAGTTGCCTTTAAAACACAAATACAAAAAAAAAAAAAAAAAAAAAAAATGCAGTAAATATTAAATTATTTTAAAAACTATAACAAACTAATTCTAAAACTAGAAAGGCATTAACTACTAACACCTGAACAAAATTTCACATTAGTTAACTTAATGTTAACATAAGATAAGCGTTACTCGCTAAAAAATAATTTTAATTCGGTAACTTAATTCAATAAGCTGACAAAAGTCGTTTGTAACAACAGCGCAGTTTACCATAGTAAAGTTTGTTACCACCATGTTGACGGGTAAATGTTACTAGGTTAAACTGGTGTGCAAAAATCTGACACAAACACACAGACAAACATACATATATTTTTACCTTGCTTGCTGGTCTTATTCTCTCGTAAGGTGCATCGACACACAGTGTAGATATTCTCTGGAGCTCTTCCGCTCTCGCGGGTTCACCCCCGGCGCAAAACCCCGCGGCACTAGGACAAACGGATTTTCCAATCATTACAAGCGATGTAACACGTCCAGTGTAGTCAGTGCCAAGATGTTGCGGCGTTGTAGAAACGGTGTTGGGCAAATCGTGTCAATCCAAATGTAAGAAATGAGGAAAATAAAACAACCTCAACAGAATGGCACCAAAGAGGCCGTTATGGCAAATACAGCAGTATACAGCATTTAAAAAAAATACAGTAAGTCTCTATATGTGGGGTATGATGTCACAGAAAATTCCCATGATGCAAAGGGTATTACAGTTATTTACTGTAAAGGGAATTTGCAGTATTATACTAAGTGGTATACTGTAAATAACTGTAGAAATTACAGAAATGTCTAACAATGTAGTTCAGTGAATAAAATCTTAAAATAAAATATTAATATCAACTATTAAATAAAATGATGCATTTTTGTTAAATAGAACGTCACTTTTCCTCACTGAAAATTAAATCTAAAATGATCTTTCATGTTTTAAAGCAGTAATTACACTGAAAGGCATATAGTATATACATCTACGTAACATAAAAGATGTTTTTAACTTTCGCTTTATTTTACTCTTTTTATGTTGCATGTGCGTTCTTTTGTTGAGGTATAAGCAGTAGTTTTAGCGCTGTGTAAATAGCGTCTGTGAGTACAGACTGTATAATTGTTGTGTGTGATGGAGATGACCTGATGTTCGGTGAGTCTCGCACACGTGTGCAGGGGATTGTGGGATGGCTCCCCTGGGCCGCTGGACCACACATGTGGAGAGCATGAATTCAGCGCTGGCTCCACAACACACACACACACACACAGACAAAGAGAGAGGAATGAAGCAGAGCCTGATGTTTCTGCTCCCTCAAAGGAAGTGCAGGAGCGGCTTCCTGTTCGGCCTCTGGATGGGCTTTCATATGTTGACTTCAGTCGTAATGGATGTTTGAAAAATATCTGTCATGTAGATGGAGCTCAACACATTTCTGCTCTCATTTGCTTGTTTTTGTTGATTATTATGTCATTTATTTATTCATTACAAAACCAAACAAACAAATAAAATAATGACATCTATTAGTTATCATTCAATCATTATTATCAAGTAGTGTTGTCGTGGTCACTATTATCATTTATCTTCATTTATCTTTGGTTAATTACATGTTGTTATGAAGCCTGTTATATGATGTTTTGTGTAAATATTTATTTTGTTCATGGTAGATGTAAATTAAGGGGGTTAAAATAGATCATATTTGAGTTATTGTTAAAATGTATGAAGTGGCTGATTTTCTGACTAGTCACATATAATCAGCCCAATAGAGGGCTTTGACAGATATGTTCATGGTTGAGCTTGATATTCTCTCTCCAAGATAATCAAAAACTAAAAAAAGATAAATAAATAAAATAAAATAAAATAAAATTAAAATAAAATAAAATAAAATAAAATAAAATAAAATAAAATAAAATAAAATAAAATAAAATAAAATAAAATTAAATAAAATTAAAGTAAACTAAATAAAATAAATTAAATTAAATTTTTGAAATTGAAAATGTACTTAGTTTCAGTCTTCGTAAACCAAAATATATTTCAAATTAACCTACATTTAGGCTAAATTCAAATGTGGATGGAATAGTCTAAAGATCAAAACTAGATTTATTAATATTAATTGTATTTTATTTATTTATTTTATTTTTTTTATTTTTTTTTTTTTTGGAACATTGTAATGATTTTTTTCTTGCTGATTTTTATTCAAATGTGTAATGTTGCTCACATGTTATAGATAACAAATAAAGTATATAATATTGTGATGTGAATGTATTTTCTTGGATTGAAATATATGGAAATATATGGAATATATATATATATATATATATATATATATATATATATATATATTTTTTTTTTTTTTTTTTTTTTTTTTTTTTTTTAATGTGTGGGTATACATATGTGTGTATTACAACTTTGTGGTAATAATGCTGTGAGTTATCTTTTAACTTTTTTTTTTTTTTTTTTTAACTATATTGTAAATGAGTAGTGCCTTGTCCTGCTACTTACAAAAAAAAGTAATTTTATTACAGCAATTTTTCCACGTTTGCCTATTTGCTACTGTAAATAGTCTTAAGGAAAAGTCAGACAGTTGTTCAATTGCGTATGAGTGTTTCAGGAGGCGGTTTAATAAGCTCAGTAATGTGCAGAGGAGAGCTGCTGAAACCTGAGTCTCTGCCGTGCACTCCTGCAGCTCTCTCTGGGACTCTCGGCTTGGCCCGAACTTAATTGTGTCCCGATATAAACAACAGGGTTAGTGTGAGATCACAGCAGCAGCTGGGACTCAACCGACTGAGACGAGACTGAACCGTCACACTCACAGCAGCAGATATGAGAGATATCAAACAACTCATGATGAGCGCTGTGGGACATCAATGCAGCGCAGGGACTTTGATCGCATTTATATCACAGAATTATATATAACAACGCAGTAGAAAAAATACTTTAGGCTAATAATCGTAGCTTAAAGAATGAAAAGACAGAAATGAATATTAATTGCAAAAACTTTAGGAAAATCTAAAATTTGTTGAGAAAATGGTAACCAAACAATGGTAACATCTAAGTTAACTGGTTTTATTCAGGTCAAAAATAGGCAACACTTTATTTTATGGTGTCCTTTTTATATATGTTACATGTACTTACTATAGTAATAACAGTAAATTATACATAATTACATGCAATAACCTTAAACCGAACCCTAATCCTAACCTTAACCTTGTAAATGTGTAATTACACTGTAACAAGGACACTGTCAAATAAAGTGTAACCCAAAAATAGTATTTAATATCGCAGAATCAACCTAATAACATTCATGTATACCAACAAAACTCAGTTTTATGTGTTAAATCAGACAGAAATAGCTCTTTAAGGCAACAATTGCAGGTCATAACATTTTAAAGTGCAGTTTTTGATTAAAAAAATATTAATTGTGTATTAACATATGCTCAAAAAGGATATAGACAGTTAAACCACACTTATACATTAAAAACAAAAATATCAACTCAAATGTTCTTTATTTTAACGCAAGATAGTGGCATGAACACTTTTCAGTAACACTTTATTTGAGCATGCTTATTAGCATGGATATTACTAGCATATTGGCTGTTTATTAGAATGTATAAAGCACATATTCTGCATGACCATATTCTAGATCCATTAAACCTATGCCATACCTAAACATAACAACTACCTTATTAACTATTAATAAGCAGAAATTAGGAGTTCATTGAGGTAAAAACTGTAGTTAATAGTTAGTTAATAGTGAGAACTGGTCCCCAAACTAAAGTATGATTTCTTTTCAAATCAAAATGTGACATAATGAAGGTTTATAGGATTGAAACGATCAGACAATCGATTTGTTTGAAATCAAAGTATTGTGTTTGTGAAGCATCATGTGATTCTCTACAGCTGTGTGAACGTGAGGAGATCCAGTGTCGTTTTGTTGCTCTGATACAGTATAATTAGATATTCTGTTATCTAATGTTCAGTACTGACCCTGTGGATCCAGAGGATTGTGAGCGGAGGAGTCACGCTCAGATTGAGCCGAGCGGATCAGAAAGCCTCCTCCAGACGGCTCCAGTGAAGGTGAAGGAGGACACCCGCTCCGATCGATTTGTTCCAGCAGCCGTAATGGACAGCCAGAGGATTTCATTTCATCCAGACTCAGACGACACTCCTCCAAACCGCTCACACACACCAACTAACTACAAACAGACAGGCTACTAACTAACTAACACAGGGATGAAGCACTGAGAGTCTAGAAATAAGTCCTAACAATACAGTTTACTGTATTTGACAGCTCATGTAGATTAAAAAATGTGTTTTTCAACAGCATCTGTGAGCTTGATCTCATATTAAAACTTTCATTGAACATCACTGTATTACATCATTTAAATACAAAACATAGACTGTAGTAGTTTAAGTGTTACAAATATTTAAAGGCTAACAAACAATTTGAAATTAGACATTTGAGCTGGTAAAGCAACGAAAAAGTTCATCGCTGAAAAAAGCTAACATAAAGCTAAAAAGCTACATTTTTCAGAAGATTGGCAGTAGATCAGTTTCAAACAGTTATGTTTCATAACAATCTTTGTTATGTTTAGGTATGACAGGTTTAATGGATCTAGAATATGGTCATGTAGAATATGTGCTTTATATATGTGCAGTATATATATATATATATATATATACTGTGAATTTGACAGTTCATGTAGATAAAAAAATAATAACAATAATGAAAAAAAACGTGGAAATATTAAATATTACATGCATAAGCACATTCTCATAAGATATAGTCGTGAAGCTACAGTTTCAAAGTTGTTTCTCCGCACTCACTAACATTTACTTGTTCTCATTATTTCGTTTTCAATTAAAAAAAAAAAAAAAAAAAAAAAAAACATTCCTTGAACATCATTGTATTACATACTTTAAATTCAAAACATAGTTGACAGTAGTTACTAAATGGCAGGCATTACAAATATCTAAAGGCAAACAAATGAGACCTTTGACTTAGTAAAGCAGTGATGAACTTCATTCCATAACTGAAAGACCAAATCACTGAGATAATAAAATCAAGAGCATTGCTCTATGTGGGAGTTTATTACAAACGTCATCTGATTTATTCATTTCAGTCAGCAATATATCATTAATTAATACATGGTCATTTGATGAAATATTATTTGTCTTATTAATTGTTTTAGTCTTCTAAAAGCATCATGGACTTGATGGATTTCCTCATTCCTTCTGAATTATTTTCATCTCATGTTGCTTCAACACTAAAGCCTGTTAACTCTTCATTTGCTTTAAGGTCATACTAATATTCACATTATATGCTATAAATGCATGTGTTATATATGCACATTGTTTTTGATATTGGAATCAGACTTTGTGATTAAAAAATAACTATTACTTTTGTGGTCTGACTCATTTGAACCATATTTGCTCAGCCAGTTCTGCTCATTCTCCTTTGCTGTTTCATTGCTGTATTTTATGCAGCTTTAAAATGTTTTTGTGAACCAACAATTTCTAATATTTAGCCACTCAGTCATATTCTTCTCTGTGATAGAGTAATGGAGCTAAAGGCCACTTGGATGTAATTTTCGCCTAAAACAGTAATTAAAAACCACCACAGCACCTGTATATTATTGGATCATGTTGTAGCATAAATGGGTAATGGATTTGTTGTATTGGATGTACAAACATGCTCCTTATTGACTGTCCCAGTTACAATGGAATTTAATTTGTGAAATATGCCTGAAGTAAAACTGTTCTAAGATGTACCCTATTCATTAACTAATAACATAATAATAATAAATGATGTGAGATATTATGAAATACCAAAACTGATTAAAACATCAAGGAAAGAAAACAGTTTGTCCCAAACTTCTTTAACATTTCTTTTTGCACAAATTGGGTTATAATATTTTTTAATTTTTTTTTTTTTTAATGGTTTGCAATGTGGTTTCTTAGGGGGTAATTATTATTATTATTATTATTATTATTATTATTATTATTATTATTATTATTATTATTTATTGTTTTTATTATTTATTTATTTATTTTTTTTTGGTTATTGCTTTTTCAATTGAACAGGAAAATTACAAAAAAAGAAAATATTTCTTTTTAAATGTACACAATACCTGCTTCAGAACTGGACAGTAAGTCATTTTGTACTTCACATCACCCATATGAGCTCTGCAATAAACACTGCACTTTCTGAAATACTATGTTTTCACTTAAATTAACAATTTAAAATGTTCTTCATATGGCAACATTGATAAATTACCTTTTTTTTATTTCTGTCAATCTGATAAAAATTAGTTTGTTGTTGTTTGAAGACTGAAGTTGTATTTGGAGGTGTATAACTTAGGACAATAAAAAAGACAATTTGAAATGCATTTCATATTTACTAATTCAAAACAGCTTCAGGCATACATCAGTATTTTGATGCAGAGCGTCTGTGGGAAATGATAAAGAGAAGTGAATGTCATCCGGTGACATACGTCGACCCTGCCGTCTCTGCGTTCCCGGCTCGTTTCCAGCTGTCAGGGCAAAGATGGTTCCCAGGGAAGTGAATACTTCACGTGGCCCGCTGCTTCAGTCATTTTGCCCCTCCAGACGGGCCGCGATTTATTCTGCTGGGCGACTGCCAGCGTGTAAAATGCCCAATTTCAGTGGGAGCTATTTAAACTCCTGCAATCGTCTACTCTCATCATGTCGCTCATTAGCAGTAGACATTCAGTCCCACGCTCCCGAGTCCAGCATGAAGATAGTTGTAAATTTGACTTGTGATTGAAGGCTTTTCAAAAGCTTTGACTTTCTGGATTTCGAGTTATTCATGAATAAGCAGAGAACACAATGGTAGGAACAGGACGTACTCTTTGTTTGATGTCTGACAGCCCTCAGAACGGCCATACAACCTTCTTTCTGTCAAGAACATCTCTGAATATCTTCAAACAGCTCTTGCTGTTGAGCTTAGTTGGACAACAGTCTCTTCAGTTTCTATCAGTCTTTTTATATGGGTGTAAAGAAACAAGCTTTGTAGGGTATCACCATTATTTTCATATTTACTGTCATCAATAAATCTCACACATAAACTTAAAGTTCAGAGCTCCACGTCCAGTGAAAATCCGTCCTGCGTCTGTCCTGAAGCTCTTTCAGCCTCTGCTCAAATTTCTGCTTGACTGAGTGCAGGAATGTAATAATATCCTGACAAAGGACACTTACTGGAATACCGCTGGGTTATTCATTTTCCTCAACAGCAAGATCTGTCTTATTTAATGCTGTGCAGGAAGAAAATAATAATAATAATAATAATAATTAATGTATTTAAAAATACACTAAGATAATGATAGGAATATGTCACTTTCATCGTATGTCTTCAATTTCTCCATTACAATATGCTTATTTGATAAAAAAAAAAAAGATACATTAAAAAAATAAATGCAGTAAAAACAAAAAATATATATATATTAACATTAAATATTAAAATATTATTACAATTTCAAACAGCTGTTTTATATGTGAATATAAGTTTATTTATAATTGATTTCTGTTATCAAATCTGAATTTTCAGCATCATCACTCCAGTCTTCAGTGTCACATGATCCTTCAGAAATCATTCTAATATGCTGATTTGCTGCTCAAGAAACATTTCTAATTATCACCAATGTTGAAAACAGTTGTGCTGTGGAAACCGTATTTTTCAGGATTCACAGATGGATAGAAAGTTCAAAAGAACAGCATTTATTTGAAATAGAAATATTTTGTAACATTCTAAATGTATTTACTGTCAATTTTGATCAATAATAATTGATGAATAAAAGTATTACTGTCTTTCTAAATAAATAAATAAATAAATAAACATTTTAAAAACATTTTTTTTAAACATTAATGAAAATGTGTATAATAATGTGTACTCAAGGTGCATATGTTGTACATGGTTTTACCAACTGACATTTTTAGTTGTCATTAAACTAAAATTTAAATATATAAATAAATAAATATAATGTTATATAAATAAACAATATAATATAAATATAATATAATATAAATAAAAACAAATTACTTTTTTTTTTTTTTTTGAAATTACATTTTTAAGACTGAATTTTTGGACATTAGACTCCTTATTTGTCATTTGCCCTTTATTATAATGGCAATAGTAATCTGGCCAATCAGCAGCTGAGGGCGGCCTTTACCTGCACTGTCTGCCAGTTCCCATGATGCACTGCTCACCATCTTCACACAGATACACAGAAAGTAACAGGCAGTGCTTATGCAATCATACCAACAAACTTCACAGGCTTCTGATTCAAAGAGCAGCTCTCACTCAGATTGAAGCAGAAAGGTTGGAAAACAGAGGGACTGATGATTTCAGCAGAAAAAGAAAGTCATTTCAGAAAGTTGTTACATTGTGATAAGACATTACAAACAAACATTAGGTATTTATTTGTTTATTTCTTTGTTTGTTTGTTTGGTCTGCACGTCAATATCCTATTGCAAAATTGCAATATTGCAATAATAACCTATTTTAATATTTCTTAAATGACAAACTTATTACATTTTGCGGATGTAATTTAGTGTTAAAAACATGATTAGTTGAGCTAATTGTTTAAAGCTAGGAAGCCCTGCTGATGTGGATTTGTTGACGTGATTAGTGAACAGATTTATGTTCAGACTCCACTTCAGAGTCTTAAACAAATGTTAGCACCAATCAGAGATGTTTTCAAACAGTTCTTCACTGTCCTTATCCCCTCTCATTCTGCCTCTCTCTATTAAGCATTTTTAAGTGGTTATACTTGCTTTTTTAAGTGGTTCACTCTGTGCTGATGTCGCTCTGATCTCCTTTCAGATATTATTCATTACTTAAGTATTATTACTATAATGATGTCAGGGCTTGGAAATGTAGTAAGGACATCAGTAAAATAGTCCATGTGACATCAGGGGTTCAGCCATAATTTTAGGAAGCTACGAGAATGCTTTCTGTGCACAAAGAAAACAAAAATAACAACTCGTACAAATTCCCGTAGCTTCGCAAATTTACGGTTGAACCACTGATGTCTCATGGACTGTTTTACCGATGTCCTTACTACGTTTCTGTGCCTTGATCGTGGTAGTACCCTTGCTGTCTATGGAGGTTCAGAGAGCTCTCGGATTTCATCAAAAATATCTTAATTTGTGTTCTGAAGATGAACGAATGTCTTAGGGGTTTGGAACGACATGAGGGTGAGTAATTAATGACAGAATTTTCATTTTTGGGTGAACTATCCCTTTAAAGTAAAAAGGGCAAACGGAAAAAGGAAAGGCGATCTATTTCTTAAAGTCACAAAAACAAACTTATTACTGCGCAGTGCACATTGCCTGTGTTCCAAATGGTGTTTTTGCACCCTTGGAGGGCAATTCGGGAAGGGAACACCACTTGTAGGGCCATTGCAAACTAAAATGAACATCTGAACCCCTTTATGAAGAGTCATTTTACAAGTCTGTTAGCAAATGGTACATGTGACCAATGACGAGTCTTCGCGGTTCATTTTAATGGCGGGAAAGTTCGAGTGAACGTATGCCTTTTCATCATGCATTTCATATTAAGTTTAAATAAATTTCATATTTAAATTTCATATGTTTCCTCATATGTGTGTTTCTTTTAGGTAGGGCTGTATGTGTTTCAAAATATCAACAGTGTTTCCCAGAAATCACTTACTGCACCTTTAAAACAGATATTGATAATACAATGGTTGACCTGGTTAATGACACAAATGATGACACAAATGTGTAATTTTTGCTTAGTATGGTTTAACTGGATCATCGAAGGTCAGTAGCAAAGACATTAGTTAATAATAAAATGGGATTAAATACATAAATTATATTTGTCTTATTTAACTTTATTTATCTTAATTATTGCAGGTTTATTTAATATCCTGAGTTTGCAATTGACTGTTTTTATTCATTTTGAGGAATACTGAATCTGTTTTTGTCCAGGTAAGATGAGTAAATACATGTTCATATTTAGTCTAGAACTACAGTAACGTCATGTTCACACAGCACACACAATGCCTCTGCACTTTCTCCCGATTTCTTTCATGAGAGCTGTCAGTCAGTACATGGGAAACAAAGTAACTGGCATTACTTATTTGAAAAGGTAAGATTTTTCCTTCGAAATTAAAAAGCAATGTTTTACTTTACTAGTTTCTTTAAAAAAAAAAGTAATCTGATTATGTAACTCACGTTAATGGTAATGTGTTTCCTCCAGCACTTTATGATGTTTAAGGTTTTTAAAATTTGTTATAATTTATTATTTTGATAGATCTACAGAATACTAGCAATATTGAGTAAAATGATGATTCACTCAATGATTAAACTCTCATTAAAAGGTCAACTTCTTAACTAGTCAAAGACAGTAGCTAAACACCTCAAGGATGTGCAGCTAAATATTCACAGGGTGCAAGAGTTTAACAGTTGAAAGTAATGGATTAACATCCGCTGCGAGTCGTGTGAGTCGTGAGTTTTCCAGCTGTTCAGCTGCCTGAAGTGCAGATCAAAACATTTTAGTTGAGTTATCAAAACAAAGGTGCGCTTATCAGGAATGTCAATGAAGAGATATGGGCCTCCAGTTTGAGGAGGAGCAGCCCTTCTCTCCCATCACACCCTGGGCTCCTCTTTTTCCCCAGATTTACAGCCCGTCGTGTGTGAGCGCAGGTTTGTGAGCTCCATCAGATATGTGAACTCCCAGTGAGATGTTCTGGCTTTGAAGCAGTCAGGCTGCTGGAGCAAATCCATAAATCCAACACATTTACGTTGGAGGGCTCAAACCTTTTTACATGGAAGGCTAATTGCTGAACTTTGCCATGATGGAATTCATCACGTCTACCCATTTACAAAGATGTGTGACTCTTTTACAGTGTTGAAGCTGTGGGAAATCCATAAAAATGACTATGAAGGCTTCTAAAGCAATAAAAACAACTCCCATTAATATATTACCTTATATTTTAGGAACATGTATTAACAATGTATTAACATTTGCATGGATCTAAACGGCTTTTATGTTTTAGAACATGCTGATATTGTTCATCTCATAAAATACACAACAATATTACACACCATAAAACAAATTTTTTTTTTTTCTTTTGAAATTCAAAGATTATTGGAGAATGTTTTATAAGAAAGTTTATGTTTTTCTACTTAAAAATTTTACATTTAATTTAGTTACTTGCTGTTTCTTTGTCATCGTCCGGTGAAAGAATGATGAATTCTTTGTCAGTGTCCGGTGAGTGCCACTAAAAGGTTATTTTTGTTTGAAATTAAAGTAGCACCAGCACTAAATCTAACCAAAGGGAAAGGTGAGATAAAAACAAATTAAACCAAGTAACCATGTCATTTTAGCTTGCTTCTTCAAGTCTTAAATTAAGCACATCTATAATGACTCATGTTTCATGGGACTTGTCCCCAAAAGCTCCATATCCCAAGTGCAATGCTGTACCGGGTGCGCTAACGAGCAAGTTTACTATGTCAGAAAAGCCATACATATGAATTTGGTTATGTGATGCAAACATCAAACTGCATTAATTTACAAATCATGCTCTACAGTAATAGTGCTTTAAGGTTATTACATAGCATTGTGTAAGGAACACAAAGATTTTTATTGATAGTCTTCTCCTGTAATCATAATTTGTGGTGTTTTACTGCAACTATTGTTCATTTCAGCTGGAAACTGTGGTAAATTGTATGTATAGGATTTTTGTTGTTGTTGTTGTTGTTTTTTGGAGTTTTGCAAAAAAAAAAAAAAACTTAAAAGGTTAGTTCACCCAAAAATGAAAATTAGGTGTTTTACTCACCTTCGAAGCATCCTAGCTGTATGCGACTTTCTTCCTTCAGACGAATCCAATCGGAGTTAAATTTAAAAAAATTGTCCTGGCCCCTCCAAGCCTTTCAATGGGGATAAATGTGTGCTTGCTGGATCCACTTCCGCTGACTGTGGTACGAGGAAGACGTTCAGGCGGATGACGTAGGACGTGTGTGTTGCGCACGTGCCTCTGGGAAATGTAGTAGCAAAGGAAACAAAGTTTCCTTACTTTAGCAAAGCAAAACCAGTCTCCTTTTGGCTTATATCGAGATCCTCCAACATTTTCCTTTACAAATCCTCGTTTTGTGCTTCTAATTCATGACCGGCATTTTGTTTGTTCTCTCTCCGTACTTGTCACTAATCACTCAACGCATACGTCTTATGTCATCTGCCGGGAATGCTTCCTCGTACCACAGTCAGCGGAAGTGATAGAAAAGTGTTTATTACGTTTGAAATATGGACATTTATCTTTCAAAAAACGCATGGTTTCACTACAGGGGGCCTTTATTCACCCCCGGAGCCGTGTGAGGGACGTTTTATTACGGATGTGCGCACTTTATTTCACATCTTCTGAACTTTATACAGCAAACACCCGTTTATCCCCATAGAAACCCTTGGAGGGGCCAGGACAATTTTTAATATAACTCCGAATGGATTCGTCTGAAAGAAGAAAGTGACATACACCTAGGGTGCTTCGAGGGTGAGTAAAACACAGCCTAATTTTCATTTTTGGGTGAACTGACCCTTTAACTATTTTACGAGGTTGTGATTTCATATGAATTTATACAACATGATTTCTATGAGAAAAAAAAAAGCATGAATGTCCAGCCCTAACCCTACCCCTAAACATATCCATCAGTACAGTGTAAGCAGATCAAATGAAAATGCACAAAAATATATGTATTCATACTTATTGATTGTTTTAATTACTATTGATTCACTTTTGTTGCTCAATAAGATGTGCAGTGAGTAGCTAGACCTTCTCAAATTCCAAAGTGTATTGAAGACTTCCATTCACCTTCTGAAGCAGCGTTCATGTCTTGTAGTTCTTATAAATGCAGCCAGTGTGCTGCAAATAAAATGGCATCAGCGGTTTAATTAGTGTGGAGGGAAGCAAACACAGGTGTGGATGCCTAACTGTGTCCTGTGGCACCTCCAGAAAAAGACCCAGTCTGTTCCTCCCACCAAACCCGCAGGGAAGCACAGGCCGCGGATGGACTTTGAAGTCCAAGAGCTGCCCGAGATCTGGAGGTGGCGGCCTAGAAAGAAGCCCTGTTTTGGAGGGTGAAAATGTAACGTCCCACATCAAGCGATCTCAACCGTGAGATCAGAAGCTGCTGGGTTTCGTGGCATTTATTCACCGTTCGGGGAGGTGGGCTGATGGAAAGCAGTTATTTCCCAACTTCCTGCAGTTTTGAGAGTAGAAATAAGCACCTTAGGTCATGCAGATATTTCTGAATAAGCTAAATGACATTTCCTGTTCCAATACGCATTAATAGTCTGGTCCCGTCCCTGAAACCGCACAGCTGTATATCCAGCGTACTGTACCCTCCTTGTTCATAATACAATTGTAAAGGGACCACTAAAGGGTACGGGGTCAAAGCATTAAAACTACATTAAGAATCCAAGTGTGACCCAGGAGAGCTTTATATAGCAGCTCAGGATCTGGAAGGTTAAGAAACAGCAGTACGTCGTTCTCGCGGACAATAACTGCACTGTTTTTCAGCTGTGGAGCTCTGCTGTGGGTACAGGCCAGATCAGGTGGCCGCAACGCTGCGGCGCTTCCATGTTCCTTCCATCTGTTTTTTCCATCTCAGCACGTTCTTCAGATGCTTCTACCTTTGGTCATTCAGGGAGCAGGTTTGGGTTTCAGGCAGTGGCTTCTTCTTCTGGGCTGAGATGTGATCGACTGCCCTCTGACTGAGCGAACAAAAAGAACAAAAAGGCCACTTTTGCCTTGTTTTTCTTTCCTTTTTTTAATTCTTAAGGATTCATTTTGCTAAGCTCTGTTTTTAATTCATTTACTATATTTTCCTGGAATGATTGTCTTTCTGATAAACAGAAAGAAGTAGTGCTTTTTTATAAATACATATTTGTTGTTGGAACCATAGTGCAGATTAGCTCATGCTCTCTCTCTCTCTCTCTCTCTCTCTCTCTCTCTCTCTCTGTGTGTGTGTGTGTGTGTGTGTGTGTGTTCCCCGTTTCTTCCCAATCATTTCCTGCTCTCTTTATGCTGTCTAGGTCCAACTAGCAAACAAAGAAATATATGCATGTTTATCAGACTGTTAGAGGTAGTTCAAAAGAATTGAGTTACTTTGTCAATTTTTTAGTAGTTAAGCAATTTTAAGAAATTAAAAAGAACCTAAAAATTATTTAGCATAAGATAAATGTGTTACAGAAGTTTCTGAAGATGCTTATTAATTTGATGCATCCTTTGCAATAGTTAATTGAGACTACTGTAAATGGACTCTAATATATATGTATATATACTTTTTTTAAGTTGTAAATAAAAGATTATTGGAGCACATTTTTAAAGAAAATACTATTGTAGTCTTTCTACTTCAAAAGTTCACATTTATTTCAATGTTACTTGCTGTGTCTTTGTGATTGTTTGTGAAATTTACTACTAGTTTCTGAGAGAAATTGTTTCTACACCATCTTTCAGTGTATAAATAATATATGGTAATAATAGATAAATTACAGTGCAATGCTTTTTACATTCCAAGCATTAGTATGCTACATTGTTGTTAAAATAGAAATAGAAATTTGAGGTAACAGTAGGGGAAAAAAATTGTGGCTGTAATTATTTGTGGTTCATTCGTTACACTGGAAATCGAGGCGTATTATGGCGTTCAGTGTTCTGTACAGTGTGTTCTTGCTCTACTGTACATTTCAGAAAATCTAGTAGGTTCTTATTCTATGAAAGAATGCATACTGCAGAGAGTGTATGTTAGCATGCTTTTCCAAAAATAGCCACTGACAAAGAAAACAATTCACTCCCAATAAAACACGTTCAGTTCAGTACAGCAAGAGCATGAGAGAATGTAGCTCTAGGAATTTGCACAGAAAAAGAAAAAGAAACCAATATTATTGCAGATTACAGTTTCTCAGGTTTTGTAATATCGCTCGAAGCCCAGGAATCTCTGCAGTTGTGTGTGGCCCACACAGGAAATTAAGAAACCTCCGAAGCTTTGTGCATATTTATATGCGTATTATGTGGGAACATCAAATTTCAACAAAAGCGGAACAGGGTTCAACACGTGTTTGAGTCTTCATGTGAGGCCCGCGTGTGGACAGACGCTTCGAGGGTCCATCAGCCTTCAGACAAGCCACAGTGAAAGAAAAATCCCCTGTGACACTTAATAACTATTTCATTTATTTATTTTTGTCTCATGATTACTTTTTCAGTAAGTGGATCCTCTGTAATACGTGTGGATTGTCCTGACGCCAGCAGTAACGATCCGTATCACTGGATTCACATGTCGGAATCTGGATTTAGTACAGGTAAATGTGCCATGAATTGTTAAGAATCATATTTGTCTTTACAGCACAACATTGCAGTGGAGACATTGATGACCGAGATCATATTTTGAACAAGACCACTGACATAATAGCGTGTTTTTAAATTAAAATATGTATATGTGACCCTGGACCACAAAACCAGTCATAAGGGTCTTTTTTTTTTTTTTTTTTTTTTTTTTAATTGAGGTTTATGCATCATCTGAAAGCTGAATAAATAAGCTTTGCACTGATTTTGTTAGGATAAGACAATATCTGGCTGAGATACAACTATTTGAAAATCTGGAATCTGAGGGTGCAAAAAACCTTTAAAGTTGTCCAAATGAAGTTCTTAGCAATGCATATTACAAACCCAAAATTAAGTTTTGATATATTTACGGCAGGACATTTACTAAATATCTCCATGGAACATGATCTTTACTTTATATCGTAATGATTTTTGGCATAAAAGAAAAATCAATAATTTTGACCCATACAATGTATTTTTGTCTATTGCTACAAATATACCCCAGCGACTTAAGACTGGTTTTGTGGCCCAGGGTCACATATAAGAAAAACATTCTGATTTAAAATGAATCGGATGGTAAATAATAATATCTTTTGAAGTGAATTATTTTGACACCCCAGTGAAATCTGCGCTCCTCACTCACCATGACTGTCCTGTCCCACCAGAGCCGCATTTACACAGATGGTTCTTATAGTGGAGGATTAGAGAGCATATTTCCCCAACAAGAGCGAATAAAACACCCTGCTCTTTCTAAATTGTATTATTTCTTAATCGAAGTCCTTCACGCAGCTGTATATTTGTGCAGGAGAGAACAGGCTGTGTGCTGCTGCAAGTGTAAATACGCTGGAGTATCGTGATCTCCTGCAGATTAGATGGATCATTTATAAAGAAACATCTGAGGTGGGTCCATCATCTTGTCTCGGTGTAGGGTAGAAAGCTTGTTCAGGAGGTGTTTGCAGAGAAAACACACAGAAAACGACAACTGCGTGCAGTCTTTTCACATTGAACTAGGACAGGTCCTGTAAGTTAAGTGAAATGGGACTCGTTTTAGACAACAACTGAATCAAATCTGAATATTTTTGTAAACAAAAACAGTTTGGTAATGGCGTATTACATTAACAGGAAAATTATATTATTACACAGAAAATTTAGCATTTTACTGATTTTTTTTCTTTTTTTCTCTCATTTCATATGTTGATAATTTTATATCATTAGATTTAATTTTCCATATATGAAATTTATGATTTGCAATATAATATTTTTATATATTATGTAAATGTTTAGATTAAGTAAATGTTTAGAATGTTTATAAATTAAATTGTTCAAAAACTTTTAGAAATTAAATAAATATATAAATGTTAATATTACAATGTTTAGATCAAAATTAAAAAAAAAAACATGCACACTTTAAAGTGTTAAGAAGTGTTTAAATTTTAATGTTAATAATAACAACAACAACATTAACATTAAGTAAACAATTTTTTACGAAAGATTCATGCTGATGAAATTATATTGATTGTTTAAAACTTAAAATAACTTAATTCATAATATATTAATAGATACATATATTAAAACTGTATTTATTCATATACTATTTTGGTAACACTTTAGTATAGGGACCAGTTTTCACTATTAACTAGTTGCTTATTAGCATGCCTATTATTAACATATTGGCTGTTTATTAGTACTTATAAAGCATGTATGACCATATACTACATCCCTAATCCTACCTAATACCTACACTTAACAACTACCTTGCTAACTATTAATAATCAGCAATTTAGGAGTTTATTGAGGCAAAAGTCGTAGTTAATGGTTTAGTTAATAGCAACAATTGGACCTTAAAATAAAGTGTGACCACTATTTTTAACGCAAATAACCAGTTCACCAGTTTGTTTCATTTATTCATTGATTAACTTCCTTATTTACTTATTTATTAATTAATTTATTTTTTGCATCTGACTTAGTTTTTTTCAACTGCTTACACACATTTTCAAAACGTTGCCTCTTTTTTCAAAACTTTACACACAAATCCAAGAATTCCACACACAAAATGCAAAATGCCTCACTTCTCTTGCAAAATGAAGCACTGCATTCAAAATTTTCCATAATATTAATTCCTATTAGATTTTTTGTGTGTTACATAGAGTATTGTGTGTTGTGTTTTGCAAAAAGTGTTTTATGAAATTGAAAACTGAGTCAAAGACCGATAATTAGTGTATGGTTTTGCAGATATGGTGTGTGGTTCTGGTGTTTGAATGTCAGGTTTCAGAAATGGTGTGACAAGTAAAGATTTTATGTGTAAGCAATTGAAAAAAAAACTGTAATAAAACTTATTTTTAAAAAATAGCAAACCCTAAAGATATAAAATGCATGGTCACACTTTTTTGGGCGGAGCAGTTCTCACTATTAACTAACTATCAACTACAGCTTTGCCTCAATAAACTCCTAATTTGCTGCTTATTAATAGTTAGTAAAGTAGTTGTTCAGTTTAAGTATGGGGTAGGATTATGGGTGTAGAATAAGGTCATGCAGAATAAAAATTAATATGTGCTTTATAAGTGCTAATAAACAGCCAATATGCCAGCAATATGCATGCAAATAAACTACTAGCTAATAGTGAGAATTGGTCCTTAAACTGCTACCAAATGGATTTTGCAGTGTGTTTGCAAATGCAGTTTCTTAAAAGTCCATTTCCAGGCTTTTCTGCCTTCTGTAAATGAGCAAACATTGATTATGGTGTTCGTCACAAGCACCTTTATTTTGGGAGTAATGTCTGATTTACGGAGAGGCAGTGGTCAGTCTCTCCTCTGGCTCATAGGTGAGCGCTCCGTTCCACAAGTCAGTGGAGATCATGGGAAAGCATGTAAACCTATTAATCACTGTTAATGGTCTGGAACCGTGCGCTGGAGCTGCCCTCTGCCTCACACACACACACACACACACACACACACACACACACACATAAATACACGCAGATGTGGTAACAAAAACATGCAGAATGTTCTGTGTGCTCAAATGTTGCATTTTATTTCTTTTGTTTGTTTGAAGTGATCAACATGAATTCAGTCTTTTCTATTGACCTGCTGTCCTCGTTGTCCAAAGTAAGTGAACACATTTTATTTCAGTTTCAAAACTTTTTCTACACAAAACTTAATGTTTGAATTAAGTCAGCAAAATAAAAGATCACAAAGTGCTCTATATTACTGTTAAGAGTCCCGCAGACCAGCAGAAAATCTGAAAACATCATTTATACATCGTCACAAAGACTACAAAACAACAAGCAAGGAAACAAACTAAATATCTTGATGTTTTATAGAGTGTATTAACATTTAGAGGGGAAGTCTTTATGCCATGTTTATTTGCATGCATTAATATTGAATAATAATACTAATGAAATAATTTAGGACATGTTACGCTTTCAGGTCTCGTGGGAAACACTTGTGTGTGGAGCGTTTTGGTCAAAGTAAGAGTGTGTGCGTGTGTGTGTGCGTGTGTGTGTGTGTGTGCGTGTGTGTGTGTTCTCGGTGGGTGTCTTAATGTCCACAAAGTGGCACCACATCTCAGTTAGCTGTCTATCCTGAAGGATAATAATGTGGTGCCGAAAAAAGAGGCGGCTAAATTGTTGCATTGGTGAAGTTCTCACAGTCGTTCTGTCTAGCAGAGGGTGAGGAGGTGAACCATACTCGCTTAAAGAGATACTCCTACATGCTGCTGGCAGGTCACTGACAGAACTGAGAGAGAGAGAGAGAGAGAGAGAGAGAGAGAGAGAGAGAGAGAGAGAGAGAGAGAGAGCTATTGAGATGACAAATAAAGCGTGAACAAACCTCTTTTTTTTGTGGTATGATAGCAGGCTGTGTCTCAGAAATCCCAGTATGATTCAACAGCAACACACATAAATAAATATGCACATCTATAGAAAGAGAGTTTTCTCTGACTGAAGTGGACCATTCACTCAATAACCAAATTCATTTACTCACCCTCGTGTCTTTGAACCCGTAAATGAGTTATCTAGCAGAATATCAAGACTTCTCTTTTCCAGCCAAAGTACAAAAAAAACTACCATAAAAAAGGCCATGCAACTTGTGCAATTGATGTAATTCTTCTAATATATCTTCTAATATACTGCCTTATCTATCAAATATGGTACTTGTTTGTTCTGGGTCCCCATTTACTTTCAAGGTATAGAGCTGCCTGGTTATTGTACTAGATGACAAAACTTAATTTTGGGGTGAACTGTCCTTTTAATATAATTACACATATTATGTTTGATGTGTGATCACATATACCTTTGCATGGCAAAATTTCACAGACAAAATGCAGTCAAGTCAATAGGAATCCACATAATCTGGAGTTTCGCACAAGGCACATGTGATGTGAAAATTTCCCTACATGGAACACACATAAGATTCAAGTTTGTTGAAATTTTAACATGCAAATTCACTGAGTTTACTAATATAAACTTGCTTGGTTTGGAAGTGACCACATGCTCCACCACACTATTGACAATTGTGACCACGCTTTTACCGTTTGGATGGGAATCAGTCTACAATTGTCCTATAATTGTCTCTGCGCATCAAGCTGGGATCAGAGAAAGTATTTTAACATTGAAAAATTATGCACATCACATATAAATAAAAAAAGCTATTCAACTGGACAAAGAGTAAGAATGTTATCAGAGACAAGGGGTTGCCATGTCCACTTATTATAAGCAAAGCTTATTAAGCATCTTTGGGCTTCTTGTTTGGGCTTGGCTTATAAAGTGATCTGGGCATCTGTTTCAAAAAGACGCTAAGAAAATGGGGATTAAAGTCCAAAACCTGACTTGAAATAACCTAACAAATTAATCGGGGCTAAAATGGTTCCATAAACAATCATTTCAGTTCACGCAATCTCACTAATTTGATCCAGGTTCAGTGAGCCAAGATTCTTAAGCAGCCCTTAATGTCAGTCACGGATCAAATCGATCCACATTGGCAAACAGTGAAAATATTTGTGCTGTTTAATGCATTTGAGACGTTGTGTTTTCCTCAGTGCATAACTGTCATGTCACAGGTATTTTCTTCATCTGTAAATGTTAGAAAGTCATGCAAATATATCCATACTGCTGTCAGCAGTGGGCGAGGCTCATGCGATGATTCTGAGTAAAATATACATGTTACTAAAGTGTTTTGGGCATTAATTGTGAAACATGTATAATTTTAAACCTACATATAAGTCTGTAGTGACTGAGCATGAGCTATGGTAAATTTACTTTATGAAACCAAATAAACTGACAATAAGTCAAACTAACTGAAATAAGCCTGGCTTATTTGATAAACTTGTGTTATGAAACTTTGCCCAGCGTATGGAGTTATTAAAGTAGGCAGGTGCAGGTTGCAATTTTTTCTTATGTGGCTTATTTCAAAGATAAAATGTTTGGATTTAAGTTTATGTTTGGTTATGCTTGTTTACGTTTGGATTTAAACTATTTCTTATTTCCTCTCTTTTCTTTTTTTTTTTTTTTTTTTCTATCAAGTCCTGGCAATGTTAATGTGTCAAGACGTACCTCGTTCCGTGATTTTTTTTTTTTTACACTGCACATACAGAAGAGAGCCACAACTCTCATATGCATTTAAATGTGTCATGAACAACTAGTTGTTCAGTTTGGTTCAATACACACTGCATGCAATTTTTGTAAATGTGGTTGTCGATACATGAATTTTTCATAAGTTAATTCAGTTGTAGAATGCAGTTGTCACTTCCGTAATTTACTAAACTGTGTGTACAGAACAGGATTAAGCATCAAAAGGTGAATATAAATACTCTTCATGGCAACAGAATAAATGTGACTCCCATCATCGTGCAGTAGCTCCTCTACTGTTACCGTCAGTGAGCTACAGCAGACAGCTGCTATTGTTTCATATGTCCCATCAGGTCGTGTCATATTCACTCAATGACTACTGTGAACATGGCTACTCCCACAGCTGTAGTGCTACTGCCACATGCCTGTCCTCTCGTATTTTTGGCAGGCCTTTATTTGTGTCCCTGGCTATTCTTCAGCCTTGCCCTTTGGCAGGTGAGAAGGGAAGCTGTGGTGACTCAGTAGACAGCGTAAAAAGGTCACAAGAGAGTGGCTACATGAGACAAAGAGAGCAGCTATATGAGACCCGACTGCAGCACATGGCCCTGTTGAAGAGCTGAAGAATGAGATTATGGGGCAGTAAATCAGATGGGATAATCTCCACCCTGACACTACAAGGATGGTGCAACTGCAGGAGTGGCGTCATGCTAGCGATGCAATTTACTCGCGCTGCATGCCGCGACACAGACCTGGTGTTTGGGGTGTAAGAATGTGAGGGTGGATACCTGTGTCCTTCTCAAACAAATGTGTCATAAAGATACACAGCACATATGTCTGCACTGAGACAGAGCATGTGTGTTCGTTGCTTCATGCGTATGTCAGTCTGTTGAATCGAATGAATAGGAATATATCATACAGAAAATCAACGTGACCTCATGAGTATTCATTTGTATTTTTACATAAAGTGTGGTTCAACCGCATATGCATTTACTTATGTTTACAATATTGACTAATTGACAGCATCTAAAATGTAAATTATTTACATATGAACAGATGTACAAATGTGTATGAATCCTTATATGTGAATATTGGGTAACACTTTATTTTAGGGTCTCTTAACTAGTTGCTTATTAGCATGCATATTACTAGAATATTATCCATTTATTAGTACTAATTAAGCACATATTAATGTCTTATTCTACATGACCTTATTCTACATCTCTAATCCTACCCAATATCTAAACTTAATAACTACCTTACTAACTATCAATAAGCATCTAATAAGGAATTTATTGAGTGAAAAGTTGTAATTAATAGTGAATAAGTGTTTCCTATTCTAAAGTGTTACTGAATATTGAAATAGCAGCATTAATATTTTGATCAGTTGTCATATCAATGACATTGTTTTCAATCGCATTTATTAAACACAGTTTGCTCATTTACTTAATAAACTTGAAAAGATAATATTTGGTTCTGTGTTACTTATTCTGTTAACTTTCTTCAGACTGCACGTTAAAGGCCAGATTTACTAAACAGGGCAAATTAGTGTCAGAACACAATTCCATAAAAGCGCTGATGGGAGGGGAAATTTCTGCGTGTGATTTACTGACAATGCACACATTAAAGAACACGGACACAGCCAGATCATTTCCATAATGACAGCGCAATCTACCAAGAGCAGCGAAAAATTTGCGCCTGCTTCAAGACATGTTTTTTGGGGCATTAAATAATGGCACAAATACCAGTAATTTGACGAGTGCAAACGTTAATAAATCTCATTACGTGATTCATTTTAATACTCTCCTGCCATAAATTTTGCGTCTGAAATGGAAACTCCTACAAATGCATATTCAACAAGGTCAGGCTCAAAAATAACTGTGTCTATGCCTTTTCAGCACTAATTCTTCACTGCGCGTCTTTAGTAAATCCTGACAGTACTGTTTTAATGCTGAAAGACGGTTTGCGCTGATGCAAGCTGTTAGTAAATCTGTCCCTAAAACCTTAAAATGAATAACATTTTTGCAATTGTTTCATGTTTACTTATCGTGTAATAGTTATTTTGTTTGCCATCAGACACAAAAGGCATTTTCTCACCAAAAATACAATATAAAATTGTAAACGTTATCAATTTTAATTGCTCTGTAATTCAGCATCTAAAATGTAAATTATTTACTTATGAGCAAATTTAAAGACATACAAATGTGTATGAATCCTTATTTATGAAAATTTTAAACTGCAACATTAATATTTTGATTATATTGTATTAATTTGTCATCTAACTGCTATGCTGACATGCTGTGACTGACAATAGAACCATAAAATACACTAAAAACACAACAAAAAATTACACAAGTAATCAATTTTCTTTGTGCGCTGTAATCCAAGTCTTCAGAATCCATACTATTGTGAGGAACAGACCCAAATTCAAGCCTTTATTCAGCGATCTTGAGCAACAAAAACATGATCATTACAAAATCAAAAACTGCTCAATATTATACCTGTGTATAAACAATGAAACCAGGCTGGCTGATCAGTTTATAAAATTAATATGATTTTAAACATTTTTATATTTTCTAAAAATACTAAAATATGGGTAGCATTTGGTTGTTAGGGTGGTTGCTTACTAGCTTAAATCAAGAGTTATTTCTTGGGTCTCCATGATATTCTGGTTTCTTTTATTATTAGTATTATTGTTATTATTATTACATTACAAGTCAGGTGAAAACCGTTGAGTCTGATTGCTTAGAAAAGCATCAGCACACCATTCCCAAACAACTTATGGAAACACATCCAGTAGCATAAACTGTGTGGGATGAGCAATGGGAGCAATGCGAACAGAAAAGCCTATCTTAGCGAACATCACTAATGACGTTGGTGATGATCCTGATCCTAGTTTTAAATGTATTTTGTAATAACATTGTAATACAATTGTAGTAACATTGTTGCTACTAGAATTCAGTAACACTTTATGTCCTTGTTACACATTACATGCACTTACTATTATAATAACAATAAATTATGCAAAATTTCATGCAAATAACCCTAATCCTAACACCTAACCATATAGTAAGAATGTATATTACTCAGTACTTAAATATATAATTGCACTATAACAACAACACCTTAAAATAAAGTGTAACATAGAATTATTCAGTTGTACAATTTTTAAATAACTTTGTAGACACAGTAACACTTTATTTTGATATTCAGCTTTAGAAATTCTACTGACTATATGCGACTTTTGCAACATCATGCCAGCTTGCAGTCATTAGAGTATAAGACTGTCTGCTTAATATCTGCTAACACTTTATTTTGATGATCACAAAGCACACTATATGTTACTTTGAACATACATGTCAACTTATTCTAGTTCTCCTAACCCTAACCTAACAGTGTTTTAATACTAGTTGCAAATTAATGAGAGATAGTTGACATGTAGTTACTTATAGTTAGTAAAATGTCTAAAGTGGACTATCAAAATAAAGTGTAACCAGTGAGACTGATTAAAATAAACCCTTAATGAAAGAAAATGTGATAACTATCATCCTTTATACAGTTTGGCAGTTAGTGCTAACCAAAACCTATTAAATTGGTTATCTGTATAGCAGAGAATGTTTTAATTTGCAAATTAAGATCTTTATTTGCTTTGCCTTGCTCAATTTAAATTTCATTCCAGTCACGATAACACGCTCTCCGCTCCCCATGGGACGCAGCTAACCTAATAGAAATCAGAATGAAAGAGTTAACCTCGCCACCCTGCCCTGGTCAACCCGTCCCCTCCGATCGCCTTTTCATCTTCGCAGGGAGGGAGGGACGAGGAAGAGGAGGAAAGGAATCCCGTCTTGAGTTTCTAATATCTTTATGAAGAAATCCCTGAGGGCCAAAAACGTCTTGGGTGTTCTGAAAAAAATCTCCGCAAGAGACCAGCCTCGGGAATATCTGACAGTTTCCCGGCAAAGAGAGAGAGAGAGAGGCAAGACCAGGCTAAAAGAGAGCATTTCTTTCTTTCTTTCTTTCTTTCTTTCTTTCTTTCTTTCTCTGGACGTGTCTGTTACGCTCTCCTCCCTGTGGGCGGAGATAATGAGCTGAAGTGGGCTTGCTGTCTGGTAATGTAATATACACAGCGCCCTTGTCAGGTCTGGATCCAATAATGTGTCATTTAGCTTGTCTGGAACAGATTGGCCTGCAGTGATGGGGTTGAACTCTTGCCCGGCTGAGAAGGTCTCTACACCCCAAATCCCTACAGGCAGCCCGCCCCATCACCCTCGCCCTAACCCCGACCCTCCAGCCTGACAGAGGTGAGCGCCGCCCGTTTAGCCACAAGCTAAGGTTCCCACCGCACGTTGTTTTGGTGAGGTCTGGTTTGCATTTGCAGAGCATTCAGAGACACCCGCTACCAACAGGTGCACGCGTGTTTATGATGAAGGTGGGCCGTTTGGATATTAGCAATAATAAACAGGCCCATGTCAGTCTAGCACACTCACTTTTTTTAAAACGGATCAGAGAGATAAAGGTTTTTGGGTTATGCTTTATTTGATAGTGACTTTGCAACTATGTCAACTAACTGTCATAATTTGCAACTACTTGTCAATTAACTCTCAGTGTTAGTAGACTGTTAGGTTAGGGTTAGTAAAATAAGTTAACGTATGTCAAAAGTTACTTATGGTCAGAACAGTGTGTTTTGGGCAGTAATTAGTTACAGTAATAATACTACTTTTTGCAGTAATTAGCAGTGTAACTAATTACTAATAAGATTTCAGTAATAATATTACAGTTACCATCCATAAAACAGCTTGTTACTTAGTTACTTTTGATGCCTCAAGCCATACTGATTTGAAATTCAACAATCCAATAACTTCTAGATTTATTTTAATAATTTTCACAACTTGCACAGGCACATGAAGTCACCAGAGCAGCAGGTAAGCTTGAAATATGGAAAAGCTTACATTCAGTAGATTGATATATTACCATTACATTGATTTTGTCAGGAGAAAAGATGATCTGAACATTGATGTGTAAGTTGTGGCATTATTTTACTGTGGCATTACATGGTTTGCCCACCCACATCCCTTTGATCCTGATATAAATTTTATTACTAAAATCTGTTTTTAGAAAACAAAACATTTTCTTATGAACTTATGTGATTTCTTTTGATAAAATACATCATGAAATATAATCATATATGGGTAACAGATATATGTATAGCCACAATTAGCTTCAAGCTACACAATGAGAATAATACAACACTTTTACTTAAAGTCACTGTCAATCACCACTGAGTGTTTGTAATAACTTCTGACTGCGATCCAGTGTGGATTTTGGTGAAATGATGAGGTAGAAATATATTGTTAGTAACATTTTGTTAGTAACAGTTTGTAGTTAATGCATAGTTTATAAACTGTAAGCTCTACATTGCTAATACATAAATAGGTTATGTACAAATAGTGAGTACTTCATTCATTGTCACTGTAATGTAATGTCACTGTAATTGTGTTTTTATATATGTGTGTGTGTGTGTGTGTGTGTTTAACTTATTGTATTTTATCCATAACTGATGTATTTAAACAAGGTGATCTCATGAATATTTGTTTGTATTTCACATAATGTACAGCTACTTACATTTGCATAAACACAGAAACATACAATGTTTATGTATTTATGCATTTATGCAGTTATTATCACTTTACATTTCTCTGCTTAGATTTTTTATATTTTTTTAAAAAAAAGTGGTTTTGTTTCGGATTCCATAGGAATAGAGATATTCCTAATATATAATATATAGTATATATAGTTCATAAAAGCAACACAAACTTAATTAAGAGTAAAGAAATAAATGTAAAGTAATGTTTATGTGTAAAGTGAATTGCTAGACTTTTATGCTTAATTCATGTATTTCAGGAACACTCACTAATAATGCAATTGATGTCTAATAAAAGCAAGTAATTGCTTTTAATATAGAATTTTCTGTCACCTAATCTAAAGTAAGAACTATTTACTTCTAGTAAATCTACTTCTAATTTACATCTAATAATCTAAATAACTCCTTTACTACTGGTTTAAATACTGTACGTGTTAGGTATTGTAAAGTAATTGTTAACAAAAGATAATGAAACATTATCTAACTCTTTAGAAACTACAGTAGACACTACAGTCTGACTACAGTTTATAAACTATGATTTAACTATAAACTAATAGTTTGCAAATTATTCATAAGTATGCTCCTTTTAAAGTGTTACTGAACACTCTACTAATACTCTAATGACCGCTAGTTGACATGTATTTGCAAAGTAACTTATAGTTAGTAGAATTATTGAAAAGGGACTATCAAAATAAAGTGTTACTGGTTTTTGGACTAATTGTAAAATGACACTCATAAAACAAGGTTTAAAACGAAGTGCTGGGACACATGGTTTCGACTGCTTTACTGCAAACTCTATTTGAGTCATATGTGTTCATTCTGAATTGAAGAGCTGTTCGAAGTTACAAGCATGTCAATCCTAATTTCCGCCCTGCCGTTGTAACACATGCATTGTATTAGAGAACAGTGATACTCTCCCCATGTGTAACTGCTACATGCTGAATTTCATTTTTACATGTACAACATTTGTTATGTTGTCAAATAACACACACCTCACAATAAAAGTGAAATTGGGAACACTTGTCGGGTACTGTAGGCTTTGGTGTGATGTTTTTGACTGGATGAATGTTAGTTACAATGGTTGATCGAATACCGAGACACTGCAGGTGAATAGGGTAAAAAATAAATAAATAAATAAAAAGTAACTAATAGTTATCGCCTTACCTACTTGATTGATTACACTGATAATTGCAAACATTTTTTGTATTACAAGTTTTCTAAAATGTTAGGTTTAAATATGCAAATGAAGCATTATTTAATGAAATATGTGCTAATTTGCATACATTTCTAGAACAAAAATCTAAACACTGGATGAAGTCAGTTTCAAAATTCTTGTTGTATTTATTTATTTATTTATTTATTTATTTATTTATTTATTATTATTATTATTATTATTATTATTTTTTTTTTATTTTTTTTTTTTACATAGAGTCAAAAGTTTTTACAGAGGGAATTTTGGGTATCTCATTTTGTCACTCCATAATTCAGAAAATACTTAGAACAGACAGAAAACAATATATTTTCACAATTTTTGGGGGAATAAAATGTTATATATAATCAAGAAAATTATATATGAACAAATCCCTCTGTAAAAATCTTCAAGATATTGACAGGAATAAAAATGTAAAGTTTGGTGTGTGTAAGTGCTACTGAAGTGGAGCTTTATGGCTCAGTGTAGGAGAAAAGACTCATTTTCAGAAAACGGCCTTTAAAAATAGGTATTGTAATTGAAATCTATTGACATAAATAGATGAAGTGCTATAAAAGAAACACTTAACAGTGTCTTTAGGATGTTTTCTTTCCACTCGCTTGAAAAAACACTTTATGAAAAACCAAAAAGCTTTTTGCCTGCAGTGTCTCCCCTTAAAGAGAAAATAAAATAAACAATTCTGCCAACATTTAAGTCACTCTCAAGAATAACTTGCAAAGGTCTTCTGTCATTTGTCAATGATGAAGCAGCTCTTTATCGCACGTCCCGCTTGTAAACGGGGGACTAAATAAGGGGATTAAAATATGGGCACACTTTTTTGCCCCAGTACTGATGAAAGGCTTTGGGCCTGGTTATGTTTTAAGCTGTGTCACACCAGTTCTTCAGTTGTTTTTTGATTCTACTTAGTGGTATATTGGGGCCTTTTCAACTTTTCACTGGGGCCGAAACCTTACATGGGCACCTTTGTATCTTATTTACCCCTAAAAGGTGTATATTAGTATATTAGAGCTGTAATAAGTACTTTTATGGTAGTACTAAGAATTTTGGTAACCAAACAGGTGTCGGTAGCCATTAACTTCCATGGTATTTTTGGAAGTCAATGGCTACCCTCAACTGTTTGGTTACCAACATTCTTCAAAATATCTTATCTTGTGTTCAACAAACTCATAGAAACTCATACAGGTTTGGAACAACATGAGGAAGAGTAAATGATGACAGAATTTTCATTTTTAGATGAACTATCCCTTTAATTATGCATCTAGAGCTTCTTAACCACATATATAAATCATATAAGAGGGTTTTTTTTTTTTTTTTTTTGCTGAAGCTAAAGTGAATAACCCTTGTTTTTAAGAGTGCTAAAGTGGTTTGAAGATGCAGAATGAAGCTATTTTTGAATACTATTTCAGTTATCCAAAATTTGGCTACCTCATCCTCATATCCAAGTGCATATAAATCAGGTAGTATTGCTCAGATTGTCGTGCCCAGCTGCAGGTGTTGTTGGCCTGCTGGACTCTATGTCGCCAGACAATGGCGTTTTTGTGCACGTGTGGCTCAAGCAGACCAGAGCGCAAACAGGGAAGAGGGGCTATTTTTTGTTCTCTAATCACAGGCAATTTGCTGAGTGCGGTGGAGGCCCTCCGCCGAACATCGTGAATGAACCCGAAATGAGTAGGATTTATGATGTGCCTGCCAGCTTTCCTTCCCTGTTACAAATCTCTCTCACACACACACACACACACACACACACACACACACTCTCTCAGAGCGCCCCTAACATGGCTGACCCACAGCTGGCTCTTATTATGGCTCCATACAGTAGCCATTCTTTTTCATGTCGCTTTCTTTCCCTTCGCCCGCCGCTCTCTGGCGCTTATTAGAAATGTAACATACTGGTCGGGGAGTTTGTTACAGATTTATGTGGCACAGGTGCTCTCTTTAAAACTGCACAGGGCTAGCGTTAGCCTGCAGAGCTATAAACATGGCCTCTACCACACTCCAGTCATAAAAGTTCAGGCCCTGGTCGCTAAAAAAGCTCAGTTTGATTGGAAATTAAGGGTCGGTGTTGACGTTCCTAGACATGATTGTGACAAACTGCTCTTAATGATATTAGACACACTTCCAAAAACATTTTTAGATACAAATGACCAGCAAAAAGCTATAAAATAATGCGTTTCAAATGTCTTGCGCCTTAGAATATAAGCGTTACGCCGGTCTATTTTTACTCTGTATTTATTGCAGAGCTCAGGGATTAGCCAATACAGGAAATGGGGCACATTAGAGATTTGAATAAATAAAATGCAATATTTATAGCGTGCTTGACGTCGATAAGGGTGATATCATGCAGCAGGGTGTTATTAAAATGACATCAGGTCTTGGCACGGCACAGTATAGCAACAAGGGAGCTTTTGACTAGTCAAGACCATGATAAACAAAATGCAGGCGATGGCTCAGGGTTTAGGAAGGGAAAGTCTCTGGAGGGGAAGTGCTGTAAGTACTGTAGTGTGGCTGGAATAGTGCCACTAGTGGTGCGGAGTGGTTATGTCAGGCGTGATTCATCTTCAGCACAGTTCACACGTGTTTGGACTTCAGGCCTTCTTGAAGATAAAACTGTCAGCTGTTGCATCGTGAAAAAAATATGACTCAACAGAATAAGATCTATTTATTTATTTTTTTATTATTATTTTTTAAAGGGATTGTGCTTTTAATATTTATTTATTTTTTTAATGTTGAGATGTGTTTTATCATTTTTATCTTGTTCTATGTAAAACCACTGACTCTAACATTTATTAATTACAAAATATTATAAATTATATTTAATGCATCCTTGATGAATAAAAGTAGTCATTTCCTTAAAAAAAAGCTTACTGCCCCCAAAGTTTTGTAAAGTAGTGTACACTATGTTTTCTTTTGGCCGTGGTTTATATGTGAAATTCTCCCATACATTTCTCCTGTTCTCTCAATGTAATATGGATTTGTTTTAAGCAACATTTTAATGAGCGTTTTGTTTTCTGAAGCTTCATTGTCGTGTTCTCCTGTCTTATGAAGAATGATGAGGTTGAGGTGAAGGTCAGGGTGAGGATTAGGGCTGGGGTCAGAGGTTAAAATTTGATTTAGTTTTTTATAATTGGAGCTCATCATCACACACTTTGGGTCACGCTGCTGCTGTCAGCAAACAGTCACAAAGAAAGAGCACTAAACCTAATTTAATTTAGGTGTCATCATATTAAATGCATACATTTTTTTTTTGTAAGTACATTTAAGTTTATGTACTTATTCTGTACTTATATTCTGCAAAACCCTTATGAGATTCATATTTCCAGCTCTTGTCACTCAGTCCTGCTTTGATCTCTAATCAAGGCTTATGTAATGATTATGAAAGATTACATTATTATTTAATTCAGTGGATGATAGACATATCGTTGTATTTTGCTCTGTTCATATATCTTCAAATATTTGAATGAAGGTGTCTGATTAATTGACTGATATTTGATATAAGCTCTGTGATAGTGAGGCAATGTTTTGTAAGTGTAAGTATAGTTAATGATAGTTGGCTTGGGAAAGTCATCAAAGCTATTCGCATCTGCTTGTTATTATCTTAGTTCATGAAGGGTGTCAGTATTTTTGTCTTATACTACACCAAACACTGTGAACAAGGCATAAAGGTTGAAAAAAAGGCCAATATTTCTTTTAAAATTCAATAAATCTTAGAATCCTACTAATAATTAAAATTTTTACACTGAAAAAAAGGCAACAACTGAAGTTCATCTGAACTGAAGTTTTTAAGCATAATCAAATTGACTGTGCAAGTTATAAATTATAGTAAACTTTTTTAAAGGAATATATATATACAGTCAGGTCCATAAATATTGGGACATCGACACAATTCTAACATTTTTGGCTCTATACACCACCACAATGGATTTCAAATGAAACGAACAAGATGTGCTTTAACTGCAGACTGTCAGCTTTAATTTGAGGGTATTTACATCCAAATCAGGTGAACGGTGTAGGAATTACAACAGTTTGCATATGTGCCTCCCACTTGTTAAGGGACCAAAAGTAATGGGACAGAATAATAATCATAAATCAAACTTTCACTTTTTAATACTTGGTTGCAAATCCTTTGCAGTCAATTACAGCCTGAAGTCTGGAATGCATAGACATCACCAGACGCTGGGTTTCATCCCTGGTGATGCTCTGCCAGGCCTCTACTGCAACCGTCTTCAGTTCCTGCTTGTTCTTGGGGCATTTTCCCTTCGGTTTTGTCTTCAGCAAGTGAAATGCATGCTCAATCGGATTCAGGTCAGGTGATTGACTTGGCCATTGCATAACAATCCACTTCTTTCCCTTCAAAAACTCTTTGGTTGCTTTTGCAGTATGCTTTGGGTCATTGTCCATCTGCACTGTGAAGCGCCGTCCAATGAGTTCTGAAGCATTTGGCTGAATATGAGCAGATAATATTGCCCGAAACACTTCAGAATTCATCCTGCTGCTTTTGTCAGCAGTCACATCATCAATAAATACAAGAGAACCAGTTCCACTGGCAGCCATACATGCCCACCACCACCATGCTTCACTGATGAGGTGGTATGCTTAGGATCATGAGCAGTTCCTTTCCTTCTCCATACTCTTCTCTTCCCATCACTCTGGTACAAGTTGATCTTGGTCTCATCTGTCCATAGGATGTTGTTCCAGAACTGTGAAGTCGTTTGGCAAACTCTAATCTAGCCTTCCTGTTTTTGAGGCTCACCAATGGTTTACATCTTGTGGTGAACCCTCTGTATTCACTCTGGTGAAGTCTTCTCTTGATTGTTGACTTTGACACACATACACCTACCTCCTGGAGAGTGTTCTTGATCTGGCCAACTGTTGTGAAGGGTGTTTTCTTCACCAGGGAAAGAATTCTTCGGTCATCCACCACAGTTGTTTTCCGTGGTCTTCCGGGTCTTTTGGTGTTGCTGAGCTCAACGGTGCGTTCCTTCTTTTTAAGAATGTTCCAAACAGTTGTTTTGGCCACGCCTAATGTTTTTGCTATCTCTCTGATGGGTTTGTTTTGTTTTTTCAGCTTAATGATGGCTTGCTTCACTGATAGTGACAGCTCTTGGATCTCATCTCGACAGTTGACAGCAACAGATTCCAAATGCAAATAGCACACTTGAAATGAACTCTGGACCTTTTATCTGCTCATTGTAATTGGGATAATGAGGGAATAACACACACCTGGCCATGTAACAGCTGAGAAGCCAATTGTCCCATTACTTTTGGTCCTTTAACAAGTGGGAGGCACATATGCAAACTGTTGTAATTCCTACACCGTTCACCTGATTTGGATGTAAATACCCTCAAATTAAAGCTGACAGTCTGCAGTTAAAGCACATCTTGTTCGTTTCATTTGAAATCCATTGTGGTGGTGTATAGAGCCAAAAATGTTAGAATTGTGTCGATGTCCCAATATTTATGGACCTGACTGTGTATATATATATATATATATATATATATATATATATATATATATATATAAACTGAAGTTTATATTTAATCAAATTGGCTGTGCAAGTCATTTCAACTTATTTTTTTAAACTAGACTTAAAAAATTGAATTTAAATTAAAAACAAAAACAAAGTTGAAATTGGTAAAATTATTTTGATGTGTTAAATTAATAGAAAAAAAATGTGACATGACTTTTTGAAAAAAAAAAAAAAAAGACTTTTTGAACTTTTTTTACAGTGCACAAATGTACTGGTAATATTATTTATTTATTTATTTAATATAACTGCAATGGAACATATAGCTACTTATTTATATCCTGATGCATAATTCTGTTACTCCTGCAGCTCATAATATATTAGTCATATTATTATACATTATTAGTTATAATCTTTTTTGCCATTTAAAGTGAATCCCACAACAGTAATAGTTTCATAAAGCATTATGTGAGAACTATGTCTTTCCACAGAGACAGTCTCTTGTCAGTGTTGGGCATCAGATTCCCCCTGGAGGTTGTTTTTGTGTGGCCTGTGTCCTCTCTTTGTCTCTCTCTGGTTCTGCACAGCCAGCGCCGCTCGTCTCACAAACACACGCTGAGTGATTGATGTTCAGCCTGGCCTTTGCTCGTCTTCATGCTCTTCTCCAGTCTGAGGGCCGGCGTAGCGTTTCACGGGTTCAGCTGTGCGGCGCCCTCAGCGAACACTATATTCCTCTTCCTCTCATTTTACTGACATCTACCTAATTCCCTTTATCCAGCATGTTAATAGAGGTCATGGCAACTTACTACACTTCTACTGAACTAAACACTAAAGGCCAGTAGTGCATGCTGGATTATGTGAATGTCATGAGATCTGTCTAGATGTCTCTCTGGTAGCATAACCCTAGGAACCATCTGGCAACGTCAAATCACTCACTCACTCACTCACTCAAAAAAAAAAAAAAAAAAAAAGATTACAAAACTCAGTAGCTACACCCTAGCAACCACTCCAAACCCCATAGTGACCACCTAGCAACACCTTGGCAATGGTCTTACAACCACCCAGAAGCAACGTCCTTAATGCTATATATGCAGTTAACAGGGAACATTCTCACAACCTTCACTAACGTTTTTCAATAGTTATATAAATGTTAGTAATATAATGTTTATGGAACATTCTTATAACTATATTAATATTTGCTATACGTTCTTATAATTTTGAGAGAAAATGTTCTTAGATCAACATTCTCAGATTCCCGTCCTTATGATGGTATTTATACATGAACATTTTAAGAAATGTTTTTTGTAACGTTTAAATAAAGAAAATTGGACATTTTGTTCTTAGAGTACTTAAAAAAAAAATAAAAAAAAATAAATAAATAAAAAAAACATTCTAAATTATTTTGGGTTAGTAGAATGAAGAAAACTGGACATTGTAACATTCTTAGGGCCAGATTTACTAAACAGGGCAAATTAGAGTTAGAACGCAATTCCATAAAAGCATGGATGGGAGGAGAAAATTCTGCGTGTGATTTACTGACAATGTGCACATTAAAGGACACAGATGCAGCCAGATCATTTCCATAATAACCAGCACAATCTACCAAGAGCAGCGCAAATTAGCGCCTGCTTCAAGACATGCTTTTTTGGGCATTAAATAATGGCGCAAATACCAGTAATTTGACGAGCGCAAATGTTAGTAAATTGCGTTGTGATTCATTTGAATACTCTCCTCCAATCAATTTTGCATCTGCAAGGGAAACTCCTACAAATGCATATTCAATAAGGTCAGGCACAAAAATAACTGTGTTCAAGGCTTCTCAGCTCTAATTTGTCACTGCGCGTCTTTAGTAAATCCTGACAGTACTGTTTTAACGCCAAAAGACGGTTTGCACTGATGCAGCCTGTTAGTAAATCTGGCCCCCTGAATATTAAAATAAACTTTGAAATAACGTTATATTTTGGGTGAAAGTATAGTTAGTAGAATGTTGTAAGAAACGTTTTGTGACCTTTAAGTAATCTTATAATCTCAACAAGGAAACTGGACATTTCAACAAATTAAAACATTTCAAAACAATGTTCCCGCAACATTTTATTTTATTATTTTATTTTATTTTATTTTATTTTATTTTATTTTACTTTAATTTGTTACCTGGGTAGATCTTAAAGTAGTCAGTACATAAGGCCTATACAACCTTTTAACCCTTAAGCTTTTTGGTCTTTTTATTCATTAACAAAAAAAAAAAAAAAAGGCACACTAAATGTGCAATTTACTAAATGTAAAATTTAGTAGCTACAAGCTAAATTTGAAATTTATTGTAAAATGTGATCCAATAATATAAATACCAAATTTTGCAATGTCATAGTGTCTAAACAAATAAGAATATTTTGTAAACATAAAAATCTAGAATTTGTCTGCAGCAGGTGGATGCATAGAACACTTCAGTCATTTACTGGCCACTATTGTTGAATATTTTTGAACTGACATAAAATCATGTTAATTTTATATAAAGTCATGATTTATCATATATTCTACATGCTAAAATGTATAGAAGCATGTGTTCTACTGTAGTGAAAAAAGTTTGAGTATTTACTTATACACACAATGGTGAAATACATAAATATACACATAAATAAAATATAAATCACCTAAAATTCCTAAAGAAGAGCATACTATTTATAGTTGCAGTTTTTCTCGATTGCTAAAACACTATAACCAGGCTTTTGAACTAAAATTTCAAAACCATAACGCCATTTTTCAAAAAGCACACCCATTTTGCTGAACTATAAACACTATTCCCCTGCTTTAACACATGAGTCAGATTTGGTGAACTGTTACTGCAAAACTCTACACACAAATCCCTACATTTCTCAGTGCTTACACCATGTGGTCATTTAGAAAGCACTAGCATTCAATATTGTTCACTCAAATCTGCACAGTTTGAGCTCAATTAGCACATAATTACCCAAGTGGAAACAATAGGAGTCAAAATTTATCACACACCAATCAGAACCTTCGATGGATAAAGGGCCAAAGTCAGCTTACAGTTTTTCTCAGTGGTTTTGGTGCATTTCTCGAATCAGAAATGAAATTCTCAAAACTACTTGTTCAACCTCCACATCATCTAGTCACTTGTGCACATCATAAAAAGTTTCTCATTCTTTTGATCAAGTTGTGATTGCTTAGGTATATTGATGCAACTGATTATGTACATTTGTCTGTGGTTTCCTACATTATCAGTTTCTCTTGTGATGTTGCTCAAGATGTATTATATAGTTCTCTGTGCTATAGTCTTACCCTCAAAACCTCAAGTCATTAGTTCATCGTATAAGTCATTATGGTAAATGCAAAATGGTTGATCTAGTTGTCATAAACTGTCAAGTATATTTTCTACACATTTCTATTAGACTTTTTATAAATTTGCCATGAATTCTTCAAGTGAAACTTGACTTTCACTAATGAAGAGAATATAGATCAGCCAATGACAAACCAGTTCTCTGAAACAGCTCAAAGGTACATCTCATGAACCTTCAACTGGAAAGCATATAGACAGAGGACAACACAAGAGATACAAATTCTCACAGTGGACTTTCTCATTTTTATTTTCGCCTTTGTGCACATATTTATTTTTCTTTTCTATTTCACAATGATGTTGTAATGTGTGTGTTTTTGTTTTATTATTTTATTTTATTTATTTATTTATTTATTTTTTGGGTCAGACAACTAGTAAAAGTGTAACTGTGAATGATATCCAGTCTTTTTCAATCAGTATCCCACATACAGTAATGTGTACATTTGTACTTTTGAAATGGATGGCATACATAAGAAGTGCAGCCTTCTGCATTTCACTACAGTAACTGTCATCCAAACTGTTGCCATAGTTTACATCAGACAATACTAACAGAGAGCACTGTTATATTGACAACATGACTAAGCATTTTGCCTATCTTGTTTGTGAACAATGACACAAGGACATCAGGCACGCAAGAGGATTTGACCCCCGCTGCCTGTCCAGGGCCAGTATAGCCTGTGGTGTTGAAGAGGTTCTTTGGCCTGTTCCAGACCAAAGACAGGACGCTGGGGCAGAATAATTATTTTTCTTGTTGTCTGCTGTATTGTACTGTACTCCACAGTACATTAAATTGAGGAATAAAACATTTAGGGAGTACCACACTTATTACCGGTTTTTGTAGTATTGTTTTGAATTTATCTCATCAGTGTGTAAAACTTTGTTGTAGTGTGTGTTTTTGGCTGTTTTTGTGTCATGTCTGAGAGCAAAGTTTAGTTTTTCAGCAAGATTGAGTTGTTTTGAGTGGAGCGCTTCATTTTGACCTGAATATAGGAAGTTTGGGGAATTGAGTTAGAAGTTATGGATTCGTGTTTACGGTTTTGAGAATACGAGGCATAGTTTCAAGAAATGTGTTTAAGCAATTGAGAAAAACTTTAATACTTCACTGAAATTAGTTTCATAAAAAAAGGCGTGACATTTGTCAAGTCAATGAAAAGCCAAATGACCCAGTCTTTAATGGCATTGCATTGTTTTCTGTGTCGTCCTGAACTGCTCTCTCATACTCATGTTACCCTCCTCCTGTTGTGCGTTTACAGTAGGTCAGCTGTCTCACCTGACTGCGGCCTTGATCTCGATGAGAAATATTTCATTGTGGTGCCAGTGCTGAGGAATGCTGAGACAGCATGATAATCCTCACACCTGTCGGCCTCATCTGTGTCCCTGAGGAGGGCAGATCCACAGCGGACAGTCCTCTGATTCCTCAACTCCACATCTCACTTTACACGTCACATATGACAACACTGGGAGACTACTATTAACATTTTTCATGTTTATTAAAATAAATTATTACTCATCCATGGGAAATATTTGGTTGCTGATCCGTAGGATTGTTAATTTAACACAGTAATTTGGTGCAATTCATTTTTGGAAAAAGTAACATGATGAAAAATGGTGAACGAATTTAACGCAGCACCCCACCCAGATTCATCATCTTACACTGATGCAGTTGCTGATGAACATGATGCAGGACGACTGACTGAGTGATGGAGCCTATGAGACTGCAGTTATATGCCCCATAAAAAGATATGAGGGCTAGTATTGTCAGGATTATGGAGGACCTGTCTGTGCTGTGTTTTGCTCCCCATGTGCTCCGTGACCCAGTTTCTGTCTCCCGTTGATTGTGTTAATTTGATTGCAGGTGTGTCTCGTTCTTCCCTGATTGTCCCATGTTCATAAGCCCCAGTCCATTCAGGTTGTGTTTGTCGGGTCTACTTGTTGGATATCGTGTGTATCCTGTGCCCCTGTCATTCAAGTATTAAAGAGTATTAAACATTTCCTCGTTTCCCTTGTGCTCCTTACGACAGCGTATCATGACAAGTATGAAGGTAGTATGTCATTTTCTAAATCAATCAGGTATTTGAATGAATCAGTTGAGTGATTTATTCAATAACTCACCTATTAGGACAGTACTTGCTGCATCTACTGGCAATTTTAGTTTTATATTAAGAGTATTATTTCATTTTTTAAAAATCATTTCATATTTCAGTATTCAATAAATAGTTGAAAGATCTGCCATCATTTACTCACCCTCATGTCATTCCAAACTTGTATGAGATTCATTCTTCATTCTAAAGTAGATACCTTGAAGAACGTTGGTAACCAAACAATTGCTGGTAACCATTGACTTCTATATGAGAGAAAAAAAAAAAAAAAACCTGTAGAAGTCAATGGCTACATTTAAATGTTTGGAATACCTTTTTGTTAAGTTAAAATACTCAGAATACTACAATACTTAAGAAGTATTGACAGTGTCAAAAACTGACTTTTGAAAACTCTTAAAACTTGAATACATGTGGATTAAAAATGTTCAGAATGTGTAATTGTGTTATATTGCTATTCTCTGAATGCAATAAAAAAAAAATAAATAAATAAAAAAAACTCAAGAGCTTATAAAGCCCAGGCTTAACTTAAAGCATAGTGGCAGCTGTCATCCATTCACAAACTCAAACAAAATGCACATCAATGATTTTTTTGAATGAAGCATCATGGTCATAAAAACGAGTTGGTAGAGAAGGTGTCTCTATTCAGTCCCTAAAATCCACCGAACTTCACAGATATCTGAGCCACATTCATCTGCAACGGGAAGGAGACTCCAAACCCCCACTTTCTACGGCAATTCAAGGTTGTTTAAACTAAACCAACTGTTGGTACGACATCACAAATCCCCCCTCAGCACAGGCCGAGCCGCAAGGCCTGTCAGAGGAACGCCGCTTTGCATGTAGCCTTGATTATTATCTGCTCCAAAAATTACTTACAGCTGCCCTCTTCATGGCTGACGGTCAAACTGTTTATATATCGAATCTGTTGGAATGTGGACAATTACTGTTTTTATTTTCTCACACCGCCCTCCCCCAAATCCTCGCCGCATTACGGTTTACATGAACCTTCTTCTTTAAGATCTTTGTTTAAAAGGTTTTTACAGGCCTCAGGGGTTTGCCGCCGGAGATGAGGAATTCTCCGTTCTGGTAGCACGCATCTTTAACTGGGAGAAAGCGCAGCGCCTCGCCCCCTCCAAAGACAAGCCAGTGATTATGGATATAATGTTTGTCTGAGATTTCATTTGTGCAGCGATACCATCGTGGCTAATAGAGCTTTAACAAGGCTTCACACCAGCACATAAAGAGAGGCTTCTACCACCCACCAATAAGGTCTGCTGAAGGTTAAACCAAGCCAGATTTGTAAGTGGCCCTCTCTCACGGCTCAAACTCGCTGGGGTCGCTATCAGGGCAAACCGTGGAGAGCAGAGCCAGAAAACTTGTTTTGCCCTGAGCTCGGTTTCGGCTAAATGTGTTATCAAGCCAGTCGTGCATGATTTGATTTGTTGCATGAGAGCCAAAAACGGCCTGAATGACTGAAACTTTACTGCTCCCATGTATGTTTCTGGAAAGTCATGACAAAGTGCTGAAGTTGACCTACAGCGAGTCGTGACATGCTCGCTGCAAATGCACTCGATGCTGTCGAACATACTGAGACTGTCTGTCTGTCTGTGTGTGTGTGTGTGTGTGTGTGTGTTTGCAGTCCCACTGTCAGCAGTCGAAAACAATTGTGTGACCGAATTTGTACGTGCTCTTGGCATTTAACCCATGATTATTACAAATGAGATATTCACATAATAGCAGCTAATAGCTTCCAAATGGACTCCCAGATATGAGATAATTCTGAAACATCAGCCCTTTTCAATTTACCAGTGATGATATTTTACTTTATTTTCTGGTAGACAAAGTAAAAGGTACTTGCTTTTATGTTGACCAACTCCATTTGAATATTAAATATATCAAGATTAAACTGAATATTTTAACTAATACAGACCTTGGCAAGCACAATTTATATACAGCAACATAATAACTCTAACTCTAGCACTCTCTATTCTAATTCTATTTTATCTTTTTGTTTTCTTTTTATTTAAAAAAAAAGAAAAACACTTGACCCTCTAACATTTGCGCTTTATTCGTTTTTTTAACTGTTTGTTTTCTTTTTAAAAAGGCCTCTAGCACTAGCTTTATTTATTCTTTTTATATTCTATCTACTTGCTTTCTTTTTATTTATTATATAAATAACAATAAATAAATAAATAAAAATAAAAACCTTGCTACGTGTACTGCATTAGGCTAATCGAGACTTTTATTGGTTTTGATTGCTTCTATTGTCCTAATTTGTAAGTTGCTTTAGATAAAATCATCTGCTAAATGACTAAATGTAAATGTAACAGTAAGCAGTCAGAGAGGATGTCTCTGATATATGGAAGCCTGTTTCCACCACTGAATAAAAAATAAAAAGGTAATTGTGACTTATTATCTAGCAATTCTGACTTTTTCCTCATAATTTCAGCTTAATTAAGATTCAATCTCAATTATAACTTAATTAGGTTTAATTCATATTTTTTTTTTGTGGCTTTTCAATTGTGAGATATAAACTCACAATTGTGAGGAAAAAAAAGTCAGAATTGCGAGTTTATATCTAGCAATTCAGAAAAAAAAGTCAGAATTAATTTTAATTATTATTATTATTATTATTATTATTATTATTATTATTTATTTATTTATTTTTTACATTTTAAATCAATTATTAATTTTAATTTTTTTCTAGCTTAAGGTTTGTTAATATTTAATTTTGAAGGCATGCATACATATTAAATATTAACAACCCTTAAGCTAGAAGCAGGGTTCTTGAGGTTTTTTTTTTATTATTATTATTTTCAATGCACTTTAATAATTTGAAGATTTTACTCATGTCTATAAGTTGCAAATGCTAAAAAAAAAAAAAAAAAAGTTAATAGTGAGAATTGGTCCTTAAAGTGTCTTTATATATAAAGACAAGATTCAAACTTACAATTAACCAATATGAAAGTCAGATGGTATTGTATCCACCAATCACATAATATCCTTGTGCAATGCAAAATAAAAGACAAGATAAAAAAGATAGGCACAGGTGTGTATATATTTTGATACCTTGAAATCCTGTATGTGTTTTGATACCCTGGGTCATATTTTGTATGCCATCATGTTATGTAACTCTTATTTTTATTTTTTTATTTAATTTTTTTTATTATTTTTTTATTTTTTTTTATTATTATTTTTTTTTTCTAGCAGAATTACATAATTTTCAACATATCATTTCAGACGTACATTGTAGAAGGAATCAGCACAACATGATGGATGGTAAGAGACCACTGTTGATCCTTAAATTGAGAGGTTGGTGAAAATGACACAGTTGCAGTTGTAAAATTGTCTGTGCACTCTGTTACGCAAGGACTTCACATAAAACTGCCTATAATAAGCAAAGAAGCCATTTTGGGTGGTGAAATACAGGAATTGCAGTGTGACTCACTGTGACCTTTTTTGGGAGTGGAGAGCAGAAACTGGCAGGAGGTGACATCAAAGAGGAATGAGGACTGCTGAAATCCAAATGTCCATTGAATGCCCCATAAAGAGCACCCCGGCCTTCACTCTTGACAAAGAGCAACAAGGGAGATTCCAAAATCAACAATGTTTTCTCCCCCCAAAGACCGCTCCTGTGTTTTACTCTTTTGGCCGTGCCCTCAAAGGCGGTGGGGTGGTCTTGTTAAAAAGACCTCCAAAGGACCCCCCTTTCCCCAATTTGTTTTCTTGTGGACAGAAATAACATCAAGTTCCCTTGAAAAATCCCCTTACCCACCCACACAGTTAAGTGATGATTAATGAGTCTATCGCAAAAGAAGCTGCGGGGATGTCTGCTCGCTAAACTCCCAAGGAGTAGACAGTCGATTCTTTTGAAAAAAATCTGAGAGTGGATTCGGTCCCAAGGGCTAGATGCTGAACCTGAATGCAACGTCAACGTCTTTTTGAAGTCTTTCCTATAGAGTCAGTCTAAGTGCTGCAGGATGCTCCATTTGATAGAAACTGTGCTGGATTTAAGCTGATATCTCCTTTATTTGTTCTGCTGAAAAAGAATGATGCTCCTATGCTGAATAACAGTTATATGGAGCTGCAGCTGAGGTTCCTCCCAGTATGTTTCTCATCAGGATTATGGATTGTGCCCAAAAGGTGAAAACTGTTAAAAGGGTGACCAACAAGGTACAAATTGTGAAAATTCTTGTGCATTCATTTTTACAAATAATGTGCATGAGTGCATTAAGTCATGGCTTGAAACTCTTATTTTCGATGCACTTTAGTAATTTTAAGATTTGACTTATGTCTTTAAGTCCTGCCACCATGTTTAGAGGCAAAACATACAGACAGTATTTTTAAAGCAATATCGGCAACACTTGTCGAGTGGAGAAGTCAAAATAATCAGAAAGTGAAACTAAAAAGAATAATACAGTTTATTTTGCCAGTGCGTTTTGGTGCATATGCCTTCATTAGGACTAAAAGATTACAAATACAAAAAAAAAATTAAATTAAAAAAAATTAATAAAAAAAGATAACATTTTAAATTAGGGAATACATATTCACTATTAACTAAAGTCTGGCTTACACTGTGCGATTTTGTCCACGATTTGGTCGTCTGGGACAAATTTTGAAAATTCTAAAAGATTCCTATAATCCTAGGCTAAAATCTGTAGTCTTTGATCGCTGGTTTGACATGTTCACTGACAGCCGATTAATGGCTGTTGCGATCAAATTTCACCTCCGACGAAATTCTAGTCAGAAGATTTGGCGCACAGTCCTGCAGTGTGACTACCCCTACAATGAATGTCAAACTGTCTCTGTTTTTCAAGACAAGTTATGAGCAGAATTAATGCTAGAGAATTATTCTATCAGCCATAAACTCCAGCGTTCCTGTCCTCCGCTCACAGAATTCATCTGATATTTTGCCTTTTCTATATAAACACTGGTTGCGCCGCTGTTTTCATGTGGGTGTGTAGAGCTGCATACACTATTCTTCTTAAATACACCGGTATTGCCACCATTCATATACTTTTCATGATAGCCAACATTTCGGCCCCGCGTGCAATGCAGTTCGCAGTCACTGGACATGCATGGGTTGATAATGTAAAACTCTGGACAAGTTTTCTTGTTTTAACTCGTCTCAACTGTCATACAGTCTGACATTAATGGCAACTGAGATCCCATAGTGTGACATGATCATCATGTTTGTACAGTCTGACAAGTACAATCCTAAAGCCCGGCTTTAGAGTTTTCCCCGAATAAACTCCTAATGTGCAGTTTATTAACAATTAGTAAGGTAGTTGTTAAATTTAAGTATGGGGGAGAATTAAGGGATCTAGAATATAACTGAAAAATAACACTTGTGCATCCATTATTACAAATAACGTGCATAAGAGCATTAAGTCGTGGCTTGAAACTCTTGTTTTCTTCTTAATATTAAACTTTGTGGCAGGGCCTGATCAATATGAATGGAGATGGTAAAGATAGAGCTCCAAGGTATGGACCTTTTGTACAACAGCTTAGCAAGTGGAAGAAAATTCATCATGAAAGAAAGGTAATTCAAGTCAGTGCCTTCCTTTGAGAACTGGTCTTCATTGTAAGGACTATTGATGAGGAGAACAGGAGCAAAATGAGCCAACACTTTCTCACTCCAAACTCGTCACATATTGACGCATATTGGAGTCACTTTTTGATGCACAGGGTACCCTTTTAGCATAATTTTTCAACGTGCAATGTCCTCCATTGCTTTAAATAAAAAATCTTTCGCGTCAACATGCCAACATGAAAGGCATTGGAAATTGTTTCATCATGATTAAATGATATATTGGGTAATAATATTGCCATTATTGCATATATGTTGGGGTGTGATTTTTCAATGTAAACAGTCACAACAATTTTATTTACATTACACTATTTACACATTTATGAGCACATAACCCAACCCCTGCCCCTAAACCTACCATTTGTCAATAAAACACAATATATAACAGGCAGATACAACTACAGTCATAATTTATTCAAAAAAATATTAATATTCCAAGTCTTCCAAGGCAAAACGATTGATTTGTGAGAGGAACAGATGCGATCACCATCTCTGGTGAAATTGCCGCCAGAAGAAGCGTTATGTCAGCTTTGGTTGTGAAATGCCATTGGCTCTTGTGTGTCTCTTGACCAACTGTGTCATGCTAATGTTCGGGAGTACCTTTTTTAATGAGGTGTGAGTGCTTTGAGGGAGCAGAATCATTTTCAGCGATTAAAACCTTATGATTTACTCTGTTCTTCGCATAAAGATATTGTATGGCTTCAGAAGACTTGGAATGCAACACTAATTTTTTGTAATGCTTTCATACTGCTTTTTTATGGTCAGTTTTTGCAATAAATACCTGTGACTGTGCTTTTATTTGCCTGTTACATGTTTTATATTGTTCAGAAGTGGATAGGTTTAGGGTAGGGGTGAGGTTATGTGCTCAGATTAAAGTATACATTTATATAAAATGATTTCTACTTTTACAAATGCATGCGAACCATTAGATTAAGGCAAACAACTGAAAGCAATGGAGGACCCTACACATTGAAAAATGACACTAAAGGGGTACCTTGAGCGTCAAAAAAGGGACGCCAAGGGGTCCTGACCAAACATCAATATGTGAGTTGGGAGTGAGAATGTGTTGAATGAGCAGTAGATCCATTTTGCAATGTGTTCTCTAAGTCAGGTATGAAATGATATGTAAGCTATTGCGTAATAGTACAAACAACATAGAAGTGTGCTGTAGTTGAATGGATAAGGACATTGGGAGTCATTGAACAGTTGCAAAGCCAACTCTCCAGTGACTTGTCATTGTCCTGTCTTCTTTGGCAGAATGATATCTGTCGGTTTTCAGATACTGTATCACTTGTGACACTGGGAAAGGCACATTAATACTGCCCTTTGGTTGCACAAATGCTCCTATTTGCATTGATGGTGTCATTCATTGAATCAGAATCAGAAAGAGCTTTATTGCCAAGTGTGTTTACACACACAAGGAATTCATCTTGGTGTTAGGAGCTTCCAGTACATAAAGTACAAAAATAGTACAAACATACATACATACATACATACATATAATTAAGGCAATAAAAACACTAACAATAAAGAGAATAGACAATAAATTATACATATCAATATCAATAAAAATATAGAGAAAAGGAAAATGTCCATAGACAGAAGTGTGAATGTGCATATGTTCTATTTTCAGATGAGGTTTGATGAAACACTTGTTTCAGCTCTTAAAGGTGCTAGAGGTCAAACAACTTCAAGAGTTGTCCTCATTTTTTGGAGCCTCCCCTCTATCAGATCCGAGTAGGAATGACTTGACCTTCACCCTACAAAATAATAATTCAAATTCCAACAAGAGTCATAGCCATGGCCATCACCTCTTATGCTTCCCCCTAAGTTAATTTCTCTACTGTCAAGAAAAAAACAGAATCAGAGCTGTTCCAAGAAGATGCATTTTTGTATCTAAAGAGGCTGTTTATCTTGGTTAAAGTGGCACGACACCAGTTTCATCATGGCCTGCCGGCCACATCCGCTTGGGCTGTGTGCAAACCTCATGCCCCCTCTTGTGTCCAGCTGCAGCAAAGGGAAGCAGTGTCTGTTTAGCTGAAGGAGGAAAAGGTTCAGGGGGGCTGAGACTTGGCCTGTCTGGGAGAGAAAGTGATGTATGCTGGGACGGAAAACCGCATATCTGCAGCCTGACAACTGGACTGTTTTTCTGGATGGGGAGGCAGACGGAGTGGAGCACGGTCCCACTGAGATGAGTCTGAATTTGGCCCGCAGAGGAAAGATCCATTTGGGTTGCACTAGAGGCTATAGCAGCCCTGCTTCACCCAGCCAAACACACACACACATATACAGGCTTTTTCATTGGCCCCCTCACCCTTCACACAGCCAGACAAGTCTCTCAGACAGTACAAACACACAAATACATTCGGCATGACCCTCTGTAACCCCGTCTACCGAGTCCCAGACAAGTACACAAAATCTGAAAAGAAACATGTATTCTTCAAAACTGCATTCTGATGAACCCTTGAATACTTCTATGGCAAATAGAGAGAACAGTGTAATTTATACAGACCAAAAAGGAGTAAATATGGTTGCACTTGAGCCAGAGAGGAATGATTTATTGGGTAAAATAGCCTAGTTTGGGTTCATTACTTCTAATGACAAGAGACACTAAGTTTGTGTAGAGTCTCATGTACACACGCAGTGAGAATTTTAACACTTATTATTGGGAGTACTCAATACTCTGACTTAATGTGCTGGCCAGACACGCAGAAAAAGGGCTTACTGAAGCAAAACCTCCCTCACACAGTCAGGGACATGTAAAACACCCGCTAGATTGAGGCTCCACTTTCACGCATACTGGAGGAGAGAAAAATAGCACTCCATTTTTATAATTCCACTATTTCTCTGGAACATGCAGCGAAATCGAAATGACCATAATAAATTCATTCTTAATGGTCTTTGTGGGAGTTTTGGATCTGCTGTCTGTACAGGAACACTTGCACTTTTAGTAAAAAGAAAAAAATTGGGAAGAAAAGAGAATATGATCATCCTCTTAAGAGACAACATTTATCTTGAAGCCTTTGAAGGCATGTTTGATTGAAGAGTAGGGTTGGGAATCTAGAAAAAAAAAAAGTATATTTTATAAAATACTGGAACTTAATGATTTTTGTGACGTTGATTCCGTTAAAGAGGTCCTATTATGCTCTTTTACAAAGTCTTGATTTTGTTTTGGGGGAGTACTAGAATATGCTCTCATGCTTGGTGGTTCGAATAATCACATTATTTTTCACATAATTTACATTATTGCAATACCGTCCTCCCCAGCCTGGCACAAACGGCTCGATTAGTTCCAAGTACTCCTCACTGCAGAGCCAAATGACCTCCAGCTCCCCCTCTCTGGATGTCCAGCTCCAACTCTGTGTGAAGTAATGGGTGGAGTTAGGTTTAGTGATAGGGTAAGGGGTAGGGTTAGGGTGTGGTTAGGTTATCTCCACCCATTATCTCCAGCGAGGGGGAGCTAGAGTTCCAGTTCCTCCCATTTGGTTCTGCAGCGAGCACCCTCTCATTAGTTCCGGGTTTGATGAAGGCCCACCTTCCGAAAAACGAAATGTGTTGTGATTGGTTAGCTGTCCCAGTGCGTTGTGATTGGCGAACAGCTTAGACTTTGTTTCAGTACTGCCCTGCCCCTTGTCAAAACAGCAAGTTCGTCAATATTGCCATATCAATTCAAACCCGATAATATTGAACAAGAGGATCATGCAGAACCTTTGCAAGCATGGATAATTAAAGTGGTAACGATATTGTTTTTTTTTTTTTTTCTGTTTTTTTTTTTTTTTTTTTTGGCTAAATCATGTTTTAGATAGGATGTCAACAACAGCTTGAAAATAATTGCATTTACTATGTACAGTTAAGTGGAAAGGTAATATGTATTACGTTTATAGTTCTAGAATTCTAACATTATAACATGAATTGCAGTGAAACTGTTATACAGTTGAATTTATTTATACCATAGTCCCACAGAGTTACACTATTTGTGGCGGCATAGATATGCAGATTCATTCTCTGCCAGCGGGAGGCGCTGTTGGAGCGGGAGAGAGCGAGGTTTCCCCAGTAAGGCTGTACACAAAGCAGAGCTCCTCTCACAAACGCTGCTTTATCAGACATTACATGCAAAATGAAATGAAAATGACATCCAAAATTTTCTGAAGACAGTCGGTTTCCTTCAGAAATACAGTGATATAAAAACACCCGCACCGGGTTTCGATTTTGAAACGTGCATTTGAATTTCCGGAATTTATTTTAATGATATTCTAATGGGCCACTTTGTGATATCTCAAATACAGGAAAACAACTTTGTAGTCCAAACGAGCTGTTCATTGTAGTTCTTGAAAAGGGATTTTTTTTAAAAACGAAATATCTCCCTTTGGAGTTGACTTTGAGATTTGTAACTTTGTAGATCTTTTTATGCCCAAACATACACACTACACACTGACTAAAATTCAATAAGTGAAAAAGCATAATAGGACCCCTTTAATAGTTCAGGAGCACCTACATTCTTCTGCCAATAGTTGAAACACTAAAATACTCTAATACTCTTTCGTATACTGCTATTTAAAGGGTTACTCCACCCCAAAATGAAAATTTTGTCATTAATCACTTACCTCCATGTCGTTCCAAACCCGTAAAAGCTTCGTTCGTCTTCAGAACACACACATTTAAGATATTTTGAATGAAAACCGGGAGGCTTGTGACTGTCCCATTGACTGCCAAGTAATTACCACTGTCAAGGCACAGAAAAGTATAAAAAGCATCGTCAGAATAGTCCATCTGCCATCAGTGGTTCAACCGTAATGTTATGAAGCTACAAGAATACTTTTTGTATGCAAAGAAAAAAAAATTATAATTTATTTAACAATTTGTCTTCTCTGTGTCAGCGTAGCGCCATTTTGGAGAATATCCACTGGATGCAAAATGCTTACGCTCTTCTGTGTCAGCCGCGCCACACGGATATGTCTTCTACGTTTGTTTACGCTTTGATTTAAACGAAAATAGCGTATCTTTCTGGCACGGCTAACACAGAAGAGTGTATGCTATTTGCGTGTAGCGATACTCTCCAAAATGGCGCTACGCTGACACAGAGGAGACGAATTCTTGAATAAAGTCTTTTTTTTTCTTTGCATACAAAAAGTATTCTCGTAGCTTCATAATGGTTGAACCACTGATGGCAGATGGACTATTCTGACGATGTTTTTTATACTTTTCTGTGCCTTGACAGTGCAAATTGCTTGGCAGTCAATGGGACAGTCACAAGCCTCCCGGTTTTCATCCAAGATATCTTAAATTGTGTTCCGAAGACGAACAAAGTTTTTTACGGGTTTGGAATGACATGGGGGTAAGTGATTAATGACAAAATTTTCATTTTGGGGTGGAGTAACCCTTTAACCATAGTAGTACTCTTTATTTGTCTCTTTGAAGGTGACCCTGCAAACAGGAGAAAAGATGTTTTGGCCGAGCTTGCAGTGTGAATTGCATTTGGTGAGAAAGACAGACCAGTGAACTAAAAGAATAAACACATCTGTAATACTGTTGCAAACAATAGCAATCATACAGAATAGCGTGACCTGTGTAGTCTGATTTGCAAAGGAATGACTTTCATGAACCAGACCTTTTTAATGAATCAAGCAAAAGACCCATGAGTCATTTGTTTATTTGCCTTTGATTCTGTGTAATTACTGACAGGTTTTTCATATGACGAAGTGTAGTTTAACATAGAATCGTAATCATTAAAATGCATACAATTCCCATTCTTATTAAAAAACGATCTTCAGCTCAGAGATAGCACTGTGCATTTGGGTTTGGCTGAGGTTTCACATAACTTTTTTTTTTTTTTTTACTACTGTTCTCTCTTTTACTCTCTCTACCCTACTTGATACTTAAAAACAAGAGTCTAAACACCAGCAGACATCTGGTTCATCCAGACTTGAGTCGACTATGAAAGGCCCCATTAAGATAATAAGGGTGTCCATGCGCCTCAGGCCCAGAACAGGTTGTTGTAATGTAGATCCCCAGGAGCATCCAGCTGGACTCTGGCATTCAGTGGGAGAGTGCTAGTGCCCCACGAACCGTGGAAAACAGCTCACTTTTCAACATTGTAAGGTGTCAGTTTGCACAGGCAGAGTCAAGAAAGGTTGTGCAGATTCACTGTACCATTTGTGCCAGACGCTGGCTCAAGTTCTCTGCTTTCTACCAACTCCACTGGAAGACAGGAGATTAGGTGACGATCATTAAAGAAGCTTGTTACTTTATTATCCAGTGCCAATATCTGCTGTTAGATCAGGCTTCTGCATGTAGAGGAGCCACTGGAGCTCAAACCCCAATTAAAAACACCTGAACTATGGTAATCAAGGTCTTGAGGATTGCTAGAATCTTTTTTTAGGACATGCTCTGCAGAACATTGGCCCTCCAGGACCAAGATTGTGCTACAAGATCATGCTAATGTTGCGTAGCCAGACCTTCAGCCTGATGGCAGAAGGTCTGGACTCTATCACAGGTTTCATTGACCAAGGATTGCCAAAGAGGACAACTGACCGACATGATTAAGCAACCAATCACAGATCATTTTGTTCAGTGTCATGTTTAGGGGTGTGAAAAAGTAAAATTAATGTCCCTACAATAACAGACTGGTGTGCAATTCATTGAAGAAAGTTGTGCAAGTTTATTGCAACAATGGCTCAACAATCCAGCATTTAGTTGATCCTGATAAGTGCTCATTGTCACAGTTGAAAATACGACAGCTTTCTTCTTCTAGAAGATGTTTTGGCATCACAACGGCTTTGTTTTTAGGTGGACCATTAAAGAATGTGACACACGTCTCACGAAAATCCTGTAGAATTCAACCAATCAGATGGATGACTGACTGACTGACTGACTTATCTCCCGGATATGATGTCAAGGCTTTGCGTAACATTATATATCATAAACAGAAGAATGTTCCTTACTGCATTCTGCTATACATGTCATCAATCTAATCATTCTTTTTGTTTTTGCTCTTCTGATGGTTTTCAGTTTTCTCTTTCTGCAAATTGTATAGTTGTATGGTATACAGTGATATGACCCAGCACCCAAAATACTATCAAAAGACTCCAACACAGCCTCCATTCTTTGCAACAGATGGATAAAAATGCGCACAGGAAACATAAACCTTAAAAAATTATATACGACCACACCAAATCCTGGCCAAATCACAGAGATGCCGATTCGCACGGGACTAATGTTATCACAGTACCTCTGTGTTCTGCAAAATATGATTTTCATCATTTGCAGGGGAATTTGCAGGGGAATTTTGCATGGGATTAAGATCACAGACAACCTCCACAATTATTACAAATGACTAGAGGTCACCAGGTAATACTAATCCCATGCAAATAGGGCTTAAGATCATCCAGGTATTCCCGTAAAGTAGAGCAAACGATTGAGAGTTTCTGACTTTTTTTCTGTCATTGCGCATGCATACATCCAAATTACATGAACAAAGCACAGTTTGAGTTGGGGCACAAATTCTTTCAATGCTGGTAAAGGCCAGAGTCGCAAGAAGGCGTCCATCAACAATCTGAACATTATTTTTCCCTTCCAAGGAAGTTGAGCAGAAAGGAATGGAGCAGAGAGCAGAGGAGAGGAGGGAGTCCAGCGGGGCGTAATTCAAACAGGCGGCAGACAGGAAATGAGCGGACGGCTAGTTCCTGGGACGCCGCTGCATTTAGATGGTACCAGGAAGAAGAAAGCGCAGTGGAGTCGCTAAGGTAACAGTCAGGTCATTGAAAGCGTTGCTTCCTTCTTTTTAAAAAACATGATATTTCTTTCACACTCCCACCGCTATCTTGGTTCCCACATCCCCTCAAAAAGCTCATTTCAATAGCTCGGTTACAGAATAAAGTATGCATGCTACAGACTGCGAGAGGCCTCCCGCTGGTGCGGCTGTTCCGTTCCAGACGCCAGTTGTGCCGTTTCATTCTACAGTTGTTTTTGTGCGCAAACGTATTGCTTCGTCCAATGGGAGGAAGTCGGGGAATCGTATGAATGCGAGATCAAACGGTGTTAGACGGGAACTTAGACGTGATCTGATTAATGGAATCTCCTGACTTGCTTTTTGACTGAAAGCAGAAACTTTGGCGGGCCGGTCTGCTCAACATGCACTGCTGGTGGAAAGCTGAGGAAGTACAGATGTCTGCGAGATTGCCATCAGTCTAATCAATATGTTTTTGTAAATGCAGCAGACATCTTGGCTCAAATCTTGCGTGAGCATGCTGTATTTCCACAGTTTAGTCTGCCACATCCAGCGGCAAAGTTCAGCGTATTACCACACGCTAATTATGATGATCCTTGTGCAGCTAAAGACGATCAAATCTTTCAAGTGTTCGGATGAATCGCACCGACTCTTTCTGAGCCGTGGGTTGTTTACGTGTTCCAGCCAAAATGTGAAGAACACACACTGAAAGCATCAGAAGATTGTGTTTAAGTGTAAATAATCAATTCAGTAAAACCTGAAATCCCTCCATCTGATGCACACTATAGATGTGTTTATAACTCTGCAAGATGGTGTTAAAGGAACGTTTTAGGTTATTTTCAACCTAATGTTTATGGGCCACATCTGTGCATGCCTGTTGATTACCTTAGCTATCATTTTTACTCATATATCTTCAGTGTTTGAGCAAATGTTAAATGTGTGTGCAGTAAATAGCCTTACAATGGACAGCGGAAGCAACATAACAGAATTTTGCTTTAATAATGTTTAATTGCAGTTGTTCTTGTTGTTCAGCTGGTAGGACACAGTGCTCGCAACACCAAGGTTTGAGTTGCATTCAACACACATACTGGAAAAATGTATGATAAGATGTACTTTTAAATGTCCAATTTAGTGATTTTTAGTGAAGTCTTTTGGTAAGATGTCAGTGCCATGTTGCTGGTGTTATTATTATTCACTTCTCTTTTAATTGCTAAATTGAATGGAATTATAATATATTATAATAATTATAATGTATATATATACTGATATTTTTCTTAATATTTTGTTACTACATCAAAACAATTTAAAAAATCGCAAGAAATTACATCAGATTTTTTTTTTTTTTTTTTTTTTTTTTTAAAGCTTCTTTGGAAGCTTCTTTGGAAGACAGTGTGATTAAGTTTCTTCGGATTTGTTTTTCTGTCTTTCCTCTCTGTTCTTTAGTCCCAGACAGTATACCTGCAGGTAATCATACATCTCTGGTCTCAGATCATGCTCTCTCTGTTCATCAGCACACATTCCCACCGCAGACTGTAATAACATGGGCATAAGTCACCAAGGGCCCCTATTATAAACAGGTGTCAGGGTAGCAAAAAAAAATGACAACTTAATTCAGACCTGAGACGCTTTGTAAGAGTGGATTAACACATCGTCAGGGGCCATTTATTTTTATTGCATCTACATGGCTTTAGGTAGGTGGCTGCAAACATGCCAGTCCTGCCTGAGAAAGCCACCTCTGTCTCCACATGAGTCTATCTGTGTGCATGTGTGCTCGTCTGTGTATGCTTTGTAAATTGGAATGATTAAGCTTGATTTGATCTTTTACATTTTCTAATGATTTTTTTTTTTTTTTTTTACCAAAATGTTAATATTGCAATTAAGTGTTAAGTTATTAATAGTAAATATTAATTGGACTTTTGTGGCTTTTAGTCATGTCTATTAGCTTTCAGGTCATCTGTATGTTAATATATTACTAAAATTGGACTTCAATAATTTTTTAGTTGTTATTCACATATAAAAATGACTTTCTCTTCTCGGAGAAAAAAAAAAATGAAATGAAAATTAAAAATACAATACATTTTTATTATTTTTATGTCTATTTCAATTTTTATTCTTTTTATTAGTTTATATATATTTGTGTGTGTATTGTGTTTATCAATATATCTGTATTAATTTTAGTTTATTTAGTTTTAGTTATTTTAGAACTTAAGCTTTTAAGTTTATTTATTTATTTAATTTTTTATGTTAGTTAAGGTTTATTTATTTATTTATTTATTTATTTTTATTTATTTTTTTAATTATTTCTTTATTTATTTTTTTTTTTTCTTGGATTTAGTTTAAGTTTTAGTTAAAGATAATAACTATGGCTTCTGGCCAGGCCTTTGTCATGTCCTATTTCAAAAGGCAATACAAAATATATATATATATATATATATATATATATATATATATATATATATATATATATATATATACATATATATATATATATTGAAAGAATATACTGTCCTCCAGAATGTACTGTTCTCCATTCTTAACACAGTCAAATGAAGCCTGAATCCCCAGTGTTTGTTTGTAGAAGTTCAACGCTCTGTATCTGTCTCTCGGCTCTGCATTTTGCATCTGTCTTTTATAAAGGACATCAAATAGAGGCAGAACAGCTGGAGTTGAGCAGCACCTGTTTCCTACACTTCCACTACACATGCAGTTCACAGGCTTCAAAGAGCCACAGGAGCTGACCTCTGCTGAGAGCAATGCCAGTATCAAACACACCAGAAGTCATGGAGACGCACATGACATTCATAGAGGAACACACCTCCACAAGAGCATGAGACGCAGAGAGTCAGCACTCACGCACTGAATGACAACTGAGAAGAGAGTTAGCAAGAGAATGAAAAGTTTTTACATTTTGAAGACCAGTGCGAACAGTTAGTGATCTATTGAGCATGTAATCCCATGCTGAAATATAATCCTATTCCAGTGCTACAGCATTGCCTCCATAAAACCGAGAAAAAAAAAATTAAGAAAAAATAAGAAATTAACTGTGGTTTTCAAAAAAAGTGCATCTCCTGTTGTCTCTCACATCAAAATCCAGCCACATATTTGTTTAGAGCTGTTTTGGCTTGTAAACAGTGCTTGATCTGTGCAGATTTCTCTCCTGATTCAGACCAGAACACTTTTTCACTGGAGGAAGCATTATTATGGATTTTAGACTCAAATTTTAGCTGAAAACAACAGTTTGAAGTTCAAACCGTCTTAATGGTGGATTTGTTTCAGCTTTTGTCTTCTCAAGATGTTAATTGTTGGACTGGAGTGCTGTGGATTACTTGTGGATTATTGTGATGTTTTTATCAGCTGTTTGGACTCTCATTCTGACGGCACCCATTCACTGCAGAGCATCCATTGCTGAGACAGTGATGCAATGCTACATTTCTCCAAATCTGATTAAGAAACAAACTCATCCTAATCTTGAATGGCCTGAGGGTGAGCACATTTTCAGCAAATTTTAATTTTTGGGAGAAATGTTACTTTAAATGTGTTTATTTTTGCTAATAGGGAGACTGCAATCAACGTAAATGAACAGGCATTTAGGCTGATCTTAAAAGGTAATGAATTTTTTTTTTTTTTTTTAGCTAAACTATGCTACTTTAATAACATTATTTAATTTAGCACTTAATTGCATTTTTTTTTTATCAATTTAGTATTTAAACTGTAAAATATAATAGAATGAAATAGAAAACAAAATTAAATTAAATTATTATTATTATTGTTATTATTATTATTATTAATTATAGTTATTAATGAAATCTGTTATACTGCAGCTTTCATTATGGTGAGGGGGGAGGAGGTTGTGAACAGGTGTGATAAGACACAAAACAAGCAGATCCAGGAAGAGGCTGATATTCCCAAACAGCCACCTGCTGACAGGACAGATAGTGTGAGACTCAAAACAACAGCAGAGCAGAGCAGATGAGAGACGCTGAGAGGCAGAACACGCTGTATGTATGCCGCGTGTTTGCGAGCTGCACTCGTGTTTTCACAGGTTACTGCAATTCACACAGACTGTGTTTATGATGTGCTTATCTAAAACAGCAGAGCCGGTTCCACAAAAACAGCACAATCAAACTGTTATCACAGGTCTTCTGATGGATAAAACATGACAAACATGGTGATTCTTGAGCTACTAAAGACTGGTTTTGAAAGCTGTAACTTATATTATTACATTATTATTTACAGTATTACATGTTAATAAGATAATAATCAACATTAACATAATACCTTATTTTTTAAAAGTTACATCCAATGTAATTGTGATTTTGCAGCACTGCGAATAAGTGGAGCTCATGTAAATGGAATACTATAATTATGTCCAAGTAAAGGTTTTTCTGTTGTTGTTTTCTCCCACACACACACACACACACACACACACAAATAAAAATAAAAAACTGTAGACTAACTAACTACTTATGGTACTATTTTTTTTTTCTCATATGTTTTAAAGACAATGTAGTTTTCCAAGTTTTCCAGCTTTTTCATTCAACAAGTATCATTGCAGCATCTCAGATTATTGCATTGCTATCATCATATTATGTATGTAGATTTACTTTTGAGATGTGGGAACAGTCAAACACATTTATTTATTTTTTATTTTTTTCTTCAAGTAGTGTTGAAATTAAGTTGATTCATTTGAGCAATTGTTATTATTATTATTATTATTATTATTATTAAATAATAATAATAATAATAATAATAATAATAATAATAATAATGATGCATTTATCTCTTTATTAGTTAAATTGTAGCATATTACATTTGAACTATTTCAACATGGAAAGTTTGTAGATTGGCAAAAAGTTTCAAAGTAGCTTTTTTCAACACTGGTGCACTCTAAACGTATGTATTGACGTAGCTATCTTTTATATGTAAGCTAATCAGACACTAAATCTGATCATCACTTTTGACCATGAAATCTTAGATCATCAGTTGAGAAATAAATGCAGACATATGTCTGTCTAAACTGTGTGCTTTTATTGTTGGTATCTGTGAACACAGGCATTAGAGCATGTATTTTCTAAGTACTGAAGTGTGTGTGTGTGTGTGTGTGTGTGTGTGTGTGTGTGTGTGTGTGTGTGTGTGTGTGTGTGTGTGTGTGTGTGTGTGAACTCTGTGGGAAAGGACTCAGACTGGGGTCAGTGGTTTGTGAGTGACAGCAGGAAGGTAATGAGGCTGAATGTGAGCTGTAGTTTTACTCACAGCTGAGACTCGTCCTCTTGTGTTTGTGAGAGTCTGAGTGGGTGGCCGATCACTGATAAACTAATGAACACTGAGAAATAATGCATCCTGATCGATCAGTCGATCAGACACTGCAATACATGCAGATTTCTGAATCTGTCTAATGAAACGCTTTTTTTTAACATTTAGAAAATGCACATGTGCATAATTTTATTCAGAGACTCAAACTGAGCAAAAATATGCCATTTAGAGATAACAGCAACAGTACAGCAGATACTTTCATAAAACGATCTAAATATCAGTCATCACTCTATATCTCCGATAATATGTCTTAGTAAGATGAGATTGAAATGATCCAAACTTATAATGCAATGCAATCCTGATTGAGAGATGAAGAAACAAACGCTCCTCAGAAGATGTGAGATGAAGATCATTCCTCCGCTGAGGAACAGTGAAAGTAAAGATTCTGGAAACAAACGTTCCTCAAAAGATCCTGATGATCAGATTTGATTTTTCTAAAAAATGATTGATGGAGAATCAAGTAAAGCTGAGCTGCTTCAGTCCAGTAAGTGTTCATCTGGAAATATGACTGCAGTTATTCTGACGCTTACTTGAGAAAAATCGGTCAAGATTTGACAGCAGAAAGACACGTGAAGCACCAGCAGAAGCTGGACGTTTGGACAATTACACTAAAAGAGCTTTTACTGGATAAAAAAACTCTAAACTATCAATCAGACAGAAGATATGGAGTAGATTGAGTGTGAAACAGGTTTAACACCTTTAATCAAGTTTTAATCAGGCCTCATTACAGGCTTTAGAGATTCATGTTTCAAATATGATACAGTAGGATTTATAGGGTAAAAGACAACAAGAAACTGCAGCTGTTAAAAATATTTAATCTCTACAATGCAACATGTATACTGTATCCAACAGAACTTGATTAAATCATTAAACATCACCAGTTGGTTAATATTAGTTTTTCTCGTCCACATGACCTGGATTATATCAGCAGAAGGAAAACTAATTTCAGAGGTCAAGCAATGCATTGAAATAAACTTATTTTTTTCTTTACAATAACATTTACTGACAAATTGTGCACAATAGGACCAGATAACTGATTCATTAAGGATGTAAACAGGGTCCATTCTGATTTCATGTTGACTTTATAGACTCACAGTGTGATGGGTTTGGTTTCTCACAGTTCGTTTGTGTCTTTAATGATGTCTTAATGGCATCAAGATGTGTGTGTCGGCAGTAGCGCAACCCCAGTAGAGCTCAGTAAACATTATAACTCTCACATACGTGACAAAAATGAGTCAAATGTATTTTATACACATTTAGGAAAGACCTGGTACGTGTGTGTACATGTGTGTGTGTGTGTGTGTGTGTGTGTGTGTGTGTGTGTGTGCGCGTGTGTGTGTGTGTGTGTGTGTGTGTGTGTGTGTGTGGCAAGAGTGTTGAAAACACTGAGGTTACCAGTAGGTTGACTGTTTGTGTGATCAGTGCCGGTTTCAAAATCAAAACACACACACACACACACGCACACACACACGCACACACATGCACACACACTCCTGCACCTGATCTTCATTTTTCAATTTGTAGCCAATCTTCGTACAATTGGGCACCAAATGAAAACGTAAACAGCGCAGATATCCATCTTGTTTACTTCAAAGCTGGAGTCGGGCCCCTCCTCACACTCACTTACAGTCATGGCTCAGTTCCTCCCGCTGCGTCTGCATTAGTTGTAATCAAGTGCTTGTTTGAAGCAGTTATCTTCTGACCGCCTGCAGAGCTCTGATGATGACAAGTGACAGAGCATCCTGAGCCAAACACAAACTCACCTCCAGAGCGCAGCCAAAGGAAGCTCTCGCTCCGAAAAAAAAGTTTAGTATGTACGTCATTTGATTTATATGCAACACATATCTGTTGATTTTGTTAACTGTATTCCAGTGTGGGGATTGCTGTACATTTGATATTTGTGTTATAGTTTGTTTTCGTTGTTCTCTTTGTAACATACAGTTGTTTCATGTTTACTTCTTTATAACCCTTCTAAAAAAATATAAAAGGAATTCTTTGATTGAAATTATATTAAATGTTATTGATGTAAATGTAATTAACAGTTAATTTGGCTGTTGTAGATTACAGCAATAACAACACCACAGAAATGAAAGGGTCCAAGTGGTCTGGGAGGATAGATAGATAGATAGATAGATAGATAGATAGATAGATAGATAGATAGATAGATAGATAGATAGATAGATAGATAGATAGATAGATAGATAGATAGATAGATAGATAGCAAAAACTGAATTATAGAACTGACTGATTATGCAAATATAATTTTCTGATATCTGAAAAGTCTGGCCGATTAACAAAAAGTCACACACGTAAATTCAGCAAAATAAGAACTGCAAACTTCTTCTTTTTTTTTTTTTTTTTTTTTTTTTTTTTGGTAAATTTATATTTTATTCATTAAGGATGCATTAAATTGATCAAAATTGAAAGTAAAGCCATTTAGAATGTGACAAAGTTTTCTATTTCAAATAAATAACAGCACTATATAAAAATGTTATTTTACAAAAAAAAAAAAAAAAATCTACAAATATATTCTGTTTTGTTTTTTTTTTTTTGTTTTTTTTCAGATCTGTTTATAATCTTTCTCAAAACCTGGCTTGTTAATTAATATATATTTTTTATTTATCTATCTATCTATCTATCTATCTATCTCTATATATATATATATATATATATATATATATATACACAGTATATATATACAGTATATATATATATATATATATATATATATATATATATATATATATATATCTTTTGAACTTTCAATTAATCTGTGAATCCTGAAAAACACTTTGTCACAGTTTCCAAAAAAATATTCAGCAGTACAATTGTTTTCAACATTGATAATAATCAGAAATGTTTCTTGAGCAGCAAATCAGCATATTAGAATGATTTCTGAAGGATCATGTGACACTGAAGACTGCAGTAATGATGCTGAAAATTCAGCTTTGATCACAGCGATCAATTACATTTTAATATATGTTTACATAGAAAAACAGCTATTTTAAATTGTAATAATATTTCATAATATTAAGTGAAAGTATATTACTGTATTTTTGATCAAGTAAACACAGCCTTGGTGAGCAGAAGAGACCAAAAAAACTCGTACCAACTCTAAACTTTTGAACATACTGGATATTGTATATGATATGATGAAACAAGCAGTGGAGACATGATATTTTATGGTACAACTGCCTAAATAGCCTAACAGTTAAGATCAATAGACCATTTTAAAATATATAGCAATTGGTTGTAGATACAAAGATGTTTTAGCATTTGACATGACTAAGCTGTAAGTGAATGAGCATGTAAACAGTGACACGTTAATCAACAAATGATACAGTAACTGGAAAACCTTCAAAGTTAAAGCTGCATTCCAATAAGACAAGCCTTTCTGTAATGCACAAGCCATTTAATTTCCATTGTCATGCAACATGATCTCTGGATAACTTTTAGTTAGTCTATATTAGCAGACAGCAGGTTTTGAAATGCATTTTACCCTGAGATAATATTGCATTGCACCACAGTAACAGATGTGTTTCCTCCTAAACACTGAAGGTGTTTAGCTGCATGTCAGCGGAGGTTTTATATGGTTTTCTGTGCAATGCATTGTCATAACGTAATAATACATGAGTGTTCTGGTGTGCAAATCATAATGTTCCCAAACTGTGGCTTCTGGTTTCTCACTTGAACCTTTAGCCCTTGTGTGTGTGTGTGTGTGTGTGTGTGTGTGTGTGTGGCTCCTGAGGAACCTCCGGCATGTAAAGTAGCTGTGGAAGAAAGAGCTCATTGTGTGCTTATATGTCAGGCACACGTTTCCCATCTGAACGTTTGATTCAGGGTGTCAAGAGTATCAGCAGAGCAAACACACACTCTGTCTGCTCCAACCTTTAAAAACCTTGAGAAATATGGCAGAAATTAGACCATAATGATAGTCAATGCCTCTGAAATGCTATAGACGTAATCAAAATGGTCTTCTCATACCTGATAACTTCACTAAACAGATCTAAACACAGCCTGAGAGGCAGAGTAGTGCATGTTTAAAAGTATATCATATATTTCATAACATACAGTATCAGTGAATGTAGTATAACTATAACTGTGTTTTTTCATGGTCAAAGTCTGCTGAGACCTGATGAATTCAGATATTTGTAGGTGAATTCTCATTGAATAGATATGTAATCAGTCTGTGATTGTTGCCTGGATCTCGAGGTAAAATGTGGGATCATTTCACTTCGCAACCAATAAAACTGAAATAAACATAAACACTGCTAGGGCTTTCAGCTGGTTTTGAAACATGGCAGCAGGTTTCCAGCTGGTCCAATCTGGATTAGGCTGGACTACCAACCAGTGGGAACCTGGATGAGTTGGTAGACCATCTTGGATCGGCAATATCACAGTCCAAAAAAACAGCCTTAAACTGGTTAAACCTGGTTTTTAAACCTAAACCAGCCTGGGCCAGCTAAAAACCAGCTACTATGTTCCAAAACACAGTTTCTATCTTAAAACTGGTTTTAGCTGCATTTCCCAGTAGAGGATGCAAAGCATTAAAGATCAACTAGATTGAAAAAAAAGTTTGTCAAGACCAACTTTGATGTTAGCTTGAAAAAAAAAAAAAAAAAAAACTGAGCAGTTTAAAAAGTTCAAAGCTGTTCTAAGTTTAAAAGTAGTGGTAACACTTTACTTAACGCCTTTATGTATAATGCATTATAAAGGGTTATTTAAGGGTATAATTCATTCTAATTATTCATAATGTGCATTGTAATACATATCTTTCATAAATACGTATAACCAAATTTAAAATGCATAGTGTAACAATGAATGAATGAATAAGTGTTATAATGTATTAACCGTGGTTGCAATTATTCATGAGATGTGCAATGTATTATAAGGTGCATTACAAGGCATAATTAATGCATTAAAACTACTTTTATAATGCATTATACATATAGGCTTTAAGTACAGTATTACCAAAACAGTTTAAACAGCTCAAAGTTTGAGGCCATACGGTCTCTCAGACAGACAGATATAATGTTATAGTTTTGCAATTGTTAGTATGTTTTATCACGTTGCTCGCATGTTTCAGTCTTACTATTTTTAATCCACTGAAATAATGACTTGAATAAAATTGTGCCTGTAATCACTTCCAGATCAAACTAGAAATGGAAAGTTGAGTTTTGTGGGATACAGTATTGTGTGCAGTGTGCTCTGTGGTATAATAATTGCATTAGATCATCCATTTATTTAATTCATTTGTAAAATTCCCATAATATGCACAGTCCACATAATCTACAGCAGGAATAGTGAGATTACTATGCTGTTCAACACATAGACAATGTCTGAAAAACTCTATTTATGTCTGTCAAGACATCTGGGTCTGGGCCACCCATTCTACGAATTAGACCTGAGAATACGACATATTCAGAAAGTAGCAGCACATTTGACACATTACTCTTTCTCGTTTCTCTCTGTGTTTGTGTATGGTGCACTTTGTCCACAGGCCAGACATCTATTGTCTTATTGTTGGACATCTTGAGAGGCTAGAGTTCAGTCTGCTGTTTTTCCTTCTCCGTCCATAGAAAGCAATTGATCTCAATCAACAGGCCATTATCTTCAGCAGGCAATTATCCACATTGTCACTTTTGCATTTGACCCCGCGACCCCAGCAGAGCACTGGGGCCTGGAGAAACCTGAGCACCTTCCAAGCTCATGAAGGCCCCTGGGGGCCCTTTGCCAAAAAAAAAAAAAAAATCCATTACTGAACCAACAACCAGACTTTGGCATTGTGACGTCTCTTGGGCAATGTGTGTAACAAGAACGGTGAGTGACGTCTCACTACTAGTCCAATTCCCGTGAAACGCCTCTGTATTTTATTCTGAAAGCGGTTGGTTTTATTTGGAAGAGCATTTTGTAGACAATACTTACATACTTGTTGACACTTCAGCATGAGGGAAATAAACAGCTGTGTTTCTATTGGCCGCTCTGAAGGTTTCTGAATGATGCTGAAAGGAGTTACACCATGTATAGGAAAGACAAATCCCAAATGAGACCTCTTTAATGTCTTAATTATTTTCTCATTGACACGGTGAGATCAAATGGAGACTTTTCTTATGTCTTTTGCTTCTCATATCTTTGCTGAAAGTAAGGCAATGGCCATCTCAAATGTGTCTCCTCTGGAGAAGAAGTTGGAGACACCAAAGTCTGCAATCAAAAGTCCAGGAGCTCAATATGAACTCATACATTGCTCTCCAAAGCCCAGAGGATCTGAGCTGCCTGCATTCACTGGGGGAAAATAAAATAAATAAATAAATAAATAAATAAATAAATACATAAATACATAAATACATAAATAAATAAATAAATAAATAAATAAATACGTACATAAATAAATATATAAATACATACATACATACATACATACATACATACATACATACATACATACATACATACATAAAATAAAATAAAATAAAATAAAATACAATAAAATTATATATATATTATTTCCCAACTTTAAAAAATGCTCTAATTTGTTACAATATTTATACCCTGAAAATGTTTGTTGGATTCAACATGAATGAATGAAGTAACACAAACATAATTTGCTCATGTAACTTCCACATCATCAAATTAAGTTGTTTGGAACTGAATTAATTAACAAATCAAATCGTCTCAAAGTGATTTTATATGGTTCCCTGACGGAATTTCTTTCATTCAGTTTTATATATAGTGCATTGCAAAAGTATTCATCCCCCTTCATTTTTCCCCCACAATTTATTATGCCTTATGTTAAAACTTGAAATTACATTTTTCCCATATCAACAATTCATCGACCACAGTGACAAAGCAAAACAAATTTGTGACAACTTTGAAAATTTGCTATAAAAGGAAAATCTGAAATATGTATTCCTACCCTTTTTGTGATACTTGAAATTTGTGAATACTTGTAAATTTATGAACTTGTGAATACTTTTTGCAAAACACTGTATACTTTTTGTTTCATCACTGAATTATATAGCTAACAAACTGTTGCAATAGCACATATTCACGAATGTGAAGTCTACTTCTCAAGTAAAGCAGTAAACAGATCTTCAAAAGCATGCATTTGAGTACTTAATCGTTTCACATTCACCCTACATAATTTAATCTATAGTAGATCGATCATTTTAGAGAAAATATTACATTCTAATATCACTTTAAACAAAAGTTGAAAAATACAAAAACAGAATTTTCACATAAGAAAAAGCTAAAACCTTCTGTTAGTCTATTTTATTTTACTTGCTATAAAATATGCATATTTTATAAGCTTGCTTTTTTTTAAATATACATCATCATCAAAAAAAAAATATAAAAATAAAATAAACCTAAAAAAAAAAATAAAAAAAAAATAATTTCAACACTCAGATGTCAAGTGAAAATACTATGCAAACATGCATAGTATACAAAATTGATTTATTTACTCTATTCTATGGGGAGTTATTTGCTTTTAGTCAAACTGAACAAAGCAGGTTTAAAAACAGGTTTATTGTATGGTCCCTTAGGTGTCTGTTAATTGCTCTTCAGCAAGGCAATTTTCTTTTGAGATGACATTTGCGAGCATGTCTTTGTTGGTCTTTGTTGATCTTTCTCGATCGACGTGGCTACTTTCTGCAGATGCGTGTAAAATAGTTTGATGTGGATGTGATGTAGAGGTTTTTTTGCGCACATGGCATTTGTTGTATGTTTGTGTAGCTCTTGTCTGACGAGAGCCTCCACGTAAATGAAAAGCAGGGTTTCCCGCTCGATTACCTGAGCTCTGGCTTCCTGCTGCTTACACAGACCTTCCCCTGCCACAATCAGATCTGGAGCCCAGTCAACTCCTGCGCCATCAACATCCAGAAAACACAAAGTCAACCCATACAGAAAAAAGAGAGATTTTCTGTGGCCAAAAATATATTTTAAACATATGTTGTAAACAGTGAAGCTTAGTGGAATATATGTTTGAAATAGAAAATATATTTTGATGGCAAGAAAATACATTTCCAGTTACATTTAGGCTAAATGCAAATACAGTTTTTCTTCAAATGTGACAATAGTGAATATATTTTCATGGATTGAAATATATAGAGGGAATATATATATATATATATATATATATATATATATATATATACACACACACACAAAAATGGCTTTATTTATATATTTTTTGGGCCTATATAACTTTTTTTTTTTTTTTTTTTTTGCAGGCAACTCTAAAAATGTTTGTTTTAGCTTTGTCTTTATCTGGCTTTGTGCCCTGAGGGCTTGTAACCACAGTCATTGAACTCCTTACGTTTCTCATCCCTAATCCTGATATATGCGCTGAATGTAATTGCTCTGTAAAATCAGATTGAGACTAAGCTCTTTTCCACAGCGCTGAAGGCACATGATTGTCCTTGTTTTCTGCTGAGACATTCACACCCAGAGACTGATGCAATTTCATGTAAGCAAAGAGCTCCATCACATTTTCAGAGATCCTTTCAGCTTTCTTCTGGATTACTCGTTACTCTTTCATTCATTACTCATGTGCAACAAAACCAAAAACCTCCTTATTTCCCCAGAGCAGTTCTTTTCTCTACATTACAGGCTAAAGTGCATACTGTGACTTTTCTATGAACTGATCATAATGTTTTTTTTTTTTTTTTTTGTGCATTGAAAAAAGGGAAATACTCGCAGGAGGAAAAATAGCACAAATATGAATGCCTGTCTTTAAACACCTCAATGGTCCATGGAACAGGACTTGGCAGCGCTGCGGCATGTGAGTAATATCCTTCTGTAAGCAGCGGTTACGTTTGGGAGACTGGCAATAAATGGCTCTTGTGAAATGGAAGTGTGACGGCAGGTTGAGCGAGGAAGGGGACCATATCGTCAACATTATACGCTATTATGGAAATAAGACATAATGGCACTCTGTGTGTCACATTTTAGAGGAAAAATAAAATAGCTTTGTCATCTCTCAAAAACATAAAGGAATATAACTTTGATTTGATGCAGTTTAAAGGAATAGTTCCAAAGAAACTCTGGAACTAACATTCTCATGTTATTACTACATTTAATTTAATTTTCAAAAGGGATCATACACATCTGATGTCAGTGTCAAAAATGCCAATGGCCTTGCAGGTCTTATGACCAAATGTGAATATGCATAAGTGCATATGTGATTTTATAGGTGCACCAGAAGTGAATAGTTTCTTAAATGTCAGTCTGATCTTGATACAAAACTACTGTGTGCCTTCAGAGGATGTGAAATACAGCATACGAGTCAGCATATGAATATGAATTACGTTTATGGTGCTTTTTTGGAGCTTGACAGTATCTGTCACCATTAACTTTCATTGTATGGAAAAGAGCAGCGTGAACATTCTTTAAAATTCCAAGCAAACAAGCAACAAACAAACAAACAAACAAACAAATAAAACAAATAAATTAAATTAAATTAAATTAAATTAAATTAAATTAAATTAAATTAAATTAAATTAAATTAAATTATGGCCAACTATGTTTTAAATATATTCTCTAACAGTCATGCTCAATTATATATATATATACATATATATATATATATATATATATATATATATATAATTGAGCCTGACTGTATGCATGTATGTATGTGTGTATATATATATATATATATATATATTAATATTTAGTTTCAACCTTCATATACCAAATAATATTTCAAAATGTATTTTAGGGGCAAGAAAATACAATCTGAAATTGCCAATCCTATAGTCTAAATACAAATTTGAATGAAATAGCCTACTGTAGATCAAAACTAGATTTAGAATGATTTAATATTGCTTATTTTTTTACATAAATACATGCATATGTACATACATACATACATACATACTTACTTATTTATGTAAATGTCCTTTCTGTTTTTTCCCCCCTTCAAATTTGTTATATGTTTTATATTTTTGTTGTTTGGCCCCCCTTTTTTTTTTCTTTTCTTTTTTTTTTCTTTTTTTTTTTTTTTTTTTTTTTTTTTTTGCAATATGAGCATGTAATCTAACTCTCATTCACTTATATGTACTCATTAAGTTGACATGTACTTGCAAAGTTACTCATAGTCAGTTAAATGTCTAAATTGGTCTATCAAAATAACATTTTCCTAGTAAGTCATATTTGGTTTGGAATGTCATTGAGGTGAGTACATCACTTATATGACTTACCATTTATGGGTAAATATTACTATAAAAGACTGTAATGCAGACAGATTCCAAAACTCTTACAATCTGCCATCAGATTCTTTTCCGACTGAATCTCTGAATCATTCAGCTCTCTCCAGCACTGCACTTCTTTTCAGCCTCTGGTGTTTTAATATCCTCTGGGTGATGGTGAGGCGTCCCTGTGCGATCTGCAGGGGAGTTCTTGTAATCCCCGCACTTCCTCGTTTAAGCCTCGTCCTCTCGCCTTCACCCTACTGGAGAAACTCTTCTTGGGAAAATCATCTTCCTCATTTCCCTCTTCCCCCACAGATCTGCTTCAGAAAGTGCCTGGGGCCGCTGAGGGACACAGAGAGGTGGACACAGCAGTGCTTGTGTGGGAGAGATCCAGAGGTCAGCGAGCACCTAACTCAAGGCATAAGACGCAAACAGAAAGCAGAGCTGAGGCCCTCTGAAGAGACAGGGGTCTGCTGAGGGTCAGGACTTCAGGAGAGAGACCTGAGCAGCATTCTTGGCCATCGAGCCGCTGAGAGAGAGAGTACGCCTGAAGGCCGCTGGCATTTGTGTGTTTCTCATTTTGACTGCACAGGCCATCGTGAGAAAAAAGACATTCCTCAACATCTTCTCCTAACATGAAAAAGAAAGCAAGTGTAGTGGTTCTAATGATAATCTCTAATAGAGCACTAGGTAACGACATATCAATCTCACATGCCAGTCTTAAGAAAGACATGCATAATTAGGCTGTTTTATGGTCGTGTCCACCAGATACATTTCTTACTCTCAGTAATATATGGATGCCCCTTCATATATTTTACAGATATGTAGGCAACTTTATTGCTATCGTGGCCCTATGTGGCATGGGGGGAAAAAAAGTATATATATTTGTATGTATATATATATATATATATATATATATATATATATATATATATATATATATATATATGTATGTATATATATATATATATATATATATATATATTACATATTTTTATTTTATATGTAGATATTTTTATTAGAATTTTGTTTCTTTTTCTTTTTCTTTTCTTTTTTTTTTGCATATTAAAAAAAAAATCTAAAAGCATATAGCCTATATTTCAATTTTCATAATTTACAATGTTCTCAAAATAAATAAATAAATTAATTAATTAATGAACGGATGGATGGATGGATGGATGGACGGATGGACGGACGGATGAACGAACGAACGAATGAACAAAAAAAATAAACATTATTAAATACTGTAAGATTGGATGTTTTTTGTTTTGTTTTGTTTTTTTTACAACTGAAATACATTATGAAATCATTTTTGTTTATTTAGGTTGGAACTAAATATACTTCCAATTTCAAAAATGTATTTCATTGCACTTTACTTTACAACGTATATTTAGCATATATTTAAAGACAGTTTTTATTTCTTTATTTATTTGTTTGTTTCTGCATGTCATATGGGGTGTCTGCGATATTTCAAATTGACACGCCCCTTTCAGTGTTGTAACTCAGCAACTTGTGTATCATCTACATTTTTGAGTTTCACACAACTTTGCATTTATGCACTCAAAACTCTACAATATTTCTGACTCTATTTAAATATGCATTTACAGACAAAGACTTACTGTGCTGACAGCTTTGTTACGGCTAAAGTGTTTTTAGGGTAAACCCTACAATAAGAAGTTTTAAAAAGAAAACTCTAGATAAACTTGTCGACCTCGTTAACTGATTAGTCAGTTTTGGATCATCCTGACCCACTGAAGGTTGATTAGTGGTGAAAGATGATTTTTTTTTTTTTTTTTTTTTTTTTTTTTTGCATTATGCAAGCAAGACATGTATGGTTTTATTACATATGAACATGTTGGTTAGGCTTGTATGCTAGTAGGAGTCTCACTGAGGACTGCTAGCTTATGAAAGGGGCTTGAGCCGCTAGATCGGCTGATATGGCATGAGTAATTTCCAGTCGGATGAAATGTAGCCATCCATGACGCATGACCTTAAACCTTGCAACTTTTCTGCATTTGAAAACGTGAACAAGTATGCGTGATGTTTCCAATGATAGCGGCGCAGTAGTAGGTCAAAAGTTGATCGTTGCTAACATTTATTTTGAAGATTTTTCTGCAACTGCAGTGATGTTTATTAAACCTAGTAAGCAAGAAGTTAGTATTTTACTCAAAGAAATCAGCATGCCGATGGGAGTCGGGTTGAGGACTCTGCCAGCTTGTGGCGGCTGAACTGCGAGGTTGCCTGATATGGCATAAGTAATTTCCACTCGGATGGAACTCAGCCATCCATAACGCACGACCTTAAACCTTGCACCGAATAGGAAAAAAACTTGGTTTGGCTCCAGTTCTGACTGGATCCTGTCTGCATTTCCAATAAAGTGGATTTGTCGCTGGGCGGAATGCCTCAGCAGTGGAGTCCGAGCTGCTCTCCGGCTGATAAATAGCCTTTGTGAGGGGAGGCGAACGACAGGAAGAGTAAATTTTAGCCAGGAAGGCAAAAAGAGAGGGGAGGGAGCAAGCATAGACAGATGAGGGGGAGTTAGGTTATATAGCTGTGCGATGAAAGCGCGAGACAGCAAGAATTATACTTCTGAGTTAAAATATGCTATTCGTGGACATTTCAAGTTGACTACATTGAGCGCGAGAGAGATCTGCACCAGAGATCTGAGCTTTTGCTCATTGAAAACAGTGTGTTGTTGTGTTGCTGTATGTCATAACACTGTAAGACAGTTTCTTTCAGTGAGAGGTTTCTAAGATGGTGGTGACATTTAAAATATTCCCTAAGGTCTCCTGTACTCACTGGCCACTCGACAGAATCAATTTCCTGTCATTGTTTCGATTTAGGAATGCATTTCCCAAACTGAGACACTCAACAGAGTGAATGACATGATGCAAAAAAATGATGGAAATGCATCACGCAGTTCCTGTCAATTAGCATTTTGGCCAAAACATTTTGTAAAGATTCAAACACTGCTAATTTCATAGTTCATGAATATATATGTATATATTACCATCTTTGCTTATTAAGAGTTAGCATATAGAGAATAGTGGGAATGGTTTTGGAATGGAAGCCCCGGGGAAAAAAAAAAAAAAAAAAAAAAAAATATATATATATATATATATATATATATATATATACAAATTTTGGTTAAATCGTGGCCACAATTTACTAATTAATTTATGAATTTGTTCCCTCATTGTAGAAAATTGTGGCCACAATTTACCAATTCCTTCCGTTGTTTTAAATTATGACCATGATTTACTAATAAGTTCCCTAATTTTAGTTAATACATGGCCACGATTTAAGAATTAGTTCCCTCATTGTAGTAAATTGTGGCCACAGTTTACTAATTTGTTCCCTCATTGTAGTGAATCATAGCTAAGATTTACTAATTCATTCCCTCGTTGTAGAAAATCATGGCAACGATTTACTAATTTGTTCCCTGATTGTACTGAATCATAGCCACAATTTACTAATTAGTTCCCAAATTTTGGTTAAATCATGGCAACAATTTACTAATTCATTCCCTCACTTTAGGGGGCATTTACACGACACCATTTTCAACTAAAAACGGAAAACTTATTCACGACAAACGCATAAGTTATTCACAACTTATGTGTTTTTTTTTTGTTTGTTTTTTTTTTTTTGTTGTTTTTTTTACATGACAATGGCATTTTGGGGGCCTGAAAACATAAAATTTTGTAAACGTATTACAAAGTGCAAGTTTTTGAAAAATATAGCGTTACATCGCCAACTACTGGCCTGGCATGCATAATACAGAGTTTTTAGTAGTTCTCTTCATTTCCGTGTGAATGGGAATCATTTTGACAAAGTTGTCATCTGTTTGCAAACTTTTCAAAAGCACAAAGATGTAAACATACCCAAACTAGGAGAACCTATTAGTAAATCATTGCCACAATTTCAATAAAATGATGGAACAAATTAGTAAATCATGGCTACAAATTAACAAGTCATGGGAACAAGTTCTTAATTTGTAACCACAATATACAATCTTTTTCCTGTCTGTCATGTGTGGAGCTCTGTAGTAATGAGTGATGACACAGCTTTCATTTTTAGGTGATTTGTTCATTTTAAAGGGTTCTAAAACACTGAAGATCATCTACAAACTTTTATTATGCTACTTGTGTCAGAGCACAGGCCTCATCAGTCAGAGGTTATGAGTCTGTGCTGCTCTGGCACTTATGTGCGTTAATGGACAAATGTCTTGGAGAGGGGATGTTGTGTTGGTGTTGTGAGGAGCGGGATGGGGGTGTATCTCATGCTAACTGAGTTAACTGATAGCCTCAGGGGATGATGGGGGGGTGGACGCTGACCTCTACCAACGTCCCTCCTGGGACCAGTGTGAGGAGAGACAAACATTCCAGAGCAACTCGTCGGCCAGCAGAGACCCCCTGAGAGAACCAGAGGGACAGAGAGAGGAAGAACGGAGAAGAGCAGGAAGGGAAGAAAAATGGACATGGAGACTTTCGTTCTACTTCTTCTTCACAAATGCACACAAATGCAAAGCTTGCACAACACAAACGCTCCCTGTTCAACATTTCTGTAATTAATTATGGCATAACTCTTAACCATGCTCAAAACGGGGGGGGTCTCTCTGTCGTTCTGTTATGGTGGACTGCCACGGTGGTCCTTGGGCCCAGGACCTCAGATGTAGCTCTAGAGGGGCCCTCGCCCTCTAACACCACTGTTCTTTCCCAGAGGAAGAATCCCTCATGTGTTCACCCCTTCTGCATGGCCTCTTACTAGATTTCCAGCCTGCCTTAAGATTACCCTGCAGAGCAGTTGAGAAGTTGTCATTTCTGAAGCTCGGATAAATAATAAATCACTTTCTCTCCATCTTTGCAATGCTCTCTCTTTCTTGTGAGTAACCCAACTAAATGATGCTATTAATTAGAAATCACTGCTATCCTAAAGGATTTCTCTATGAATTTTTGTATGCATTCAAGGCAATAAACCAGGATCAGATGACTTGAACCAAAATAGTAGCATTATGTGATGGACAAAATATTCATAAAACAAACATTTATATTTTTATTAATTAGCTAGTATTATGGTTGAAATGAAAACAGATTTAATGCTACATAAAAATAATAACCATGAAAGTTACCTAAATTGTCAAAAATGGCTTTGCAAAAACAGAACTTTAGAAAATGTTGTAACATCTGTTGAAACTTATGCAACATGCAGCCAGCTAGGGTTATATAAAAATTCATATCATTAAATAACTAATACAAGTTTAAGGGGAAAAAAAAGACCTTAGGACTCCTAAATGCATTAATTAATTCATTGAAAAAAGGAAGAGGTCCTAAGATCGAGCCATGCAGAACACCTCAATATGTTTTTTTTTTTATTTTTTTTATTTTCTTTGTATTGTGTTGCTTTGCCCATTAAAACAGACCAATTTGGCAATTCCCTGAAAAACCATCTAAAGTTTCTAATTCAGTAAATGGGATCTTTCATTAACTGTATCAAAGCCTGCGCTGATATCAAGAAACACTAAAATAGTAGCACTCAGTCACATGCACAACACAACTCAGTGCTGCTTCTGTACTACAATTAGCTTGAAGACTAAATTAATGATAACTAAAAACTAAATAAATAAACTTTTGATCAGCCTAGTCTGGTCAGTAATGTCTTAGCAAAAGTCAAATATAACTCTTTATTCTCTTCACACATTAGGTAAACTCACCAGGCTCTCAAGTTGCATCTTTTTTGCCTTCAGGCTACAGGAAATAGTCAAATATAGTTCATGTGTCCAAAATACTACATTTCCTTGGAGTCCTAATTCTTCTCAGTATATTTAAAGATTGCCAAAGCAGGCCATTTAGCATCGTCGGCTGATAAACTTGGAGCTATGTTATATTTTCACCACTAAGTTAGCTAAATAAAGCAGGCCTTTGCTTCTAAAACAGCATATGCAAGAGAGGAACAGTCAAAAACTGAGCAGAAAAGGCATACTTGGCATTCCAAAAACACCCCACAAAAGCTGTGCTTGTTTTAAACCCTGTCCTCCTCTTCAAATCCCCTGTCACGGCTTCCAGAGCCTCTATGGCATCGTTTGTCTTTATACGGTCACAACAAACACATGCGCACATAAGTAGAAAACCAGACTTTTTTTGTCCTTTCTTGGTACAGTCATTGCTTGTACATCTTGCAGCGCTGAATGGGTGTAAACATATGGGATGGCAATTCTTGTCCACTCAGAACAACAGAGACATTTTTCAAACTGAAATTCATGCTTGGAAATTCATTTCTTTCTCTCAGGACTCTCCTCCATCATTCTAGCTACTCACAGAGAGATGCTTCCCCCTTTACTGTCATTTCACATTAACGGTGGGATCTTTCCTAAGCATCGGCCTGTGGCTTTGTGTTGAATTACAGCTTGCTGTACAGAGAGGGCACTACACTATGACTTTATGACGTTATTATGCATGCTTGTGTTTGACACTCGAAAATTTACGGTAAACCTGTGAAACCGTTAACACACTGCCACTAGACAAATAAATCAGATAGAATCAGCTAGAAGGATTGGATTTTTCGATTTATCAAAGTAATAGTTTGAGACAGGCTAGTACAGCATAAGGGAAGCAATGTGTCCTTTTCACTTTCAGAGGCTCTTGGGGTTATACCGTGAAACACTTTTAAGTATATTATGACATAATAAAAAAAAAAAAAAAACAGAATTTGGCTTGTTCTGAATAAAGCATGAGTGTTTCCCAGTGCTTCCACAATGAAAGTGGACTGTAGATGGTTGTCAGGGCATTAGTATGTTTTGAGTGTATTTTAGCTCAGTATTAGGCAATTTTTACATTGTTCCAAAAAAAAAAAAAAAAACTAGTTCCCCAAGTTTATTAAGTAAACGTTTAAGTTTAAGTACATTTTCCAAGTATACTTTATGTTGAAAGTATACAAATATCAATGCACTAGTAGTATACCTGTATATGTACTGTTTCAATACTTATTGGGACTAAACTGGCCCACTTTTCAGAATCAGAATCAGAAAGAGCTTTATTGCCAAGTATGTTTGCAAATACAAGGAATTTGTTTTAGTGTCACAGCTTCCAGTACTCAGAAACAACAACAACAACAACAACACAGATAATAAAAATAAGATTTGAATAATACGCACACACACACACACACACACACACACACACACACATATATATATATATATATATATATAATAATAATAAATTGTATGTACAGGTCTGCTATAGATATACTAGAATGTAGGGTGATAAATAAATATGAGTTTATTGCACATATTTTTATTGCACAATGGGAGAACATTTAACTGTTCATGAGGTAGATTGCCTTGGGAAAGAAACTGTTCTTGTGCCTGACTGTCCTGGTATTCAGTGCTCTGTAGTGCCGACCAGATGACAAAAGTTCAAAAAGGAGATCAAGAGTGATTTTCTGAGCCCTTTTTCTCACTCTGGATCTATACAGTTCTTGGAGGGTGGGCAGGGGAGTACCAGTAATCCTATCTATCAGCAGACCGGACTGTCCTCTGTAGTCTTCTGATTTCTGGTTTTGTAGCTGAGCCAAACCAGACAGATATTGAAGTACACAGGACAGACTCAATGACAGCTGAGTAGAACTGTGTGAGAAACTCCTGTGGCAGGTTAAATTTCCTCAGCTGACGAAGGAAGTAAAACCTTTGTTGGGCCTTTTTAGCAATGGAGTCTATGTGAGTGTCCCACTTCAGGTCCTGAGAGATGATGGTGCCCAGGAACCTGAATGTCTCCACTGCAGCCACAGTGCTTTTCATGATGGTGAGTGGGGGGAGCGCACGGGGGTTTCTCCTGAAGTCCACGATCATCTCTACCGTTTTGAGCGTATTGAGCTCCAGGTTGTTATAATTGCAACAGATAGCCAGCTCTTTAACCTCCTATCTGTAAGCAGACTCGTTGCCGTCCTGGATGAGGCTGATGATTGTAGTGTCGTCTGCAAACTTCAGGAGCTTGACAGAAGGGTCTTTAGAGGTGCAGTTGTTGGTGTACAGGGTGAAGAGTAGTGAGGAGAGAACACAGCCCTGAGGGGTGCCTGTGCTGATGGTACAGGAGTTGGATGTGAATTTACCAATTCTCACTAGCTGTTGCCTATCTGTCAGAAAGCTGGTGATCCACTGACAGATAGAGCTAGGGACAGAGAGCTGGGTTAGTTTGGTCTGGAGGAGTGTTGGGATGATGGTATTGAAAGCAGAGCTAAAGTCCACGAACAGGATCCTCACATAAGTCCCTTGTCTGTCCAGATGTTGAAGGATGAAGTGCAGTCCCATGTTGACTGCCTCATCCACGGACCTGTTTGCTCAGTAAGCAAACTGCAGGGGGTCCAGTATGGGTCCAGTGATGTCCTTAATATAAGCCAACACCTACCTCTCAAAAGACTTCATGACCACAGACGTTAAAGCAACAGGGCTGTAGTCATTAGGTCCTGTTATCTTGGGTTTCTTTGGGACAGGGATGATGGTGGAGACTTTGAAGCAGGTAGGGACTTCGCACAGCTCCAGTGATTTGTTGAAGATCTGTGAGAAGATGGGGGCCAGCTGGTCAGCACAGGTTTTCAGACAGGCTGGTGTGACACCATCTGGGCCAGGTGCCTTTGTTCTCTTGTTCTTTCTGAAGACCTGGCGCACATCATCTTCACTGATCTGCAGTGCAGGAAGGGGGGAGAGGGGGGTTGCTGGAGGTGTTAATGGTTCTGTGGAGAGATATTCGGAGTGGGTGTGGAGTGTTAGACTGGGAGTTTCAAATCTACAGTAAAACTCATTCAGGTCTTCAGCAAGTTGTTGATTGGCCTCAGTGTTGGGGGATGGTGTCTTGTAGTTGGTGATGGGTTTCAGACCTTTCCACACTGAAGCTGGGTCATTGGAAGTGAACTGATCTTCCAACTTTTTAGCGTAGCTCCTCTTAGCCGCTCTAATCTCCTTATTCAGTGTGTTCCTGCCCTGATTGTACAAGACTCTGTCCCCCTTCCTGTAGGCGTCCTGACGAAGATGTCTGAGTTTTTCTGTGAACCATGGCTTGTCATTGTTGAATGTTAAGTGAGTCCTGGTAGGGATGCATATATCCTCACAGAAACTGATATATGAAGTTACAGTCTCTGTGAGCTCGTCCAGATCGTTGGTGGAAGCTTCAAAAACACTCCAATCAGTGAGGTCGAAACAGGCTTGTAATGCCTGCTCTGTTTCGTTGGTCCATCTCTTTACAGTCTTTACTGCAGGTTTAGCAGACTTAATTTTCTGCCTGTAAGTTAGTATAAGATGAACCAGGCAGTGATCAGAGAGCCCCAAAGCTGCCCATGGGACAGAGTGATATGCATCCTTTATTGCTGTGTAACAGTGATCCAATATATTACTGCCTCTGGTGGGACATGTAACATGCTGCCTGTATTTTGGCAGTTCATGGGAGAGATTTGCTTTATTAAAGTCCCCGAGAATGATAATAACAGAGTCCGGGTGTTGTTGTTCTGTCTCTGTAATTTGATCAGTGAGTTTCTGTAAAGCTGAGCTCATGTGCACTTGCGGTGGAATGTAAACACTTACGAGAATGAACGAGCAAAACTCCCGCGGCGAATAGAAAGGCTTACAGTTGATTAAAAATGCTTCTAGTGTCAGGATTGTCTTGTGTGTCTTGTGTTTCCCTTCCTCTTGTATGCCCATATTTGGTTAGTTTCCTGTTCCTGTGTTTATTAGTTAATTATTGTCCAGCTGTGTGTGTTTAATTATCTAGTTACGTTGTGTATTTATAGTGTATTCTGCCCTGTGTTTCCTGTCGAGTATTATACGTCATTCCTGTCTGTCGCGTGAGTGTTCCCAGCTTTTGTTGAACTTACCTGTTTTGATTTAATTAAAGACCTTGTTTTGATTTATTCCACGTCTCCCCGTTCCTGGTTTCCGTCTCCCCTGTGGAATCGTGACATCTAGATCTGGACAGCACATCTTCTTTAACACTGTAATGTCTGTACACCACCTTTCGTTGACATAGAAACATGTCCAGCCACCGCGCGATTTCCCCGTTGATTTTGCGTCGCGATCCGTTCTGAACAGCTGACAGCCCAGGAGACTTAACGCGCTGTCCAGAATGGCGTCATTCAGCCAGGTTTTCGTGAAACACAGAGCAGCCGTGTGTGAAAAATCCTTATTTATCCGGGAGAGCAGAAGGAGTTCGTCCATTTTGTTGGGTAGAGAGCGGAGATTTGCGAGATGGATGCTGGGCAGCGCTGTCTGAAATCCGCGCTGTCTGAGCTTCACGAGCGCACCCGATCGCTTCCCCCGTTTGCGTGTCCTAAGCACTTGATCAGCGCCACTGCTCCGCCGACTACAACGTTCAGCAAAACGTACGAATAAACGAAATCCGGTAGAAGACCGTGTGGTGTGTTCTGCCGAATGTTTAGCAGTTCACTCCTGGTAAAACTGATTGTGTTAGACAGTACTAAGTGTAACAGTACTACATTTTAATAATTATAGTTTTCGTAAATGTATCTCTATCAAAAATTTAAGTAAAAGTAAGCCCAATATAACTGAACGATTCCATATGCTTATCAGTATTAGCCAATTTTACTTAAGCATAATTTTGTTAAGTATATCTCTAAGTACATAAAAAGTAGACTGAGGTACACTCACTTATTTTTAGTTTTAAAAATATACTATATACAGGTGCATCTCAATAAATTAGAATGCCGTGGAAAAGTTCATTTCAGTAATTCAACTCAAATTGTGAAAGTCGTGTATTAAATAAATTCAATGCACACAGACTGAAGTAGTTTAAGTCTTTGATTCTTTTAATTGTGATGATTTTGGCTCACATTTAATAAAAACCCACCAATTCACTATCTCAACAAATTAGAATATTGTGACATGCAAATCAGATAATCAACTCAAAACACCTGCAAAGGTTTCCTGAGCCTTCAAAATGGTCTACACAATCATGGGGAAGACTGCTTATCTGACAATTGTCCAAAAGACAATCATTGACACCCTTCATAAGGAGGGTAAGCCACAATCATTCATTGCCAAAGAAGCTGGCTGTTCACAGAGTGCTGTATCCAAGCATGTTAACAGAAAGTTGAGTGGAAGGAAAAAGTGTGGAAGAAAAAGAGTGGAAGAAAAAGATGCACAACCAACCGAGAGAACCGCAGCCTTATGAGGATTGTCAAGCAAAATCGATTCAAGAATTTGGGTGAACTTCACAAGGAATGGACTGAGGCTGGGGTCAAGGCATCAGTAGCCACCACACACAGACATGTCAAGGAATTTGGTTACAGTTGTCATATTCCTCTTGTTAAGCAACTCCTGAACCACAGACAACGTCAGAGGCGTCTTATCAGGGCTAAGGAGAAGAAGAACTGGACTGTTGCCCAGTGGTCCAAAGTCCTCTTTTCAGATGAGAGCAAGTTTTTTATTTCATTTGGAAACCAAGGTCCTAGAGTCTAGAGGAAGGGTGGAGAAGCTCATAGCCCAAGTTGCTTGAAGTCCAGTGTTAAGTTTCCACAGTCTGTGATGATTTGGAGTGCAATGTCATCTGCTGGTGTTGGTCCATTGTGTTTTTTTGAAAACCAAAGTCACTGCACCCGTTTGGCAAGAAATTTTGGAGCACTTCATGCTTCCTTCTGCTGATCAGCTTTTTAAAGATGCTGATTTCATTTTCCAGCAGGTTTTGGCACCTGCCCACACTGCCAAAAGCACCAAAAGTTGGTTAAATGACCATGGTGTTGGTGTGCTTGACTGGCCGGCAAACTCACCAGACCTGAACCCCATAGAGAATCTATGGGGTATTGTCAAGAGGAAAATGAGAAACAAGAGACCAAAAAATGCAGATGAGCTGAAGGCCACTGTCAAAGAAACCTGGGCTTCCATACCACCTCAGCAGTGCCACAAACTGATCACCTCCATGCCACGCCGAATTGAGGCAGTAATTAAAGCAAAAGGAGCCCCTACCAAATATTGAGTACATATTCAGTAAACGAACATACTTTCCAGAAGGCCAACAATTCACTAATTCTTATGAAGTATTCTAATTTGTTGAGATAGTGAATTGATGGGTTTTTGTTAAATATGAGCCAAAATCATCACAATTAAAAGAACCAAAGACTTAAACTACTTCAGTCTGTGTGCATTGAATTTATTTAATACACGAGTTTCACAATTTGAGTTGAAATACTGAAATAAATGAACTTTTCCACGACATTCTAATTTATTGAGATGTACCTGTGTGTGTGTGTATATATATATATATATATATATATATATATATATATATATATATATATATATATATATATATACTTATATATATATATATATATACTTATATAGTATACTTATTGTATATTTATAACATAATACTTAAAAAAACACTTAACATCTAAATTAACTGGTTTCTTTAAACAATTGTTATTTAGCATGACTGAATCAACCTAAATACAATAATTTATACCAGCAAAACGAATTTTGTGAATTCAGTCAATTAAAAATTGTTCTTTAACGTAACAATTGCAAGTTTTTACAGTGTAGTTAACACTGCATGAGAGTACCTCTAATACAGCGGCTGAGTGAGTCACAGTAAATCTGACATTCTTCTCTTTTCTGACTGGAAAGTCAGGGGAACACTAACATGTTTTTTCTTTCTTTCTTTCTTTCTTTCTTTCTTTCTTTCTTTCTTTCTTTCTTTCTTTTTGCTATTGGAGCTAATAAGAATGCAAAAATTATAATATATGATAAAATGTAGTCTTTCTGTAGTCTCCCATTCACTGTTATAGAAGTTTACCCAACTATGACAAATTCTGTTCCTGAGAACATCAGAAATATGAAAAGGGTCCAATCACACCTCTCCACATGACTGTAGATATCATTGAAGTCTGCAGCAATAACGGTGCGAGACAAATTAAACACCAAAGTTTTGTACAGGTCAAGGGTAAGTTCAAAAATATGAGCAAGAATGATAGTGCCTATTACTAAAATGATTTGATTAGCCTTAGCAAACGTCACTAACAGATTATTTTAGGATCCATGGCCAGAGCTACTTTGTAATATCTGATCTTATCAGGGGCCTCTGAGAAGCCTTTAGAGACCACGTCATCGTTTTCCTTCCAAAACTTCACATTTTCCCACCTCCCCCATGAGTCACAGCTCAAGAATGACAGCATCCAAACTGTGTGTGGGGATTTTGTGTGGGCAATAGATATATATTTCAACTATCATCGTTGGCTAAAAATAACGTGCTAGCCCCCACCTTCAGCCCTCATTAATGGGGTGCTGTTAAAAATCACAAAATTTGGCGTATCTGCAGCCTTTTCTGTCCCAAGAGAATGTCATTAGGCGGGTCTGGGAAACTAGACAGACACTGGCCGGCCAGACAGAAATACACACCATGAGAATGAGAAAGCGGGCATATTTTTCTCTTTTTTCCCCCAATCTTTTTCATTTTAATGGCCCGATGACTGACACACCCAGCAAGCGGAGAGCTAACCCCGCTTGGCCGCTGACAGATGAGAGAACTCATTCACTCAGTGGGTAGCACAGTATGGCAGCGACGCATCTTGACGTACACATGCAAACATGTTCTCAGAGGAGAACATTTCGGCTGGCAGGAGTATAGATGAGAGAGCCGTCTATCCTCCTGTAAACACTGATCTCAGTCGAATGTTTTCAGTGGTTTGTCCTTTGGCCCCAAGACACATTCAACATTTCCCATCCTTGACAGAAACAGTCACCCATAGACTCATTGACTTTCACCCAGTTCATATTCAGACTCTCCAGCTAACATGAAAGGTTGATTATTCAGTATTTTTTTTATGTATTTATTTTTTTTTTTTTTGTCTAAGAAATGTAGTCAGTAAGACCCAGACATGAACTTAACATAATGAGCCAATTGCTTAGACAGCATTTTAAAGGAATAGCTCACTCAAAAATTTTAATTTGCTGAAAATGTGCTCACCCTCAGGCTTTCTGAGATGGCCATCAGACCATCAGAGTTGGAGAAATGTAGCATTGCACCACTGTCTCACCAATGGATCCTCTGCAGTGGTCCATAATCCATAATAACTCTTCCTGCATTGAAAAAGTCCATCTCCTGTTGTCTCTCACATCAAAATCCAGCCACATATTTGTTTAGACACAGCTTTTGTCTTCTCAAGATTTTAACTGATGGACTGGACTGGTGTGTATTACTTGTGGATTATTGTGATGTTTTTATCAGCTGTTCGGAGCTGTTGATGCAATGCTACATTTCTCCAAATCTGAGGAAGAAACAAACTTATCTACATCTTGTATGGCCTGAGGGTGAATAAATGTTCAGAAAACTTTCATTTTTGGGGGAACTATTCCTTTAAGACATCACAAGTGCACTCCTGATTAAGCTTCCTTTTGACATGAATCTGGTCCATGGACTTACATCTGCTTGCCGCCAGAGGTCACTCTTCCGTTACATTGACTCTCACACTACACAGATTGTTACATGTCACTCCGGACTACATTTCCCAGCAGCCATTTCACTAATCACACACTCACACCTGAGACCCATCACACAATCACACACCCTACATAAGTTTTGGACTTCCTCGTTCTAAGGGCCGAGTACTGTTCTGCGTTCATCGCTCTCCTAGTGATAGCTGCGATACGGAGCCTTTCCGTGTTTCCTTAGTCTTAGTCTAGTTTATAATGTTTATTACTTGAGTCATTCGTGTTCTGATCCTAGCCTGTGCATCTCGTTTCTTGTCTGTTCTCTGCCTGCCCTGAAGTTTATAGCCTGCCTTGGATATATATCTCTCTCGTCTCATTGTTTGGACTCTGTTTGCCCCTGCCTGGACCATTGCTCGTGTACCTGGATTACCCCTCTTGTCAAGCCCTCTGGATATTGTTCGCCGATCGAAGACCAAGCCTGTTTACTTGAGTACTCATCTGTCTTGCCCTCAAGATACCTGTTTGCCATTTGTTCGACCCTGCCTGTGTTTTGACCATGTCTATTAATAAAAGCTTGCATATGGATCCGCACATCTCTCATCTCATTTGCCCTGTTACACCTTTTAAGATCCCTTGTTTTACACATTATAAGGCAGCATCGCATGAATCCACCACAGAAAAGTCAATCCCAGAATGTATTACAATGAGTTCAGTGAAGAAAAGATGCATCAATACGTTTGTAAATATACATATATTTCATTAAATATTAATGAAAAACAGATATTTCACAGAATATTTGTTACATATTTTTATGCTTATTAGTTTAGATTGTAGATATATACTGTGATTCACATCTCTTTTGCGGTTCATGTAAACAATGCTACTTGTGTGCCATTCAGATTTTCTTCATATGAAGATTGTTCCAAATCAGTTACCGATGTTTCATTTCATTTTGGAGGTTTGCTTTTGAAAGCAGCTGCTTATGTAAAAAGTTGACAGAGAAGCAGCTTTCTAGAGGTTTGAAACAAAGCTACTGTCATGTCTATTGCTATAAGAGAAACAAACTCCTAAAACAGTATTTTGGTACTAGGCATGTAAAAGAATAGTAGATTTACCTACTTTTTAACAGTTGTTGAAGCAAATCGTGTCATTGTAATTTTATTACAATACCTCTTTTGTGCATAAAGCAATATGTTATTGTTCCTATATGAATTCTGAATTACAAAAAATGTCCATGTTATTTTTGGTTTGCACACATTTTGCAAAAGACAGGGCTGATCATGTGGATTGTCTGCTGTTTATCAGACAAATCTGTCTTTTTCTTCTCATTTGCATACAAGAACAGATATCAGTCAGCTGTAGATATCAGTGATCTGTTACTTGCACACACAGTGAAGAGAGGAAGCCAATTACGTAAGAAACAGAGCAATACGTAGGTTTTTGTTATCAGCTATTTAAAACTGTCTGGCCATGCATGCTGTAATTCCTGCACAATGCTGTGTGACGCACATTTGATAACTGATAACAAACAAAGAGAAGGTGAGAAGGGTTTTTTTTTTTTCTCTTTTGATGAGGTCATTCATGTTTTATCATATTGCAGTGTGACTCTAAAGGAAGTTTGCAGTCTTGAAAATCATGTTATAGTCTACTGTATTTGATACATGATTTTCTATGGCATCTAAATGATCTGCTGAAAATCCTGTTGCACATAATCATTTACATGCCTTCTGTTGTCTTGTTGATTAATAGTTTAGAGTTGTTATTTATTTATTTATTTTTAGTATTATTTATTTATTTGTTTTTTTATCAAGTAAAAGGTCATTTAGTGTAAATGTACAAATGTCTATCTTCAGCTGGTGCTTCATGTGTCTTTTTGCTGTCAAATCTTGACTTATTTTTCTCAAGTAAATGTCAAAATAACTGCATTCATATTTCCAGATGAACACTTACTGGACTGAAGCAGCTCAGCTTTACTTGATTCTCCATCAATCATTTTTTTTTATAAAAATCAGCGAGTCTCAAATCTGATCATCAGGATCATTTGAGGAGTGTTTGTTTCCAGAAGCTGTACTTTCACTGTTCCTCAGCGGAGGAATGATCTTCCCAAGCATCCTAAACATCTCACATCTTTTGAGGAGCACTTATTTATTCACCTCTCAATCATCATTGGATTGCATTGCATTATATGTTTGGATCATTTCAACTCATCTTACAAAGACATATTATTGGAGATATAGAGTGATGAATGATATTTAGATAATTTTATATAAGTATTTGCTGTACTGTTACAAAGATAATTGATTTACAGTATAAGCATCAGAATTTCATTTTACTTTTTGGCCAAATAAATATCAGCATCAGCAGCAAATTCATATTTTTGCTCAGTTTGGGTCTCTAAATAAAATTGAATTGTTTTTTCCTTCTTGATTATGAGCTCCATATTCTCACTATATACTGTAGATCTCAGTAATTTCAAAACTGTACATATTTTATTTATTTATTTATTTATTTATTTTATTTTTTTAATTTGCATGAAATAAATGTTGATGTTATCAGTGCTATATAGCTTATATAAACATATTTAGTGAGATAAAAGGCTGATAAATCTGATGGTAGATCAGTAGAGGTGTGAAGAGTAGTCAGGCATGACATTCACCTGCTAATCATTAGTTCAGCTAACAGACAGTGTGTTTGACAGGAGGTTAATGAATGGAAGAAGGAGAAATTCAGTGAAGGCAATGTGAAATGCATAGAAAGTTCAAGAAAGAGAGATGTGAATACTTCAGTTTGTTCTTCTGTGGGCAGAATATGTATGCATGACCCTTATTTGATCAAACCTCTGTCGTCATTTTATTGCAAATGCTGAGGAAAGAGTTTAGCAAATAGTTTGATATATATTTAACTCAAAGCAATTATTGAAACAGCTACAAACAAGGAATGTGATTTATCCCATAAATGTACTAATAAAATACCTGTACTGTACTTACATTTAAATGCTTACATAAAAAGGTATTTGTTTAATTATATATTCATATATGCATATATTCATATAACACAATATGTTATTCAAAAATAAAAAATACTTATTAGAAGGGTAATATAATAATAATAGAGGGTTTATTTGTATTCTGTAGAAATACATTCAGGTTTATTGGTAATTTTAAACAGTTGTGTTAAATTGCATGTTGTTTTGCTCTATTACACTGAGCTTCTATGCATTACAGATGTCAACATTGTTAAAGCAACTGTATTGTTTCTTCAGTCAAGGGACATTACAAATGAATTCCTCTGAGTGTGTGTGTGTGTGTGTGTGTGTGTGTGTGTGTGTGTGTGTGTGTGTGTGTGTGCGTGTGTGTGTGCGTGCATGCATGCGTGTGTATGAGAGAGAGAGAGAGAGGCTGAAAGGATGACTGGACAGATTTATGACTCTGTTATGATCAACAACCAAACGTTTAAACACACACACACACACACACACACACACACACACACACACTACAGACACAACAGCTCCACATCAATGAACAGCAGCAGTGATGAATGAATCATAATATTTGGCTTCATGCGGTGAAATCATCATTTGATGCATAGATTGTGTGTATAAATACCTACGACAGTGTTAAACCATCATGTGAGTCTAATCAAAGTTTGATTTCTCTGCTAACCACACAAATGTGAACATGTGTCTGTGTTTGAATGATGTTAAATGAATATGTATTTTCATCCTGACATCTTATGTACATTGCTATTCTAAAATACAACACTCATTTCTCAGTTTGTTAAAATGATTGGAAAACATGCTTACAGTAATGCACAGTGGACAATATGCCAAAGATGCTGTCCACTGCCATAAGCTTTCATTATTATTATATTTAAAATAGCAACACTGTCTGAGCCGATAGCATGTAATGTGACACGAGTCTTGTCCCATCCGTCTCTGCCCGTCTGCTCTACTGTACTATACATATAAAAAGGTGAAGAAAATTCTATCATTATTCGGCTGTGAGCTGAGGGAGGCATATCTCTCAAACTGATAGTAGAAACAGAAGATGTTTTGAAGAATGTTGGTAACCAAACAGCTGACGGTACCCATTGACTTCCATAGTATGGAAAAAAAAAAAAAAAAAAAAAAAGCTATGGAAGTCAATGGCTACCAGAAATTAAGAGCAAATTATGACAATATTTAAATTTTTTTGTGAACTGTACTCTTTAAAAAGTGTTTGTTTTACACATAAAGAAATGGTTATTTACATTATTGTGCTAAATGCTGTTCTTTTGAACTTTCTATTCATCTGTGAATCATGAAAAATAAAATGTATCATGCAGATATTCCACACAGATATGAAGCAACACAACTGTTTTCAACATTGCTAATAATCAGAAGTGTTTCTTGAGCAGCAAATCAGCATATTAGATTGATTTCTGAAGGATCATATGACACTGAAGACTGGAGTAATGATGCTGAAAATTCAGCTTTGATCACAGAAATAAATTACATTTTAACATAGATTCACATAGTAATATTGTGAAATATCATTACAGTTTACTGTTTTAAATTGTAATAATATTTCACAATATTACTGTTTTTATTGTATTTTTAACCAAATAAATGCAGCCTTGGTAAGAAGAAAAGTTTTTTTTTTTTTTTTTTTTTTTTTTTTTTGACATGAGATTAATTGTTATATTAAATTAAATAGTGGAATGTGTTACTATAAAATAGATAAATAGATTAAAGGGAGTTGTGGCTGTATTTATTTATTTATTTTTGGTAAAATTAGTAATATGTTGTGACTGTAATGTTGTCTTATGATAACCAATTACACTGCCATTGGTTTTCATAACCAGTGATATTGTATCATTTATACCCAATAAACCACCAATAATGACGTGTGAAAAAGGTGTCAAACATGACTCCAATAACTGAGGAATTTCTTTTCAAGACTATTCTGGTTTGAATCTTGCCAATTGATTTAATTATCTGCAAATCTCTTCAGATGACCTTTGTAATCGGTTTCAGGGATTTTTTTTTTCTTTTTTTTTTTCCAACAATGCAAGAATTAAAGTTTAACTTTAAATAGTGGCGAGTAATGCCATTGACCTCAAGGGTTAATTCTGGGGCTTTGGAGTCACTTTCATCCGCCAGATTTCCCCAGTCCTGCCTGCGCTCGGGTTACATTAACAAAAACCCACAGACCACCGCGAGGAAATGAGTTCATATCACTAAATTAAGCCAGGATTTGGGTCTAAGCAGGCATCTTTGTAAACACCGACAGATGAGAGAGCAGTGACCGATCCCATTGTTGGACAAAAGTGAGAAATTCCTCCTCTATAACAGTCTGAAGAGCCACAAAGAGAAAAGAGAAATGCAATATACTGTAGAAGAGAATCAGATTCCCATACAGAGTCATACAGTAGCATTGTGATTTCAACATCTGTCAAGATATGGATGAAACCACTCAATGAGAAGAAAATGCACTTTTAATCAGATTGACTATTAATTCCAGATGAAAAAGCCAGTTAAACAGTGAGTCAGTGGCTTAGCTGGCTAATTGCTCTTTTACATAATCCTTCAAATGCTTTTACATAATCTCTGATTGTGTTTACACTGACATCAGTCAGGATTAGAGATGTGAGCTGTCCCGCTGTGCCAAGGCAAATATACATGTGATGCATGAGGCCAGAGAGCGTGTTTATCAATGCTGCTGCTCCTGCGTTCACTCAGACTTTACAGGAATCCCATCATTCAGCATTAGCAGCGAATCTCTGTCAAAGCACTCATCACTGCTCAATATTAGGCGTCATGTAAGCTGTTGGACTGTTTTGCTTTAGTTACTGCTGCTCGCTGTGACAAACTTTAAACAGTTTCACTAAAAAATCGATGGGAGATTTCATAAAACAATAAATTCAGCAGTAAGCTTCAGTATAATGTGCTCATTATGGGATATAATTTTGGAAATAGGTGTCATCCTGCAAAGAATTGAAATCTGCTATTGTGCTTTAAGGAAACTGAGGAATGTGATTAAAAACTGTGGAGACGAGACTGTGTGAATCATAACCAAGTCAAACACTTCTCACAGTTGACTGAAACGAGAAAAGCCTCGTTTGAAAGCAATTACAATAGTGGAAATGAACAGAAATGTTCCTAATATTTATACAAAATATTCACTGCTGTTAATTATTTAGTCACTGCAATTACCTGAATTGTTAATAGATTTAAAATACATTATTTTAATAACATTGATGCTACTGTTGTTGCACAAACATCTCATGATTTGTTTAAAGAGTTGAAAAGGGAATTATAAAAAAAAAAAAAAAAAAACTATATTGCACATACGTTGTCTGTTGATACCTTGTTCACTAAGGCTGCATTTATTTGATCAAAAATACAATAAAAACAGTAAAAAAAGTGAAATATTATTATGATATAAAATAGCTGTTTTCTATGTGAATATATGTTAAAATATAATTGATTTCTGTGATCGAAGCTGAATTTTCAGCATCATTACTGCAGTCTTCAGTGTCACATGATCCTTCAGAAATCATTCTGATATGCTGATTTGCTGCTCAAGAAACATTTCTGATTATTATCAATGTTAAAAACAGTTGTTCTGCCTAATATGTTTTTGGAAAGCATTGTTTTTTTTTTTGTTTTTTTTCAGGATTCACAGATGAATAGAAAGTTTAGAAGAACAGCATGTATTTGAAATAGAAAGCTATTGCTACATTATAAATGTATTTACTGTCACTTTTGATTAGTTTAATGCATCCTTGATGAAGAAAAGTTCACATTTCTTAAAAATAAAACCTACTGACCCCAAACTTTTGAACATTTTTAACCTTATTTTTGAACAATTGCCATTTAAAATATCTAAACATACAGATCCTCTATTAATGTACACTAGAAAAGCAAATCTTAGGTATTGGTCAGTAATGCAGTACTGTTTTTAAGCTGGAGCTTAGCAACAGGTCAATTACTGCATAATTTCCCTTTTTATAAAGGATTGTTTGTAAACATAGATCGAGGGTCATGACCTTTACCACACACACACTCTCAGAGGATGGCATGGGACGTGAGATGGTGAAGTGCAGGCAAACACACACTCACACACACACACACAGAGAGACCCAGGGGAGGTTTGGAGACTGGCGGCTCCGGTGGAGAGCAGTAATGAGAGTCAGCGAGGGGCCCCAGGTCCAGCTGAGCAGACGCCTGATGGCCCCAGCAGCTGAGAGCTCTGGAAGGGTCGTTGGCAGTCAGTGGTAACTGTCGGTGTCAGGTGACCCTGCAGTATTTCTCTCTTTACGTTACACACACATGAGCTGATGAGCATCCCATCAGTGCAGAGACACACAAACTCACAGCCAGCATCTCCACTCATCACATAATGCCGTTAATATACAGTGAACATACTATGCAAACATTCTCAACACTTTCTGAAACATCAGTGCTTAACCTGTACATATTTATGTTGTTAATTGTTTATTCAGTGTGCAAGAAAAAAATCAACATGCTTAAATGGGATTCACTGTAGCTTAATGAAATCACACAAAACATGAAGTTTCATCCAAACATATACACACAACTGTTCAAAAGTACTTTTTTAAAGACACTAATACTTATTCAGCAAAGATGCACAAAAACTGATGAAACATTAAATGCATATATATTATAATGTTGCAAAATATTTCTATTTCAAATAAATGCTGTTCTTTTGAACTTTCTATTCATCTGTGAATCCTAAAAATTTAAATGTGTCAGTTTCCACAAAAATATTGGGCAGCACAGCTGTTTTCAACATTGATAATAACAAAACAAGCTAATGAATCACACAGAATGAAGTTTTTTGAAAATCTAAAAATGCAGAAAGTTTCCTGTAAGGGGTAGGTTTAGGTGTAGGGCAATAGCACATACAGTTTGTACAGTATAAAAACCATTACGCCTATGAATGTCCCCACAAGGGAAGTGGTGTGTGGCCAAGTATGGTGACCCGTACTCAGAATTTGTGCTCTGCATTTAAACCATACAAGTGCGCACACAGTAGTGAGCAGTTGGGGGTTTGGTGCCTTGCTCAAGGGTCTCACCTCAGTCGTGGTATTGAGGGTGGAGAGAGAGCTGGTTATTCACTCCCCTCACCTACAATCCCTGCCAGACCTGAGACTCGATCCCACAACCTTCGGGTTACAAGTCCAACTCTCTCTCCATTAGGCCACGAATGCCTCTTGTAAGGATAGCGAAGCAAGCGTGCGTGCGTGCGTGCGTGCGTGCGTGCGTGCGTGCGTGCGTGCGTGGGTGGGTGGGTGGGTGGGTGGGTACGTACGTGCGTGCGTGCGTGCGTGGGTCGGTGGGTGGGTTTGGCGTTGACACTAACTGAAGCTGTGATGTTGTTGTTGTTTATGGCAGATAGTCATTAGCATTAGTAAGTGCTGGTGATCAGAGCGTTCACACCACACCGCTAATGCATTCAAACTCATAAAGATGTTTATTGGACTCGATTGGTGATCATTAGATGTGTGCTGACGACACAGTTCACTAATAAACTCGTTTAACAATTGAGTACGACAACAGAAAGGTTTTCCTGTAGCTCAAATAGTAGAGCATGGCGCTAGCAACTCTAAGATCATGGGTTCGATTCCCAGAGAAAGCAAGAGCTGATAGAAATGTATAAACTGTAACTTGAATGCAATGTAAATCGCTTTGGATAAAAGCGTCTGCTAAATGTAAAATAAATACTTTATTATAAATAAAGGCTGCAATGTGACACATTTCAGGGGAATCAGCCTGCTTTACTTGACTAATAAACTGAGAAAACAAAGTATTTTAACATCCAAAAACTACACAAAAAGAGAGCAATATATGTTTGATTTGATTATTTGGTAACACTAATGTCCCTTTTGTTAATGCATTAACTAGAAACAATATATTTTTACAGCTTTTAATCTTTGTTAATGTTAGATAATAAAAAATACATTTGTTCATTGTTTGCTCATTTTAGTTCACAGTGCATTAACTAATATTAACAGATGGTTTTAAAAATGTGTTAGTAAATGTAGAAATTAACATTAAGATCAATAAATGCTGCAGAAGTGTCTTTCATTTTTAGTTTATGTGAACTAATGTTAAATATGCAATATTGTAAAATGTTACCTAGTAATTCTCTAATAATAGTGCATGTGTTCTAGTTCAGCATCTTTTGCTTCACTAATCAAAATTATCATGTAAAACACATATTAAAAGTCTTTTCCTGAGAAATGAAACATGTTTGTCTTTTGCATGAAACATTTGCTCATTGCTTTCAAACTCTTTATCAGTTGTTCATCCTCTATGTTCCTCTGTTCAAAAGCAGAGAGCAGCAACTGGAAGTGTTTACTGGGGCTGAAGTCATAAAGCCTGCTGACGGATCTCAGCAGCACACCGTAAAGACCTGACATATCTGACTCTGCAGCCGGCCGATCGGCTCTCAGACAGACGGGTTTGACAGGAGGAGAGTCTGACGGAGCCAAACCTTCACAGACTGAAGAACAGATGAGTTCAGACCAGCAGACTGATCCAGGAGCAGCGGCTACTGAAGTTCTCCAAAGAGTCTGATTTGTTTGAGCACTTTACAAGAACGGACCTGAGAGAGTGACATTTATGAGCGATATTTTAACATGACAGTCCCAACTAGATTTGCACCTGTTGGTTATTTTGTTCAACTAGGTTGTTTTGATGGTTGATAGGGAGTTTGGGATTGTTAAAAGAGTACACTTTCAAATCTCTGATATTCTGCTATGGACATATGAGCTCTACATACATATACAGTACTGTTCAACAGATTGACATCTGTAGGATTTGTGATGTTTTTCAAAGAAGTCTCTTTTGCTCAGCAAGGCTGCATTTATGTGATCAAAAATACAGTAAAAAATATTACCATTTAAAATAGCTGTTTTCTATGTGAATATATGTTAAAATTTAATTTATTGCTGTGATCAAAGCTGAATTTTCAGCATCATTACTCCAGTCTTCAGTGTCACATGATCCTTCAGAAATCATTCTAATATGCTGATTTGCTGCTAAAGAAACATTTCTGATTATTATCAATGTTGAAATCAGCTGTGCTGCCCAATATTGCAGTGGAAACTGTCATGCATTTTATTTTTCAGGGTTCACAGATAAATAGAAAGTTCAAAAATACAGCATTTATTTGAAATAGAAATCTGTTTTAGCATTATAAATGTCTTTACTGTCACTTTTGATCAATTTAATGCGTCCTTGATGAATAAAAGTATTAATTTCTAGATAAATAAATAAAAGGTCTTATCGAGCCTATACTTGTGAATAGTACTGTTTAGCACAAGAGAATAGCAAGAAAAATGAAATAATTTGAATTTAAATAAAAGCAGAGTTTAAAAAGGAATAGACCATTACGCATTACACAACACTTTTCAAAAAACTAAAATGCTAATTGTACTGAATCAGTATCATGTGATGCCATTGCTGTACTCGCATTACTCTTTTGTTAATGGCTATTTATATATATTTTTTTTTTCTTGAACTAAATACATTATTTTATTTTATTTTATTTTATTTTATTTTATTTTATTTTAGATGAGATGAGTTGAGTTGAGTTTGATTTTTAGTTTAGTTTAGTTTAATTTAGTTCAGTTGTACTTTGTCTATATTATCAAAATTTTTCATTTATTTATTTATTTATTTTTGTCTGACCAATATAACAATCTTCATCCTCAATTCAGAAATAAGCCAGGTAACATTGCGCTAAAATAAGCTGCAGTACTGGAGCAATCCTCCTTGTATTTAATGCAATCATATTTAATTCAGGATCAATCTGTTCCTGCCCAGCTTACGAGTTTTTGAGCAGCTCCTCAGTAACAGCTCATCTGATAACAGTGACTCATTATATCACAAACACACACTCACACTCGTGTGTCGAGCCTCAAACAGCACGAATTGCAAACACCGTACTTAAGCTCAGTTAAGAGCTCGGCTGCTTTGTTTTGTTGGTTTTTCCTGACTGTCAAAAACCCATCTTCATATTTCATCACGTTACAGATGCCAAATGACTGTCGAAACCGTAAAGATGCATGAAATGTGTAATTACAGTATGCTGCATAAGAAATGTGTATCTGCTTGTTTGTTTAGCCTGATCTCTACAGTGCCATTAAAACAAATGCACTCTACATTAATCTCTTTATTTCAAATGAGTAAACAACATTAGTGTCCTGTAATGATGTGACGTGTGAGCTTAGATGAATAAGCATTTGTATCTGATATGAACAAAATAGTGAATTCCACTAAACTCTGATATGATGAGGCTTTTTCAACACAACAACGACAAATCCATTATGCAAATACAGGCAAACATTGGGACCAAACGAGTTTGTGCCACATGATTCAACTAGATATCCATATCGATGATTTTAATCACTGTATTAAATGATAATGTAAAACTACCAAACATCTATCATTTACTTTACATTTATTTTTTCGTTGTAATGTAATCAAATATAAATGTAAAAATAAATAATACATTTGAATAAATAAATAAATACATAAATAAATAAATGAGTAAATGAGTAAATAAATAAATAATACATTAAATAAATAAATAAATGAGTAACTAAATAAATAATACATTTAAATAAATAAATAAATAAATGAGTAAAAAATAAATAATTAATACATTTAAATAAATAAATAAATAAATACATACATAAAATCTTCAAACTGAGGTGAAACAAAAATCCTTTTTTTTCTCCCAAGAAAACCCTGAAGATGTGATAATGGTGCCTAAACATGCGTAGAGTTTTTCGCTTGCACTTCAGTCTTCAGTCTCTTTGTCTCTGTTGCTGAACCTTTCAGGCCGGTGTTTGGCAGCTGAAATGAAGGTTCGCCCCGGTAATGAATGAGTCATCTGTCTTCGGTCTGAACTCCTCTGACCCGTGTTTCTCTCTCTTCAGATGTAGAAATCATTAGTCCATCAGTCTGTCACTGTACCAACAGCATTTGCATCTGTGCTTCATCTGAACGCTCATGGAGAGCAGCAGATAAGACTCATGTTTCAGACACATGCTTTCACTAACACTTCACTTCAACCCTATAATGCATTATAAAGGTATTCATAATGTACATTATATTGCATTATACATTTTCATAAACAATTGTAACCAAAGTGAAAATGCCCTGTAATTTTTGTAGATTCCTTATTATATCTGAAATTGGTTGTTTGTCATGTACTGTATTTTAATGCATCATACTTTCAAAAGGTGTAATAGATTGTACTGTATTATAACTGTGGTTACAATTATGAATTATATTATACAGTGCATTATAAGGTGCATTACAAGGCATAACTACTTCATTAAAACTACTTTTCTTATGCATAAAGGCTTCAAGTAAAGTGTTACCATGTTTTTTTTTTGTTTTTTTTTTTGTTTGTTTTTTTTTTGTTTTGTTTTTTTATGTGAGATGCTCAATAATTTACTGCATGACAGGAACAAGCTATCCTTCTCTTCTAAGTCTATAGATTTTGAATTTTGAAGTGTCATTTAAGGCAAAAGTTTACCAAGAGTGACAGTTACTTTAATATTCATATTTATTAAACATTTTCATATTTATTTGTTTACTTTTACTTATATTTTATTTTAGGACATTATTTATTTATTTATTTATTTATTTATTTATTTATATAAATTTTATTTTTTATGAATTTTGTTTTAAATAATATGTTTTAAATACTTTTTTTTTAGATATTCCTATTATTTAGAATTTAGTTAATTAGTTATTTAGTTATTAATTTTTAATGATTTTTTGTTTTTGTAATTTTAAATAAACTGATTTTTATTGATATTTAGGTTCAGTTGCATTACCAAAAGTAAACTATTGTGTGAACATTATTAATTTTTATAATTTTTGATCATTTTATTTCAGACACTTAAATAACATTAACTGACAAATCTGTAAATGATTTAAATAATGGCATCATAACAAGGAAAAAAAGAACATGCTGAAACTTTCCTCTATCTTCATGTCCTCCTGTCCACTCGTTCACAGTGTGCTGTTCTTTATTACAGTTTTTACAATCATTTTTGCACTAATAACAGAACCTTTGTGTCATTTTTCAAAACTCTAGTCACAAAACTCAAAACAGTCATTATTTGTAACACAGGCTGTCCAATGTTCAAAACTTTGCATATTGCGTTCATATCTTTAAAGAAGCCTTGCATTTGCAGAAGCATTGGTTCAAAATACTAATTTATTATGAAATATCATAGGAACATTACTTTAGATCACCCACACACAAGATAGTTTCCCTGTTTATTTGTTAGTACAATCATTAAATATAGTTGTACAAAATATGTGATTCAGGTTTCATTATTTTACTGTAGACTATAGAGAATAGTACAGACACAGTGGTATCATTGAATTACTGTAAAGTGAAATTTAATGATGAAATAAAATCACAACGTAGGTTTTCCAATGGAAAAAATTTAGATTTAAAAAAAGAAACAAAAAAATAAATAAATAAATAAATATACTGTAAACTGAAGTGTTCCTCGCTGCACTATGCATCTATGTTTCCATCAACCTGGTCTTGTGGATTTGACCAGAGGTTCTCATCTACATCACAATGGATGTTTTCATTTGCTAAACATCTTGGAAAGAATCTTCTGGCATGGCGAATCCAGGCCTGACACTGATATGCTGTGATGTCAATGCATGCATCATCCACCCAGCAGGCACAAAACAGGCACACAACGTCATAAGACGCTGATATTTGGTTAAATTTTGGTTTCGACGTCGGGTGACCAAAATTCAACGTAAATTCAACGTCTAATGTCAATGTTAAATTGATGTCCAATACCGACGTCAGCTGACGTTGAGATTTTGTTGTTTTTAGGTTGTGCAACCAAAATCCAACGTTAAGTCAACGTCAAATTGACGTCAAATATTGACGTCAACCCGATTTTCATTTTCAACCAAAATGCAACGTCTGTCCGACGTCATGCACAACGTCAACCTGACGTTACATAGACGTCTGGTGCCTGCTGGGCATGGCCTGGAGAAGAGTGACTTGTTCATGAGGGTGCCTGTCATAGACCTTCCACCTCCATCGGGTTAAGGAAAGGGGAGTATGGAGGTAAATACAGGGTGAGAAATTGTGGATGGGTCTGAAACCATCCTTGGACCATTTGAGCATGATGAAACTGAACATTATCCCAAACTATTACGTAGGTCACCATCAGCTCTACAGACCTGATTTAGCTCATCAAGCAAGGCTATGAGGAGAGCTGCATTATATGACCCAACACAAGGTCTGTGTCCAACCACTCCATCTTCTGATATAGCCACACACATGGTGATATTGGCTCCAAGTTGTCCAGGTACTTCGACGGTTGCCCGCTGGCCAATTAAATTCCGACCTCTCCTCCTTGTCTTGGCTAGGTTAAAACATGCCTCATCCAAAAATATGCATTTGTGATGGTTTTCATCAGCATCCAGCTCCATAACCCTCTAAAAAGACAAAACCAATTACTGATTACAATGATATAGAACGTTTGTGGATTTTTTTTTCTCCCCCAAAAAAAGGAAAATTGATCATACCTGAACATACTCAGTCCTCAGTTGCTTCACTCTATCTGTATTTCTTTCAAAAGGCACATGGTATAGTTGTTTTAAAGACACCTGATGTCTTTTCAGCACTCGTGCAATAGTCGGCAAACTTATGGCTTCCACATTGCTGAATACGTCGTCATTGTCCAAGATGTGTTGCCGAATTTCTGTAAGGCGAATATCATTTCTGGCCCGAACCAAATTAACCACAGCCTGCTCTTGTTGGTCAGTCAGAATTTTGCTTCTGCCTCCCCTATTTGGCCTAGTCTCTATTCTGCAGGGAGAAAGTCACAGTAAGAACAAATTTACAGAAATCAGATCACACTCTGTGGTACACATTGCCATGCTGTATACACTAATTCGCTGTAACAGTTTCAAGTAGCTTAAAGTTTAGTGGATTCTGAAAACTTACCAGTTCTCATTGCGGAAAGTTCTGATGATTGAGGCCACAGATGATCTACTGAGATTTGGTTGAAACATTGTAACTGCTGCACTCATTGTCATGCCATGATTTATGACATAGTCTACAACTATAGCTCTGATTTCATTCGACACCCTTTGCTGTTGCTGCCAGTGTCTAGGTCTGTGGTCTTGTCCTCTACCACGTTCACCCACACCTCTCAAACGAGGCCCACGGCGACCTCTCTGGTGAGGCCTAAGCCCTCCTCTACGATGATGCCCACGGCAACCTCTCAAAAGGGGTGCTTGTCCCCTTCTATTCCTTTGACCACCATGTAATCCTTGCCTTTCACCTTCCACTTCTGGCTCCATGTCCTCACTATGTTGAGTAGGCTACTAGGATACCACTCATCTTACTTATATATGTGTACAAATATGTGAAATCAATCAGCAGTAATGAGTAGCCATTAACTCATTAAAACCACAAAAGCAATTATGTAAAAGTGATATCTTGCATACAGTAAAGTTGAATGTGAAAATGTGGTCTGTAAAAGTGGTACATAGAAACCATGTATGATAAAGAATGCAATATGACATCCATAGATAATGCAGTCCATCTGGGTCATATTCTGTGGTTATTGGTGTCAAATGATCTATCCTGAATCTTTTATGATCTAAACATAGAATATTGTTCATCAGTTTCCATAAAAGCTATGCATCAAGAGTAATGCAACAGTTACTTATCATTTTAAGCAGTTGTATCAACTGATAGTTAGATCTTTGTAATAAAATGAATAGACACTCAATTCAGATGTAATGTGTGAGTTGCATTTTGAAATAGTAATACTTTGATGTTAAGTTGTGTCATTTTGAACCGGTGATTTTAGTTCAATGAACAAAAGATCGTTGGTTTATGTGTACTGTATCCAAGCATTTGGAAAAAGTGTTAAGTGTTTTGAAAAATGTGCAATTTGATCATCGGTTGTGAATTATGTGTCTAGAGTTTTGAAAAATGACATGAAGGTTCTGTTATTAGTGCAAAAATGATTGTAAAAAACTGTAATTTGCAGTGGAATGAGACACATTTAATATGCTTATCTTGGCACAACGTTAATCACTGTTCATCCTGCATCTTCCCACCTCACATTAATAAACATCTAGTCATATTTAGACATTACAGTGTCAGACAAACTGCTGGATACACAAGCAAACAGTTATTCAACATGTGTGTGTGTGTGTCTGTGTGTGTGTGTGTGTGCGCGTGTGTGTGTGTGTGTGTGCGTACGTATGTGTGTGTGTGCGTGTGTGTGTGTGTGTGCGCACGTGCGTGCGTGCGTGCGTGTGTGTGTGTGTGTGTGTGTGTGTGTGTGTGTGTGTGTGCGTGAAGGTGTGGAGGGTTTGTGGAGGTGGTGAGTCAGAGGCTGGATGGTGACAGATGAATGGAGAGAATTATCTACTCACTGGGGCAGATAATTGCTCCATTTGGCCCCATAGTTGGTGAATGAGTTCTAATTAGGCCTCCTCCTGCCCCCCAGCCCTACAAAAACACTCCTGCACATGTTTGACCAACTGGCTTACTTTGGTGAGCGTCAAAACACAGCGAGTGCTGGCTGCTGATTAGCACTTCTTACATTTGTCCTTGAAGAGATCATAAGAACATTATGGGACCGAGAAACCTCCTTCCTCAGGTGACAAGAAGATTGGAGAAGCTGTTGAGGTTCAAATCCTAACCAGACCCTGATCAAACCCTGAATACAGCTGCTAAACACAGAATATATCAGAGAAACACTACACTAAAGCTATTAAATCAGCATTGATACTTCACTAAGAAGTGTCTTATTCACAATATACTGATACACTACAACTGAGTTGATACACTACAACTCAATACAACATACTTTTATCCATTATTTTACATTGTCACAAAAGTTTTCTGTTTCAAATAAATACTGTTCTTTTGAACTTTCTATTCATCTGTGAATCCTGAAAAATAAAATGAATCACAGTTTCCATAAAAAAATATGAAGCAGTACAACTGTTTTCAACAATGATAATAATAATAAATGTTTCTTGAGCAGCAAATCAGCATATTAGAATGATTTCTGAAGGATCATGTGACACTGAAGACTGGAGTAATGATGCTGAAAATTCAGCTTTGATAACAGAAATAAATTATATTTTAATATATATATTCACATGCAAAACAGCTATTTTAAATTGTAGTAATATTTCACAATTTTTACCGTTTTTATTGTATTTCCGATCAAATAAATGCAGCCTTGGTGAACAGAACTATTTATATTCAAAATATTAAAAAAACAATATTTATTTTATAATATTACTGTATATATATATATATATATATATATATATATATATATATATATATATATATATATATATATATATATATATATATCTTGGTGAGCAGAACTTCATATACAGTGGGTACGGAAAGTATTCAGATCCCCTTAAATTTTTCACTCTTTGTTATATTGCAGCCATTTGCTAAAATCATTTAAGTTCATTTTTTTTCCTCATTAATGTACACACAGCACCCCATATTGACAGAAAAACACAGAATTGTTGACATTTTTGCAGATTTATTAAAAAAGAAGAGCCTTGCTAAAATGATTTTAGCAAATGGCTGCAATATAACAAAAAGTGAAAAATTTAAGGGGGTCTGAATACTTTCCGTACCCACTGTGTATATATATATATATATATATATATATATATATATATATATATATATATATATAAACTGTAATATTGTAAAATATTTACAATTTTACGATTAAAAAAAAAAAACAAAAAAAAAAAATATGACCAATGACCCAGCTAAATAATTTAGCTATAATTTTCCTTAGGACTTTTTATAACACATAAAGGGAAACTAGAAAAGAAGAAGCTCAATATGTTCTGTCTCAGGATCAGCATCTGAGATCAGCTGTTAACAGAGGATACTGAGACTGATTTCTGTTCAAGAAAAACAGAGTCACAGAAATGAATGAACTGGGGGCTGAGAAGAGCTTTGAGATGAATTCTGTAGATGTGTAACACAGAAAACCCTAGTTTGTCCATGGCATTGAGTTGTCAGCACATCTTCCTGGAGGTATTGATGGCACTGGACGTGTGATCACCTGGAGGCGTTTATTAGTGCAGATGGGAAGCAGTTTGGAGCTCATCAGGTCTGTTAGGTGCAGCTCTTCTCACTTCCTGCTCAGGTGAAGCAGACTTCTGCGTTCACACCACATGCCCAATTAGAGCTGAGCAAATGGCCTGCATTTGTACCCAACCCCCCAGCGCTTCATTTAGGTGGTCTTAGCAGGAGCACTGATGCTTTTGATGAGGGTGCAGGAGGTGGAGATCTGCATTTACATTTCCAGGCAAGCCGAGATCAAGGGCGGAGAAACCGATCGGAAAGATGGACAATACGTAAATGCCATCTGTTCATTCAGGCCTTCTGCCTTTATGATGTGGAAAATCTTTAAGGAAAGCTAAATGATAATGTAATTGCATGAATCAAGTTAAAAATAAATTTTAAAACTAAAGTAAGTGTTAAAGAGTTCACTCAAAAACAATTTTGTCATCTCAGTTTTTGGTCCCCATCGATTTCCATAGTATTTTTATTTTTTTACTTTTCCCAATAGGGAATAAAATTACTAAATTATTACTACTACTACTACTTCTACTAATGATTATATATATAAGAATATTGGTGACCAAATAGTTCCTGATTCCCATTAACTTCCATAGTATTTATTTATTTATTTATTTATTTATTTATTTATTTATTTATTTATTTATTTATTTATTATTATTATTATTATTATTATTATTATTATTATTATTATTATTATTATTATTATTTATTTATTTATTTATTTAATTAATTAATTATCATAATATTATATTATTATGTATTTATTTTCTTCCATACTATGTAAGTCAATTGGGACCAACATTTTTCAAATGAAGAAGATATTCTGCAAAAGAAAAAGAAGATATTTTAAAGAATGTGGAAAACCAAACTGTTTTGGTTCCCATTAGGTTCCATAATAGTAAAGAAAAAAAATAAATACATTAAAAATCAATGCTATGGAAGTCAATGGGGACCAAAAACTGTTTTGTCACCAACATTCTTTAAAATATCTTCTTTTGTGTTCGACAGAAGAAAGAAGAAACAGAAGAAAGTTTTGGAACAACTTGAGGGTGAGTAAATGATAACAGCTTTTTCATTTCTGGGTGAACTGTCCCTTTAAATGATGTATTTTTGTGAGTGTTATATATTTAGTGTCAGCAATGCAGCACTAGCAGGACGAATGAATGCAGTGAAGGTGCTGACAGTTTTAGGGCTGTTTTCTGGGAATAGCTGGAGGTTGTCATAGGGACCTGTGGCATGTGGGACAGGAAAGCTCTTCCTACCATAGGGGGTCTGATAGCGGGGTGAACGGCTGTCAGGAGGGTAAATAATGGCCCAAACCGTAAAACCCTGCTGATGACATGCACAGGGTGCCAGTGTGGAGAAGTCATGACTGGAATGAGTCTTCTGTGACCCTTGAGAAAAAGAAGTCAAGTAACATTTATTTCTATAGCATTTTATGCGATACAGACTGTAAATGGGAAAATAGCAGTGTTAATGTTTTTAAATTCATCAGTTATGAAATGAGTTTGATGTCAGCTGCAAAGCAGCTCTACAGAAGACAGTATTGTGTCATTATTCAGTCATCAATTTAGGTCAAATTTTGTTTTCATTCGATATTGTCAGTGCAGTTACTGTAAATCAATAATATTACAGAATATTAATTGTCTCTTAAACCCTTTTAAAGTACACTTTAGCATACTTCTAAAATGTGTACTTATTATAGAAATTGTATACTTTAAATGAATACTACTTAAAATAATTAAGTTCTAACTGATTGTAATGTTACACTTAATTGCATTTTAACTGCAATTAAATGAAAATGTATTATAGTTTTAATTTACATTAAATGCAATTAGTTAATTGTAATTTCATAATTATGTTGAAATTTGGTTAAAGTGGACTGCTGAATGTCATGTATTTAAATATATTTATAATTACACATTTATTACACAAGTTATGATTTAGAACATCTAAAATATATTAACTTTAAATGTAATACTGAATATCACTAGTTAAAATTATAATAATCCAGTATTTTACATGTGCTTTAGTATGTTAGTCAATACATTAAAATAAGTGTATTTCTTTAAAGCACGACAAAACATTATTAAAACAAGATTTAGAATGAACTTTAAAGTAAAACATTTAATTTAGCAGCATAAACTGACCTTTTTAAAAGTATGCTTAAGTGTGTTAAGAAACATAGTCATGAAAGTGGCTTTAAGTGCACTTAAGCAACTTTTTTATTTCTTTAATATTATGTTTTCTCCAAGTACAGTTTTTAAAAATATATACTTTTAAGATTGGAAGAACACTAGTGCACATTCAATATAATTAAGTGTACTTCTTGTAAACAAAGAAGGTCTAAGAGACTGTATATAGATGACCTCTAAAATGCCACACTTAAAATGTCACTGTCACTCCCAAAGTGGTTCAAGATTAGCATGGTCAAGTTAGCAATTATTTATTTATTTATTTATTTATTTAATTGTTGATACATTCATTCATTATATTATATTGTATTTTATTTTATTATTTATTTATTTAGTGGTTTTTAAAAGTGTGAAGCGGACTTTTTCCCGTCTGCTACTTCTGATATCTCAGCTCAGCATAGCCTGTGTGTGTTCTTGAGATGCCATCAGTCAGTCCACATTGTCATAATATCACTTTCCTGCAGCTCCAGAGTGATCAGTCACACATATCTGAAACTGAGCACTCATGAGCACATACTTACAGCCTACATACTTACCAAGCAACTGCCATTGTGATGAATGAGGATAGTACAGGTATTCCAGACCTCTGTCAATAAAACCGCTTGCCATGAGCTATTTTGAAGTTCAAATTCAACCATTAAGCAAAATTGTTGAAGTACGCATTTCCTGATCTCCTTTGGCGGAAACTGGAAATCGATTAACAGGTATTCAGCGCTCTGCTTATTTGGATTGGTTTTTAATATCCGAGCATAAACATGAACACAAAGTTCAGGGTGGAGGGGTTTCTCAGCGGCCGTGCTGACAAAATAATCAAGCACTACAGTGATGAATGATTCCAGTGAAAACTGCGCCGTTTATGGATATGAGGATTTTCCTGCAAGTGCAAAGTATTTCTGCTAAGCACGCTTAAGTACTACACAAAAGCACAACCTGAGATAAAAGGCAAGGCACAAATGCACATTCCTCGTATCATGTGTATTTTGTATCCAATAAACCGAAAAACAAAAAGTGGCAGACTGCATATCTCCATAAACAGCCAGTGGATGCTTTCCAACGCTCTTTTGGGATTTGGTTAATGTAGGTGCAGTATATCATTAAAGTTGTCATTATGTGTGTTTGACATGCATGGATTTATCACCGGCCTCAGGGGTAGAGAGGGATATGAGATTCAAAACAAAAATTATGTGAAGGAGTGGAGATGCACAGGTGTGTGTTTTACTCCACTGCTTCCAATTAAACTGGCACTTATGCATGCCTTTCACGTTTCACCAATTTATGAAGCATATTATTCACGGGTGCCCCAAAATGTATTTAGATATTTGACCTGAATGTCACTTCATTTGATAACAAAATATCAAAAAAGTGGCTTTTTTTTTAAGTAATAAGCTCATGAAAAATAAATTAAAAAAGAAAAAGAAGAAGCCTAAATTTAAGAATGTATTTGAATTGCATAACTTTCCATCTATTTGCATTAAACAGTTTTAACATTAACAAACTAATGAACGTAATGTGATGCATATTTGTCAGGATTTCTGCACTAAGAAAAATCATGGCATAGATTGTTATTGACTATTTGCATTTGTTTGATTTCATTTAAATAATCATGCATATATTCAAATTTCTTAGAATCAGCACAAATCCGTTCATTGTGAAAATTAAATTTATTTTGTTAAAAAGAAAATGTTTAAAATATGACTAGCTGTAGAACGAGCAATAATAAATTATTTAAAATGTGTCAGATTGAAACAAATTTGATTTATTGGTGATAAATACATTTTATTTATTTTGTGTATTTAAACACATTCATTTTATTAATATTATTACAGAAATCTGAATAGCTTTATTTATGTATGACTGACAAATATGCATCACATTAAGTTTAGTTTGTTCATATTAATCCAAATGGATGGAAATGTAAATGCAATTCAAATACTTAAATCTTAAATTTAGGCTTAAACATCATTTGAATGTATCTAGCTTTGAAAACAAAGATAAGACGTTTGAGCTCAGAAAAAAGTGACATTATTTGTGTTTACTTGCAGATGCCATTTGCTTTGACATTATTTAACACAGTGACATTCATACATTATAAGGCTGTCTTAAATGTTATGTGAGGCACTGAAAAAGGTCATGTTGTGACCAAAACATTTGCTGTTCCTCATTAAAGCTGTGATTTCTTTTTAAATTTTATTGGGTCACTGTATTATTTACAGTCAAACCAAAATTTATTCAGACACCTTCAACATTTCTTACATTTATCTCAGTTTTTTCGCTATAGTTTAGAAAATGGTAATAAAATATGACAAGAACTCAAGGTTTAAACGGTGTCAAAACAAATTCATCTTGATAATGTCAGAAAACTTTGATAGAAAGATATGTAACAAAACATGCTCAGGTCAAAGAGTCAAATCAAATTTTTGCTCCCAAATTTTAATGGTAGTCCACTGTATGAATAATTTTTGGGTATAATATGTCACAGTTTACTTTGTTTTGCGATCCTCACTTACATAAATGAACTATAGTGTCCTGCACCCACTAGTGAAAAAATATCAAAAATTCTATCTGGTGTCTGAATAATTTTTGGTTTGACTGTATGTCTTAAAGTGACCTCAAGAATGGCGTTCATTTGCAAATGCACTTTGTGTCCAGAGACCAGTTGGATGTGTTGAAGATGATATACTGCCATCTGCATCATCTGTGGGTCACACTAAAGCTGTCACCAGCGGATTGAGAAATGCACAGCCACCCTGGTACCTGCAAGCCTGCTGTCGATGAGGCTGATAAAAAGCCTGGATTGTCTGGCGGTAATCAGAACCAGATGGGCTCGTGGACCCCACACCTCGCCGCTCTCCTCCGTGTCTGCGACTGCAGTGTCATGAGAGCGGGCGGGTTCGCAGCTGGATGACCTTTGACCTGCGCTGAGACGCGGGGAGCCCTGCAGCTGACAGTTTGAGCAGGGGATCTGATCATATCCTTCACTCTCTGTACTGTTCGCTGTTGCTATTATTGTTCAGTCCTGAGAGAGACAAGAGATTATCTGAGCAGCCGTACCGGTCAGAGGAGATCCCACCTGAGAAACAAAATCCAGAGTATTTCAAATATGGGAATGGAAGATCAACTACCTTAGTTCACCCAGAAATGAAAAATTGCTTTGTTTACTCACCCTCGTGTCATCCAAGATGTAGATGAGTTTGTTTCTTCATCAGATTTGGAGAAATGTGTCACTGCATCAGTGTCTCAGCAATGGGATGCTCTGCAGTGAATGGGTGCCGTCAGAATGAGAGTCCAAACAGCTGATAAAAACATCACAATAATCCACAAGTAATCCACACCACTCCAGTCCATCAGTTAACATCTGGAGAAGACAAAAGCTGAAACAAATCTGTCATATTTTTTTAACTAAAATATGAGTCCATAATCCATAACAGCACTTCCTCCAGTGAAAAAGTCCATCTCCTGTTGTCTCTCTCATCAAAATCCTGCCCCATATTTGTTTAGAGCTGTTTTGGCTTGTAAACGCTGCTTGTAAACGCAGATTTCTCTCCTGATCGAGACCAGAACACCTTTTCACTGGAGGAAGCGTTATTATGGATTATGGACTTGTATTTTAGTTAAAAATGTCTTAATGATGGATTTGTTTCAGCTTTTGTCTTCTCCAGATGTTAACTGATGGACTGGAGTGGTGTGGATTATTGTGATGTTTTTATCAGCTGTTTGGACTCTCATTCTGACGGCACCCATTCACTGCAGAGCATCCATTGCTGAGAAAGTGAAGGAATGATACATTTCATTGAAACTGTGTACATTTTCAGGATTATTATTTTTTTTTTTTTCATTGCTAGTTAGTTGGATTAAAGGGCATTCACATATACAGCAATTTACAGTGACTTTATTTGACTTCATTTTATTTATTTTTTTACAATGTACGTATGTGCTCCAGTGGAGTACGACCTGTGAGAGAGACACCTGGAGAAACATGACAAAAATAAACATCATTAAAAACATTCCGTCATCCATGTAAATTAACTATAATAATCTGACATCAATTTAGTCTTGAATCAGTGAATTAACAGTTAGTTATTACTCCACCACCTGCATGACATCATTAACGACAGTCCTATTATTGAACCAAAGTGGCTCCAACCACTTACAGTGTGGCAAAATAGCAACTACTGTCTCCAACGATCATCCCACAGATATGAAAATATGTTTGAAGAATGTTGTGGCTGCAAGCTTGCCAAGTTCAAATAGACGTTAACAGTTTGAAAGAGAGAGAGAGAGATTTGTTTTAATGCATCTTGATGGATTTGTGGCTTTGTGAATAAGTGCGGGTGCCAACTTTTAAATGGCAGCAAAAGGAGCAGAAACTGATGTGGTTTCTGTGCAACTCTTGTCTGTTTATGAATTGTTTTTGTTATAGTTATTTAGAGGCACAGAATCGTTAGGCGTTAAACACTTGTATTTTCTTCTTCGCTGTTGATGGAGATGATCGGATTGCATGTGTAGTCGACTGGGACAAAGCCGTTCGCATACTTGTGGGTGCGTCCGTCACCTGAGGACACGAGCGGTTGTGAGGTAATCGACAACCTGTGGTTTGAGGTGAACAAGGGAGTTCTCCTTCTGTGTCTTTGACTGTCACATTAAACCACAGCTTCATAACACTGAATCAGTTTGTACGTGAGCCCGGTAAAAGATCCTTTGTGTTCAGCTCGCCTCAGGGTCTCGATCTGATTTATATCACGGCTGTCTCTTGTCAGTATTGCAGACCATCAAATTGCTTAGCTGGTTCTGCACGTCCTCAATCAAATCTGGATGTCATCTGTGACGCAGGTGTGTACGGTCGCACATGCAAATCACTCTTTTGTTTTAACCGCAAAATGACAGGCTTGACATAGTTTTAAAAATTACTGGGAACTAAGTAAGATAAACAGACATGCTGTTGATAGGTAAAAGACAAAAGGAAATTTACACTGTATTGTGCGTAAAGCATGTGGCGCCAAGTCAAAATTGTACTGATGAAAAAAAAATAAATAATGATAAACACTAAACGTATTTAAGTTCCCCTAAAATGCTGCTCAGAACAAAACAGGAGTGAAAAAAAAAAACAAGTATAAAACAAACATAAATTATAGTGGCATTCATTATAAACAACATTATAAATGCCAAGCCTAAATTAATTTATTCAAAGCGAAACTTAAACTACTGTTTTCTCTCTCATTCCGCACGAATTCAAATGTGTGCACATGCATACATTATGCTGCATCACGTTGTTGCATTACATTAAACTCTTTGGAATATAAATAGCAGCACGTTTCAGATGTTAAAAAATATGACTTATCCATCTTTTTCCTGAAAGCGGAAGTCTCACCCGACTCATACTGGAACAATACTTTATATTTTTGGTCTCTGGTATTCCTAGTAAAAATTAACGTATTTTTCGAGCCGACGAAAATGGTTTTAAAAAGCACATAGTGCCAATGAACGAGCGGTTCATTCCTAAATTTATTCAAACTTATCTTCATGCTGTGGAAATACAAACGGAAAACATTTGACAACGAATGCAGCGCTGAAAAGGGGTGGAGCTACATGGGCTAAAGGTCCTTGCACACTGAGTCCGAAATTTTCATATGTGTTTTTCGTATTCGTCATCCTAAAAATTCATCACGCACAGAAACCTTGCACACTGAGTCCGATGCAAAAAAAATTTGCAAAACAATACAAAATGGAGTCTTCAAGCAGTGAGGATGATTTTGTTATCCTCTCGCTTCTTAAACTGAGAAAAAGAAAGGAAATATTGGGTCCATCCAATCTTAGAGAGGAAGGAAAAGTTTACTTCAGGATGTCAGTGGCTCAGTTTGATGCTTTGCTAGCGATACTGGAGGCACATATTAAAAAGAAGACCACTAATTTTTGTGAACTCAGTGTGCAAGGACCTTTACAGTGCTTTGTGCTGCGAGACGAAGTGGATGAACCTGTCAATCGCCATTCTGGATTTTGGTGTTCACTTGTACGGTGGCTCTGAATTGTCAAAACACCTCTCAAAATACTTGCGACGGATGCAAAAAATGCAGAAAATCGAACCCGATCCGAATTTTTTATGACGGACAAACATTTTGGAGGCAGTGTGTAAATGTGATTGACACAACGTGAGGTCGTATTTATTTTTTAACTTGCGAACATTTCTGACTCAGTGTGCAATGACCTTAACGCAGGTTTTAAAGTAGTGTTTTCACACTTTAGATTTTGTTGTGGATTTTTATTCACTTGCCACCATTGTTTTGCTGGATTGGCTGGTGTGAGCACTGTTAATATGTGTAATTTGTATGCTTTCATTTCTTATAGCTTGTTTCCAAATAAACCGCCTTCGGAGAGTAAAGGTGTAAAGGTTTGGTGGTAAATCTAAAGTGTCAAAAACAGTGAAGTACAGGGTTGGATTGAACTTGGGTTTGAATCAAATCAAGCAAATGAACCAAATGTGAAAACTGCCTAAATCTGCTTCACAGAATTGTGTCAAGCCAGAAAAACACACAGGTGAGGAAGGCACCGCAGGCCTATTATTTCCAACAGCGCCGAGAGCGTTTGACCTTTGCATGACATCCTCTCCTCCAGGAAGCCTAAATAGTACGCTGGCCAGGTACTGAATGGTATTTGGGCCACAATTCACCTTACCAAAACCGTAAACTCAGGTCACTGTTTAATCCTCATCCTGCCTCCCCTGGGAACTGACATGACGCTCTATTTTGGTGTGAATTAATCACCACTTAAAGACCTCATTATCTTATCCCGACCAGTCCAGAGGAATGATTAATTAGCCATTGGCCTGCATGCCCTGGACTCTGTCAAATCCTCAGCGTATCCAGGCCAAGTCGACTCTCTGTTTTGAGTTCATTGAACCAAAAATATCTTTGCGCTCTTTAACATGCATTCTCCTTTTTGATTTCTTTGCATAAAGGAGTTATTTTCGTCATTTAAAGCCTCGTAAACCTCACTGTTCATTTTTTATGTTGGAGCTGTCACAACAACCCAGCAATACGTCTTGTAGGATGTATGGGACAAGGTTAACCGTCAAAAGATGAGTTGGGGTTTAACATTGATTTATTTGAACCACATTAACCCTGGTCTGGCTGCCTCAGGTAGACAGAAGAGTAATAGTGAGCGTTCATCGTTGTGCAGACAGGCTGATGGGATGGGGGAGGCCCTCATGGCTCTGAAAAACTCCAGCGGCCGATGACGGAGATGCAGTGAAAAAGAATGTGAGGCAGAAAGCAAGCGGGTTATTCAGACACAACATATCTGAGCTGCTTCAGACATCTTGCAGAGTTTTGCATTTCTTCAATTCCTAGGAGAAAAAGCGTTGTTGTTTGCTTGGAAAGTTACCAGCGCTTCTGCAGAACATGCCAGAACGGATTCTGTGTGAAATTCATGCAGTGTGAATACTTGTCCAAAACTAAACAAAAGTGAAAAAACTGTTGCATGTCAGATCTGATTACATTTATAAATCTGCAGCTTATTGTACTGTCCATACTGTCAATAACAGAATCAACAACATTGACAGAGGCACCTTTTTTTTCATTGACTACGACTTGTTTTTGACTGATTTGCTCATTATGTGTGTCATAAATCAGTCTGACAGACATATGGATCACTCACTCACACACACACACACACACACACACACACACACACACACACGTTTACTTAGCTATCAAAATGGGGACATTATATAGGCGTAATGGTTTTTATACTGTACAAACTGTATTTCCTATCACCCTGCACCTAAACCTACCCCTTACAGAAAACTTTGTGCATTTTTAAAATGAAAAAATAAATAAATAAATAAATAAATAAATAAATAAATAAAACATTTTTGGAGATTTTGTCAGGTTTAGCTCACTTTTGGGTACAAATTTGTCCCCAAAATATGGTTAAGTAGGTACACACACACACAAATTATTTTCTGTTTTAATATACTTTAAATTTTAATTTATTCCTGTGATGAAAAGCTGAGCATAAGGGACTTAAAAATAATAATAATTAAATAATTAAATTATAATGAAATAATTAAATTAAATAAATTAAACATGATTAAATAATTAAAAATATGTTGTTGACAAAAATATGGTACTGCAAAACAATAACAATATTTTAAGGAGAAGAACGTAGAAAAAAAATGTATTCAGGTAATTGAATTATAGTATATAATTATAGTATATAATATAATATATAATATATTATAATATATTATATAATATATTATATTATATTATATATTATATTATATTATATATAATATATAATATAATATAATATATAATATATTATAGTATACTGGAGAGTCTGCACACACTGAAAGCTGATAAACTGCATACTGTATAGACAATAAAGAAAATCTATATAAATTTGAACTGTAAACTACAGTCTAGTCAGAATATTTTATTTTACACTATTACCATAACAACAAACAGTCTCTGAAACACAGGTAATTAATAACAGTCCATGAAACCAAGAAATAAAATGTTAAATATTTTAAATATATATATATATATATATATATTTACTGTATATAAATGTATGTAAAAATACACTTGACTTAACAGTCAAAAACTTTAAGTAAACCAAACAAAACAAAGCTCTGTTGTCTTTTCTCACACTGCAGCTCGTCTTGGATGTGAGTATTTCTCACTAGATATAAATGGAAGCTCTTTTGGAGCGTGAGCAGCAATCTGTGGTCATTATGTCACCTCATGTAATCATGTAATCTACTAAAAAAAGTTTCAAAACCCCAAATTCATAACAAATGTGTGCTTCGTCATGTCTGTTGTTCAAGCGGAGAGTGGAAAATAACAAAACGAGCATTCAGCTTCCTGTTAATAACAGCTTAGTGACAGTTCTAGAATTTGTTCCAAGTATAAATTGACATGTTGACAGTGTGTTGGGTTTGTTTTTTTATGTGCTTGGGAAAGACTTGATCAGCAAGATCACCTCCAGTCTCTGAACCTGGAAAAATGCCAACCTGTTTGACCTTTATTGAAAGTGACATGTGATCTTTTAATTTCAATATGTGAAATGAACTCACTGAAATCTTACTGTCAGTTAGCAGTGAATCCCGGAGCTCAGGGTTTGGCTGGTTTTCTTCTGCATTGAGCCTCTGCTGGAGGAGACTGGAACTACACCAATCTAAGCTAATCTGTCTACTGACAGCCATTCAAAAGCAGCCATTTATTATTTTATTTTTATTATTTATTTATTTATTTTTTTTTTTTTTTTAAGCGACATAAATTGCAAAATGAAAAAATGAAAGCTCTTGGCAGTTTTTATTTTTTATTTTTATTTTATTTTATTTTTTTGTAAACAACAGCATTGTAACTCCAATGGAGCCTGATTTAGAGCACTTTATAGGAATCAACCCTCATTATCGCACAAATGAAGCTCTCCATGTAAACTACAGGAGAGAAATGCTTACAGCTGATTCCAATAGAGTTTGACCTTAGTATGTAGCTGAGTTAACAGACAGTTCTAGACTAGATGCATTCTGGAATGTAACTCTCCATGTTTATGCTTGTAGTTTTCACTCTGGCATTTACCAGTTCATGCTCTCCAGTTTCTCTGCTGAATTTGCAACAACAGATGCTGAGGGAAGAAAAAAAAAAACATCCGCTGTAACAGCAGTGAACAATAGCAGTTTGCAAATTTACAGTATTTAATTGTTCAGTGGCAGTTAGTTGACCCCCCCCCCCAAAAAAAATAAAAAATAAAAAAATAAAAAAGATGTAGATGTAGATGAGTTTGTTCTTTATCAGATTTGAAGAAATGTAGCGTTGCATCACTTGTTCACCAATGGATGCTCTGCAGTGAATGGGTGCCGTCAGAATGAGAGTCCAAACAGCTGATAAAACACAATAATCCACAAGTAATCCACACCACTCCAGTCCATCAGTTAACATCTTGAGAAGACAAAAACTGAAACAAATCCATCATTAAGTTGTTTTTAACTAAAATATGAGTCCATAATCCATAACGCTTCCTCCAGTGAAAAGTCCATCTCCTGTTGTCTCTCATCAAAATCCAGCCACATATTTGTTTAGAGGTGTTTTGGCTTGTAAACGCTGCTTGATCTGTGCAGATTTCTCTCCTGATTCAGACCAGAACACTTTTTCACTGGAAGAAGCGTTATTATGGATTATGGACTCGTATTTTAACTGGAAACAATGGTTTAAATTTAAAAATGTCTTAATGATGGATTTGTGTCTTACAAGCACACAGTTTTTGTCTTCTCAAGATGTTAACTGATGGACTGGAGTGCTGTGGATTACTTTATTGTGATGTTTTTATCAGCTGTTTGGACTCTCATTCTGACAACAAATTTTCATTTTGAGTGAACTATTTCTTTAAGATATTGACCTTCAGCATATACTTTCATGAATTTCATTGCATTTAAATAGACCTGAAACTGTATCATTTATATACTGTATCAGGTATACAAGAGAATCTATATACATACAGTATATATATAGTATATATATATATATATATATATATATACAAGAGAAGAGTATATTATTTGAACCAATATGTTTTGTGTGCATTGATGCTGTAGGCTTTGAGTTAGATATGACATACTGCGCTCAGCACAAATGCAGATAAACATCTATATCAGTGTGGTTTATTCTTACTGAAGTGTCTTTGAATGTCTGAAGCGTTCATATATGAGGACTGTCAGGATAACAGCTGTGTACTGTTACTCGGTCTGAAGTTCCCACTGCACTGTAACTCTGTTTACCTTTCGAGCTGTTCAGTGTTTAGACAGAGAAACATTTAACTGAGGACAATTCATTAGTCAGGCAGTGTTTTTACTGGATGAGTTATTATATAACTCCTGTTAACACAGATTATGAGGTGGCTGTCAACCAATAAAACAGCACAATGGAGTGATGCGTATCCACACTGGGTTTGTACTTCATCTGTATGCCTGAAAAGCGCAAAGATGCAAATATCAAATGAGCTTTATTTGATCTCAGGTTTTGAGAAGATTTAGAAGAAGAATAAGAGTTGCTTCTTTTCTTTGCCTGTTATGCAGTTCCCTCTTTATGACATATACAATATGCACTATGGTAAAACATGAGGTCCACATTTCAGAATGTTTTATAATTAACATGTTTGTTCATGTTCACTCTGGTGGTGTGACATTTTGGTTTCACGTCTCCCAAAATGAGTTCTAGAGAAACACCCTGCTCTCAGTGACAGGAGGAACTATACTTGAATGATCTTGAATGATCTGAATGGTCAGTTTACATTAGCAGCGCTGGTTAATGTTTAGTCTCATAGATGCCTCTCATATGCCTTCTTTGAGATTAGCTGAACTACTGGAGCTGTCCTTTTACCCTCATAGTGCAGTGTGCATGAAGTTATGTGGGTGTCTTAAGTTAGATTTGTTACAAAAACATTTTTGTAAATTATATTTAGCCTGTTTCCCATATCTCACACACACTTTAGCTGAGAAACATGAATATGCACACCTGTTAATGAACCAGTGCAGCATGAAAAATTGATCATCTATTTATCTAAAAGCTAAAGTCTAAGCAAATTGTTTTTTTATGATGTTGTTTTGGTAGAAAATTAATGTGAAGGTTTTTGAGCAGTCATCAGATATCTGTTTGGTAACACTTAAAGTCTTTATATACAGAGTAATGCATTATAAAAGCATTTTAATGGATTAATTATGCCTTGCGATGCACCTTATAATGCACTCTATGATCTCATGAATAATTGTAACTATAATACATTGCAACACTTATCTATTTAGTGTTACAACTTTAGAAAATGTAATGCATTAAAACACATGGCAAACACACCTTCAAATATTATAATGCATTTCAACTTTGGTTACAGTTATTTCTGAAAAGATAAAATGCATTAAAGTGTATATTATGAATACCTTTATTATATATAAAGTCTTTGTTAAGTGTTACCATAAGTTCAAATTATTTTAATTAAAATGATTTCAATGGTGTTTGTACTGGTAATTCTCAGATTGCATGTCTTTAAAAATGGTATATATGATATATTCAACTACAATTTCTCAAGAATGTTGAAAAAAAAAAGTATTTTATATATATTTTTTTAGTAGTTCATGAAAAAAAAAGATATTTCAAAACAGTTCACAAGTTTTTAATTAATAAATTTAGTAATAACATGGTAATAATAAAGTAGCATTCATAATGAAACAATAGATATGACAGATATGATAGTTGAAAATATTAGTTTATGGCTGTTTTATAAGCTTTCCGTTTTGAACCCAGGAATGCAAAAATCACATGCAAGTTTTGAATGCGTTATGAGGGTTTAATGCAATTGGTTAAGTTTGGTTAGTTATAAATAAATAAATAAATAAATAAATAAGAGGAAAAAAAAAAAAAAAAAACAATCATTCAGTTAATTACCATCATCTCATGTAATTCATTGAACCGACAGCCCTAGAACTAATTTTAACCTTTTATAGAAAGCACTAACTCACAGTGAGTGTGTGAACAGCGGCGTTGAAGAGGCAGCGGTGTGTGTCGCTGTGACCCGTGCTACAGTTGACTGAAAGGTGAGGTGTGGTGATCACTGGAGAGCAGGCGTGTCCGTGAAGAATGCCTTTCATTGCTCCTCTCGCACCCGCGTTCCTCGTCATGCTCCGCGGAGGGCAGGTGCTCCAGGGTGTGAAAATAGGAAGCACTAGGACAGGCTTGGCTGAGGTCCATGCCCTCCTGAGATAAGACAATGTCCCATCTCTCACCCTCTGACACGGGGTAAGGAAGCCTCGTGGCTTTTTTCACTACTGGCAGCCACGCAGGCACCACATTTCAGTAAAACAGGAAGGACCATCCTTTGTTCCCGAGTGAAAGAAGAATGAGGGAAAAACACAGTCATGTCCCTCGTCCCTGTTTATGAGTAAAATCTGATACATTAAACAGTCATTGCAAGCAAAGAAAGACTCTGGAAAAGAATTAAATGCTTGTGGAAATTAAACGTGATATGTAATGACAATGAAAAAAAAAACTGGTTTTACATTAACTTTTTACTGTAAGTTCAAATGTAGTGTTAAAAAAAACATTTGGTAATTCTTTATTTTACATTGTCCTTGTTACACGCTACATGTACTATAGTAGTAAAAGTAAATTATGCATAATTACAAACAACTGTTGTCAATTAATATTACTCAGTAGTTATTTGGATAATTATACTGTTAAAATGGCAAATAAATTTTAATGTGTCCTTCTTATACATGTTACATGTACTTACTATTGTAATAACAATAAATTATGCATAAGTACATGCAAGTAACCCTAAAACAAACCCTAATCCTAACCCTAACCGTATAGTAAGTACATGTAGTTAATTAATATTACTCAGTACTTAAATGTATAATTACACTGTAACAAGGACACTTTAAAATAAAATCACACTGGATTTATGTTGTTCAGTAATAACATAATAACAATGTAACAAGCACTTTAACGTACAAACAGACTTACAAAGAAAAAATACAGTAACTATACAAACACTGAAACAGCAAACAATGACTTCAAATCCATCCATCCATCATTTCTGTTTTTTTTTTGTTTTGTTTTTTATTTTTGACCACCCTAGTCCAGTTTAATCAGTAAAAACTGTAAATTATGCATGCTTACAAGCAACTAACCCTAAGCCATGTGGTAAAATAATATTACTCAGTACTTATTTGTATAAATACACTGTAACAATGAAAAAAAATAATATAAAGTTACACTGAAGTTGGTTTCATGTTGTTCATTAGCAATAACAATGTAATTACAATGATACTTGACTGTCCTAGTCCACTTTAATCAGTAAACATAGTAAATTATGCATACTTACAAGAAACTAACTCTAAACCATGTGGTAAAATAATATTACTCAGTACTTATCTGTACAAATACACTGTAACAATGAAAAAAGTAATATAGTCACACTAAAGTGTTTCATGTCGTTCATTAGTAATAACAAACTATCAGTCAATCACTTTGTTGTTCTATCATCTATCTATCTATCTATCTATCTATCTGTCTGTCTATCTGTCTGTCTGTCTGTCTATCTATCTATCTATCTATCTATCTATCTATCTATTTGTTAAATGTTATGTGGTGCATATGGTTTCATATGTCAACACAAAATTGTCAAAAAGAGTAATTAAAAAACAGACAGAGACCATAAAAACTGGCTCTCCTGTTACAAAGACGAGAGAAGCCATCAGTCGGCAGACAGCAGGGTCAGCGAACACGCAGTGCCACAAAGAGCTGGATCGCGTCCGAGAGGCAGACGAGCCTCTCATCAAAGCCCATCTGATAATTTTCCACAAGATCTTCCTGTCAGGATGTTATGATTCTCAGAATGTTCGGTGGCCAGTGATAAATGGTGACTTTCACTTCTGCCACCCCCCCACACACACGCGTGATGTCATACTCCCATCATGCTCTGCATCTGTCCGCTCGCGGGCCACATGGGAATGCAGGGACTTTCAGAGAGCGGGACTGAAATATTTCCGTCTGCACATATGCATCGTTTATTGTGACTGGATGGCTGAATTTCATCTTAAAAGTTCAGGGAGGATGATGTACGATTATTTATTTTCACACTTTGAACGAGTTCATTTTGCTTTGAAACTCTCACCATTTGACTGACAGTTGATTTTGTGTTGTGTTTGTCTTACATTTCGTTGGATCACTCATTTAGAAACTGCCTTCTCACAAGAATAACCCCGAAAAACGTCTGATTCCATGTCTAGCGTATTTATTTAGTAATTCAGCTTGGATTTAATAATTGTTTTCATCGAATAGTTGAGAGAAAGCCGCAGTGGAAGGCCGTATTGGTTTTTTGGCAGGGCTCAGAGTTTTCTCAGCAATCGTGTCCACAAACGCATTAAATCAACAAGCTGGGGTGCTTTGTTTGTTTTCACAGTATATCTCACCCTCACTTTGTATTGGATGATTGGTTTTAGATTTCCTGCCTAGTAATGGAAGCCACTGCAGGAATGTATTAGCAGCGCCGCAACACATGCTAGCGTGACACACAGAAACATACAGGCAGAGACCGTGAGGAACGTCTACATGTAGTGTCATTTGAACGCCAAATGTTTCTTATTTCAGAAATATAGAATTGTTATGTCTCCTAATGAAGGTGCAGTTGCATTAAAACATAAATGCAAAATTTGCATTGGGAAAGCTTTTGCCTCCACATGAAATTCCAAATTGGGTGGATTCTTGTTGAAATTACTAGATTTTGCCCACAAAAATTCGTCAAAATGCTAAATGTTAAGAACGAGTCTGGAGAAACCAGAAAAAGAAAAAGTTGGACTTTTTTAATGACTTTTTTTTAAAACATTTTATGCAAACATTTGCTTACATACATGTGAAATTTGTAATATACAGGGTTATTGTCATTAACTAAAACTACAACCATAAAAAAACTTTAAATAAACAACTTTAAATAAACAATAAACAATAACTGAAATTTAAAAAATATATATTTTCTTTTAGCTAGTTGCCAAGGCAGTATTTCTTCATTTTGCGTTTAGATTAAGTCTAAAAGTAAATAAACTAAAACAAGAAACTAAAATGTAACAGAAACATATTTAGACATTTAAAAAAAAAAAAAAAAAAAAAACTAATAACAATGACAAAACAAAAGAAAATTAGTAAAGCTATTTCTAAAAGAAAACAGAAAATATAAAAACAGAATTATTGTTCTTAATTGTTCAACAAACTAATGTAATTTATTTATTTTATTAATTTATTAATTGCATCAAGTAGGGAAGTTGCACATAAATTTGTTGGCGGGTACAATTAAAGTTGTACACGTGAAATGACAATAACCAAATTCAATCAATCAAAATTTCAAATAAATAAATAAAAACAAAATTCAAAAGATAAAAAATAGTATGTCAATGATACATAACACTGATGTATAGAAATTATTTAGATTGAGTACTATAGACTGAAGAAAAATTAGTGCCTTGTGTTGCTACGCAGTTGCTGGGTGGGTTTTTACTGTCTCCCTAGATATGGCTAAGGTTGTCTTCAATGAAGGTGTTTTTACTTATTAAATCATCCACCGGGCAAAAATAATGTCCGTTTTCAGATTTTCATACTGATTTATAATGTAGCATACCTTGTAATCTAATACCATGACATTCATACATTTTAAGCATGACTAAGTGTGAAATACAGTTTGTGAGTGCTATGTTTAGCCATTAGAGAGTCTGTCAAAAACCATCTGTTGTGCCAAACTATCTTTTAAGCTCCTTTAGCTGGATTGTGGAAGAACAATACCTCTGCTGGCTTTGAGTAAGTGAGTGAGTGTGTGTGAGAGTGAATTTCCTCCGCCGTTTATCTCCTGTGTTGGTGGCAGCTGAGATTTCTGGCCTGTGATGTTTCCCCTGCAGCCATTGTTCTGCTGGTGGGCGGGACCCTCGCGCTGACGGACAGCTCTGCTGATCGGCCTCGATTTCCTGTGCAGACCCAGACTGCTCGTGCTGTTTGACTTATACCTCTCTTATCACTGCTGACACACACACACACACACACACACACACACACACACACACAGGGAGGAGGGGAAGGAAAAGGGAACTACTACTCGTCTCAAAGAGGTGTTTGAGAATATGAGAGACAGAAAACATATGTGACTTAGTTTGAGCAGTTTAATACACGGTAACACTTTATTTTAAGGCATCTTTGTTACACGTTACATGTTATTACTCTCATAATGACAAATAATTATGCATTATTACATGCAAGTAACCCTAAACCAAACCCTAATCCTTACTCTAACCATATATTAAGTACATGTAGTTAATTAATGTTACTCGGTACTTAAATATATAATTACACTGTAACAAGGACACCTTAAAATAAAGTGTAACCTAATACTCTTACAGTCAATACAAAAGCATATTTTGAGAAAAAAATGCACAATTATAATACAATAGATAGATCGATGTTTTATTGATTCGAAGTCAGTGTTTCAGTGTTGTTGTAGTTATGTATGTCGGTATGTACACTAAAGTGTGTTTGTTACATTGTAATTACATTGTTATTACTAATAAACAACATGAAATGAACTTCATTTGTCATTGTTACAGTGTAATTATACAAATTATTACTGAGTACCATTATTTTACCATATGTATTTTTTACTGATTGAAATGGACTAGGGCAGTCAAGCATAAACGATAGACAGATGGATGGATGGATGGATGGATGGATGGACGGATGGATGGATGGATGGATAGATAGATAGATAGATAGATAGATAGATAGATAGATAGATAGATAGATAGATAGATAGATAGAATAAACTAAAACTGAAGTTATTGTTTTTGGTCTCAGTGTTTGTGTAGTTGTTGTATTTTGCATTTGTAGGTCAGTATGTATATTAAAGTGTATTTGTTATATTTTAATTGCATTGTTATTAATAATGAACGACACGAAATGAACTTCATTTGTCATTGTTACAGTGTAATGATACAAATTAGTACTGAGTACCATTATTTTACCATATGTTCTTTCTGTTACACTTTATTTTAAGGTGTCTTTGTTACACTGTAATTATACATTTAAGCTGAGTAATATTAATTAACTACATATACTTACTATGTGGTTAGGGTTAGGATTAGGGTTTGGCTTAGGGTTACTTGAATGTAATTATGCATAATTTATTGTTATAATAGTAAATACATGTAACGTGTAACAAGGACACATTAAAATATAGTTTTACCGTACGAGCAGTCAAGCATAAAAAATAGATAGATAGATAGATAGATAGATAGATAGATAGATAGATCGATAGATAGATCGATAGATAGATAGATAGATAGATAGATAGATAGATAGATAGATAGATAGATAGATAGATAGATAGATAGAGTATATACATGCGTTTGTTAAATTGTAATTACATTTTTATTACTATTCAACAACATGAAATGAACTTAAGTGCAATTTTATGACTTTATTTGTCTTTGCTGCAGTAACATACTGAGTAACATTGTTTTACTATATGTATTTACTACAGGATTAGGATTAGGGTTTGGTTTGGGGTTAGTTGCTTGTAATTATGCATAATTTACTGTTATTACAGTTTGCACTGGACTACGGCGGCCAAGTGGTAAAAAATGGCATAGAAGCATATTCTGATCTTCTAAAGCCATGCAGTTGCGTAGACTGAAAATCATGTCATAATTTGTACAAAACTTTCCCCTTCAACTTTCAAATCTAAAGTTGCATTATCTTTATTGGTTTATTAATTTGCACAAATCTCTTGACTGACCGTGGCATGACTTGTTTGAATGTTTTGATATGAATGAAACAACAAAGATTTTGTTAAATTTGCAATAACATCTGAAATATTGGTAATTTGAAACTATTTTTATGCTACTTAATGTTGAATTCGGAGTTTGGAACGATATGAATTTTCATTTTTTTGGTTGAAAAACTCCATTGACCGAATGGTTGTAACATTATGAGTGTTTATGCGTTTGGGCGTACAGGAGGGAGAGGGTGAGATCACACTTTCTTAAGCTGCCTCTGGCTCCCTGTTTGGGCACGACAAGACACAAGATTCTAGCTGATGATAAGATAAGTATGTTTCAGCAGAGGCCGCTCCAAAGGAAATGCCTATCTGATGGGATTTTCACTTCTTATTTTGAATGGAAGGAAAAGACAGCAAAGGAGGTTTACTTTGGCAGCCTTGGAAACAACAAAGAAACAAAAAATTAATACTTACTTTGGAACAGCGACTGCTAGCCTATCACTGAAGGACCTCGGTGTCGTTCAACAAATGTGTTCTCATATTCTTGTTTGTTTTTGCCTCTGAGTCCAATTCTTCTTAATAAATCCGATATTTGGATGAATTAGTTTCTGTGCACAAGTGATTGTGTGAAATATTCATCTAAGTGCTGTTGTTTATCATTGCCGCATTTATATAAAATAGCTTGTTTCTAGTTTGCATTGTATATTCATTGGCTCAATATATCATTGCAAATTGATTTGATTGCATAAAATTGGTTTGAATGCATTGCTTTGATTTTGTTTGTTACTTCAAAAGGGTAACTTTCTGTGGTTCAACCTCCTTATAATTCCTCAAAACTGCACATTTCCTTCATTTTTAGATAATAGACTGAAGAACAGGAAAGGAGAGAGCGATGCACGGTTGTGAAATGACAGTTTTTTGGGTGTGGAAGAAGGAATTGACTGTCAGATCTTCCACTCTTCCCACTCTTTTCCTTTCTTTCCTCTCAGTGTTTCCCCCTTCGCCTTGTTTGTGAAGGTTGTCTTCTTGAGTCGCGTGACCTCTGGCCCTTGGCCGCCGTTCACATGTTCACAGTGAAGCCTCTTGATTGGATAATGCCAGTCTTCATGAAATGAGGTGAGGAAACTTTTGCTAAGTCTTGGCCCTGAGGCACATTGTTCCTGTGTGGGTTGATCTGAGCCGTGCCAGCCGAACGTACAGCCAAAAAAGACAGCTGAAACTATTTCCTATGTATTTCACTTTGACATGACTTTATCTGGTTTCTTTGGTATTTTTTTAACTTATGTCATTCCAGTTCTTGTACGCACAAAAATAGATCGTGTTTAATGCAGCTTTGTTTAAAACATTTAAAACTAGCATGAAAACTTCTCAGGAAGGTACTTATCAACTTATCAAAAACAGTTCCAAATCATTATATATATATATATATATATATATATATATATAAATTTGAGAAAGTTGATCATCTAATTTCTCTATACAGTGTAATGATGTCTGTAAAAAAAAAAAAAAAAAAAGAAAAGGTCTGCTTTATATTAGTTGTCTTAAATAAATAAATAAATAAATAAATAAATAAATAAATAAATAAATAAATAAATAACATTAAAAATGCATCAATGCATTTTTAACCCTACACCTAAATATATATGATTTACTAAATATTTATTTAAGTGCTGTTTAGATTCATTTGACAAGCTAATTAAAACTACAGAATAAGTAATAATGTAAAATTTTACAATAAGGTCTAATTTGTTGCCATTATTTAACTACACTAGTTAACATTAACTCAAAATGAACAATACTTCTTTGTACAACAGCATTTATTAATCATAGATTAATTTTAAACCAGATTTAAGATAAGTTGTATAACATTAGTTAATGTATTGTGAACTAACATGAACGGGAATATTTTATTAACCAATATTAACAGCTTATTAAATATATTGCTCATTAGTAGTTAATGTTAATGCATTAACTGTTGTGAACCAATTAGACCTTTTACTTATAGCATAAATAATACAATTGCTACATTCAAAATACACAAGACATTTTAACAAAACTGAGTTTTGAGTCTGTTAGATTAAGATCCGATTTATTATAAAGGGTAAAAATTGATATTAGATGAATCAAAATTTTACAAAGTAACATTGAAGTCATTGTTCTCTGTTTCAGTGTTGCATAGTTTTTGCCTTTGTGGGTCAGTACCTGCATTACATTGTGCATGTTACATTGTAATTACATTGGTAGTACTATTGAACAACATGAAATTCTATTGTGACGCATATTTAAAAACAACACACACACACACACACACACACACACACACACACACACATTGTCAGCATTGATTCTGTTCTAGTGCATTATATTAACGTGTTTAACATGAACATAACACACATGGACATAATGTAAAGTGTTACATACTGTATATTTTCTCTTTGCTCAGCTGATGAATGTAAGGCGCATGTGTGAGTTGCAGACGCAGGCGTTGAAGGAGCTGCACAATGCCAGAAGATAATCAGACAGCTCCTCTGTAGAGCACTTCTCAAGGCAAGATGTGCTGTTTATTTTTCTTGGCGGTGGAAGCGCTTTGGCAGTGTGGTGTCGAAGACCACTCCAGTCACTTGAAACGCTGTGGGTCAAGGGTCAGAGTGCTTAAAGTGTAGCAATTGTGCTCTATGACAGACTTGAAGAGGCATAATTGTATGATAGTCAACGTTCGATTGTGAAAGCGATAACCAAAATAGCAGGGAAAACAAATGGATTTTAAAACATGCACATTTGCAGAAGAACATGAACTTTGCTTGTCCTAACAGGCCATGATGTTTGTGACTCCCTAGTATGGATGAGCTAGTGTACAGTACTTCTAGTTGTAGCTGCATTATTCATGATGTTGCTTTCACTTTGAGGTTATTAGGTTTTCAAACATTTCAAAACGTACTACAGCCTGTTTCACGTCCACTTCATTTGACTCACACCCCCCTCCCTCCCATCCTGACATGGTCCCAAAAGTGTAAGGTCATTATTAAAATTGTGCATCAATTAAGATAAGGAAAAATTACTTTCTCTGTCTAGCCTTTGAAGTCTGTGGTTTTCCCCTACAGACGCTGAAGAGGGGGTCGAGCCGTGCTTGGCATTGACTTTGATCTTGTAGTCAGGCGGAGAGTTTTTTCTTTGAATGATGAAACTTACCTTCAGAAACTCTCTGACATGAAGACAACACCTTCTGGATTAATGCCGTTTTGAGAATCCTGCTTGGGTTTTCTGTTGCTGTGGCCGTCAACATGAAACAAGCTGAATTCGTGAGACTTAAACAGTTCAGTTAATCTTTCTCTGTTTCTGTCAACTAATTTTATTTTTGACAATATGTTTTGTCTCAGAATTGGTCATAGATGATTGTGCTATTAATTTAGCAACCTAGGATTACTGGAAAGTGGTGAGATTTCTGCAAAATGATAATATGTTGCTTTGTGACACTTTCAAAGTGAAATGTCCAGTAATTAAAAGCGCATTCAATTTTAGTTGGATTACTTTGTTTGATTTGTGGCAACTCGGAAATTACATTTCAAGTGAGTGGTGCTGAAAGCATATTCTGTTTTATCTAAAACAAATAAATTAGAATATGACATTTTTTTTTTTTTTAAATGTTCATTGTTATACGTATTGCAGCAGTTCGCAAATGAAATGTCTGGTCAGTGGGGCTAAAAGGTTAATTCTTTTTCCGTGTTTGAAATTAACATGACACCTACAATAACCTAGCTGATAATATTAACAAAAGGAAATGTTGGATAAAAACACAATTTCTTGCTTCTTTTGAGATCTTTTATTGAGTATTGTAACTCATGTTTCATTAGACTCTTACCTGAGCACTTTGCATTGCAAGTACAATGCTTTACTGGGTACGCTTCCAAGCAAGTTTACTACATTAGAAAAGCCATGCATATGGAGCTGGTTATGTGATGCAAACATAAAAATTTATTAAAATACAAATTATGCACTATGGTAAAAGTTTTCTAAGGTCATAACAGTATTGTGCATGAAATTAAGTATTTATTAATCAATAATCTGCCCTGTAATCAGAATTTGTACGAAAAGAAACAAACGTTATTGGTGTTTTACTGAAACTAACATTCATTTCAGCTGGAAACTGCAGTGAATTGTACGTATTGGTATGTTTTCTGGAGTTTTACAAAAGTGCAGATAGAGGCATGTTTTTTCCACTGAGCCTGGCTATACGTCATCAGCACTGTTCGAGTACATTAAGATAAAGTGAAGGTCTCTGCATGGCTATGTGTGCAAGATGAAATGCTTTGTTTAAAATTTTTTTTTTTTTTTGTGTGTGTGTGTGTGTGTGTGTGTGTGTGTTGCACGAGACAATTACCAGCAGCACTTCTTTGCTGGAAAAGCTCTTGTAAATTCCCTGTGTAATTCCCATACTGCTCAAGAGGAGAGAAATTTAAGACTAGTCTACAACTTTCGTCAGGTTTAGGACATTTTTGAGCATATTTTAGTTCACTGCCTTGTCTGTGGCTATGTGTGTGCATGTTCAACTGTGTGGTCTGTCCTGGGTCAAGTAAAGGTTTTACCATTTAAAATTTGCATCAATACAAACATATAAGACAAAATGAGAGTCATTTATAGAAGGCATTTATTTCACACGTTTTGTCCTTTCTGCAACTTTATCAAACTATGTGCTATCAATCTATCACACACACACACACACACACACACAAAGTGACTTTAATATTTTGACATGATGTCTTCCACACTCGGCCAAGAAAAGGAAACCAAACTTAATGGTAGCATGTAAACAAGAACTCTGCCTAACCAGGTCAAATAAAGGAGCTGTTGACAGAGTCTTTCTGAACTGTGTATGCATGTGTAAGTGTGCTCTTGATTTCTGGTGGGTTCAGAGAGCAAGAAAGAAGGACAAAGAGAAACGTGGACATTTACCATACCTCACTAACATCAGTGAGGGACTATCAAGTGTCCATTTCGGCTTTTGACCATCGGCATTGGGATATTACTGCATTTCTTGTAGATTTTACCTTCCGTCTTACCTGTAACTTAAGCCAGTATTTTGTGCAGTACGCATTCCTGGAGACATTATAAAAAGCACAATATGAGTGAACTCTGCCAAATGTTTCAATTGAACAGATTTAATTTAAGCATTTCTCCAGGACCCCCACCCGCTTCACTGAGTTTCTCCACTGTGTGCACAAGCGCTTTCAGTGAGGTCAGCTGAATTTGATAAAACAGGACGTATTTGGTTTGTCTGAGGTTACTGCTGTGGCCCATAACTGGATCCATATGATGGTGACTGTCTCTGGTCATAATTCCCAATGAATTATTTGAAACATGCATTTGTGCATATGACATTTTTAGGGTGGATATTCTGACACTTGTGGCTTTTGATGAATTCATACACAAACTGTTCTCTGATTTGTCTTGTACAGTTACAGATGTTTCTGAAATCTCAAAAGGAGACACGTGTGAGATTTCTGGAGTATTTTTTTGCAGGAGACACATCTGAGAGGCAGAAGACTTCAGCATTTTTTATCTGTTGTGGAAATGTGCAGATTTGTCAGTGTATTCTCTATGGGAGCTGAGCGATGGGCTCCAGCAGGGATTGTGGGATTGACAGCGGAGCAAAGCAAGCTATGAGAGCAACAGAAAGTTAAAGAATGTTGAACTTTAAGCAAACGAGAGACTAAATCTTCCTGGCAGCAGCCAATCACCTTAAGATGTAGGCTGTGACGTCTGTCATGAGCATTTCATAATCTGCTGGATTTAGTACTTAAATCACGTTCTTACATATGGTATAATTTAAAAAAAAGTGCACCTTTTAAAAGTGTGCTTAAGTTTGTTAAGAAACATAGTCACTCTCTTTAAGTACACTTAGGTGGTCTTTTATTTTATTGCACTTGCATTTACACTGTTAGCCAACAGTTTTCTTTTTAAATCAGTTCTTGCTTCCCCAGGAATCAAACCCATAACCTTGGTGTAGCTAGCACTGTACTCTACTGTTTGAGCTACAGGAAAGCTGTAGTTATATAGCATAAATATATAAAGAATATACTGTTAAGATTTGAAGTACACTAGAAGCACACACTTCTTTTTCACAAGTGGCTAGTCAAGACCTTAAAGTCAAGCTGAAATTAAAAATGACCTTATTTACTTTCCCAGTAGGACATTCCTGCTCTTAATTTGAACAATTCAGTTGTGCATGTTATGCTAATATAAATAATATTTGTATGTAATCTTTCATTAAAGCATATTATTTGCTTCTCCTCTGAAACTCTGATTGTCGTTTTTAAATGACTTTGCCAATCCATCTTATTTTTTAAACTCTCCTTGCAGCTACCTGTCATATGTAGATCTAGTAAAATCCCATTCTTTATGTTTATGATCAAATACTCTGTTTCAGCTGGAAATACATCAAATTAGTGAAACTAAATAGGTTACAAATGCATGTAGACTTTCCAGCACTGTGATGTGATGTGATGTGGTTGGTGGGTGGGTGGGTGGGGGTGTGTGTGTGTGTGTGTGTGTGTGTGTGTGTGTTTATGACACTCCGCTTGAGGAGGTAAATCCTGGTTTCCTGGTATTCTGGACACAGTCACAGATCATAATCAGAGTGGAAACATTGCATATCTTGAGAAGAGAAAACCCCTGTACAAATATCCCTGGACACACGCATACATGTAGTCAGAGGAAACCTTTGCTTCTGTTTGTACAGCATCTATAAAATCTGCTGCAGTCACTATCCTGTTTTAGTTTAATTTCCAGCGATCAATTTCATTACCTCTCACACAACAGCACTGATGCATAGTTTTAACCACAATTGTTTTAAAAAGAATTATTTCTAAAACAATGTGTTGTTGTTGTTGTTGTTGTTGTTGTTGTTGTTGTTGTATTTACATTTCTGTTTGTTTCTGTTCCTGAAATCACAAAGAAAGCATGCAGTGGGTGGTAGGTGAAAATGCTATAAAAAAAATTATGTAAAAATTATTATCAATATGTGGCTGGTACTTTGCTAGATGAGTTTAGGATGTTTATCAAACCTGTCCATCAAAACATTTCCCAGCATTTTATACAAGTATGACACAAACTGTCCACTGCCATTGTTCTTTTTAGTAAAACAAACGGTATTTCTGACCCTTTTGCTCTCTGGCTACTGACACATTTGTTGTTGTTTTTTTTGTTTTTTTTTTTTAGAAATGAAAAATAATAAATAAAATAAATCCCCATCATATGCCTTATCCCAAGATCTCTGCACCTGTATAATGTATTTCAAAGCAGAAGAAGAGATCCAGGCTCAGATTTCCTGCATGTTTATATTGATCCTGGTCACAAAAACAAGATCCTAGAACACTTGAAGAAAATTGGTGAACATCTGCCTGGGATTGTATGTATAAATTTGTGCTGATTATTATCAATCTCCATATAATATATTATTTATGAGCATAGGAAGAGAAACCTCATCCTCGACCAGTGCTTATTTTTAAAGATGATGTGGTTTATGAAATCTGTTCATGTATACAGTGAGACTTCAATGTACTAGTTAATATATAAAAGAAAAACAGCAATATAATCATGTCCTGTATATCTATATTTAAAAGGTCTGTGTCTAATTAGAGTTTTCGTTTTTGTTTGTAACGATAATAAAACCATATGAGCATAACCACGCTGTATCAGTGACCTATAACCAAACTTGGTATGAAAAAATAATAATAAATAATGCATGTTATTATGTTATTTGATAGAAGCATCATTTCGTAATACATTATTACTTAAATGTCACGCCATTAAAATGAACTCTGTGAGTTTAAAAACCCCTGAATTCTAACTTTTTTGTTAATTTATTAACGGATGATTGTGCTGATTTTGTTGTGCACCAGTTATTTGCACTAGGCCTGTTACCTTTTTATGTATTAAAAACACACTTAAAAGGACATGCGTATTGGGACAACGAGGAAAAGGCATAAATGAGAAGAAAATAAGCTCAGTTTTAAATGGAGAACAGAGCTAAAAACCCGTTTTAAAGTGAGTATCACTTAAAATGTGCATTTTTGTCGTTGGTAAATACAGATATAAAACTATACTATTAGTAGCGTTAATTATATATCCTACATACATATATCAAATTAAAAATAAATAAATAAACTTCATAACGAGCTGCTCTTTATCCTGGTGATTAATTGATTTTAAATGATACTGAACTGGGGGAAAAGGCATTTATTAAATTATTATTAAGTCATTCCAACTTCACACATTCGTTCGTTTATTTACTAATTTATTATTTGATTATTATTTCTTTCTAGCTAGTAGGAGCTTAGTTACTTTGAATCTTTTTAATCGGACAGGCCTAAACCTTTCAAAAATAATACCGACATTTACTCCAAATGAAATTTCGTTCGGAATGTAAGTTCATTTCGATATCCAGATCCATTTCTACTTTTAAACTCGTGCAAATGTGTTTAATTAAGACGTGCTCAAAAGAGACAGTGACTTTTTGACCCGAGCAAAAAAAGCGCAGGTTCATAGGCAGGTTTCATTCATCAAGTCCTCTCACAAATGATCGTGTTTTTCCCTCTCCGGTTGCGGTAATTAAAATAGGAAAGGGCAGCCAAGACGTCAGGGGGGAAAATCTGATCGTAAATTTAAATTGGAGACAAAATCTTCTATGTCAAAGCAGCAGAATCGAGATATTCAGGTGAAAGCGGCTATAATTAGAGCGGCTGCACATGAGCCCGCGGCTCGGCGAGGTGGGCTGAGGGTCTGGACTCAAGGCGAGTCTGTGTTAAGCTGCGCGTTTTCGTGCCAGGGTGCTTGGGTTATCCAAAGGTCGGTGGGCTCGGCCATTTCCCTTAAGTCTAAAATCACACTGGCCCCTTTATTCGCGCAAAGAGCGCCTTCCAAACGGGCGGGATGTATGTGAGAGTTGCAGACTGGATGGAGATGCCAAGAAATGGGGCGACTTGCTTCTTACGATTGGTTAATTGTTGAGGCTTTCAGATGTTTTGTTCAGCAGGCCGGTCTAAATTTAAACATCTTAAAAATAAAGGTTCTTTAGTGGCATCAATGGTTCTGTGAAGAACCTTGAACTTCCATGGAATCTTTCAAATGCAGAAAAGGTTCTTTGTAGTCGAAAAAGCTTCTTTAGATTTTTCAAATCTTCTTCAAAATGGTTATTTTAGGAACTGTTCACTGAAAGGTTCTTTGAGGAACCAAAAATGGTTCTTCTATGGCATAACTGCCATTTTTTTTTTTTTTTTTTTTTTAGCATGTGTAGTAAATAATCGATCTAACATAAACGTGTAAAAAATTTCTTTCTCTTGTTGCTGTTTTTAATTAAATTAAGCCAAAACCTGTTGTCGAGTCCGACTTGGTTTTGATTCTGTAACCTGAACTGCTGAATGCGCGTCCCAAAAACTATTCTGCAGAGCTTCATCCGTGGGGAAGCCATTTATTCAGCTTAAATAGAAAAATCGTGGGTTTCGAAGTACGCTAAAAAGGAGGCAACGGGGTGGGATATTTTTTCAGGACAAGTCTTTGAGCCTTTAACTGGCAGTTTGACTGTCAGACAGAGCCCGAGTCTATGTGGACTCCTAATTGAAAACAGATGGCGCTTTGAGGTTGGGCTCTGTGCAGCAACTGTGAGTTTGAGACACTGCTCTTTTCCATTCAGCCTCAGCGCTCAGTGAAGCATACAGGTGCACGGTGTGTTTCTCTCTCACCTCAACTCTTCTGTCCTCACTCAACCGGGAAATGGAAACGTTTATACCGACGCGGATTGATCCAGAAAGTGGGTTTGGTTTTAGCGCGTGACCTGAGCAATGCAAATGAACTGCATATTTGTGGATGAGTGTTTACTGTTGATACAGTTGGTTAGGTTACACTAGTATCCAAGTTGCATTAGGCTAATAAGTACCGAATAATACAAATTATACCATACTATGAAATAATTTGTCGCTACACAATGTTGTTGCAATATTATTATTAATTATACAGGTTTGTAATTTCAAAAACATGAGAACATGAGACAGGGAAAAAAAACAGCGTGTTTCATTCATTCAAACAAAACTGAAAAATAAGCGGCTGCATTTTCAAAATACATCTGAAGGACAATAGCCTACAGAATTAATGAACGATGTTTTTTATAGATTAAAGGGCATGTATGTTCAAAACACACTAAGTTAATTGGCCGTTCTGTATCCGCAACAGTATTTGTTAATTTAGTACATTTCTGCCTACCCATCCTCAAACAACAAGATAATGATCTGATCAAAAGATCTTTTGTTTGCTTTTCAAGGTAGTTCAAGACGGCATTCTGCTGTAGCAACAAAACATTGGAGATGGCTTTATTGAAAATTAAAATCAGATCTTTTGTTTTTATTTTGTGTGCATTTTACACTGTGTCTTTGATTAATCACATTTCCATGAGCGGATAGTCAAAAGCGCCAGCAACTTATCACGATCTTGACACTGAAACGGATATATACGTAAACACAACGTAATATTCTTCATCTGTGCAATAACGAACGTAGATGTAAAAATAAATATAGTTCAGTCGGTTAACAGTTTAATAGATCGGTTCACCAGAGTTGATTTGAGGGCGTGATTCTGCTAGAGAAAAGATACTTGCGCTTCGTGACTGATACATGATCATTAAATGAAATCAAATGAGCAGTTTTAATCTTTAATCATTTTCATAATTTGATTTAAAAACGTGGTAGAGGTCTGCATGGATATACATAGCCCAGAATTTGAGATGTTGTCATGTTATTTACCAATGTAAGATACTGATACGGTTTGTTTTCTTACGTAAACTATATGTTTTCATTTGCATTTGTTTGTTTGTTTTTTTTGTTTTGTTTTGTTTTGTTTTTTGTTTTTGTTTTTTTGTTTTTTTTTCCAGTGAGCCACAGTATAACGCTGTTGTGGCATTTGGAAAGATTATATCTTCTCCAGTGCATCGATTTACGCTTCCTATCAGCAAAATCAATTGCTTTTGCGTGTTATGTCAAGTGAAATTGTCATAAAATGTTCTTGCTCGTCGATATTTTTCTCCTAACATTAAACAGAAATTAAAATTGGAGTGTTTTGACATCAAAGGAATGCTGAATATCATCACTTTTTGATGTCTGATTCAAATCCATGTGGGAAGCGGTATGGATGTGCGTACAGGAATGTAGAGGAACCATTTGCAGCTGGAGAACTAAAAAATATATTGTATTAAAAAAAAAAATAATAATATATACATTGATGCATAGACTAATATCAAATAGGCTATATCAAAATGGCCGGCCCACCTAAATATCTGGAGAGGAAAGCACGCATAACATTTGAGCAGCAACATTATAAAGAAAGAAACAAGTGTTTGAAACACATCAAATCCAAATGTCTATAAAATAACGTTTACAGAGATCGTCAGGATTGTGTAGCATTTTATTAATAAACATTTTTAACATATTAAACGTTCGTTTTAGAACGGAAAATGTATTAAATAGAAACATTTTACATAAATTGTAGCAAATACTCTTTTGGAATTTATGTTTGGCTTACGCTTCAACAGCCGCTTTCATGTTGCTAAAAATATCGCTCGGTTATATTTGAATAACTTTTAATCTGTTTGGTGGTAAAGTTTGAACAAATGATGAATAGCATTTCAATTAATTATGTGAACGTTAAAATTAAAAGACGATTGTAAAAGCAAGTTAGGCCTTTTCTGTGTAACATGTAGGCTATTAATCTTGGGTAAAACAACTATGTTTCGTTTCAAAAACGAGAGACTGCAACGCCTAAAACACTCCAACCTCCAGCTTGCCGCAGGAATCAGGATCTCTCGGATCTCTCTCAATCCAAGAGCTCGAATGAAAGCCTGCGTGTGGAATTTCAAATGAAGGCATGCAAGCAGCAAAATACACTTCCCTTCACCTGGACTGTCCTATAATTCAGACCGCTGTGTTCAAGTCCGATAAGACTGCTCGTGAGGGAGCTCGAAATCATCTAGATTTAAGAGGCTGATTTGGAGTACACAGCACGGTCATTTCGCTGTTCTCTTGCGGTATTGTTGATGGTGCTCCGGCGGCCGACATCCTCCTTATTGACCCCCGTCCCCTTCTGCCTTTTCCGTCTCATGAAAAACGATTCCTGCGCACTGATTGAATTTTATTCCTTCCTGACCTGGCCCGTTCTGTGAGGGCGCCATCAATCTTGGGCTTAACACGACGTTTGTTTATTACTCGGGGAAGGCTCTAATGACTTTTATGAGCATGATTACAACTTTTTTGTAGTGAGAGAATGCGCTGTGGAAGGCCAAAATTCATTGTGACCAGACACACATGCCCTGCACAAATTATTTGTAAGCTCTAACTAAATTTGTAAGTGTCATGTTTCATATATGAACACTTACTGATACTGGAATTATTATTTCATCTATTACTATTATCTTATCTTATTTAAGATATCTTATCTTATCCTATTTTTCATCTTACTATTATCAATAATAATAATAATAATAATAATAATAATATAGTAATCAGCCTATGCCAGGCTATTATTATTTCTGGCACCAAAAAAAAAAAAAAAAAATGCTCTAAAATTGGTTATGAATATTTATGTTCATGTCTATACATATTATGCATATGAACGTTCTGAAAAGTTAGTGTGAGTATTATTTTAAAGTAAAATTTTAAACAAACGGAATATGGGCACATTTACCACATACCGTCCCGAGTGAACGAGGCAAATTCGAGACGTTTTGTTGAAGCACGCTAGTTAATTGGCCGATTAATTAACAGCTGTAATCACTACCAACCGCTCATGCAATGAAAATATGTGAGGTAAATTGAAACACGTGTGCATTTGCCCTCAAGGTCTTTGGGCCGCAGACTAAAATAAATGCATAACAAATATAATATTGTCTGTAAATAATAATAATAATAATAATAATAATAATAATAATAATAATACACAAACTTAAACCTTTAAAACAAGTTTAAGTATCAGCTAGCTTCCATACACTGAAAAAAAAAAAAAAAAAAAAAAACGGTAACATCTCAGTTAACTGGTTTCATTCAAGTCAAACATATTATTTAATATCTCTGAATCAACCAAAATATATTTATTTATGCCAATAAAAAAAAAATTTATAAGTTCAATCAGATAGAAATAGCTCTTTAAGGTAACAATTGCAGCTCATCACTTTTTACAGTGAATATGCTTTTTACATATTCTTCATATTTTACTTAATTGTTTGGAAAATTTTATAATTTAAGAGCCTCTAAATGTTCGTGCCGTCACATCTCAATAAAATGAAGAAGAATAAATGAAGATACCGCTTGCTTATTCCCAAATAGCATTTCTGAATAAATGTGAATCAAGACCTGCTATTAAACATACGGGAATTTTAGTTAAATGTTTCTTTAACCTGACTGGTGGACGTTCAAATAAACGTCAGAAGATTTAACTTCATATAATCTTCATCTTTTTGCTTTTTTAAATTGTACACATTGGATTTCTGTATGGGCCTTTTCTGAGTACGCGCCTCTTAAGTATTATATTTATGAAGCCCAAATGCTGCGCCTTCTAGAAGTCCTGCTGAATCCTCTAGTGGTGATTTGAGTATCTTTGGCATGTCTGGTATGATATTAACCAAGCTATGCGCAAGTAAACACGTGGACACTGAACACAAGCGGTGAATTACAATGACCAAACACTGTTCCCAAACGCCTCAGGTCACGACGATGACAGACTGTCCAAGTCTGCTTATAGAGTTGCGTAAGAGCAAATTATAACATAACACGTCGTCACCTCACAGCAATTAAAATATAAATTACATGGCCATATTGGATTATATTACTACCACTGCCACTGCTCTGTAAAAACAGAAAATATGCAGTTGCTATTTAATAGCTTTATCTGGTATAAACCTTCAAAATGATTTTGGTGGTGTGAATTTGATTCATTCACATTAAATTATATTTTGACTTAAAACCAGATGAATTAGATGCTACCACATTTTTAGCTTACAACTAAATATTTTCACAGTTACTATACAGATAATAACAATAATAATAACTGTAATAACAATAATAAGATTATACGCTTGAATTCCGCCTTCCTTAATTGCAGGCCGTGGATTCTTGACAATTTAAATTTAATTCAATCATGTGATATTTTCATATTTTATGTTCAATATATTTATTTAATATATACACAATAAGCGTAAAATGTTGCTAAATTTAGATAAACAAAGTTATGTAATGAGTAATGATAAAATGACTAAAACCCTAGACATAAATAACATTTAATTCATAATATTTAAAACAACAACAACAACAACAAAAATCAAACTGATGAATGCATATTTAGTATTGCACGGTTCCATAAAATGCTGAAATATTAATTTGCTTGCAGGGCCTGTGATTATTTTCATATAAATCAGCATGCACGATCAGAGCATATTTATTCGTTTCTTGGTGCATTTTAGGATTAGACGGGCGTTTGGATCAAGAAACGTTCAACTGTGCCACAGCAAAGGCGAATCATTTCGACACGCTTATTTAACTGGCACTTTCTTCAAGCTATTGTGCTCTAAATGCGTTATTACTCTATACTAGCACACAGTTCTGTCCTGACAGGGGTTTAAGAAATCAGCCGTAGCCTAAATTTAACTCAAATAGCATGGCAATTTATTAAACAAACAATGCAGTTCCTTCAGAATACTTTTTCAACAAAAAGGAGATAATTTGAAAGAATATGGCGTTATACATGTTCCGTTCCTTGTTATAGTGGAACATTTGGACAATGAATGCAGTTCAATTTAAAAACACTTTTTGGTGTTTGGTCCATAATATCCGGCTACACTTTAGAAATAAATTACTATATGCAATTTACACGTAATAACAAGTCCATAAACGTCTGACGCACAGCCCAGCATATAGCTCACAAAAACGAAGAAGACTTACGTGTTATACGAAGTAACACTGTCCTTAACAAACCAAGATCAAGTGTGTCTGACTCGCGTTTCTTTTTAGTCCATCACGGGGGTAGAGTCGGGTAAATATCAACGTCTCGAGAAAAAGGGGCAAATCAACAACAACAAAACGAAGAAGAAGGAGGAGAGTGAAAATACTTTTTTGGTCAAAACTTGCTGCAGTCATACACGAAAGCCCCCGACGTGCGGTATATGGGCTGACTCGGGGGAAACGACATTTGGCAGCTGTTATTCCCGTTCACCGGCGAATTATTCAGACCGATTCTCTGCGATTCGAACATCTCTCGAACCGAATGGAAGTTCTGCTGCTGCGCCGGGTAAGAGGCGCCTAGATGGCCGATGTCTCCGGCCTGGTTTAGGTACCATGAGGCGAGGCGCCCTTGGTGCGGATGGTGGCCCTCCTGGCCCGCGCTGAGATTCCCGTGGCTCAGGGACGACGTGGTGGTCGTGATCGAGTAATCGGGCAGAGTTTCGTCCACGGTGGTCGTGGTGGCCAAGTGGCCCGAGCGATCCCCTCCCGCGTACAAGCTCATGGCCTGCATGTTGCAATGATAGGTGGCGTTGGAGGTAGTCGAGATAGAGTTCTGGCTGCAGGGCGAGCTGTACGCGGACGTCTGATTGGGCGAATAGTTCAGGGACAACGTGGGGGTTATACCTGTCCGTGAGGAGGCCGCGAGAGATGGGGTGAGCTCGCTGGAGCTCTGGGGCGAGCCGCGGAGGGAGGTCATGATGGTATCCACGCTGAAGCCTTGCGCGGGGGGCTGGCTGTGGTGCTGGTGCTGCTGCTGCTGCTGCTGCGGTTCCCCAGCGCTGTCCAGGCTGAGAGAGCGGGTGGAAGGGATGCTGTGCGGGCTGCCGCTCGACATGCTGCTGCTGCTGTCGGGGCTTTCGATCTTGGGAACCGTTCTTAGCGTGGGCGAAACGGCCTGCGGCGGAGTGGACGTGCCGTTCTCTGTTTTAATGTCCTGAATGCGCACGGGCTGCGACTGCTCCTGATCGCGGCCCGTCTGTGGCTGGTTCTGCTGGCGAGAAGGCGCTTCCTTGACATTCCGCTCTTCCTTATCCTTCAAGGCGTCTTTCTTTTTGAAACGCCGTCGTCGGCGCAAAAAGCTGCCGTTCTCGAACATATTATACGAGTCTGGGTCCAGGGTCCAGTAGCTGCCCTTACCGGGTTTTTTGTCATCGCGGGGCACTTTGACGAAGCACTCGTTCAGGGAGAGATTGTGTCTGATACTGTTCTGCCAGCCTTGCTTGTTGTCCCGGTAAAAGGGAAAGCGCTCCATTATAAACTGATAAATACCGTTTAGGGTCACCTTCTTGTCTGGGGAGTTCTGGATGGCCATCGTGATGAGCGCAATGTAGCTGTAAGGCGGTTTTACCATATCCTTGGGTTGCGGCTGCGGAGTGTACGGTCCGTACGCCCTTGCCATGCTGGCAGGGTACTGGTCATGGGCCGCGTGAGAGTACATGCTCATGGGGGCCGGCATCCCGGTGTAACCCCCTCCGGTGGCGGCCCGGTAATAGCTTTGGTCGCTGCTGATGTACGGCACGACTCCCAGCGAGTTGGGACTGGAAACGGAATAGCGCGCCTGCATGACTTCTCTCCAAACGGTGCTGGCGAAGAACAGACGTCAAGAAGTCTGAAGCAATCCAACAAATCCGCTTGAAACGTGGGAAGGCAGTCCACTCGAGAGTCCACCGTATTTACAAAACCTGACTATTGGACCGGGTGTGGATTGGACTCGCGTGCTGGCCACCTCTGTCTGTCGGAGCGCGCATTGGAAAACTTCTGAACGCTAAGCATCGGTCTCTACATAATACTTTTGCGCACTTCAATTCTTTTCCCCTTTTGCTGCCAGTAAGACTCCTCCCAATAACATCTAAGTTGTCCAATGGGAGGTCGGGCCGTGCAAACCGAGCGGCCACACACAAGGTTGAAGAAAAACGAGAGGTGTTGGGACGTCCCAGCCCACCCTAGCCAAACACACACTTCTGCAGACCTTAAAGAACCAGACTCTCTGCACACTAGCCCACGCGGATACGCACCAGATTAAAAATACTTTAATGATTATGATACAACGTTAGAAACGGTTGTTTATAAATAGTTTTGGATGTGTACCTGAATATTCTAATGCTATTTTATAAATAAATAATAAAAAATAAAATACAAACTGATTCATCGCTCTGCTTTCCTTAATTATTCGATTAATTAATTTATACATGAACATTTAAAATAAACGCTGATCCAGCCGTAGTGCAAACAAGTGCTAATAATGAATTGTAGCCTAATGACTTGTATTTCGCACCAGCCCATTAGAAGCGTTGAAGAACATTTGTTTTAAAACAATCAATACGCGTATTAGCGTAAATAATCTCCGGCTTCCTGCATTTTTAGTGTAATGCTGGTTCTTCATTAACACTGGCTGTTAGTTAACGGTCTCAATCAACACCTGGGAGCGGATCAAAGCCCATCATCCCGGTCAGAGAGCTCATTATGCTGGAATTAAGTAAGTTAAGACACTGGAGAAAGAGCCGAGGTGCGAAAGTTTGCTCCAAGTGCGAGCGAGATTAAAAGCCCTGAGAAACAAATGGGTAAAGCAAAACACCTCACATGTGTCACCACTGGTCAAACGGGTGAGAATCATGTCATCCTTCACCTTAGCCCCTCTGCGCTGTTTTATGGCATGCCAATAAAATCGGCGTGTTCTTGAAATAGCTTACTTCCAAAGTAATGCTCTAATGTTACATGTTTATTTATCTGGCTTTAAGGGTTTAACGGATTGTGAGCACTTGAAAATAGCCTTATCATTAGTTGCATTCATTCAAAAAAAAAAAAAAAAAAAAACCTCAAATTGCAAGCAATTGTTTAATTTAATTATAATTACTATTTATCCTTTTTATTCTGTTAACTTTAATTTTCTTTTTTAATCTGCACTTAAACGCTTCTTCAAGCTCCTTCAATATGTGTTTATAAAGCAGGCCTAAAAAGTGCAAGCGTGAATGCTTACTCACATTATGGACCACGCGCGTATTATTTCGAGGTAAAACCCAAACAATCCGCCCTAATTCTTAAAATGTACGACAGCCACGCATCCTTTATGAAAGGACGACTGGGGAGGAACACAACATTTAATTGTGAATGATAATTGTGAGGCCAAGTTGAGGTCACAATATCTTCCTAATCCCCCATAGGTCGCTCTGATTAAGTGACCATGGACTAGTTGATACTTCACTGGTTTCTCCTTACAGGGACCCGGGCATGAACTTTTTCTTGTGCCCCAGGCTATTTGTACAATTCAGTGCGCGCCTCTTACTTAACCCCAAACTCCTGCCCACCCCGAACTCCCATTCCAGCCAATTAAACCAGTTACCTCTGGATAACTCGAAAACAGGACTCCTAAGAGCCTGATCTAATTGTGAAGTAAAATAAATGGTTTAGTCTTATTTAGTTTTATTTAATTTAATTTTATTTATTATTATTATTATTATTATTATTATTATTATTATTATTATTATTATTTAATTTTATTTTAATTATTATTATTATTATTATTATTTTGTCCAGTGGTATTTTGAAAGGTAAAATTAAATGGACATCATATGAGACTAATTAAAAAAGAGGTTTATGTAACTGTAAAAATATTTTGTCAGCTAACTGTGCTATGTTCAAATGAACTTTGTTAGTGAAAATATGATTTAATGTCACTGAATCAATATGACTATATATTATATATGTTACACCAAAAATGCTATAACAATTGCGCGTTACCAGTAGCTAAGACTGTAACCAGTTTGTAGCAGTAGTTGTAATATAAACAAACAACACGATTCAGTCGTTTCTACTAAACTATGGTTGTAGTGAATTACAGACTGTAATACTTTCAAATAAATCAAATAACGTTCTGGTGAGTTATTAATTTAAATGCTGAAATTGTAAAATTAATATTTTTTGTTTGATCGCTTTATTTAATCGTTATATGCATGGCGATACTCTTGCATACTCTTCTATCTGTATATAATTGGCAAATAAAATTGATTACCTTTGCTATATGAGAAGAGGTCAAATTATATGGCATACTGTAATATTGATATGTGCGAAAACGAGAACGATTATACAATTTAAAGTATTGTAAAAGTGCTCAGATAAAACCAAACATTGTTTCCCTATCGCAAAAGTACAACTGTTTAATACATAGGCCTATACAGAAATGAACAACAGTATCGATGGTTTTTGTTTGAAATGTTCCTCTCTGATACTGTGGAAGCATCGGCATCCCAAATAAAAACAGCAGAAGCTACAAAATATATACAATATACAAAGCAGTGCTAATCACTTCGAACAACCAATGAAGTAAGATTTTGAAAAACATTTGATAAACGTAAAAAGTGAAAGCACAAAAATACAAAAGTCGACTGGCTCTTGGCTAGTTTTGGCATGATTGTCCGACAGCAGAGGAAGTCTGTGATGGTCACAGAGTAAAGAAAACACCCTGCGTCCTGTGCTCTTAGCGCCCTCTTTCGATCACTAATCACCAGCGTAGGCAAATTTAGATAGTTTATCTGATTGTTTATTTAATGATTTATATAAAAAGTATAAAAAGGTATAAAAAGTAAATAGCTATATAAATATAATATTTCATATATAATATTTCATACACACACACACACACACACACACACACACACACATACATATATTATATAGGCCTACATATAATATTTCTTTTTTCAGCCGTAGTAAAAAAAAAAAATAAAAAAAAAATGCAAGACATTTTATTAACTTGACACTGCTTCCCCCTTGTGTTCATTATGAAGATTTTTTATCCACGAAAAAAATGGTACTTGAATGAAATTAAATTACTTAAAAAAAATGTAAAAATAAATAAATACTTTAAACAAACTTAAAACAATAAACACTAGAAAAATAATTACTTAGTAAGTTGTCATTGCATCCCCAGCAAATAGGCAACTTATAGTGTATATATAAATGTCCCAAACAACCTGTAGGATGGCATTGGTGACAACACGAGAATAAAATAATTCGCCAGGGCCCTGTTTCCCAAAAGCATCATAAACAGACTTGTAACCAGGGTTCGAAAAACAGAGATGCGGGTTGTGGTCTCAAGAATTGTACCACAATTCTACCTATAAATGCAATTCATGACATTTATATAAACTTATATACGTATAGGGTAAGTAGATCTAGTTCTGGAGTGTTAGAATGTTAAACTGTATGGAATAGACTCGTCACTTTGCGGTTGTCCTTTTGACTTCACATGTAAAATACAGTTATCATGATTGCACTTCATTAGAATTTATATTTTATATATTACATTTATTTTGTTTTATTTCAAATCAAAGTAACCTACTCATTCATACACAAAACTGTTCATGTTGCAGACAACTAAATGATATTCAAAGCAAGTGGAGATGTGGTCTTGTAACAAATGTCTCATGGCCTGGACTTAAAACTTTCTTATATATCTACTTTGTTGTTGTTGTTGCTCAGCTAACAACCCAGTCGCTGGTAATGCTTTTGATCAGAGGCAAAACTGAACTCAGAACTTTTTTCTGTTCAGAAAAAAAAAAAAAAAAAAAAAAAGATTTTTTCTGTTTTTTCAAGAATCAGAATAAATAACAGTACTTATGTTTTTAAAGCTTGTTGTCCAAAGAATAAAACTGTACAAGTATGTGGCATAGATCTCCACTGAGCTCAAATAGTTTCCTTTATACATTTATATTTTGAATCCACTTCTGCTTTCATGGTAGTCTGTAAGGACCAGCGTAGCCAGCTATGAGATCACTGAGGTCCGGACCTTGGTAAATTTTTCATGTTCAAAATAAAATTTGTTCTCTGAATGACTAATCTGCTCTTCAAAACTCCTAATATGAGTGTCTGCATGTATAATTCAGTTTAAACAGTTTGCAAGAATGTTTAGCGCCCGCGGTATGAAAATGATTGCTGAGACGCTGGCGGAGTAAACAAGTGCTTCAGAGACTTCTGGGTCCAGTTGCATAAAAGGCTTAGACTAGTCTTACAAGTTAGTCATCCAATTTTTTTCCTGTAAGACTGGACATCATTTTTAAAATTCAGTTACATTAAATTGTAGATTAGTTTAAGTTGAATCCAAAAATAAGTCTGATTACCCCTCTGCTAACTGCTACTTGGTCGAACTCATACTTAACACAGTCTTAAAATAGAGGCTATCAGGCTAAGTTTATGCAACTGGCCCCTGAAGTGAGGGCACGGGCACGGGCGCAACCTCCATTATCTGTCAGAAACGTTATCAATGCTATCAAAACAGTAGTATATAACACTAGTGCAGAGATCTGTATAAAAAGTAGGTTACAGAATAAAAAAATAAAAATCCAAACACTAGCCATGAAGACGCTTATGCTATTTCATTGAGTTTTGTAGTTAAATTTTCACAAAGCCATGCTGAAAACATTCATAAGAGCGCTAGACAAAGTTATCTATATAGCAATGGTTATTAATGAAAACACCTCAAGGTTATGTATGTAACCCTAGTTCCTCGAGGGAACGAGACACTGCGTCGAAACACTTTGGGAACGCCTTCAGTGTGACCACGCTCTGAATCACATGTGTAATCAGTCCAATGGATGGGCGAGACATCACGGGCGGGGTGATGTAGCAACCAGGAAGCATAAAAGCATGTGCGGTGAAACCGGCATCAGCTTCAGGAATGAAGCAAGCGCTGGCAGGGATGCCGGAAGTCTGGCTTCAAGACGCAGTGTCTCGATTCCCTCGAGGAACTAGGGTTACATACGTAACCTTGAAGCGTTCCTCTTCAGGAACTCGAGCTGCATTGAAACGCTTTGGGAATGAGTATGCCCATGCTGCCAGACTGACAAATCCCTGCCTAGTTTGTGAAGGAGCACAGCTAGGGCGTGAGAAAGAAGAGCCCGGAGTGGTTCGCGTATCTGACGTAAGTGAGGGCGTGGACCGACCCGCAGTGTAGCAGAGCGAGCCTTGACCCCCAAGGAGGGGAGATCAGAGGACTCAACGAAGAGAGGCATCCACAATCCACCGGCTGAGGGACCTTGTCCCTTCCCACAGGGCAGCTCTGTGGGCGTAGTGCTCGCAGAAGCTTCTCTGGTCAGGCTCCCCGAAGGGAAGAGAACTGAAGGCCTGGGGTACGACAGCCAGAAAATCGTACCGGGGCCTCAGCCTCAGTGCACCGCGGAAGAAACGTGTAACTAGGGGGTGTCTTCCCACTGAATGCCCACCGAGAGGGGTGTGGTAGACCGCAATGGCCGCCACGAAGACCTCTAAGGTGGAGTGGGTCAACCCTGCAGAAAAACAGGCCTGCAGGAACTCTAGCACTGTACCAAACAGGCAGTTAGCTGGGTCGAGCTGGCTCTCCGCACCAAGAAGTACAGTTTCCTCGATGAAGGAGCTCTGGATTGGAGGATGGTCTCAACAACCTCGGTTGAGAGACCGGAAGCTATGAGTTGTGCCTCCTCAGAGGCCACACCCACAGCTTCCACAGCTACGGCGGGGGCGCGCCCTCTGCCTGTGAGAGGAGATCTCTCCCTACGGGAATCTCCCATGGAGCGCTGTTGAGGAGAGAAATCAGGTCCGAGAACCATACTCGGCCCGGACAGAACAGGGCTACTGGCAGTAGACTGACCTCGTTCCAGTGCACTCTCACCAGAACTCCCGAGAGCAGAACAATCGTGGAATGGTGTACAGACGAAGCCTCGGCCACGTCTGTGTCATGGTATCCAGCCCCAGTGGAGCTGGATGAGTCAGAAAGAGAACAAGAGGGGACCGTGCAATATCATCTGAGTCGCAAACAAGTCCACCTGAGCCTGGCTAAAGACTCTCTAAGCCTGCTTCACCCCTCGGGGTAAGGCATCTATTCCCCGGGCCTCGGCCTCGACAGGATGTCTGCCCCCACATATATAAGAGACCATTGCTGTGTTGTCGGTGCGCACCAAGACATAGCGATCTCTTAGCCCTGGGAGGAAGTGCTTCAAGGCTAGAAACATGGCCAGCATCTCCAGCCAACTCAAGCGCCATGTGAGATGGCGGCAGCTCCAGAGACCGCGGGCCGAGCGGCCACTCATGACCGCTCCCAACCGGTGAGAGATGCATCTGTCGCTAGCATACGCAGCGACCAGGAGCTCCCAGCACCGGGCCCTGAGATAAGAAACAAGGTTTCTTTCACACGTCTAAGGCACGTAGGCTCCACCGCGTGACCTTGAGCATGCGAAGCGGGTTTCCCCTTGGGGAAAACCCCTTAGAATTAAGCCACCACTGTAAGGGTCTCATGTACAGCAAGCCAAAAGTAACCATGTTGGACGCAGCTGCCATCAGACCCAGCAGTCTGGAACTGCTTGACAGTGAGTGACCGGCCTTCTCTCATTCTTGTGACTGCAGTGAGGATCGACATGATCTGAGCAGGAGACATATGTGCCTGCATCGTGGTCGAATCCCACACCATGCCCAGATAAGTGGTTCTCTGTAATGGAAAAAGCACACTTTTCTTGGTGTTAAGTCTTAACCCCAGCTCTTTCATGTGAGCGAGAACAACATCTCAATGTCAAACCGCCATCCGCTCTGATTGAGCTAATATCAACCAAAAGTCGATGTGGTTGAGTCGTGAAAGTATGGGGTGAAAGTGCAAGGCCAAAGAAAGAACCGGTATTGGTAAGCTTTTGCACCTAAAAGCAAACCTCAGGAACTTCCTATGATGAGGAAGGATGGAAATATGTGCATCTTTTAGATCGATCGTGACAAACCAGTCCTCGGACTTATCTGAGACACGTCCTGTTTGAGTGCGAATGTACTGAACTTCAGTCGCCTGACTGAGCGGTTCAAAGACGCAGATCTAAAAAGGATGCAACCCTTCATTGGAACGGTGAAGTACCGGCTGTAGGACCCGGACTCTGCTACGCGAGGAGGGACCACCTCGATGGCCTCCGTCCTCAGAGTGTGTACTTCTGTTCCATTACTAGAGCCTGCTAGGGTCCCACCAAGGTGGGAAAGACCCCGTTGAATTGAGGCGGAGGAGAACCGAAATGGATTCTGTGGCCTCTCACTACAGTGTGCAGGACCCACTGAGACACGTTTGGCAGTAGTTATCACTAAGGGAATCAGACTCTCGAGACTGACCTCTGGTGTGATCAGAGGGGCTAGATCGGTGCCCTGAAGCGGCGCACCGGCAGGGGATGCCCAAACTAGCTGCTCTAGAGACCTCCGTGGACGTGGTGAGCCCCTTAGTACCTCTTAGGCTCAGGGATTGCTACTTAAAAACCCCAGAAAGGGGAGCAGTCCCTAAGCTAGCATATAGATATCCTCAGATAACCATGTACCTTCCAAAAAGAGGCGTCCCCTGCCAAGAAACTGAAGTAAAAAGACCTGCAAGTCCTGGAACTGCAGTGTTGCAAGGACACACAAATACCAGTGAGATGTTTTAGAACTGGATCGTACTCACCCATCCATGGTTCCTGCGCATGAGCTCAGTCCCGGAGGCGAAATCCGAAGAGTCGGGTCTGGACCATCAGTAAGGTAGTTTCTATGAAACATAGAACTTAACCAAAACATCATAAGTCCAGCATTTAGAGACTGCAATGTTTTTAAAACGCAGGTTTCTAGGTTCCCACCCAACCTCGGTCAGGTGGAATTAACTGTGGTTGCAGGGGAATTAGAGAGGGGAAGATGAGGGCAGATGACAGGCCCCCCGAGGGAAGGGAGTAGATGTTCAAATCTTACTCTGGTCCAGACGAGAGCGTTGAGAATGCCTCGTCTGGATCACCTCCCTCAGGTCTTGCCTCCCTCTAGCCCTACCCGCAGGCGGGGGAGGGGCACGAGTCGCAACACTAGCCTTCTGTGCCCATCTCTGACCCCCAGACAGAGATGGGCCAGGACCCCTGCGTTGTTCAGGCTCAGACCTGGACCTTCTTGGAATGAAGGTTTTGAAGGCCGCTGAGCGCACCTTCGCCTCCCTAAACTTCTCGACCACCGTTTCGACGGAGGTACCGAAAAGCTCGGAAGGCGAGACTGGAGCATCGAGAAGAAAGCCCTTCTCTTTCTTCCCAACATCTGCCAGATTCACCCACAGATGTCTCTCCGTTACCACCATGGCTGCCATAGGCCTGCCCATAGCAGTGGCGGCCTGCTTAGTGGCACGGAGAGCCAAATCCGTGGTGCGGCGCAGCTCAGCTACTTCATCAGGTGACAAGCCCTGACCCTTATCCAGGTCTTTCAGCAGATCAGCCTGGTATGCCTAAAGCACCGCCATCGTGTGCAACGAAGCGACAGCCTGACCTGCTGCTGCATATGCCCTGCCATTTAAGCGAGCTGTTTCCTGAAGGGCCTTAGATGGTAAGGAGAGAGCCTTGAGAGAGGATGTCTCGCCCACAGAGAGATAGCTAGCTAGCGTCTCTTCCACAGGGGCATCCCCTCATAGCCGTTTTCATGCATCCCCTCAATGTTAGCATAACTGGTATGCTGAAACCTATGAATGCGAGAGGAAAATGTTTTTTTCCATTCCCTCTCAACCTCCACATGGAGATCAGGAAGAAATGGGAGGCTCACTCGAGCTGGGGGGCTATGGCCAGAAAGATAACACTCATCGAGACGACCTCGCGGCGCCACCATCTTGGCACGCTTCAACGGCAAGTCAAGCCTCGCCGTGGCACGTTCCATAACCTCCAACAACTCGTCATACGCAGGACAGAAGGATTAAGAGGGCTCAGTCTCAACTTTTTCGCCCTCAGACATCTCCTGCTCTTCCTGGGCATAATCCAGCAGAGCACTAGCCGCCGGATCAGATGATGTCAGCGAGATCGCCCCTTCTCTAACTCATCAGCCAGATCCGCCTGCGAGCCCCACGAGCTCATTCTCCTCCGTGCCTCAGCAGCAGTGGGTCTTGAACCGCGGGAAGCAGACGGCTGCCCCTCCTTCCTCAAAAAGAGAGACAGACGAGAGTGGAGCTTTCTCATAGAAAAAAGCTCACAGTGCACGCAGATTGCCCCCTCGAGGACATCGCGTGTGTGCTCCTCGCCCAAACAAAAGACGCAAAGATCGTGTGTGTCATCAGGTGTCAAAAAATGAGGACACGGATGCACTCATCTCTTAAACGCCTTGCTAGTGCTCGCCATAGTAACAGTAGAAAATCGTTCTTACCAGTAGAATGCACACTTCAAACAAAACAGTCACTGAAGACAAAGATGAGAATGACGTATTTTCCCAGCGCCCCTTTATACTGTGGTCGTGCCCGTAGTGATGTCATATGCTGTCGCCGGCCAACATGTGGTGTTTTTGTATATATGCTTCAGACACAGGTCACGCTGACGGCGTTCCTCATAGCGACCCCTAGAGGACGCAGTTCGAAGTTCCCTCGAAAGGGAACAATAGACACCATTACAAAATTTGTAATGGTTTTACTGGTTATAATGGGACTTGTATAGGTTTTAATGGAAACTGTAATGACTCTGTGGATTTCTAATTGGTCGCCTTCTACTGGTGGCTTGTTAAAACCCAAAACACACTACAGAAAATAATTTTTATGATTTTAATGGTTAAAAGTTGATGGTTTGTAATGTCTGTAATAGTATTTTTGTAGTGAAAACCGTTAGAAGTTCTGATGTTTCTATTGTTTTTTTTTAAGCAGGGTTCATCTGCCCGTCTACTTATCAGTACAATAGTGTAATGACTGAAGTAGCAAGTTGGTGACTGCTGTTTTTGAAGTTAAACTTACAGCATACTTGTAGATACAAAGCTGCCTAACACTTTTGAGCCATGCAGACCCAGGTAATTCACTTTCTTTCTTTCTTTCTTTCTTTCTTTAATAACTGTCTCAATGGCTCAAGCAACGGAGGCTTGTGATGAGATGCGTAACACGCAGGAGCGTTTAAAGATAAAAGTTAGACAAATATTTTGAAATAAAACATCTGAACAGTGTTTTAAGGTGTGGTAACTCTGGTATAAAGTGAAATAATTGACTTCAGACTGTTAAATTGAGGACTCAAACCTGGGTCACATGACCATACACTGTTAAATTACTTCCTGTAAGTGACCAGTGCACATACCCTTGGCCGACATACTTTTATGCTGCATTAAAAACGTAATCATGGCCACCATACTGAAGGGTCGTTCCAAACCAATGTACTCAAAACTGGCCACATTTCAAAAGGGCCCTTTGAAATTAAGGACTTTAAAGTGTACAACCGATGTACACTTCACTCCCATGATTCTTTGCACAGGTTTAAAAGTAAAAAAAAAAAAAAAAAAAAAAAAAAAAATTTAAATAAAAAAAAAACTAAAAAAAAAAAAACCTAAAAAAACCTTTGTCTTTCTCTTCATTTATTCCTTCCCTTTCCAGCTTTTACTTATTTGAACAGTGCCTGAAACATATATCTGTTTGCCTCTTTAAGATGAATTGCTTTATGTATTCCCCAATTGTAAGTCGCTTTGGATAAAAGCGTCTGCAAAATGAATAAATGTAAATGTAAATGTACACTCTAAAAAAAAAAACTGTAAAAATAGGGCACAATATACTGTATAATTTGAAGGAATTTTTCTGTATTTATTTTTTACAGGTGTTTTACCAGTATTTTGAATTTTACACTTCATTGCATTGTGTTTTAGAGTTAACAGAAATGTCCATAAAATTAATGGACAATGTTGTGTGTAATGAGGTGCCAGTACTTTTTCTGTCATTTTACGGATTTATTTTTTACAGTGTAGGTTTAATTGCTTGATGATGACTTCTCTTAACTGGCTTAGCAAGATGACACAAAGTGCACTGAAAGGAACTGATTTTTGGTCCCCTACACCCTTCCTCCCTTTGAAGCTCTCACTTTGGAGTGTAAACCCTTCGAATGGATTAAGCCTGTGCTATACTTTCCGCGTGGGCAATCCGGATGCGTACATGGACTACTTGTATTTATACTACCGAAAGCGTACGCTGGTGGTCCACTTCCCGGATGTGTTCCATACATGCGCAGTACATCGGCTTGAACAGTAAACAAACATGTGAACAAACAATTGCCCAGAGTTATTGCACAGCTGGCTGTCTTTATATTGTTTTATGGACGGATTGTACAGGTTAGGGTTGCAACGGGCATCTTCACAGAGCCTGCGCATGCGCAGTTGGTGCTTTTGCTACACACATTCACACTATATAGAATGTACTCTTTTCGTGGTTGCAAAGTAATTACTTATTCAAAAAGTACCTACTCAAAAGCACAGGGGAACCAACAGGGCCCTCTAGCCCCTCAGAGAGGGACTAACCTATTGTAAAAACAATATTTCCAATTTTTAAATTAATGCTTTAAAATGATAAACTTTTAAATATTATTTTAATAAAAAGTCATAGTTTCTAATTTTATTTAATCAATTCATAATTGGACAATCACCATCTAAATAGAATAAATACAATTTCTGTGGAAATAAACTCTTCAAATCTGCCTATTCAGTGAATGCTTTTAATCAGGGATCACCAAACTTGTTCCTTGAGGGCCGGTGTCCTTCAGAGTTTAGCTCCAACCCTAATCAAACACACCTGAACCAGCTAATCAAGGTCTTGCTTGGTATACTTGAAACTTCAAGGCAGGTGTGTTGAGGCAAGTTGGAGCTAAACTGTCCCTCCAGGACCGAGTGTGGTGACCCCTGCTTTAAATGAACGCTGCCCATTTTCTCCATATTTGAATGTTTCTGCCTAGCATTTGCGGCTCTGTGATTGTTGGTCCAGCTGTGAAATTACAGAGGGCCAATAGTAAATCAATGGGAGTGGAATTTCAAGCGACAGAAAAATTGACCAATAATATCTCTGCTCTAAATGGGTGGGCCTTGTTATCACTAACTCAGTGACAAGTTCCGCCCGTTGTGGAGATCTCTCTCGAAAAAAAAATATATACACTAATAAACTAACTAGCTATTATTCACGTCACAATGGAAGATGCAAATAAAGTAAGTGAGGACATTTAGGCCTCGTTACACTACAGTTCTTGATGCCCAATTCTGATTTGTTGCCAAGGCCATCAGACTGCTGAACTCCAGATAGCAAAACGATACTCACCCACCTACCCCACCCACCTACCCCTCACACTGGATCCAATCTACACACCAGCCACACAGACTCTGACAGCACTGTAGCATGTCTTGCACTGCACAGCATAGAACACATGCAGCTCCATCTTCTCTTCTGCACTAAGAACTACTGCACTGAACTTCTTAGTAAAACACTAACAGTATACTGTAAGTCAAATATAAAAGCTGTACATACATCTATAAGTCTCTTGAGAATACGTGTATTTACTATGTGTATATTATGGAATATGTATGTGTATTGTATATTGTTTACAATTGTCTATTGTTGTAGCAAATTAGCTTAAAAGGGAATTGTATATAAATAATTACAATTAATTATGATTAATTACAATTATTTATATCGGCTGATGGTAATAACTGTAGCAGAGTTAAATTGCCATCAGCTGATCTGTTCGTCCAGCGAACATTCAGTGTAAATTCATATCAACTCTAAGAAAGGATATTTCCATGGCCACAGAAAATACCTTCCTTTTAATGCATTAGAGCATGTAGCAAGGGTCAAAATCGTAAAGGGACAATTATTTGCAAGGCAGAATCAGCAACTCATGTAATTTGTGCACAAGAGTTTTATTAACTAAACGCTAACACACATAACTAATCTAAACAAACAAACGAATAACATACACTTACGCATACATACAAAGTGGAGCTAAAGTGGATGAACGAAGCCATTAGAGAAAACAGAGAATGCAGTTATGGAAAGAGTCAGTTAACCACCTGAGTAAAACCATCAGCGCCGTTTATAACGGGGTCTATAACTTATACTAAACCTCTGTTTCGTTTAGTTAAATGTACTATACTTGCACTGCCTTGATCTTGACGAGTGTCCAGAATGCAGTCTCGGATGAAAGTCTTGATGGTTTCACGGTTTTGGACTTGCAATCATGTTCTTCCTGGTTTGAAGAGTGATGAATTCCAAAGATGTTCTGAGGTAGAAATGTTCTTCCAGGTAGAGAGTGGAAAAAGAGCTAAGAAAGAGATCTGCTGAGGTCCGAGGAGCTTTGGTTGAATGGAAAGACAAGGCCGTGAAGCCTGGCACAAAAACTTAATGGTCCCAAAGAGTTCTAGCTCACATCTTCCTCATCCTCTTAGGATCTAACAGAACCGCAGACTGGGTCTTTGTGGTCAAGAGTCATCTCCCAGGCTGGGGAGATCACCCACGGCTCCATGTTGGGCCGACCGGGCGCGCCCGCACCGGTTAGGCTCTCCGTGAGTCCCTCACGGAGCAATCAGAAGATAGCAGAAGAGCTTTTTGCAGAAGAGAGTTTTTTTTTAGAAGAAGAGGGCCGGACCTGTGTGTGAGAGCTTTATCTGGTATAGAGGTCACACCTCTGGGGAGTCAAAGAGCCAATGGGCTCCAGTCTCTTTGGAGGGAAGGTTTTACGACTCTTTGTCTCTGAGCATGGTAATTTGCATGGGGTTGATTAATAGTTGATATACAAACTATTAAAGATTCTTAGAACACTTATATGTTGCATAGGTAGAAACATATAATATACACTCTCAATTAGATCATCCGAAGACGAATTGATAGAGATCAAACATGATATAAGTGAGGTAATATTAACTGGTGATCTATCATAAGCATGTATAAAACAGGATACAGTACAAAAGACAATATACACGAACAGTAACAATATACACAATGACCTAAGGATGTGTGTGTTCATTCAAAGAAAGGTTTTTCAATGAATTAATTAGAGAAGAGTCCATTCTTATGTGCCTTAATGTCTCTTTCCTAAGGGAAAATGAGGTGAGTGTTGCTCGGCCCGCATTCCTTAGAGCAATAAAACTAGTGTTATCAGATTGGTTGCTATGGAACCGGGGGCCTGGAGTCATCCACAGACATACCGGCACTCAGAATGTGTGTTGGGTGAGGGGTCTGTGATTATTTGTTAATCTAATAACTAATTTGATTTGTTAAATCTGATGAACAAATGTGTGTCTGATTGGTTCAAATGCTACATGTTTATTGTATATTGTGCAAATGTGTATATTGTGTAAAGTGTGTATATTGTTGTATATTGTTGTTTATGTATATTGTAAAGAGTCTTGCACCTAAGAATTTCACCATCGGTACACTTGTGTACATGATGTTTGACAATAAAGAGATTTGATTTGATTTGATAGGCTATATCCGATTTTTTTGGCTGTCCGTTTATACGTTCTTTCAATTGTGACCCATATCCGATTCATGTGTTTACACTTGCCATAGCCTACCATCATGCATTGTTGTCATTTACCGCCTTCAAACGTGCTTCCTCCTGAGAATAATATTTGACCTGTGCTGACAAAATGAGTCACAATGAGCAAATTTTAAAAATGAGTACAATGAAATGAAAAATGATTGAGCTACACCCGTTTGAAGTCGATAGAGTCAGCAAAGTTGATTATGAAAAAGATAAAAATTTTCCTCCAGTTAGTTTCTTATTAATAATAACTATATTAATAATCACAATATGCCTATTTTATTTTATCTTTGCTATTATTATAGATAAGAACAGATGCAAAAAACAGTAGAACCAATAGCCTAGAAAGAAACAAATAATGCATTTCCTTTATCATTTTACAACTAAAATCATTCATGTACGAAAAACAAATAATCAAACGTAAAAAATCCCTTCAGTGTGTTCATTACAAATAAATTGGTTATTACAACTACACTGTAAAAATTATTGTGATTTTTAACGGTAAAAGACTAAAAATGCCACGGTAAAAACCTGTTAAATGATTAACAGTAAGTTTCCTTACAATATACGGTGAATAACTGTAATAGATCTAACCTTTGTTTTCGAGAAAGTAGCCTCAGAGTCGACACTACTACACCCCCATTCACTAGTCCCTACATTAGTTCACTATATAGTCCACTAGACAGAGTGATTGAAAACAAATGAGTGAATTCAGGCACTGATGAACAGCTGCTGTTAACAAGCAGAATCACTAAAGGAAAGAACATGACAAAAAAAAAAAAAAAACTATACTGACTTCCAGTCACTGCCTTAGATGAAATTAACCGAAATAAAACAGCAGAGGAGGATTAAACAACTCCACAAACAGCATTACCAGCTTCACTTATTGCTAACCAGTTTAACTTTATTTCTGTCATATATCTATAAAAAATTCTTTGAGAATTAATAGAGGTTTATATCGTGTTGAAAATGTTTTGTTGGACCTCACCGTTTTGGTGATCAGTGGTTGCTTTAGTTGGGCTCTTGACCCTTGATTCTTTAGTATTAGTTTTGCTTTGCTGTTGTAACTGTATTCATAAAACATGTTTGTTTTGACAAGGAAAGCCAAGAGAAATTATAATTAAGTGGTTTTGATAACTGTTGATGATGATATCATCGTATCATGACCTAAGTCACTGATATGAATTAGTGTCTAATTATATCGGTGAACTAATTTTTTGTTATTTATGGTAGCGATGTACAAGATAAGCTGGCAAACTATTGTGAAGAGGAATATAAATACATTTTACACAAAACCTTTAGAGCTACGGCACCATTCAGACACACACAGACATCAAGAATCAGCACATGCATCTCAACAATGGTGCCTATAAATTAAAAAAATAAATAAATAAAAATCATGCCACAATGCATGCTGGGTGCCAGTACAAAACTCCCAGCATGCACTGCAGCATTATTATTATTATTTTTATTTTATTTATTTTTTTTTTGATTGTCACCAGTGTTGAGATTCATAGGCTGACTGTTGATGTCTGTGTGTGTTTAAGTTCTGCCATAGCTCAAAGCTTTTATTTGTGCATATGGAATGTTTTTGTGCTTAGGAATGTTTCTCAATGATTAAGGTAGAATCAGTGGTGCAATTTAAGAGTATTAATAATATATCACATATTTAAAAACAGATTAAACATTAGGTGGGATCAGTGAATCAGACTAGTTCATGGTCTTGACATCACAAACAGCAGTTTTAGCTGATCATAGATTATTTTGGCTTTTCTCGCTATGAAAACAGTGTTAAATAAACACAGCTAATTACAACAACCATATATATATATATATATATATATTATTATTTTTTTTTTTTTTTTAAAGTCAAGGTTCAAGAGCCTAACTAAAGCAACCGTTGATCGCCATTATTGTGACTTCAAATTAAAGTACAACACCTAAAATCTCAATGAGAGCTTTTGTACACATATGACAGAAATTAAGTCACAGTGGTTAGTAATAAGTTAAGGTGGTGATGCTGTTTGTGGAGTTGTTTAATCCTCCTCTGCTGAGATCTTGATACATTTAATGTTTTATTTCAGTTGATTTCATCTTTGGCTTTGGCTGTAAGTTGTATTTCTCTGCTCTTGTTTCTCTTTCCTTAAGAGATTCTGCTTGTTAACAGGTGTTCATCACTAATTAACTTTAATTAGTCAACTTTAATTAGTCACTTAATTATCTCATTAACTTCATCACTGCTTCAGTGTCACTTCAACACTCTGTAATGTGGACACGTATAAGACTTAGTTCACACTGCAGGTCTTAATGCTCAGATCGGATTTTTTGCTGAAATCCAATTTTTTTTTGCACTGTTGTTCACATTGTCATTTAAATGCGACTGTCTTCAGTCTCATGTGTGAACCGTATACGGCCCTGAAGTGACCCGCGTGCACAGAAGAAGACGTGACGTCAGACGCAGCGCACTGTGTTTGCAAAAAATAAAAATGGAAGCTGCTCGTGTTAGCGTGTGTTTAGCAATTTTTAAGTTAATGTGCAATCGGAGCCTAAATAACAAAGTGATAAGAAGAAGAATATTAAGAAGAAGGAGAGCATGATTTCCTCCAGCGCAGAATTGTGACGTCTGTCGCATTTCAATGACGTAAAAATTGCATGAAATGCGACATGGCCGTTCAGACTGAAGTCACATTGCAAAACATCGGATATGTATCAGATTTAGGACCACATATGAAATTGGCCTGGGACTGATTTGAAAAAATTCGTATTTGTGCTGTTCAGACTGTCATAAGAAAATCAGATATGGGTCACATTTGGGCAAAAAGGTCGGATTTGGGCCACTTTAGCTTGCAGTGTGAACTAAGCCTATGTGCTCTTTAAAACTGAGGATTTTGCTGTGGGATTAAAGGGGTTAAATGTGTGAGAGAAAAAAAAATAATAAATAAATAAATAAATTAAAAAAACACTGTGAAATGTATTTTTAACAGAAATATACTGTTAATTTAATTACGGAAGCAAACTGTAAAAAAAAAACAAAAAAAAAACAGTAGATTGCTGGCAACCACAGCTGATGGTATTTAACCGTAAAATCAAGAAAAAAAACAAAAACCAAAAAGTCAACTTCCTGTTGTGTTTTGTGGGTCACCATTGTGCTGGAGAGTAGAGCCTGTGTTTAAGTCAAGGACGGACAGAGAAGCATTGATGTTATGCTGCACACTGCTTTATTTAAAGGCAGTGACTGTGTAGTTACTGATGCAGTGCAAATCTCTTCGATAATTTTAGTCATACATGAATGTGTGCTGCTGTTATCTGCAAGAGATTTGAGTTGAATTGATGCTTTTAATGACTTTGCATAAATCAGTAGCTTTTTGTTCATGGACTTAAGCAAAATAGTTCTCAATACTAATATGCTCGCATTATTTGTTTGTTTATAAATAAATGCCAATTGCCCAGTGCAGTCGGTTTCTGCAAATAAAATGAGTTAACTCAAAGGTTTGCATATTAACATTGTATCAGTTAATAAAACACGGTTTTTCACTGTAAATTTAAACAGTTCTGTAAAACCTAATGTTGCTACTGTATTTTTTACGGTAAAATTCTGGCAACCACAGCTGCTGATTTTTCATCGTAAATTTTACAGATTTTTTTTTTTTTTTTTTTTTTTTTTTTTTTTTTTACAGTGTACAAAAGCAGTTCTGTGAAGTGCAGCGAGTGATTCCCTAATTATTAATGTTAAATTAACATTAATGAGACAGACGTCCTATAGGCTACTGTAATGCACAAATCTAATATAATGTTACACATATGATGTTTTTCCCCAAGTGTTCACTCAAAACAGAACAGATTATGTTTGCGTGAATACTGAAATACTGTAATTCTGTGTATGTGTATTTATCGGGATCGCGTAACGTCAGAATTAAGCGCCGTTATGCACACACATCGGATGACAGTCAGCACGAGAAGCGAGCAGAGAAAAGGTAATCCTCAGAAAATGTACTATAAATAAAGATAAGATGTTAGATGTTTAATTACTATTTGGAGCACTGGGATCGCTAGACGAGACCTTGAACTAATTTTTGTGAAAACCTCAAATTCGACTAAAATCGACATTTTTCACTTCTTTTGCCTGTAGCTCAAAATAGCCCGTGCGCATTTACACTCATTTTGCCAGTACGGGTCACATATAATGTCATTAAACAGTGGAGAAGTACCAAATTGTCGCAGTTTTAATGACGTACAGAACGCAATGCCTCAGAAAATCCGATCTGCCTGTTTACACGACAGTCGCATTGGCACATAATCTGATTTATATCAGATTTATTTCCACATATGAATGAGGCCTGAATCCGATCTCGAAATATCTGAATGCATGCGTTTTTTTTTTTTGTTTTTTTTTCCTGTTTACACTGTCAAAGAACAGATTCAATCTGTGTCACATATGAGCAAAAAATCGGAATTGGGTCACATTTAACTGACAGTGTAAACAGAGCTTTACTGGGCAGCTGTGCCAGTAATAATATTATTTATTATAAACACTGCTTTTCTGTCATAACGTTAATTTGTTTTGCTGTGAGGGCTGTCATGATGTGTTGGCTTACATTAAACATATTAGCCTACATTTGTTGGTTTTGTGCACAGACCAATTGTGTGATGATGCATTTTTAATGAGGTATTTTAATTTGACTTAAATTTAGCTATGTTTTATTTTGGTGGTATCTATGGCGGCAAATCAATGTCATTAATAAGCGAGTGCACCACTGATGCTGTCGCGCGCGGTAAATCACTTCCGTGAGAGGAAAACAGATCTAGACGCGAGGAAACAGGAGCCCATGAGCGTAAGTTATGAATATAACTATGGATCTAGGAGACCGAAGGATGACCGTCACTATGATCTTAATAGAATGATAACATTCGTTCTGCCTTCTCTCGAGACCTTATGTAAACAAAGTCATGCCCATGACCCTGAAGGCGGAGATTCCCGCACTATAAAAAGCGGGATGAACTTCCGGCTCATTTTCTTACCTTGAATGCCTAGTGTTCTGAGCAACAAGGATAGTGACAGTCATCCTTCGGTCTCATAGATCCATAGTTATATTCATAACTTACGATCTATTTCGACCTCACTCTGACCGTCACTATGGTCTTAATAGGATGACCTATACCAAAAGGGTCGCGAGGAACAGAAGAATTAGATTTTCCCAAATCTCGCTGGGCAACAGACATCAGAACTGCAGTGCTCACAGGTGCTGCACGGGTTACATCAACTCTATAAATCTCAATAGTGTACATGATGTAGTAGACCATGAAGTTGCCACACAAATATCTTCCACAGAACTCCTTTAGCGCAGTGGGATCGTGGCTCATCGTGGGAGTGGGCTTGCATTCCTGTAGAAACAGAAAACCCACTTTCAGCATAGGTATAAGAAATAACAGACTACCCAATGACAAATGTTGTTTAGACAGCAGCAACCCTTGACTTGCCTTACTGTAGTAGAAAAAAAACTGAAGATTAGCTTCCTCAAAGACTGAGTACAATTACATAGCACAGAATGCCCTCACTAAACACAGGTTCACAAGTAGCTGCTCCTGTTCTGCATGTGAGGAAATGGCTAATATTGAACCACCTCCAGTACCTAAATTGTAACTGGGGCTTAACTTTGGCAAAATGCAGGGTTAGGCTAAGTGACACTCCCTTGCCATCTGCCTTCCACCGCTAACAGGCTCCACTAACAGAGAGAACACACAGCTCTCCTACCTGCTTAGCAGCACAGAGACCCAAGAGAAATCCATTTAGAGAGACATATTTCAATCTGTTTCCACGATAGGTCCATACTGGGACTTAGTAAGAGAGTTCAATACAAGAGGCAAGTCCGAACTCAGTGCCCACAGAGTACGGTCTGGACACAGGTCAACTCCCTTAGGAAACTTACTTATTAAAGGAAGTAGGCCTAATAGCTGGTCATTGGCCCTTCACGAAATGCTGAAATAGCCAAGGCACAACCCTTGTTTGTATTGGCTGCCTTGCCTTGATCCAGTTGAAACTGTAAAAAGAAGGAAAAGTGGCAGAGAACTGGGTCCACCTTAGTGTTCACACACCAGTTTGAAATAATTTTCCAGCTTAGTGAGGAATTGGCCCGAATAGATGGGACTCTAGCATTGCTCAGTGTCTCGTGTGTCATCTAACTGTTGAGAGACAGACTCCACAGAGACCATACCCACAAGTGCAGAGCAGTCGGGTTTGGATGCCAAATCTGTTCGTTTGTCTGTGACAGAAGATCCGCTCGAGCTGGCAGCTGCCATGGGCAGCCCTGTATCAATTGAATCAGTTCTGGAACCATGGCCTTCCTGGCCAGCATGGACCCACCATCAGCACAGAGTAATGACCCTCCTTGATCCTCTGAATGACTTGAGGAATCAACGGAATAGGGGGGAAGCATACAACAATCCTGTTGGCCATTCTTGAGATTTTGAGAACACCTAGGCCAGAGCAGTCCACCTGCATATATAGGGGAATACCATTCCTGACAATGAGTTGTTTCCCTAGATGCATAAAAATCAATCTGTGCTTCCCCATAACTGGTTAAAATTTGACCCACTACTTTGGGTGTAAGCGCCACTCTCCTAGGAGAGGCCCTGTCCCGGACAGGATATTGGCTGCCACAACTGGAATGTGAATTGTTCTCAGGTATGCTAGATGGGGCCATGCCCAAGTCAGTAGCTACTTAGTCACCTGGAGACTGCATAGTCTAGCGACTTCGTCCCACCCTGGTGAATTATATGATACACCACAGAGGTGCTGCCTGTTCTCACTAACACAAGCTTGTGATGAATGAACTGTACCAACCCCTTGAGGCAAGAACTGCCTTTAGTTTGAGCACATTTGTGTGTTCCAAAGATCAATGGAGCTTCCAGGGGAGCAGAGCCTTCATGCAGAACTGTGTCACCAACAACTTTACTCCTTTGTCTTTTTTGGACGGAGATGAAATGAATTAAACCAACACTGTATGTCACGCGTTCTCAACAGGCCCAGAAGGTCCCACTGATGCTGCTGCTATCAGCCAAAACAACTTCTGTAATTTGTGTGCATTCACCAGTTTTCCTGACTGGAAATGTCTTAATACTCTCCCCAGACTGTTGGCCCTCTGAGGTGAGACGTGCATTCATTGTCACAGAATCAAAATGGATCCCGAGAAAGTTCACTTGTTGTCAAGGCTGGAGACTGCTGTTCTTCCAGTTTACAGTGGAACCAAGGGATTGAATATGGGCCAGTACTTTCTCTGTGTCCATTACTCCTTGATTTAGAGTGGGGATGCAGATCAACCAATCGTCTAGATATGGAAGAATTTTGATACCCTGTAACTGAAGGGGGGCTAAGGCCTGAGACCATTCGAGTAATACTCTCGGTGAATCATTTTGAATGAGAGTACCTTTAAGTATTGGTTGAGACTCATGAGGTCGGGAATGGGCCGATTACCACCCATTTTTCCCCAATTGTGGAGTAAACCCATTTTGCTGTGCGCTGGGAGGCACCTCTGAAATGGCTCCTTTTTTTTCCAACACACTTTGAACTTCCTCTACCAATACTGGCTCTAAAAAGGGTATCCTTGACAATAGTCATTTGGACCCCTGAAAAAGGAGGTGAAACTGCAGTTGGTACCCATTGAGTTATTGTGCACAACCCTTCGGGGAAGTGAGGTGGGAATCTGACTGTTGACATGAAAGCTATGTTCTTGGACACCAGCAGGGCCACCACATCATGTCAATAGCAGGCAGGCCATTGCGGCCTTTGAGGTGTTTTAAACCTTTGTCTAAAGGCTGGGGAATTGTCGCAAGCCCTTTGAACAGTCTCCCTCAATGTAATGGAAAGCTCAGGTCTGTCCAACATTTCCTGAGAATCTGTATGAAAGACATAACCAGGCATTACTGGTAAATTCATCAGTTTGCTCCTTATGGCAAAGAAGTCTGAACCAGCCATATCTGCCTGCGACATAAGACAGCTGATGGCATAACCTCACTTACATCACATGTTTGTAGTGAATTCGCTACCAAAGCCGAATCAATTAAATCTTGATCTTCCACACACACTGTTTTCTATAAGGCCGCCAGGAGAATAGCCAAAGCATTACCTATATGAGTCGCACATGCAGCAGCATAAACAGTGAGAAATCAGGCAGTCAGCCTTTGTACACTCCTTGCCAGGACAGCATGGATTAGCCAAGACAGGGGCCGGTCCCAAAGCTGTCCATGATGCTATCGCCTGCTCATCTGGTGGCATATCCCCAAGTCCAGTGTCTACTGGTTAATGGGCATTTTATAAATCCAGATATATGTGTGGAAAACAGCGTATGCACATTTCTACTTTGTGCACACGCAATGTTTATACATGAGGCCCCTGGTGATTGCTCACTTCTGCAGCATCTAAATGGGAGTCTCCCGATTTTGACTGATGCCCACTATCGAACAGTGAGTTGGGGCAAAAATAGACAGTACATCTTCATCTATGGCCTCTTCTCCCTGAGGCGCAAATGGCAGAATGCTTTCCTGGCTGGGGAAAGAAATGGATCAGGAAAAGGAATGATGAGCCTCAATCTGTCTATTTTCTGAGATAAGCTCTGAAGAGTAGTCAGAATCTTAAGATGTACATCTGTACTTTCTGTTGGTGGAGCAGTGGTTGGTTTATCCACACACTTATGACTTCTTGGTTTGAAATTGTAGTCATACTGGTGGTCACGCAATGTTTGCGAGCGCACTATGATCATGACCACCTAAAGAGCATTCCCTCTTTCTACCATGCTGCGAATCCGGTTCGCATGACACAGTCATCCCTCTCTAGGCAGGATGGGGCCCAGGAGCAGGACTGGGTCACCCTGCCTTAGAAAACAGGTGATCGGCTGTGCCAGGGAAGCAGCGGTGGGATTTGAACCCATGCCCCAGAAGAGACTGGAGCCTAAATCCAGCTCCTTAGACCACTCTCACAAGCTGCACTGCAAGGATTATCCATAGACATGAGGGGCATCCTGATGTCCATCACGGGGGTCCATTGCTGATTGACAAAACCGACAGCACTGAGATTACATGGTCACTACTGCAACTGCAGTAAATTAAGCCAACAAAAAGATGACCTTCACCTGTACGTGAATGTACTCAGAAGGCTCATATACCAACCCCCACTGATCGTGATGAACTTTGGGGGGCGTTATCTCCGGCCCCCCGAGGGGCTATCGACCCGGGTGCTGGCGGCGTCGGAAAGGGGCCGTCGAGTTCTACCGTCGTACCAAGTTTGGAGTCGCTAGGTCTCGGTGTTCCCGGCCGGGCCGCGGTCAAAGTTCCACCCCCCTCCTCGCCGGCGGCAACGGCTCCGATCTCGCACGCGGCTGTGGTGTGGAGGACCCGGTGAAGGAGCCGCATTAGTAATTTTTTAAATGCAACTAGAAAAAAATTTACCTTCACTAGTAAGCGACAATACTCTGAAGATCCAAAATAAAGCCCACAAACTGCGAACAGTAGTTAAGGGTAATTTAGCCCACACAAGGAACTGACGTGCACCAGTATCAGTGTTAATTTCGTCAACGAAGACGATGACGAAAAATATTCGTTAACGAACATTTTTTCTGTGGCTAAGACGAGATGTTGACGAGCTAAAAATAATATCTGATGATAAAAACTATGACGAAAAGTATGCCTCGTCTTCGTTAACAAGATGAGACGGTACTAGAATGTTATTTGAGGACTACCGGACATTCAAAATGCATCCTACAGGATAAGTTAACTGTCTTGTCTTTCAAAATGTGCGTCCCTGTCATTGGATTGCGATGGGATAAGGGGCGTTTGCATATCTATTCTCAGTATGGCAGCCGCAGTGGATGGACAGGATCTGAAACAATGGCTTCAGGTTAGAGATAGGCTGACCATACATCCTGTTTTTCCCGGGAGTCACAATTCTTTGTCGATTAAATCAAAGTTAGTGAAGGCGGGAGAGGCGGAATCGCGCTGATAGGAATGCTCTCTCTCGCGCACGCTCCACTTCTTCACTTCTCATATACAGCGCGCGATCAGTTCTCAGTGCTCAGATACACACACAGCAGTTCAAATGTCCATCGTGTAGAGTATCTCACATAAATACAGTCAGTTATGGCTTAAGTGAACGTAAACAGGTGGGTGAAAACTGAATATATGTCAGTATTACATGTATGCCTTCCGTCTTAAAGGGACAGCATTCCTAATTAAATACCTATCTGTGTCATTAATGTTAACCAACAAAAGATGTTAAATAAATGTAAACATGTTAAGTAAACCTACTGTATCTTAAAAAATTGTTTAATTTGTAGCTCAACCCAAAAATGAAAATTGTCATCATTTATTCCAGTTTTTCTAAATTCAATCCTTGATTCAAATTTAATAATAAAAATAATAATTCCTTACATTTATATAGTGCTTTTCTGGACACTCAAAGCGCTTTACATTATGAGGGGGATCTCCTCATTTCTCATGAGCTTAATTGATTTCATCTAAAGAGAGAAGAATTAATGACTATTTCTGTTAGAAGACTACATATAAAATAGCTACCTAAATAAATGTTGGTAACTGCAGTTTGACTAAAAGTAATGACTAAAAGTTTACAAAAATGTAATGACTTTTTCGTTGACTAAAACTAGACTAAAACTATGAAAGACTCAAATGACTAAAATGTGACTAAGACTATTAAGCATTTTCATCTCAAGACTAAGACTAAGACTAAATCAAAAATGCCTGTCAAAATTAACACTGACCAGTACGCGAACGTACCAAGCAAGTAAAACAATCCCCAAACACTGCGAACAGTGATATAGGGCAGTGGTTTTCAAACTTGTTCCTGGGGACCCACAGCTCTGCACATTTTGCATGTCTCCCTAATTTACACACCTGATTCAGATCATCAGCTCATTAGGAAAGGGCTCCATGAACTCAAATGAGTGTGTCAGATAAGGGAGACATGCAAAATGTGCAGAGTAATGGGTCCCGAGGAACAGGATTGAAAACCACTGATATAGGGTAATAATAGGGTTTAATATTACCAAATATATTGCAATAGATGTATATTCTATTTTTTCTTTGATAGATATCTGAAAGAGAACAGAATTACACCAACACTGCGTAGCTTAGCATACTAGCTAGCTACAAAACAATGCAAAGCAATAATGTCATATAACCACCACAATTCACAGGGACAGAAGGCACCTGTACCATTAGGTGATGAATTGAATGGTACATAATCAATTTAATTCTGTTTTCTTATCTGTACCTGGTCTCTTGAGGCAAGAAAGGTAAGAGAATGAGCCGGAAGATCATCCCGCTGTTTATAGCGTGGGAAGCTCCGCCTCCAGGGTTATGGGCATGACTTTGTTTACATAAGGTCTCGAGAGAAGGCGGGATGAAGGTTATCTTTAGGTGTGTTCGACTTGAAGCACTGCTACAGACAGCGATCAACAAGAGTAGCCGCTTGCAGTCGGGGCGAATTTGAAAACGGAGCCCTCAAGCCTGACACTTTCTGCTCCCGTCAGTGACGCTCACGCGGTGTTTGTGTACTCTATCACAGATGAAGTGAATGAAATACAATATCTGTCAAATACTCAGACGTTTCAGAAACATTTTCATGAGCAACAGAAACACTTTTTTTTTTATACTGCTTAATACAGTGCCATCTGTTCATGAATAAAGTTCAACATAATCATACTATTTAAATAAATAATAAAGTGGGGGTATATATGCTTTTATCAGTGTTTTATGATAATCATGACTCAATATAACATTGCGACTACAGTTAAAAAGCTTTTACTATTCTAAAAACACAGATTTGTGGCCATTATTGGAATTGAAAAGGTTAGAATAAACCCGAAACACACGTGATCCTTGTCATGCGGTGAATCTGGCCAATCGTGAAACAGCTGTATAGTCATCAGCGCTCCTGCAGTCAGTCTGGAGAAACTGCAGCGGCTGAGTGAGCTGGTGTACCGACGAAACATGCTACCTATCAGATTGTGCTACCAATAATATATTTGCATTCGTTTAAGGGTAAGGGTAGGTGTGGATTGCTAGGTTTAGGGTAGGGGTAGGTATGGACATTAAAAAAAAAAGCCTCAAAAGCTTCAAACCATACGAATAAAATGCTAATAGCACAATCTGATAGGTAGCATTTTTCACTATCGATATGTGCTACCTATCTTTTTAATGGGAGGTAGCACAATCTGAGCGGGTAGCACAAATCGTCAGAACACCGGCTATTCTCAAAACGCTCTCGCGACACTTTCATGGCACATGTGACAGTCACGTGGCATCAGCGCCGATTCAAATCGGACAAAATTTCTAACCGGCATGCACTGCTTCAAGTCAGCCACCGATCGGTCTGCGCAGTGGTGCATGAAGTCGAACGCACCTATTCTGTTAAGACCGTAGTGACGGTCAGAGTGAGGTCGAAATAGATCTCATTTCAAACCCTTGCGCGCGTCCTCTGCCTGCAATACAAGCCCTCGCGCGCTTATGATCATTCCCCACATGCTCGCGCTCGATCTTCTCTCATCTGCTCGCGTGAACACTTTTATTTTTGTCAGTCGTGGGGCGGGGCTTGCTGGTTTAATTGTTACCTCAAATGTCATTGGTTATTCCCCTTTTCCGGAAGTCAGTATTGGACGCCTGTTATAAGATGATTCATAATTCACTTGACTTGACACATGGCTTCATCAGTGGACCAGATACATGTGAGTTATCTTTTAATTTGCTTGCTTTATTTATTGTTGTCTTTATTTAATTGATCATAGAGTATATCTTTTCCAGATACTACTTGACAGGAAGTCTTCTGATTACTAGTGATTGCAGTGATGTGTGATAAGCAGTGTTGGGGAGTAACTAGTTACATGTAACAGAATTACGTAATTTAATTACAAAATAAAAGTAACTGTAATCAGTTACAGTTACTGAGAAAAAATATGTAATTAAATTACAGTTACTTATAAAAATGTTAAGGATTACAAAGGGGGTTACATCTGATTTTTTTTTTTTTTTTTTTTTTTCACACACACTCCCACATACAGATTTAATTGATTTCTTTCATAAATTGCAGTGAGTGCTCTAAAATATGAAACACCAATGTTTCAGGAGTTTATAATATGCTTATTTGATAACTCTTTTATTTCCTATATGGGTTTATGTAAATGCTTTATTTTTTAAGATTAACTGTTTTTTTTTAAAGGCACTGTTAGATTCCAGTGTTTCCTGTCATAGCTATGCAAAGATTTGATTTCAAAAACAGTATCATAGCTATTAAACTATTATGATTTTAAATATGTATTTAACCACAGAATGATCTCAAAGTCAGTCTGATTTTGTGGAGGCTGTGCTTCAAAGGGGACATCGGATGCCCATTTTCCACAAGTTGGTATGATTATATAGGGTCTTCTTGAAATGGTCCCAGTGGTCGTGTAAAACAACACCCTTTTTACCTTGTCAAAAACAGCTCTGTTCACAGCGATTCGTTTCGGTGCATATCTCTTTACATGCTAATGAGCTCTGCTCACCCCGCCCCTCTCTTCTGTGGAAGAGCAAAGGCGATTTGCAAATAATCATTAAAAAAAATATAAAGTGTGAGACTTACTACTTCTGAAGGTGCAGCTGGATCATGAACAATGGGTACTGATCCATCCTTGAGTTTTAACTTTTTAACAAAACTTGCCTTTAATTGTCCCTCATTCAGAAAGCAAAGGAGAAAATGATTTGCGCAGACAAACGAATTTAGGAGTATTCATTTGCGCATTACCATCAAAATCAAAAACGAATCCACTGCGTCCTCAGTGGCTCTGATGTCTGGAGAAAATTACGACTCTTATATTCTACATCTAACAACAAAACACCTGCATTGCTTACAAGACATTGTTGTCGCTACAGCTGCTCAAGCGCGGAGAAAATGACAGACTTTGTACAACTGGCTGAGGGTGGAAATATGCTAATGTGGGACGGTACATCAGAGGTTGTGGGAGGGGCCTGAGCAATATGACATCATTTTGGCTTGATAACTGTTTAGGTTTTTGGGGAATCAAAAAAATTATTTGTTGGGTGGTTGTGTCTACGCACTACTAAGACACATTTATATGCAAATGAAGATATTTTGCAGCAAATGTCTCCTTTAAAATTTAAATATTACAATCTTCATTCAAGTGATGAAGGATTTTGAAAGTCTGACAGTAATCAGTGTTGAGCACTACTGTAAGGTTAACCCTGTCTGCTTTACATGTTTCAAAATGATTAACAGTTGAAAACGTTGACATTTCAAAAAGTAATCAAATGTAATCAGTTACATTACTTTAATAAAGTAATTGAAAAGTTACACTACTTATTACATTTTCAGTAGGGTAACTTGTAATCTGTAACCTATTACATTTCCAAAGTAACCTTCCCAACACTGGTGATAAGATTGTGATAAGAGATACACATTTGAACCCTTTTTTACAGACTGTAATGACACACACACACACACACACACACACACACACACATACACATACATACATATGCTAAAGGAATGACAGTAAAGTTTTCAAAAAATGTTTTATCTTTAATCTTCTAAATAGATACAACATCGTAATAAATGAAGGTTTGTTTAGTCTGTGTTCCTATAAAACAGGTTTCACCATGTTTGCATTTGATTTACAGTGTTACTAGTCATCTGCTATCAAGATCAGTCCATTCACTATGATGTATATGAAAATTGATTCCTGTTTATTGAAAAGAAGCTTGTTATACATTCAATCAAAATGTATTTACTTATTTTATTTTTGTTGCATTATTCTTTTTTCCTTTGTATTTGCAGGTCGTGTACTTGAATGCAGCAAATAACAACCGTGACATCATACCAATTCTTCTCAGAAGCAACCCAGAAATTTAGCACACTGTCACGGCAAGTACAATAAAGAAAGTGGTGTTTCTGTGGCTCAGTGGTAGAGCATTGTGTTAGCAGCTCAAAAGGTAGTGGGTTCAATTCCCAGAGAACACACATACTGATAAAAAAATGTATAGCCTGAATGCACTGTAAGTCTCTTTGGATAAAAGCGTCTGCTAAATGCATAAATGTAAAACATTTGAATTTTTTTTTCTGGAAATGTATAGCTTTTTTTTTTCTTCTTTAAATCAGGGTTAAGGGAGACCAAGGACTGGAGGATGTACAGATTGCCAGGTTCATGTTTTCTTCAGGAGGCACTGACCAACATAGTTTCATATCTGGTAAAAGTGTCCATAATCAAAAGTAAAGTGATATGAGTTATGGTGACCCTGTTTTAGTTACCCTTTCACCACACTGCTGTTTATGTATTAATCTAAGTGGATTTTTAATAATGTATTTAACAGCTAAATCTTCAGGACATCAAAGAGCCATATCTAGACTGGGACATAGCAGTGATTTTTATTTATTTATTTTTTTTACCCCATATTTGTAAAAAAAAAAAAAAAAAAAAAAAACTGACAAAGCAAAACAGTTGTTTGACAGGAAAATTAGGACCAGTTGAATTCAGCAGATGTTTGAGTGCCCTCAACACATCCGAACTCAAAGGGGATTAAAATTCTTGAACAGCTCTGAAATCGAGCTTCTAGCTACTAACTTCTCTATTCTTTTTGTATTCTATCTATTTGTTTTCCTTTTATTTATTATACAATTAACAAAAAGCAAAAAAGGCCTCTAACACTAGCTTGCACTATTCTTTTTCTATTCTATCTGTTTTCTTTTTATTTATTATATAATTAAAAAAAAAAAAAACTTGCTACGTGTACCGCATTAGGCTAACTGAGACTTGTCATAGCACTTGTATATCATTGCTCTTTTGATGATTTTGATTGCTTCCATTGTCCTCATTTGTAAGTCGCTTTGGATAAAAGCGTCTGCTAAATGATTAAATGCAAATGTAAATCTTCACAGCCATCATAAGAAGCTTGGCTCTTCAATATCCTAATGATTTAGCAGTTAAATACATAGTTAAAAATCCATTTTGACTAATGCATAAACAGCAGTGTGGTGACAGAGTAACTAAAGCAGGGTCACCATACCTCATTTCTCTTGGATTGGTAAATTTTGTGAGTATCCGTCCAGTGTGCCACAGCTGCTCTGAACTTCGATTGCCTTCTTAGGAGAGTGCATGAAGATTCCAGGCTGTGGCATCTCAGTTTCTGCCCTGTGTGGTTTGGTTTAGTGGTTGGTGGGTGTGCTGTGGGGCCGGGGACCTTGCACCTCCAACCTGTACCAGCTTTGGCCTGGTTTTCTTGCCTCTGGCAGGTTCAGCACTACATGCCTTGCCTTTTTAATGCATCACTAGACAATATACATACATCTATTGTAAAATAAGCAGGGGAAGAAGGGAGAAAAGAAAAAAAAGGGAAGAAAAGAGGAGGGGAAAAAGGGGGAAAAAAAGGGAAGAGAAAAAAAAATGCATATATGTATAGCAGACACACACAGGGTAAGTGGGACGTGAGCATGGGGGCCTGGACTGTGCACTGGGCTGGTTCCACGCTGCACGTCACGTTTTTTTTAATGCATCATACACTCAACAATACATATACATATGCATACGTATGTAGGGTAAACGTGGCATGTGAGTGGTGGCCGGGAGTGGGACTTTGGGCCTTGTGCCCCACAGCACCTCTCCTTGATGGCTCATCTTGGGCCTAATTTATGCCTTGCTCACGGAGGGCCCAGAGGCAGCCTTACAATATCTTATTTATAGCTTTATTATTATTATTATTATTATTATTATTATTATTATTATTATTATTATTTCGTCATTACTACTACTATTACTACCATTATTATTATTATTATTATTATTATTATTATTATTATTATTATTATTATTACTACTATTTGTCCTCTTCCTGGTCCTCCAACCACCCCCCTGTCCCTGATGAATAAGTTTATTATTGTTATTGTTGTTACTATTACTAATTAATATTTAATACAATTATTATTGATATTTGTCATCCTCCTCACCCTCCAACTTTCCCCTCATTTCTGATTAATTGAGTTAATTTCTATTTTTTTTTTATTATTGTTATTATTTATTTATATTATTGCTGCTACTATTACTATTATTACTTATCACATTCCTCACCCTCCATCCTCTAATTTTTATTATTAGTGCTATTATTATTATTATTATTATTATTATTAATACTGTTATCGTTACTATTATGTTTTTTTACTATTGTTATGGCTGTTGTACTTTTTATTTTTTTGTCCTTTTGTTTATATACTTCCACCCCCAACACCCAGTCACACTTACACACACACACACACACACACACACACATATACACACACACACACACACTCATACTCACTCACACAAATCATGTTGGCTGTCATGTATGTTTTGTTGACCTTGGTTATTTTGTATTTACTTTGTATTTTGTCACCTGTAAATAGTATGTTTGTTTGCATAATAAAAAAATAAAATAAATAAATAAATAAAATAAAATGTATGTACTAAACAGTAAAAAAAAAAAAAAAAATGATGTGAAGGGAGCGTACATTGTGGCTGAGAATCTGGATGTAAGATTTAAAGTTATACATTTAAATAGTTGAAAAAAAGTGGTTGAGTCAACTTAAAATATTAAAGCAACTGGCTGCAAAGCTTTTTTTGAGTTTACTGAACTTCAAGAAAAAAACTCAGTTCTTGAAGAAGTTCAGTAAACTCAAAAAAGCTTTGCAGCTGGTTACTTTAATATTTTAAGTTGACTCAACAATTGAAGTTACAATATTTTAATTATGGTGTGTACTTACAAAAGTGTACTTACAACTTACATTTTTAAGTACACTTATAACTACAGATTGAACAAGCAGGTACTTTAAATGTAAGAACATGAAAGTACAATGAATGTACATTGTATTAAGTGCTTAATGTGACATGTAAGTACATAGTTGTTAAGGCCACCTAACATAAAGTGGGACCCATAAGTGCTATTGTGGCTACTGTGTGTCAAATGACGAGTAATCACTAAGTAAAGGTGTAACAAAATGTCACTAGAACAGACATATGGCAAAAAAATAAAAAAAAAATAAAAATAATCCCGTGTCCAGGGATTTTTTGCCATATGTACTCATTTTGCTTTCGCACAGGATGCGTTTGCAGTCCGCTCCTGATCCGCGGCTGTTTGCAGACACAGCATTTATCCATTATTTTGATTTCAAATCCAAACGTTGTTACTGAAAATGCTTTTTCAGCATTGTGATTCTCTTTTATCACAATACAGGTGCATCTCAATAAATTAGAATGACGTGGAAAAGTTAATTTATTTCAGTAATTCAACTCAAATTGTGAAACTCGTGTATTAAATAAATTCAATGCACACAGACTGAAGTAGTTTAAGTCTTTGGTTCTTTTAATTGTGATGATTTTGGCTCACATTTAACAAAAACCCACCAATTCACTATCTCAAAAAATTAGAATACTTCATAAGACCAATAAAAAAAAATCAATTAAAAAAAACATTTTTAGTGAATTGTTGGCCTTCTGGAAAGTATGTTCATTTACTGTATATGTACTCAATACTTGGTAGGGGCTTGGTCCGTATGACCGGTCTGTTCTGTTCTCGCGCTACTTTTAGGTGCACTGCATTCTGATTGGTTCGGATAGCATACTGTGGGAGGTCGGGGGCGCGGAAAATCGTGCTATAAAGCGATTTAGAAATTGTGCACACTCAAATCGTGATTTTATGACGATTTCGATTAATCGCACAGCCCTACTTGAGAAGTTTTGACATGCCCTGACATTTGCGTTTTTTTCAGTATCCTAAAAACATATAATTGGCTAAAGTCTGATAACACTGTATTCAGCACAAAAAGGGCTACAATGATATGTGAGCAGCATGAATGTACATGTTTGTGTTTTTGAGAAAACAATGTTTATGTGTGGTTCGAGAAAAACTAAAATTAAATAATAAAAGTCACTGAAATAAGCCCATAAAACACATACAGAACATTTGTTCACAAGACTTTTGGGAACTGGGCGTGGTAGACTAGAGTTTTTGCAACAAAGTGATGTGAAAATTATCCTGTTCACTCGTTCACTGAAAACAATATATTGTTTTAACTTTTGTACGACTTGATTTGTGTTTGAATGCCATATGCAAGGGAGTGACAATGGCCATGAATATTTAGTGATTCACACCTGAGAGTCAAAAGGCCTCCCATAATGAGCCATCAGTGAGCAATGTGACCGAGGCAGGTAACAATGAATGTGAGGAGAGTAAAATAATGGGGGGTTATTTGTATTTTATTTTCAACACAGTACAATCAAAATATACACAGTGAAGGTCAGGGACACATTATTGAGCACAATGATCAAAAGACAGAGACTTGAACAGTAACACTTTGTGCCATTGCTGACAACAGATTCTGTTCAAATGTTGAAACAAGTATACCATACCTGATATTTCCAGTGTCCGCTGCTTCTTTCCATGGATTAAAAAAAAAGAAAAAGAAAAAAGAAACAGTCTCATCATCAGTAGTCATGGAGGTTATTTTAACATATTTTATGCAAAACATCAGCCCAATTTAGTTGAACATCTGATGTTGCTACAGTGCTGTCAGAGAAGTGAAGTCTTAAGTATCTGGACACCAAAAAAAAAAAAAAAAAAAAAAAAAAATATATATATATATATATATATATATATATATATATATATATAGATTAGCATTTTGATATAGGACCAACTATATTATTACTAGGGGTGTGCCCGAAGCCGAATACCTTATTCGGAAAGGCACGGATAATGGCTTCAAAACGAATAACGGATTTATCCGAATAACAGAAAAAAATATTGGGCAGACACAATCATGTTTGCTGGGACAGCACTACATTAGTGAGGCCTGCGGTTGTTAAGATTTGTGCAATAATAACGGCTAGTACTGCTTTGATAGCGTTTGACACAGTTTCGTACAGATAATATCATGGTGATCATTGCGTTTGTCTAACGAATGTGGTCTTCTCAGCAATAAACTATCCGCGCGCTCCTTTTTTAATTGCTGCCTGTTAGTGCCGGCGAAGCTCTGTTGCCAGATATTGCTACAAAAAAAACAAACACAAACAATCTCCTGAAAAATGCACCAAAATAAGTTTAAATATTGTATTTTGCAAATAGGATACATAATCTCTAACCTCAACCTTCATCTTCCCACTTTATAAATGCCCTAATTACTTTATTAATGCTGTTACATTAAGTATTAAAACAAGTCCAGCGACGCTTATAATAAGTAGATCTGGCAACATGGCGGAGCTGAGGCTGCACTTGCGCCAAGCTCCTTCACTCCTGCGTTTCGCAGCTGCTGCGAGTCAGCCACATGAATTTATTCAGCGACATAATTTTAAATTTTTCATGTTATCAAATTTTATTTTTGAAAATGAAACATTTACGGAGGTGTGGCCCTCATAGCTGGCTATGGGCCTGGACGTGTAAAGTTATTGAGTGTAAACTAGCCTATATGAATGAAATGAGCGCAAATCAATAGCCGCGTTGGGATCTATGCGCGTCTCTCAGAAATCAGAGCTTTGTCTGTAGTTATATCAACTCGACAAAAATATCCTAAAAACGATCCTAACTTCAAACCTTTTCGAAATCCAACTGTAAAAATGCATTACATTAGCCCTTTTAATCCATTTTTTAAGGCATTACATTTAATTATACAAGACGAAGAAAAGTGATGTTTGATCAAGGCTTTTGGAGGGTCCAAATGATTTGTTGCGCTCTGTTGATAAAAAAAAAAAAAAAAACTAGTAAATGATCACAGACTCCCCCAACACATGATCTAAGTAACTTAAAGTTCAAGCAAACTTTTTTTCTACTAGTGCTCTTATTTAAGATTATGGATTCTTGTCTCTTATCAAATTTGTACACAAAGTTTCACTGGAAAATAAGAAGAATAAAGTTATTTTTTCTTTTTTGATAAAGTTTTAAATAGACGATATTTACAAAGTTATAATTTTAATAAAAAATAATACTTTCTTTAGTTATACAAGGCATATTTATTAAATGAAAACTACGAATCGAACAGATTTGCATTTAAAATGGTATTTGCATGTAATTTGACGAACTTCCTGTTTAAGCCACAGATACAGATACAAATGATGGCTCCGCTGCACACCCCTAATTATTAGCAATCATTCATATTGGCCACTCATAACTCCTAAATAAATAAATAAAGAATATGATTTCAGCGCTCGCAAAATCGCTAGCCCGACGTCCCTGTTTCACTTGATTATACATTTAGTCAGGAATTATAGTTTGGAAAAAGTCTAATTAGTAAAATGTGTACAAGTTATGTCACAGTAACACAATAACAACTAATGCAAGTGGGCTAAATAACAAGACTAAAAGATATCCTCGGCTGGATCAAGCTGCCGCATTCTTTTTCTGAGGTAAATTCTGTCTTATATTCCTCTCAGCGTGTCATTTTCTGAGGTAAATACAGTACATAGCTTATTCCTCTCAGCGTGTCTTCCTCTAAGGTAAATTCTGTCTTATTCTTCTCAGCGTGTCTTCTTCCGAAACGAAAAGTATCCAAGATGAACTTGATGACTGTTTCTTTGTTGGCGGAGGTGGTGTGGGCGTGTACATGTCCGCACGTCTCATGTGGATGATTGTCATAACAAAAGCATGATCGTCGCGTGGGCATGGTCACATTAGAGATAATGAGCTCCGACGGGAAGGATTGGACATTGTGTTGGTTTCATATGCATTACTTTATCACAGAATATTTGTTTTCGATATGACTTACTTCATTTAAAAGTAGACACTTCAAGCTTTCTATAGATATATCTCTCAAGTACGTATGTCAAGTATTCGCTGAGTTTTGGTTAATTTTAGTGACGCATTTCACAGAGTAGTTCGCAGAGACAAGGAAGACAGAACACGCACCCTGTTTGTTTTCTTTATTCTACAAAAGTACAAAGTTTTGTTCTTATTATGAGTGCATACAAATAAAAGTAGACCCTTTACAGATTTGACTGATGTATTGCTCTTATCTATGCGATCAAAAATGGAGTAATTTTAATTTCTGTAAGGGTTATCAGGAAAATTTGCCACAAAACACGCCGCTGCGGGCTTCGAACCCAGAGGGTTAATCCAACTCATCTGCCTGGAATGTGAAATTTTCTAGTAATCCTGAAGACCGTAATTAGCTTGTTCAGGTGTGTTTGATCAGGGATCGAGCTAAAAACCCTGCAGGACAGCGCTTTCACAGGCCAGAATTGAGAAACCCTGGTCTATAGCTAATTCACAGTCAGTACACAAGACCATACTCCAAGATTCAGGAGCAAAATGTAGTCCTTAGTCCAGATTTAAAAATACAGGAGATAAACTAAGACTGCAATCTACAAAAAAAAATAAATAAATAAGGTGCTGTCCTCCAGTAGGTTTAGGCATAAGGCCTCAAACAATCCAAAAGTAGAGTTCTGTGGAAATCAAAGAATATATCATTAGGCCTGCAGTGGTCGGTGAGTGAGTGGCGCCTTGTAGTACCGTCATAGAGAGGCACAAAATCACTTTCCAGAACATTCACGTTCACTATGCTGTAGCATTTGGACCAATCAGACACACATTTGTTCATCAGATTTAACAAATCAAATTAGTTATTAGATTAACAAATAATCACAGACCCCTCACCCAACACACATTCTGAGTGCCAGTATGTCTGTGATGACTCCAGGCCCCCCCGGTTCCATAGCAACCAACCTGATAACACTAGTTTTATTGCTCTAAGGAATGCGGGCCGAGCAACACTCCATTTTCCCTTAGGAAAGAGACATGTAATGCACATAAAAATGGACTCTTCTCTAATTAATTAATTGAAAAACCTTTCTTTGAATGAACACACATATCCTCAGGTCATTGTGTATTTTGTTACTGTTCTTGTATATTGTCTTTTTGTACTGTATCCTATTTTACGCATGTTTATGATAGATCACTAGTTAATATTACCTCACTTATATCATGTTTGATCTCTGTCAATTCGTCTTCGGATGATCTAATTGAGAGTATATATTATATGTTGCTACCTATGCAACATATAAGTGTTCTAAGAATCTTCAATAGTTTGTATATCCCGTATTAATCCAACCCCATGCAAATTGCCATGCTCAGAGACAAAGAGTCGTAAAACCTTCCCTCCAAAGAGAGGGAGCCCATTGGCTCTTTGACTCCCCAGAGGTGTGACCTCTATACCAGATAAAGGTCTCATTCACAGGTCCGGCCCTCTTCTTCTAAAAACCTCTTCTTCTAAAAACCTCTCTTCTAAAAACCTCTTTTCTAAAAAAAATCTCTTCTGCAAAAACTACTTTGGCAAAAAGCTCTTCTGCTATCTTATGATTGCTCCGTGAGGGACTCCTAAGAGGATGAGGAAGACGTGAGCTAGAACTTTTCTGGACCATTAAGTTTTTGTGCCAGGGTTTACGGCCTTGTCTTTCCATTCAAACAAAGATTCTTGGATCTTAGCTGATGTCTCTTAACTCTTCTTCACTTTTCACCTGGGAAGAACTCCCAATCACCATTGAGTCAGAACATCTTTGGAATTCATCACTCTTCAACCCGGAAGAACGTGATCGCGAGTCCAAAAACCTTGAAACCATCAAGACTTTTCATCCAAGTCCGCATTCCGCCACGACAAAGGAAGTGCAAGTATAGTACATTTAACTAAACGAAACAGAGGTTTAGTATAAGTTATAGACCCCATTATAAACGGCGCTGATGGTTTCACTCAGGTGGTTAACTGACTCTTTCCATAACTGCATTCTCTGTTTTCTCTAATGGCTTCATTCATCCACTTTAGCTCCACTTTGTATGTATGCGTGAGTGTATGTTATTCGTTGTTTGTTTAGATTAGTTATGTGTGTTAGTGTTTAGTTAATAAAACTCTTGTGCACAAATTACATGAGTTTCTGATTCTACCTTGCATATTAATGTCCCTTTACGATTTTGACCCTTGCTACATGCTCTAATGCATTAATAGGAAGATATTTTCTGTGGCCACGGAAATATCCTTTCTTAGAGTTATGAATTTACACTGAATGTTCGCTGGACGAACAGATCAGCTGATGGCAATTTAACTCTGCGACAGTTATTACTGTCAGCCGATATAAATATTTGTAATTAATCATAATTAATTGTAATTATTTATATACAATTCCCTTTTTTAAGCTAATTTGCTACAATGCCCTATGCAAGGGCACACAGGTTCATTACCAAAGGCAGGGTGAGCATGGAGACAGAGACAGAAATATCTAGACAAAAATCACTTTATTCAAGTATAAAAATTATAAAACAGACAATCAATATGATAGTTCACACAAGGTCTCAATCACAGCACAAACACAATACCAATAACATACAAAACCATAAATGCAATGCAATAAATAAATAAATAAAATGAAATAAAGAGGGAGGTGGCCAGTGGAGACCCTCAGATTTCTACGCCACAATACCCACCACACACAAACACACACTTGTGAAAGCAAGGCAAAATGTTAAACACAGGACTCCATGTGGACACACCAGTACCGGATAACCATGGCCAACCCCTCCCACTTTAAAGATTTAACTCTACACACAAACAATGAAAAAATAATAAAATAAGCTATAACACACAAGCAATCAAAGCTAACAGATACAGATAACCAAGTAATTCAAGAATGCCCAAAAAAGAAAAAAAAAAAAAACATTATACTCAAATAAGCCCAAAAAGCAATTACACTTTAACATTAATCAAAAAGAAATTAAATATGCTCTGGGTGTATGTTCATGGTGTGTGTGTGTGCGTTTGTTCACTATTCACTGCTCTGTGTGTGCACTTGGATGGGTTAAACGCAGAGCACCAATTTCGAGTATGGGTCACCATACTTGACAATACGTCACGACTTTTCACTTTTTTTACATGAAAAATAATAATAATAATAATAAAAATACAAATCACAAATCAATTCAATAACAACTTATGCACAAAATATCAAAACAAACACGGCAACTGGCACTAAGGAGGGTAAACAAAATGGCCAAAACTAGCCAGATTGCACAAATGTAGCCTCCCAGGAAACTCACATGCAGACCAGCACAATCCTGTGCCACTGACTCCAATACATAAAACACCACAAGCATATGAAAATAAATGGACCAAGGTGAGACAATAAAAACAAAACAGAACAACAGTACAGTCAATTCACTTGATGTACAGTTGGCTTCAGTTAAAATCATCAGAAACTCCTGGACATGCAGTTAAACCTGCTGGACATTAAACAGAAAAAGTTCCTCATAAAAACACTTGTTAAAAAAAAAAAAAAAACAATAAACTCTCATCATACGTGCCAAGAGAACTTTACAACGCTGCAATACACATGGTCACTTGCCACGCAGGATTACAGCTACTTGCATGCACATGACTAAAAACAAATAAGCAAATAAAAACAAATAAGTAATAAGACTCTCCATTTAACAGACAAAAGGCCTTTTTGGAACAGTGACTAACCTGAAAACTGGCTAACAGCCAGTGCATGACAAACAGGAGGATAACCCAACCACTATTGCCCTGTCCAAATATCCAGACTTGCGGTCTTTGCACACGACCACTTGACTACTTATATGACATGTTTCCTGTATTTGGCCCAAGTGTTCAAGTGAGCATGAAGACCTCAAGTGTGAGTCAAATTTTTCATTACCTCATGGGACACACACTTATAGTGTTGCAAAAACGCAAGCGTTTACATAGCTTTATTTTTTTGAATTTTACTTTGTTTTACTACCAAATTATATGTAATATCTTATTATTATTAATATTTAACTTACATTGAAAAGGTTTCCATGACCTCTCGCAAGATCTCGGCAAAAAATCTCATGATTTATTTCCAGAACATGATGCATGATGGGATACAATAAGTCTTGAATACCGTTTCAGAGCAGTGTTCGAGATTTAGTGTGTGTTAAGGGCACTGCACTTTGCTGTTTTTAGGACCTGGGGCAGTCTTGAGCACTTACTTCCTGTCGCGCGCATGCGCTCTAAAGTGGCCAAGACCGGAAGTGTGGGTATTTGGACAGGCCATATCCCTCGTTCAAAACACCACATGTCACAATGGGGCAGTACCAAGGATGATGCATCCCAAGCAGCCAAACACTTCCCTTTTTATATTCACAACATGGGCACTGATAGGCTCATGGAACTTACACAATATTGACCAATCATAATGAAGTACAAACTCTGATAGGCTCACCGGCTTGGGTAACGCTAGCCAATTGTACTGGGGCTATACCTCTCAGCTACAGATGCAAGGAACAAAAAGGAACAACATATCTGGCAGAACATAATGGAAAATTGGAACAAAATCACTTTCATTTGTTCCAGAGTTAACCCATTAACTTTAAATGCAGTAATAATGAAGTTATTGTTTTGTTCTGACTACCTGATTTGCATATGACCCACCCCCCAAAACCAGGTGTTGCTTATCTGGGGCTTGCTTGTTCAGACCAGAGGCCTGTTTAAAAAAAAATAATAATAAGACACTAAGAAAAGCGGATATTAAAGTCCAAAACTCAACTTGAAATAACCTAACAAATCAATCGGGGCTAAAGTGGTTCCATAAATGACCATTTATGTTCACCAATTTCACTAATTTGATCCAGGTTCAATGAGTAACGATAATAGGCTCTGTGCACAAGCGTAGCGACGAACTTCCGCTGTCGCCAGAAGTCGGAACATCAGTTTCCGGTTTTCATTCGCGTCGCCCAAAATGTCAGTATTTACTAGATGTCTCCAGATCTGCCAAGAATCAGCGATGTCCATCGTATTGTTAATGCCTGGTCCCCTGCTCCAATACACAAGCGGAACAAGGGATTCAAACGCAATATATCAAGTTAAATGCACAAATAGTTTAATCTAATGTGTTATTTCGGCATCTAGCAGCTAAGCTAGTTAGTGACGTTTATTTTAGAAGCTTGTTTTTCTAAATTTTAAACGCAGACTGTTTTTTTTTTTTTTTTTGTGGTGATAATTGTATTATCAGTTGCATTAAACATCTCCCCCTCTCAGTTTCTAATAAAGATCAGGATACAGGTGAAGTCATTGTGTTGCAGGTCCATGAGGAATGCTGAGAAAACTCACAGTTCGAGTGTATGGTGAAGCTAGGATTGATAAACCTCCAATTATAAGCTTGTTACTTTAATAACCCGGTGATTCTAATGTCCCGGGGATTTTGCCAAGGTGATTCAAGTTTAACATAACTCTTAAAGTAGTAAGTAATGAAAACAGTGGCTAAAATTGGCAGGCGAGTTTACCTTGCTGGTCACCATTCGGGATACTGCATTCTTGTTCATGTTATAATCATATTACTTATAACTCGTGTTCCTGATGTTCCCAGAGATTCAGCTAAGGTCATTCATGTTTAATGTAACTCAAATGTAATGAAAACATTTACAGCAGGCAGGTAATTGGTGGCAAATTAAGCATTTTAGCTGGAATGGCTTTTATTGTTGAATCTCAAAAATCTTGGAAATAACTGGGCAATACTAGAGGTTTTATTTTATTTATCATTGTAATTGTGTATATAACATCCAATATTGAATATTTAATTGTGCATTACCTTATTTTTGCATTTAGATTACCTTTGCCTTCATCTCAACACTCATTTAAAGTTACTCTTCAAAAACACTAATAATTTAGTAAGTTAAATATACTTTTTTTGAAAATCTCAGAATATATATTATAATATTGTGATGCTAAATTTACTTACAGATATTATTAATAATTTTAATAACAGGCCACCTGAGTGTACTTAAAAGGGAGCCCAATTTCATGACTATGATTCTTAACAAACAAGGAAAGTTTTAAAAAGTACACTTTATAATGATGTCAAATTAAAGTTTCTGGAATAATTGTGAAATTACATATAAAGATGTACTTAAGAGGTTCAACAAAAAGTGCACATTTTCATTTAATTGCAATTAAGTGTCCAAAAGCATTGCATTTTGTTACAGTTAAGTATATTATTTGAAATTATTTCCATAAGTACTTAAAAAAAAAAAAAAGTATGCTAAAGTGTTCTTAAATGGACCTGCAGCACAATGACTTCATCTGTATCCTGATCTTTATTAGAAACTGAGAGGGGGAGATGTTTAATACAATTGATAATTATCATCAAAAAAAAAAAAAAAGCCCTGAACAGTCTGCCTTTAAAATTGAGAAAGACAAGCTTCTAAAATTAACATGTCGCTAACTAGCTTAGCTGCTAGATGCCGAAATAACACATTAAATTAAACTAGTTGTGCATTTAACTCGATACATTGCGTTTGAATCCCTTGTTCCGCTTGTGTATTGGAGCAGGGGACCAGGCATTAACGATACGATGGACATCGCTGATTCTTACTTGGCAGATCTGGAGACATCTAGTAAATACTGACATTTTGGGCGACGCGAATGAAAACCGGAAACTGATATCCCGACTTCTGGCGACAGCGGAAGTTCGTCGCTACTTTTGTGCACAGAGCCTATTTGATAATTTGTGCACGCTTAGTCTTAAGCAGCCCTTAATGTCGATCAAGGATCAAATCGATCCACCATGGCAAACGAATATATTTGTGATGTTTAATGTATTTGAGAAGTGTTGAGACCAGTCCTGGCTCCAGAATCAAATCACTGATGGTGCTTCTTAAATTAGTGAGGGTGCTCTAACCTTTATGTATAGTGGTGTTCATTTATAATCACTACAAAGCTGTCATTTATCTTAGTTCATAGCGATCTCACAAAGATACGTTATAACCAATGAAGTTCTCTACGCTGCACAACAACTCTCTTATTTACATCGCGTCTACACTGTTATAAGGAGATGATTTGTGCTGAACACAATACCTCAACAAAAACTCCGGTGAAAGAATTCTAACTTAAACGCCTCTGATTCAAGAAATCAACAGATATGCCCGTAATAGGCTACATTGCTCAACGCAGCAAAAACACATTGAAATAGAAATCGGTCTCCATAGCGCAAACCATAACGCACTGGATAGTTTGCCAAATCTGCAATAAAATGGCATTATTACAGCTTTATTTCGTTTGAGGGTGTCTAGCACCCTCTAGTACCCCTGTAGAACCGGGCCTTATTGAGACGTGCATAACTGTCATGTCACTGGTATATTCTTCATCTGTAAATGTTAGAAAGTCATGCAAATATATCCATTTCGCTGTCTGGAGTGGGTCAGGCTTATTTGAGCGAACAAGCGCTGCTGCGCGCTAAACAGATGGAGCGCAATAGAATAGGAGCGCAATAATTCCGAGTAAAATATACATTTTGCTAAAACATTTGTTGTTGGACATTAAATGCGCCTTGTAGAATTTTACGAGGGACAGCATACAGCGTACTTTGTACGCGCAGGTTGCACATGCGCATTTAAGTTATTTCGCAGTATTCAGTTTTTCCTCAAGGTAGCAACACTGTCCCGGGCCGTTGTTTCACAGTAGAAAACGAAACTAAAGAGACGGAATAACAGCAATAAAATAGCGGAGACTGCAACACTCACACTGAGAAGCGCTTGTGAGCGAGAGGGTGTGAAACCGCTTTGCTTTGGTTTAAAAGAGTTAAAAAATATTTGTTATCGGTCATAACTGAACGGGGAAAAATAAAGCAGACACCAGACATGGATGAAGCTTTCTAGAGCGCATGTGTCGACCGGCCGAATTCGTGCACCACATGAAATGGAGTAGCCTATACTTTGAAATGCTATGCCTTCGACTGTACGCATATGCTAGCGTACACGTACAAAAACGGAGTATACTTTGGGCTTTAGCCTGCCTTGGACCAGGTTAGTTTCCCAGCATAAGTTGGCACAGTGACTGAGCTTGGTCTATGTTAAATTTGCTTTATGGAACCAAATAATTTGACAATGAGTCAGACTAACTGCAATAAACCTGGCTTATTTGGTAAACTTCTTTTATGAAACAGGCCTCTGGTTGCTATTTTCTGTAGTGAAACCTGGCAAAAGTAGTATAGGTAGAACAACACCCACCCCTCCAAAAACAACAATAACAACCACCAAAGAACCAAAAGGGCGCAAATCTTCTTTCACTTACATGCATTAAAACAGAAAAAAAATAAAAAAATAAATAAATAAACTAGACTAGAAGGTCACTTTGTACTAACAATGGTGGCACTTTTACATACTCATCCACTCATCCAAAAATAGCTACAAATAAAATAATTTAGCCTTTTCTTGTTCTCCTGCTCGTAAATGTTGTCATGCATCATTTATTGACAAAGGTGCTGTTAGTATTTCATAATTACTTCAACAAAACTGTAAAGTCCAGACTCATTACATTGGATTATGTACTATGCATACATTTCCTCTAGTTATTATAGTTTTAAAACCATAAACGATCAGTGTCAGGTTTTTAGATTTTACAGTGACCAGTCAGCATTACATAGCAAGTTAATATGATCTGTGGTCAGGGCTGTAGGGAATTCAGACTCAGTTATAAATACTGCATATAAATGTCACAGGACAATCATCACAGGTACAGTCCATCAGGTCTCATTACATTTAATTGAAATTAATTATAATAATCAACATGTCTTATAAGCAACACAGTGCAGGACACAATCAAGGGGTCCAAAATCATATGATCATACCTGTGTTGTTAGAATGATAATTCTTTTATTTTTATTCTTTTATTTATGCAGTTCAAAGCAATAGTTTAATACAAATTTTGGTAGAATATCTCTATTTTGATAAATTGCATAGTTTCATGGTTGTTCCACGATAAACTCTAAACCCAGGATAGAGCGGCTGAGTGAATGTGGTCTGTTCTGTGTGGATGAGGCTCATTGTGTCAGAGACGCTGTAGAAGGACAGAGTTCCTGTGCTGTGATCCACAAACACTCCTATTCTACGACTGATGGACTCTACAGGGAGATCTGTCTTTCTGTTATTGTGTCTGAATGAGTAACTGGAGGGAGAGCAGCGCAAACTCCAGGACTGATCATTACATCCAAAGAAACACTCATTACCCGATCCCTTCCTGCTGATGCTCTTATATGACACTGATATATACACACCTCTATCTCCACTCCACTCAGTCTCCCAGTAACAGCGTCCACACACACTCTCTCTACACAACACCTGAGCATAACCATCAAATCTGTCTGGATGATCAGGATACCGCTGATCTGTGTCAGTGTCAGTAATCACTCTGTTTCTCTCAGACAGACGGAGGCCTTCATGTGCTGTGTTCAGATCCAGAGTGAACTGATGGGAATCTGATGGAGATAAAACACATCAGAATCAGGATTTATGAATCTGTTTGATCTTTTCATGTAGCTGAACTCTTCATGTTCAGTGTATCATCAGAGTCTCAGTACAGATGACCAGATATCCTGTGCAAATCATCATTTACATCATCAATTATAAAACTATCAAAATTCGTTCACCTTCTACAGAAACAGGGAGTATTTCTGCAGTTTTTTTTTTTTTTGTTGTTGTTTTTTTTTTTTTTTACTGACTTACATTGTAGGAAGTCGTTCCTGGTCCTGGGATCAATGTTGGTGAATGTGACTGTGGAAATCAACAGACATGAACAGTGTGATTCTCATGATCCCGCATCCATTCCTAAGACATTTCTAATATGATGTTCTCCATGATATGAGATGATGATGGACTTGTTTCTGAGAGCAGATGAATCTCCAGGACTTTACCTCTGTCTGAGATCTTCTTGAGCTCCTCTTTGCAGAAATCCTCCAGTTTGTCTCTCAGCTGATGGACAGATTCACTCAGACCATCAAAAGAGACGAGAGAACTGAAGGGATCGTCATTTATTTCTGTAGATTCAGTAGGTGCTGAGAGAGACTGGAAACTCTACAGAAAACAGAAATCAAAACTCATCAGCTCCACACGGGGACGACGCTTATACAAGTGAAAGAAAAGTTCTGGTAGGAGACCCATTCAAGCAAGATTTCTACAGCTGAAAGCCATTTCTTAGCAGTGTTTCTTTCAAAAGCAGATGATGAGATGAGAGTCTGACTGATGATTATATAATAAGACACTCATGAAATGTTTCTCTGTGAGTCTCGTGTCACAGCAGGATCTGGCTCAAGTCCACTATGATGCTGTTCTTCTAGATGTGTGTTACCTGCAGGAACTGGATGTGATCCTGTGTGTGTGAAAGCTGCTCCAGCTCAGCGTCTCTCCTCCTCAGATCATTGATCTCCTGCTCCAGTCGCTCCAGTCGTCCTTCAGCTCGACTCACTGCTTGCTTTTCCTGATCTCTGATCAGCCGTATCAGCTCAGAGCGGCTTCTCTCAATGGAGCGGATGAGCTCAGTAAAGATCCTCTCACTGTCCTCCACTGCTGTCTGTGCAGAGCGCTGTTAGGACACACAGTGATTCAGGCTTCAGGGAGTCTGAACTGAGACTGAGACAAACTTCTCTTCTTCTCCAGACTCACCTTATGAGACTCCACAGCCTCTCTCAGCTGCTGAAGATCTTTCTCTCTCTGCTGGATTCTCTGCTGGAGCGTCTTCTGCGTCTCCTTCAGCTGCTTCTGCAGGACAAACAGATGATAGTGAATGTCACAGAAAACTACTGGCACTAAATCATAATACAATAAAAGTAGGGTAAGGCAGTTCAGAGGTTACCCCTCAATGGACTCCCCTGTGCCCCCCCTCTAGACCAAGGAGGACAGACTTGAGACAAGAGTGTAATTTTCTCAAATAAACCACCAGTGTTGGGGGGAGTTACTTTTGAAAGTAATGCATTACAATATTCCGTTACTACCTAAAAAAGTAACTAATTACGTTACTTAAGGCTGGAATACACTACACGACTTTTAAAATCTGAACAGATTTTTAAAACACTAGGCATCATACACTTACCGACTTTGTAAATCGTGACAAAGGTAAATGGCCATCATACACTACACTACACTACCGAGGATTATACACTACAAGACTTTCAAGTTGTTCGGATCATAACAAAGTCACACAGAAACGTGTGCATTGTTGCTAGGAGACTCATGACAAATTAAAACAATATGTGTTCTAAAATAGGCTGAAAATATCAAACATGTTTGATATCCTCCGACTGGGTGGAAGTCTGAAGCTAAAAAATCGGAGTCTGTGACCATCATACACAATCCGATTTTCCGTGGAATCTGTCAACTCAAATCTGCAGACTGGCTCTGACTTTCGGCAACTAGCGTTGACTTCTCCAGATTGTAAATCAGCGGAAAATCGGGGAAAAAAAGAGAATTGGATCGAAGTTCGGCAGCAAAGACATTGGTTAATAAAATGGGATTAAATACATAAAGGATATTTGCATTTCACTGTTTTCATTCATTTTGAGGAATACTGAATGTTTTGTTTGTTTGCGATTCAGATGAATTAATGCATGCTCACATTTATTCTAGAACTACAGTAATGTCTCAGTTTCACACAAGGGAACGAGGAGTAGTGCTGAATAAACAGTCTTTAATTAAACAATCTATGGGGCATCAAACGAAGGAAGACATATAACAGCAGACGAAGAAACTCTGAACAGAACACTCCTTAAAAACACAACTCAATAAGGGGAAGACGAGACACACCTGGAATCAAACAGAACACGAACAGGAAGACCATATACAGGTGCATCTCAATAAATTAGGAAAAGTTCATTTATTTCAGTAATTCAACTCAAATTGTGAAACTCGTGTATTAAATAAATTCAATGCACACAGACTGAAGTAGTTTAAGTCTTTGGTTCTTTTAAATGTGATGATTTTGGCTCACATTTAACAAAAACCCACCAGTTCACTATCTCAACAAATTAGAATACTTCATAAGACCAATAAAAAAAAAAAAAACATTTTTAGTGAATTGTTGGCCTTCTGGAAAGTATGTTAATTTACTGTATATGCACTCAATACTTGGTTGGGGCTCCTTTTGCTTTAATTACTGCCTCAATTCAGCGTGGCATGGAGGTGATCATTGTGGCACTGCTGAGTTGGTATGGAAGCCCAGGATTCTTTGACAGTAGACTTCAGCTCATCTGCATTTTTTGGTCTCTTGTTTCTCATTTTCCTCTTGACAATACCCCATAGATTCTCTATGGGGTTCAGGTCTGGTGAGTTTGCTGGCCAGTCAAGCACACCAACACCATGGTCATTTAACCAACTTTTGGTGCTTTTGGCAGTGTGGGCAGGTGCCAAATCCTGCTGGAAAATGAAATCAGCATCTTTAAAAAGCTGGTCAGCAGAAGGAAGCATGAAGTGCTCCAAAATTTCTTGGTAAACGGGTGCAGTGACTTTGGTTTTCAAAAAACACAGTGGACCAACACCAGCAGACGACACTGCACTCCAAATCATCACAGACTGTGGAAACTTAACACTGGACTTCAAGTAACTTGGGCTATGAGCTTCTCCACCCTTCCTCCAGACTCTAGGACCTTGGTTTCAAAATGAAATACAAAACTTGCTCTCGTCTGAAAAGAGGACTTTGGACCACTGGGCAACAGTCCAGTTCTTCTTCTCCTTAGCCCAGGTAAGACGCCTCTGACGTTGTCTGTGGTTCAGGAGTGGGTTAACAAGAGGAATACGACAACTGTATCTAAATTCCTTGACACGTCTGTGTGTGGTGGCTCTTGATGCCTTGACCCCAGCCTGAGTCCGTTCCTTGTGAAGTTCACCCAAATTCTTGAATCAATTTTGCTTTGACAATCCTCATAAGGCTGTGGTTCTCTCGGTTGGTTGAGCATCTTTTTCTTCAACACGTTTTCCTTCCACTCAACTTTCTGTTAACATGCTTGGATACAGCACTCTGTGAACAGCCAGCTTCTTTGTCAATGAATGTTTGTGCCTTACACTCCTTGTGAAGGGTGTCAATGATTGTCTTCTGGACAACTGTCAGATCAGCAGTCTTCCCCATGATTGTGCAGCCTAGTGAACCAAACTGAGAGACCATTTTGAAGGCTCAGGAAACCTTTGCAGGTGTTTTGAGTTTATTAGCTGGTTGGCGTGTCACCATATTCTAATTTGTTGAGATAGTGAATTGGTGGGTTTTTGTTAAATTTGAGCCAAAATCATCACAATTAAAAGAACCAAAGACTTAAACTACTTCAGTCTGTGTGCACTGAATTTATTTAATACACGAGTTTCACAATTTGAGGTGAATTACTGAAATAAATGAACTTTTCCACGACATTCTAATTTATTGAGATGCACCTGTATATAGAGGGATATATAGAGGAAGGCATAGAGGGAGCACATGGGGAGAAAAACACAAGACAACACAACACAACACAAGCCTGACAAGTAACATCTTACTACTGATTTCTCTCAACATGGGGACAGGACAGCTGTCAATCAATAAAGTTGGAAAAAAAAAGTAACTGGTGTTACTTATTTGAAAAAGTAACTTAGATATTTTCTTGTAAATTAAAAAGTAATGTTACTTTACTAGTTACTTGAAAAAAGTAATCTGATTACGTAACTCGCATTACTTGTAATGCATTACCCCCAACACTGCAAAGCACTGCCTGGTTTTGTTTGCTTATAGATGGAAAAACTGCTCATAATTGCTGGTCTAGGATTTGTTTTCTTCATAACAAAAGCCAGGGTTGGGAAGGTTACTTTTAAAATGTGTTTTGTTACAGATTACAAAATACATTCTTTAAAAAGTATTTTGTAACATATTTCGTTAGATCACTTAATTTTAGTAACAATCTAAATACTTTGGAATACTTAAGGTAAGGGGCATATTAACTTTGATGTCTTGCTTTTATATTAACCACCTCAAAATATAAATGAGTGGCAAGAATGCATTTAAAACAATTATAAATTCATGAATAATGCTATGAGACTAATGTTTTAAATATAACGTTTTGAACAGAAATAAAAAATGATGGGAGGAAAATATGTTTTAAAAATAAAAAAATCTAAAACCACCAGTAGGTGGTGGCAAATCACTGTCTTAATGAAAGAGTCATGGAATCATTTGATATGTTCAAAAGGACTGGGCAAGTGGTTTTATGAATGCAATTAAATCATTCTCTCAGCTGATTTGTTCAAAACGTGGCTTCTTTCAGGAACCAAATGTTGCTTGCAGATGTGCAATTCTTCTAATGTGCATTTATTTTGAAGGCAGTGGTTATTCGCATTAAGTGCATAGCCATAAATTCTATTTACACCATGTAGGGAAAAAAAAGTAGTATTTTCTTTGCAACAACTGATAGTAATTAGATGCTATTATTGGCTACTTATGGCAAACAGTAGCAGGTATGTGATGGGAAAAGTTAGAACAACAGGAGTTCACACTGTACGATTTTCAAAGTCATCGGATCACCGTTGTTTTCACACTGCACAACTATCTGGGGTAGCATTCAGTTGCTGCTGTGTTCACATTGCACGATGGAACGGCGATAGGAGGTTACACACTGCATACAATAGAAAGACTCGCAGACAGCTCTGTCTGGTCTGCCAACTACGTTTCATATAACTCCTCCCCGAACTTCCCGCTGCTCTGTATATTGCTCTCTCATTGGCTGTATGTCATCGTCAATGTATTTTTCAGTCAGAATTTATTTCACAAAGCAGGATTTTTAATCACCAACAGGTCCAGATATTTAGCATGCCAAATATTTCACGGGTGTCGGCGATGCGTCTGCGATTCTCTCAGATTGCATCTTTGATAATTCACACTGTGTAATTGTCACTCGCATGAACGAACACCGATTTTGGGCATTTGTCGGCGACTTTGCAAAACTTGTCGAGGAGTAAAAATTGGGGCTAAAATCGTAGAGTGTGAACTCGGCATAAGGCGGATTCAAAGTCGGGTCAATCGCCTCAAAATCTTATCACCACGTGTCAAATAGACGTCTTTTCTAATGATGCCAATCCCAACCAGATTTGCTCTTAGTGTAGGCTAAATTGACAATTGGTTGTATAGAACCATTTTTTGTGGGTGCTAAAGAGCAAATTAGACAATACTGTTCTTTTTAAGTAACCAAATATTAACGTTTTTGTTATGAATTGCATAAAATCAGCATCACATTTGCAGTTGTGCTCTTCTTCCTCAATTGATATTAACTATACCATATGTTGTAAATATAGATAAACAAGAACTCATACAAACTTGAGACTGAGAACAACTTACTTTGAACTTTTTTGAGTTTAGATGTTCCTTTAAAGCCAAGAGAAGTTATGTTGCAGGTAAACAAAAATTACATTGTACTGTGATGTTCCATCCTTTTTCTTTTTTTTTTTTTTTTTACATTTATAAGTAAAATTGTCTTTTCATTTCCACAATTATGAGCTTGGCTTTGTGAATATCGCTTGCATTTTAGTGAGTTGTCACTAGTCTGCACTCTGAAGGCCAGGTTGCTATTTGAATAGGCTGCAGGCAAGTCAGAGTCAGAGTATCACCAGTTGCCTCATTGGTTAAAATTTCCAATCATTTTGCATTAAAGGGGTCATATGATGCGATTTCAATTGTTCCTTTCTCTTTGGAGTGTTACAAACTCTTGGTGCATAAAGAAGATCTGTAAAGTTGCAAAGACCAAAGTCTCAAATCCAAAGAGATATTCTTTATTAAAGTTAAGAGTCAGCCACACCTACCTAAAACGGCTCGTTCTAACACGCCCCCACATCTCTATGTCACGATGTGGGGAGATTTGCATAACACCACCCAAATGTATACGCAAAGAAAGAAGGCGTAACTTTCTCGCTCTATGTTGTTGCTTCCGCCGGCGCCATGTCGTGGAGAGGTGCTGTGTGTTTGGATGCGAGTAAAGAGGACATAAGAAATCTGTGGCTGAGTTTTATTTACAACACTGTCCCAGAGCAGTACAACTCAAATATTGGAGTTTGTGCTGCACACTTCACGGAGGATTGTTTTCTGAACATGGGAGAGTACAAGGCCAGTTGTGTGTAACCGGTCCTATTCACCCCGCTCCGAGCAAGATTCGAACCGCGGGAGTGAGGTTTACTGGCTTGCTGGACACCACGGCTGTAAGTAACGTTATGTTTTATTATTTAAAAATCTGCTTCTTACTATTCAAACGGGAGTGTAAGTAGTGCTTCTTGTTTTTCTCCGATCACAAATGCAGACATAGTATTATGTTTACGCGGCGCGATGCAACAAGATGCGTAAAAAGACAGTATATGTCATTATAATCAGTAATTATGTCCCCACTGGATACAACAAATGCCTTGTTTGAAATGGCTTTTAATGTTTCTGTGTTGTCACAGGGACGCAGCATCATATTATGGTAAGGGGCGTAACATTTCCATCACACGCTTGAGGTATTCGACCAATCACAATGCACTGGATCGCTGGCCAATCAGAGCACACCTCGCTGTTTCACACTGATGAGCTTTGTAAAAATCGACCCCTTTCAGAAAGGCGGGGCTTAGAGGAGATAAAATAATGTAAAATATGTGGAAAATAATGCATTTTTTATTTTACTTTAAACCACGTAAACACATTGCATTACACCAAATACACATAAGAATGTTCTTTTTAGCACCATCATATGACCCCTTTAATATTAAAATAAATAAATTACATTAAAAATCAAAGTAATCACTTTGGTAATCTAAAATACTTTTCTGATGTAACTGTAATTTGATTACCACCCATTTAAAATGCAACTGTAATGAAATACAGTTACTCATATTTTGCATTTTAAATATGTAACGACGTTACATGTATTTCGTTACTCCCCAACCCTGATAGCATATTATTGTAATAGAGTTGGTAAATGATCCGCTGCATGCGATTGTGCTCTAGAGAGCATCAAATTATTCTATTTACAACATGGTTTTATAGTGGTGAGTGGTGCAGCTAATCACAGACATGAACTTGAACATAATGGCCAATCAGAGGTGTTTAATTTAGAATCCACTCACCACTCAGAACTGAGTTCTGCACACTCCAAGGGTGTAGAATTGGGTAGGGTCGATAGGGACATGTCTCTACCTATATCCTGCAATGACCAAATTGTCCCTAGCAATAATTTTGATTGAATATATGTATGTTTTTGTAATTTCAGACGTATCTTAAATGTGTCATACCATGATATTACCGAAGAAGTTAAAGTAACATTTTAGAAAACTGCGCGCTTTCAAGTATGCACATTTAATACATGGGCGGAGTAAGAACATATAAGGTAGTCTCACACTGGACGAGAAGTGCAGCTCCGCATCTAGGCCAACTTACAGGAAGATTGCACTCAGTTCAAGACAGCAGTCCAAAACAGTTAATACAAAAGTTCACTTCAGGAGTTAAAGTTGTATTGATGTTTTTGAAGAACAGTGTTTGACACAAAAAAAAAAAAAAAAAAACCGGAAAGAAAAAGAGCACGATCTATGGATTTTAGCTCTCTATATAAATCATCAGAGCCGATCATTCCTATAGGCAGAATATGCAAGCTGTGTAGGGCCCCCGAAACACCAGGGGGCCCCCTTGCTCTCAAAGATGATTTCATTTTAGTTTCATTTTTGAATTTGGTCAGTGGTTATGAAAACATGAATGATCATTTATTTTAATGTGGTGCGCTGTCATCCTTTCTACGTAAAAATCAGTCAAATCATGTAACGTGAATGTCGTACAGTCTCTTGCTCGAGACTAAAATACGAGTTGAAAGCGTATCGAGCCACAGAAGAAATATTGTTTCTCAAGCGCTTTCCGTGAGCGCGATTTGTGACGGACTGAACACGTACAAATGCATTTCATCCATTCATTAACATCCATTCGTTATCCCCCCGCCAACTGCCCGCATCCATATTTTTCTCTGATTTCACCCGATCGTCACATTACAATCAGGGCCGGTTCTAGATATTTGGAGGCCCTAGGCAAAATTTATGTTGGAGGCCCCCCATCCCCAATAAAAAGCACTTGAAACAAATATGATTCCAAACCTTTTTATTTACACTATTTCATTTTAAAATTTGTGTATTTTTAATTTTTAAAAAATTAAAATAATAGTTTTTCTCTATTTTTACCATGCTTTAAAATATATATTTATGTGAGCCACAGCATCAATTTAACACATCCTTATGAATAAAAGTATTAATTCTTTAAAAAAAAAGAAAAGAAAAAATACTGACCCACTGAATTGCAAACTTTTGAACGGTATTGTTACAACAAAAAACAAAAAATTGTTTTTGTTTGTTTTTTTTAATTGTTTTTGTTTGTTTTTTTACTTTTCTATTTCACAATATTACTGTTTTTTTCTGTATTTTTGATCAAATAAATGTATAGCTTGATGAGCATAAGTAAATAAATGTATAGCTTGATGAGATTTCTTTCTAAAACATTAAAGACTCTAATGTGGCTAAACTTTTTACCAGTATACATATTAATCTAACTTTATCTCTTTTTTGTTTGTTGAGGATGTTATTATAGCCATGATATTTTTATTATTATTATTATTATTATTATTATTATTATTATTATTATTATTTTGCAGTAATTTTGTTCAGTAATTTATTCATAGTTCTTCAATACCATCTTTTTTTTTCCTAGCTGGGCATGGGCAGGATTTCCCCTCCCATTTAACAAATATTAACTACAGACATTGTCATATTATTAATATTAATAAATATGATATTATATAGGCTATTGTACTGCAACCTTAAATATGCACTATAGCATATGCAAAGCAAGTGTAAGTGAAAGAGGCGCTTCAGCTTAACTGAAACTGAAAGTAAGTGTTAGACCTGTGCTGCAGTAATGAAATCATCATCACAATTTAGAAGTTACACACATCTGAGGTACTTTTTTGAAACATTAAAAAATGGTCTAGTGCAGGGGTGTCAAACTCAGTTCCTATAGGGCCGCATCCCTGCATAGTTTAGCTCCAACACACATACCATGTAGTTTTCAAATAAGCCTTAATGACTTGATTAGCTGGATCAGGTGTGCTTAATTAGGGTTGCATCTAAACTGTGCAGAGCTGTGGCCCTCCAGGAACTGAGTTTGACACCCCTGGTCTAGTGTGTTTGCTTTTTTTAATTTGAATACAAATTTCTTTGCTTTTACTTTTGTAGCTATTTTGCTAGTCAGCTCGCGACGTGGTGTCATTCACTGTATACGCGCAAAATCAAAGCGTTGCGTTTGGGCACATCAACGCCACTCGTGCTCTTTTAAACTCATAATAAACCGGTGAATGATCGGTCTAGAAATGATGCTGATCGACACAAGTTTATATTTAGAATACATTGCAATCACTCCAAAATAGATGCTGACATCTCACATATCTGCATTAGGAGCTGTACTTATTTAGCCTTTTAGGATGCGCTCGTTAAGGCAAACATTCAGAAAGCGGGACCCGCTTTGAAACTGCAACATAAATTGATTTAATTGCAGGTGAGTGACAATTCAACAATATCCAATAAACAATGAGGCTAGTATTTTTCTGCCCGTCTTGACTGGTGGACTGGCATATCGGTGATGTTATGGTTATGGAGGCCCCTCTTCAAAGTCCGAGGCCCTAGGCAATCGCCTGCTCTGCCTATTGCTAGCGCCGGTGTTCTGTCAATTTGTGCTACCCTGTCAGATTTTGCTACCTCCCATTAAAACAGTAGGTAGTAAAATTCAACAACGAAAAATGCTACCTGTCAAATTATGTTTTATTAATGTCTACACCTACCACAACCCTAAACCTACCCTTACAGTAATGCAAATACAGTAATTATATGTTATATTTGCGGTTGTGGCTAGAAGGGAGACAGCTACCGGAAACCAACAATAAATAATTTATATCTACCTATTAGATTGTGTTTTATTAATGTCTACATCTACCCCAACCCTAAACCTACCCTTACAGTAATGCAGATACATTAAATATTGTTGTTCAGCGTGAAAAAAAGGATGCAATATTGATGTGCGCATGCGCAGTAAGCACTGGTAGGAAAATCTGACGAGTAGGATAAAATGTCAGGACACCGGCCCTGATTACAATTATTCTAATTCTTAGTTTTGCATGATATGATGAATGGATGGTTCAATTTTAACAGCAGATAAGGCCGCCCTGTGGCACGTTTCTGATGCATCCCTAAATCTCTTGGTCTCACAAATCCAGTTGCTTTGCTCCTGGTGTGATTTGGCACCACATGGAGGACGGAACAAAATCTTGTCAGATCCGTAAGGGAGTAACGGTAACATAATACTCTGATCGTGGGCTGCTTTTAAATGAACATTTATTTATAAAACAAAAGATCGTCTTTGGCCATATTAGCCAATAGCATTAACAGTTTCTGTCACTGCAACTTCCTGAACAGACGAACACACATACACACACAAATGAAATCGTCTGCCTGATGAAAAAACTGTATTTAAAACACGTTCATATATTTCATGTATTTAATCATAATCTTATTGATTATAATGGAACATTGTGAGATCGTGATTAATGAGTGACAGGCAATAATGGGCTATTTGCATATTGCCGCCATCTTGGATTTCCGGTCTAGCGAGTGTGGGCATAAACACAGATGGAAAAATCCAAATATTACCTTCTATATATGTTTACAGGATCAATACTATCACTTAAAATGCAACTAAGATCTACATTGCTATATGACTAGGGGTGCACGATAAATATCGGGCGATAATTAATGCTGATCTTGTCAGTAAAGCCGGTTCTCTAATCAGCAGTAAATTCCAACACGTGCGTGATTTCACATTGAGCAGCATTTACTACACAGAGCCGTTGTTCACTGACAAGCTGTGCAAATTCATGTTCATTATCAGCGTGGTTTTGCGCAGCTTGTCAGTGAACAAGCTGCGCAAAACCACGAAAGTAGACATTTCACTCTCTATAGATATATTTTAGATTTATAGATAAATGTCTATAGAAAGTAGACATTTCACTCTCTATAGATATATTTTTCATACACGGAGTTTCGAAGTTTCTCGCTCAAGTTCACAGAGACCTAGATGGCAGAAAGCGCATCATGTTTGTTTTAATTACTTTACAGAAGTGCAACGTTTCGTTGTTATTCTGAGAGCACACAAATAAACGTAGAGTCTTTACAGATTCAAAAGATGTATTAGCATGGCTACGGGAACTAGGGGTGCCGCAGGGCCCGGTCTGAGATTGTCGTTTTGCCCCTCGATCATCCCCAAGATACTTAATTTCTGTGATTATTTATTAAACTATTGCCTAGTGCAGTTGTATTTTTCTTGCGCGCCCTACATCTCCCCCTCACACTGACAGAATTTCATGTGAATGTTCACGCGATATTACCGTAATTTTACATTCCGACTTGTAAAAACCATTCACGTCCTCATCCTTTTTAGGAGCTGTTTTCCGAAGCTTTCTCGCTTCTCAAGACGGCCACCGTCAATAAGCACTGCTCTTTAATTGCGCTATAGTCTCTGGTCAAACGCGCTCAAACCACTGTAGTCTAATCTGTAGCCTAATGTTCTATTAACTACGCACATCATAACGTTTTAGGCAAGCAGGCTATCCATGTTATGACAAAATATTTTAATAAGACTGAATTTGAATTTAACCTGATCACGTTTAATAAAAAGACATTTTAATTTTAATTATAACGCGCATGTCCACTATTATTGAAACAACGAATTATACAGCGAACAAAGAACATTTACATTATCAAAGAATATTACTGAAGCGTGAGTGTAAGCACTCTAAAAAAACCTATAAGCTATAATCAGTGATGTTGTCTGCAGTGTATGATGAATTAATCTCTTCCATCCCACGTAGGTAGGCTACATCTGCACATTGTTGTTTCTGATGAGAGAATTCGATAAAGTGCATTGACCAAAACTTTTGCGTATCAGCGATGTTAATATTTAGTAAAAGCCCCTTAAATAATAGAAATATTAAAGAAAAAATTATTGAACTAAAATCACAAAAGCACAAATATATATTGGTTCGCATATAACTCTGTATTCATTTGTATGTTAATCTATAAGAGTTTGGGCTGTTTATATGATTTTGTCAAAAATCCCCCACCGTGGCCCCACCCTGCAACATCAAACCCCGTCCCCCAGCACCTCCCATATAAAATATGTTCCCACGGCTATGTGTATTAGGCTACTTTTATCTGTATGACCAAAAATTACGGAGATTTTAAGAGCAAGTGAGCGCACCGGCGCCTGTCCTCCAGCGAGCGCGCTATTCAGCTTCTACTCTTCACACAAACACTTCAATAGCGCACATTTCTCTAGGATAACATCATATTGAGTGGCCATGTAAAGTTGCTACTACATACATCTTTCATATAAAAAGCCATATTTGAGGTCGATGAATGACAGGTGAGCGTTTGGATATCCTGCCCGAGTCTATTACCACATAGACCAGCCGTTAACAATCTGTTCGTCATGGACTGCGTCATTCACTTAACCAGCCACACCAAAGCAAACAGGAGGAGAGCATAAAGACACAGGGCAACTAGAATTGAGTTCAGAATTAAAATATACAGTTTATAGTTTATTTATATAAAAGGTATATTTGTGTATAAAGTTGGGTATCATTACTATTCCCGGTCCCGCCCACTCCCGCTGACATTTTTTCCTGTCTCGTCACAATCACGTGATACATAATGATATTAGGTGTGTTCGACTTCATGCAGCACTGCGCAGACCGATCAGCAGCTGACTTGAAGCAGTGCATGCCGGTTAGAAATTTTGTTCGACTTGAACCGGCGCCGATGCCACGTGACTGTCACATGTGGCATGAAAGTCCCGCGAGAGCGTTTCGAGAACAGCCGGCTCACTCAGCCGCCGCAGTTTCTCCAGATGGACTGCAGGAGCGCTGATGACTATACAGCTGTTTCACGATTGGCCAGATTCACCGCATGACAATGATCACGTGTGTTTCGGATTTATTCTAACCTTTTCAATTCCAATAATGGCCACAAATCTGTTTTTTTAGAATAGTAAAAGCTTTTTAATTGTAGTCGCAATGTTATATTGAGTCACGTTTATCATAAAACACTGATAAAAGCATATATACCCCCACTTTATTAGTATTTAAATAGTATGATTATGTTGAACTTTATTCATGAACAGATGACGCTGTGTTAAGCAGTTTCTGTTGCTCATGAAAACGTTTCTGAAACGTCTGAGTATTTGACAGATATTGCGTTTTATTCACTTCATCTGTGATAGAGTACACAAACATCACGTGAGCATCACTGACGGGAGCAGAAAGTGTCCGGCTTAACGGCTCCGTTTTCAACTCCACCCCTGACTGCAAGCGGCTACTCTCGTTGATCGCCATCTGTAGCCGTGCTTCAAGTCGAACGCACCTTTTGTTTCCTATCCCGCAGAATTTCCGCGGAATTCCCGTGACCCCTGGGATTCCCAAAAAAAATGTCAGCCTCTACTCTGAATACACAGACAAACCATGGGTCACAGGAGGGGTGAGATGTTAATCAGTACTGGCTTGGGATGGGTGTCATCACACGTCTCAACCAATGAGAGCATTTGGGGTGGGCCTAAGATTGCAGCAGTGGCTCACAACTTCATAAGTGGGAAATAGAAAGTTTCCGATAGCACATGAAGACAGCAGAGAAGCGCTCTCGCTCAGCACAGTGAAGTGCATTGTTTTGTCAAGACTGTTTTAGCACCACTGACTGGAATATGTTTAAGCAGGCTGCCACATACAATAACACCACAGACCTCCAAGAGTGCTCAGAGTCTGTCACTGCCTACATCACCAAATGCATTGATGATGTAACGGTCACAAAGACCATCACTGTCCGGGCCAACCAGAAGCCGTGGATGACAGGGGAGGTCTACAGACTCCTGAAGACTCGTAACGCTGCCTTCAGAGCTGGAGATGAGGTGGGCCTGAGGACAGCTAGGGCCAATCTATCCCGCGGCATCAGAGAGGCTAAGAGACAGTACTCCAGGAGGGTAGCCCATCGCTTCAGCGACAGCGGGGACACTCGGAGCCTGTGGCAGGGGATTCAGACCATCACGGACTATATAAGCCCCCACCGCGCACCTGTGACAGCACCATCCCCCTGCTGAACGAGCTGAACGCCTTCTTCGCTCGCTTTGAGGCACAAAACAGCACCACTGCAGAGAAGACCCCACCTCCTCCCGGCGACCAGGTGATGACGCTGTCCCCGGACAGCGTGAGGAGATCCCTCAGCAGGATCAATGCACGCAAAGCTCCGGGTCCTGACAACATTCCTGGTCGTGTACTGAGAGACTGTGCTGCGGAACTCACTGATGTCTTCACAGACATTTTCAACATCTCACTAAGTCAGGCTGTTGTCCCCACATGCTTCAAGGCTACCACCATTATTCCAGTCCCGAAGAAGCCATCTCCATCCTGCTTCAATGACTACCGTCCAGTCGCACTTACTCCGATCCTCATGAAGTGCTTTGAACGGATAGTCATGCATCATATCAAGTCTGCCCTCCCTGGACCCCTTCCTGGACCCCTTCCAGTTTGCATATCGGTCCAACCGCTCGACCGTTGATGCCATCGCCACTGCCCTCCACTCAGCACTCACACATCTGGACAAAAAAGACTCGTATGTCAGAATGCTGTTCATAGACTTCAGTTCAGCATTCAACACAATCATCCCTCAACAGCTCATTCACAAACTGGTCCAGCTGGGGCTCAACACCTCGCTGTGCAACTGGCTGTTGGACTTCCTGACTGGGAGACCTCAGGCAGTACGGGTCGGCAGTAACACATCCAGCACCATCACACTTAACACAGGGGCCCCTCAAGGATGTGTGCTGAGCCCCCTCCTCTTCACTCTGCTGAACCATGACTGCACACCGTCACACAGCTCCAACCTCTTCATTAAGTTTGCGGACGACACGACTGTGGTGGGTCTCATTAGTAACAGAGATGAGACAAACTACAGGTGCGAGGTGAGCCACCTGGCCGGGTGGTGCAGTGACAACAATCTCTCTCTGAATGTGGAGAAGACGAAGGAGATTGTTGTTGACTTCAGGAGAGTGCACACTCAGCATGCTCCTCTGACCATAAACGGTGCGACTGTGGAGAGAGTGAGCAGCACCAAGTTCCTGGGTGTGCACATCACAGAGGACCTCTCCTGGACTGACAACACCGCAGCACTGGCCAAGAAAGCACAACAGCGTCTCTACTTCCTCCGCAAACTGAGGAGAGCGAAAGCCCCGGCCCCCATCATGTGCACCTTCTACAGAGGCACCATCGAGAGCATTCTGACGAGCTGCATCACTGTGTGGTATGGCGCCTGCAATGCGTCCTGCCGCAAGACACTCCAACGCATAGTGAGAGCAGCTGAGAGGATTGTTGGTGTCTCTCTCCCCTCCCTCCAGGACATCTACAACACCCGTCTCACCCGCAAAGCCCTCTGCATTGCAGGTTTTTTTTTCATTGCTCTTTTTGCACTACACTCATATCTGCACAGTTTTGTTTTGTTTAGTTTTGTTTATTTATTTAACCGATTTGCATTTTATCTGCCATGTGCCTTATGCCGCTTAATCTAACTCTTTTCTACAATGTCCTTATTTGTATATCTGTATAGTTTGTTTTTATATTTTAAACTGTATTTATCTGCATTCTACGTCTACTGTTAGTGTTTTATTGTTAACTGTATGCACCATGGGTCTGAGAGTCACGCAATTTCAATTCTCTGTATGTATGTGCTGTACATGTGGCAGAATTGACAATAAAGCAGACTTTGACTTTGACTTTGACTTTGTTAACTTTGTGGATTATTATTTTGAGTTGTTTGGGATGCGGTAACACACAGCCCTCTCAAAATATATTGATTTACAGATCTGTTACTTTTACTGCTCAGAAACATTCGTGCAATCATGCTGCACGTATCAGAAGTTCAACGCTCCGACACTACATGCGTACCGTGTCCGCGCCCCACTTGAACCACGCTCTGGCCCATCTCTTCCACCCGAGTCAGGGACAGCTAAATAAACCACGCCCGTGCGATCACTCTAGTCAAACAAACCGGGCTTTGGGAGTCAGACGCGCTCGGGCACGGTTAAGATTGCCTAGTGGAGTGCACCCTTATTCTCCCGCATGAGTCTCTACCCACCCGCTCCCGCACTCGCCCATCAAGTGTTGTCCCGCGCCGCACTCTGTTGCGTTGGGTCTCGCGGGTCCCGCAGGTCTTTACTCGGAAGGTGCCTGTTATAATGTTATGATCGAGCCCCTGGACTCTGAGCATAACTTGTTTTTCTATAACAAACTATAAAATATTTTCTATAAAGACGTTAATGCCCTGGCGGTGGAAAATAGCTTTGGTTTTATATTTAATTTTATTACATTAATGTTATAAGTTGAGATTTACAAGAAATATTTTAACTGCTACTATGTAAAAGGAATACAAAAAAAGCACCTTAAATGTTTAGTGTTTGCAAACCAAATGTTATTGCACTTTTGTTCATATAACAGTACTTTTAAATGAAAAAAGTGCACAATACACTACTTTTGAATTATTGAATTTTGTGCATAACAGTGCGATTAATCATGATTAATCACAGAAAATCATGTGATTAATCATGATTTTAAAAAATAATAATAATTGTTGCCCGTCACTAGTAAATATACAAATTATTTATTTCTTGAAAATACATTTGCCTTGTGAGACACAAGTCGCAATTAATCTTCAGAAATATCCGTTTCTCAATCTGCACATACAACAGTTTGTTCCATCAGCATTTTCACAACATTTTACATTTAGTTATCTTCGAATCAAACATATTTTTAAATGAAAACAAGCTGTAAAAAGATCAAATTAATAAATAGTTATGACTAATTTAAAGATTTGTTTTATTTGTTAATGCAAACAATTTGTAAAAATATACTGTATGCGCTGCTTATAAACACCAGATGATGTTTTATGCAACAGATGCAGATAAATATTAATAAAAATACAGAGGGAAATTCAAACATTAATCTTTTAATTAATGCAAACCGACTATAATTAAATTGTTAAATTGTACAGATACACTTATAAATAATATTCCCATAATATAGCTGCAAGCAGCAATTACGGGGCCAAGCACTACAGAAGCAAGTATCAGACAAGCTGCAGCAATGAGTAATTGAGGTCATTTTAAGATGATTTTAGTCCAAATGGCTGAAAAATCATATAAAACTTCTAGTAATTTGATTGAATGGCTTATCACTTTTGACCAATAGGTGGTGCTGCTACCAAATTAATGTGGCGTGGTCAGTGTAAGGAGACAATGGCACACACAAAGTTATGAAAATATGTCAAAGCTTTGCAGAGAGACAGCCTCAGACATAGTCTGGTATCATGCCTCAAATTTGTTGCGATGTTATACAAGTGCAGTTTTGTCCATCAACACAAAATCCATAACTTTTTTGTCAGCACAGTCTGAAGATGATCTGACTCGATTTTGGTGAAAATCGAACCAACGGTCGTGGAGGAGTTCGAAAAAGTAGGTCTTCAACATAAATCAAATTGGAGGACAGGAAGTTCGGCCAACTATGGCATAATTTCTATGCATGTTGTTGGCATGACCCAAAGAATATTTTGAGACCAGTTTCATTACAATAGGCTAATGCAATCAAAAGTTATTAGCATTTTTTTAATGCATAATTAATGTTTAATGAATGATTTATTACTCTTGACCAATAGGTGGCGCTGTTACCAAATTGATGTTGCATGGTCAGTGTGAGGTGACAATGGCACATACAAAGTTTGGTGTAAATATGTCAAAGCTTTGCAGAGATACAGCCTCAGATGCAGTTTGGCATCTTTCCAGCAAATTCATTGATGCGTTAAACGAAAACCGTTTTGTATATCGACACGAAATCCATAACTTTTTTGCCAGCATGGTCTGAAGATGATCCGAGTCAAATTTGGTGAAAATCAGACAAATGGTCTAGGAGGAGTTTGAAAAAGTAGGTTTTCAACATTAATTAAAATGGCGGACAGGAAGTTTGGCCAATTTTGGCATAATTGGTATTGATGTGCTCGGCATCACCCAAGGAATACATTGAGATTATTTTCATTAAAATAGGCCAAATGTTATTATTAGCATTTTTTGTAATTTCTTGTAACTTTTGGCCACAAGGTGGCGCTGCCCCCAAACTTTGTGCGTGCTTTCAGAGCATGGTGCCAAAGACACACCAAGTTTCATGATGATACGCCAATGTGTTCGTAAAATATAGCATTTTACAGCAAAATTCAAAATGGCCGACACCCAAAATGGCTGACATGGGGAAACTGGGTATGGTTTGACTCGGCATGCTCCACAGAATCCAAAGAGTTTTGTGATTTTTGGCCAAACCATTCCGAAGTTATAAGCAAAAATAGCCAATTTTAATATCTCCTGACCACTATATGGTGCTGTGCCAAAACTGTGCAGGTAGCCTCAGGTCATGCTTGTTATAACACACACCAAGTTTGGTCTCAATACGCCAAACTGTTGCAGAAATATAGCCTCACATCCATTTTTGCATGCTCTTCGTCAAATCTGTTTCCACGTTATTCGAGAGCAGTTTGACTAATCAACTTGAATTCCATCAATTTTTGCCAGCATGGTCTGAAGATGGTCTGAGCCAGTTTTGGGGAAAATCAGATGAACCGTCTAGGACGAGTTCGAAAAAGTAGGTTTTTCGAACAATAAAAAATAAATAAAAATATAGCTGCAGCAGCAATTACGGGGCCAAGCACTCCAGCGGCAAAATGAGGAGCTAGGCATAGCATGGAGCATCAGACTAAATGCAACGAGTACTAAAATCAATTTTAGGATGATTACAATTGAAATGGCTGAAAAAATGTCTGAAAAATCATAAATACAACCTCCAGTAATATGATTACTGGAGGTTCACTTTTGACTAACAGGTGGCGCTGCAATCAAATCATTTTAGTGTGTTCTGTGTGAGATGACAATGGCACACACAAAGTTTGTCATCATTATGTCAAAGCTTTGCAGAGATATAGCCTCAGAGTTATTTTGGCACCATGCCTAAAATTTGTAGTGGTGCTGTACAAAAACGGTTCTGTCTATCGACACGAAATCCATAACTTTTTGTCAGCACGGTCTGAAGATGATCTGATTCAGTTTAGGTGAAAATCGGACAAACGGTTGAAGAGTTTGAAAAAGTAGGTTTTCAACATAAATCGAAATAGCAGACAGGAAGTTTTGCTGACTATGGCAACATTGGTATCACTGTTCTCAGCATGACCCAAGGAATCTAGTAATACCAGTCTCATTACAATAGACAAAATTCACGGAAAGCTATTAGCATTTATTTGAAATTTCATTATAACTTTTGACCACAAGATGGCACTGTCTCACAACTTTTTGAGTACTTTCAGGTCATGTTCTCGGTGGTACATACAAGGTTTCATAATGGTAATTACAGCCGGCACGCTATGTTTTCGAATTTCCTACGGTGGTTTCGTGTCGATCGGAGCAATGGTTTCTAAGAAATTGGCAAATGTTTTTTAAGCGCCAAAATGCAACGCTGCACAAACCATAAGGCAAAATCTGGCATGTTTGGTATCGCTGGACTCTGCAAGGATTCAGGATTCTAAAAAAGTGACTCCCGTGAAAATGTCAACCACACCCAAAGTTATAAGCATGTGAATATTTGATTTTACCACTAGGTGGTGCTAGCTCAAAACTTCTCAGACTCCTTCAGGGCATCGTGCTGATGACGCATACCAAGTTTCGTAACGATACATCAATGTGTTCATAAAATATAGCATTTTACTACAAAATTCAAAATGACCGACGCCCAAAATGGCTGACATGGGAAAATTGGGTTTGGTTGGACTTAGCATGCTACACCGAATCTAAAGAGACCTTGTGAAAACTAAAGAGTTTTGTGATTTTTGGCCAAACCATTCACAAGTTATAAGCAAAAATATGCATTTTTCATATCTCCTGACCACTAGGTGGCACAGTGCTGAAACACTGCAGGTAGCCTCAGGTCAAGCTTGTTATAACACACACCAAGTTTGGTCTCAATACGCCAAACCGTTGCAGAGATATAGCCTCAGATCCATTTTTGCGTGCATTTCTGCAAATTCGTTAGCACGTTATTCGAGAACGGTTGGACAAATAAACTTGAGTTCCATAACTTTTTGCCAGCATTGTCTGAAGATGATCTGAGCCAATTTCGGTGAAAATCGGACGAACCGTTTTGGACGAGTTCAAAAAAGTAGATTTTACGAATAATTAAAAAAAGCGAAAAAACTAAACCTTATGATTTTTAAATTTTTGATTTTATTCTACTCAGGTCAAAGAAGGATTCAGAGGAAAAACGAATTTTCATTTTGTGCCTTACGGTTCAAAAGTTATTAGCATAAACATGAGTGAAACTTTGGACAAGTGGTGGCGCTAGAGAGTTTGAGTTCGAGACTCCAAACTTGCTGTGGTTAGTATTGAGACTGTCCTCTATCAGAAGAAGAAGAAAAAGAAGAAGAAGCAGAAGAAGAACGCCAACAAAAACAATAGGCGCCATCAATTCGGTACTTGGCGCCTAACAATAATAACACCAACAAAAACGATAAGTGCGATCGCACCTTCTGTGCTTGGCCCCTAATTAGTTTAATTAGTTATTGTTTCTGTTGGCGTTATTAGGGGCTAAGCACCAAAGGTGCGATGGCACCTATTGTATCCGTTAGATTTCTTATTATTAGGGGCCAAGCACCGAAGGTGCGATGGCACCTATTGTTTTTGTTGGCCTTCTTCTTCTTCTTCTTCTTCTTCTAAGTCGATTAGTCAAACCGTTCTCGAATAACGTGCGAACGAATTCTACAAAAAGCAAGCAAAAATGAATCTGAGGCTATATCTCTGCGAGACCAAACTTGGTGCGTGTTATAACAAGCATGACCTGAGACTACCTGCTGTGTTTCAGCGCTGTGCCACCTAGTGGTCAGGAGATATGAAAAATGCATATTTTTGCTTATAACTTCTCAGTGGTTTGGCCAAAAATCACAAAACTATATATCAAAATATCCGGTATTCCCATGTCAGCCATTTTGGGCGTCGGCCATTTTGAATTTTGCTATCAAATGCTATATTTTATGAACGCATTAGCATATCATTACGAAACTTGGTATGGGTCATCAGCACAATGCCCTGAAGGAGCATGAGAAGATTCGAGCCAGTGTCACCTAGTGGTAAAATCAAATATTCACATGTTTATAACTTTGGGCATGGTCGACTTATTTTCACGGAAGTCACCTTATTAGACTCCTGAATCCTTGCCGGGTCCAACAATACCAAACTTGCCAGGTTTTGCCTTATGGTTTGTGCAATGTTGCATTTTAGCGCTTAAAAAACATTTGATGATATCTTAGAAACCGTTACTCTGATCGACACAAAACCACTGTAGGAAATTCGAAAACATAGCATGCCGGCTGTACACTAATGCCCAATTGCCAAAATTTTGATAGTAAGTGGCACAAAAATGCAAACAAAGTCAGTCATCAGTCATTTTTTCTCTTCTCATATATAAAACTGTCTACAACTCCAAAACAAAATGAAAAATTTGGTGGGATTTTGCCTCTTGGTGGCGCTATAATTGAACAAAACATGAAATTGCCATTGACTACAATAGAGTATTATGATATAAAATGTTATATTTTTCGAAAGTATTGGTGTACCATTACGAAACTTTGTATGTACCATCGAGACCATGACCTGAAAGTACTCAAAAACTTGTGAGACAGTGCCACCTTGTGGTCAAAAGTTATAATGAAATTTCAAATAAATGCTAATAGCTTTCTGTGAATTTTGTCTATTGTAATGAGACTGGTATTAATAGATTCCTTGGGTCATGCTGAGAACAGTGATACCAATGTTGCCATAGTCAGCCAAACTTCCTGTCTGCCATTTCGATTTATGTTGAAAACCTACTTTTTCGAACTCCTCCTCAACCGTTTGTCCGATTTTCACTAAAATTGAGTCAGATCATCTTCAGACCGTGCTGAAAAAAAGTTATGGATTTCTTGTCGATAGACAGAACCGTTTTTGTACAGCACCACTACAAATTTTAGGCATGGTGACAAAATGACTCTGAGGCTATATCTCTGCAAAGCTTTGACATAATGACAACAGACTTTGTGTGCCTCATTGTCATCTCACACAGAACACACAAAAATTATTTGATTGCAGCGCCACCTGTTAGTCAAAAGTGATCAGCCATTTAATCATATTACTAGAGGTTGTATTTATGATTTTTCAGCCATTTCAATTGTAATAATCCTAAAATTGATTTTAGTACTCATTGTTGCATTTAGTCTGATGCTCCATGCTATGCTTAGCTCCTCATTTTGCCGCTGGAGTGCTTGGCCTCGTAATTGCTGCTTGCAGCTATATTTAAACCTTACAATTTTTAAATTTTGGTGTTCATTCGACTCGGCATGAGCAAGTAATTTTCCTTCTAGACCTTATGGTTCAAAAGTTATTAGCATAAACATGAGTGAAATTTTGGACAAGTGGTGGCACTAGAGAGTTTGAGTTAGAGACTCCAAACTCGCTATGGTTAATGTTGAGACTGTCCTCTATCTGTGTGCCAAATTTCATAACTTTCCCACAAGCGGTTCTATGGGCTGCCATAGATTTAAGAGCAGAAGAAGAAGAATCTAATGGATACAATAGGTGCCTACGCACCTTCGGTGCTGGGCCCCTAAATAAAGTTAATAAAACATACATTGAGTACATAATGCAGTTTGAAATCTCTGAGCATCGTAAAACTTATGATCTTATAGATATCAGTCAGAGCAAAATCAACTCTCTGAAAATGTATTTTTCGGATAGCATATTTTAATTATTTTTGTTTGAATAAAGAAATCCCCTTGGATTTTGACTAACCACTGATGCTGAACCACATAATCAACAGAAGAAAGAATGAAAGAATCTCTGCATTGTATCTTGATGAATTTCCACACAGAGGTACGCAATATTGTAAGGAGGATGTTTTCTCTTGCTATTTATATACCACTATCCCCTATTTAATTTGAAAAGCATTAATTATATCTATGTAGCCAAGTTTTGTATGAAAGTTTCCCCTTACAGTTGACTGCGAATGTCACAAAGACCAGAAGTACGCATGCCCACACTTGCATCACCAGAACTCACCGACGTCATCTTGTGCACCTAGCCAATAGTATAATACATTCAAAATTTGAATAAAACAGCCTGTTGAGCAGCCACATACACGCTCCAATATATAGGCCCATTCGCATATAGGAAATGCAGGATTCACTCACGAAATATCAATTGTCAAATTTCAGAAGGGATGACTGATCGTTTACCACCACCAATTAAAATGAAGCATGGCACTATTTTATGAAAGATTGTGTTGATAAAGGTTTACGGTGCATTTTCAGCAGTGAAACTCTTCTTGCAGCTGCAGTTAAATTCTGCAGTCGTGTGCAGTGTGAATGCTATAAGCTGTTAATATGGGTGCTGATATAAACACATATGAAACGAGTGTCAGCAATATTTCATCAGTGTCTATTGTTAAATACCTGTTTCTCTGTCCTCTGTGCTGCAGCTGATACAGTGTCATGGTTTTTATGTTCATCCATCGTACACTGCAAACATATACAATTCTGGTCAGTGCGACAGAAAACCTCTAGAAGCTTGTCGTGTTTCTGGCAGGTCATCTCCTGCAGTCGTCCAGTGGCTTCAGTCACTTTGTGTGGCTTACGTGAATGAATCTCCTCGTGACGCTCAAAATGAGTTTGACAGTAAGAGTTCAGGCACACAAGACAGGACTTGACGGCTTTGTATTTTCTTCCAGTACAGACGTCACACTGCACATCTCCAGCTCCAGCATAACAGTCAGCAGGAAGTTTGGTTTTCTTCAGTTTCTCCACCATTTCAGCAAACACCACGTTCTTAAATAAAGCAGGTCTTGGACTGAAGGTCTGTCTGCACTGAGGACAGCTGTAGACTCCCTTCTCATCCTCCTCATTCCAGCACTCTGTAATGCAGCTCATACAGTAACTGTGTCCACACTGGATGGTCACTGGATCCTTCAGGAGATCCAGACACACCGGACAGCTGAACTGCTCCATTGAAATACAGGATTCTGCCATTTTGCTGCACGTGCACTCTGATATAGTTGCAACAGGCCAACAGCACTTAAGTTTCGGTTTCTGTACACTGATGCTTCCTGGCAGGGGCGTCATGCACTTATTTTTGAGGGAGCCTCCTCATGCTTGTCATGTGACACAGCAGCCACGATAGCGCTGTATAACAGATGTAGGCTTATTGGTTTTATTTCTGTTTTTCTTTTTTATTCGAAATATCTCCAAACATGTTAACTATATTATGAAATATCTCGACTGCTTAAATATGTGTAAGTAAATGCATTTTATACCTTTATAGATCATGTTAGATGATCTATAATTGGCAATGGGCAAAGCAGCCTAACATTAGTGTAATCTATTAATTACGCATAAATCCTGTCTTTTTAGTTAAGTAGCCTACCAGATATGGGTATCATGCCATAAACTATGGCTTTGTATTTAACAAAGTATTTAAAATACACTTTGTATTTAAAATAAATAATAATAAAAAAACTGTAAGTTACTAATTATAACTTTCATTGTACAGAAATAGAGCAAAGAACATTTACATTATCAAAAATAATTATCATTGATTTAAGTCTATACTTTAAGTCTAGATTTAAGTCTCCCATTATAATTACTGAAGCTGTTTACACTGTGAAATGAATATCTTACTTAGGGTGCGTTAGGGTGGTCCAGACCCAAAAAAAAGATACATTTAGTCCTGGTCCGCTTAGTGTTCACACTGGCATTTTTGATAGCAAACCTAAACATAAGTTCACAACCTGATTGGTCAGGTTGAATGACGTATATTTCATGACGGAACTTACCCAACACCCCAAACAATAGGTGTGTTCGGCTTAAAGTGGCGCGGTGCAGACCGATCGGTGTATGAAATCAAAGTACCCATTCACCGATCGGTCTGCACAGCGCCGCTTTGAAGCCTGAGACACACTGCATGATTTTTGGCTGTCCCAGACGAAAGATTGGCATTGTGAAACAATCGTGGCTTCTAATTGGTGCTCCTATGTGGTGCAGTGAGAGAGATTCAAAGAAGACTGTTGTCTTGTAAACAAAGATGGCCTATGATAGTTTTCTGACAGTGTCAGAAATTCAGCATGATCATCACACAGTGTGTTGCTACTACGACCCATGTTTACTGACCAGCCAATAAAAATACAACATAAAATCAACGCAACATGACGCTAAAACATAAAACTGCTTACCTCAAGCTCTTATCCTTTCCTCTTTCGCCGTTTCTACTTTTTTTCAGCACACATAAAAACTCCAACTGCCAAAGTGTGATTCATCATGCTCTTTTTGTTTACCACTAGCACATGCTGATGACATTTTATTCTTCTATATAGTAATAAGTTTATTAGATCCATGTCACACAATGTGATCTGAATCAGAATCAGAAAGAGCTTTATTGCCAGGTATGTTTACACATACAAGGAATTTGTTTTAGTGACAGAAGCTTCCACAGTGCGACAGTATGACATTGACAAGCCAAGACACAGATAAATATACAAAATAGACAATTTTGTATGTACATGTATGTTTGGTGCAAATTCGAAATGTAAATAAGTATGTGTGTTAAGTAAATAAATGTATAAAAGTGTTGTGTGTTCCACGTTTATTGTCAGGTGTTCATGAGATGGATTGCCTGAGGGAAGAAACTGTTCCTGTGCCTGGCTGTTCTGGTGCTCAGAGCTCTGTAGCGTCGACCAGACGGCAACAGTTCAAAGAGGGAGTGTGCTGGATGTGAGGGGTCCAGAAAGATTTTGCCAGCCCTTTTGCTCACTCTGGATGAGTGCAGTTCTAGGAGAGTAGGGAGGGTTGTACCAGTGATTCACTCAGCAGTCCGGACTATCCGTTTTCTGAGGTCAGTTTTGGTTGCTGAGCTGAACCAGACAGTTACTGAAGTGCAGAGGATGGATTCAATGATGGCTAAGTACTGTAGAACTGTTTCAGCAGATCCTGTGGCAGGATGAATTTCCTCAGCTGGTGAAGAAAATATAGCATCTGCTGGACTTTTTTAACAATGGAGTCAATGTGAATGTCCCACTTCATGTCCTGAGAGATGGTGGTGCCCAGGAACCTGAATGTCTCCACTGTCGTTACAGTGCTGTCCATGATGGTGAGTAGGGGAAGTGCAGGGGGGTTTCTCATGAAGTCCATGATCATCTCCATTGTTTTGAGCGTGTTCAGCTTCAGGTTGTTATAACTGCATCAGATAGCCAGCTCTTTAACCTCCTGTCTGTAAGCAGACTCATCACCATCCTGAATGAGGCCAATAAGTGCTGTGTCATCTGCGAACTTCAGGAGCTTAACAGAGGAATCTTTAGAGGTGCAGTCGTTGATGTACAGGGAGAAGAGCAGTGGGGAGAGAACACAACCCTGAGGGGCGCCAGTGCTGATCGTACTAGCTGCTGCTTGTCTGTCAGGAAGCTGGTGATCCACTGACAGACGGAGGTGGGCATGGAGAGCTGAGTTAATTTGAACAGGAGGAGGTTTGGGATGATAGTTTGCTGCAATGATCTTATAGGATTGCTAAAATCGTGCAGTCTGTAAAAGGCTTAAGTCAAATACACCTAATGCTGTCTGCTGGACTAAGCATGCTCATTGTTGCGTGTACATATGATTTTATTTTTACCACCTGAGAACTCAAGAAGAGCTCATAAAACGCACTTTACCTCCTCGTTGCTCCACGTTTGTCCTCTGCTCATTTTGTTTTGGATACACTGCTCGTTTTGCATTGTCAAATCATGTCGCATAGCATCGCATCTTGTCATTACATTCTGTTTTTGGTTCGTTTAGAAATATTTGGTCCGTGTTGCGTTCATTTTTCATTTGAACTGCACCAGAGTTCGTTTGGAAGCGGAACGAGACCCATCTTTTTAGCGGTCTTGGTCCACTTGTTTGGTGCACACCAGGGTTCACTTACTCAAATGAATCACAATAACAGAGCAATCGCACCAGTTTGTTTTAATCAAACCAAACATGACAAATGTGAACACACCCTTACATCACACATACATCTGCACACATGTGCCACAATGAACAATCTAATCACAACAGTGTGATCGTCTCAAAAAAAAAATATATATATATATATATATATATATATATATATATATATATACACTACACACACACACACACACACATATTATATATATATATATATTTTTTTTTTTTTTATTAATTTTTTTTTTTTTTTTTGTTATTTTATTTATGTATTTTTTTTGTCTTTTGGAAGCTCCATTCAAATCCACTTGGCTCAAAAATCTGAGAGGGCACGTGACAGTTTTTGAATGGGCACGACGCCTCTGCTTTCTGGTTCTGTGTTTGAGAGACGTGTTTGTAAATTCCCAAATAATAAAAATGTCCACTAGGTGTCAGCCTCATAAAGGCACAGGGAGTTGGTGCTAAATGGACTGCTAGCACAACCAAAGAGTCAAGTTTTGACTGGTTAGCATGGTATTCTAACGAAATACTTTTTTGCAAGCAACATATGGCTATAAATATTTGCCCACCCTTAATGTCCAAATAACAAGACAGCAAATGGTGAAGAGAACTTGGTAATTATTACATTAGAATGAATTACAATTGTCAGGGGTGCCGCTATGGTTTCTGGGCCCCCTGAACAGCATATTCACTTGGGCCCCACGTTCCCAGGCAGGGGGAGTGCGGGAGTTGTCGCGTTCCGGGCGTAGAAATGGCGTTCTGCATCATTTAATATTTTAAAAAAATGCTTTTAACCCAGTTGTACCAAATAAATTAGTCTAATTCCATTAAATGGCAAAGAGCAGCATGGATATTCTGCTAAATATACTGCAGATACATAAGAGTAACAGACAGAACATTTGTTTATTTTTGTGCATTTTTCAATGAAATTCACTACAATACAGTGGTAGGGCAGATCAGGGGAGTCTAGTCCGGCTCTGGGAGGACCAATATCCTGCAGAGTTCAGCTCAAAACCTAATTAAACACACCTGAAGCAGCCATTCAGTGTCCACAGCATCACTAGAAACTTTCAGACAGGTGTGCTGGGGCAAGCTGGAGCAAAACTCTGTAGAAGATTGTCCCTCTAGGAGCAGGATTGGACACCCCTGTAACACAACTAGAACATTTCATTCCCAGATACTCACTGATTAACCAACAAAGTGTGATGCATTGCTGGAGAAACTAGCTATGGCAAATGGCTGCTTATTCACATGACACAACAGTGACTGAATTTACGGTTACCTCTCAAAAAGCAGCCTTTTGTTTCAGTGGTTTGTAGGTGCACATATTTTGGTGTGCGGTCTACAACTGGAGCTGTCTGCAGAAATGTGTTTTACAGCATGTTCCATTTAGTCAAGGGATAATCAGTCTTTCTTTTCAGATTCAAATGAAACCAATCTACCTTTTTATGTAATTGACTTTAAAAAGTTATGACCAGAAGAATAGTTTACCTAAAATAAATGTCATAATGTTCCCATCGTCATTGTCACTGCAAACCAGCACAACAAGGTAGTGACTAACTATTCATGTTAAATTAATGTAATACTGTTTTATGAACTAAATAACAGGACCTGAAAAGGGTGCAGGATTATTTTGCACACAATTATAAACATTCCCAAAAGTTCCCGTTATGGTTGCGTGGGAGTGAGATAAAGTGCACAACGACGAAGACAGTTCAAACAGACCTTTTAATTGTAATCCACAGAAGAACAGGTATTCCAACACACAGTATCCATAAACAAACATAACATCATCAATAACCAACAAGGGATTGAACTAAAGAGGGAGCTTAAATAATGAGACTAATGAGAGGCAGACGGGTGAAGGTGATTAACAACTAAGGGAACACATGAGGAACTGATTGAAACTAAATGGGGCAGGAGAGAGAGAACTGAATAAAACACAACAAAAGGTCCATAACTGTGACAGCACTTCCCCCTCCCCGAAGGCGTGACCTCGCGCCATAGCAGGATGCAAAAGGAGGGAGGGGTTTGGGTGGAGGATGAGGGGCAGGCGAAGGGCTGGCAGGCAGATGACCAAGGAGGCGATGACGGAGGGAGGAGCCACAGAGAAGACAGGAGGAGCCAGGAGCAGGAGGAGCCAGGAAGGACCTAGATTGCAGCCAGAAAGGCAGCCCACGGTGGAGCCAGTGGAGGGAGGAGCCATGGTGGAGGAAGGGCTGATGACTCCAGAGGGCCAACTGACAGAGGCGGAACAGGTGGTAAGGGAGCCCAGGATAGAGAGCCAATGAGCCAAGGAGACGCTGAGGATCGGGAGGAACATGGTGAAGCCGAAAGCTCTGGCGACCGCGGTGTAGGCGGGGATCCGGAAGGCCGCTGATTATCCACCCGCCCCCTGTCTGCACCTATATTTTTCTCTGATTAGGATAACCACACCCGACCCGCACCCGATCATCACATTATAGTTATTCTAATTCTTAGATATTGCATTCCTCCACCCTCTTACACACATGTACACAATAATATACTTATTTGTAATAGTTTTTTTTTTTTTTTTTGTTAACATAATTACACAAGACAGATATGTCACATCATGGCAATTTATTGAATTCACAATATTCAACTATAGGCAATGTGAGTAAATTAATAGGTTTCTTATTTCTTTCAAGAAAAGATGAATAAAGATGACTTTTATTTTATTGACAAAAACAGAATATGAATAAAATGCAGAAAAAAAGGAAAAAAAGAAAACATTCCAATGAATAAATACATTTATACACAAGTATTAATTGAACATAACATAAATCAAAACTTACACCGCACAAATGAATTGTTCTATGAACTATGTACACATCAACAGATGGTGACCCCCACATCATCTTACTGCCAGCTGAACAGAGCTGTGCCAATCCTGCAGCTGTATTTTGATGAGGCAGTTGACCTCCGTAATGACCTCCATCTTTCTCGCCAGTCCATCTTGTCCCTCACTGCTGCAGTTAGGCTGGATTCCGACCATGGGTGGGAAAGAGACATTGAGGTGCTGCTGTTCCTCTTCTGGCTTGGTCATGCGGCGTCCTTCAGGGTGGTGTCTCGGACCTTCGATATCCCCAAGTCCTCTGTGCATGTTATTGTGCACAGAGTGAGCTCTGCAATCATCAGGATTTTGAGGACGGTGATTGCTTTCCCAACCGGTGATGACCTGGTGGCGGTAGGAGAAGGTTTTACCCAGCTGGCAGGGTCACCAACTTTCAGCTCAACAGTTGGTGCAAATGACGGCTGTCACATCTGTCTTAAACCTCTAGCAACTACCGTACAGTGTTATCTGAACAGGAAGCTGTTTCACTCCATTCAGCTACAGGCCATCACCGACCACCATGGGAAATTTATTGACATCTTTGTGGGATATCCTGGGTCCATGCACGATGCCAGGGTGCTGAGGAACAGCCCTGTCTATACTGGCAGGCTTTATCCACCTGCAGACAAGTGCATCCTCGGGGATGGTGGCTATCCTTGCCTGAGTGCACCCATCTGCCTCATCACCCCATACAGGGAGCCTGTACAGAACCCTTTACAGGCTCACTTTAACAGCAAGTACTCTCGTGCCCGGAATGTCGTCGAGAGATCTTTCGGGATGATGAAAACATGCTGCCGCTCTGTTTTCTTTAAGGCCATGGAAGTGAGCCCTGCCTTCGTGCCTGAGGTAACTGCATGTTGCGCTGTGCTCCATAATATCGCTCTTCAAAATGGGGACATCGTTGAGCCAGAGGTTGGGGAGAATAATGATGATGCCCCCCCTGAAGCCCAGAACCCCGAAACAAGATCAGGAGCACATGTGCAGGACAATCTGGCTGCTGCTGTACCTGCTCCAGACATTTGTGTTCCTGCTCTCCATGACCATGACTACCTGTGAAACATTTAACAGGTTAATACTTTTGCCTAAAGCATTGCGTTATGTTATTTTATTATAGCTTTGTTGTATTTTTTTTTTTTCTTGTTTTAAAAGGTGCAAGGTGTCAATAAATATTCTTTCCTCTATAAAGGCATGCATTTTCTTTTTTTGTGGGGGAGGGGGTTGTACCATTTCTGAGCCAGGGGCCTTTATTAACCCCCTGGATCCGTATAGACTACTTTTATGGTATCATTCTTTTAAGATACCATTCACCATTATAAAGCTTGTAAGAGCCAGGATATTTTTTTATTATAACTCTGATTGTGGTAGGCTGAAAAAAGAAAATCATATACACTTAGGATGGCTTGAGGGTTGTGGGAATTTTTTTGGGGGGTGAACTATCCCTTTAACATTTCAAGCGTGAAAACAGTTTGGAATCCGTTGTGAACACATGATGAAAGCAGGGGTTTGTAACTGTTGTTCCAGGTCGTGTATCATAGTGTTAAACCAGTGGCTCTCAAACAGCAGCTGGAAAACATCAGCATTGCGTCTGAGAAAGCTGAAGGACCTAATCCAGGAGATGGAGGAGAGGGAGGCTGAGAGAGCAAAAAGCAACAGAGAGGGAGGAGAGACGATGGCCTGCACCTGTACTAATCAAACACATCTGAAAAATTGAATCAAGTTATTTTAGGATTACTTCAAAATTACAGACAGGTGTGTTTGATCACAGTTGAAACTAAGGACCTGACTTAGGTGTCCCTGAGCTGTTTACATTCTATATACATTTAGTAGTGAGATAATAAAAAAAAAATAAAGCTGTTTGTGTTTGAAGTCTTTCAACAATCATGATCAGACAATGATCAATTAAATGAACTTATATCAACCTCTTAAGAAAACATCAGAAAATATGTTAAATGTCTATAAATTACTTTGAATGCTTACAAATACATCTGAATCTGAAATATTTATATTTAATTATTAAAATTATATGTTAAATGTAAATGTGTGATTGATTTGAGGATGCTTTCCATAAATTATAAAGAAACTTTATTTTTTGGCAATAAGCTCAAGCAGGGCAAGATATCGTTCATCTCTTTCCCTGGTCTCCCTCTCTCTCCTTTCCTCTCTCTCAACTGCTTCTCGATGCCTTCTTTCTTCTGTTTCTCTGGCTTCTCGTTCCCGTCTGTCCTCTCGCTCTTGTCTTTCTCTTTCTCTTTGTTCCTTCTTCTCCTCCATTTCCTGCCATCTTCTTTCCTCCCTCTCTGTTGCTTCTCGCTCTCTCGCAGCCTCCCTCTCCTCCATCTCCCGGATTAGGTCCTCCAGATTTTTTCTTTTTTTTTCTTTCTGGCTCTGGGCTCGCTGAAGATGAGGAGGCCACAGCAACATCCGGGCCAGATGAGGCAATAAGGGCAGGTGGAGTGATGGAGGGTCTGCCCCCAGTTGCCTCATCCATTGCAGCATACCACTTACAGGATGCTGCTGTGGGCTCTCCATCCTCAGTGCTCACCCCTGTCTGCAGACATTTCAGATCCTACAGAAATGTTCAGAATACAAAGGCACTCATTTTAATTACACAATTTAAATAGTCATTAAATGTTGCATTAGTAGTAACAAAGTCATTATACTTTATATTTCTGTTTAAGGTTTCCCCATTTTTTTTTTTTTTTTTTTTACAGATGTGGCCACTACTTTGCCTTGCAGGCCCTGCTCCACCAAAAAAGCTCTGCAACAAGTGATCAGAAATCTGAAATCAAATACTGCTGTAATAAATCTGGTTAAAATGACAAGATTATAACAACAAATGTGTGTTTTTTTAATAATTATTTTCTATAGTATACTTACCAAAGCCTTTGATTGCAGCATTCCTCTTTAGATCTGTCATTTAGGCCTATGTAATATATATATATATATATATATATATATATATATATATATATATATATATATATATATATATATATATATATATATATATATATATATATATATATATATATAATATATATATATATATATATATATATATATATATATATATATATATATACATAAATATATATATACGTATATATATATATATATATATATATATATATACATATATATATATATATATATATATATATATATATATACATATACATATACATATATATATATACATATAAAAATGTTGATGTGTGTATTTTTTTTTTGATAGCTGATTTGTTATCTTGCTTTTCATCCAACACAAATGATCATAAATTTGTCAGTGCATATAATCATAGACAAATAAAATCTAAAATTTATCTTCAGTTGTGTAAATCTGTTTATTTAAATTGGTAAAATGAGCATTTATGTGTTTAATGCGAAGTGCTGACAAAAGCTTAGGCCAAATTGATGACATTATAGCACACATACAACACCCACAGGTCTATCTGATGTGTTTTCATCTGGAAGATGTATTTTTTTTAAGAGTTTCATCTGCCATACTGTTTGTAAAATGTCCTCTGTCAAATATTAAACGCACATTTAGGAAACGTCTATGTTGCATATGGTTTAGGAAACGTCTTTGTTGCAAAGAGTGCATTCACAATTTTTTTTTTTTTTTTTTTTTATCAAATGCTTATCAGATGTTTGTACACAGTTAAAGCAATGGTAACACCAGTGACAGTAACACCAGTGACAATGTTCATGAAAAATGCATTTTACAAAATGTCTGCTGCAAGGTATCAAACCACATGTTGTCAATCATGGTATACTCAATAAATTAATTAGTTTAAACCATTTGTATTATAGTTTTTTTACACTTCCCTAACAATAAATAGATCATACCAGTGACGTCAACTAAAAGCTTCATATGAAATCATGAGATAAATGAGAACATTTCTGATAACTGAAAAGAAACAGTGTACTAAACATGAGCCTTTTTTCATAGATCTTCAGGAACTTGGAAGGAGGAAGTCGAGTGATGTCATCAGTGTGATTTTTTTTATTCCAAAATAAAAGATTTTTGTTAAGTGGTAACACCAGTGACACAACTCCAGGGGACCACTGTTTTCATTATATATATTTATAATATTTATTTGTCATTTAGTTTTTTTGTTTTATCCCATTTACATCATATATTTGATAGTTATGAATAGACTTTTGTATTTTAAATGGTAGAAAATCCTGTTTTTGACCTCAAAATAAAGCACTTGACCTCTGTACATGGCTGTGGGGACAAGCAGTTTTGTGGTACTTGGAATTTTATATAATTAATAATAAATATATATATATATATATATATATATATATATATATATATATATATATATATATATATATATATATATATATATATATTATGCCACATTGATGGCTCAGGAAGATGTAATTGTTCAAATAACATATTGTTTCATTTTAAAACATAAAAAAATTGTAACCCTAATGTGTATTTCAATTGTAATATTTCTGTAAAGTCTAGGGACAGAAAAGTGGACATTTCTGTAGAATGACCCTACACTGTTCTAAACATTAATATTTTATGTGCAACAACAACAGCATGCTGTCTCAGTGGCCTTACACATGATTTTAAATCTATTTTTTCCAAACTTTATGATTTAAATGGGGATGATTGTACTGAGAATAACTTTCATCTTTTCTTCAACTGAATACTGTTTCCGTGCTATTTTGATGTATTTTAAAGAGTTGGCAGTCAAAATTAAAACTGCTGGATGATAGATATTCGTCATTCTTTATGACAAACAAGATAATGTGAATTACAGAATGCACAATGTTTTTTTTTTTTTTAATTTATAAATTGCAGTGTACAGTGCTTATTATGAGGGGGTAGAATCCACAGCTCAGTACTCACTACTCAATACTCACGAGTACTTTTAAATAGGCTACTCTTTTCTCTTTTACTCTTACTCAAGTAGTTTTTGGACAAGTACTTTTACTCTACTCACACTACATTTTTTGGAAGGTAATGCTACTTTTACTTGAGTATATTTTTTCAGTACTCTTTCCACCACTGCCAATTAAAAAAAAACATGGTCACGTTTACCATAATAAACCGTTTCATTTTCGTAAGGGTTGTGTTAATTACGAGGAAAGTAAAAAAGTCATTAAATTCGAGGAAAGTAGAAAATAACACATTTTAAGTGCACACTTTACGAGTACTTGTCTTCTTCCAGTAATCAACTGCCTATAGCGGCCACCCAGAACACTTCAACACCTTAGCAACACATGAGTTTGGTCACTCTCATAAACAGAAAATGAATTGACAACTGCAACCTATAGCCTACTTTAAAGCATGCTTTATTAGCTTTGTTCTTTATTCATACTCACTGCATGTCACTGTAAGGCTATTTCCACCAAATGAATTATTATTTGTAAGTAACTGATTTTAGGAAACACTTTACAGCTGACCAGCAGATACTGCATATGGTTAATAAATCATGTCATTAATTACTCACCCTCACGTTGTTCCAAGCCCGTAAGACCTTTGTTCATCTTCGGGACACAAATTAAGATATTTTTGATGAGATTCGAGAGCTCTTTGACCCTCCCATAGACAGCAAAGGTACTACCATGAACAAGGCACAGAAACGTAGAAAGGACATTGGTAAAACAGTCCATGTGACATCAGTAGTTCAACCATAATTTTACAAAGCTACGAGAATACTTTTTGTGCACAAAGAAAACAAAAATAATGACTTTATTCAACAATTCTTCTCCTCCTCATCCAGTCTGCTGTGACGAGCCTCCATTTTGGAGAGTATCACAACACATGCGCGCACTTCTGCTTTGTGTAAACAACACATGCGCATGCTGACGCATGTCCTTATTGACGTAAGCAGCAATGAATGCATTGTTTAATGTTTTAAACACAACCTCCATGACTACTGATGATAGATGGCTGTTTTTTTTTTCTTGAATCCATGGAAAGAAGCAGCAGACACTGGAAATATAATGTACTGTATGGTTTACTTGTTTCAACATTTGAACAGGATCTGTTGTCAGCAATGGCACAAAGGTGTGTTACTGTTCAAGACTCTGTCTTTTGATCAATGTGCTCAATAATGTGTCTTTGACCTTCACTGTGTATATTTTTTATTATACTGTGTTGTAAATAAAATACAAATAATCCTCCATTATTTTACTCTCCTCACATTCTTTGTTACCTGCCTCAGTAACATTACTCACTGATGGCTCATTATGAGAGGTCCTTTGTCTCTCAGGTGCGAATCACTAAATATTCATGGCCATTGTCACTCCCACGCATTCGTCTTTCTAACATAAATCATGCCTTATAAAAGTTAAATCAATATATTGTTTTCTGTGAATGAGTGAGCAGGATAATTTTGACATCATTTTGTAGCAAAAACTCTAGTCTACCACATCCAGTTCTCAAGTCTAGTGAGATGTGTTTTATGGCCTTATTTCAGTGACTTAAAAAATTTAGTTTTTCACTAACCACGCATAAAAAATCACAAATATGTACATTCATGCTGCACACATATTATTGTAGCCCAGTTTGTGCTGAATACAGTGTTATCAGATTTTAGCCATTAATATGTTTTTAAGATACTGATAAAAACACAACTGTCAGGGCATGTCAAAACTTCTTCAGGGCCCCAAAACCCCCTCAGAACACAGAGGGTTAATGGTCAGTTTTCTGTGACTGGTGTTCAGCATGAAGCCTGGATTTGTATTCTTGTGACGTGTCCCATGTGCTAACCTCTCTTCGGGAGTTGTTGAACAAGGGCCGTATGCATTCCACACTCAAAGATTATGTGGCAGCCATCATGGCAAATCATTCCCTCATGACTGGCCGATCAATCAGCAGAAGCGACCTGGTTGCTAAGTTTCTTAGGGGAGCTCAGAGACTGAACCCGCCTCGCCCTAGGACTGTGCTGACATGGGACTTGTCTATAGTCTTAAGGGCCCTTAAGAGCCCTCCATCTGATTCACTTCAAACGGCTGATCTGCAGCCTGTGTCACTCAAAACCACTCTCCTGCACTTTCTGTCTTGGGCCTAACGACTGTAAAGTTGTTCTCCAACCATGAAGCGCTCAGAGCCCAGGTTATTTCCCTGATAGCTCTCCCTACGACAGATGGCGAGCAGGGTCCCAAATTACTGTGTCCTGTTAGGGCACTTAAAGTGTGTGTTGAGCACTCTGGATTGTTCAGACAAGCAGAGCAGCTCTTTGTGTGCTTTGGAGGCTGCTCAAAAGGGCTGCCAGTCACAAAGCAGAGATTATCTCGCTGAATAGTAGATGCTATGCTGCAGTTGGCTTGCAATGCCCTATAGGTGTGAAAGCCCATTCTACCAGAGGAATGGCCTCCTCCTGGGCATGGTCCAGTAGGATCTCTATCAGGGAGATTTGTGTGGCTGCCGGCTGGTCATCGCCGTCATAACTTCATTAGATTTTACAATTTGGACGTCCCTGCCCTGCAGGCGTGGATCTTTTCTGCTTAAACTACCTGCTCCCCCTTGGGTGGAAGGGCCACCTTAAGTAGACCTCAGATTATGGCTCAGGTCCCTTCTGTAGCTCAGGCTTACTGGGCCCTCTAGTGAGTGCTCCTGAGTTGGGCTTGTAAAGCAGGCTTAGTTCTGCATCTGCTCATAGCACAGCACTGCTGAATGTGTTCCCCATAAGCATCAAAGCTGACACAATGGGAGTTCCTGTTCGTTAGGTTCCTTATCTCAGGGAACCGAGGTTACGTTAGTATCCAGAGAGTTTTTTTTTTTCCTGATATCAGTCCTGTTAAACAAGATAAATGTAGTCATTTCTTAGCAGCCCTGTGACAGATGGTACATGAACTCAAATGCATAATATATACACATCCATAAATTCTGATATTATGAGCTAAATACTGAAGCTGAAAACCAGAGTGCTGAAGACTTCCAAGTTTTTTTTTAATAGTGTGTTAATATGTTGCACAATATGAATTAAAAGGAAAGAATAGTGCACATACACAGATTAAGAAATTAATACATCGTTCTATCATGTTTTATATGCACTGGGGTCCAAAAGTATGCAACCACTAGTGAAAATGTTTTTATTAAGCATTTTTCCTCAATTATGTATTTTTTCTCATTACAAAATATGTTGTTATCATGAGTAAAATTATATTTGAACATGCACATGAATTTCTCATTATCTCTTCTTTGCTTCGATGTTAGCAGCACCGGAGCTGATGTGAATAAACCCCAGATTTTCAGTGTGGTCTCAGATTTCTAGACCCAATCGATGTTATAGCCACAGCTGTATAAATAAATCTTTACAGTAACTTACATTGTAGGAACTCCTCTCTGGTCTTGGGTTCAGGGGAGAAAATGATCTTGATGCATTTCACTAAGGAAACCATTAGATGTTTTCAGTTTAAAAACAATTAATCCCTATTCATCCCATGTGCACTGCACAGTTTTTAAATTATGGATATTAGATTACACACTGATGAGCCAAACCATTATGACCACCTGTATAATATGCCATTGGTTCTCCTTGTGCTGCCAAAACAGCACTGACCTGCTGAGTCATGGACTCTACAAGACCTCTGAAGATGTCCTGTGGTATCTGGTTCTAAGACATTAGCAGTAGATCCTTTATACAGTATCTTAAGTTGTGAGGTAGAGCAGTGGTTTGGACTGGTTGGTCCAGCAAGCACCTTAAGATGATCAACAGTATTTACTTCACCTATGAATGGTCATAATGTTTTGGCTCATCAATGTATTTATGACTCATTTCCAAGAGCAAATAAATATTCTCTTTTTTACGTTTATCAGATATAATTTCTATTTTCTTTTTGCAGAAATCCTCAAGCTCCTTTTTTCAGTAGAGAGACGTATTTTCTCACTTCATCAAAAGTCAGCTGAGAACTGACAGTCACATGCTGTGCTTTGCTATCATCTGTAGATTCCCATAGTGGACCAGACAGAGACTGCAAACTCTACAGACACACAAAGACACAGACAAAATCATCAGAATAAAGACAAACACACACAAACTGAAGAAATGAACAGAAATTAGGAGTCTTTCTCTCTGTTCCCTGAGATCATCACCTGATATTTACTCTGAAAATTTCACCCTCATGAAAAATGCAACATCTGTTCATAATAATGGTGAAATTATAAACAATAATTGATCAAAATGTCAGCAAATATACTGAAAGTGTCCTATCAGATATTACTGTGGTGTTCTTCTAGATCTGTGTTACCTGCAGGAACTGGATGTGATCCTGTGTGTGTGAAAGCTGCTCCAGCTCAGCGTCTCTCCTCCTCAGATCATTGATCTCCTGCTCCAGTCGCTCCAGTCGTCCTTCAGCTCGACTCACTGCTTGCTTTTCCTGATCTCTGATCAGCCGTATCAGCTCAGAGCGGCTTCTCTCAATGGAGCAGATGAGCTCAGTAAAGATCCTCTCACTGTCCTCCACTGCTGTCTGTGCAGAGCGCTGTTAGGACACACAGTGATTCAGGCTTCAGGGAGTCTGAACTGAGACTGAGACAAACTTCTCTTCTTCTCCAGACTCACCTTATGAGACTCCACAGCCTCTCTCAGCTGCTGAAGATCTTTCTCTCTCTGCTGGATTCTCTGCTGGAGCGTCTTCTGCGTCTCCTTCAACTCTCTCTGTTGAGGAAAAAAAAATGTTTAAAAATGTTACATTAAATACAGTATACAACTAAATTATTATATAAAGGTTTTGTGAATCTGTTATTGGTGGAGTGGATCAGAGGCTATAAAATCTTTTTTTTGGAATGTTAGCTTAAAAGTGGTTATGAAATGCAAACTCAAAATGTCTTTTGATATTTGTTTATATAAGAGGTTACTCCACCATAACATATTGCACATTTCATATCTCAAATTTAACTCCTCAGTTTAAAATATGAGGTGTTTGTTTTCTACTTGTTTTCTATTTTGTTTTTTAATTCCGTGCCAGAAACGGGCCTCCATATTTATGTCAGCATGCTAGTACTAATATAATGTATACTCGTACTAATACTGATGTAATTGGATAAAATAGTTGATTATTATTAAAAACCCTTTCTGTGATACAAGCATTGATCACTCGGTTAAGGTTTATTATTAAATATGACAATTTATTGTTGTTAAAGAAAAATAACACTGTTACCTCTTTATTATTTTCTCATAAAGAACACTATAATAAACACTATAATTTAAGCATAAGGTTCATTTCTCATCAATCCTCACCCCTTTCTCTTTCCTCTGTAATGCAGTTGAGACAATGTCATGGTTTCTGTGTTCATCCACCGCACACAGCAAGCAAATACATTTCTGATCAGTGCGACAAAAAACCTCTAGAAGCTTGTTGTGTTTCTGGCAGATCATCTCCTGCAGTCGTCCAGTGGCCTCGATCACTTTGTGTTGTTTACCAGGGTGAAACTCCTCATGACGCTCAAAATGAGTCTGACAGTAAGATTCCTGACACATCAGACAGGACTTGACGGCTTTGTATTTTCTTCCAGTACAGACGTCACACTGCACATCTCCAGCTCCAGCAGGAGCCGCACTTTGAAGTTTGGTCTTCTTCAGTTTCTCCACCATTTCAGCAAACACCACGTTCTTAAATAAAGCAGGTCTTGGACTGAAGGTCTGTCTGCACTGAGGGCAGCTGTAGACTCCCTTCTCATCCTCCTCATTCCAGCAGTCTGTAATGCAGCTCATACAGTAACTGTGTCCACACTAGAGGCTGACATTGCTTTGGTGTGGCTGGTTAAGTGAATGACGCAGTCCAGGACGGACAGATTGTTAACGGCTGGTCTATGTGGTAATAGACTTGGGCAGGACATCCAAACGCTCACCTATCATTCATCGACCTCAAATATGGCTTTTCATCTAAAAGATGTATGTAGTAGCAACTTTACATGGCCACTCAATATGATGTTATCCTAGAGAAATGTGCGCTATTGAAGTGTTTGTGTGAAGAGTAGAAGCTGAATAGCGCGCTCGCTGGAGGACAGGCGCCGGTGCGCTCACTTGCTCTTAAAATCTCCGTAATTTTTGGTCATACAGATAAAAGTAGCCTAATACACATAGCCGCGGGAACATATTTTATCTAGGGGGTGCTGGGGGGCGGGGTTTGATGTGGCAGGGCGGGGCCACGGTGGGGGATTTTTGACAAAATCATATAAACAGCCCAAACTCTTATAGATTAACATACAAATGAATACAGAGTTATATGCGAACCAATATATATTTGTGCTTTTGTGATTTTAGTTCAATAATTTTTTCTTTAATATTTCTATTATTTAAGAGGATTTTACTAAATATTAACATCGCTGATTTGCAAAAGTTTTGGTCAATGCACTTTATCGAATTCTCTCATCAGAAACAACAATGTGCAGATGTAACCTACCTACGTGGGATGGAAGAGATTAATTCATCATACACTGCAGACAACATCACTGATTATAGTTTACAGCTTTTTTAGAGTGCTTACACTCACGCTTCAGTAATATTCTTTGATAATGTAAATGTTCTTTCTTCGCTGTATAATTCGTTGTTTCAATAATAGTGGACATGCGTGTTATAATTAAAATTAAAATGTCTTTTTATTAAACGTGATCAGGTTAAATTCAAATTCAGTCTTATTAAAATATTTTGTCATAACATGGATAGCCTGCTTGCCTAAAACGTTATGATGTGCGTAGTTAATAGAACATTAGGCTACAGATTAGACTACAGTGGTTTGAGCGCGTTTGACCAGAGACTATAGCGCAATTAAAGAGCAGTGCTTATTGACGGTGGCCGTCTTGAGAAGCAAGAAAGCTTCGGAAAACAGCTCCTAAAAAGGATGAGGACGTGAATGGTTTTTACAAGTCGGAATGTAAAATTACGGTAATATCGCGTGAACATTCACATGAAATTCTGTCAGTGTGAGGGGGAGATGTAGGGCGCGCAAGAAAAATACAACTGCACTAGGCAATAGTTTAATAAATAATCACAGAAATTAAGTGTCTTGGGGATGATCGAGGGGCAAAAGGACAATCTCAGACCGGGCCCTGCGGCGGGGGGTGCTGCAGCACCCTCAGCACCCCTAGCTCCCGCAGCCATGCTAATACCCACGTAGCAAACGGACTTGGCCCAAATGTGGCCTCAAGCTGGCACTGCTGGCCTCCTGTCGGCAATGGCATGTACCCATTCAGCCAGAGCTGGGTCATGTGTGGCAATGATGGCATGGCGTGGATCACGGCAAACAATATGAGGGCCGATTGTTGGTGGGAGGAGTGTGGCCCAGATCAGGCAGTGACCTGACAGCATATTATGAGACCCATGAAAAACAAGATAAATAAAATATGATAAAATGATCACAGAAATTTTAATTCAGTGTAGTATTGTTTAAATTTAATCTTTGAAATAGCAAGTCAAAACAGCAACATAGTGTTGACCCAGATCAGGCCCACATCTGGCCCCTGTGAAATCCATGCGGGTCAGATGTGGGCTGGATCTGGGCCAACACTGCTTGCTGTCAACATGATCATTACAAAATAAAGCAAATCAGAAAATCAGTCAACTGCATTAAACTGCACTTAATTATAATTTGATTATATATTATTATTCTCAGTACAAATAATCTTAGAATCTTTACATAAAGAGAGAGAGAGAGAGAGAGAGAGATCATTTAATCATTATCATGTTATATTTATTTGGTTTACCATGGGGCACATAATTTTATTAATATGCTGTCATGCACAAGCATTAAATAAAATGATCATAAAATTATTTTTTTTATTCAAATCCTCGGTATCCATGTGATGATTTGTGTGAGGAAAAGATCCAAATTCAAACCATTCATTGGCAATATGTATCTCTTTTCTCTATAGCTATAGTAATAATTAAAAAATTGCTGTTAAGCAGTTTTACAACAAGTTTTACGGCAGCGATATCAAACGCTCATTGGCTCTCGCCGGGTTCGTCATAGATTGCGACATGCCGTGTTTCCCGGTGATGCGTGTTTTGAATAAGAAACGCGTGCCCTCACGGAGTTGATCGGGATAGTATTTTCAGCGTTTAACAACTTAAATTATGCCCTGCTCCTCACACTAAACTATTATATCCCGCCAGAGAGGACCACGACTGCAACGCATCGTCATTTGGACTACTGTGGTACTGCTCTTTGACATTTCTGCAATAAATTATTGTGATTACGTGTCTAATGTCTGTCTGTTACGGTTTTCTTATAGACTGCTTACTTTATACACTCACTCTATTTTGGTTGAGTTGTTCTTCATAAAAAAAATAAATAAATAATAAAAAAAAACACATTTTCAATGTAATACGTTTTTTATTGCACAGTTACATGGCCTGTGAATTTTAAGGCTGGTTTTCTATTCAGTTTAATGTACTTTCTTGGCATAATGTGTGTGTACATTACCAAAACATTTCACAAAATGAATAATGGCGATTACAGTAAATGCAATAATATCAAATATAAGATTCTGTATTGGATCTGGGCTATATAAGGCTCAGGTGTGGCTCAGATTTGGGGATTCTGGTTTACTTAAGGCTGAGAATTGGCACCAATAATAAAACCTGTTTTGGCCCAGTTCAGGGCCAGTTAAGGGTGAATACTGGCTGAGATTCGGGCCGGTTATGGCCCACGTGTGGCCCTTGTCTTTAATCCGGTTCTGGGCCACTTCAGGGCCGTCATTCTTTGCGGTACTTGGGCCGAGGGAAAATTGATTGTCTGGCCCGGAGCTGGGCCAGAAAACATTTGCTATGTGGGTACAGCTTTCGAATCTGTAAAGACTCTACGTTTATTTGTGTGCACTCAGAATAACAACGAAACGTTGCGCATCTGTAAAGTAATTAAAGCAAACATGATGCGCTTTCTGCCATCTAGGTCTCTGTGAACTTGAGCAAGAAACTTCGAAACTCCGTTTATGAAAAATATATCTATAGAGAGTGAAATGTCTACTTTCAATTTTAAAAAATCAAGTAGAAAACGTGTGTGTTAGCATGGATGATTTACATTAAATTTAATGTGTCTGCAATGCACACTGTGCATTAAGCAGGCTTTCAGTTCAATATAATAACAAAAAAATTACATTTTGGATTTTTATTTTGGATTTGGATTTTTACTGTACAAAAAAAAAAAAAAAAAAGTGGGAGGGAATGGGAGTCATTCTTCCGGGATTGGAACGGGACGGGATTTTCCCCCAATTTTTCCGTGGGATTGGGACGGGACGAGATTTTTTTTTTTTTTTTTTTTTTTTTTTTTTTTTTTTTGTGGGAGTGGGACGGGAGAGGTTTGAAAATCCACTCCCGTGTCACCCTCTAGTCCACACTGGATGGTCACTGGATCCTTCAGGAGATCCAGACACACCGGACAGCTGAACTGCTCCATTGAAATACAGGATTCTGACATTTTCTTGCATGTGAGCACTGATATAAAGCTGCAGCAGGCTAACAGCACTTCAGTTTCAGTTTCTCTAAACTGATTCTTCCTGGTTCTGTGTTTGAGAGACGGGAAAAACAGGCGTGTCTGTAAATTCCCAAATAATACAAATGTCCACTAGGTGTCAGCCTCATACAGACACTGGGAGTTGGTGCTAAATGGACTGCTAGCACAACCGAAGAGTTTGGCTGGATAGCATGGTATTCTAACGAAATTTTATTTATTTTTTTTTTTTTTTGCAAGCAACATATGGCTTATAGGCCTATAGTATTATAAAATATTCCTGAATATACTGTTATTCACACATCACGTGTCTAATCGAAAAGCTCTTTTTATTCACCTTATTCCGCCCCGCCCACTTTTAATTCTTCGCTTTTCCGCATTTTGTCATCCGACTTCCGCTAAACTTATATGGCACATCCGGTAACAAGTTCAGTATTTGTAAGATTGTTTATAGTATTTGTAAGATTGTTTTTATTGTATATATTGTTTTATAAGATTGTGGCGAAATGGCAAAGAACGTTAATGCCGTAACGTTAAATATTATAAATTGGGAGCATGGTGAAAACTTCTTACGACGATCAGATGGTCTCAAATTGTCCCATCCATCGTCACTGTTAACGTGGGTAGACGACATGAAGAAGTGGCCAGAGGTAACCTATGGGGACATATTTAACTACTTCGTCCTATCAGAAGGAGTTGATGGAGCAGCAATGAAAAATTATAAAAGTACCGAGGCCTACCAATATTTACATAGTGGGAAAGTGGGTCGTGTACTGTCACACAGCGAGGGTGATTTCGTCTTTTTAAAAGCAAATGTGCACCCCAGCCAGTCGAGCAGTCCAGACCACTCGGCGTGGGTGCTAGTTAGTAAGCAGGGATCGGTGGAGACTACTGGATGTTCGTGCATCGCTGGTTTGGGAAGGTCGTGTAGCCACGCAGCCTCGATATTATGGAAGGTAAGACTATCACACACATCATTATTATTTATTATTCATGATAATATCTTGCAACGATTGTATTGTTAACATAAGTATGTTATAAATGTATAAACTTAAGTATATTAACGTGTCTTTGACTTACACAGCTGCTGACCTGAAGACCATCTGCAGACTAAGTATCTTGTCTAATCTCTTAATTGTACGGTGGAGTAAGGTAAGTGAACATTTATAAATTACATATTAGAAAAGGAGGAGGCTGGAACTTGGAAGTGAAAAACGCCTTATATTCAGGTGTGCATAATTATTAGGCAGATTTTCTTTTACAGATAAAATGAGCCAAAAAAAGTGTGTGTGTGTATATATTACTTATAAAAGATTAAATACAAAATTAATAGTTATTAAGATTGATGTGGTTTGGAATTGGTAAAATGTACTTGGGGAAAAAATATGATCAGAAAATCAACTTGCCTAGTAATTCTGCACACAGTGTATATGCAAAAGGTAAGATTTGGTAGGTGTACATTAAGTGTAACATTAAGTCTAATCATGCTATCACCTGATACAAGGAATAAGGTAGGTAAACATCAAGTGTAATAATAATGAATGATTTTGAAATAAGACAACTGAAAGTTTTGAAATTGCTTTTAAGTATACAAACTAGTGCTGGCCAGCGATTAACTGCATCCAAAATGAAAGTTTTTGTTTACATAATATATGTGTGTATATTGTGTATGTTTATTATGTATATATAAATACAGACACATGCATGTATATATTTCAGAAAAATGTCATGTTTATATATTAAATATATTTTTATATAATATAAATCATATGAATATAAATATATACATGGGATGGAAATATTTTCAAAATATATACTGTGTGTGTGTGTCTTTATATATACATAAAAATATACACAGTACACACACACATATAAACAAAAACTTTTATTTTGGATGCATTTAATCGCAATTAATCGTTGCCCAGCGCTAATACAATCTCATCAGTAAATATGTTTGGTCTCAGGTTGAAAATGCTGTGTCCAGTGGGCTCACTGGCATTGCCTGCACAGATGAGCAGCGGCTCTGGAATGTGGGGACCCAGAGGAACCTCTGCCCAAAGCGGCTAATGGACATCACCTTTTCCCACCACCGAGCTAATGATGTGCTGCAGATGCCAGAGGTAATGCCCAAAAATGTGCCTTTGCCTCCCACTCCTTCATTTTGCACCCAGGATGAGCTGAGAGAGGGTCTCAAGCATCTTCGACTGCCTGTGTCAAGCCTTCTGCACAAATGTCTGAGTGCTGCGCAGGGACAGGAGCCAGAACATCCTGCGTCCTCACCACATGCTGACCATGATGGCACCAACAACTGCCAGAGGTGTATGTTGTTTTATAACAGTTTCGTGGCCATTGATCCCAACAAATGTACAGCATTGGAGCGTGTAACCCTTGAGCAGAGTTCCTCTCACTTGTGGCATGACTCTCGTAAGGTTAGAATCACTGCGAGCACAGCAAAGAAGGTTCCCATTAGAGGCAACCCTCAGTCCTTTATCAGAGAGCACCTCTACCCCAGGTTCCATGGGAATGCAGCAACTCACCATGGCTTAGAAAGCGAGGCATCCGCTTTACAGTGGCTAGAGGGTTGTGGGTTTACAGTCAGCCGCAGAGGCACTGTCGTGTGTGAAAGCGAGCCCTGGCTGTCAGCAAGCCCCGATGGAGTTTTGAACTCAGAGGAACTGCTGGAGATCAAATGCCCTCTTCTTAAGAGTGATGAGTCTCTGGAGGACCTGTTCAGAAGTCAGAGGTATGATGTGAGGATGTTGGAGGGGACACCTCAGCTGCAGCCAAATGGGCCACGGGGCTTCTATATGCAAGTGCAGCTTGGCATGTTCTGTACAGGGCTGAGGGCCTGTAAGCTGCTCATCTGGGTTCCATCACAGCAAGTTCTGCTATATGTCCCATATAATGAGCAATTCTGTGCCAAGACTGTAGCTAGACTAAAAACCTTTTATTTTAACTATATGCTTCCTCATGTGTCAGATGAGTTTCAGGCAGGCCGCCTGTTGCTTTCCACAAGATACTTGCAGCTTTGTAAATAAGCAGGAATGAGAATAATTAGGGTTAAGGATAGGATATTACGTAATTGGGGTGGGATGTAGAGGGTGTAGGTGAAGACTGGAACCATTTTAAATTAGTTGTTTTAAATCAGTTGTGTTAAACAAGAGACAGACTGTGATTTGTGTTTTAGAAAATGTATAATTTAATATAAGTTGTATAAAATCAGGTTTGATTTGTTTATCAGTGTTTGTTGTTTTCAGGAAGCAAGAGACACCTTCTATTGACCATCCTTTAGAGGTAATATTTCACCATTTAGTTTCCATATGTAATAAACCAGGATGGAATTAATTTGCAAACTTGACATGACTTATTCCTTCAAATCAGAGATTAAAGATAAAAAAAAGATAAAATTAAGATAAAAAAACCTCTTCACAACAGGTAACGTCTGGTGACATTGTAAAGGTTTATAAAAATAACTATTACAGCAGGTAACGTCTGGTGACATTGTAAAGGTTTATAAAAATAACCATTACAGCAGGTAACGTCTGGTGACATTGTAAAGGTTTATAAAAATAACTATTCACAACAGGTAACGTCTGGTGACATTGTAAAGGTTTATAAAAAAAATAACTATTACAGCAGGTAAAGTTTGGTCGCATTGTAAAGGTTTATAAAAATAACTATTCACAACAGGTAACGTCCGGTGACATTGTAAAGGTTTATAAAAAAAATAACTATTACAGCAGGTAACGTTTGGTCATATTGTAAAGGTTTATAAAAATAACTATTACAGCAGGTAAAGTTTGGTCGCATTGTAAAGGTTTATAAAAATAACTATTCACAACAGGTAACGTCTGGTGACATTGTAAAGGTTTATAAAAATAACTATTACAGCAGGTAACGTCTGGTGACATTGTAAAGGTTTATAAAAATAACTATTCACAACAGGTAACGTCTGGTGACATTGTAAAGGTTTATAAAAAAAATAACTATTACAGCAGGTAACGTCTGGTCATATTGTAAAGGTTTATAAAAATAACTACTTACACTATTTACACTGATTAAAGAAAAACCACAGCAAAATGTATCGACAGTTGTGGAACGCACCTACAAATCAACACTTATTCATCCTCTACATCAGAAATTATGTCGGTGCGAAGGTTACACAGGGCTGCGCAAATTCTCAAAATTTTATCAATTTTAGGGGTGAGGTTAATTGGAACTGTTTGAGAAAGGATTTTGAAGTTTTTCAGTCGGCATATGACCCGCTCAACATGGACACGTACATTGGCAATGCGCCTAGTGTTGGTGGTGTCTTCTTCAGAGAGTTGCATGCCTCTCTTGGTGAATGCTGGAATGACAAGTTTCACCTTTCTTTCATACAGGAGATCGGTAATGGTGAAGCCTCTGTCTGCCATTACTTCATCGCCTGGACGAAGGTATTCCAGGAACCCTGAATTTGCAGTTATGAATTTGTCACTGCACCTTCCTCCATACGCTGGTGAGATGAACATGATCAGTCCACATGGTGCAATAGAGACCAGGTATTTGATGGTGTTCTGGCCGTAGTAATGGCTGTAAGACTCGCCTCTTGAGTCAAGGTTGCGTGGCTTTTGAAGGGGTGTCTCTGAACAGTCGATCACACATGTTGTATTTGGGAAATGTTCTCTGAAACACTGAGGCATTGTTGCTTGGATTGTCTCCCTGGGAAGCCATGGTATGTAATCCCTCATGTTCTCCTCCATGATGTCAATCCAACATGAAATCACCTTGCTTACAATGGACTGAGAAACACCAAACCTTTCAGCAAGATCACCCTGCAATAAATTAAGACGCAGCTTCATCAGAGTCATCAGTAGCTGATCCCAAGTGTGTAGCTGGAAGCTGTTGGTGTATGTACTGGACCTGGTAAGGTGCTCTGCAACTGAATGAAATGCATCCAATGTCAACCCTGTGTAGAGCTGACAAAGGTTGTTTTTTCTCAGCAGAGTTATGTACAATGGTGCCGGCTCAATGCATTGTGTTCCCATATCAGATGTAGGTGGCTTCAGGTTGAGTTGTGATTTTGAACTGTAGTTGTGGTCAGAGACCGATGGATCCTCCCACTGTGTTTCTGCATCACAGTTCAGGGGCATGTGGATGTGATCGCCCTCACAGTCGTCCACTGCATCACTGGAGGTCATCGATAGATCTGTGGAAATAATATTAAACATTTTTACATTGGTACTTAAAATACATCATGAGAATTAATATATGATGGGACCCATACTTAGAACGGTGTGTGTGTGTGTGTGTGTGTGAGAGAGAGACAGATACATTAAAAACAAAACAGTATACACACTCTCTAACTGTAGTGTTAAAACGTAGGTCAATATCTGAATGAGAACTGTAGCTAGCTGGCCTGCTATCATTTGCAATCTCTGTAATTTACAGGAATAATGTGAGCTATTGTAATGTACCATAATATCTTGCACTATCGTAAATATGAAATAAATAGGTGTGCAATGGTAATCATGCAAAATTCGTTGTACTTTGTTAACTGCTCGTTACTGATCTTAAATGTATTCATAGAACGGGCTTCACAAATCTAACTTTAGGCGAACAAGCACATAGTTAACGTTAGCTTACCTGAATCTGACAACCTTTTCAGCACCCGGCGTGACTTCTTTACCGGAACATCGTAGCCGAGCCATTTCTCGGGGTAAGGGTGTTCGTCAGTCGGCTTCCCGTCCATGAAATGGTACGAACACACATAAGGGCGCTTGGGTGGGCGCTTCAAATTTAGCGCCTTCCGCCATTGCCTCAGGTGCTCCTCTTCTTTAGGTGGTGGGTGTAAATTGTAAAGTGCACCACAACACTCCGACCGCTTCACATTGTGTTCGTAACATCGTTGGTGCAATTGTTCTCTTCTTTTAATCCAATTGTTATGGCAGCCCCTAACTGAGCATATAATACTTGACATATTTGCGTTCTATTATCTAGCAGCTAGCTTAGGAAGGTCCCTCTCAGCCGGAAGTAAGATGACAAAACGAACGCAATGGCGGCACCATTGTTGCCATGGAAAATAAGGTGAATAGGACAGCTGCAATGAGCAAACTCAACATAAACGATCAATTATATGTGTGTGTGTGTGTGTGTGTGTGTGTGTGTATATATACATATATATATATATTTATTTATTTGGTGCAGTACGATTATCCACTAGAGGGCGGTTAACTGCGGTGTTGAGTGAGTTGATTATGTCAAATTCAGATGAAGAAGCCAGCTGAACACGCTAGCACGTGGTTAGCAGGTGGTTCCAGAAAATAATTGATTTTATGATGTTTCTTCATTTCAATTTGTATATTCTTTTGTTAGGAATGTTGTTGGTCATGCAGGTTGCCGATTCATTCTGTTAATGATGAAAAAAAAACGGTAAATGCTTTGCTGGTTTTTCTGTGATGAGAACTCTGGTGAGTTTTGTTTGTTGTAAATTGCTTTGAATTCATTGACAGTCAGTCTTTCTCTATGTGTTATAAAAACCAATCAGAGTTTTATATGATGTTTAAGAATGTATTTTTGTATGTTTAAAAAGGTCAGTACGGATACAGAGTTAAATATAGCTGCAAGCAGCAATTACGGGGCCAAGCACTACAGAAGCAAGCATCAGACCAACTGAAAATGGATAACAGAAATGAGTAATTGAAGCCATTTTAGGATGTTTTTAGTCAAAACGGCTGAAAAATCATAAATAAACCTCTAGTAACATGATTTATTGGCTTATCACGTTTGACCAATAGGTGGCGCTGTTATCAAATCAATGTGGTGTGTTCTGTGTGAGGTGACAATGGCACACACAAAGTTTGGTGTCAATATGCCAATGCATTGCAGAGATACAGCTTCAAGTGTCATTTTGGCATCACGCCTCAAATTTGTTGCTAAGAAATGCAAAAACGGTTTTGTCTATCGATACGAAATCCATAATTTTTGGTCAGCATAGTCTGAAGATGATATAATTCGATTTTGGTGAAAATCGGACCAACGGTTTAGGAGGAGTTAGAAAAAGTCGGTTTTTAAAGAAAATCAAAATGGCGGACAGGAAGTTTGGCTGACTATGGTAACATTGGTATCACTGTTCTCAGCATGACCCAAGGAATCTATTAATACCAGTCTCATTACAGTAGGTAAAATGCACAGAAAGCTATTAGCATTTATTTGAAATTTCATTATAACTTTTGACCACAAGGTGGCACTGTCTCAGATCTTTTTGAGTACTTTCAGATCATGGTCTCGATGGTACATACAAAGTTTTGTAATGGTACACTAATGCATTCGTAAAATATAGCATTTTACATCATAACATTATATTGTAGTCAATGGCAATTTCATATTTTGTTCAGTTATAGCGCCACCAAGAGGCACAATCCCATCAAATTTTTTATGTGTCCTTAGAGTGTGCCCATACATATGCGTGTCAAATTTGGTGGAAATATCTCATTTTGTTTTGGAGTTATAGACGTTTTTATACATGAGAAGAGACTGCTGACTTTGTTCACATTTTTGTGCCACTTACTATCAAAATTTTGGCAATTGGGCATTAGCTTCTTAATGGCACGCTAAGTTTCTGAATTTCCTACGGTGGTTTCGAGTCAATCGGAGTAACGGTTTCTAAGATATTGCCAGCTCTTTTTTAAGTGCTAAAGTGCAATGCTGCACAAAACATAAGGCAAAACCTGGCATGGTTGGTATCGCTGGACTCGGCAAGGATTCAGGAGTCAAAAAAGTTGACCCCCGTGAAAATAAGTCGGCCACACCCAAAGTTATAAGCATGTGAATATTTGGTTTTACCACTAGGTGGCGCTGGTTCAAAACTTATCAAGCCCCTTCAGGGCATCGTGCTGATGACCCATACCAAGTTTCGTAATGATACGTCAATGCGTTCGTAAAATATAGCATTTTACTACAAAATTCAAAATAGCCGACGCCCAAAATGGCTTACCTGGGAAAATTGGGTATCATTCGACTCAGCATGATGCACCGAATCTAACAAGACCAGTTTTGTGATTTTTGGCCAAATCATTTAGAAGTTATAAGCACGAATATGCATTTTTCATATCTCCTGACCACTAGGTGGCACAGTGCCGAAACACTGCAGGTAGTCTCAGGTCATTCTTGTTATAACACACACCAATTTTGGTCTCAATACACCAAACCGTTGTGGTAGATATAGCCTCACATCCATTTTTGAGTGCTTTTTGTACAATTCGTTCACATGCTATTCGAGTATTGTTTGACTAATCAACTTGAATTCCATAACTTTTTGCCAGCATGGTCTGGAGATGATCTGGTTCAATTTCCGTGAAAATCGGCGCAAAGGCCTAGGACGAGTTCGAAAAAGTAGGTTTTACGAACAATTGAAAATATCGAAAAAACTAAACCTTACGATTTTTGATTTTTGAATTCAGTTCGACTCAGCATGAGCCAATGATTCAGAGGAAAAAAAGAATTGTCCTTTTCTGGCTTACGGTTCAAAAGTTATTAGCATAAACATGAGTGCAACTTTGGACAAGTGGTGGCACTAGAAAGTTTGATTTAGAGACCCCAAATTTGCTATGGTTAATGTTGGGACTGTCCTCTATCGGTGTGCCAAATTTCACAACTTTCCCACAAGCGGTTCTATGGGCTGCCATAGACTTCGGGGTGGAAGAAGAAGAACACTAACGATTACAATAGGTGCCATAGCACCTACCGTGCTTGGCCCCTTAATTTGTGTACGACATTAGTTAATCTGTTCTGGGTTGAAAGATTGCATCATCCATGAGTATGTAAATGCAAACGAGTGAACAAAACTTACACGATGAGATGTTGTATATTTAAATAATGTTTTATGCTTAAGCATACTTATGTACACTAATGTTGCCGTAATGGATTTGTACGGGCGGACATTTTGTTCAGCTGATAGAAAGTGTTTGCTGACGCAGTATTTTATTAAAATTGGAGTAAAGGGAGGAAAAATGCTGCTATGACAGCACGTTTTACATTTATACATGTTTAATGTGATTGCATTGTTTTATGCAGATTGGTTTTATTGTATGCCAATTCTACTTGATTCCAGTTCGAATGCCGAGCCAGAGTCTTGATCTGTGATCCTAAAGTAATCTTGATTTGCTGTGTTTCCGTTGGATCCACTGAACTTGACAGCTAAACTGAGATCTCTCACATACACACTACCCAGGTAGAAAGTAACACACAAGGCCTTTACACACATTGACAATTGAGGATTTTTGCATACACACACCAAGGAGCCAGAAGGACTATTGTGACTGATTATTTGTTTGATTTCTAGGCTTCACAGACGACTAGGACTCCATCTCCAATTTTTTTTTTTTTTTTTTTTTTTTTTTTTATGGTGTTGAGTGGGGACCAGACAATTGTGCATTTGTTTAAAATTGTGGAGATCCAAAGTTCTTCTTTGTGTTATTGTAATAACACAAAGAAGAACTAAATATGGCCCCATATTTACTATTGAATCCTCCTAGAGTCGAACCTAGGCCCTATTTATACTCTGAGTATAATATACTGAACACTTATTCTGCTGTCTCTGTGTTATAGATAGATAGATAGATAGATAGATAAATAGATTTTTTTAGGTCATAATTTCCAACATGTGATAGACTTGGTTGGCATTACTGGAAACGCCCATGAAAAGGTTAATATCCATTGATGGCGTGGGGGAAAACAAACTATTTGAATTAACATGCATAGACTTTTTTAGGCGCTTGAAGAAAAGGCTCAACTCTAATTAGAGATACTGTGATCACTAAAAGGCCTTCACGGAGGAGATAATTAACCAAGGTGATGCTGAACCAGCCCCAGCGATACGTGAAGGAGACACTGTGTGGTACATCCGGCACCATGTGCTACACCACCGTCAGAAACCAGATAAGCTGAGGGTTATGGTATATCTCTAATCGACACTCTTCTGACTGGGCCTGGCCTAATTAACTCTTTAGTTGGAGCACTCTGCCGCTTCAGGAAGGAATTTATTGCAGTCGCCTGCAACATAGGAAAGATATTCCACCAGTTGCTCATCTTTCCTGACAAACGCAATTATCTAAGTTTTCTTTGGTGGGAGGGTGGAGACTTAGAGCCTCAAGATGATCACATGGCAGATGGCAGTGTTTATTCACACGATGAAGCCAAAGAACTGATCATTGACGCTCAAGTGCTGTGTAAACGCAGAGGCTTACGACTTCAGAAATTCAACTCAAATGAGAAATATGTTCTCTATTGCATAGACCCATCATAAAGGGCTATCACATCTAAGCCCCTTGACTTAAACCTTGAAGCAACACCAACAGGATGTGTACTTGGTATTCAGTGGTCAACAAAGGATGACTCTTTCAGCTTCAACATTTAAAGATCAGCCATCCCTTCATTGATCTGGTTATCAGGACCTAAATTTCTGTGGGAAGAAGCAAGTCCAACACCATACACCTCTGTCAATCTGCTTGCTGGTGACTCTGAAGTTAAATCAGTACAAACATTTGTCACTGCAGTCAGTGACAATATGGACATTCTCAGTCGTTTCAGTTGCTTTTCTTTTTGGTCAGTGCTTCTTAAGGTTGTTGCAAGGATAAAAATTCTGGGATCAAGACAGAAATATCCCAGTGATCATGTGACTGTCGAGGAGCATCAGAGGGCTGCTGAGGTGGTGATCAAGCTTGTGGAGCAGGAAGCGTTCTCCAAACAAATAAGAATGATTGAGAAGGGGACTCTCTTCAGAGCTCTAGTGCATTGTACCACCTAGATACCGTTTCAGATAAAGGTCTCCTTCGTGTAGGTGGAAGACTGAAACGGTCATCACTTAGTCAAGAGCTAAAACATCCTGTGATTCTCCCGAAAGATAGTTAGATCACCAAGGTAATTCTGTCACATTACCACACCAAGGTTTGTAATCTGAGTTGATACCAAAGTCAAATGGAGCTTAGAACCAGTGGTGTAACCACAGACAGTGCAGCCGCACTGGGGCCTGTGTGGCGGGGGTCCCGCAGCGCACGCCTATATATAGATTTATAGATAGATAGATAGATAGATAGATATAGAAGTATTAAGAATGCAATGTAATTCCTGCCAAGAGTCTTCATAGCAGGGAATAAATACGTACATTTGCTGAACTTTCACGTGGGTTTCAATGGTCTAGTGGAAGAATTTTTGTCAAGCATTTCTGAGGTTTCGGTTCTAATCCACCCTCGTATAGTTTTTTTTTTTCTTTTTTTTTCTCATTAAAACCAAAGCGGTGTTCATCAGTGATTCTATATCAAGAACAAGGACACGTTTGTGTGCATTTTGTTTTGTGGTTTTACCAGAACGAAACGCTTGATCGTCTGTGTGAAGATGCGCATTGTGCACGAGCGCCAAGAAAGAACTGATAACAGCGGCAACGAGAACTGGCTATAACACATTCCAGCGACAGATCGCTTGTTATTTAACACAGACCAACGAATTTCTTATCGAATGGAGATATTTCTTTCTTTTAGGTACAATCCAACCGTGCATGCCGCAAGATGGTCGTGCTCGCCTGTCAGTGGTTGCCATGATTCCTGCGTGTTTGTGTGTGTTGGAGAGAGATGCACGCAAAGAGAACTGTTCAATTTAATATAAGAAACTGATAAGATACTGGTTTTAATCGGTCTAAATTAAATAGGTTAGGCACAAATTCGCTACAATGGTTGTTACAACGTGCCCCTCACATGTTACAATGTACCCCACCTACGGGGCATGCTGTCACGAAAAATAGTGAAAAACATATACAGGTGCATCTCAATAAATTAGAATGTCGTGGAAAAGTTCATTTATTTCAGTAATTCAACTCAAATTGTGAAACTCGTGTATTAAATAAATTCAGTGCACACAGACTGAAGTAGTTTAAGTCTTTGGTTCTTTTAATTGTGATGATTTTGGCTCACAATTAACAAAAACCCATTAACTCACTATCTCAACAAATTAGAATATGGTGACATGCCAATCGGCTAATCAACTCAAAACACCTGCAAAGGTTTCCTGAGCCTTCAAAATGGTCTCTCAGTTTGGTTCACTAGGCTACACAATCATGGGGAAGACTGCTGATCTGACAGTTGTCCAGAAGACAATCATTGACACCCTTCACAAGAAGGGTAAGCCACAAACATTCATTGCCAAAGAAGCTGGCTGTTCACAGAGTGCTGTATCCAAGCATGTTAACAGAAAGTTGAGTGGAAGAAAAAGATGCACAACCAACCGAGGAAACCGCAGCCTTATGAGGATTGTCAAGCAAAATCGATTCAAGAATTTGGGTGAACTTCACAAGGAATGGACTGAGGCTGGGGTCAAGGCATCAAGAGCCACCACACACAGACGTGTCAAGGAATTTGGCTACAGTTGTCGTATTCCTCTTGTTAAACCACTCCTGAACCACAGACAACGTCAGAGGCGTCTTACCTGGGCTAAGGAGAAGAAGAACTGGACTGTTGTCCAGTGGTCCAAAGTCCTCTTTTCAGATGAGAGCAAGTTTTGTATTTCATTTGGAAACCAAGGTCCTAGAGTCTGGAGGAAGGGTGGAGAAGCTCATAGCCCAAGTTGTTTGAAATCCAGTGTTAAGTTTCCACAGTCTGTGATGATTTGGGGTGCAATGTCATCTGCTGGTGTTGGTCCATTGTGTTTTTCGAAAACCAAAGTCACTGCACCTGTTTACCAAGAAATTTTGGAGCACTTCATGCTTCCTTCTGCTGACCAGCTTTTTAAAGATGCTGATTTCATTTTCCAGCAGGATTTGGCACCTGCCCACACTGCCAAAAGCACCAAAAGTTGGTTAAATGACCATGTTGTTGGTGTGCTTGACTGGCCAGCAAACTCACCAGACCTAAACCCCATAGAGAATCTATGGGGTATTGTCAAGAGGAAAATGAGAAACAAGAGACCAAAATATGCAGATGAGCTGAAGGCCACTGTCAAAGAAACCTGGGCTTCCATACCACCTCAGCAGTGCCACAAACTGATCACCTCCATGCCACGCCGAATTGAAGCAGTAATTAAAGCAAAAGGAGCCCCTACCAAGTATTGAATACATATACAGTAAATGAACATACTTTCCAGAAGGCCAATAATTCACTAATTTTTTTTTTATTATTATTGGTCTTATGAAGTATTCTAATTTGTTGAGATAGTGAACTGGTGGGTTTTTGTTAAATGTGAGCCAAAATCATCACAATTAAAAGAACCAAAGACTTAAACTACTTCAGTCTGTGTGCATTTAATTTATTTAATACACGAGTTTCACAATTTGAGTTGAATTACTGAAATAAATGAACTTTTCCACGACATTCTAATTTATTGAGATGCACCTGTAGTGCTGCTTTAAAACTGATGTTATGTTTTAAATTTTACATGCAAGTATAGCCGAAATCACAGAACAGCTATTGTCTTTATCTTATGTTTAGGCTATTTGATTTTATCAGACGACGGCTTGATTATAAATCAGGATTTTTGTGCAGATTAACATCTTGGAAGGTATAGCTGGTTATGTAGTCTTAATGGGTCGCGTTTTAGTCACTATTTCACATTCATTCCATTATCTAACCACAGAAAATATATATATGAAAAAAATATATCAATGAAAACAGTTTTATTGAGAATTTAGCTGCATCAAAATACAGTATGTGGGCACAGAGAGGCAAACAAATGTAATAATAAATAATAAATGTACATTTAGCATGTTGAGAAGAAGTGAGCTGCCCTGTAGTGTGAAAATGTAAACAGGCTTGTCTAAGTCAATTGCTCAGTGCAAATAAAGAGAAGTAATGGGAACCTGGTATTTCTATGTTCTTTTTTCATGTGTGTAATAAACATGAGCAAGTTCTTTGAAAAACATCTATGACCTTTGAAACATATCTACTCTTCATGCTCTATGTTGACTATGGTTTCACTAATAATAAACATATATTGCATAAAGCATCCATATTTGTCCATGCCCATGTCAATTAGAGTATTAAAAACTTAAAAAAGTATTAATTTAAGGCACATTTAGAACAGATAAAAAAGTGTGATTAAATTGCGATTAATCGCGAGTTAACTCATGACAGTCATGCGATTAATCACGATTAAATATTTTAATCGATTGACAGTCCTAATTCTGATACATAAATTAATGTCTCCGGGCTAAGCCCTGGGTATCCACTCACTTTAGAACCGCCCCTGGAATCAAACCCATTAATTCAGCGTTCTACCACTTTGCTCTACAGATTGAGAATGCATTGTAAAAAATAGAGCTTTAATAATTTGAATGTGATGGATTATCAACTAATTATGTACCTTCCCTTGTAGGTGCATTCAAATGTAGTATATAAAGTTTTTATTAACATCAAAGTGCATACAGGACCAAGTTTGACAGTTGAGGTAAATTCTGTAAACACTGCTTTGAAAAATAATTATTTTTCTTTTTTCTTTTTTTTTCTTTTTTTCTTGTGCTTGCAGGTTCATTCAGACAGTCAATCTTTGTGGCACCAAATGCATTGAAAGTCACAGATCAGCTGTAATTCTGGAAAGAGGGTGCAAAGAAAAAGGATCTGCCTGAATCCCATCCTGCTGTTTCTCATCGGAGAGCTTGTCAACTTTGACTGTCAAAATTACTGAAAAGTTTTTGAACAATAAGATTTTTAATGTTTTTGAAGAGGCCTCTCCTGCTCACCAAGCCTGCATTTATTTGATTCAAAGTACAGCAAAACAATTTTGAATTTTTTTACTATTTAAAATAAATGTTTTCTATTTGAATATATTTTAAAATGTAATTTATTCCTGTGATCAAAGCTGAATTTTTAACATCATTACTCCAGTCTTCAGTGTCACATGATCCTTTAGAAATCATTATAATATTCTGTTTTGCTGCTCAAAAAAGTACTATTATTATTATTATTATTATTATTATGTTGAAAACAGCGGAGTAATTTTTTCAGGTTTCCTTGATGAATAGAAAGTTCAGAAGAACAGCATTTATCTGAAATAGAAATCTTTTGTAACATTATAAATGTCTTTATCTTCACTTTTGATCAATTTAAACCATCCTTGCTAAATAAAAGTAGTAATTTCCATACCCCCCTTCATAAGACCAATAAAAAAATACTTCATAAAAAAATACTGAATCCAAGCTCTTGAATGGTATAGTGTATAATGTTACAAAATCTTTTTATTTCAGATAAATGTTGATCTTTGGATCTTTATATTCATCAAAGTATCCTGAAAAAATGTACTCAACTGTTTTAAATATTTATGATGATAATAATAATAATAATAATAGTAATAAATGTTTATCAGCATATTAGAATGATTTCTGAAGGATCATGTGACACTGAAGACTGGAGTAATGATGCTGAAAATTCAGCTTTGATCACAGGAATAAATTACATTTTAAAATATATTCAAATAGAAAGCTGTTATTTTAAATAGTAAAAATGTTTCACAGTGTTACTGCTTTTGTTGTATTTTGGATCAAATAAATGCAGGCTTGGTGAGCAGAAGAGAATTCTTTAAAAACATCAAAAATCTTACGGTTCAAAAACTTTTGACTGTTAGTGTACTTACTTGTTTTTGCTTTTCAGTATGTGTAAGTTTTGCCATGATACAAAGTGTCCAGGGGACTGTGATGTTTTTTTTTTTTTTTCAGCTAGTTCATCCTAGAGATCAAGAGTTGTAATTTGTACTTTTAAAAAGAAAATGTTCAACAATTTAAAAGAATATTATCAGAACTAATGCTCATGAGTTATTGTGATTTTTATGGAGTTGGGGTGGTAAAAATCATGGATTACAGTGCTGCACCATAATTTGATTGTTTTTTACAGGTAAAAAATGTTTAAACTACATGAAAATAAACACTACAGCACTGATACTGTAAATGAAAATACGGTAATAATACTGTAAATGATAATACAGTAATAATACTGTAAATGAAAATACGGTAATAATACTGTAAATGAAAATACGGTAATAACACTGTAAATGATAATACTGTAATAACACTGTAAATGAAAATACGGTAATAATACTGTAAATGAAAATACGGTAATACTGTAAATGACAATACAGTAAAAATACTGTAAATGAAAATACAGTAATAATACTGTAAATGAAAATACAGTAAAGCCATTCTTATACTGTAAATGCAATTACAGTAATAATACTGTAACCATTTTTACAGTAATTTACTGGCATCCAGCTGCCAGTAAGTTACTGTAAAATTTACAGTAATCTTTTTACAGTGTATGTATGTGTTAATTGTTGAGCTCTGCTTGTTAATTCATGGTTTTCAATTGTCTTTATCCATTTCATCCTTTATTTTTCATCTGTTTCTCTGTAAATATGTACTTTATTTAATCATATTTTTCAGTATATTAGTTTTGTAATTGTATACTGTATGTATTTATTGGTTTTGTTGTTTCATTTTGTAGTTTCACAGTGCTACGCAAATTGATGCTTAATGGCACTCTTCATAAGTGAAAGAAAGAGAAAGCACCAATCAGAAATTCTCTGTGTCCTGTTTTATGGATGCCAAGGAGCAGATACACAATGAGTTGTGATATTTAAACTCAGAACTGTGAGATATAAACTCATGACAGACATGAGTCGTTAAGAGTACACCTGATTTACAGGTCTGCTTGCACTGAGGGCAGCTGTAGACTCTCATCTGATCCTCCTGATCCCAGCAGCCTGTAATACAGCTCTTACAGTCACATGCATATGTAAATCAAGGAGGCGTGCTCTTAAAGACTCTGGTCTGTCACGATGTCATGTCATTTATTTAGGGACTGCAAGCCAGGCCTTATGGCCCAACATCAGTGTCTGACTTCACAAATGCTCTCCTGGATGAATGGGCAAAAAATCCGACAGAAGCACTCCAAAATCTCGTGGAAAGCCTTCCCAGAAGAGTGGAAGCAGATATAGCTGCAAAGGAGACCAACTCCATATTAATGTCTATATATTTAAAGCAGCATTATGTAACTTTTTCTCTGTTCAAAATTTGCTAAATGTATATAATGAGTGAGTACATCATGAATTCATCTTCCAAACCGGCTTTTTGTCTTATCCCGAATCACTACGGTACACTTATAAGAAGTGCTTATATTTGGACTATTGTAGCCTGTTCGGGTCGTCACCGCTGAGGAGTAACACATACCTGCGTGAATCGCCATAAACGTAAACTTAGAGAAGTAGCTCCGGTTAGAATGTTCTTCCGCGGGATGCGTGCAGTTCTTTTTATTAACCGCTAGAGCGCCAAAAGTTGCAGAGCACTGCTTTAAAATGCAATTTCATTAAAGTCCCTGTTGGTGTTGCAATGCCTTTGTCCATATAGCATATTACTTACTTACTTGACTTACTATATTAGATTTATTCTACGTCCAGAATTTCTATAAATTTGAAATGCTTATTTTAGACATGATTCCAAATTCTGCAAGTGCATCTCAATAAATTAGAATGTCGTGGAAAAGTTCATTTATTTCAGTAATTCAACTCAGATTGTGAAACTCATGTATTAAATAAATTCAATGCACACAGACTGAAGTAGTTTAAGTCTTTGGTTCTTTTAATTGTGATGATTTTGGCTCACAAATAAATGAACTTTTCCACGACATTCTAATTTATTGAGATGCACCTGTATGTTAATGCTGCAGATGATTTCCTTTTCTCTCCTGTGGTGAGAAGTTGAGCAGGGAATAGTCATCTATTTATCCCAAAATGTCTTTGTTAATGTCTCAAGGAGCCCGACCCACTCTTGGGACTTTGCTCCTGTGAACAAAATCCCCATAGGACTAAAGATTCAGATTTAATGCTAAAACACATGATATAGACTGGTTTTGAACATTTCTGACTGTGAAGATCTTGAATTCAGTTGGTCCAGGAATTGAAGCCATCAGACAAAGGAGGAAGGTTGAAGGTCTAGCCGACATATAAAATACACATAATTCAAAATCCTAACATTGATAAACAACAACATCCTTCCTGAAAGAGATCAGCCCATTGGTGAAAATCAGTAGTCTGATGTTATGGTTACACAGAGCAACATATAGTTCCTTTTATAACTCATCTGATTGTCAAGGGTGAGAGAAGAAACTATAATGAGGTGCTTGATTTGTCTTCAGAGGATTTGCACAGAGGAAGAATAAAACCCATCACCTTTGTTCGTCAAGTGGATAGAAGATTTATTTATACCAGTCAGAGAATAGAAATAACAAAATGAAAAACTATAATTAAAAAAGAATGTATTAAAAATTAAAAGGTTAACTATGAATTATTATTATTATTATTATTAATAATAATAATAATAATAATAATAATAATTAATCATATATATTATTAACTAAATGAGTGATTTCCATCAACACAAATGTAGGTTGAGAAAAGCACAGAAACACATGGTCACTCAGCAGGACTCGCACACACGGATCTTACTGTCTATACGAGGATTTATTACACACATATTTTCTGATGTTATTTCACTGACAGAAGTTCAGCTGCAGTATTAATGTCATGAAGAGAAAAGAAGAGACTCTATAACATCTCACTGTTACTGATTTATCATGCAGCTCAAAGCATTATGGGTAGAATCTCTCATCAGTCTATTCTGATTCATCAACACAGTTTCACTGATGATCCAGAATAAAGAAAAAACCCAGGATAGAGCATCTGAGTGAATGTGGTCTGGACTGTGTGGATGAGGCTCATTGTATCAGAGACGCTGTAGAAGGACAGAGTTCCTGCACTGTGATCCACAAACACTCCTATTCTACTGCTGATGGGCTTTACAGGGAGATCAGTCTCTATGTTATTGTGTCTGAATGAGTAACTGGAGGGAGAGCAGATCAAACTCCAGGACTGATCATTATATCCAAACCCACACTCATTACCCGATCCCTTCCTGCTGATGCTCTTATATGACACTGATATAAACACACTACTATATTTACCACCACTCCACTGCAGCTCCCAGTAACAGCGTCCACACACACTCTCTCTACACAACACCTGATAATAACGATCAAATCTGTCTGGATGATCAGGATACGGCTGATCTGTGCCAGTGTAAGTAATCACTCTGTTTCTCTCAGACAGACGGAGGCGTTTATGTGCTGTGTTCGGATCCAGAGTGAGCTGATGGGAATCTGATGGAGATAAAACACATCAGAATCAGGAATTATGAATCTGTTTGATCTTTTCATGTAGCTGAACTCTTCATGTTCAGTGTATCATCAGTGTCTCAGTACAGATGACCAGATATCCTGTGCAAATCATCATTTACATCATCAATTATAAAACTCTTCTTTCAGCTTCTACAGAAGAACATGAACACATTCAGTGAGTTTTTCTGCTTGTTTTCTTACTGACTTACATTGTAGGAAGTCGTTCCTGGTCCTGGGAACAATGTTGGTGAATGTGACTGAAATCAACAGACATGAACAGTGTGATTCTCATGATCCTGCATCCATTCATAAGACATTTCTAATATGATGTTCTCCATGATATGAGATGATGATGGACTTGTTTCTGAGAGCAGATGAATCTGCAGGACTTTACCTCTGTTTGAGATCTTCTTGAGCTCCTCTTTGCAGAAATCCTCCAGTTTGTCTCTCAGCTGATGAACAGATTCTCTCAGATAATCAAAAGAGACGAGATAACTGAAGGGTTTGTCATTTACATCTGTAGATTCAGGAGGTGCTGAGAGAGACTGGAAACTCTACAGAAAACAGAAATCAAAACTCATCAGCTCCACAAAGGGACACCACTTACATAAGTGAAAGAAAAGTTCTGACACTAATCACATTTTACACAGCCAAAAGTCATTTGTTTCTTTCAAAAGAAGATGATGAGATGAGAGTCTGACTGATGATTATATAATAAGACACTCATGAAATGTTTCTCTCTGAGTCTCACAGCAGGATCTGCTCAAGTCCACTATGATGCTGTTCTTCTAGATGTGTGTTACCTGCAGGAACTGGATGTGATCCTGTGTGTGTGAAAGCTGCTCCAGCTCAGCGTCTCTCCTCCTCAGATCATTGATCTCCTGCTCCAGTCGCTCCAGTCGTCCTTCAGCTCGACTCACTGCTTGCTTTTCCTGATCTCTGATCAGCCGTATCAGCTCAGAGCGGCTTCTCTCAATGGAGCGGATGAGCTCAGTAAAGATCCTCTCACTGTCCTCCACTGCTGTCTGTGCAGAGCGCTGTTAGGACACACAGTGATTCAGGCTTCAGTGAGTCTGAACTGAGACTGAGACAAACTTCTCTTCTTCTCCAGACTCACCTTATGAGACTCCACAGCCTCTCTCAGCTGCTGAAGATCTTTCTCTCTCTGCTGGATTCTCTGCTGGAGCGTCTTCTGCATCTCCTTCATGTGTCTCTGTTGAGGAAAAAAAAATGTTTAAAAATGTTACTTTAAATACAGTATACAACTAAATCATTATATAAAGGTTTTGTGAATCCAATATTTGTAGAGTGGATCAGAAGCTAAAAATCTTTTTTTGGAATGTTGGCTTAAATGTGGTTATGAAATACAAACTCAAAATGACCTTGATATTTGTTCATGTAAGAGGTTACTCCACAATAACATACTCCTCAGTTTTGTTTTGTTTTTTCTACCCTTTGGGAACGCCAGGATTTTAAATAGCCTCGTTTTTGACGTCACCATTCTTTCTCAACACGCTCCTGAACATGTGTATATAAATCAAGAAGATGTGCTCTTAATAACTCAGGTCTGTGACGAGTTTATATTTCGCAGTTTTGAGGTAATATATCACAATAACCTTATTTATTTATTTAAATTCCATGACAGAAACCGGCTTCCTCACAATTTTTTTTTTTTTGACAGAGCATGAAAAAAAAAATACCTATTTACATCAACAAGTGAATAAATACCCCCTGGACTAATATTAGCCTGCTAATATTAATATAATGGGATAATATAGACTTAGTTGATTATTATTACAAAATAACCTTTCAGTAATGCAAGTACTGATCACTCGGTTAAGGTTTATTAAATATGACAATATATTGTTGTTAAAGAACAAATAACAATGTTACCTCTTTATTGTTTCCTCTTAACACACAACTATAAATTATATTAAGCATAAGTTTCATTTCTCATCAGTCCTCACCTGTTTCTCTGTCCTCTGTGCTGCAGCTGATACAATGTCGTGGTTTTTATGTTCATCCATACACAGCACACATATACATTTCTGATCAGTGCGACAGAAAACATCAAGGATCTTCTCATGTTTCTGGCAGATCATCTCCTGCAGTCGTCCAGTGGCTTCAGTCAGATTGTGTCTCTTTCCTTTAAACCAACTCTCATGTTGTTCGAGGTGATTCTGACAGTAAGAGTTCAGACACACCAGACAGGACTTGACGGCTTTGTATTTTCTTCCAGTACAGACATCACACTGAACATCTCCAGCTCCAGCAAGAGCCGCACTTTGAAGTTTGGTCTTCTTCAGTTTCTCCAGCATTTCAGCAAACACCACGTTCTTAAATAAAGCAGGTCTTGGACTGAAGGTCTGTCTGCACTGAGGGCAGCTGTAGACTCTCTTCTCATCCTCCTCATTCCAGCACTCTGTAATGCAGCTCATACAGTAACTGTGTCCACACTGGATGGTCACTGGATCCTTCAGGAGATCCAGACACACCGGACAGCTGAACTGCTCCATTGAAATACAGGATTCTGACATTTTCCTTCATGTGAGCACTGATATAAAGCTGCAGCAGGCTAACAGCACTTCAGTTTCGGTTTCTCTGATTCTTCCTGGTTCTGTGTTTGAGAGACGGGAGAAACAGGCGTGTCTGTAAATACCCAGATAATAAAAATGTCCTCTAGGTGTCAGCCTCATACAGACACTGGGAGTTACAGTTTTTTTTTTACTAACGCTAACATCCTTTTGTCCAATCTGTAATCTCATTTTCAAAACTCTAAACACAGTTAGCACAACATCCAACATCCACTTCTCAAGAGCAATTTTTGAAGGGGACACAAATAATACAGCCAAAGTTGTACTTGTAAGGACAGCTATGTGTACACAGCATGGAGACCGTGTTTAAATATGAGTTCGGTTCATATGGTTGACCACGCGGTCATATTATAATGATTATTTTGCGTCCTCCATAGTATTTTAGGTTTCGTCTGGGACCGAGTACGTCTCTTTAGATATTCAACCGCATTAAGCCTGCCACTTAACATCATACTGAGCAAAACCCAACACAATATTAGCCTAATATCAGTTCACACACAGGTTTATCGCTGTGTTAGTTGTAGTGGGTGACAAGCTACGGTATTAAGCTTGGTAACCTTATAAATTGTTCATAGAAAATACATCGGATATCATTATTTTTTGTCATGACTAATTTATTAATGATCCACCATCATCTGTATTAAAGAGAGAGAATAATTTCACCCGATGTTTAAAGAGAATAAAATAGCTTTGACAGCCTAATTACTTACACATAACTACTAAGGAACTTTGCTCTCTCCCACCCAGGGTTGCCAGGTTTTCACAGCAAAACCCGCCCAATTGCTACTCAAAACTAGCCCAACTAGCCCAATCGCTTTTCAGGGGGATTTCCGGTAAAAATCGCGTTCCGGTGGGGTGAAATACACGTTTTTTGGTGGGGTTCCCCTGATAAATGTCGCTTTCCAGGGGCTAAATATCACGTTATTGGGGTCACTCCAACCCGCGGAAAGAGCGTAAAAGTAGCCCAATTCCGCGGGGAAACCGCGGGCTTGGCAACACTGCTCCCACCGGGCTCGTGTCCTGAGTGTATCGAGGCAGTGGACCAAACCACTGTGAGGCAAGGGAGGGGGGAATCAAAACATTTATAAACTTAAAACGCTTTTTTTGCGTTTACTTTGTTTTACTACTTACACAATTATTTTAAGTATACGTCCATTATATTATTTTCAAGACACAAAGTTGCTTGTAATGATATTTTTCTGTGCCCCCCGGGATTTACGCCTGTGCCATTAACACAATTTGTGTTGTTTTCACACAATATGCAGTCAATTACAATGTTTCTAAAATGCTTAAATTTTCTTTTTATACAAGCTTACCCATAACCAAAATCATGGATCATTTTAGTCTTATTTACAAATGCTTAAACACATGTCAGAAATGAAGACCTAATGTTCCAGTTCTTAAATATAGTATAAAGCTTCTACTTCTGCAACAACAGCAGCTCAAAACTGTTGAAAAAAAAAATCTCTCTATATAAAATATTGTAACAATGGATAAGCATTTTTAAGTAACAGATCACTGAAATATTTAGAAATAGCTGATTCCAGCATCAGTTGGAGGAATAGACAGGTGCTGAAGCTCTTTCCATTACATCAACATAGAATAAAAAAGACCTCTTTGAATTGGTTTTGTGGATGCAGAACAACACAAAGAATCAGAGAGAGTGTCACGCTATGGTGAGATAAACACACGAAGAACTAGACTAAAAGTAGGGGTGCTAATGAAGGACAGACAGGTGAGGAGTATCAACTAATAATGACAAAACGAAAACAGGAACAGGAATGGCCAAATATGGGCACATGAGGTAGAACACACAACCAAGTCCAATGGGGTACAACAGATCGCCCCCCTCCCAGAAGGTGCGACCTCGCTCCGTGGAGACAAAGGGAGGGACGAAGGGGGACTTAGGAGGAGGACAAAGGCATGGATGTGGGATGTGGGATGGTGACAGGGGACGGCAAAGAGCTGGAAGGAAGGCAGAGCCTGACAGAGCCGGAGGGATGGAGGGACGAGGTGTAGCCAGAGGAGTGGAGTTCCGAGGCGGCGGATGGTTGACAACAGACCAAGGTGGATCCGGAGGGACAAGGGAGCCCGGCGGAGCTGGTGGACTGATAGGCCACGGCGGAGAGGAAGGAACTTGGAGCCACTGAATCAAAGGGCCGAGGCAGAGTCCGGGACTCAGAGGCTGGAGGCAGAAACAAGGGATCCTCCAGCCATGATGCCAATGGAGACTGGCAGACCCATGGCGATCCCTCCGCACAGATGGTGGGCTGAGGGTGAGCAGAGGGGCTGCCAGGAGACAGCAGTGGCAATGGTGAGGACTGATATAGAGGAGGTGGGAGAGGGAGGCTGGGCGGGAGTTCAGAAATTTCAGGGAATTTAGGAATGATGTGTGCTGCCCACACACACACCACAAGGCCACTCCCAGCATCGGGAGCACCAGTGATAGGGGAACGACCTCCATGGTTGTTTCAGGACTGGCAGATAGTTCAGGGCAGACAGAGAGCTCAGACGAAGGCAGGAAGAGAGGGGGCATGTCTGCATATAATTCCAAAATGTCCACTGAGCTCAGCTCACCCTCAGCTATGGTGCAGTGGGTGGAGCTTCCCTCCACGCTCTCACTGTCCATAGCGCTCTTCCCCATGGCAAGCACTGTTGCCGGCACACACACCAGGTCAGATGCGTCAAGAGGCTTGGGCTCTAGGACGATCTCCAGGTCTGTCACTCTTCTCAGCAATGGCTCGTTGATCGTGGCGGGCAAGGGCTCTCCATCCGCGGTGGGCTTAGGCTTTTGCTCTGCGCAGCGAGGTGATGGTGGGCTGGGCTCTGGGTTGGTGGCCATGATGGGTGATGATTCTGGGCTGACAAAGGTGAGAGGAGATCCATTAAGCAACTGGGCCAAATCTATATATTCAGCCAGGGTCCATCTAGACTCGCCCCTTGGCATTAGTTGGCCAATGCTCTCGTCCAGACCACCATAGAAACAGTCCATAAGTGTCCATTGGTCTAAAGGAGCATGATAACAGCAGGTAAGAAACTCCGCCAGATCAACCTCAAGGGAGCGGCTGCTTTGATAAATAGAACAAAGTCTATCCACTGGATCCATAATAATAAAATTAAAACTTTCAAAAAACAAAAAATAAACGCAGGGATACATGCTGCTTTACTTTCTCTTCGTCCGGTATTCCTGTCACGCTACGGTGAGATAAACGCACGATGAAGAATCTCCAATAACACTTTTATAATACACAGAAGGGTAATTCACAACAGGCAGGCATGGTCACACATGTAGGGAACAGTCACAATACTGGACAACGGAGAATGAGCAGACTAGACTAAAAGTAGGGGTGCTAATGAAGGACAGACAGGTGAGGAGTATCAACTAATAATGACAAAACGAGAACAGGAACAGGAATGACCAAATATGGGCACATGAGGTAGAACACAAAACCAGAAGTCCAATGGGGTGTGACAGAGAGAGAAAAAAATTATAAGAGGGAGAGTAATACTTGTAGGAGGGTAGAGGAGTAGTTGGATCAGAAAAGGGGAGAAGAGTAAGAATGTGTGGTGAACTGTGCATTTTTTTGTTTGTTTGCTTGTTTTTTTCCCCTTACACATGTGGAACCTATTATTTCCGCCATGGAATATAAAGGGTAAAGGGTAATTGTGACTTTTTTTTATCTCACAATTCTGACTTTTTTGTGAATTTACAGTATCTCACTATTCTGATAAAGTCTGAATTGCAAGATGTAAACTCACAATTCCAAGAATAGAAGTTTGCATTGTGAGATAAAAAGGTCACAATTACTGTTTTTACTTTTTTTATTCTCTGACAGAAACAAGCTTGCATAGTAACCAAAGGACATGTATGTTGGTATTTTTGTTGATCACTGGCATCAGCTACCATGGGGGCACCATCCACATCCAACCCCCACCCACTGAAAGCAATTTCTATCAAGATTCTAATTGAATTTCTGCATAGGGGACCCTATTTTTCTATTGTACATACTATAAAGTAATGACTCATTCAGTTTTAGATAGTATATTGCCAAGAATGAACACATTCAACACTTAAAAATGCAAAATGGGTTTCAGTTGAAGGTAAACTGAAGGCTAAATTACAAATAAATAAATAAATAAATAAAAAATACTATGTGTTTTTGTAAAACCATCAACTGTTAGTATTTTGACAGTCACTGTGCTATGATTGACTTATGTTTCTGTTGGATAGAAACTAGTGCTAATGTTTTGACCGATTGACTTTTCAATCGGGTTTGTTGTGTTTTGATAGAGTTAGTGTATGTAGAAAAAGGTATTCAGCATTTTGAAATGTAGAGTTTGTATTTATTTTACAAAATGTGGTTTTGGCCAGAAAATTGACTGTTTGGTTAACTGTGTGATGTAGGTGTATTGCTGTGTTAAGAGTTTAGAAAAAGTACTTTAAGTATTGGTAAACACCTATAGCAATTGAAAAACTGTAAATGGACTGCTAGCACAAGAAAAAAGTGAAGGTTTGGCTGGGTAGAATGGTATTCTAACGAAATACTTTTTTTCTTTGCAAGCAACATATGGCTTATATGGTATTATAAAATATTCCTGAAAATACATTTATCAGTTATTTACATATCACGTGTCTAATCTCAAGGTCTTTTTAGGCGATACCTGTAATAAATGACAACAGTATAGATAGATGTAGGGGCGCCATGAAGAGTTTTAAGGGGGGTATGCAAGAAAGAAATTTGGGCCCCCTTCTTTCAGATGATTTTTTTTTCTTTTAACGCTTAATAAGAAATTGAAAGAAACAGAATAAGTATAAGAAATGCAAATAATTTATCTGTTAATGTTTATATTATTTCAAGTAACATTGAAATATTTTATTTCAAGTAGCCTAACTTTGTTGTAAAAAAAAAAAAAGTTAAAATTGTTTTTGACCCGTTTTCTTGTATTATAATCAATAAGCTTAAATAACACCAAAATTATATACCAAATTAAAGGGTTTTTAAATTTGTAGGTGTTCAAGTACAGAAATTAAATAATCAAATGTAAAATAACATTGCATATTCATCACTATATAAATGGAATAGGCTATAGATTAATCATAAGTTATTCAGTCAAGAGCAGTGAGTTCGTTTCGATAGGACAGTGGTGTCACGGTTCCGTTGCCTATGATTTCGATACAGCAAAAAGAACGAAATTCCAAAGAAATTTCCATTTTTTTAGCAATTTTTTTTATTTATTATTTATTAAAACTAACATCATAAAGTTGTTTTATTTTTTTATTTTTTTTACTTTGAACAATGCAGTGTGCCGAACAACAGTCGCATCTCAGATCAGCTGCAGGAGTCGGATTTCATTTATCACGTGAGGAGAGTGAGTCGAGCTGACAAGTGAGGTGAGAAAGACAATGAAGTTGGCGAAAGATTTAGTTTCGAAACGAAATACAAAAGCGCCTGCTTAAAAATATTTTAGACTTGGAAGGCCTTTTGACTTTTGCCGTTTATCTAAAATGATTTTGGAAGCTTCTTTAACATTATTTGTTTCCACCAAATAAATTTGTTAATAATGTTTGCTGATTTTCAGTGATGCATCGTGGTTACTACAGTGGACAGCTATTTGGAAGCCATTTTGAACCATTTAGGATGTAACATCATGTCCCAACCCCCAAAGTGTTGTCTACGATTCCATTTAATTGTTGTATTTTTGTCAATTTATTTATTTATTTATTTTTTTTGTCTTGAGATAGTTTATAATATATTCAAGATGGGGGCAGGAAAAGGGGACGCACCACGTACCTTGGGAATAAGTATTAAATACTTTTATTCTCAGAAAACCAGATAGGTACAATTTTTTTTTTCAGTTAAATAGTATGTCAGAAATAGATTCATCCAGAGTTTAACAATATTTTTCTTGTACATTTTTTTCAGTGACAGAAAATATATCTGTCCACTACAGTAGATGTCATGCACCTAAGATTTATAAAACTGTAGGCATGTATACATGTATACTGTATGAGTGCAGATATATGTGTGCATGATTGTGTTTGAGTGTGTGGTGGGAGGGTGTGTGTGCTTGTGGGTGTTTGTATTTGTGCTCACATGTGTATGAATAGCCCACCACCCCCACCCCCGACACAGACTGCCTCACATAGCCTCACACACCCCTGTCCCATAGACACACACTCTTTACGTTTTGTTTGTTGCACTTCACATTTCTGTGCCGTCATGACATAGCTTGTTGTTACTGAATGTTCTTGTGTGTATTCAATCCGTTTTCGCATAGCAAATATTTTTAAAAACATTTTCTTTTAAGACCATACATTTAGTTCTATTGATTCACTTTTTATTGATGCATGGTGTCCACTAAAGTGGACATATATGTAACTCGCTCAAAATATAATATATTGACTTTTTTTTCAGTTATTTAAAAGTAAAAACAAACATGTAAAAAAAAATATATTACTTTGTGATTTAACATTCTGTGTTTAATATAGCCTAAGTGCGTTTGTCGTGCTGTTTTGTTGTTGTCAATTCATTCAAATGATGCCGAATTGACGCTGATTCGAAAGTGAAAGTAAAATGCGCACATGCATTTAAAGCCAATAAAAGCAAGGCAAATAGGGAAAACTCTAACGAACTTTTGGGGGTGGGAGGGCCAGACATCACGTTGCCTGTTACATCGTTTGGGCTGCCTTGTTGAAGATTTTGAATTGTAAGATAATAAATTGTTTTTGAGGCGGCCAAGAGAGTATTTTGACATACTTTTGTATCCCACGCTGTCGGGAGTCACTTCAAAGATTTTACATATCAGTAGTTTTTTGGTCACTGGCTAAACATGACAGAAAGTTGCAGAAGGGAGTCAGGGAGAGGCAGTGGTGTTGTTTTACGGTGTATTAAAATGACAGCTGTACAAGCTGTATTACAAGCTAAACATAAGGGGTCGTACTATATTTAAAAACTTTGCTCTGTTTCTCCTCATCTTCGTACTCCTTATAGCCTACTCGCGAATTTGCTGGCTTTCGTGGCACATCAGCTTATAAAAGAAAGAGTAAACGCATAAAATTTGGGTAAACTTAAAATTCAGTGGCCTCCATGTTTACTTCAGTATGACAGCGCGCTTCATGTCGTCTTCTTGTTGGTCTTTTCCGCATGTGGGTCAGTTCAAGAATGTCATTCATTCACAATGAAATTTGGTCACATTTAATAAAAAATATTATGAACAGCCATAGAAAATTGGCAAATTGGCAAGGTGTATCTGTCCTTTAAAGTGCTAGAAGACGCGCCCAAATAAAAAAATTAAAAAATAATAACCGTAATTTGGGGCCCCCTAGCGGCTTGGACCCATATACCTCGCATACTCTGTATCCCCCCTAACGGTGCCCCTGGATAGATAGATAGATAGATAGATAGATAGATAGATAGATAGATAGATAGATAGACAAACAGATAGATAGATCATGTAACGAAGATATAGTAATTATTTATCCAGCCTTAATGTCTAAATAAAAAACAACTTGATAATTATTGCATTAGAATGAATTACAATTGTTTTTTTAATCTGTATGTATCATAAAATATCATAATCTTAAAACGTAAAATGCATTAAGTAACTTTAATTTTAACATATTTATGTTTTATATGTATTCCACAATATCTATAAAATATTCAACAAAAATTCCACAAGTCATTTTTTCTCCGTATCCCAGCACACATAAATATCTTCCCTGAAGCCGCACTCAGCAAATCAAAACTCGACCTCTACTGTAGAAGATGAGTATAACTCTAGCAGTTCTAGTTATTGTCGCTAGAGGGTACTATATGCTTAAATATAGTACAAATGTTATTGTACATTCTTATTAAATGTAATTGTACATTAAATTGCTGTCATGCTTTTGTTATTGTATTTGATGACCTCATGTATCAGGACAGTTTCATATAGTATGTGTAGCAACAAACTGGTGTTTAGGAAAGTGTTCTTGTGGGATTTGCTGTCATTTAATATATATATATATATATATATATATATATATATATATATATATATATATATATATATATATATTTTTTTTTTTTTTTTTTTTTTTTTTTTTATATATATATATATGCTTTTAACCCAGTTGTACCCATGAATTAATCTACTTCCATTATATGGCAAAGAGCAGCATGGATATTCTGCTAAATACATAAGAGTAACAGAGAGAACACTTGTTCATTTCTGCCCATTTTTCAATGAAATTCACTACAATACAGTGGTAGGACAGATCAGGGGAGTCCAGTCCTGCTCTGGGAAGACCAATGTCCTGCAGAGTTCAGCTCAAAACCTAATTAAACACACCTGAACCAGCCATTCAACGTCCTCAGCATCACTAGAAACTTTCAGACAGGTGTGCTGGGGCAAGCTGGAGCAAAACTATGCAGAAGATTGTCCCTCTAGGAGCAGAATTGGAGACCCCTACTAGAACATTTCATTCCCAGACACTCACTGATTCACCAACAAAGTGTGATGCATCGCTGGAGGAAATAGTATGGCGAATAGCTGCTTATTCACATGACAGTGACTGGATTTACAGTTACCTCTCAAAAAGCAGCCTTTTGTTTCAGTTGTTTAGGGGCACATGTTTTGTGTCCTTTCTATGACTGGAGCTGTCTGCAGAAATGTGATTTATAGCATGTCCCAGTTAGTCAAGGGATAATCAGTCTTTCTTTTCAGATTCAAATGAAATTAATTTACCTTTTTAAGTAATTGTAAAGTTATGACCAAAGAATAGTTTACCTATAATAAGTGTCATAATGTTTCCATCATCATTGTCACTGCAAACCAGCACAACAAGGTATTAACTTACTATTAAATACAAATAATACTGTTTTATGAACTAAATAACAGGACCTGAACAGGCTGCAGGATTATTTTACACACAATTTTAAACGTTCTCAAAAGTTCCCACACTACACCACGTGGATAAAATAATAATCCACTGAACATTTACATTTGTAACAACAACATTTGCAGAAAGCAAAATAAGCTTAATGCAAAAAGCCTAAATTAGGGATAGTAAAGACAGCACAAGAACAAACATAAAATAACGTTTGAAAATTTGTAGTTAAGCTACTCACAGTTTGTGAAAGTGAAAATATTAAAAACAATTAGAGAATGTTCAAAATAACTGTTAAATGCCGTTTTATGGTGTTCTCATATTTACTGTTTTATTTTCGTACTATTTTTGTAAAGTCATAATGTTGTTACAATATAATACTGTTCTGGGCTGCGTTTCTCGATAAAGCTGTCTCTAGGCGTGTTCCCTGAACTATACCTTAGCAGGTTGCTTAAGATATACCTTCTTACGTGCGACGTTACCAGGTGCTGTTCATGGAGGTAGTGCTGAATTGGTTGATATCAATGGCTCGAGAATCGATTATTCATTTTATGCACGGGCTGCTTCACTGCGTTATGTGAGAAAGCAGTGTTCTTTATAAAAGAAGTGTTGATTTTAAATAAAGACACGGAACTCTTTCCTGTTAGAACGCAACGAACTTGCGCGAAACTTTTACTTTAACTTTGCAACATTTATCACCTCAGGGAAGAAAACCAAGAAAGGAAAAAATATATGCCCAGAGCACCTCCCAGTGGTCACCACATAAAATACAAGGGAAAAAAGCCTACACGAGACACTGCTTAATAATTTAACAGCTTTTAACAGAAGAGAGAATATATATATATATATATATATATATATATATATATATATATATATATATATATATATATATATATATATATATATATACTTTTATTAGATTTGATATAATTTTGAAATGAGTACGCGAACCCACAACCTCATGCCCAAACGTAGCCTATATCACTAAATGGCAGTATGCCTTCACTGGCCTTTGAATGGTCCATTAATATTATCATAACATATTTTCCATAGTGTCTTCATTTTCTCCACATCCAGGGTTAATCGCCCAGCAGCCGCATCACATATTGGTGTAAATCACTAGTTTCTGTTATTGGATGACCTACTCAATGAAAACGCAACAAGAGAAACATATAATCAACATCTACTAGGCTATTACAGAGAAAAAGAGAGCAAGAGGAGAGCTGCCAGCAGCTGAATTTGTCTCGACAAAATCGGACCAACTAGATGTAAAAGCTGCTGAATTTGCTGCCGTGCCGGCGAATTTTTATTTTTTATTTTTCTAAGTTTTAAAATAAAAGTTTAAGTTTTAAAATATGGCTCCGCGGACGGCGCTGTCTTTGATTTTGCACAACTATTATATTCGTATAGAATGAGTTGTAAAGAAACGTGAACTGTCAAAAGTGATAAGGTATAGCTAAGAGTGGTCCAGACTTACAGAAGGTATAGTTTACTAAGAACGTTTCGGGAAACACGTATTAATGATAAGGTACAGCTTAAGGTACAACTGAAGAACGACGTAGATTTAAGAAGGTTTCGGGAAACGCAGCCTTGATGTTTGCTATTTGCAGTGGTTACTGTTCACTATTTTTCATTGGTGAATTGTATTAAAACTGGTTAGGTCAGTTTAGCCGGCAAACATAATAATAATTATTCATTATTATAACAGTTCGTGCAACCCACAACAATTTAAAAATAAATAAATAAAATAAAAAACATACACTCAGCTATGAATTACCACTGAACTCTGTCCCCAGTTTCCATTTCAGAATCTGGTCACCTTTTTCTAATAACTCATGAAATATTCTCAGGGAAAGCATTTTTCAGGTCAATCATGGCACACGGTGGATAGAGGCCACAAAAACCGGCAAAGAACACGTTTTATAGAGTACTGTCACCTACTGCTGAACAGCACCTGCAGGCAGCACTGTGAGTCGACAGATTCAACAAACCTTCAATGATTCAAAGGCCTGAGACATCCACCATCAGAGATCCCCGTCACATGGAAAAGAGAATTAACTCAAGCACCTTTGCAATGACAGCTACAATAGTAACGATAAAAATACTGTCGTAAAACCATGGTTAATTTACGTAAGGGAAGCAGCCCTGATAGCACGCCTACATCACGGAGACGTCTATTTGACGTCTGTTTTTACATCTGCAAGACCTATTTTTTAGAGTTTTGCTCATCTGCAATACGTCTATAGGACGTTTCCTATCAAATAGACGTTTAAGAAAATGTCATTGAGATGTTTATGATTTAGAATGTATGTAAAACTGACATGTTAAAGACGTTGTACAAAGCAGATGCTTTCTAGATTAAGCAATCCTTAAGCTATTTGGGAGCCAGTCACATATCTAAAACGCGGTTGTGTAAAGCTTCACTTACGACTCAAATAACGAAGCAACTGCAGGACAGTGTCTTTTATTTCAATTTCTAATTTGTGCGTTTGAGATATGCTTTCTACGGTAAATGCGCATCACATGCAATCGGTTTAAAATCACTCCGTGAATTAGGCGCTTCACCCTTTATATCGGTGAGCTTTCATTACCAGTTCGATCATTAATTTTGCCAGTATTAGATCGAGGTGTGTGGCTGAAACGTTGCCCGAAGAGAGCGATATTTTAGAGCGATTTTTTTTTAATCAAAATCGGGTTGTTCTGAGACTCATTGCCTGTCACGTCTCATTAAATGTGAGGAAATTAGAAAAGAATACATTTTAAGTGCACACTTTAGGAGCTCTTGTTTTCATCCAGTAATCAACCACATAGAGACCGCTTTATTAGATTTATCCATTCATGCCCACTGCATGTTCACTGAAAAAAATGACTCATTGAATTTACTAATTTTTTTTTAAGGTAAGTGGTTGCATTCAATTTATTTTAGCTACATTTAAATAAACAAATTTAGTTGACTAACTTTCAACTAAATTTGTTTATTTAAATGTAGCTAAAATAAATTGATTGCAACCACTTACCTTAAAATTTTTTTAGTAAATTCAATGAGTCATTTTTTTTCAGTGTTACTGAAGCGTATATTTCCACCAAATCTATTATAATTTGTAATTAACTGATTTTAAGAGATACTTTTTTAACACATTACAGTTGACCAGCAAATACTGTATAGCTACGTTTGACAACGGTTACTAAAGCATATAAATAAGAACAAAGGTAATTCAAACAGTAATTTGAAATTGGTAACATTTTCGATTAGGGAACACTATTAACTATTAACTTCCTTATTAGCGTGCATATTACTAGCATATTGGGTGTTTATTATTGCTTAAGTTATAATTCGCGTATTAATGCCTTATTGTGCATGAGCATGTTATAAATTTCTTAACCCTATACCCATACATAAACAAGTTCAACACCTGCCTTTACTAAAGCATGCTACGGAATAACGCAATTCGTTGTGTTTTTACAGTGTATATTGAAGCTTATTTAAATGCATGGTCTACATTTATTAATTTATTACAAAATTAAAACAAAACGGTTTGTGAGGAAAAGTAAATTGTTCCTCTCTATATCCATGAATCTGTATCCATGGTCGAACAATAAAGCCTGAGTATACTTAAGTGTGAATGAATGAACAACAAAATTATTTTTAATAAGAACCCAGAGTTCACATGTGTACTTTTGTTTGAATATACTTAGTATGTTTGTCTTTAAATTCATACACTTTTTAAACTTTTACATAATATTATAATATAAATTAAAACAATTATTATTATTATTATTTTTTTAGTTGATAGTAATATTACAAGCACGTTTAAGTGTAGGCATGAAAGTTTATTGCAATATACATATGTAGCCTACCATTTAAATTATTTAATTATATTAAATATATATTTACTTTTTAAAGATGTAATTTCAGGGTTGGAAGTCCACGTTCAAGACACTGAGATGTTATTATTTGATAATGGATAAAATCTGTTTTGTTTTTAGTAAGGCATCTTGTATTAGTTTTTGTATTACTTTGAGGGAAAATATTGTACACAAAAGCATTTTAAATGAGCTTCAAAATATACATATATACATAAATATGTTTACTATACAAAGGCTAAGGGCAAAAGCTAATGATTATACATCATTATTGTACTTGGCACAGTGTTTGTTGTAACGGTAGATGGCGACATTGCACCGCGTTTAACTTGTAAAATTTGGTAGGCTGGTAAAGCAGAGGCCTTGAGCTGAGCAGTAGGGGTTAAACTGAGTTAACCTCGGCACGCTTGTTGATTTTCTCTATTCATTCTGCTCGTTGATAATTACAATAACCCTTAAATGCAGCTAGGAGATGGCCCCTGCTTTTATTTGACTGTCACTGATTTCGTTGGAGTCGGTATTTAACGTGTTTTATGTTAATTTCATTTAAATTGAGATTTCACTGAGAAATTTGTTGAAATACGAATAAAATGTATTTTATTTATTAATTATATGCTTGATTTAGAGGGCTTCGGAGTAAAGGGCGTATTATAAGTGCGCCTATTTCGATCGAATTTTATGAGTTAGAAAAGCACTGATTATTGATCAAAATTGGTCAAAAGTGTGGCTTTCTTTGCTATATTAGGGTTATGTTTTCTTAACCCAGTTTCAATCGTTTATTATCTCTATTGTATATATTTTACCTAGGCTAGGCTACCTGTTTATTTATTTATTTATTTATTTATTTTTTTACAATAATCTAAGATGAACAAGTTCTTTTCTTTTGAAGAGCGTATTTAAAGGTGAAGAAGCGAGTTATTCTTATTTCTAAAATATACATTTTCACAGATAATTGCCTAAATGCATACAGTAAATATTGCTGGTTCAAATATTTGACTGTTTATTTTTATTTTTATTTTTTTCCAAAAGAAGCGTAACAAGTTTGGGTGAGTTTCGTGTATTGCCAAGGGAATTTGTAAACTGATTTTAATTATTTGAAGGCTGTAAAATTAAATAGGCCTATATTTGCTTCAAACCAGTTACAATAAAGGAGTCTTTGTCGTGTTTTACGGAAAAAAATAAGTAATTTAAACATGGTTAAGCAATAAATAAAAATAAATAAATAAATAAATACACTTATTATTTTTTGAGAATACATCGTTTTATTGTACTGTACATAACTGTAATTTGTCAACTTGTTAAACTAACAAAAGTGCAATCATTATTATTCTAATACGGTTTTCGTAGGCCTCTTTCATTTTACACATGAATTACTCACAGACCTACACATCCACCCCTGAAAATATAAGAGGTGGAATTACTCAAGAGCCGTCAAAAATAAACACACATAAGGTTTAGACAAATAAGATATTTTGTATGCGAGTGGGTTTGTGGACATGCATTTATTCCCACGCCACTGAATTCAGTATTTCGCGGTGTTGCTGAGTGCATCGAAAATAACTAGGTTTAATTTTACCGCAACTCTATATGCTCAGTTATTGAGCACTTTCCCATTTTATCCTCATTGGAAATGTGGTCAAATCAAACAAAAGACTTGGCTATTGATTATGGACTGGATAAACAGCTTTGTTAAACAACATGTCTCCTCATTTGCAGACGTTTAGAGGTTTTTCCAAGATAGTAAATATATGTCATAATCCCAAAAAAAAAAAAAAAAAAAAAGCCCAAACGCTCTCCCTCCCAGTGGAGTCCTCAGTTCCGATCAATTCATTTCTTCCTTCATAGTTTCTCTCAGTAAATACGGAGAGATGAACGTCTTCGTTTCGTTTCGCCTTCCATTGATTTGATTTATTCTTCATAGATAACCGTGCATCAAGCGCACACAGTCTCGTAATTTGCGAGTTCAGTCCGTACGTTCGGATTTATAATTTTTTTCGGCTTGTCATAGTTTAAATTACATAACGCATGGCTTTACATCTTGACAGACTCCCTGGTGATGTAGCTGATGATGGTAGTAGGATCCACTGCTGGATGGATGAAACGACGTAATACCGTTGAAGTTCAGCACAAAGTCTTTTCTGTCACAGACTGGCGATGAGTGGGTTTGGTATCGAGACATTCCTGTTGACGAAAAAAAAAACACCATTATTAATATATTGCTAGAATAATGTCGTCATCGAAAGTATGCTTAATTGTCTTAACAGTCTTCTTAGAAATGGAAGCATTACAGCTTGTATTTCAGTTTAATGCTCTCTACAGAAAAGCAATATCGTTTATAGGTTTAATAGAAGACATGCTTATTACCAGCTCAGACAATGTATTCTAGTGCTTTCAGTGCCATGCCAATATTTTAAGAACAATGGTATTGTTTTCTGTAAGTGAACTCAGTTCAACCAAAATCAAACATCCTCCCATTTTTGTTTCAACGCATTATTAGAATTAACAATTATTCGCAGCATATTTCTTGTGATTTCTTATATTAAAACGTCGTTTGGGTGGCCAAGTGTTTATTTTTTGTTCACCTGGGCCTCATGCGAAGCCTCACAGTTAAAACAGGCCGCACTGGCTAAACTGAACACACGTGTAAAATCCTCTTTAGCTTGGATTAATGTCGGGTTTTCATTACCAAACTACTGGCACTGTTTTCTTAACCTTAAGAAATGATGGAAAGAAAAAAAAAAATCGCAAACAGCTCACAAAGGCCTTTTGCGTCAGACATCTGCTATTTTCCTAATTTTATTGTCTCTCCAAAACAGCACTGCAGGAAAATCAACTCAAAAAGTGTAATTCTTAATTGCCACGCACAAACTTTAATTCATTAGTCTAAATGTGCCTTTAACACACGTAACACATGAAACTATGTAGGCCTCTGGTTTTTTTTTTTTTTTTTTTTTTTTTTTTACTTGTCCCAATTTGAGTGAGTACAAAAATTATTTGATTGTACAGTCTCATGACTCTGGAGTTTGCCCTTTATGTAAATACTATGCTCCCTTATTGTAAATAATTATCGATGAAGAGGCATTTTGCTTGCAATAAAGTTTGTTTTTTTGGGGGTTTTTTTCTACGTGTTTTATTATTACACAGACAGATATAAAACAGAGCAATACAATGAAGAGAACATTGTCTGCGCTTCTTTTTTTTTATCTTATCCCCACATTTAACTCTGAATAACAGTCAAAACGGTAGGTAAAGAGAGAAAGAGGGAAAAAGGGGAAAAAAGTGAATCCAGACCAAGACTAAAACAAAAATGCATTTTTAAAAGCATTAATGAAATAGCTTCGACAATCTGTGCTACTTCCAAAAAGGCTCAATTGTTCCACATGCTGTCCGCTAGCTCCTACCCCATCTCATGAATGTGCGTATAAATAGTACGCCAAATAAAAACGAAAACTCGTGGCATAGATACGCAAAAATGGACTTTGGCGTGTATATGCTACGCGATGGGTAAAATTAGGGTTGTGGGGTAGATGCGTATCAAATGTACGCGAAAACTGCGTATCATATGCACGTCAACAAATTTCGTATCTTATGAACGCTTAAAATGCGTATTATATGCACACCAAACACGTGCGTGTCATATACGTCAAAGTCCATTTTTTTGCGTATCAGTACCACGAGTTTTCGTTTTTATTTTGGCGTACTATTAGGCAGGCTTTTTGTTTTAAACGACATAAAATGATTTTAAAACAACAGCAGCTGCATTGATTTTTATTTATGGGAAACTACTTAAATGTTGTACAAATGCCTTCTTAAAAACCTGCCAAACTTTACAGAGAAATATCAAATCGAGACATTGCAAAGAGTGTGTGCATTAGCGGGTTTACCTGAGATGTCTGCCGACTCTCTGCCGTTGTGATGCAGATAGCCCTGCTCCAGAGAATAAGGCGGCATACTCGAGTGTAATCCAGAGGAGGTCGGGCTGCTGGAAGCTAGCGGCTGCTGTTTAATGTAAGGAGACACACCTGATGAAGCCCAATGTGCCGAAGCGGCTCCATACGGCGAATGGCACTCCAGAGAGCCGCTCATGGCCGGCGGCGAGTGAAGCGGGCTGTTGCTGTTTTCTGGGCCGTACTCGCCGTTGGAAGCGACTTGGCAGGCGGTCATGTATGTAGAACCCGAGCTGGGCGACATGTGTGAGACATGGTGGCCTGTGCTGAGGCTATCGTAACCCGTGTGAACGCCAGGCACAGGGTTGCTCATCATGTCCAGATTGTAGCTGTTGGCGTGGCAGGCCAGGGACGCGGAGGGCGACTGGAAGTCGAAGTTTTGGGGCAGCATCGAAGCGCCGAAGCCGATTCCGTTCATCATGCGGTACATGGGTTTGAGAGCCTGGCATTTCCTTCGGAAACCCCGCGGCCTGCGGCGAAAGGAGCCCTCCTCGAACATGAACTCGCTCCCGGGGTCGATGGTCCAATAGTGGCCTTTGCCCGGCCGCCCGAGGCCTTTGGGAAGTTTGATGAAGCACTCGTTGAGAGACAAATTGTGTCTGACCGAATTTTTCCAGCCTTGGTAGGAGCCTCTAAAAAACGGGAAGCGAGCTTGGAGGAACTGATAGATTTCACTCAGCGTTAACCTTTTGGTCGGAGAGCTCTGTATCGCCATGACTATGAGCGCGATGTAGGAGTAAGGCGGCTTTTCGGGGCGCCTCATGCCCGAGTTGGACTTTTTGCCCTTGCTGCCGGTCGCAGCTGTGCTCTCCAGCACTGTCTGTGTGCTTTGGAGAGCCGAGTGCATGGCACTGGATGCGGGGCTGGATCTGAGGGGAGGCGGCGGGTCCAGCTGCTGCTGCTGCTGCTGCTGAGAGCTTTCAGTCGTCATGGCTAAGCCTTGTAGCCCAAAGGAAGCTGGACGGATGTAAAAAGACGGGTTAGATCTTCAAAGAATGAGAGTCAGGGCTAAAAATAACGGTGTGTAGTCCAAGCAAATCTCTCGTAAAAGCCAGTGTCTCTCCGAGGTCAGTGCGCCACGATTCTGCTCTGCTCGCAGGACGCGCTCCTGGTTGAAGCCACCAGCTGTGTGTCGCCAGGATAGCGACCCCTCCTTAGACTCTTGGTGGCCATCGTGAGGACTAATCCTTTAAGAGAAGGAAACTCAATGCTCCAGAGTCCTCTGGCGCAAAGACGTGCGGCCAAACAAAACGCGACCACCTATCAATTCGTAAATCTCTCTCTGCCCCCTAGATCCCCACTAAATTCCTCCAAGAAATCTCCTCAAACTGCGGAGACCCACCCCTTTTCCATGTCTGGCATGCCTCCAGCTATCGGTCTGGCAGGAGGCTGTGCAGAGTCCGAGCAGAGAGACTCCCCACCTCCCCTCTGACAGCCTAAATACACGCAATAACGCCATTTATCAAGCCTAGTCCGACGTTTCAATCAACAGCGCCACACGCCAAACACCGGGGCGAAGGCTGTCAGAGCTCCAGTAATTAATGGCGTGTTTTGGTGAGAGTTCTGGCACTGGGAGACGGGAGGGAGGTTGAAATAGAAAAGCACTTCTAGTGAGTGGCACGATGTAATGGCGCGTTTGACCGTCGAGGGAACAACGTGCGAAGCAAGAGTTCATCGCTTCGCCTTAGAGAGAAGAATGCGAGCACGTAAGGCAGTGACCTGGTTGAGCATCTTGTCAAGTACGCATGATGGGGGTGGGCGAAAAAAGGCCGTCTCCAAGTGTATACAAGTTCTTGTAAAGGGCTGTTCTGGATAAATGATTTTGACATGAGTGGAAGCAGGCTTTTTCCATCAGCCGCTGCGCCAGCGCTCGGATACCACACACAGCGCAGTGTCAGTTTACCGTCCCGGACCCCTATCATCCCCCCTGAGAGAAGACTAATTAATTGTGGAAAGTGAGCTTAATTGGCCATACGAAAAAAGGGGGGAAAAACTCCAGTGCAACGCAACATTCGTGATTATCCTGAAAGAAAAACAAGAATAAATGCGCAAAGTCACTTGATTTTGTTTTAAATATTTAATTAAACACGTAACCGTCCATGCAAAATAATAATAATAATAATAATAATAGCCTAATAATAATAATAATAATAATAATAATAATAGTTTTTATGCTTGCATAATCTAAGTAACCCGTTCTATTATTAACTAATTTTGTTTTATTATCATTAAACGCGTCAATGATTAGGCATATTTAAAACAATTCTTTGTGCGTGTATATTTATTTGCTCTGTAAACTAATCGATTCTACTACTGTTTATTGGCCTCTTACAGGCCTACACAGAAGTTGGTCTTTTTTTAATTTGGCTTCGTCATGAATACGCGCTCTAAAATATACGAATGCAATGCGAGGGCAATATTCACAGCCTTGCCTCATAGGCAGAAACAAGCAGCCTCACATCTCTATCAAAGACAACAAGAGGATGTGGAGATAAAATCAGCCCTCGTCATAACAATAAAGGTAAAGAAAATAATCGCCCCAAAAATTCCCGGCAACATCAAACCCGCTATCCCCGCTGCGTTCAGGATGCACGCTTGGCTTAGAAAAAGCCGTGCTCGGTGCAGAAGAAAAATACGCGAGAGACTTTGAAGGTTTCTCGTTGCGGGGATAATATTGTTGTACTAGACTGCTGGATTCCTCTACTGTTGTAGGTGACCTTTTGACTAAAGGTGACAAATCTGAGTCCGCATTCGAGAGCTGTTTGTCACTGCTAAGAGCTGAATAATGCCGATATTAGAGGTTTTTACTCTCCTCGTGACAAGAGGCACTTCGGGGGACGGATATTTGCAGTTCTGGACAGAAAATATAAATATTGAATTGCTAAATATATCTGTGTCCGCTCTCGGGGAAACTCTGCGAAGAAAAAACAAAGCCCTGAGTTCTCGAGGCGCCTACGAATGACGAATGTTTCTCTCCATCACAAGTCCAACAACTTCAGCAATTGTTTAAATTGCAATCAAACAAATAAACTGCATGATGATAACAAAGATTACGCTCTTTGGGGAATTACTGACGTGGGTTTTAATTTTCGTCTCCATTTTGATATGAAAAATACAAAAAAAAAAGGGAAAATAAACAAATTTGAATACCTATAAAAATGCAGTCCACAACCAGTTATTTATATTTTGTAAAAGAGTACAATTTGACCATGCGAATGAAATTTGATTACAATAATCTTGTTTCTGAAATATCACACTTTTGCCTGTTGGTGTGCAGTAGATATTGTGCATTACATCCTGTAGGTTGCAGTATAGTCTCTCCAGATGATAGACCTTTTAAACGCCATAAATGGCAACAGGCCTTGTCAGTTTGATTGGTGCTAATGACTTTCTCCTTGACGTCACGTTACACTTCATAAGTAGAAGTTGAGGTCGATTTTTTTTTTTTTTTTTTTTTTTAGTTTGGCAGGAGCAAGTGGTGTCTAATCACCGTGTTGCAGACGTAACATGATGTAGATTTCAATTATTTGAATAATATTTGTGACTGTCATTTAAGAACTATAAAGGATACAAATATATCAACATTAATATGTTGACATTTGAACGTATGTGGGTTATTCTCCTGCATACGCGAATGTTTATATTCACTCCATTAACTTAATTCGTCAATTTATTGTGGATTTGATATTATAACTCATGCTTCTGATAATTCGTGCTTTTTGGGAAAATTATATATTGAGACGTGTCTATTTGGCCAATAGAAAACTCAGGTTTTATACGATATTAATAAGGATTAATATAGCTAAATAGTCCGCCCCCATAAATAAATAATAATAATAATAATAATAACAAATAATAAGTTAAAAAATATAAGAATATAAAAATAAAATAAATAAAAAATATATAAAGTAAATAAGTAAATACATAAGAAATTTAAAAAAAAAACGAAAAAATGTAACAATAATAACAAAAACTACTGCTACTTGTAATAACACGACGAAAATGTTTGATAGGTATTTTTTAAGGGTAAGATATGTTTAAAGCAGAAACAAGGACACTGGATTTACAAATTAAGCATCCTTATGGTTTTAACTACCTTAGTAGGTAAATACTACTTGGCCTTGACATCTGAGTTATGTCATCTTATCTTCAGGACCGTGGACAGCTCGTGGAAACGTATGGAACTGGGATTTCATTTCAGTATCCACCGCTACGTCAAAGTGAAGCTGCTTTATCTTGTTTTATTGTGCTTCACCAAAGTCTCAGAACTGCCAGGCTTTCAACATGCTGAACTATTAATATACACATGTTAAGGATGCGGATGCAGGGGAAGTGTGAAAACAAACAGAGGCGCCCAGACAGAAGGGCATTATGATAACACCACCTGCAGGTACTGCTCTCAAACTCAATGTTGCCATTGCAAACATTATAACAAACTCTGTGGCCATTGCAAACATTATAACATTTAGAGTTAATTTAGGATAATGGGGACATTCTTTTTTGTCCCAATTATCTCAATTTTAGGAATCATATTGTAATTTCAATCAACATTTGCTATTTTAAATCAGGAATAAGCAGCACCGTCAGTAATTGGGCAAAAACATAAATAAATAAATAAATAAAATAAAAAATAAAATAAAACTACGCTATGAATCATGGAAATATGACAAAATTCACAAAATAATATATATTTTTAAAACACTTATTGACTGATAACAATCAATTCGTGTTTAATTTTAAAACATGTTTTATTATTCAATATAAAATGCGCATGCATTCTGTCAGAAAAATAGTTTACAATAATTCCAGTTTAGATACAGGAGCCTCACTTTCTCTTTGCAAGAACTCAAACTGAGCTTGTCTCTTGAATAGTTTCTCTCGAACAGTAAACATCTGAAATGAAAACGTTTGAGGCACCTGGTTCAACACACTTAAAACAAACACAAAGGACAAATAAATACACAGACGACAGCTTAAAACAACGCAACCGTTCAGTAGGACGATACAAACAGAATATTAAATAGTTTCACTCCTTGTCGTTTTGCATAAAGCTTTATGCAAGCGGATGAAATGTATGTCTTTGTCAAGTCACAACAAGTGCTCAGAAAGTGCCAAAGTTCCCCACCCTGGACCCACACGATATTACGACAGCAAATAGTCGATCTTGAACGGCTGAAAGCCCGCAGACGCGGACGCGTGTGGGATCGAAAGGCACTCAGATGTCAGCTGAAATGGGAAAAAGTCCCGCTGGAGACGGCAGCTGATGACGGGGTCCTCTGGGGGCCCGAAAGAGCGAAGCACCTGCGTCTGAGGAAGAGCCAAAGGGGAGCCCCACATGACATAAGGCAGCATGTCCACTCCCCCCTGCCAGGTATCAGCTTTGGGGCGTTCCTCCTTCCTGAAAGGTCGGCTGAGGATGCTGTCAATGGCAAAGGAGCTCGTAAACTTGGCGCTGGAAGGAGGCGTAACGATAGAGTCCCCAGTGTCCACCGCTGGCGCTTGGATCGGCCCCTCTGGCTCCTTGCCCGGCTTTTTGCTGATGCGCTTTCGCCTTCGACGAAACACTCCGTCTGCAAAGGTGTACTCGCTGTGCGGGTTCAGCATCCAGTAGTTGTCCTTCCCCCACGGTCTGGAGGGATCCCGCAGCACCTTGAGAAAGCAGTCGTTGAGAGACAGATTGTGGCGCACTGAGTTCCTCCAGCCGGTGTAGCTGCCTCGAAAAAACGGGAACTTTTTCATGAGGTAGTCGTTGATTTCGGCCAAAGTCAGGCGGCCTGAGTTGGAGTCGCGGATGGCCATGGCGATCAGAGCGATGTATGAGTAAGGAGGTTTGGGTCTCCTGGTGTAGGGCTTGCCTTTGCTCTCAGAGCCCGAAGGAACAGGTGCGGGACTGTGCGCCACGCAGTCTCCATCGGAGCCCAGCTCTTCCTCCGCGGACATCGGCGATGGGATGCTTCCCTCGGCGTCGCTGCAGAGCTCCGCGGGCTTGGAGTCGTAGTGACCCCCGCAGAAAACCTCCAGCTTCATTACCCGCGCTTGTGACACACTTAACTCTCCAAACGCCTCTGCAGATAAAGGCTCCTTAAAAAAAAAAACACTGCTTGAGAGCTTGGATAGCCACGCGGAGCTGTCAAACACAATCCAAAGCGCGAGACTGACAGGACTTGTACCTGCTGCAGATAAGTGCACTTAACATCCCGATCGAGCGCTCAGCTGTCTAATATAGCCGCTCACCTCTGGGTATGCCTACAGGGGCGGAGCCTGAGTTTTTAAGTCTTAAAATCACTCTTACAACAGCACGCGAATCATACACACCCTGTTTTGAAATAAAGCGGTCGAGCGTATGTGGACAAACATCAGTTAGTCGCGTGATGCACTGCTTTGTTGATCTGAGCCGAGTTTCGTCACAGCGAGGCGGCTTCACCTGCGTCTTTGCTCACCTTTGCTCCGCAGAAGAGTTTCACCTCAGGAAACCAGGTGGCGTGCGTTTATCAGACATGGCATGCCAAGCAGCCAACAAAGCTTTACCAATAGGGGGAATAGTCCTAAAAATATATTTGGAGTTTAATCATAGTAAGTCGCAGCATATTGGAATCACTTCCCAACATTTTAGTTGTGTCAATCACATCACTCATTAGTCATCAGTTGTATTGTGTTACATTTGTTGATGATATTATGCTTAACCTCTGGTGTAAAACATTCATATCGGTAGAGCATTAAACTGTTTAATGACTTCAAAACAGGATGTTTTTAAAAACAAAACAGTGATATCATGACTATGCAGTTGTTTAAAATCTCATTTATACACTTATACACAATTAATGATGAATGTCATTCATGCAGGTAAATAAGATGCACAATGCCAGCTATGAGTTTAGAGTATAGCTTTCATCTAAGTGTCGCATGTCTAATGCAGTAAAAACAACTTGTATTACACAAACAAACAGAATGTGTTTAGAATTATGTATAAAACATGCATTATGCAAAAATATGTAATAGTTTCTTGTATGTTTTAAATATCCAAGTGGTGTCAGAATGTACTTAAACCAGTAAATCAGGAGCAGTACAGATATTTGATATATGCTTCAATGTCATGACACTCATTTGGGTCTGGAGACTCCAATAAAAAAAAAAAAAAGAAAAAAAAAAAAGAAAAAAAGCATTTCATACATACAGGTGCATCTCAATAAATTAGAATGTCATGGAAAAGTTAATTTATTTCAGTAATTCAACTCAAATTGTGAAACTCGTGTATTACTCGGTTCTTTTAATTGTGATGATTTTGGCTCATATTTAACAAAAACCCACCAATTCAATATCTCAACAAATTAGAATACTTCATAAGACCAAAAAAAACAAAAAAAAAAAAAAAAAACATTTTTAGTGAATTGTTGGCCTTCTGGAAAGTATGTTCATTTACTGTATATGTACTCAATACTTGGTAGGGGCTCCTTTTGCTTTAATTACTGCCTCAATTCGGCGTGGCATGGAGGTGATCAGTTTGTGGCACTGCTGAGGTGGTATGGAAGCCCAGGTTTCTTTGACAGTGGCCTTCAGCTCATCTGCATTTTTTGGTCTCTTGTTTCTCATTTTCCTCTTGACAATACCCCATAGATTCTCTGTGGGGTTCAGGTCTGGTGAGTTTGCTGGCCAGTCAAGCACACCAACACCATGGTCATTTAACCAACTTTTGGTGCTTTTGGCAGTGTGGGCAAGTGCCAAATCCTGCTGGAAAATGAAATCAGCATCTTTAAAAAGCTGGTCAGCAGAAGGAAGCATGAAGTGCTCCAAAATGTCTTAGTAAACGGGTGCAGTGACTTTGGTTTTCAAAAAACACAATGGACCAACACCAGCAGATGACATTGCACCCCAAATCATTACAGACTGTGGAAACGTAACACTGGACTTCAAGCAACTTGGGCTATGAGCTTCTCCACCCTTCCTCCAGACTCTAGGACCTTGGTTTCCAAATGAAATACAAAACTTGCTCTCATCTGAAAAGAGGACTTTGGACCACTGGGCAACAGTCCAGTTCTTCTTCTCCTTAGCCCAGGTAAGACGCCTCTGACGTTGTCTGTGGTTCAGGAGTGGCTTAACAAGAGGAATACGACAACTGTAGCCAAATTCCTTGACACGTCTGTGTGTGGTGGCTCTTGATGCCTTGACCCCAGCCTCAGTCCATTCCTTGTGAAGTTCACCCAAATTCTTGAATCAATTTTGCTTGACAATCCTCATAAGGCTGCGGTTCTCTCGGTTGGTTGTGCATCTTTTTCTTCCACACTTTCCTTCCACTCAACTTTCTGTTAACATGCTTGGATACAGCACTCTGTGAACAGCCAGCTTCTTTGGCAATGAATGTTTGTGGCTTTTACCCTCCTTGTGAAGGGTGTCAATGATTGTCTTCTGGACAACTGTCAGATCAACAGTCTTCCCCATGATTGTGTAGCCTAGTGAACCAAACTGAGAGACCATTTTGAAGGCTCAGGAAACCTTTGCAGGTGTTTTGAGTTGATTAGCTGATTGGCATGTCACCGTATTCTAATTTGTTGAGATAGAGAATTGGTGGGTTTTTTGTTAAATGTGAGCCAATATCATCACAATTAAAAGAACCAAAGACTTAAACTACTTCAGTCTGTGTGCATTGAATTTATTTAATACACAAGTTTCACAATTGGAGTTGAATTACTGAAATAAATGAACTTTTCCACGGAATTCTAATTTATTGAGATGCACCTGTATACTGTCTTGAATATGCCTCTTATAATTTTGTACATTTCTAAATTTATATATATATATATATATATATATATATATATATATATATATATATATATATATATAATTTATTTATTTATTTTTTGTGTTAAAGTAAAAAATGTCAAGGTTCTGCAATCATACTAATACCACAATGAAGAAAAGTCCCTTTAAAAAATGAAAAGCCCTCAACTTTAAGATCGACTTTTTATTATTTCACCTGCTCTGAGGTCAGCAAGGTCACACAAGCTCAGGAGTTTTGTAGTTTTTGATAATTTTAAGTAATTGTGCTTGTATTGTCTGCCTTTATCAATTCAATTGCAAATAAATAAATAAATAAAATTATTATTTATTAAAGTAAACACTAGATTGGTCTATATATAATAAGCATTTGACATTTGATTGCTTTTTGTCTCTGATAAATGATTTGGGAAATACATTTTATGAAAAAAAAAAAAAAAAGAAAGAAAAAGCTAAATTAACAGTTTGATACATGCATTTTTTTTTTTTTTATGATTTCTTCCAGTACTCAAGAATTGAAATGCATATTTTGCATGTCTCATGCCAATTCAACCAGTAGAGTAATCTTCATTAGCATCAATGGTTTCTCCTCTTCTTTCCCAAGAAACAAGAGAAAGACCAACTGACAAGTTTAATATGCTACACGTTTGCAATGAACATTTATTTAGTCACAGAATCTGACTGAGACACACATTATCATCCTCCAATCACATCATTTTGAAGATCCGCCCATTGACTGCTTGATGCTTTCCATGAACCTGTCGCACAAACAGAGGACGCAATATTACACTTGCTCGCAGGTTTGAAGGTGAAAGAATCCAGCAGTCTGAACCATAACTCAAATATTTAGATTCGAAGTGCTTTGCAGATATTCATTAATGTGTGAGGAGAGGTTTACCACACACTCCTCACGGTCGCCACACTGGATGAAGCAGTAGCTTCCACTTCCATACTGCGGCCAACCGCATGAACGCTGGTAATAACACCTGCAGAACCTCATTACCAGTTAATCGTCTTTCACTGACCGTAAAAAAAAAACAACTTAAGGGTGTGACGGGGAAAAACGCATGATGCATACAGTCCCTCGCTAATGAATCAATTAAAATAAGTTGTCTATTAAATGTCCACAACATATGATTTAGATCTCACCTCTGCAATTCAACTTCAAAAGGCAAGACTGGTCTATTTAGTGACTAATGTATGATTTCAATTAGATTTGTAAATATCATTTCAAGGTTTGCTCATTTTTTGAAGCAGTCAGAGCTAATTAAATCAGACAAATGTAATTATTGTCATACGTGGATCGCTACACACAACATAGAAAATGCAAAGGTTGTTTTTAATGAATGTGAGTAACCCCGATGATGAGATTTGCGTGAAATCGGAACATTTTTTCTAATTGGTCAAAATGTGCCATAAATACACACCACCTGGTTCTGTACACTTAACTGAACCGTTTTTATGCGCCATAATGAGCATAAGATTTTGGATGTTGTACTGATATTTGAATGCGGTTCATTAAAACTTGGCCGAATTCGTGATGTGAAATGTCAGGGGCAGAGTTATTTTTCTTCCAGCAGTCAGGAATGAATGGGTATTCCTCCATGAAAGCCTGGCCTGGACCTGCTTACTCCACACTGGCCTAGCCAAATAAATACAGCACATACTGCGGTCTGCAGCGCTGCGTTCTGCAGGGCAGGTTCAACAAAAAATTATGATGGACCAGTGGAGTTACAGGCATGTGCACCCTCTAATTTTCCCCTCCTGTGTTTATATGTGGCTTTCCAGATTGAAATTGTTTCCAGTAATCTGGAGCGCACAACTAACAGGCCTGAGCATAAACAGTCGTGAGTGTAGGCCAGACCTGATGGGCTTTTTCTTGAACAATGTGGGTGGAATTGAGAAATTTATCACAACTAAACTCTCTCTATCAGTCTTTACCCCATTGTTTTGTTAAGATGATCTCCTTTGCACTGACGACAGCAATAACCTACAGACTAGGTGATCTTTTACATTGTTATTTTCCTCAGATACACGTCTGTATTATGAAATGAGCATCTCCACATCGTTTTGATCCATCAATGTTGTGAAGAAAGAGCAGTGAACTCAAAAACTGGTAGACAAACCACTGTTGTTTTCCACAGAGTACTTTCAAAACGCTTGTTTATAATCACAAACAGAAATGGTGCATTCGCCATTCAAGCCTGGAGTGATTCTTTCCACAGTCACATAATAACAAAAATCATCCAGGAACAACTGGCACACAGTCCAACGGCCTTTTTCAGGAGTATTGCGTGGTTACATTCGCTCTTTTCAATTAACTATGAAAAAGTGGGCAAATGTTGTCAAGGTGTGATCAAGCAGAGTTAATGCATGAAGAGAAATTAAACACAGTGACAAGTGACTAGAGTAGCTTGAGCATTAATGTCATGGGTGTCGTCACAATGAATTTATGAGGAGACAAACCACTGTTTCCTAAACCAAAATGATTAATAATGCACTTAATAATACTGAAATATAAAGAAATGAATAAATCGGGAAATATCTGATTGTTAGGAAACAGCAGCTGATTGATTTTCACGTTTTATTGGGGTGAACACTTTAGAGACTAATTCTCACTATTAACTAGATGTTTATTAGCATGCATATTACTAGCATATTATCTGATTATTAGTACTTAAAAAAACACATATCAATGCCTTATTCTGCATGACCATATTTTAGATGCCTTAATCCTACAACATACCCAGAGCTGGGTAGTTACTGGTTGCATGTAATCTGGATTATGTAATCAGATTACAAAAATCAAGTACTCGGAATTAGAGTATATTACATTTCATAATGCTCGTAATCAGATTACAATTACTTTTTATGGATTACATGATTGCATATTATTCACACAATGGCAGTAAATCATTCATAATATAGTGATTCTGAAATACTTTGAGTGTGTAATGTCTTTTTTGTTCTCATGTTTATTAATGTTTGTCTATGTAATTCAGGGATTCTCAAACATTTTTGTCAGCCAAACTCCTTTGACATGACAGAAGTTCAAGCTAAATGACTGGAATTTTTGACGTTTAAATTGGTATTTGGAATGTCTGACGTGAAATTAGTACTCTGTGTATTTTCATAATGTAATATTTAATTCTTTCTATTCTGAATTGAGGTTAACGGCATTGACATTTTATTGTAACAGCAAAACAACTAGTGGTTTTTAATGACAAAACATCCTTAAGTACCTGCAATGATGCTGATAAAGTCAATAAACAAAAACTATTTACTTAAAATATCTCTGAGGAAATTAATATTTAAATAATTTAACACACATTCCAATGTTTTTCAGTTCTCATGTTGACATGGTAAACAGGCAAACAAATTATTTCTAATTTTAGTGTTCAAGTGTTTAAATAATTTATTTTACTTTTTTTTATTATTTAAATAATTATTAGTTTTTTTTATCAACTCACAAACCCACAGCAATTCTTATATTAAGCCCAGTTTGGGAAACCCTGGTGTAATGTAATGTATATATAATGGAATATATTTTATAATGGAACATATTTATTTTCCCTTTGCTTTTTATATCAGTATGGTTTGTTTAATGGTATAAGTTTAAAACAAGATAAAAAAAAATCTAAAAGTAATCTAAAAAGTATTCAGATTATATTACCTAAAATGAGTACATTACATTACCTAGATTACATTACTCACTACAGTTTTGATGGACTGCATTTTGTAAGTAACCTACCCAGATCAGCCCATACCTAAGCTTAACAACTACCTTAATAACTTACTAACTAATTAATATGCAGCAGATTAGGAGTTTACTGAGGCGAAAGTCATAGTTAATAGTGAGAATTTCTCCCCAAACTAAACTTTACCGGTTAAGTTTTCCTCAATAATGCAGCAGAGATCTTTAACCATTTAAAGTGGTATTTTGTAAGAGGTTTGGCCAATTAGGTTCATGTTTTTAAATCATGCCAATGACAAATGATCAGAAATTTTGCCAGTTTAGCAGAATTTCCCTTTACAAGCATCCTCTAGAAACAGCCTCATTTATCTCAGTGACTTCAAGAAAGAAAACATAACATTAAAAATGCATTTGCTCACAACATGGGTGATAAATGACGCTTATTTGTATTTTTGGAAGCACATTACGATGAAAAAACATCCTAACAGATTCCAGATCAGGGCCGGACAGACACAAACACCTTAATGGGAACATGCCTGTAATGCCAAGCATAGTTTTCTGCTATTTTTACACCTGTACATAACGCATAATACAATGCATTGTTCACATTATTTTACATCAAGAAAATAATCACAGTCGTTAGCACTTTCAGTTCCATAATTACCTATAAAACATGATGGTTGTTTGGAAATGTGCATGCATTATATGGTGGCATTAAAAGTATATTTAAAGTTCCTGTCTTAGGCTTGTTTTGTAGATGATCATCTATAAACGCTATATCGGATAAAAATACGTGTTCCCAATTCAAGCAAAATCTTTACATGTGATGAGGAATTAAAATAAAAATACGATATAAAAATGATGATAAAGAAAGATCCATTAGATATTACACTTACTGCTAAAACGCAGACATGTGGCGTCTGTCAAAACACACTAGCTGATTTTATTTCTTTTGTAATTACAGTACAGAATCAGCAGATGAAGTTGAACAGGGTTCAAGTTCTTTCACGCTCTTTGATATGAGGGTTAGAAAACAGAGGCTGGTGCAGAAACAGGTCTGAACCTGCGGAGCCCATTGTGAATCATCTATTTTGGTACCGAGGTCTCTCACCTTGATACTGTATAAAAAATCCTCGATGGAAACAAAAATACAATGAGACTGCAATTAAAATAACAGAGAACAAAGTTATTCAGAAGTGAAGAGCTGAATTCTGGAGTCGCACATGTGATGCGATGAAGGACACTGGGTTGGAGATTTTGTGAAATCAACTTATGACACATTAAAACACATGAAAATTTCAGGCTTGCAATGAGTTTTTAGCTTTAAAGTGTTCTATTCAGAATGTTAATGAGCTGAGGTGCTTGTTTGTATCACTTATTTAGTAAATTTGGTGGTTCATATATATATATATATATATATATATATATATATATTTGTGTATGTATATTCACAATTCTGAAAAAAAGCCTAACGTCTGAGATATAAACTCAGAACTGCAAGATATACAATTCTGCAATTCTGATTTTTCTAAGAGTTATGAGCTGTAAACTCATTACAAAAAAAGTCATAATCGTCAGATAATAAGTCGCAGTTCGCTTTGTTATTTTTTTATTTATTTTTTTATTTTTTCAGTACAGTTCAATAACAGTGTGAATGTTGCAAAGTTAGTGTGACTAATAGAGGACAGACGGCAATGATTGACTGGGTCATAACTGGTATCCGGTGCCTTTTGGACATCATAAAACGTAGAAAAACTAAACAGCTTTTAAAATAACTTTTTGGGTAATTATGACAGGGAGACATAAAACATTTGATCATTTATGAAGCGAAATTTATTAAATGGAAGAAAACAAAAACTAATATATATATATACAGGTGCATCTCAATAAATTAGAATGTCGTGGAAAAGTTCATTTATTTCAGTAATTCAGCTCAAATTGTGAAACTCGTGTATTAAATAAATTCAGTGCACACAGACTGAAGTAGTTTAAGTTTTTGGTTCTTTTAATTGTGATGATTTTGGCTCACATTTAACAAAAACCCACCAATTCAGTATCTCAACAAATTAGAATACTTCATAAGACCAATTAAAAAAAACATTCTTGAATTGATTTTGCTTGACAATCCTCATAAGGCTGCGGTTCTCTCGGTTGGTTGTGCATCTTTTTCTTCCACACTTTTTCCTTCCACTCAACTTTCTGTTAACATGCTTGGATACAGCACTCTGTGAACACCCAGCTTCTTTGGCAATGAATGTTTGTGGCTTACCCTCCTTGTGAAGGGTGTCAATGATTGTATTCTGGACACCTGTCAGATCAGCAGTCTTCCCCATGATTGTGTAGCCTAGTGAACCAAACTGAGCGACCATTTTGAAGGCTCAGGAAACCTTTGCAGGCGTTTTGAGTTGATTGGCTGATTGGCATGTCACCATATTCTAATTTGTTGAGATAGTGAATTGGTGGGTTTTTGTTAAATGTGAGCCAAAATCATCACAATTAAAAGAACCAAAGACTTAAACTACTGCAGTCTGTGTGCAATGAATTTATTTAATACACGAGTTTCACAATTTGAGTTGAATTACTGAAATAAATGAACTTTTCCACGACATTCTAATTTATTGAGATGCATCTGTATGTACAGGTGCATCTCAAAAAATTTGAGTATCATTAAAAAGTTAATTTTCTTGTAGCATTTAAAAAAGTGAAACTTTCATATATATTTTAGATTCATTACATGTAAAGTAAAACATTTCAAAAGTTTTAATTTCGATGATTAGAGCTTACAGCTCATGAAAGGCAAAAATCCAGTATCTCAAAATATTAGGATATTTCCTTAGATCAATCAAAAAAAAAAAAAAACAATTTGTAAAACAGAAAAGTTCAAGTTCTTTAAAGTATGTTCATTTATGCACTCAATACTTGGTCGGGGCTCAGGATCAGTGAGGTGTGGCATGGAAGCGATCAGCCTGTGGCTTCCAAATGAAATGCAAAATTTACTTTTATCTGAAAAGAGGACTTTGGACCACTGAGCAACAGTCCAGTTATTTTTCTCCTTAGCCCAGGAAAGATGCTTCTGACGTTGTTTCTGTTTCAGAAGTGGCTTGGTAGCCCTTTTCCTGAAGACGTCTGAGCGTGGTGACTCTTGATGCACTGACTCCAGCTTCAGTCTCAACCTTGTGGTCATCCCTATTGCCTGTGCACCTTTTCCTACCCAATTTCTTTCTTCCAGTCAACTTTGCATTTAATATGCTTTGATACAGCACTCTGTGAACAGCCACCCCTTTCAGTAATGACCTTCTGTGACTTACCCTCTTTGTGGAGGGTGTCAATGACGGTCTTCTGGACCATTGCCAAGTCAGCAGTCTTCCCCATTATTGTGGTTTCAAAGAACAAGAGATTCCCAGAATTTATATTGTAGGGATGGTCATTTAATAAAACTCAAATGTAAATATCCTAATATTTTGAGATACTGGACTTTTGATTTTCATGATCTGTAAGCTCTAATCATCAAAATTAAAACAAACAAACAAACAAACAAAAAACTTTTCAAATGTTTTACTTTACATGTAATTAATCTAAAATATATATGGAAGTTTCACTTTTTTAAATAAGTTACAAAAAAATGAAGTGTTTCACGATATTCTATTTTTTTTGAGATGCACCTGTATATGTATGAATTGTACTTTTTTGCCAACACATCATTTTACATGTTTGTATTCAGATACAATTGTATAAAATATTTTTTTTATCCTTTTTAAAGTAATACATTATTGCTACTCCATTAAATTCAATAACAATGAATTATTAGGTTATTTATTTATGTATCTATGTATTTATTTATTTTGCCGAAATTAGAATGGACAAAATAATGGTCTTAGGTTTTGATAGGAAGTAATATGTAAAACATTTTTTAAGAAGTTTAAATACACTACATATTCTTAAATATGTATATAACTTAATATAACTTCAAAACTTAAATTACTTTCAATCATCAAAATCAATCATAATAATTGTTGTATTTATGATAGAAATGGGATATGCAATTGAAAGACGGTGATATCTGGTGTTTAATATGCTGCATCATGTTTCAAATAATTTTTTTTAATCAACTTCAATATGCTTAAAGTTCAAATAGTGTTATTTATGACTAAGACAGCTTTGATATTTGTATTGTTCAGCATTTTAAGGCATTAAACTCATGCTCTTTACTGGGGACACAAAAGGCACCGAACAGCAGCAATGACCCAGCTGACTGCTCCATTATCGCTGGAAGCATCATCCAGTGTGAGAAAGAGATCAGCACACTTTCTTTCATGCGATCAGAATCACAGTGGTAATCTGTCCCATTGCAGTATCGGCTGAGTGCCACTCCCCTGGCAGGATCCACACTAACCTTTCCCCCTCCCTCCACGCGCTACTCTTTTTTCTGTCTAAACTTGAAAAAAGAGCCAAACAACTTACTCACGCAGGAGGTTTGCACGAGATCCTGCCGTCCCTCCCCTGAGAGGCCCTTCTGACGACCGTGTCTCGCTGCTGAAGCTCTGAACCAGTGATCGTCTTCAGATTAAAGATGACAGAAACAAGGGGAAACCACTTCATTTGTACACTTATCTTCTCGCCCAGAGGATTTTGTCAAAGTTGCTCTTTCATGGTTCAAGAGACAACTGAGTTTCAAGTATCAACTTTGTTGTACACGTTTCTCCTAGAATTACTTCTGAGAAATAATAATGGATAACTGGGACAATTATTGTAAGAGCTATAAAATGTCATGGAAAAGGTCACTGAAAAAATGTTTGAGTTCACACTGAGATCTTTGACTTTTGATTGCAAATCTTGGCAAATCAGAGCACAGTTTGAGATATTGTTGAGATCTTTTGTGAAAGTCTGTTTTCTATGGAGAAACATCTAAGAAATTTCATAAAAACTCAATTTACTCCCAGTGCAACAATTCGTGTTGCAGTTTTTACAGTTCAAAATAATTTCTTAATCTGTATAATGTATAATTTTGCCTTATTTTCCAGTAAAAATGCATTGATTTTAGAACACATGAAAACTGTGTACATTTTTAGAAGATTATCTTAAAAGATTTCTTTTTTTCATACCCCTTCCACTAATTGTTTTCATATTTAAAAGAAGGGAAAAATATTTATTTATTTATCTAACTAAATAATGTGGCAACAAAAAATCAAACTTAAAGGGATATTTCACCCAAAAATGAAAATTATTTCATCATTGATTCACGTTGTTTCAAACCTGTATGATTTTCTATCTTCTGTTGTAACCCAACAGTTGCTGGTAGCCATTGACTTCATAGTATTTTTTTCATACTATGGAAGTCAATGGCCACCGTCAACTGTTCAGTTATCAACATTCTTCAAAATATCTTCTTTTGAGCTCAACAGAAAAAAAGAGAATTCATACTGGTTTGGAACAACCAGAGGGCGAGGAAATGACAGAATTTTAATTTTTGTGTGAACTGTCCCTTTAATTCAAGATATATTCACAAGAAACATATATGCAATTTTGTGTCCCAAGTAAATGTATGTTGTTTAAATAATAAATAACAACAACAACAACAACAAATAATAATAATTAAATAAATAACAAAAAAAAAAATAATAATAAAAAATGAATAAGAGCATTTTTCAGTGCATTTTCAAATTTTTATTTTCCATGGGTGAATTTACAAGAATATAATATATCACAAGTGGATAAAGTCAATAAATATTAGTAGGTGTAATGCTTGTCTAATGTCAGGCCATGATCTGATCTCTACATCAGAACACACACAGAGCTGAAATCCTACTTCTTTCCTGACGTTTACTGTGTCCCGCAGCTTTTGACTCTTACATTTCAGTGGAAGATTTATATTCACAGCCAGTCACCATTTAAACACACACACACAGATCTTGAAGTCAGAGGATTGTAGCGTTTTATTTGTTCGCTCTACTTGTCAACGTTAGATTTCAAACAAAACTTGCCCCATGTGAGATATGTGGAACAAGCTGTGACAGGTCAAGAGCTGCAGAGACGAGTGTAACAGGAGAGCTTTAAAGCAGCTGATTGTATAATAACAGCTCTTAACAAGGGCGCTAATAGTTTACTTTTTGACTGACATTTGCAAGCTGGTAGGCAGAGCTGTTGAGTGGCCGTCTAGCTGTTACAGGATAAAAATATAAATGCAGATCATTGAATGTTGCATAGCGACTCACTAGTGACTTGTAAAATGTAAAAAAAAAATAAAAGCTGTTTAAATGCATTAGCTAGTAGAACTAGAAAGTCACAGACACATTGCTAGGCTGTTATATGTAGTTGTTAGGTGATCACTTACTTCAAATATTCAGTGTCAAATCTATCATTTGAAAATAGTAAGGCCTTAAAAATGCTGATCAATAAAAAAATGCAATAAATGTGATGCTTGCTTTTGAAAATATTGCACATTAAGAAATTCATAATAAAAGACAGCTTGTTTGGTGGGGAGATGACAAAAATTATTATTATTATTTTAAAATTAATATAATTGATTTATAAGGTCTTTGAGTCTGTGTTAATCACAGGTAGCATGAGGCAGGTAAAATTATCAATACAGCAAAATAATAAATTCTTAATCTGTAATTTTGCCTTATTTTCTAGCTTAAAAAAAAATAAAAACAATAAAATAAAATAAAAAATGAGAAGACATGAAAAACGGCATACATTTTTAGGTAACATATCTTGAATAAAAGTAATTTTTCACACTCCTTCCACTAATTGTTTTCATGCTTAAAACAAGTATTTATTTATTTATTTATTTATAAAATGCTGAATAAGATATGTAATGCATTTGCAAGTTATGTTTTATATGTGATTTTTTTTTCAATTAATATCATTAATTTTTCATTTTTAAGGTCCTGCATTAATAACAATTAGTGAAATCGAAGGTTAAATATGCAATACTTGAATTCAATCTCAAAAGGGAAGCTAAGCTCTTTATACAGTCTGAATAATTTTCACACAGTGTTACAACCCTAACTGCAACCACCCTGCTTACATAGAAATGATAATAATGACAATAAACCACATTGAAAGTTGCGATATTGCACTTAATATTGCTCCAATACTTGTGTGTTGTGGGTTGCCAGGCTGTTGCAATGTGGTTGTTAAGGTGTTTAATGTGTTGCTGTGTGGTTGCTAAGTGCTTGCTTAATTTTAACATGCAATAATTGCAGTGCAACACAACAAGCGCCACAATAATCTAAGTCAGGTGTTTTTTTTTTTGTTTTGTTTTTTTCTGTAAAAGTCAAGATGAATCCGGATTCACATTGACATTTTGCACTTTTATTTTTGTGTGCAACTTTCATAACGAAACCCATCAAAGCCAGCAATTACAGCTGGCACAGAAATGAAGGAGGGAACACAGTGCTTCTCCTCACCTGTACATGAACTTGGTTTCTCGCAATCTTAATTGATGGTACTGGTGCATTTTTGCTTCCACCTGCTCTGACAGATTGTTTACCGCAGCCCTGAGGTGAGAAGACAACACAACCAAAATAGAAACTTCAGCAGGCAGCAGCCTGTTCCTCACAAAGCCGTCCAGGTTATTTACAGCATCGCCATTTATTTTTCACAGAGTTGAAAGGTTCATTTGCAGCGAAGCCACAAACGAGCAAAGCAAAAGTGTTTGGTGAACGAGCGATTTGAATAACACCAAACTGCAATTGCCAGAGTCAAGTGTTTTATCTGATGCAATGTTTCTCTGACTCGGCCACTTCTCTCCAAAGCTTCTGTTAGTCTGGAGATCCATTGTGTTCTGTGGGCAAAGCCAAACCAGGTGACCTGCTGAACGTTGATAGGTTCACGCTGGTTTGCATACAGTTGTCTGGATGCCGAAGTGTCACAATGTCGACCATTATGGCAAAATCGAAGCGCACGGTTTGTGATGATACACCAACAATCTTATCTCACTCCCAAAACCACGGCAGCTTATGCAATGTCAATTACATTCAAATGCACAGTTAAGGGAAGCAAATGCAAAGCAGAACGCTTGTTTTCTGTCTGCTTGGTGAATGATCTCATTGAAAATCTCTGGGACTTCCAAACATATTTTCATGAATCACTGATAACCTGGGGGAGAAGCGCTACAGCGAAGAACTATGAATTCATGACATGAATTCTGGTATTAATGTCAGACAGCACTATCAAATCCATTCACACTGGCTGATTCGCCATCAACAACTCAATTTTCCCAGCTGAATGCATCATAATTCATTTAACTGAGGAAGATTCTCCACGGCTGTCTAATATTTTGAATCTCTATTTTTGTCTGAGAAATTCAGTTTAGCATTAACAACTCAAAACCATTAATAATCTCCTCCTTACTCAAATTAGCCAAAAAGTAGTCGAACAATGCAGAAACAGAAAGCTTTCCTATTCTGTTGAATTTAAATAACAAAGGCAATTTTCACAGCAGACCCATCAATCTAGAGTACATGAACTTCTTCACCTCAGTTTGTGTAGCCATATTTTCATAAGATCTAGTAATTTTTGAGAAGACTGCATGACCAATGACATTTATTGTGAGTTAGTGGATATAGTATATTTCATAGTTCAGTTTATGTCATGCTTAGTGTTGTAACACATTACAACTAATGTGAGTTATGTAATCAGATTACTTTTTTTCAAGTAACTGGTAAAGTAATGCATTGCTTTTTAACTTACAAGAAAAATAAGTAACGCCAGATCGTTAGTGATGAATGAATTTAGATAAACATATTTTTTGTTTTTATTGTTGAAGAGTGATGAACTTTCTTCTTTCCTATATTCTTAATGCAATCCAGAATAGCAGCACAGCTGAAAGGTTTGTCTGAGCGTGAATGGAGTTTATGGAGTAACACAATATTGTAATGGATTACTTTTGCCAACACTGATCGTGCCAGCCAATACTGACATCTACAGTAGACATGGCTATGAATAATGTATTAATCATCTAATTTAATTTATTAATTCATATTAAAGGACAGATTAATTAAACAGAGCAAATTAGCATAAGATCAGTTGATCTACACAGATGCAGATAATTTCCATAATGACCAAAGCAATCTACCAAGAACAGTTGTGTTAGTGACCCTAAGAGGGCATTTACACAACATTGGCCTGGTTCCACAGAGAGGGCTTAGACTAAGCCAGGATTAGGCCATAGTTCAATTAGGACTTTTAAGTAATTTTTATAAACATGCTTAGAAAAAAAAAAAAAAAAAACATTACTGGTGTGCATCTTAAGACAAAACAAAGGCACTGATATATTTTAAGATCAGTCAGTGCAAGTTTATTTCAGTTGAAACAGCTAAGACTTACATTTTAGTCTAGGACTAGGCTTAAGCCTTGTCTGTGAAACTGGGGGGTAGTTTTGGAAAACTTTTTATGCAAAATGGAAAACTTTTTATGCATTTAGCTGTTCATTTACACAACAACAGTATTTCTGGACCCTAAAAATGCAAACTTTTGAAAATGGGTTTCAAAATGTAAGTTTTTGAAAACGATACTGTTAACGCTTCTGTGTAAACTACGAAAACACAAATTTGTAAACAATGATGTCATGCATATTACATGTTCAGTATATAGGCATGTGCGCAAGTGTGTAGTTTTTCTTTGGCATAGTGAAAACATCGGCAACTACTGGACTGGCATGAATAATACAGCATTTTTTTGTTGTTTTTGTGGATCTGTGTGAACGGGGATCATTTTGACCACGTTGTTGTCTTTCTGTGAAACTTAAAAAAAAAATAGGAGAAACTTTTCAATTTTTAGTACATCACTGTCATGTAACTGCACCCGAAAAGTGAAACTCCTACAAATGCATATGCAATAAGGTCAGCTGCAAAAATAACTGTTCACACCTTTTCAGTAGTAATGTTTCGCTGAATGTCTTTAGTAAATCCTGACAGTTGTTTTTAAATGCCAAAAGAGTGTTTGTGTGGGAGCAGGCTATTAGTAAATCTGGCCTTTAGTGATTTATTTATAATAAGATACCAAAACAAGGTGAGTAGCATTCAACTAGTCATGCACAGTAAATAATGACTTTTCGAAGATTATCGGAGTGCGTTTTACAAGAAAAACCTCAAATTTCACATTTGATTCAATGTTACTTGTCTTTTCTTTGTAATTATTTGTGAAATGTATAAATATGACACTACGTTTTTGTTTTTTGTTTTTCAGTCTAACAGCTTTGGGTTCCTAGCCTAGTTCATCTATTTTAGATCTGAGGCACAAAAAGCAAAGTCATCAGAGTAAACAGTTACACCCTTCACATGCCAACGCAGCACCCCGAGCTTGAAAGATGACTATTTTTGTTGCTGTGTTTACACGGTTGTCAATCACAATCAAAAGCAGAGGCCCGAATCCGACCGCAAAGCGTCGCCGGGTGAAACTGGTGCTCGAAGTATCGGGCTGCGAGTCGGAGGTGTCAGGGCCGGTCTTGTCTGGGTGCTGCTTCTCTTGTTTGGCCCCAGGCCTCTTTCGTGCAGACTCAACTGGGATCCCCTGCAGGTGAAGGCGGCTTAGATAATATCACAGTTACTACACGCAGAACCTGTTTGGGTTATTTTCAAAATGCGAGGGGAGGGAGAAGCGCAGGAAAAAAAATGCAGCCGCAGCAACAAAGAGGCCTGCGTGCAAACAGCGTCAGGAACTCCCTTCAGGTGAGCGCGTGGAAACATGGGCTTTGCACGAAAAGGCCACATGCGTAGAAACGGTTCAATGGTTCACACTTCGCTGAGGGTGTGCGTGCGCGAGTGAGATGGCTTATGAAAACAAGAGTCACTCGTGGGGCATGTTTCATAACTCAGATCGGATTGCCAACCTGTTGCTTTTATTGTATGCATATTAGAGCATCGTTTGTTGTCGTCTTCGGCGGGTCTGAACCTGCTTGACCCAGTCACTCGGTGCCTTTTTTACAATTGTGTGAAAGGAAGAGTCACGCAGAGCCCCCCTTTCTCAATTTCTTTAACAGACAGCCTCCCTGTCACAACAAATTTAGATAAGTGAAAAACAGGAGTTATGTATCAGAGTACATTTTTCAAGTAACTGGTAAAGTCTCATTACTTTTTAATTTACAAGAAAATATCTGAGTTACTTTTTCAAATAAGTAACACCAATTAAAATGACTTTAGATAAACATAATTTCTTTCTCTTTTTTTTTAATTGTTGAAGAGTGATGAAAACAAGAGTCACTCGCGGGGCATGTTTCGTAACTTTGATTGGATTCCCAGCCTGTTGCTTTTATTGTATGCATATTAGAGCACCGTTCAGCGGGTCTGAATCATCTTGACCCAGTTGCTCACCGCCTTATTTCGTTGTATTTTTACGATTGCGTTAAAAAAAGAGTCACGCAGAGCCCCCCCTTTCTCAGTTTCTTTAACAGACAGCCTCCCTGTCACAACAAATTTAGATAAGTGAAAAACAGGAGTGAATTATGACATTTGAGTCATTGCTCAATGGCCAGTTTGGGGAAAATCAAGTCGTTGTTTTGCCTCTCGACTGAAGAAAGTCAAGCCGCCAGGGAAGGACGGCTGCGTGTCTGCCGCAGGCTTTCGTAAACAGAGCTCGCTGGTGGTCTGAGCAGATGTCTGATGAGAGGTAGGCCCCTGCTCGCCGCCAGGGGTTTGATCAATGGCAGCGCGTTCGCCCTGATGCAATCAAAGCTGACAGGCCCGTTTAACAATATTTATTTCCTCTCCTCATGCTGACTGCAGCCGGGTCCATGTTTAAAGCTGAAGTGTGTCATTTCTGCACCACTGGCATCACCAAGCAGAATTGCAAAAAAACGCATGTCTTCAAAGAGGATTCCCAAACATGCAATCCAGTGAGAATGGATTGCATAAAGAGTTGTATGAGTTCTTATTTAATACTACTTATGGCAGTAACAAAAAGATTTGCCTTTGTATTTACTGTAGAGAGGACAGGGAAATGAATCAGAAAATGGTTAGATCACACTAACTAACTAACCACTAGGCCAGAAAAAAAGCGATTGTCAGTGTCAAAATGATTGAGATGCCAATCAAATCAAAGAAAGCGGGTTTAGTTGTAATGGTAAGAAATAGCTAAACATTTAGTATTAGACTAGTATTTAATGATAGAAATATTAAACGACCAGTGCTATTCTCAATGTTATCCAGAAAACAGGATACAGGTTTAACTAATTCGAATTACTTCTGCTTATTGTTACACTGTCAGATATGCAAAAGAAATCTCTCCTATCTCTTGCTCTGGTTTCTGTGTATAGACCACCAGGGCCATATACAGATTTCCTAAAAGAATTTGCAGATTTCCTCTCAGACCAATTGGTTAATGTTGATAAAGTGCTAATTGTCAGAGATTTTAACATTCATGTCTATAATATAAATGATGCGTTAGGACTTGCGTTTACTGACCTTATAAACTCTTTTGGAGTCAAACAAAACGTCACCGGGCCCACTCATCATTTTAATCATACGCTAGATTTAATTATATCGCATGGAATCGATCTTACTGAGATAGATATTGTACCTCAAAGTGATGATGTTACTGACCATTTCCTAGTATCGTGCATGCTGAGTATTACTGATATTAACTATATGGCTCCGCGTTATCGTCTGGGCAGAACTATTGTTCCAACCACTAAAGATAGATTCAGAAATAACCTGCCTGATTTATCTCAACTGCTCTGTGTACCCATGAATACACATGAAGTAGATGAAATGACTAGCAACATGGGCATTATCTTGTCTAATACATTAGAAGCTGTTGCGCCCATCAAATTGAAAAAGGTTAGAGAAAAACGTACTGCGCCATGGTACAACAGTAATACCCATTCTCTCAAGAAAGAAACTCGTAAACTTGAGCGCAAATGGAGAAAAACTAACTTGGAAGTTTTTAGAATTGCGTGGAAAAACAGTATGTCCAACTATAGACAGGCTTTAAAAGCTTCCAGGGCAGAGCATATCTGCAAACTCATAGAAAATAACCAAAACAATCCAAGGTTTTTATTTAGCACAGTAGCTAGATTAACAACTAACCAGACGCCACCCGATCTAAATATTCCCTCACAATTTAATAGTAATGACTTTATGAATTTCTTCACTGATAAGATAGATAACATCAGAAAAACAATAACAAATGTAGATTCTGCAGTGTCTAGTACTTCAGCTCCATTCATCGCACCCAAAGAAAAACTGCAGTGCTTTACAACTATAGGACAGGAAGAGCTAAATAAACTTATCACTGCATCTAAACCAACAACATGCCTATTAGATCCTGTACCCACTAAATTACTGAAAGAGTTGTTACCTGTAGCAGAAGAACCGCTTCTCAATATTATTTACTTGTTGTTATCTTTAGGTCACGTCCCAAAACCATTCAGGCTGGCGGTTATTAAGCCTCTTATTAAGAAGCCACAACTAGATCCTAGTGAACTGGCAAATTACAGACCCATTTCAAATCTTCCGTGTACGTCTAAAATTCTAGAAAAAGTTATGTCTGCTCAATTGTGCTCATTCTTGCAAATAAATGATCTCTATGAAGAATTTCAGTCAGGTTTCAGACACCACGATAGCACAGAAACTGCACTTGTTAAAATTACAAATGACTTCTTGCGTCAGACCAAGGCTGCATCTCATTGCTAGTTTTACTTGATCTTAGTGCTGCGTTCGACACTATAGATCATGACATACTCATAGATCGATTACAAATCTATACGGGTATTCAAGGGCAGGCCTTAAGATGGTTTAGATCCTACCTGTCCGATCGCTACCACTTTGTTTATTTAAATGGGGAGTCATCTCAATTATCACCAGTAAAGTATGGAGTACCACAAGGATCTGTACCACGAGGTCCTCTGCTATTTTCAATATACATGTTGCCCCTTGGTAATATTATAAGAAAATACGGGATTAGTTTCCATTGTTATGCTGATGATACTCAACTATATATCTCAACAAGACCAGATGAAACTTCTAAATTATCTAAGCTAACCGAGTGTGTTAAAAATGTAAAAGATTGGATGACCAATAATTTTCTCTTATTAAATTCAGATAAGACAGAAATATTACTTATTGGAACAAAAAACAGTACACAGAATCTCTTGGATTACAATTTGCAACTAGACGGATGTACTGTTACTTCCTCTACAGTCAAAAATCTGGGTGTTATATTAGACAGCAACTTGTCTTTTGAAAAATCATATTTCCCATGTTACAAAAACAGCATTCTTCCATCTTAGAAACATTGCCAAGCTACGAAACATGTTACCTGTTTCTGATGCAGAAAAGCTAGTTCATGCATTCATGACCTCTAGACTGGACTATTGTAATGCACTGCTAGCTGGTTGTCCTGCATCTTCAATAAACAAGCTACAGGTAGTCCAAAATGCAGCGGCTAGAGTCCTTACCAGATCAAGAAAATATGGTAATATTACCCCAATTTTACAGTCTCTGCACTGGCTACCTATTAAGTTCCGCATCAGTTACAAAATATTATTACTTACCTATAAGGCCCTTAATAGTTTAGCTCCAGCGTACCTAACTAGTCTTCTACCACGCTACAATCCATCACGCTCCCTAAGGTCACAAAACTCTGGGCTTTTGGTAGTACCTAGGATAGCAAAGTCCACTAAAGGAGGTAGACCTTTTTCACATTTGGCTCCCAAACTCTGGAATAGCCTTCCTGATAACGTTCGGGGTTCAGACACACTCTCTCTGTTTAAATCTAGATTAAAGACACATCTCTTTAGCCAAGCATTCACATAATGCATCACATAATGTACAGCAGTTATGTCAAACGCACATTATTCTTTAGTTTAGGTTGAACAGATCATTTTTGCTTGGATGGAACAGCAGCTACGCTAATTTTGTCTCTATTTGTTTCTCTGTTTCTGGATTAACATCCCGTGGTAACTAGGAATTACACAAACTTCAGTCTGGATCCAATACTTAAATGATCTGAGATGACCAAACACCTGAGAAGAGATGATGCCAACCCCTCAGAGGACCTCAGATGTTGCCAATCCTCAGACAACATGCAGAATTACCAAATTGTGCCATATGTTAAATATATTACATTTTTACAATATATGAATATTGTAGAAACTTTATATCCTTTAAAGCTGCTTTGCAACGATTTGTATCGTGAAAAGCGCTATACAAATAAACTTGAATTGAATTGAAATGAATAGATTACTTACAAATTGTAGTCTGTTACTGATTCCAAATTACATGACAAAAATTGTAATTAGTAACATAATCCATTATACTGCATATTTTAGGTAATATAATCAGACTACTTTTTGATTCTTTTTAGATTACTTTTGACCTAACTCGTTTATCACATTGATTTAAATAGGATAATCTTGTTCCATATTGGTAAAAAAACTCAAAGAGAGTGAAAATGTATTCCATTTGTTTTTATAACAACATGAAATGCATTAAACATTATGTCAAGGTTTCCCAAACTGGGGTTTGTAAAGGAACTACAGGGGTATATAAGTTTAATGAAAAGCTAATAATTAATTAAATCATAAAAATGTAAAATGAAAATAACAACAATCAAAATAAAACACTTACTAAAAAGATTAAATTTTATTTGTTTAAGTGCATGTCATGTGACCATTAACCAACTTCAGAGAACCGTTAACATACAAATGTGTTTCTTAATTATCATATATTAATTGGGAATCCATATAGTACATGTAAATTAGAAATTAGATTAATTTGTGCCTTTTAATGTGTTGAAACACCTTCCAAAGACATAATATATGGTTAAACTGAGTGATTATTGTGACTACTGAGTGATAAGTCAAATTATTGTAAATCCAGTGTTCAAATGCTGTGTGGCCTCTCAATTTTCTGTGTAATTATATCCACCAGACTAGTGACAAGACTGTATTAGGATTAGGGACAATCAATAAATTATGAATAATTTATTGCTTTTGTGTGAATAATAATAATAATAATAATATGCGAAAATACTGTATGTACACAGATGAAGACATATTTATATATACAAATTTATATAAAGAGCTGGATGACTGTGTAGTTGCATTTTGCAACAAAATAAAATGAGAAAAATACTCAGCAAGTGTTCAGACATTGGAACTAAGGCAGTAAAGCATTTATACTCTAAAGAGCATGTTAAGCTATTCATTTCTAATGAGTAAGAACATTATGTCATATGTCAGCATGTCTCCCTATTATTTGGTCGTCATCTGTGCTGTCGAACATGCTGCATGCTTAGATGTTTACATAAGGGTGTAAAACATCAGTTAGTGAAGACATGCTGTGCACGCCGACGCTGATGATTACAAATGAAGGGTGTTTCCTTTCAGTCATTGGACGTCTGTCTTTCTCTGTCTCAACATATTTATATAATCACAAAAGACAGTAAGTCAGTCCAACGCAGTAATTAGACATGGCCAAAATGTCACACACACACACACAAAAAAAAAAAAAAAAAAAAAAATATATATATATATATATATATATATATATTCTTGATACTGCTCTATTTGACGTTAGGATGACAAGAAGTTTAAAGAGTTACATTTTTAGTCTGGTCTGGTTCAGCGGTGTAAAATGCTCGTCAAAATGTTTGAGATGCCAATCAAATCAAAGAAAGTGGGCTTTACTGTTCACATATTAATTCCAGTTGGAGTGATTCAATTTTAACTAAACATTTAGAATTAGACAAATGTTTAATGAGAGAAACATTAGATATCCAACAGTAAAGCCAAGTGATGCAAAGTATTTAGTTATTACAGTATATAAAGTATATAGTTGTTTATTAATTTTTAATTTTTTTTTGGTCAAATTTAGCCATTTTGAATTGAAAAGCCTGTATTCTTTATGTGGTTCATGTAGTGTATTAAGTAGTTGAATGTGACAGGACAAGACAATCCATTTTCATCAGACAATCGTTTAAGGGTGAATATGTGGGTGAAATGGCAAATATATCATAGAAAAAAATATATCATTTTTTTTTTTAATTTTTTTTTTTTTCACTAAGGATCATAATCCATGATTTCTTTTTCAGGATGGTTTTTAAGACTTTTTTGTTACTTGAAACTAGTAGGTACAACAGCTAATATAAGTAAATATTTCAAGCTTATTAAAGATAAGTAAACAGTCTGAACAAAGAAACAATGACAAGCAATAGAACAAATACATACAATAGAACTGAAGTCAACAGCAATTTTTCAAAAGTCTGTCTAACAGGATTTAGCTAAGAAATACTACAGGAATTGAATAATGTAATCAAATGTAAATACAACACTGAATGAATGAAATATGCAGATTTTTTTAAAGCACAAAAATTATTAGGTAAAAAGCAGTGTGAATATTTTAAAGCAAAATTGTTATTTGCAAATGCTTTCAACTGCATTATTTTAATTCCTGTACTATTTGGCCTGTCCGTTATTCCCTTAAATCCCTCAAAACACTTCAATACTTTAATTCCAAAAATGTTTTGCGCTGCGTCTGAAATCAAACCCTATATGAAAACGATTTATGTCAAAACGTTTCCTTATTTTCTTGATGAACTTTCCTTTTGTAGTTGTTTACTTAATTTCAATGTATCAATGGGACTCTCCTTCAACTGGCGTTCCTGATGTCTGTGAGTCATCTTCATGACATGGCATGAATAACCGTTTGGCCTGTGCATGTTTGCTTGCAGAGACTGTGGGTGATTTCCTCGTAATGACACCTTCACTTGTTTATCTGCCGCGACTCTCATTCCTGTGCTGAGATTTTATGGACAAGCAGCTAAACATGATAGCTTGATCTCACTCTCTTTCCAGCTCTTCCTGACAATATTTACAGTAGCCTTTTAGTAGTTTACGTCAAGGGATTTAAATAGTTTACATGCATTTTTAGTACTTTAGTACATGCTTGTATCTGCCATTGCCAAAATACTTCCACTCAAACTAAAGAGATGTCAAATCTTGCTTTTTGTAGGTTTCATATAAAGAGTCTCAGAACATAATTTTATTGAACTCAAAGTAATAATTTTGTTGGCTCTTTTAAAGAAGCTCAGTGTTTTTAGCACTAGATCTGTTTGTGTCTGTCTCCACATGTTTATGTCTGCGCTGCTTTGAGTTCTGTTTGTTTAAGTGAGTGTGTGTGTTCGCCCGTGTGTTATGTGTGCACAGCGGGCTTTCCGTACGTCTGCTTGTGTCTAATGATTCATCTCCTGTGTATTTGGGTTTCCCACCTGAACTGTGTCATATTACGGTCTTTTGTAAGTCGCCTATTACATGCGTCTAAAAATAGGTAGGGATTGTATATGTGGCCAACAATGGCCCCCACCCAATCGCCATCAACCATCTAATAAGTTCAAATGATTTATGGCTGGCTTTTATGTCAGGCAGGTGTTTGACGTCAAAATGGACGTCAGTATGAGGAATGCAACCACACAGGTAATGGATTTCACGTTCAGCTTTAGTCCTGTAAACTCTCACCTGGGTGTTGACATTAGATCAGGTTTACGGACAGGCTATTTATAACATTACAGTTGGACGAGGTTTTATAAGGCTTTGCGAAGGCTTTATTGACTTATCGGCTTGTCCTATTCAGTTTTTAAGTCTCTGGGCGTTTTTTATTATGTACACACATGACGCTATTGTTACAAATTATGTTTTGTTTAATGTACAAAACTTTAAAGTGTTTACCTGCATCTGTACGAACTGTTACAAAACCTGCACTGTAAAAAATGATTAGTCAAACAAAGAATATTCACTCTTAAAAATAAAGGTTACAAAAGGGTGTTTTTGCAGTGATGCCATAGAAGAACCATTTTTTGGTTCCCTAAAGAACCTTTCAGTGAACAGTTCCTAAAATAACCATTTTCAAGAACATTTTAAAAATCTAAAGAACCTTTTTCGACTACAAAGAACCTTTTCTGCATTTGAAAGGTTCCATGGATGTTCAAGTTTCTTCACAGAACCACTGATGCCAATAAAGAACCTTTATTTTTAAGAGTGTTGGACTACATTTTACAAGAACGTCTGTTTACTTCAAAATACTTGCCATATGTTTAACTATTTCTGAAATTTACTAGCAATTTCTGAGTGAAAATTGCTTTAAATCCCACACCAGTTTTTTTTTCAGTGTAATAATATTCATAAGCCACCCCTGAAAATGCTGAAAAAGCCTTCATAAAAAGATTTATTTATTTATCATACTTGCTTTTTAGCCAAATGAAAATCCTGCGTCTATGAACTATGTGGTTCTATGCAACCAAAATATGTGAAATTATGCAACACTGCAAGCTACTGTAGTAAGTCCTGTCTGATTTGGCGATTAACTCGTCATAGCGTTTCAGGAGGAATGTCCTGGATTCCTGAAAAGAACGGAGTTAATACACGAACACGGAGTTAATAGATAGAGGTGCATACTGGGGCACAGGTGGGAATTCAATGCCAGGGGCGTTTCTGAACCATCCCAAACAAACAGCTCTGATTTCAGCATTACAAAGACAGCGAGGCTACAGAGACGACAGTGAATCAACAGTCTCATTATTTCAGCTTGTGTATTAGGATGGGCCACTATGTAAACAGAAGATTATCACAACCAAGGCAAATCATAAATATTTTTTAGAAAGGCACAAGTAAGAATCCTACTTAAAATATTTTCTGCAATTTTCAAAGGAACACCTCTTGTGACTGGAAACAGTGTAAATGGAAATAAGTGGTGTAATCTAGAGGTGTTTCTTTATCATTTCAATTCTAGGGTGCGTTAATTGCATAAATAGCTGATCAAACTAAGATCAAAGCCATCTAATAACTCATTACACGGTGTTTGCCAAATGTTCATAAGGCAGTCGGGGCTGCAGCCAGTAACTACAATAATTTGACTATGTAGTCTTGCAAAATGTCATTTGTAGGAAAAAAGAGGTCATACTTTAGTCTGGAGAGTAATTCTCACTATTAACTAACTATTAACTTTGAATTTTGTCTCAATAAACTCCTAATTTGCTGCTTATTAATAGTTAGTAAGGTAGTTGTTAAGTTTAGGTATGGGGTGGATTAAGGGATCTAAAAAATACTCATGCAGAATAAGTTAAATATTAATATGTGCTTTATAAAAACTAATAAACAGCCAACACACTAGTAATATGCATGCTAATCAGAAACTAGTTAACAGTGAGAACCGGTCCTTAAAATAAAGTGTTACCAAAATATATATGCCAAAAAATATATCAAACATGTATAATAATAATGAAAAACAAAACATTAGTGTTTATTCATTCTAGGAAAAATTGGCAGAATACTTTTCTGAACACAGTAACATGTCAGAGCAGCCACAAGGCATTTTTCTTTCATTTTAGACAGGATTTTAATCAAATACAGTTAAACTTAAATTATATTTTTATCAAAATGCTTACTCCTTTCTGTTGCATTAAGCAACATAGGCACTGCAGTGAATGGGTGCCGTCAGAATGAGAGTCCAAACAGATGATAAAAACATTACAATAATCCACAATGAATCCACTCAACTCCAGTCCATCAATTAATGTTTTGGGAAGACAAAAGCTGCATGTTTGTAAGAAATAAATCCATCAAGACGTTTTTAACTTCAAACGATTGCTTTTGGCTAAAATCCAAGTCCATAATCCATAAAAATGCTTCTTCGAGTGAAAAAGTGGTCTGGTCTGAATCAGGAGAGAAATCTTATGGATAATTTAGTCGGAAGCGATGGTTTAGCATTACAAAATTGCCTCAATGATGGATTTGTTTAAAAAAAAAAAAAAAAAAAACATGCAGCTTTTGTCTTCACATGACATTAACTGATGGACTGGAATGGTGTGGATTACTTGTGAATTATTGTGATGTTTTTATCAGCTGTTTGGACTCTCATTCTGAAGGCACCCATTCACTGGAGAGCATCCATTGGTGAGACAGTGATGCAATGCAACGTTTCTCCAGATCTGTTCTGATGAAGAAACAAACTCATCTACATCTTGTATGGCCTGAGCACATTTTCAGCACATTTCCATTTTTTGGTGCACTATTTCTTTAATTTAGCGTTTTAAAACATTGTTTTTTATGATAGTATTCCATTTTATAAATTTAGATGATAATCAGTTATATGGAATTAAGTTAAAAACAGGCTGTTTTGTATGTGTTATGTTTATTTACAAAGAAAATAAAAAAGGAAAATGGTGATTATTGTTCCATTGAATGTTTGTTGATGCAATCACATGTCTCAGGTGTGAGTAATGACTCACTTAGTTGTTGCTTAGTAGGTGCGTGAGAGCTCGTTCCACTTCATTTCACCAATCATTCCACCTGCCGTCAGATTACAGCTATCAGATGAACGGTACAAATCACTTTTATATAAACATCTGCAGTCATTTCAAAAATGAGGCTGCACAGCAACACCCTGATGACAGGACTTTGAATGAACTCTAGGAAGAGTGCGGCCCTTGGACGTATCTCATCTGATCGATCAGAAAATATGCATCTGATGGGCAGATGTGTGACGTCCTCTCACCTCAAAGCACTTCCTGTTTGCTTTTGCAAAAAAATACAACTATGAGGATCAGACGGGGAAAATAAGACCGAGTCATGATGATGTAGAAAGGGCTTTCACATTCCAAGCCCGTACTTAAAAAGACTCATGAAAGCCAGCCATCATCTTTACAGCGAGATTGTAAGTCAGATGGAACCGGCTTTGAAACACCTGCCAAAGGATTCAGCGGGCTGATATGAGCGCCGTCTGACAACACATACTTTCAGTGACAAGACTAAAGAAACAAAAACAAAGCCACGGCAAACAGTCGTCTCACGCACAGAACAACCGGCCTGAAAAGCCGACAGCACAAAAGTCCAGTTAGTTAAGGGGATGAAGACAATACCATTAAAAAAAAACTTGTTTGCATTGCACCCAAGATATTTTGAAGGCTTAGGCAAATCTGTTCATTTTTTCACAGTGGAACGTACTGAGAAATTTGAACAAATAAAGCATAGGCCTCTAAAATGAGACTTTTTGAGTGGTGCTTGTTGTAAAACTCACCACCACGATTATCTGTTGTAGGCAGTTGCCAGAGTGTTGTTATGTGGTTTCCTAATGTTCCCTGAGGAGTTTAGATCCACACTCGAGTCTTCAGGCCCACATCCCTTATGAAAATTAACCATATTTTTACTTTAATTAAATTAAATAAAAAACAAACATGGTTTTGCTGTATTAACCATAGTTTAACCAGGGTATTTGTTGTAAAACTGTGATTATACAAATGGTAATCAATCCACCAAAAAAAAACAAAAAAAAAAACATGGTTACTACACTTTCACTATAATAAAACCATGGTTAATTTTCTTAAGGGATTCACACATCAGCAGTTCGCTTTCATTTATTTGAATTTAACACAGTTATGTTTATATGTAATTCATTCATAATTCGACCCACATTTTACAACTGTACTCACACCTGTACATTTTTAGGACTCAGCGACATTTGTCGCAAATGGAACCGTAAAGCTCATTGACTGTCACGACTCACGAGATAACCATGTCTAGCGAGTGTTTTCGTGTGTGGTTCTGACTTGAAACGTCCGTTGAGTGACGTTTTAAAATAACGTACCATCTCCACTACACCTAAAACTACCCAATACTATGAACAAAAGCAAATGTGAAATAAAAATGCAATCGCAAGCATGTCGCTTTAGCTTGTTTCTCAATCTCATCTTTCAGCTCTTTCATTGTGAATCATGTTTTTGACAGGATTCGTACCCAAGGATTTCACATCCTAAGTCCAATTCTGTGCCGGCTGAGCTACCGAACAAACTTGTTTCATCCGGAAAGCAAAACATATGGAGCTGTAATCATAACCGTGTATGAAAAAAATTACAAGTGCTCGCTATTTTGCCACCTCTTGTGTTCATTTCTGTTGGAAATTGCAGTGATATGTACTTACTGGTACATATTTCACATCTTGCGAAAAAGTTCCCACAGGTACATTTTCATCATGAGATCAGGTAGCCTAATTTGCTGCTTATTAATAGTTAGTAAAGTAAAGTTTACGTTTTGGGTAGTATTATTAAAGGGATAGTTCACCCAAAAATGAAAATTCTGTCTTCACCCTAATGTTGTTCCAAACCCGTAAGACCTTCATTCATCTTCGGAACACAAATTAAGAAATTTCTGATGAGATCCGAGAGCTTTCTGACCCTCCATAGACAGCAAGCGTGCTACCATGTTCAAGGCACAGAAATGCAGTAAGGACATTGTTAAAATTGTCCATGTGACATCAGTGGTTCAACCGTAATTTTATGATGCTCTTCTCCCATGAGTTACCGTCTTCTGCAATTATGGAGATACGCATGTGCATGCTTTCCTCTGCATGCAAACAGGGTGCAGCCCATGCATTTTCTGTGTCTGCAGCACCACTCGCATGCATTGTTTACATGCAGGAAAGCACACGCATGCGTCATGATACTCTCCAAAATGGAGCTAGGGTGACTCCTTGGAGAATAATTGTTTAATAAAGTTGTTGTTTCTGTTTTCTTTGCGCACAAAAAGTTACTACACTTTCACATAAAAAAAAAAAAAAAAACATGGTTAATTTTCTTAAGGGATTCAGCAGCAGCAGTTGGCAGTCATTTAATTTAATACATTTTAATTTAATATAGTTACATTTACAAGCAATTCATTCATAATTCGACCCGCATCTTACAACTGCACTAGGGGGATTTACTTGGAAGACCCAGTCATATCTGACTTTAAGAGAAAACGCCAATGAATATTGGCTAGTGGATTTTGCATACCTGAGCCACTCCCCGTGCACACGGGTATAAATAAGCAGCAGGTGCATCCACTCATTAGGTTTTACGCTGAGGAGCCGAGAACGAGTCCCTGGCAACCAGCGATGGTTCAAGATTGTGGCATGGGGACATATCTGTCGGTCACTACGAATTATGTCGTGACGACCCACGACATAAGCGCCACAACCTGAACCCCGTCACAACCATATAGCATAGCAAATGTTGGCAAGCAACCGCGTGTCAGACAAATGCTACGCAAAGTTCGTAACCTTCCCACCGCCCCAGTGCAAATTCGCTGACCTTGATACCACGCAGGGACCACAGGTGAGTACATCGCTGCTGGAGATAGCCAAGCCACTGTTCCTTTCCCCACAGAAATTTTCAACAGAAAACAGGGCCTGACAGAGGCTCTGTCAAGGGAAGACACGGGTTTACCATGAGGAAACTTTGCAGTGGAAGAATACACAAATGGGATTACCCGAAGGGAATCAAGCCATACGGACACCTAGCCCAGTAGAGGGGCTGACCGGAGACCCGGGCGAGCTAACACCAGTACTGGGCCTGGCGTCAGACCGCTCCGCCCAGTCTGACTGCCAGGGGTTCTGGAGGAACTCCACCAGGGTTCGCCGTCCGGGAAACTGAACTGGAGGAGAAAAAAGGCGCTCGTATCCCCGGGTGAGGGGGAATGGTGCAGCAAGCGTGACACCGGCCAGCTCTTCTCGTCACTTACCTGTTACCCAACACACAGGAAGAAACTGGCTCAACACGGAGACTGTAGAATCTCGCGAAGGTGTTCGGGGTCGCCCAGCCCGCAGCTCTACAGATGTCTGCCAGAGAGGCACCGTGCACCAGCGCATAGGGGGAGGCAACACTCTGTCTGAAGTGAGCCCTCACCCCCAGGGGGCACGGCTCGTCTTGGGATTGGTACGTCAAGGCGATGGCATCCACTGTCCAGTGGGCCAACCTCTGCTTGGAGACAGCCTACCCTTTCTGCTGACCTCCATAACAGATAGAGAGCTTCTCAGAGCTTCTGAAGCTCCGGGGTGTGGTCCACGTATATGCACAATGCGCTTACGGGACACAGCAACGCCAAGTCTGGATCTGCCTCCTCCGAGGGCAGTGCTTGCAGGTTCACCACCTGATCGCGAAAAAAGTGTGGTGGGAACCCTGGGCACGTATCCAGGCCGGGGTCTTAGGACAACGTGAGAGTAGGCCGGCCTGAACACAAGGCACTCTTCGCTCGCCGAAAATGCTAGGAGGTCCCCAACCCTCTTGATGGATGAGAGCGCGATCAGGAGCGCTGTCTTCTAGCAGACAGGAATTTAAGCTTGACTGAACCCAGCGGCTGAATCCCAGGAGGGCACCGGGGGTGGCCTAGGAGGATGTAACCCCCTGGCACCGCTCAGAGACCTCACGATGAGATCGTGCTTTCCCAAGGACCGGCCGTCCACTGCATCGTGATGTGCTGTGATAGCAGCCACATACACTTCCAAGGTGGAGGGTGACAGCCTACGCTCCAACCTTGCTTGCAGGACAGAAAGCACTACTCCAATCGTGCATGTTCGGGGGTCTTCTCAGCGAGAAGAACACCAGTTTGAGAACAGACTTCATACAGGGCATAGGCTTGCCTCGTAGAGGGAGTCTGCCGCGTCTCGTCCAGGAGCCACACATGGAGGCTCCAAGAAGTGGACGCAGGTGCCGCATGGTGCCAGTCCCCTGAGAAAGGAGATTCTTCCTCAGAGGGATGCGCCAGGAGGGGCTGTCGCGAGGAGCGTGAGTTCTGAAAGCCAGGTCCGGGTGGGCCAAAGAGGCGCAACCGGCAGGACCTGTTCCTCGTCCTCGCTGACCTTGCACAGTGTTTGTGCGAGAAGGCTCACTGGGGAACGCATGCCTGCGTGAAGACCAAGGCCAGCTGTGCGCCAGTGCGCCCAAGCCGAGGGGCCCTCGGTCAGGGAGTCATACAACTGGCCCCGGGAGGACTCGAGGAAGACAACAGGCTTACCTGAGCTCCCTCGAATCGACTCCAGAACAGCTGGATTGTCTTGGGATGGAGTCACCATTCCCTGGGGAACGTGGGCTGTCGTGAGAACACCTCGGCCGCACGATTGAGCTCCCCCAGGATATGGATGGCACGCAGTGACTTGCACCACGTCTGACTCCAGAGGAGGAGGAGATGGCGGGCGAGTTGCGACATGTAACGTGATCGTAGACAACCTTGTCAGTTGATCTACGAAACTGTCACAGTGTTGGCCATGCGGACCAACACGTGCTAGCCAAGCAGCAGCGGCCGGACTGCCGCAAGGCTCGTAGCACTGCCAGCAACTCGAGGCAGTTGATGTGTCAAAGCAGTCGAGGCCCTGTCCAGAACCCCAAGCCTGCCTGCCTGTTGCATGTAGCGCACCAGCCCGCACTGGAGGCATCCATCATAACAACGACATGCCAACATTTGTTCTAAGGGCACCCCGACCCGTAGAGAGACAAGGTCCGTCCGGGGGCTGCATGAGCAGTAACACGTTGGCGTGACGGTCACGCGAACTGTACCACGGCGTCATGCCCATCTCGGGACTCGGGAGTGTAACCAGTGCTGAAGTGATCTCATATGAAGCAATCAGAGCGGCGAGACTGCGGCTACGGATGCCATATGCCCCAGGAGCCTCTGAAAAGGGTTTCAGTGGTACCACCGTACTGCCTCTGAAGGAACTCAGGCAGTTCAGCACGGACTGGGCACGCTCGTTAGTGAGAGGCACCATCATACCCACCGAGTCTAACTCCACATCAAGAAAAGAGATTCTCTGCATGAGGGAGAGCTTGCTCTTTTCCCAGTTGACCTGAAGCCCCAGCTGGTTAAGTGCCGGAGCACTGGGTCCCTGTCATCACACAACTGTTCTCCCACGCGGGCCATGCTCGAGATAGTTGAGGATACTGATGCCCACTTCCCGTAATGGGGCAAGGGCGCCCTCCGTGACCTTCGTAAAGACACGGGGGGACAGGAACAGCCAGAAGGGGAGAACACTGTATTTCCCTGCCTGACCCTCGAGCGCAAACCGTAGAATGACCTGTGTCGAGGGCATATCGAGACATGAAAGTAAGCGTCCTTCAGGTCGACCACTGCAAACCAATCCTGGGGCTGGATGCAACCAGGATTGGCCAAAGGCCACCGCCTTTCTTGGGTATGATGAGGTAGGGGCTGTAAAACCCCTGCCTCATCTCGGCTGGAGGGACTGGCTCGATTGCATCCTTTGCCAGGTGGACAGCAATCCCCTCACTCAAGACAGGTGCGTCTCGGTCTGCCACCGAAGTCTCGAGAACGCCGCTGAACTTGGGAGGTCACCTGGCGAACTGAATCGCATAGCCGAGTTGGATTGTGCGAATGAGCCAGCAGGACAGGTTGGGCAGCGCAAGCCATGCCTCCAAACTCCGTGCGAGTGGAACCAAAGGGACAATCGACATACCTGCGGTGGTGCAGTGGAGGGGAGTTGAGCTGGATAGCCCAGAAGGCATCGCGTTCTGACCGATCACAGCAGAACTCCCCGCATCCCCGGAGGGACTGGCCAGAGATGCGTGGAGAGGCATTGCGTCTCCCAACCGCAACTTCTTGGCTACTGGCAAAAAGGGGGGGCTCATGGGCGAGAGTGAGGAGGCATCGCGTCGCTCATTGTCAACCCACGACCCTGAGGAACCAGAGGAAAAGGAAATTGCTCTTTCTTTGACAATGTGGGTACAATGTGGGAACAGAAACAGAAGATTCCCCGCCTGGCCCTACTCCGGGGGAACGAGCGGCGCTGTCCTCGCCATCTCCCAAGAAAGAGCAGCTTCCCACATCTCCGGGTTGCCTGTGTCAGGGCCGCTTTGTCGCCTTCCTGGACGATTTAGGGGCCGGCTGGGCTCCTGTGAGAGGCTCGACGCGCCGGGCTAGGTGTTACCTCAGCATGGGGCGGAGCAGCTCTGGGGGACACAGGAGGGCTCCCACGGCGACAAGCAGACCGGGGCTTGCCCTGCGGCAGAGCGGTGGCAGATGATGCATCGCCGGGGCAAGATGTGTTGGATGGCCTTGGTCTGCCTCTGTACTTCCGAGAACTACTGGGTACAGTCCTAGACAGTGTCGCCGAACAGTCCAGCCTGGGAGACGGGAGTGTCGAGAAAGCGCACTTTGTCGACATCGCTCATCTCAGCAGGGCTGAACCATAGATGGCGCTCTTGGACCACAAGTGTGGACATCGCCTTCCCGAGGGACTGCGCTGTGACTTCCGTCGCCCGTAGGGAGCGGTCAGTCGCCGAGCACAGCTCCTGCTTCAACCTTGGGTTGGTTCTACCCTCGTGCATTTTAATGCCTTGGCTTGGTGTACTCTCAGGATAGCCATGGCATGCCGAGCAGAGGCAGCTTGGCCCACAGCGCTGTAAGCTTTGGCCGCGAGAGCGGCCGTCAGCTTACAGGCTCTGGACGGGAGATGAGGACGATTCCACCAAGTGGCGGCATTTTGCAGGCACAGGTGCACCGCAACCGCACTCTCCACCTGGGGAATGTCAACGTACCCTCTAGCCGCCCCGCCATCGAGGGTAGCGAGGATGGGGGAGACAAACGAGTTGCTTCTGGCCGTAAAAAGGGGTCTTCCACAACTTCATCAGCTCCTCGTGCACTTCCGTTGAAGAAAGGGACCAGGGCAGGGCGTGGTCGCGAGCCACGGCCCGTGCCGAGGAGCGAATCATCTCCCGATGCTGCTATCGACATCTGATCCTCTATCGGCGCGCCGAATGAAACGCTGAGCACGCCGCAAGACGGCACAGCAGAATCACCGGGGAGTCGCACAGAACAGCTGCTGCGGGAGGAGTGAAAGGTCCGTGGGGACTGGCCCGGCGGAAAGGCTCTCACTTTAACCCTCAGATCACCCAGAGCACTAGCCGATGGTTCTCTGCTCGTAGAAGAGAAGCCAGCGCGGGTAGTGACAGAGGGAGCCCCTCCCATCCCCGTGAGGAGAGAGAGGCGCGATCGCAGTGCTGCCATGGTTACACGCTCAAAACGAGCGCATAAACCATCCACAATCGCAGCTTCAGTGTGCTGGATGCCCAGACACTGAAGACAACGATCGTGGCAGTCAATGGAGGATAGGAAACGACCGCAACCAAGAGGAAATGGCCAGAACGGCGTCTTTAAAAAGACGCGAACCGAACGTGATTTGCTCTTTTAGGAAATCTGCTCTTTTAGTTGAAGTGCCCAGGGGAATCGCTGCAGACAGGGACACCGCTGTTCGCACTGTAACGCCAACCAGAACAGCTTCCAGACAGATGATGAAAGGCTTTGTGGAGATCAACACGTTCATCCACTCGGCTCCGAAGCAAAAATCTAATGAGTGGATGCACCTGCCACCTATTTATACCCGTGTGCACGGGGAGTGGCTCAGGTATGTAAAATCCACTAGCCAATATTCATTGGCGTTTTCTCTTAAAGTCAGAGATGATTGGGGGTTCCATGTAAATCCCCCTATGTCGTCACGACATAACTCGTAGTGACCGACAGATAGGGAACCATATCTAGCAAGTGTTTTCGCATGTGGTTTCGGTAACTTACCGAGACACAGATTTGAGCTATGCGTCATCTGAAGGTTTATTCTCGACTGGAGCTGCTCCCCTTCGGTTCTGTGGGACTCCAACACATCCTTCTCCACTCAGTTCCCAACAAAACCTGCTATCGGTTTAATTAATATTTGAGGGATGAACTTGCACCTTGCCTCAACCATGGTAAGACTTTCCAGTCACATCGGCGCGACCATCCTTGATATTTACTTTAGTCACTGTCATTATGTTTACAGTTGATGTAGTTACATTTACATTTATTCGGCGAATTTTCGTGGGCGTCATCCAGTAATTTCAATAGGATTCGGTTTGATCTGGAATTTCACGTGAGGGTTTCCACACACTTTAACAGGTTCCAGCTGGTCATGTGGATTGGTAAGAAAGCTGCTTATTGGTTTACAAAAAAAGTATTTTCTCAACATTTCAACATTGCATCAACTACTGATGAACACAATCATTTTTATTTGTATTATCACTCAGTGGGTTATTTTGCCATGTTACTATGTCTTTGGAAGGCTTTTGTCTTTCAAACACATTAAAATGCACAAATTCACATTATTTCTTATTTACATGTAATGTAAACATTCCTAAACTTTTTTTGGTCAACTGAACCTCTTTCACCCAATATATTTACTTAAAGTACCCCTGAGATTATAAGAAAATAAGGTAATAATTAAGTAACACATTTGCATGTTGGTTAATGGTCACGACGTGCTTTTTAATAAGTGTTTTATTTTGATTGTTGTTATTTTAAAATGATTAATTAATATGATTTTAATTTTACATTTTTTTATAATTTAATTATTATCTTTTGATTAAACTCACAAACCCCCTGCAGTTTCTTCACAAACCCCGGTTTGGGAAACCTTGATGTAATGTTTAATGCACTTCATTATGTAGAAAACAACGAATGTAATATATTTTCTCTTTTATATGTATATCAATATGGTACACAATTATCCTATTAAAAATATCAAAAGTAATCTAAAAGTAATCATAAAGTAGTTGGATTATATTACCTAAAATGTGTAATGTAATGGATTACATTACTAACCACAATTTTTGTCATGTAATTTGTAATCAGAAATCGACTACAGTTTGTCAGTAATCTACCCAGCACGTTCTGTGTAAAATTCATTCATCTGAGACCTGCAAAAACATGAAAGTAAAGGTCCTGGACACCATCTGTGGAGCCAGCGATAAACACAACTCCCCAGAGTCACCTCTGTGTTATTCAACAGGGAAGTTCAGTCAAAGAGCCTCTCCTGTGGCCTGACTTTAACCTGTCTGGAGCTGGCAGTGCTGCTGGCCAGTAGAGGATGTTTTCCTTCCCTCATCAAGTTTTTGTAGTCCTGAAGGAGGGGGGAGTTTGTGGGACGAGGCACTTTCTATTCTGGTCCCTCAGACAAGGAGTCTTTCTCTCTGGGGGGTCTTTGGTGTGAGTTTGACCCACAACTCAGGGGTGACACGACCAGAGGAAGGTCATATGAGCAGGCTTTCAAGAAGGGGAAGGAAGCTTCATCTCATGATGCACACTTACCTCAAAAACCTCTTCCCTTTGACCTCATTGTCTCTGCATACGTCCAGAAATAATGACACAAATAGCATATGTTCTACAAATTCAACCCAACATACATTTCTGCAACACTGTAATTATGTACCTATGCAGCAGTTTCAAAGTGAATTGTCCAAAGAGTGGTGCTAAAACACGTTTAATACATGACCGTGGCACGTTTTTATTACGCTGGTTCAGGCACGTATTGCAGCGTTTTTTTTTTTTTTTATTACGCTGCTTGAGGTACATACACTCTTAAAAATAAAGCTGCTTAAAAAGGTTCTTCACAGCGATGCCATAAAAGAACCATTTTTGGTTCTGCAAAGAACCATTCAGTCAAAGGTTCTTTAAAGAACCATCTTTCTTACCTTTTTATAATCTGAAGAACCTTCTTTCACCACAAAGAACTTTTTGTGAAACAGAAAGGTTCTTCAGATGTTAAAGGTTCTTTATGAAATCATTTAGTCAAAAAGGTTTTTCTATGGCATCGTGAAGCACCTTTATTTTTAAGAGTGTATTGTGGCCGTTCATTATTGAAATATCCGGAGAGTGTCGCTAAAAGATAATGCTCTATCATTTTGGAAATATCCCCTATACCAAACCCAAACCTAAACCTACCCAATAGTGTTAACAAATGCAAAAGTAATATGAAAATGTATTCGCTGATGCAGCCATGCTATTTTAACTTCCTTATGCGGATTTGAGCTGTTTTGTTGAACTGTAGTTTCACAGGATTCGTACAATTCGTGCAAACCTACTGAATTAGAAAACTCATGCATATGAAGCTGTATATGTGAGGACAACATTCAAAAGTATCGGTTTTCAAATCCAATATTATTATTACAACATAATATTCTGGAAGTCATTGTGTGAAAATTAGCCTTTATTAATCAAAACTCTGTACCTGTAAATCATACTTTGTGTGAAAAGGAATAAAAAGTTGCCAGAAGTTTACTGCCTGTAGAGTTCATTTCAACTGGAAACGGAAGTGAATCGTACATATGGGTACATTTTTTTCGGTTTTGCAGAAATGTATAGAGGCACATATTTCCAATGAGCGCAGGTTGTACAAATTGCAACCAGAAGCCAATAAACCTGAGTGAATGCTTTGTAACGCACACTGAAAGGCAAAGAATAGGACTCAGATGATGTGTGCCCCAACCTGAACAATGGAGGAAACGGTACGCACTGGCGGGGCGGTTCAGATGAAAGCGCTTCCTGTTCTCTGACCCGATGTCATTCCTGTGACGTCACTTTCTATGTAGCATCAAAACATACCATTCTTAATGTGATCTACGTAGGTCCAATCTGAAAATAACTGCCAGACAAATAGCAAGCTGCCCACTCAAGTCTTTCAAAAACACAAGAGCGGAAGTATGGAGTGTAAATATAGTGCACATACAATGAGGTGTTTAAAAGATTCTTCATCCAAAAATGAGGATTTTGTCATCATTTACTCACCCTCATGTCATTCTAAATCCATAAAGATGTTCATTCATTGGCTATCAACACAAATGAAGATATTTATAATATATCTTAGAAAGTACAGTCCATCCATTGAAGGCCCATGCAACCAAAATGTTGACACTTCTAGAAGTCCACTGAGACACTGTAAATTAAATCCATATGAACTCAGAAGTTTAATCCAAATCTTCTGAAATGACTTTTTATTTCATAAATAGATTTAACGCTGTAAAGTATTTGGTACACAAATTTCTAAGGCCTCTAAATTATCCACATGATCCATGCCTTCCTTCGTCTTATTGATAGTTTAGAGGGGTTTTTTAATCCAGTAAAAGCTATTTTAGTGTAATTATCCAAACATCCTCCTTCAGCTGGTGTTTTACATGTTTCTGCTGTCAAATCTTGACTGATTTTTATCAAGTAAACGTTAGAATAGCTGTGGTCATATTTCCAGATGAACACTTACTGGACTGAAGCAGCTCAGCTTTACTTGATTCTCCATCAATCATGTTTTAGAAAAATCAAATCTGATCATCAGGATGTTTTGAGGAACATTTGTTTGCAGAAGTTTTACTTTCACTGTTCCTCAGTGGAGGAAAGATCTTCCCAAGCCTCCAAAACATCTCACTTCTTCTGAGGAAAGTTTATTTCTTCATCTCTCAATCATCACTGGATTGCATTGCATTATATGTTTGGATCATTTCAATCTCATCTTACTAAGACATATTATTGGAGATACAAAGTGACAACTGATATTTAGATAATTTTATGTCAGTATCTGCTGTACTGTTATAAAGATCACATTGATTTACATTACAAGCATCAACATTTCCTGTTAATATATAATAAATATCAGCATCTGCACCAAATTACACATTTTTTTGCTCAGTTTGAACCTCTAAATAAAATCAAGTTGTTTTGTTTGTTTGAGTTCAATATTCTCAAAAATCCTGAAGATTGATGTTGAAGGAGGCACACAAGCCATAGCAATCCCTTCACGAGATTTCACTGAACTCACACCATTTCACATAAACCTCTCAAGGCTTGTCATAAGTTATTGCTCTTAAATTGTTCTCGGTGTTTAAGGGAATCACTGCATAGTTTGAATTCCTTCACGTTGAGCAGGTAATCGTATGAGCACAGGTGCTCTTCCCAAGCTGTTATCTCTAAACTTTTGCCATGGTGTATCAGGTCAAAGCCTCCCCAGCTAACAAAAATATGTTCCAAGAACAGTTTGCTAACATTTCCACTGAGATATGAAAATGTTACTTCTGTATGCTTTTTAAACATTCAAAACACCAAGTTTTTTTAATGTATTAAGAACTTTTTTTCTTAGTCATCTGAACATTAGAGGAACATTCCATTCTGTCATTTTGAAAACATTATGAGAATGTTACATTTGAATCCTCTCTCAATGTTTGAAACACCCATTTTTGATGTTTAAAGAACGTTTAAAGGAACATTCCATCATTTTGAAACTGTTATAAAAATGTTATTTCTGAATATTTTTTGAACATTCAAAATAGCCAGTTTTTCAATGGTTGAACGTTAGAAAAATTTCCATTTTTAATTTTAAAAATGATAACATTGATTATGAAAACATTTTATTGTTATTACTGAAAAACATTGTTGAACACAGTTCTGAACAAGTTCTGAGAACATACAAATAACATTAAAACATTGTTATAAGAATGTTTCCTCTCAACATTTTCAAGGACGTATATGAAATATTAATAATGTTAGGAATTAACATTTACACAACCTAAACGTTAAAAGAATGTAAGGTTTCTTATCTTTTTAAGGTTTACTGGATAACATCAACCAGACAGGTGTGTTCCTCATAGTTCCTGTATTCACTGAGTCACAAACTAATGCTGACAAAACCTCTACATACCACAGTATTTAAAATGACTACACTGAAGAAAAAAAAAAAAAAGAAAAAAAAAAACACTGAAATTGAAATTGAAATTGCTAGTAAATTTTACAAATAGCCAGCACGCAACACATAGAATTAAACCTGAGATTTTGAAATAGAAAGACTAAAATAGTATTTTCTTTAATTGAACAACAATGTGTTCCTTGCAGTTTCTTTGAAATTATTTGTGAAACTTACTATCAATTTCTAAGTGAAAATTGTTTCTGAATGTTTTTCAGTGTAGGTAACTGTGCTTATAATTTCACAAAATGTCATCTTTGTTGCACCCAACATTAAAAAAAAAAAAAAAAAAAAAAAATGTGGGGGATTTTTCAATTATGTCTTTCATTTTCAGTATAGGCCACCAGAAAAAAATACACTGGCTGCCACATTTAAGATATGCGAAATATGATTTTGTCGAAACTGTCAGCTACCAGCCAGATTTTGCCAGTGTCAGACTTTTAGACTGTGCTTTAAGACAGATGCTGGAGCTGCTGGAGCTCCTAATTGAAGTTGAATTAAAAAGCACCAACATTTAAATGATTTTTTTCCACTTCTGTTGTTTGTTTTCTTGCATGAGAATCAAGAATCAAGCTAAACAGCATCCATCAGGCTTTTTACGTAACGATGCTTCAGTGCTTTTCCTCTCTGCTCCGCTGAGGGGAATTCTGCAGATGGTCTTGTAAACATCTGAGCATTGCTTTGATTGGTACTGTTGTGTTTCCATAACACATGTCAGAAAAACCATAGGACTGAGTAATAGCGGGGAAGTTTCAGACAGGGCTGAAGAGTTTAGAGAGCGCAGATAGAGTACTATAATATATCTTTCCATATTTTATTTTCATTGCCTTGCATCTTTAATTAAGCCTGTTTCAGCACCTGCTGTGTGTGTATACTGCACATATACTGCGTGGCTCTCGTGACAAATATGGCCTTTTGACCTCACAGCCAAACCCATGCTGGGGAATCCCGTCTGATGCTGAAACCTGTTGGGTCGGTTCATCTCTTCTTTGTTAGCGACCTGTTTTCTAGCAAACTGTCTTTATGGTTTGCCATTGTTTTAGCAAACGTACATAGTTGTGTTTTTCAAGAATACAGGTTGTTTAGACGCACTCTGATTTATTACAATGTAGTGACAGCATCAGACCTGAATAACAAATGTACTGCTCAAAACTGCAAATTATTCTCAGTTTTGGTAATTACGTCAATCATTTTATCAGATCGAATGTCACTAGGAAGGTCAAAACTTAAAAAATAAAGAGATAAAAATCTATGAATAATGTCTTTTGAGAAGGTGACTGTCTTCTTCCACTGTTGTTTAAAATAAACACAGTTATAAAAGTTAGCAAAAATCAAAATAAGGATTTCTACATATCTTTTCTTGGGTAGTTACTATATGAATAGCTATAGTAAGTTATTGATGAACACATGGATCATCCATGACAGCGAAACGCAAAATCTGACCGCTTAGGATAGGCAAATTTAGTAGATGCAGCTTAAAAGTTACAATTCCTCTCAGTAATAATAATGAAGTATAAATTGGGTTTGAATATTGTCTATGTTGTATCAGTGTTAATTTTGAGAAACTACTATAGATTTTGTTAATATTTTGAATTTATTTATTTTTATTTATTAATTTATTAATTTATTTATTTATTCATTAGTTTTATTTTTATATTTATTTGTTTGTTTTATTTTATTTTATTTTATTATTTTTCTTCACATTAAATTTAAGTTTTGGTCATTTTTGTTTGCTTTTTGTGTTGTTCTTAAATCCATGAAATCCAAGTTCATATAGTTTTTATTCATTTTAATTCAATTTTAGTTTGAGCTATTTTAGTTCATTGCATTAAACTAAACGAAATAAGAAATTATGCCTTGGAAACTAGTTGAAGTAAAATGCATTTATAATTTTTTTTTAATATTTCATTTGTTTGTTTTTGTTTTTTGTTTTTTTGTTGTTTTTTGTTGTTGTTGTTGTTGTTGTTGTTTTTAAGTAATTACTATGCTTTTATAGTTTTAGTTAATGATAATAACCCTGTGTTGTATTAGACTGGAGTAAGCAGTAATGTAAACTGTAGCTTCCTCCATCTGTCTTGTTGTTGAGCTATAAGCTGACAGCAGTGATCACTCTGAAGCTAGCTAAACAAACAGCAGGTATGTCCACACTGAAACGCTGGTGACTAAAGCTTATGTCTCTGAAGAACTGTCAGCGTTTCAGCACATACCGAGACAGTGATCTGTCTACATATTTCTTATGTGTAGGTCGCTCGCGTGTGAGTATATTAACTGCTATCTCGACTTAAGATAATCAGATCATGAGATCTGCCCATATGTACAAGTATTTAAATTTCAGTCGTACATCAGATAGAAATCTTCGCAGTCATTGTGTATTTGCCAGCACACAACAAGCTGCTGTACACAAGTCAGTGCAACAGGGCGTAACCTCCTCTGACTTTTCTTTCAAATGCTATCTGTCTCTGTACAAAGCAGGACAGCAAATGTGATTACTGTTCAAATTTCATGATCCACTTCACTAATAATAAGCCAAAGTAGGATGGATTTCCCTTCCAGCCTTGAGCCCACTTCTGAAAGTTCACTTTGAACATTATTCACACCATGTTCTCACTTCATAGTGCAGAAGAAATTAAATGGGTTGATGCAATATTGTTAGGCTTTATTGTGAGATGTGTAAACAATGAAATCTCTATCAGCAACATTATATGATGTATTTTTATTGCACCATTAACCCCTGAAATCACACTGTAGAAATGTTTTGTCAGGTAACTTAATGTGGTGACGTCTAAATTATTTTTAGAAATATTAAGTAGCATTGTCAATTTGTTAATTAGTGTGGTTAATGACTTAATTTTTTAATTGTTAACCTTTCATGCAATTAATCGTGCCCTGTGACAGGAATTCAAACAATCAGAGCAGCTCTTAATTTAACTTAAAAACACGGCACTCATGGCGTGAGATGCTGAATAACAGTGAAACGCAGCGGCCAAAGATGTTTATCTGTGTGTTTACATGATAAATGAGTGAAATGTTCGTGTTCAAGTGTACAGAAATAAAACAAACAAGATTTTTTATATACTAAAATGTTTCTGAATTTTTAATTTAGTGGCATTTCTGAGCAAATATTGAAATATGTGATTAACTATAAATTATTAATAAGAATATCATGTATTTAATTCAATGAAAATATTTATTATTAAAATTGGATTATTTGATTGACAATCCTACATTTATTATGACATAATTAACTTCCCTACATTAAAGTATGCCAACAATTTTTAAGGATCAGATCATGTGAAATAAACTTTCATTATAGTTTTTATAGTCCAAAGGCCAGTACTGGGTAGATTACTTACAAATGTTGTCTGTTACTGATCCAAAATTACATGACAAAAGTTGTAGTTAGTGACATAATCCATTACATTACACATTTTAGGTAATATAATCTGACTACTTACTTTTAGATTCCTTTTGATCTAACACGTTTATCACAATGATTAAAATAGGATATTCTTGTACTTGTACATATTGATATAAAAATAGAAAGAGAAAGAAAATATATTCAATTCATTGTAATTAACAACATGAAGTGCAATAAACATAACATTACGTCAAGGTTTCCCAAACTGGAGTTTGTGAGTTTAATGAAAAGCTAATAATTACATCATAAAAATGTAAAATTTAAATAAATCATTTTAAAATAACAATACTAATAAAACACTTACTAAAAAGATGAAATATTTTATTTATTTGCCTGCAATATCATGTGAATGTCGTGTGTTACTTAATTATTAACTTATTTTCTTAAAATCTAAGGGATTACTTCAAGTAAATATATTAGGTGAAAAAAAAATAAAAAGTTTGGGAATCCCTGCATTACATTAAAAATAATGTGTTTTTTGCATTTTAAATAGTTCTATTTATGTGGTCTTACTTTGGAATCTGATTACGTAATCCAGCACTGCCAACCACAATATCAAGCACAAATAGATTCAAATGTCAGAGTAAAAAGTCAGCTATTTATCAGGTTGGTTGGTTAGTTGGCTAACATTAGACAGATTTAGGAATATCTAGTTTGTTAAGCTCAAAGGCTCAAGAGGATAATCATGACAAATATAACAATACCACACAGTTTTTTAATTATTTTGTATCACATGAAGAAAACACACATACGCACACACTTGGGAGAATGGACAATGAGGAGAAACATGCCTGACATCATAGTGCATGAATAAAATACAACGTGCTAAAACAAGGACAAAAAATAGATATGTTGAGATCAGGTACGGACAGACGTCAGTTCAACTTTTGTGAATAGCCACCCAATGGCAGAAATTTGTAACATCAGATCTGTTGGCCTTGCATAATGGCCCTTGACTGAATTGTCTTTTTCACCTCCAGAGACTCCTATAAAGATATTTGCAGCTGAAATTTCAACTGCTCACCTATAGATACAGCCGTGCTGAATCCAGGCCAGAGACATGTGAGACGGTGTCGCTGCGGGTGGATTTTAGGGTGGAGTGTGCTGTAACAGTACGAGTTGTGTAATAGATCATTCGAGCTCATATTCATGGCTGCACTATTATTATTATTATAATTATTTCAAAGGCTACTCTTAAAAATGAAGCTGTTATCTCCTTTGATCTTTGTCAGAATTGTGTGCATGAAAATAAACTGACCTGCCCTGCTATGATTTATTATTTTCATCACTTTATTACAATTTACTGGATGTCTCATGTAGGAAAGGCTTCCACCCATTTTTTCTGTGAAATACTTTTCATCTGTAGACATAGTTAAACACTGGATTTCATAATAAACAATGAAGAGTTACCTGGAAGTGTCCTGAATACTGACATCTTTGCTCATGGGCATTTTTGGGAATCGCATTCAATGGAGAAATGTTGAATTTACCAGCAGTGTCTAATTATGCGTATAACATTTTGGTGAGCACTTGCTGTTGAACATGAGAGTTGCTGTTTCAGTGTGATTTTTATGTCTTTATGTTCTATAAACCGTGATATCTAATCAGCACAACACCAGATTTGTCAAAAATAATCACGATACAATTTTTGACCAAATCTTACAGCTCTTAACTCCTAAAATAACAGGTAACCTGATGTGGTGACATCTAAATTCTTTATATATATATATATATTGTAATTAGGTCTGTCAATTTATGTTAATTTCGTGTGATTAATCACTTAATGTTTTAATTGTTAACCTTTTTATACAATTATTTGTGCCCCATGACAGAAACTCAGACAATTAATGCAGCTCTTCCTTAAACTTAAAAACTTACGGCGCTCATGGCGTGAGATGCTGAAAAACAGCGAGACGTCACAACCGAATATGTGTGTCTGCGTGTTTTACATGGATGATATGAACAACAAATGATATGTTTGTGTATATTGGCTTCTAAAGCCATTTAATGTTTTTTTTTTTTTTTTTTTTTTTTTTTAATTATTTAACTATCTACCATGATTGGAATTTCTTGATTTAGTGGCATTTCTGAGCAAATATTGAAATATGTGATTAATATGGTTAACTAATCAGTATATCACTGTATAATTTAATTCAATGACAATTTTTACTATTCAAATTTGACATCTCTTGATTTATTTTGATAAAATGAACTTCATTAAGGCATACCAACAACATTTTTAAGGGTCAAACAAATCAGGCAGAAATAACTCTTCATGATGCAACCACTATGTCTTGCAGACTGACAAATTTCAAGCATAAGTGCTAAAATAACTGTCACGATTCACAAGGAGACACGGAAGCCAGGAACGGGGAGACGAGGAATTCACCAAAACTAGAGTCTTTAATCATCCAACAGGTAAGTACGGATAACAGGCAGGGAAGACATACACGTAGGACGTGGGATAACATTCAATACCAGACAGGAAACACAGGGCAGAACACACTATAAATACACAACGTAAACGAGATAATTAAATAAACACAGCTGGAAAAGAATTAACTAATAACAACAGGAACAGGAACAGAGCCAAATAAGGGCGTACAAGAGGTAGGGAAACACAAGACACAAGACAATCCTGACAATAACAAAATAATGCAATATGATTTTTGACCAGATCCTATAGCCCTATTCGAATGAATTCTTTGACCTCAGCAGGTTATTTGTGGTTTGTGAGTACATCAGGTGTGCAATCACTCCAAACTACTTGGCAGAAAAATTTGAAAAATTGGATCTCAGTTGTAGGCAGCTCGCTGGCAGCTTTTTTATGACAAATTGCTGATAGTGGGAAAATTATTTATCCAGCACGCCTGTCAGGACAGAGATGGTGTTCTACTGCCAAGTCATCACTAACAGTAAATGATAAACCATGACTGTAGATAGACTGCAAATGTTGAAATGATCTGATGTCCCCAGAGAAACAATTACTGTCCAAATAGACTTATTGTCTTCAACCATTAATTGTGGAAAATTATAAAGGTATATATGGGTTTTTGACATTTATTTTTCCCAATCTGGTTAGTATTTCTGCAGTATAGCAAACAGCAACAAATGCTGCAACATATGCAGTCTATTCTACTTAGTCTAACTTTGCAACATTAACATTGTTATCAAGCTGAATAATGACTCTATTGTCTTCAGTAGAGCTGCTTCACAGCTGAAATAAATTTGTAGCAATTAACAGTTATTTAACTGTTATTTAATTGTTTATCATGAAGCTGCTTTGACACAATCTGTACTGTATAAAGCGCTATAGAAATAAATCAAAAGTTCATTTGCTTAGAAAAATAGTCCAGCTTCAAAAGGACGATTTAGAATCAGATCATTTACTGTGGTAAAAGATATTATGGCAGAAATGTTGTTATTTTATTGTCATTGATGTATTTTAGTGGGTTTTTTTTTTTATATAGATAGATAGATAGATAGATAGATAGATAGATAGATAGATAGATAGATAGATAGATAGATAGATAGATAGTGTTTTTTTTTTTTTGTTTTGTTTTTTTTTGTTTTGTTTGTTTTGTTTTTCCAGTTTTAGATATTTTAATTCAACTTAAACGGGTAACACTTTAGATCAGGAAACACATTCACTATTAACTAGTTGCTTATTAGCAGGCATATTACTAGCATATTGGCTGTTTATTAGTACAGTTTATTAGTAACCCTAAACATAACTACAACAACTACCGTACTTACTATCAATAAGCAGCAAATTTGAGTTTATTGAAGGAAAACTCTTCCTTTAGTTAATCGTGAATATGTGTTTCCTAGTCTAAAGTGTTACCCTTAAACTAAATGAAAATTAGAAATATTGTCTGAAAACAAAATAATCTTACTTGTTTTACAATCATTTTTTTATATATATATATTAATTTAATTTGATTTCATTTTCAGTTAGTTTATTTCATTTCAAGTAATGTTTTTAGCTTTAGAGCGTAACTGTTTTTTAAACACTGTCACTGCAATCCTCACAGCTGGAACATCTTAATGATTTTTAGCAGGTTTGCTCTAAGAGTTCACTGAAGTCACAGGCTGTTCCTGCTCCGGCCGAGGCTGTTTCGACATGCGGGCTGTTATTGTAACTTCTGTCAGCAGGTATCAGGTGCGTCTCTATAGTGATGCTGGCAGAGGCGACGGGTCATAAGGTCGCGGAGGACGCGACTCATTGTGGTTTGTGAAGCTGCCAGGAGGGTGTGACGGCCACAGCACGCTATACATGCTCAGACACTCCCGCCTGTTTACTGCCACCGCTCAAAACTCTTTTTCTTCACTTTAATCTGTCTGTGTTCGCTGGAATTAACTGTCTTTCTTTTCTTTTCTTTTTTTACTGTTTTCTTGAGTTGAATCCACTTGCAGTTTCATCCCATTCTCTCGTAGCACAAAAGATGTTTCTGGTCAAACCTGCTGCACTGATTTATCATATAATGATCTCCGAGAGTTCATGAGTCTATTTATCAGTAATTAAAAATGACATTAAAATTCTGTAGTGTCATCATTTACTCACACTCATCGTTCCCAAACCACACAATTTCCGCAGGAACACAACAAGTGATTTATTTCATCATCTCTTCAGTATAAAGAGCAGTGTTGGGGAAATGCATTACAATTAACGCGAGTTACGTAATAAGACTTTTTTCAAGTAACTAAGTAATGCATTACTTTTAAATTTACAAGAAAATATCTGAGTTACTTTTTCAAACAAGTAATGCCAGTTGCATTGTTTTCCCATGTATTGACTGACAGCTCTTGTGTTGCCATGCGAGAGAAATCGGAAGTAAATGCAGAGGTGTTGTTTGAACATGATGTTACTGTAGTACTAGACTAAATGTCAACATGCATTTACTCATCTCACTTGAACAAAAACAGATTCAGGATTCCTCAAAATTAGTAAAAACAGTGAAATGCAAACTCAGAATATGCCACAAATTTATTTAAATACCATTTATTATTTATTTATTATTAATTTAATCCCATTTAATAACTAATGTCTTTGCTGCTGACCCTTAATGTCTCAATTCAACCATACAAATTTTCTTTTCCTGAATTTTTTTTCTTCATCCAATCCAGAACGGCAGCACAGCTAAAAGGTTTGTTTGAGCCTTTTGAATTTACATTTCCTTCAGCCTGAGGGTTATTCATTTCACTTTTGGTGTGAAAGAGCTTTAATATTTGCCAAAAATAACTTTAATATTAAAAACAAGCAAGTCCAGCCCAGATGACAAAAAGTAACGTAACAATACTTTCCGTAAAAGTAACTGTTACGCAATTGGTTACTTTTTTAGGGAGTAACACAATACTGTAATTCATTACTTTAAAAGTGACTTCCCCAACACTGATAAAGAGAAAACCAATATCAAGCATCAAAAAACTCAGCAGAAATGTTTCATTATGACCTACACTAGATTTGCATGATGAACAGACCAAAATATAAATAAAAATCCTTTATCTAATTTGGTGTTCCCAGTCAAAAATGACCGGCCTTTAAAAATTGCTTGTAAATCTCTCATTATACTATATTCTCATCAAATCTTGTATAAAATCTTTCTGTCATCTTGTTTTCTTTCAATCAGCACAGCTTTTGTATTTCAGCATTCAAACTGCTTCATTGACCTGAACTTATGCACATCAGTTTTTGGGTGAAAAAGCCTTATTTGTGGATAATTTCGGCAATGTTCACTCAAAAACTGCAAAAGCTCAGATCAATGAGGCCTGCGATCACACAGTTTGAAAAAGAAATATAAGACCTGTGCTAACTGAAAGAAAACAATAACATGAACTGACTGAACCTAATATTTGGTAATAATATATCATAACAAGAAATTTATGAGCAATTTTTTTGTAGGCTGGTCATTTTTGACCAGAAACACCACAAGTGTAACAAGGTGGGGGGAAAATCTCCAAAAAATCTGCATAAATAAATAAATAAATAAATAAATAAAAATGGGAGAATTTGTTCCCAATAATTAGCATTTTTGGGAAAAAAGAAAATCCTCTCTCTGTCAAAGTGACCCAAACACAACGTAAGCGTTGTTTCTTAATTTATTGAAAATCTTCATCTCCTCTGTAGCTGAACTCAAATATGATGCAGTTTAAGTCAGTGACATTTGAACGCAGATGATGATAATCCATACTCAAATCAGAGAATCTCACAAAGCATCAGAGGACTACAATATATTATGCACTATTTTTATGATACTTTCATGGAGAAATAAATTCACCCTTTGTGTTTCACGGAAGAAAGTAAATCGGAATAACTTGAACTTGAGTACATGATGACGATTTCCATTTTTTAGCTGGACTCTTCCTTTAAGTAAATGTAAATAGCAGAGAAGTCCATGCATCTGTTATTATTATTTGCGAGTGACTCAATGACCTTACAGGAACATGCAAGTGAAATCAAACTCGCCCCTTACAGACACACAAACTACTCTAGCAGGCCTAACCGGATGCCGCTTTACATTTAAAATAATAAGCTTCTGTCCTTCCTGGTTATTGTTCTCTATTTCATAACTTATTTAAATAAAAGGAGACATCCAGTGTCTTTTTGATTCTTTTAAGTTCATCACCTGCCATGATGATTGTATTGTTTAGAAGGACCTGACACACACCTGACTAATAACCAACCAACCAAAACTTCACAATAAATTTAGTTTAGATGAGTTGTCATAATCTGATTCATAAATTACTGGAATGGATATTGAGGCCCAAGGGATTTTTCATTCAGATTATGAAAACTAAACTTGAACAAGGTATATTTATTAATTTATTTATGAATTTTTGATTTAATAAATTATATGTAGGTTAATTAATTAATCATGTAACATTAAACCATAATTTGTATCAGTATTTGATGGGAAAGACTCAAATGAAGATAATTCAGATGCATTACATTTTGTGAAACAATTAAATGGATGTTACAAAGACTGGCTTTAGAAATCATTGTATTGTTTGTTTTATTTCTGTATCACTGAATGTGTAAGTCTAGCACCTATAAAAATAAGGTGATTGCTACTTTTTATTTCAGAGTTTAGACTTTTTTCTTGCAATTCTAAGAAAAGAGTCAGAATTGTGAGATATAAACGCTTCAGAATTGCAAGGTAAAAAGATATATCTTTTTACGTTATATCTCAAAATTGTGAGATATAACGTAAGAATCATGAGATATATCAGAGATGTGACATAAACTTGGAATTGAAAATTATAATGTCAGAATCTGTATATATGTGACCCTGGAGCACAAAAGCAGTCTTAAGTCGCTGGGGTATATTTGTAGCAATAGCCAAAAATACATTGTATGGGTCAAAATTATTGATTTTTCTTTTATGGCAAAATCATTAGGATATAAAGTAAAGATCATGTTCCATAAAGATATTTTGTAAATTTCTTACTGTAAATATATCAAAACTTATTTTTTTATTAGTAATATGCATTGCTAAGAACTTCTTTTGTTCAAGTTTAAAGGCTATTTTCTCAATATCTAGATTTTTTTGCACCCTCAGATTCCAGATTTTCAAATAGTTGTATCTCTGCCAAATATTGTCCTATCATAACAAACCATACATCAATGGAAAGATTATTTATTCAGCTTTCAGATGATGTATAAATCTCAATTTCGAAAAATTGACACTTAAGACTGGTTTTGTGGTCCAGGGTCACATATAAAGTTACAATTTCAATTTATACATTCAGAATTGTGAGATATAATCTCAAAATTATGATATATAACATCAGAATCACAACATATAAAGTAAAAATCGCAAGATATAATCTCAGTATTGCAAGCTACGAAGTCAGAATTGCAACAAATTACAATTTCAAAATCATGATGTATAAAGTCAGAATTGCGAGATATAATGTGAGATTCATGAGATATGTATATAGTCAGAATTGTGAAATTTAAACCAAGAATTTTGAGATATAAAGTCAAAATTGCATGCTAGAAAATCAGAAATGCAAGATAAAAAGTCAGAATTGTGTGCTATAAAGTCAAAATTTATGAGATATGAACTTAAAATTGTGAGATATGTCAAAATCACGAGAATTCAGAACTTCACGAGAAGTCAGAACTGTGAGATTTAAACTCAGAATTTTGAGATATTAACTCAGAATTGCAAGATATAAAGTCAGAACCGCAACATACAAAGTCAGATTTGAGAATTTAATCTAAACTCAGAAATGCAATATATAATATTTTGTAATTTATCATCTTTGCATCTTGCAAATCTGAGTTTATGTCATGCAAATCTGATTGTTTTTTTTTTTTCCCCCTCAGAATTGTAAAACTTGACTTGTGAGATAAAAAGACTTGTGAGATAAAAAGTTGCATTTTTTTTCTGTGGTTGGAACCAAGCTCCCATAAGCACTAAAGTTCACAGCGATCCATTTTGCGATTGCGTTTGACAGTCTGTGAGGTTCTCATAGGGAGGCACACGAGGCATGAGGTCAGAAACTCAGGAGATGGTGAGCTCTGGCATGTGTCTCGAGTCTGTTTACCTGATAATTGGACTGCAGCAGTTGGAGCACTGAAGTGTTCTTGTGTTCCATCTGTGCAGTTTCTATAATTCTGCATGTACGGATGTCTTTGGCCAATCTGTCATGTCTTGATGTTTTTCACCATCTCTCACTGTGAGTACGACATTTTTAAGATTCCATGTCAAATTATAAGAAGCTGTGCTCTTTCAAATAGTTGTAAAGCAATGCATCATGTGTGAAAGCCTTTGAGTATAGTTGACTAAAACTAGAACTAAAAAAAAAAAGAAAACATTTTTGTTACTTGAAAAATAAATAAATGTTGACTGAAATATAATAATAAAATATAAAAACTTATTTTATATAAACTTACTTTATTTCAGCTTGTTCCCAAGGCAGCATTTCTCATGTTCATTAGTTTAACTAAAATAAACAAAAATAAAAAATAAAAATTATATATATATATATATATATATATATATATATATATATATATATATATATATATATATATAAAATTAAATTAAATATATATATATATATAAACTAAAATGTTAACAAAAAAAACTAAATAAAAACAGAAAATATAAAGTAAAAATGAAATCAAACACTAAATATACAACTGTTTCACACAGGTTCTGCAGAATCATTTCTATTTTAGGAAGTCTAAATGAATAATATTTTAATGAAAAACATTTATTATAAACAAATAAAACATAAGTTACATTAGTGAAACAAGCAAAAAGCAAGCAAAAAATAAAAATGAAAAAAAAAAAAAAATCTATCAGTGTCACAAAACTATTTTGTGCAGTGTTCCAGTTCTGGTTCGGCGTCATGATCTGTAAACAAGCGAATATGATCAGGACCACACAGTTTCTGACTAATGCCTCTGAGAACGACACGAGTGAGGAATTCGTGCGACTGTGGGACGGGCATTCAGAGATTTCACTATTCTGAGGTCTATGAGCAGCTGGCCCGTCCCAGCAGGGAAAAGCACAGCAAACTTAGCCTCTCGAGAGGAATCCAGCGCTGACCTTCTGTTAATGACAGCGACTGTATGCTCAGAATCACTGTTAATGTCGGGCACAGAGAGATGAGTGATGAGCTGCAGTTATTTTGGACTGGCATGAAGTGCTGTAGCAACACTCTCTCACAAACATCACTCTGGCGTCACTGCTGAACGTCACTCTGATTACGCACTTCACTCTGCTGCCGTATGCGCTTTATGCAGAGGATTCCAGTCCTGAACCCAAGTTCAACTGACAGTTCTGCCATATTTATTGTTTTTAAACTCATATGGTTTACTCTCATCTATAGATCAGATCCTACAGTAGAGGGGATACAGCAAAAATGAAAATTGTCATCATTTACTCACCCTCATGTTGTTCCAAACCTGTATGAGTTTCTTTCTTCTGTTGAACACAAAAGAAGATATTTTGAAGAATGCTGGTCACCAAACAGTTGATGGTAGCCATTGACATAGTATTTTTTTCCATACTATGGAAGTCAATGGGTACCGTCAGCTGTGTGTTTACCAACATTCTTCCAAATATCTTCTTTTTTTTTTAACTGTCAGACTCCAGTAATGACAAAACACTATAAAAGTGTTGAAACAGTTTTGTGTAATAAGTATTGAAATAAATCTTCTGAAGTCATACAATTTTAAACAGCCAAATTAATATGAAATATGAAATGTGGCGTCTCAATAATTGTGCAGTAAAACACAAATGTACTTTAAATTCTGAATTTCACAATTACTTTTTATGTATTTTTAAATTAAACTGTTGAAAAAAATAAATATATATATATATATATATATATATATATATATATATATATATATATATATATACACACACACACACACACACACACATAAACAGAAACAGTTATGGAGAAAAAAAAAGAGTCCACTTGAAAATTCTCAGTTGCTCTGAATTTATGATTTATAGTTATGTGTTTGAGTAAAACATAATTTTTGTTTTATTGTGTAAACTACTGATGACATTTCTTCCAAATTTTAAATAAAAATGTTGTCATTTAGAGCATGAAATGACAATTGGTCAAAATAACAAAAAAGATTCCATGTTTTCCGACATGTTTATATTTATTTTTAGACAACACAATACTAATGTTTTAACTTCAGAAGAGTTCATAACTCAATATTTGGTGTAATAACACTGATTTTAAATCACACACAAGAAAAAAAAAGAAAAAGAAAATGTGGTCACACTTTAATTTAAGGTCCAATTCTTGCTATTAACAAACCATTAACTAGGGCTTTTGCCTCAATAAACTCAATAAACTAATTTGCTGCTTATTAATAGTTAGTAAGCTAGTTGTTAAGATTGGGTATTGGTTATGATTAGGGATGCAGAATATGTGCTTTATGAATACTAATACACCACCAATATGTTAATAATAAGCAACTAGTTTATAGTGAGAATTGGTCCCTATACTAAAATGTTACCAAAAACGTTTGTTATTTTGAAAAAAAAAAGAAAAGAAAAAAAAGACAATATTTTTATTTGAAGAAATGTTATCAGACTGTTACAGAATAAAACAAATATTAACATTTTACTCAAACCCATACCTAGTTAATCCAGAAAAACTGAGAATTTTAAAGTGATCTCTAAATTTTTCTATAGCTGTGTATATATAGTATTGTGTGTATATGTATTTTATGAACATACTTTTTTGGACAGCACATTCTATCTTTTATTGCAGTGTTTTTTTTTTATTTTAATTTTTTCTCCTACAGCAAGCAGAAGTGAGTGATTTTAATGTGACCTTGTTTCTGAGGGGCATCTACTGTAGGAACAAGCACACACACGCAGAAGCCACAAAGCATGTGAAATTACAGTGGACAAAGCCTTAGGCATAAAAGCTTGTTATGAGGAGGATAAAATGGCTTATGCACGCACAATGTGGCGAAACTGCTGAAAACATACTGAGTGTGTCATGTCTAGTGTCACAATAAAGTGTTTCAACACTTCTGCAAATGTTACATCTATTCTGTAATTAATTTGACTCTAACTGAGTCAGACTGTCACTAAAGCCTAAAAGCTGTTCCTCATGAATCTCACAAAAACATGCCCAGGTCCACTTTACAGCAAACAAAATCTTAAAGACTTTAAAATGTGTAAAATGAAGTATTTTTAGCATTTTTGCATAAGAATTAAGCACATCCACTGTGACTTATATTAGGAGTGTCAAAAGGTCAAAATTACTTACAACTGATTTTTGATGTAGTAAACGCCTAAGCACATTATGTTAGTAAAGGAAAGTTAACAGAAACACATTTTAGGATTGGTGTTGAATGTTACCGATGAGGCTGTTGGAGTGCTGAGGACAAAAAAAGGTTGGGAAACACTTGCATAATGAACACCATTTTACTTCTGAGTTGTTTTATTTTATTTATTTTTTTTTTTATCATTTCATCGATTATTTTTAAATGTTATTTATTTATTTATTTATTTTTGCAATACTCTGTTTTTTTGCATTACTCTTTTTTTTTGTTACATTATATTCTATTTAATATAACACAATAACATACAATAAAAATGACTAAATTAACATAACACAGTAAAATACATGACAATATATATTATTTGATTAATAAAAATTTTAAAACATACTATTTAACAACAGGCTTTAAAGTAATATAATTTCTTAAATCTAATACGACTTTTTTCTTTCTCCCTTTCCTTTTGATTAGACATCATTCTTTAAGTGAACAATTCAGTAATTTCCTCGATTTTTTCCTCTATACCATTGACTGTTGTGTGCCAGTGTTATTTTAGTATCATTCAGATACTATTATTGTTTTTGTTAATATTTTGCAATTAGATTTTATTTTTATATTTTCTGCCTGTGTGTAAATTTCACTTAGTTTTAGTAATTTGTTGTGTGTTTTTGTCATTTTTTATTAGCTTTGCTGTTTTTAAATATATGTTTTATAAATTTTATTTTAGTTTTGATTTTAGTTATTTTAGCACATTAAATTAAACTAAATAAAAATATTGCCTATAGCTGAAAAAATATGTTTAAGTTTTATATTTTATTTCTGTTAACATTTTTTTTTTATTTCAAGTAACAAAAATAGTTTTTGACACACTGATTGCACTCATTTCTAATCACATATCCTTTGAACAAAAATAAAGCATTTAAAGAGAAATCATAAAGCTGACGTAGTTCTTCCTATCTTACGGTTGTGTGAGGAATAAAGCAGATGCAGCCCATTCTCCTATTCCAAAAAAAATCCCCCAGTTTGTCCCAAAGGACGTTCGTCTCGTCATGAGACCGGAGTAACTCTGATTTTAGGTGGCTTTAGTGGTAACAGGGTGGTCTGCTTCTGCCTACAGACTCAATAAATACAGCGCTGCTCTTCAGGCCCAAACATTCACAGCAATTTATAGGTAGAGAAGTATAAATACTGCAGACGATTACTCTGATAAGCATCTGGATGCGTCCTATATTTCACCTCTATTATGACAAACCAGGATAATCTGAATTAAAAATCCTCTCTGTGTGAATGCGAGGAATTTTGATGCGGTTCACTCGAGGTCCAGACGCACAGCACCCTACAGACCAAGTGTCCTAAAAGCACCCTGTCTGTCTCAGAAACACAGACACAGGAAGAGGCAGAACTGAGCGTTATTTGGGAGGTCAAAGGTCAGACTCACATGGTCATGCCTGCTGCCTCAGACAAACAGAGAGGCTGCAATTATGTACTTAGCCAACAATCATCCCACATCGAGGGCCAGATGCAATTTCAAAGTCCAGAATGCACATATGTTCAGATCCGGCGTCATCTGCTCAGAATTACGGCTCTGTGAGCAGAAAAGCTGAGTAAGCATTTGTTGTGAGAGATTCGATGCATAATCGGACATATTAATCAAACTGATGCCTGCTGACCATGAAAGCTCCTCAAATGATCCAGAGACACTGACTTCTGCTCAAACAGAATGACTCTGGATTTACCTCCAGCGAGGGTTTCATTGCGCCCTCTGCTGACAATCACAATAAATACAGCCTTCAGGCCTATAATGAGATACTAATGCAGTTGAATAAACCTCAGTGTAAGTGCAGTGAAAATAATAATTATTTCATTTCATTATCATTTTATATAGTATTCCTTGATACCATTATTATTGTTTTTCATTAAAAATTATATTATGAGCTTAACAAATTGGCAGAAAAGATGAATTTGAAAATGTCTTAGCAATTGGTTTAAAAGAGCATCACTGGATCTGCATGAATAGAGATCCTACACATTTACTACTATTATTACTATCACTAATGTTTAATTACTGACATTTCTTTCAGTAATTTTTTTTTAAATTTTGAAAACAAAAAATACAGGCAAATACAAAAAAACAAAAAAAATACAGTGTAAGGCACAGAAATGTCATTATCAATTACATTATACTATTCAGCCACTTAAAACAAAAGGATCTGTTTTTACACACTTCACTGGATAAATCATACTCCCTATATGAATAAAAATGTTGAACTAAATATTGAAATAATATAATAGAAATAATATACATTGAAATAATAATAATAATAATAATAATAATAATTTTTAAAAAATGACCCTATGTCAGCAAACAAACCCACAACCAAATCATTATAATAACTGACTGAATATTTCTTATTCATTTTATATCATAACTTTATTTTTTAAATGTTTTTTATCCTAAAACTTTCTATTCTATTTATAGGAAAAGAAATCTGGACCACACCGTATGTCTTTAAACCAACTTCAACTTATTATTATTTTTTTTTAAGTTGCTCAAGATTCAACTAGACAATTTGAGCTGAAATGGCTTGTAGAGGCATTTTGAGTACTTAAAATTTGAAGGTAGGCACTGAAGTTTTTAAGTTAAATTAGGTGCAAAGTTTTCACAGAGTGGACGGGCGATACAATAATTTCATAAAATATTTTTATTTGCATGATATTACATTATGCAGGTTTTCAGCATAAAATGTTGGAGGCAAAATTACAATTTGATAATTGGCATTCGCTAACTGGATTATGACACTGGTATTTTAGCATCCCACTGTAACAGTGATTTTATACTGACTTCATATTTAATTTAATTCCACAGTTTGGTTAAGTTTTAATTTTAGCTTTAATGCTCGTTGAAATGCCATTAAGTACAGAGTTTCAATTCAAATTTATCCTCATATATCTTCCAGCTTACATCCTTGAGTACAAAAGACACATCAGGACTTCTGTCAGTTCAGTGCTGTCATGCATATGAATGTAAAAATTAATCCACACTGATGTCAAAAGCCTGGATCTGGCTTCAGCCCATAAAAACAGAGCGAGCCATCAGTCACATGAAATCAGGATCCGCCTCGTTCCTAATCTGCGAGATTATCGCACAGCCAGTGAATGTAAGCAAACACTGTGGACATTAATGTAATGATAACCATGTGCTAATGCCCGTTTCCCAGCGGCCCCGGCTCCAGGGAGAGCTCTGAAGCAGCGCCGCATCTAATCTGGTGCCACACGAGGTGCTGGCTTATTGTTCTAACCCAGGTTGTTAAAATCCCAGCATTTCTGTGCAAACATGGCTGCAGTGCTGCCCTCTGCCATAAACCACGGCTGTAAGCCTCGCTTAATAAAAACACAATATTAGCGCAAGCTCAGCACCATGTGCTTTCCAATCTGAACATTTTACACTAACTGTTCTCACAGCGGTATTAGACTCTGTGCGTTCTCTTCTTGTTCAGTCGTGTTTATAGCTGATCTCTACTCTACTCTTTCTCTGTGTGATGAGTTCACACTCAATACAGCACCAGTCACTGCTCTCCCACTGAACAGTGCTGTTCACAAACACAAAGCACATTTACTTCACCAACACATTTTTAACATTTAACTAAAAGGTAGGATCCAAAACTACTGGTTAAGGTAATGCAGTTTACTAGATTTGATGTATGAGTATCTAGTCCAATAAATGCAACTCATCACAACCATGGTTAGTGATGTTCTTTAAACAAGACACAATTAATTAATTGAATGAGAAATCGCAAATGTTTTCTTGTTCAATATTTAAATATATGTGACCCTGGAGCACAAAACCTTAAGTCTTAAGTCGCTGGGGTATATTTATAGCAATAGCCCAAAATACATTGTATGAGTCAAAATTATTGATTTTTCTTTTATGCCAAAAATCATTAAGATATTAAGTAAAGATCATGTACCATGAATATACTTTGTAAATTTCCTACCGTAAATATATCAAAATCTAATTTTTCATTAGTAATATGCATTGCTAAGAACTTCATTTGGACAACTTTAAAGGCGATTTTCGGAATATTTAGATTTTTTTGCACCCTCAGATTCCAGATTTTCAAATATTTGTATCTCGGCCAAATATTGTCCTATCATAACAAACCATACATCAATGGAAAGCTTATTTATTCAGCTTTCAGATGATGTATAAATCTCAATTTAAAAAACTTGACCCTCATGATTGGTTTTGTGGTCCAGGGTCACATATAACAATAATTTCAACTGATGATTTTTGTTTTGCACAGTATAGAAGAACTTTAAAAATGTAAGACTTAAAGCCCTTATGTGTAATGCATTAAAGGTAATCATAATGTAGATTGTAATAAACAATATTTTTTCATAAATAATTATAGCCAATGTTAAAATGCATGATAATATGTGAAATTGTGTTTGTCATGTGTTTTAATGCATTGTATTTTCTAAAGGTGTAACATAATTATTGTTAAAGGTGGTTACAATTATTTAGGAGATCGTACAATGCATTATAAAGTGCATTACAAGGCATAATCAATGCATTAAAAATATTTCATAATGCATTATATATAAAGGCTTTAAGTGTTATCAAAAACGTCTCGGTTACGTATGTAACCCTCGTTCCCTGAAGGAGGGAACGGAGACGTCACGTCGGATGACCGACGAAATTGGGATCTCGCCAGAGAGACCAATCCACTTCGAGTGTAACTAAACGAGCCAATGGACATTGGCATGCGATTATTGCATCCAGCTGCCGCTGATCACAGCGTGAGCATAAGAGGCAGCTGATGCACCGCATCAATTATGTTTTCGCTGAGGAGCCGAGCCGGCGACCCGGCAGCTCAGCGGTGGTACAGCGACTGTGGCGACGGGACGTGACGTCTCCGTTCCCTCCTTCAGGGAACGAGGGTTACATACGTAACCGAGACGTTCCCCTTTCAGTCGGTCACTCCGAGTCACGTCGGATGACCGACGAAATTGGGATCCCTACCAAAGCGCCACAGGAGCTGCCCCTTCCAGTGCCCTGTGTAGGGCTCCTGACCCTTCCTATAAGGCAGACGATAGGACCGGGCTCTACACAGAGAAGGTCAACTACTGGTGTTCCTTGAGCAACCCAAACAGTAGGACTAGGATAACACTGGGAAGCGTGCCCTTCCACTTGGAAGAGGCACACTGCGGAGTCACCTCCTCCCAAAGGGGGTTTAAGTGACATTCAAACATGTGAAGTAACCCAGAGGGCCCTTTTGCACATGGAAGTCTCTGAGATGGCTCAGGCTGCATCTTTAGAGATGGCAGAACGTGGTCCGCCAGGGGAAACACGGCTCTAATAAGAATACCGTGGAATACACATATGGGATCCCGACAGGGTCTCTCATATGGGCACTAGCCTCGCACCAGTTTTCAAGAATTCATTGGCTGAAGGCCTGGCGCCGGACGCTCCGCCGTGTCCGGACGCCGGAGTGCTGGAGGACTCAACAGGGTTTGCCTGGTTAAGGAACTCTCTGGAGAATTAGGCGTAAGGACGCCGCAAGCCGACTCTGAGCCGGCCCTCTCAGTGCCACTACCCGTTTGAGGTGAGAACACAGGAGGAAACCGGTTCGACACGTAGGCTATAAAACCTAGCGAACGTGTTGGGAGTCGCCCAACCCGCAGCTCTACAGATGTCTGCTAGCGAGGCACCACGAGCCAGCGCCCAGGACGATGCGACACCCCTAGTGGAGTGAGCACGCAACCTGAGCGGGCAGGGCACACCTTGTGCTTCGTAGGCCAAGGTGATGGCATCCACTATCCAGTGGGCCATCCTCTGCTTGGAGACAGCCTTCCCCTTCTGCTGTCCTCCGTAACAGACAAAGAGCTGTTCTGAGGTCCTGAAGCTCTGAGTTCTATCCACGTACTGACGCAGTGCGCGTACAGGACAGAGCAAAGCTAGGGCTGGGTCTGCCTCCTCCAGGGGCAGCGCTTGCAGGCTCACTACCTGGTCCCTGAAGGGCGTGGTAGGAACCTTGGGCACATAGCCGGGCCGGGGCCTCAGTGTTGCACTGGAGTCAGCCGGCCCAAACTCAAGGCACGATTCGTCGACCGAAAATGCCTGCAGGTCCCCCACCCTCTTGATTGAGGCCAATGCAGTCAGGAGTAGGGTTTTCATAGAAAGAAACTTCAACTCGACTGACTGCAATGGCTCAAAGGGGGCAGTTTGTAGGGCTCTTAGCACCAAAGCCAAATCCCAAGAGGGAAGGGAGGGAGGCCTCGGAGGATTTAACCTCCTGGCCCCCCTAAGAAACCTGACGACCAGATCGTGCTTCCCCACCGACCTCCCCTCTATGGGGTCGTGGTGGGCAGAAATAGCAGCAACATATACCTTAAGGGTGGAGGGGGACAGCCTACGCTCCAACCCTTGTTGCAAAAAGGAAAGCACGGCTCTGATCGAACATCTCCGGGGGTCCTCCTGGTAAGAGGAACACCATTCGACGAACAGGTTCCACTTCAGCGCATAGGCCCGTCTTGTGGACGGTGCTCGTGCTGAAGCGATAGTGAGCGCTACCTCCTGGGGCAGGTCACCTAGAACCTCCGCGTCCCGTCCAGGGACCACACATGAAGTTTCCACAAGTCTGGACGCGGGTGCCAGAGGGTGCCCCGTCTCTGAGAAAGCAGATCCTTCCTCAGAGGAATCGGCCAGGGAGGGGCTGTCGCGAGGAGCATGAGTTCCGGGAACCAGGTCCTGTTGGGCCAATATGGAGCCACTAACAGGACCTGCTCCTCGTCCTCCCTGATCTTGCACAATGTCTGTGCTAGCAGGCTCACTGGGGGAAACGCATACTTGCGCAAGCCCTGGGGCCAGCTGTGTGCCAGTGCATCCGTGCCGAGCGTTGCCTCGGACAGGGAGTAGAACCACTGGCAGTGGGTGGTTTCTGGAGATGCAAACAGGTCTACCTGAGCAACTCCGAACCGACTCCAAATCAGCTGGACCGCCTGGGGATGGAGTCTCCACTCCCCAGGAAGTGCCGCTCGAGACAGCTCGTCGGCCGCCTGATTGAACACTCCTGGGATGTGGATGGCACGAAGGGACCTCAGATGCTTCTGACTCCAGAGGAGGAGGTGGCGGGCGAGTTGCGACATGCGACGGGAGCGCAAACCGCCTTGCCGGTTGATATAGGCAACGGTCGCAGTGTTGTCCGTACGGACCAGAACGTCCCTGCCCCAAAGGCGCCCTCTGAGGCGGCACAGGGCAAGGCGTACTGCCAGCAACTCGAGGCAATTGATATGCCAACGCAGAAGGGGGCCCGTCCAACCCCTGATACTGCGTGCCCGTTGTACGTGGCACCCCAGCCGGTGGCCGAGGCATCCGTGAATACCACAGCATGCCTGGATACCTGCTCCAGGGGCACTCCTGCCCGAAGGAACGAAGGATCTGACCACGGGCTGAAGGTCTTGCGGCAGGCCGGTGTAATCTGAACCCGGTGAGTACCGCGTTTCCACGCCCACCTCGGGATTCGATCATGGAGCCAGTGCTGAAGCGGTCTCATATGGAGCAGACCGAGCGGAACTATGGCCGCAGCTGCAGCCATATGCCCCAGGAGCCTCTGAAAGAGTTTCAGTGGGACCGCTGTCCTGCCTGATAAAGTCTTGAGGCAGTTCAGCACCGACTGAGCACGTTCCTGGGTGAGGCGTGCTGTCTGGTTGACCGAATCCAACTCCATGCCGAGAAAAGAGATCCTCTGCGTTGGCACGAGTTTGCTCTTTTCCCAATTGACCCGAAGGCCCAACTGGCTGAGGTGCCTGAGCACCAGGTCCCTGTGTGCGCACAACAGCTCTCGAGACTGTGCAAGTATGAGCCAGTCGTAGAGGTAGTTGAGAATGCGCACACCCCGTTGTCTCAGGGGAACAAGGGGCCGCCTCTGCGACTTTGGTGAAGACACGAGGCGAAAAGGGACAGCCGGAAGGGCAGGACCTTGTACTGATATGCCCGACCATCGAACGCGAATCGCAGGAATGGCCTGTCTCGCGGGAGAATCGAAACATGAAAGTACGCGTCCTTCAGGTCGATTGCTGCAAACCAATCTAGGGGACGGACGCATCCAAGAATGCGTTTCTGCGTCAACATCTTGAACGGCATCTTGTGAAGTGCACGGTTCAAAACTCGCAGATCCAAGATCGGTCGTAACCCACCGCTTTTCTTGGGCACAATGAAGTAAGGGCTGTAAAACCCCGACCTCATATCGGCTGGAGGGACCGGCTCTATTGCATCCTTCGCCAGTAGGACTGCAATCTCCGCGAGCAAGACAGGGGCATCGACGGCTTTGACTGAAGTGTACCGGATGCCCCTGAACTTGGGGGGGACGCCGGGCGAACTGAATCGCATAGCCGAGTCTGATGGTCCGCAGGAGCCACCGGGACGGGCTGGGGAGCGCTAACCAGGCTCCGAGAGACCGCACCAGCGGGGCCAACGGGCCCACCGACATGCCCGCGGTGGGGCAGCGAGGTGGAACACAGGGACCGGCCCCAGGGCCTGTGACGGCCTGGCCTGTGACGGCAGGGGGCGGGGTCTGGGTGTGTAGTGTAGCACTCACCTGATTTCTCCTCGCATGGGAGGAGACACAGGAACCCGGCTTGAGGCTTGTGACAGCCCGGCGTTTGACGACTTGAAGCGGGGACTGGAGTGCTACTGCCCTTACCTGGTTCCACGAATGGGCAGGAGGGGTGCTCTTGGGCAACCACCCGCTGCCTGCTGGCGAGAGAGGAGGAGGGAAGTGATCCTGTGATGCACGGATCACCACTCTCCTCCTCTTGAGACCCGGAGATTGAGGAGACCGCTCTTTACTGATGTTTTGGGTACCGCTGGCTGCTGGGCCAGTGGCGGAACAAAATGAACAAAAGATACTCCACCCGGCCCTCCTCCGGGGGAGGGAGTGGTGCAGTCACCATCTCCCGATGAGCAGTCTCCTCCATCTCCGGGTCGCCCGTCTCAGGGCCTCTTGCACTTGCGCTTGCCGCCAGGTTTGGCGGGGGCCTGGACGGGCTGGGCGTCCTGCCTGCGACCGGCTCCACGACGCTGCCTGGTGAAGGCTGCTGCGGCTGCGCGGGAGCGGGGACGGCCGCAGGGGGCGCCCACGGCGACGAGCAGGCTGAGTGGCTGCAGCCGGGGTGGAAGCAGCAGGTTTCCTCCGGCGCATGATGTGTTTGCCTCAGTCTGCTTCTGGGCTGCCGAGAACTGCTGGGCAAAGCTCTCGACAGCGTCGCCGAAAGGGCCGGTCTGTGACACGGGAGTACCTTCTCCTGCCCCGTCATGTCAGCGAGACACAGCCAGAGATGGCGCTCCTGGACATCGCACAACCCAGAGACTGTGCGGTCACCTTCGTCACTCGTAGCGCGAGGTCCGTCGCAGCACGCAGCTCATGTAGAACCGCCAGGTCGTGACCACCCTCGTGCAGGTCTTTCAGTGCTTTGGCCTGGTGGACCTGCAGCAACGCCATAGCGTGGAGGGCGGAAGCCGCCTCCCCACAGGCTCTACAAGCACTGCCAGTTAGACCTGACGAATACTTAGAGGCCCGTGAGGGGAGACACGGATCACCCCGCAGGGTGGAAGCGGCTGTTGGACACAGTTGCATGGCCACAGACCGTTCCACCGAGGGGATGCCCGCATACCCCAAAGCGGCTCCACCATCGAGGGTGGTGAGAGCGGAAGAACTACAAGATGTGTTTCGGGCAGTGAAAGGTGCCCTCCACAATCTTGTCAGCTCCTCATGCACTTCCGGAAAGAATGGCACCGGAGGGGGGCGCTGAGAACCAGCGCCACCCCCACCGAGGAACCACTCGCCCAGCCTCGAAGGATCGGGACACGGTGGCTTTTTAGGATTCCACACGAGCCCGACATTCTCGGCGGCCCGGGAAAGCATAGCCGTCATCTCTGGGTCTGGCACGGACAACGCTACCACACCCGAAGGGGGCAACGCAGCCGGGTCGTCATCCCCGGAGAGAGAGGGCCCGCCCTCCGATGCGGTGATCGACATCTGGTCGTCAGAGGGGGCACCGAAGGAAACGCGTGGCCAGCGCGCTCCTTCGGCAGCTCCACCGGCTGCGGAGTGCTTGAGGGGTGAGGAGCTCCACTTGGGGAAGCCCTCACCGTAATCCTCAAATCACCTCTAACTCCACCGGATCCAGTGTGCACGCCGGATCACGGCAGGCAGAGGGACTCTGCCATGTTTGACATAGCAGAGTCGCACTCCGAGATGGTCATGTCCCCGCAAGAAGAACATGAACCATCCACGAAAGCCACCTCAGCGTGCTGAATGCCCAGACACGTGAGGAAGCGATCGTGACCGTCCTGAGGCGCCAGGAAACGACCACACCCAGAAACGCACGGGTGAAAAGACATCTTTAAAAAGACGCGATCACCCGTGTTGCTCTTTTAGAGAAATTGCTCTTTCAGAGAAATGCTCTTTTAGTGCTGAAGCACGCAGGGGAGCTGGCCACCGCACACTCCTAGTGTGGCTGTCAGCAGGAAGACGATCTTTCTCTCCCGGACACCGTGACCACCGCTGCCGCGCCGTAACGCCCGCACTCGCTCGCAGAACACTCTCTTGGAAGGGAGAGCAGTAGCTTTAACCACTACCGCTCGGCTCCGAAGCGAAAGGATAATTGATGCGGTGCATCAGCTGCCTCTTATGCTCACGCTGTGATCAGCGGCAGCTGGATGCAATAATCGCATGCCAATGTCCATTGGCTCGTTTAGTTACACTCGAAGTGGATTGGTCTCTCTGGCGAGATCCCAATTTCGTCGGTCATCCGACGTGACTCGGAGTGACCGACTGAAAGGGGAACTATAAGCTATTAAGATACTAAATACATTAACGTCATAATTTCCTGAAAGCTGCTTTGAAACAATACACATTGTGAAAAGCATTTTAAAAATAAATATGACTTGGAGTTGAAAGGTAAACCATTATTAATCCAAATTCATATTAGATGTGAATCCTCATTTGCAGATGGAGACCTCTAATTGATCTTTATATTGATGATTAAAGGAAATTTATTGCTTTAATATTTGGAATTAAGCATTATGAAAACCTCATGTGGAAAATCCCCAACTAGAGCACAACGTCTCTCAAGCTATTGTTCATTATAGACTGTCTGGTAAACACTGGAAAGCACAAATTTCATGTCATTTATCATGAAAAAGAGAGAACAAAAAAGGCGTGTGTGGTTTCATGTGTTCAGGCACGTGTTTGCATTTGGATGTTTCATCTTTCATTCGTAGATTAAGGTGCACATTATCATCAAACCACAAAACACTTATCATTTTACCATCTCATGCTCTCACCAGTCTCAGCCGCTTACAACACACCAGCCTTAACACAAGTATGGGTTCAATAAAGCTGGCTTTGCTACAGATAAAAGCCCGTATTTCAGATTTGTCCAGGAATTACTGGGGATTTAGATCTCGGGAGTTGTTTATAATTACCAATTATTTGCAGATACCATAACTAGCAGGCAGAGAGTAACATTAAAGCAAGCTTAAAGACAATAAAATCTAAATCTGACAGACCAAATATAGGGATAAGACAATCAAAACAGAAATGAGAGGTATAGAGATCAGTGGTGTACGGTACTCAGACAGATGTATAAATTAACAAAGATCAGACAAAATAAAAAAAAATAAAAAAAACTAGCAATCTGCATGACAAAGTTGCTTTGTATATTTAATATTTTAACTTTTTTTCTCAATATGAAATATTTAAAATATCCAGTGGAAGTGGGCTAATATACTGTATGTTATGTTTTTTGTTAGTGTTAAGGCTTATGTTAACCCATAGTTTTTACTATTAGTTTCATATATAAAAAATAAAAAATAGAAATCTTTAATTTGTCCCTAAAGGTGTGTGTGTGTGTGTGTGTGTGTGTGTGTGTGTGTGTGTGTGTGTGTGTGTGTGTGTGTGTGTGTGTGTGTGTGTGTGTGTGTGTGTGTGTGTTAACCATATTTAGGGGACAAATTTGTTCCCGAATATAAACTAAATCTGACAAAATGTCCTTGTTTGTAAAAACTGTATAAAAATAAAGTAAATACTTTTTGTTTCTAAATTATAAAAATGCAAGAACATTTCTGTTGGGGTTACAGTATTTATAACTAGCTATATATAAAAATAATAGAAGTCTATGGACTGTCCCCATTTAGATAATGAATTAAATGTCTGTGTACTTAACCTACTTAACTATATTTTGGGGGAAAATTTGTGCCTAAAAGTGAGCTTTAAAAAAATAAATAAATAAAAAAATAATGCATAATGTTATCTATTAGGGAATTAAAACAAGTCTATGGAATATCCCTATTTAGATAGCTAAGTATTTTTATTTTTTATTTTTATTATTATTATTATTTGGAAAATGTCTTTCCCTGCAGCACAGAGTTGTTCACACATAACATAAAGCTGTTTAAAAGGTCTGCTGGACTTAGTTTACGGGAAATTATACAATGTTTATATTGTCAGGATGGGGAGCTAAAAAGTAAAGTTATGAGATATGAGGAAAAAAAATCAATGGAATGTCAAAAATGCAGTAGACTTTAATTCTGAAGGCTCTAAACATGAGCCGAAGCAATTTAGCACAGTAACGGCTGTAATCTGAGTGTTTTTGCGAGATTAGCTTTCCAGATTCTCAGGAATTCACCTTGTGATTCCAACACTATCACAGCCAACACGAATCCCAAAACAATCCGTTATAGTCTGAATCTATAGAGAGCAGACAGGTGAGAGGAGAGAATATAGAGATCTGGACCCAGAGCAAATATTTGTTCAGGTGTCTCCGCAGTCAGACTATCAAGGCCATGTTCACATGAGCTCTAACTCGCAACAAGAGACCTGAAAAGCTCCCAGAAACCCATGAGCTCATTAGTTGCGTTGTTTATTGAACGTCACCACAAAGCATCTTCCCTCAAATACCGGTGTGGGTCCCTGAGGTAATTTGGCTAAGTGCAGTGTTTATGCCAACTAACTAGCCCCTTGATGTTCAGCCACTTACTGCAGTTGTGAATTGACTAGTCTTTCAAGGTAAGCACCAATCAAGTCCTGTATAACTTTCATCAAGTTATCAGACCAAGTCCTTCACACCCCCAAAGTGCTCCATTTCTCAGGTCTCCGCACCTCCTTTTGCTTATCTTGTCTTGAACTGGCCAGTATTTGTGCTAAACGTGGGTGGTCGTGTTATCTGCAGTGTGTCGTTCCCAGAACAAGTGGAAATGCAACGCAAATGCTTCGTTTCAAAAGAGCGAACGCATCGCGTCAAGGGAATTCAAACGCAAGTCGTATTGCAAGTGCATTGGGCAACTCAAAGAAATGACGCCTACTTACATTCCTCAGCTCAAAATTATGTTGATTACTCAGGAACGAGCTACTTTTTCCAACAAGAGGCCGTAATCAAAGCACTCTCCTAAAATCTCCTTTCTCTCGGTATGTGGCAATGGCAGATTCATTGGTGAACTGATACAGAACGACTGAAATGTTTAGCTTATAAATACTGCTGTTTATCACTATGGTTTTGGTGGAGTTATAGAAATGTGATTCTATAGTTTTCTTAGTTGTATTTAGTGTACATCTAATTCTGCATTTGAGATTCTTATTGTTTTTGTACTGATTACAAACCTGAAGTCTATAATACTTATAGATATTTATAGATACTTTCTGTTAGCAGATTACACTGAAAAAAGAAACTCTAAACCTGAATTATTTGGATTTTAAAGTTCTCTCATCTATTGTCTAAATAATTTTAACACTATTTTGTTTTGTCAGTTTGAATTTGTTCATTCACTAAATGCAAAATGTCTCATTCAGCCAATAAATTTAATGAGGCAACAACAGATTTCTTGTTCAGAAAACATTCAGAAACACAATAAACTGATCTATCATTTTGGTAGCCATATATGTAGTATTAAAGGATGCTTAATAAATGAACTCAACTATGCTATCTTTGTTTCCGTAAGCAGATTCACATTACAAAGCAAAGATATCTGGGATTTTGTTTTAACAGTTAAACCTCAACAATTGATGCATAAACCTTAAAAACGGTGAAAATCAACAAATGAATATCACAACAATAAATATCAATAATGACAAAATAAAAAGTCAGCACACACCAAAACAATCCTGAAACAGCATACTTTATTGCTGCAGTGCATGCTGCGAACTCACAAACCCATAGGATTTCAGTAGTTTTGTTCAGTTTTAAATTCTTCATTCAGTCAACTGTGTTTGACTAGTTGAGACAACATTTGGTGGGGTTCATGGGTTTTTATGTAGTTTCAAGTAGTTGACATTTCATGACTCAAAAGACGCTGTAAACTGGAAAATATGTAGACTACAGTGTGTAGTCTAGCTAACCTCCTTTAAAACTACTTTAATGATGAGTAGCTTGGCAAACCTTGGAGTTTCCTGACGTAGAATAGCACCACAGAAAGTCTAATATTGCTTCATAACATGCATTTTCATGCTGTGTCGATCAGGATGGCTGGCTGTTGCTGTTTCAGTGTGTTCAGGACAGAGATTCACTCTCATCCGCTCGTGAAGCTCAACACTGGGAATCCATTAAGCTGCTGTAAACCAGCCACGCACACACATCGCTTCCATCTCAACACGAGAAACAGAGAGCCATCATTCTTTCCATTTACCCTCTTTTTATTTTCTTCTCTCATTTTTGGACAACAAATAATGCAGTTGCAGCATGTAGTATTACAAGAGCCCATCATCATGGGAAATGGCAAGTTAAAGACCAAGTCTCATTTGTGAACTACTTCAGAATAATCAGCCATCAATGTCTGGTGACTAAAATGTGAAACACATGAAAAAGCTCTTATATTTGAGCTTCGTCTTTGTGTGGATTCCAGCTGGACAATCTCAGCCATCTTCATGAAGGAGCTTGAATGCATGTTGCATATTTTTGCATGCATGTTGCAACTCGTGCATTAAATAAAAAACTTGGCACAATTTATATTTGCATGCAAAACTTATTGCAAGCCATTTTAAGAGCCTGAAAGTGAGTGTCCAGACGTCTGACTGTGTCGTTTGTGCTGGTTCAGACAGACAGAGACGCTTTCTGCTGTCACTGTCCCATGTTCCCTCACTCCTAGCAGAGGAAGGCCTGTGCCTTTGGGCTGGTGATGATGGTGATGGGGTTGTTCTTGCAAATCCATTTCCTGTCCTCCACACCCACACTAATTAGATATTTGGGTGGCCCTGTTTATTGACTTTGCTGAAGAACGGTGGATTATATTAACATTTGCACACCGCTTTCTCAGCAGTGCAGCATTACTGGGCCCGTCCCAAGAGAGCTGTTGGAGACGGGAGGGAGAGATGTGATTGGGAAGGAGGGAAACGAGCCACTCTGCCTCCAGGTCTGCGAGCCACAGCCGCCGCTTCACTCTGACCCTCTGTACAACAAAGCGTCACAGTGACCGATTTCTTAAAATCTGGACTTTTATTAGCACCTCGTAACACGCAAAACTAATGCAGATTCATGTGATCGGAAACTAGCAACTGAAATCCAAATATTGGACATATCATTGTATCATTTTTTTTTCTTCATAGCATTTATTACTATTCTTTTAAATTGGTCAATATTGAAAACACTGATTATTTAATTTAACTGGATATTCATCAGTTGGAATATAAGTTTTTTTAAAGTAGAATTAAAAATTAAATAAAGTAAGCATTCAAGATTATCAAAATTGCTACAAGAAATTATGATTTTTTTTTATTAAGTATATTTTTCCATTGTCTTTCATTTTGCATATTTAAAAAAATAATAATAATAATTCTTAGATATATTTATAATAAAAAATAATTTGCCTGCCAAATTAGATTATTTGTCTCGTGATGACTGAATTAAGTTTTAAGTGGTAGATGTTTGAATATTAATTCAACAATATCTTACAAATGTGTCTGCATCATCTAATTTCCTCAAAGCTCAAATAAAGCTTCATTTCTGAATGGGATTTTATCAAAACTAAACATATCACTATACAAACAGAAGCAATATTTAAATTATTTACAATTTTAAATCTTAATGTATAGTTCATTTATACATTTGAATGTATATATATATATATATATATATATATATATATATATATATATATATATATATATATATATATATATATATATATATACACAAACATATTCTTTATCCATATATAATTTTTAAAATATATTATTATTTATACATATATCAGTATTCCACTAAGGCATCACTTGTCGGTAGGTTTCTAATAATTTCATGCACTTTGTCGTTGTGAATGTAACTTTTCATCAGGCACTTTTCACATACTGTGTAAAACAAGCTGACTGACACTGGAGCAAATCCAATAAGAACACTTATGAACTCATGTATACTGTGTTAATCTATGGTAACCACAAATAACATTGGTAAAAACAGTATTAATGAAAAACTCAACAATATTGAACTGGAACATGTATTTCATGAACAGAAACAAAACAGTGATGGTTACTAAGAAATAAAAGGATGATTCCTACGCACGATCCTCTTCAAACTTTTAGCTGATCAGCACTGTGAAATACAGAAAATAAATGCCATTACTGTTATAGTTTCCATTACATTTATATATCTGTGTGTACACAAGATTTAGAACAATATTTTCTGGATTTAAAATGACATTTTCAGATTTATAACTATGTATTTTTATTGTATTAACATTTTTTTATTAGGTTGTTTATATATCTTTACAGATACATGTATCTTGTCTAACATGAAACTGATTAGTACCATTAACCATTATTTGCAAGTATGGGAACTTAAATATCATCCTTATAAGAGATGATGTCAAGTTTAACATTTTACTCTATTTTTGCTTTTGTTTGTCTTTGCTTTTGTGTTTGTTTGTGTATGTCTGTCTCTGTTTCTGTTTCTGTCCACACCATGTTTTGTTCAATCACCGGACAGTCGATCGGTCTGAACGCACCTATAGGCCAAATCTGAAGAAGTCATTTAAATGTTGTGATTGGCCGGTCAGTCACTCCAAACAGCCTGACTAACACTGCTGCAGAAATATAAACAACATACAGATGCATGAGCACTGCTTCAAGCCAACAGAGAAGCCCAGGTTAGCTAATGAGGATTCGCAAGAAACGCCAACTCTGTTACTCACTGGCACAATGCAATGCACATATTACTCATTACAGAAGACACACTGCAATATGCATATTTCAAAATACAGTACACATATTCCATGAACAGGATAGAAATTCAAACAGTGAGTATTATGTTAATGTGCAGCACAAAAAGAAATGGCTTTTCCACCATGTTAGCAAACAGTATGTCTCTCTATTTTGGGAGTTTGTTTTGTTATTTACAGTCTTGGATGAAGTACACAAATCAAGTAGCTGAGTAAAAGTACAGATAATAATAAAATAATAAAAATATTCCTCTAATAAACTAATAAAATATTACTCTAGCGAAAGTATTAAGTATTCCTTTTCCATTTTAATCAAGTAAAAGTACAAAAGTACTTGATTTTTAACGTACTTAAGTATTAAATGTAAAAAAGTTCTGATCAATACATTTTTATTTTGTCATTTTAACTTAATATTTTTATGGAGTGGGGCTTTCCATACACTATCAAAACATAAAATATATTAAAATATCAATTTAGGTTACAGATAGATAGATAGATAGATAGATAGATAGATAGATAGATAGATAGATAGATAGATAGATAGATAGATAGCATAGTATTTATAGTATTTAAAAAAAGAGGAAAAACAGACGTCATGTAAAGCAAAATTGTATAACATTTTAAGAAGAACACTATGATAACATACAAATACTTAAAAATACAGATACTTAAAGTGCAGATACTTGAAAAATGTACTTAAGTACAGTAATGAAGTAAAACGAAGTAAAAATACTTTGTGACTGTTCAAACCTGGTTATTTAAAATTAATATATATTAAGAGTACAAAAAATATATATAATCAATAATATGTATAATCAAATTTCAGCTTCATTTTTTTTAATTGTACAAGATTCAACTAGACAAGAATGAGTTTTAGCCAATTTTAAAAAATGAGTTTTAGCCAATTTTAAAAAATGAGTTTTAGCCAATTTGATTACTAAAAACTTAATTCAGCAACTGAACATTTGGTAACACTTTATTTTAGTCCACTTAGATGTTTTACTAGTAACTTTGCAACTACATGTCAACTCATTCTACTAACCCTAAAACTCTAACCTAACAGTCTACTGATACTATAATGAGAATTAGTTGACAAATTTATGCAATTAGTTACAAATTAATGAGTTAGTTGAAATTAGTAATTGCAAAGTTACTTACAGTTAGTAGAATATCTAAAGTGGAGTACTGAAATAAAGTGTAACTCTTTAAGTTTTTAGGTCGAAGAAGGTGGAATTTAGTTTTTTATGTGTATGAATACAATATGACTGTATTTGCATTTGCAAGAGAGTGTCTTTACAGATTAAACGCTTGCTATAGTGAATGAGCGTATTTCCTTGTGCCTCTGTGCAGATATTTGTTTACACACAGTTTTGTGTGTGTGTGTGTGTGTGTGTGTGTGTGTGTGTGTGATGTATGAGGCCGCTCTCGCTCTATCTGGGCTCTCAGGAGCGGCTGTAGGATGTCAGATCCAGGCCTCCTTAAAGTAAACACTCTCTCTCTCTCTCTCCCTTGACTTTTCTCATTCTCTCAGTCTGTCAGCTGGAGACCACACAGTCAGACCACACAGAGTCTGGGTCGGCCCCGGCCCCTCGCACGCAACACAACCCCGCGCACACTCGCTGCAGAGGGCACATTTCATTACGCTCCCGCACTAGTGTTTTCCATGAGCGTGTGTTTACATAAAGCACTGAGTGAACTGAATTTTGTTGAGATGTACATTAAATGAATTACAGTTCAAAGTGCGTCTAATGGATTTCTCATGAGAAAGCATGCACAACACGACTTATTCCTTTGCTTACAAGGTGTTTTGAAAGGACACTTTTATAGTCTATTTTTAGTTGTGTTTTCTATGGTTATGATTGTATTTAAGGTGAATTAGCAAACAGCTGTGTTTGTGAAAACAGCAGAGTAAAAGTCATTGTGCAATATCGTCCACGGATAACTGTTTTATTTTGTGATTCATGCTTGCATATTTGTGTGTGTATTTCAGTCTCTGAGCTAAAAATACTGACGTGGAATATGCTCATATTGCAGCTGTTTGTTTCTGATATCATTCCTGCTTTTCTTCAGAAATGACAACCACTACTGTTTTGTGAGATTTTTTGTATGTAAGTTACAGCTTGAATTAATGAAATTACCAACAAGATTGGGAAAATGTGTGTACAAGATTTAAACAATGAGTTGAAATGTCTTTGATTATGCTTAAAAACTTTTAAAGTTTTTTTAAAGTATGTGGAATTTTTCTGAATATTTGTATAGCAGATACAGCTTAATTCATGAAATTACCAGCAATATTGGTAACAGCTGTGGACAAGATTTAAATAATGAGATTAAATGACTTTGATTATACTTAAACTTTTAGGATTTTAAACTGAAGTGGAAATTTTTCTGAGTTCATATAGTCCATTATAGTCTGAATTCATGAAATTATCATCAAGATTGGGGAAAAAAAAAAAAAAAAACTTAAAACTTACAGGTTTAATTCATGAAATTACCAGCAATATTGTGAAAATGTGTGGACAAGACTTAAATAACGAGTTGAGGTCATTTTGATTATACTTAAAAACTTTTTTTTTTTTTTAATTTAAAAGTGTTTTTTTTTTAAATTAAAATAGATGGATTTTTTTTTTCTATTTGTGGATCAGCTACAGTCTGAATTCATGAAAATACCAGCAAGATTGTAAAAATGTGTGAAAAAGATTTAAATACTGAGTTAAAATGATTTTGATTATGCCTAAAATCTTTTAAAGTTTTTTAAAGTATGTGGAATTTTTCTGAATATTTGTCCAGCAGCTATAGCTTTATTTCATGAAATTACCAGCAATATTGGGAACATGTGTGGACAAGATTTTCTTATAGTCTGTTATAGTCTGAAATCATGAAAGTACCAGCAAGATTGTGAAAATGCATTCCGTAATTTGATTCCCCAAAACTGTCTTTTCTAATTAATGATCAGAACATTTTGTGACGTCTATATTTAGTGTCAATTTAAAATTGTAAGCGACAGCGTTTTCAGTTTTGCTTTGTTTCACGTGACGTGCGAGTGGTAAACTGGATAAATACACATGCACGCCTACACATACGCACACTAAATGAACAGGATCGCATGCTGAATGGCTAGTTTATGTGCTGCTTCATTGTCAAGTCAAGAGACTAACAATTTAGTTGTCTGAGATTACTGGGCCTGAGGCGAAAGTGGTGCTTTCTTTTTCCAGTCGTTCAGATGCGGGACGTCCAGACGCTGTTTGCTGACTGATGGTTTGTTTCACCCCGTCCGGCACCTCCTGACCCTTTACCCTCCACATTCTGCCTCGGGGTCATGTGTGAATGCTTACATTTGACTTGTGAACCTAGAACAAATATACAGGCCATTCACTGAAATGTGCTGCAGAGAAAGACTTTCTGGAGCAATAAGAGTATATGAACATATTGAGACCACTCGGATATAGTTTGCTCCATTGATGCAATGAAAATAAGTGCAAAAAATAAAGGATTTTCTTTTTTAGTTTATTAATTATTATTTGCATGATTTTATTTTGTGTCCGCTAGTAGCTTTTCACTTATGAGATATTTTATCTGACATGTTTATGTCCTTTATACACAGCCAAGCAATAATAAATTCTGTTATCACTGACATGAACAGAAAATCCAATGTGCAGTGTGAAAACAAAATGTGAGGAATAGAAAAAAAAATATCATAATAATTGACAAAAATAAAACTGGGTAATACTTTATTTTAAGGTGTCCTTGTTACATGTACTTACTATTATAATAACAATAAATTATGCATAATTGCATGCAAGTAACCCTAATCCAAACCCTAACCATATAGTAAGAACATGTAGTTAATTAATATTGCTCAGTAATTAAATGTATAATTGCACTGTAACAAGGACACCTTAAAATAAAGTGCAACCTAAAACTGTTATGGCATAATTCAACTTAAAAATCTGACATACAGATACACAGAATACTTGTTTTGTGAGAAGGCTGCTGTTGTACTTATTATATAGTCATTAGTAGTTTACTATCTTTTAGTCACTATCAAGAAATCTAATCTCATGGAAAATAAATCTAGAAAGTAAAAATGACCCAAAGGAATCAAGTGGGCAGCACAAATCCTCATATCTCTGCTGTGATTCAGAGCCTCTGTATCTCATAAGTCAGAGCTGAACTGAGATCAATGTTGTCAGAGGAGCGGAGTCATGGGTCATTAACAGAGATCAGAGTGCATGTAAACACTGCAGTCACTTCACATCGACTCCCGCTGGAGAAGAGCTCATCTGACCGATCTACTGCACAACAACCACTGCCCCCTACTGCAGACCAGCAACACTCCACCTCAAATTACACTGTCACTATACTCTAATTTGTGAAATCTGTTGGGTTAAACACACTGACATCCATTTAGCCAAGAAACAATCGGGACCCCTAGATTTGAACTGAATGAAACTGTGTTAGGACCAGTGTTGGACAGTAACTAGTTACAGTAATAATATTACTTTTTGCAGTAACTAGTAGTGTAACTAATTACTAATAAGATTTCAGTAATAATATTACAGTTACTATCCATAAAACAGCTTGTTAGTTACTTTTGATGCCTCAACCCCTACTGATTTGAAGTCCAACAATCCAATAATTCCTATATATATATGTTTTTTGGTTTTTTGTTTTTCATAATTTTCACGACTCTTGAACACATGAAGTCACCAGAGCAGCAGGCAAGCTTGGAATATGAAAAGGTTTACATCCAGTGGATGGAAATATTGCCATTACATTGATTTTTCTTTTTTTTTTTTTTTTTTTTTTTTTTTTTTTTAAGGGAGAAAAGATCATTTGAACACCAATGTGTAAGTTCTGGCATACTTTACTCTGGATTTACATCCCTCTGATCCTGATATAAACTATATAAATTCTTTTTAGAGAATGAAACATTTCCTTATGAACATATATGATTTCTTTTGATAAAATACATCATGGAATATAGTAGTGTAACTAATTACTGTTGCTAGAGAGTAATAATATTACTTTTGAAAGAAGTAACTAGTAATGAGTAATATATTACTTTTGTGTGTGTGTGTGTGTGTGTGTGTGTGTGTGTGTGTGTGTGTAACTAGCCCAACACTGGTTAGGACTACATTTTATATAATTGTCAGGTATATAATTTTAATGGTAATCTCAACCCTTTTTTGTTACACTGAAGCAATTTTCTGTGAATGTGCAATACTTTCATTAGCCACTATAGGTAATAATAATAATAATAATAATAATAATAATAATAATAATAAAGTACAGTAAAGGGTAAAACTATTTGCGTTACAAACTACCCTGCTGAAAAAAGCAATAGACACCATCACTGAATTTATAATGGTTTTACTGATTATAATGGTTATAATGGGACTTGTATTGGTTTTAATGGAAACTGTAATGGATCCTGTGGGTTTCTAATTGGTCACCTTCTTGTTAAAACCAATAAATCCTAATGGAATATGTTCCAAAACACACTACAGAAAACCATTTTTAATGGGTTTTAATGGCTAAAAGTTGATGGTTTGTAATGTTTGTAATGGTATTTGTAGTGGAAACCATTAGAATTTCTGTGAAATTAGGTTTCTATTGTTTTTTTTTTTTGTTTTTTTTTGTTGTTTTTTTTGTTTTTTTCAGCATGGTAGTGTGTTATGGTTATGATAATGAACTAAAATAATATGATAACAAATACCAGTTTGCAATATCAAGCAGCATAATGGACTTTTTTTTTTTTTTTTTTTTTTTTTTGTAGCTACAAGTAAAATAGGCTAACTAATTGAATGACACCTGAAGCCGCGCACATTCACGTTCAAAATAAGGTTGTTACTGATTATAATTACAATTTAATTCTGGTCCCCGTTGTGACAACTTACCCCATATGATGTAACAACATGCCCCGCTGTTATATACAGGCCTAGAGAGAGAAATGAAGCAGCTCAGTGTGTTCTAGAGACCAACATCGTAAAGTTGCAATCCATCGGCAAAGCTCTCAAATTAACAAAGCTCATAAAACACAAATAAAGAGACTTTAAGAAAGTCGGAGTGCTTTTAGTTCTGTTTACATGTTTCATTTCACCCTCTCTCTCTCTCTCTCTCTCTCTCTCTCTCTCTTTAGCCTGTAGGATCACAAGAAGCTGCTTTACTTCGGATTATAAATGCTATGAAAATATACAGCAGACTGGCTTCTTGTTTTGAGATGTTATCATTAGCCCCTCGGCTACCTACAGAAACATTAGAGTGACAAAAATTTTTTTTTTTTTTTTTTAAAATCCTTGTGTCCAGAAAACTAGAATAACATCCCGCGTTACTGAAGCGTTTTAGAATAAGAATAAATGAAAATCGCACGAGTTTATTATGTTTCGTTGCCGTTCTAGACGCTGTGATGTAATAATATAAATCTCAGGCAAGAGTACAAAAGAGTTTGCGATTTAAGCAGACAGTTTCTCGGGCTCGTCTCCAGAAACACCAATGTTTTGAGAGAACGCATCCTCTGCTGAGTTCTCACAGATTCACGACACACACACACACACACACACACACACACACACACACACACACACACACCCACCTCTACCAGGTAGTCCAAATAATTTCTCTATCTCCTCATCTGTTTATGCAGACAGCCCTTGCCAATCAGTTGCTTACAATCGCCATTCTTACCATTTTATTACAATCGTACATCAGTTATTGCTTTCCTGATGCGGACACAGACTCATTGTTTTCATCGTTCAAATAAACACGAGTATACAAATACTGTTATCGCCACTATTTCATTTTGCACTGCGCTTTCTGAAAGAACAATGCGTCTCTGGGATGTGCGTGGATTCCTGCGTTAGTATTGACCGATGAGATCTGATTCTGTGCGGATCTCAGACCGCTTGTCTTGATGCAAACATTCAATTCATAGCAATTTTGGGATGATCCGAGAGAACTTGTTGACATGTCCGCTGCGATAACATAAACTAAACAAAACGAACCTCAAAATTATTATCAGTTTAATTGGGACTTTTCTTTCCCTCAATGCTCTCATTGGCAAAAAGTGTCCCAATTTACCCCAAAAATATTAGGTTGCAATATTTAATAAAAAATATATAATATAGTCGGCTTATAGAATTAAAAAAACAAACAAACTATTTCTCTGTTAGAGCATTCAACAGCAAGAATTAACAGAGCTAAACCTAGAACAATTAAGGCATGGTCAGAATTCATTGAGAACCTTTCTTATATAATAAATAGATAGACTAAAATATAGTGAAGGATAAATAGTTGATAATTCAGGTGTGTATAAATGTGGCTTTTCACCCTATAGAGCTTTTTTGTTTGTTTGTTTTTTTCCTTCTTTCCTTTAATGCAAATCCGGGCTTGTATATAATTATTGTAAGCCATGTATGCTGACTTTGTTCTACAATAAATAAACAATTAATATATATACATATATATATATATATATATATATATATATATATATAGGTAAAAATATATTATTATTTATCATTGCTATTAGCTTCTTCTTTTTAATACAGTGCAAACTGCCCCTTTTTGAAGCATAAATAAATGCGTATACCAAATACTGGAACTATAATAATATAAACTATATAATTTAAACTAATGCAAGGATTGAGTAAGAGAAAAGCCATGACTCTGCCGTGACACGACGGACCTGGAGATCATAAATCTGGTGTGTAACTGCAGGAAACGGAGACAGAAAGACCCGACGGTCTCAGTCTGTCAGAAACACTCGGATCGGCTCACGATACAGGCTGACAAACACAGAGGTCATGAAAGGACAAGCAAAGGTCACACTGGGCCAGTGACCCCAATGTTTTTTTTCTTGGAGGTGTCGACAAAAGGGCAAAAGTTTATTAAAGAGTCTGATCAGGAAAAGTTCAGCTGTGTAAAATGAAAAATAATAAAGTCACACTTATGGCTTTATTAGCATGTTACATTGTAATTATTAAAAGCAACACTAATGAGATGTACCTTTTGTTTGGAAATTTAAAAAAAATTTAAATAAAAAATATATATATTTAAAAATGCAAACACATCACTATTTGTTTTTGAATTTGCTCAGTTTATGCATTTCAATTAATGCACTTTCTACCATATGTAGCAATGCATGACCAATTTCAGTAACTTTTCGTGAACTGAAACCGTCTGTCTTTGTCCTGCTGATAAATACTAGGGTTAATTCAGGCTAATTGGAACATTTTTCCCAGTCATCTAAAAGTGAATTTACCTGAATTCACCCTATAATTAATAAACAGAAACTTCATTGTAGGACCAAGTTAAACTGAAGCAAAACAGATGATATCTCCTGATTCTCTTCAGGGAGGTCCAGCACAAACCTTCACAGACCTACAGAGAGTGATTTGAGCTTCAGAGATGTTTGTAGGATCTTCACCAAAAGACCTCTCAACTTGTCCAGTCTGTAAAATCTTCATTCGCTCCTAAATGTGATCTCAAAGCCTCCTGACCGCCACGCATTGGGTTTTGAAACAATGTGAGGTTTGTTTCTCTGTTGCTGAGTCACTGTTGGAGGGATTCGGGTCGAGTCTTTTGTCCATGTTTAGCTCTGAAGGATCTCTTTGGGAGTACATCCATTTGCTCCGATAATGGATTATAGACAGTGAGAGAGCTTCCAGCTGGTGCTGGCCTACGCTGATGAAAAGCAGACCTCTCCAGTCCTGTGTGTGTGTGTGTGTGTGTGTGTGTGTGTGTGTGTGTGTGTTTAGGCCTGTAGAGGATGGACTGGTGTGTAAATTCTCAGTCCTATTAAAACAGTTCATGAAGAAAATGTGAAAGAGCATTTGAGACGTCACTGAACAGAGACAATGTCTCAATCCTTAAAACCATGCAATTATTTAAGATTTCACTTTTTGCACTTTTTTGAAATTGCAAGTTTCCTCAAATAGAGTACATCTGTCTGTTGTATTATTTCCAAAAATCATTACAGAGGCAATGATGTAAAAAGTCATTTTTGTTTTTATTTATTTATTTATTTTGCAGTGACATCTATTAAAAATGCAATTATTGAAAACATTACATTATATATATATATATATATATATATATATATATATATATATATATATGTATGTATGTATTTTCACATTTTTTGTTGCTTATTTAATGTTCTACTGCTGTAATAATAAAAAATAAAAGGTTGAGGTTCCAAAAAAAGAGGAAAACCTCTTATAAAATAACTAAAAAATAATGCCACTAAAAATATTTAGTTTCACGTCATGAAATTGTTTATTTTTTAAGAGTTTCAGACCTTGTTTTGCACCCTGCTCGTGGAAATTGCCGGTTACATCACACAACCCTTTCCTGCCACAGAACCCTATTTATATGTGAGATGTGTTATGAAGCGAGTATGGAAAGGTTTATGATATATTAATGTTTTTTTATGGGTTAGATATAGCTTTTACTGGCATTTTTAGTGGGTTTATTTTTGTGGCACAGTAATATATTTCTGTTATGGCTGCAACCACAGCATAAATCTGATGCCATTCAAGTTTTTACCAAAACACTTTTTAATGTTTAATAATTTAACTTTTATCACAGGAAATCTAAAAAGGAAAAATAGCCTTAATGAGCCATGCTATGAAACATGACTTTTTTTCATTTTTGAAAGGCAATTTCAGAATTCAAGTTTTGTAAGATTTTAAACATTCTATCAAATAAGTGATTGTAAATGGCATTGTATTTTTTTTTTATTTTATTATTTTATTTTTTTAAAGTAAATTAATTCAAAATCTATATGTTGGGATATTCTGAATTTTAAGAGCCAAACGGCTGCTTCTCTCTCTGTTGTCAAAGATTATGGCCTTTTAGCATTAGAATCAACAATATGACTTCCATAAATAGTGGAAAAAATTAAACAACTTTCTGTCTATTTAATGATTCAGAGTAGATATGTTAAGCTCCCAGTGAAAAACAAGAAATTCTGAATGTTAAATGAGAGTAGAATTCCTCTGAATACACCAGTGATGTCATTTTCAGTTAAAATTGGAAATCTTGGAAATCTCGTTCACACTTTATCAAAGCAACGTTTTGGTGTTAAAACAATTAAGAATTATTTTAAACGGACTGCCTAAAAATATATTTTAAAATATTTATAAAACCAACACACCATGGAATAATATCTTTTAGTCTAATAAATCTGAAAGGATACAAATTGATTCGAATACCAAATAGGGTGAAGTCAGCTAAAATGGGCTATCAGGTAAAATGGGCCAAATAAGGTTGTAGCATCATATCTATTTAAATTTTTACAGAAAATCACAACAACCGATCTTGCATTGTTGCTTCAACACTTGTTGACATGTAACAATAATTTTTATTGTTCTGAGTTTTTTAAGGCGGACAGGGCAGAGTGTTACATGAAGCCCGTCAGAGAAATTGTAAGGTAATTGAGCCTGACGTAGAAAATTTCATTAATCACTAATAAGGGTACTAAAGCAACTATAAGTAAGCTTACCAACAAAGCAAAGGCTTATGAACAATGTTTTGACATGCTCTTTCAAATTAAAAAGTTTAATTTATAAAAGAAAATTTTATTTTTGTGAAAAAGGTCATTTTAGGTAGAAATGGCTGGTTAAGCTAAAATGGGCTGCATACACACACACACACACACACACACACACACACACTTTTAGAAAGATATTGAGGGCGAAAATAGGTTTATAGGCCTAGATATGTATCCATACAAAATCTTAACAGTCTTTAAAAAAAAAAATGCATTGCAGACAGTATGACAGGAGGACAAGCAAAGAAAGGAAAGAGATAGACAAGAAGAGAAAGGGAAAGAAAGGAAGATGTCAGTAAAATGGGCTGCATACACACACACACACTTTTAGACAGAAATTGAGGGTGAAAATAGGTTTATAAGGCTACTGTAGATATGTATCCATACAAAATCTTAACAGTCTTTTTAAAAAAAAATGCAAGCATACACACATACATGCACACAAAAAAACACCAATGCACAGAAACACACACCTATACAACATGATCAGTTCATTTTTAACTGCATTGCTTAATTAAATATTCATTCAACTTTCTATTTAATGAAATACAATTATGGTGTTGCTATGGCACACTAAAGACAATAGTGTCAATTTACTGTTAAAATAAAACGATTTAAGCTGAAATTACCTGTGTTGTTCTCTTTTTATATTGGCCCATTTTACCTGAATGTTATGCCGTGGCTCAAGAAGGTACCTGCTGATACTCTAACTCTCATAATTTTAAAACTTTTATACTTTTTCACATTTAAAAAATATAAATATATTTAAGAGACCCATGCTAATTTATAAGAATATCATTAAATCTCATGCATAGCTTATTTGATGGTATTATAAGTCATTTACCAAAACGTGGCCCATTTTAGCTGACTTCACCCTAGCAGATTTGTGTTTAGTCTTCTTTATCGAAGCATGAATGACTGGTGTGTGTGTGTGTGTGTGTGTGTGTGTGTGTGTGTGTGTGTGTGTGTGTGTGTGCACGTGTAAGAGAGCGAGAGAAGGAGAAAAGCGGCAGAGAAAGAGAAAGAGACGGCGGAGGCTGCATGTTCTGCTTGTTCTGTGTATGTTCTGCCTTCCCTTTTTTATCTCCCATCAGGGATCCAAGAATGAAGGGGCCTTGTTTATTGTTTTACCTCCAGTTCCTGAAATTGAAAATGTCCTGGACCGCTGCCAGTCACGCTGAGTGACAGAGCTCTGCCACCTCCGTCCCAAAATAGAGCACTGACCCACAAACCTTCGGCTTTCTGCGAGCATTATCTCTCTCGAGTCAGAAAGCCTGAGCCTTTCTTTCCTTAATGCAATGCTGACTTCATTGCACTGAACTGATCTGATCTCCGTTCACGCTCTTTGGCAAATAGCTTTTCCCTCGTTGAGAGTCTGACCACTTTTATAGATGATGCATTCATTCGCCTTGATCTCGGTGTTTGATTTACTTAACCTAAAAGTTAAACATCTGAGACGCACGGGCAGCTGTCGGCTTTTAAAAGGGAAGAGAGTGTACAATGTTCCTTAATTTGCCGGGGGCTTTCGCACCGCTGGGACCACCCATAGAGCTGTCATCTGAAAATCAAACACAAACAGACCGGCCAGTGCCAGCCTCTCTTACTCACACAGAACCGTTCACAAACACGAAGAACATAGACTGTTGCGCACTGGCTTTTATTTGCATGCACCAATGTGCATTTGTTACTGTAGATTATCTTGAGCAATTCCTCTAGGAAATTCTGCTGCACTTATTTTTGCAGGTAACCTAAATATGTGCTTTGCATGGTAACATCTAAATAAACTGGTTTTATTCTGTCTTTTAAAATATTATTTAATCAGACATGAATACATCAAGCTGCAATGAAAGCCATTTTTATTTATTTTTTAATTTTTTTTAGACTTAAATATAGTAAATATAGGTGACCCTGGACCAGTCATAAGGGTCAATTTTTTTAAACCATCTGAAAGTTGAATAAATAAGCTTTCTATAGATGTATGGTTTGTTAGGATAGCACAATATTTGGCAGAGATACAACTATTTGAAAATCTGGAATCTGAGGGTGCAAAAAAATCGAAATATTGAGAAAATCATCTTTAAAGTTGTCCAAATGAAGTTCTTAGCAATGCATATTACTAATCAAAAATTAAGTTTAGATATAATTAAGGTAGGAAATTTACAAAATATCTTCATGGAACATGATCTTTACTTAATATCTTTTTTTGGCATTAAAGAAAAATGATAATTTTGACCCATATAATGTATTTTTGGCTATTGCTACAAATATACCCCAGCGACTTAAGACTGCTTTTGTGCTCCAGGGTCACATATGAGCAAATTTGCAATCATATATGCATACATTTGATCTTTATTGTGGTTTGAAAAGCTCACTCTACAATGGAAAAGTGTGTTTATTTTATGGAATATTATTATGGAATAATGTGTTCATTTTGAAAGAGTGGACAGAGAAATATTTGGTCTATTTGCAAGGTGAAGGTAACTTAATTGGTCCCTCTTTATATTAGTTGTCTAAATAAGTTTTGGTAACACTTTATTTTAAGGGGTTCTTGTTACACGTTACATGTATTCACTATTATAATAACAATAAATTATGCATAATTACATGCAAGTAACCCTAAGCCAAACCCTAATCCTAACCGTAACCATATAGTAAGTACATATAGTTAATTAATATTACTCAGTACTTATATGTAGAATTACACTGAAACAAGGACACCTTAAAATAAAGTGTAACCAATTTTTAAATGTTTAAGATTATATTTATGAAAAATAATTGTTAGGTACAATGTACTTACTGTGTTTATGTTGCATTGCAAAACACTTTCTCTTATCACTTATGGTTAAGTTTAGAGACAGGTTTGGTGGTATGGGTAGGTTATGGGTGGGTTAAAAGGTAGGTATAGTTAAAGATATAACTACACAGAAATTAATTACAGATATAATTTAATGCAGTTATATATATATATATATATATATATATATATATATATATATATATATATATATATATATATATATATATATATATATATATATAAAATTTAAGTGCAACATAAAAACATGTATGTACACAATAAGTGCACTGCATCAAATATTTATTTTAAATGTTACTCCATAGCAGTTAAAGACATGTAATATACAAAGGGTCCATTTAATTCACATTTTTCTTTGTTTATTTTAGTGGTTTAGCATTGAAATAAAGTAATTCTGTACTTAAAATCAGTTTTCAGTGACTCCAGAAGCAGATAAAGTGAAAAATCAAACACACTGTACTGCTAGATGTCAAATTAGTGATAGGTTGTTAAAGCATTTTAAAACATTATGCTGTGTATTATAAATACTGTCACAGTAACTAACAGTATTGTGTAATACAGTGTACTTTAAAACACTAAACAAATTATTAATGATGCTCAAGTGCAACATTACTCATTTAATACAATTGTAATATAATGCTCAGTCTGTATTTTGTGTCAAAACATTGCTAAAGAGGTGAAACAAAGGATCACATTAGCCTTAACATTTCCGAACATTTCTCGAGCGGTCATTAATGAAAAGCATGCCGTTTTTAAAGTGACCAGAAGAGGGCAGCAGAAAACACTTATTCACACATATGAAATACAATATCGATATGAAACACAAATCACTAGTCAGAAATCAACATTTGCTTGTTTTTATTCTGAAGTTACATTAAGAGGTGCATATTGGAAAAAAAAACATATTGTTGAGAATCTCGTTTCATCTTTCATAGATCTAAGTACATAAGCAAGTATATTTTCTGAATGGAAGGTTTTTATTTTTATGATTAATATTATTTGTATATTTTATTTGTATTTCATATTTATTTCTTAATTATATTTTACATTTTAAATGTATTTATTTCATTTTATTTTTTTGAGTGGGTCAGGTTCAGTACCTATTCATAACATTCAGTTTGACCAACTAGCTTGTAGTAACTATGTAGTGTGTATATATATATATATATATATATATATATATATATATATATATATATATATTAGACGTTTGGTCAGAGCTCTTGATTTTATAATACAAGTTAAATATGTTTTTAGACTGAACTGAATTTGCCCAGCAGGCTTGGAAGTCCGTCTGCACCTCAGAATAGCTGTCAATACTTGTTTATAAAAAGAAAATGTGGATTTGAAGTTATAATCAGAACTATTTTATGAAAACAAGTCAAATATTGATAGTATTTATGACGTCATTTTTGGACATTTCTGGCACAGAATACCTGCATTTTGTAAATTACATCTTCATGGTTGATCTTAGTAATTAAGGCCTGAACAGCTGAAAGTAAAATCAGTTTTCAGACGGCCTTGGTTCTCCTCAGGTAGCACTTCTGCTTACCAGGTGAGACGTGATCACAACTCTAACCCAGCGAAAGTGACACTCCTTTCAGGAGGTTCCTGTCCACACTTCTGCCTCCTGCTATTTTTACCTCCAAAAATAAGAAGCAGGACAGATTGTGGCCCCTGTTCTATGGGAAACAAAACCGATGGAAATCAGTCCGAACGCCTCCACTAGCAGGTCATCAAAGCTGAGCTCAACCTGCGGCCCTGCTTCACTTCGAAGTTTCCGTAAAAGTCTATTTTTAAAATTGTTCGTGTTCCCAACTCCGCAATGTAGAAGTAAAATCAAGTCATGCACTGAAGTAGATGTTGAAGAAGTCAAATAACACAACTGCATTTTTACAGTCTGATGAAATTGGTTGTTTATTTTGTTATGTTATTGGTCTTTGCAAGGTTGTTTCTAGGTTTCTAAGTTCTAACAACAAAGTCTCTTTAAAGAAATAGTTCACTCAAAAATGAAAATTTGCTGAAAATGTTCTGGCCATCCAAGATGTAGATGAGTTTGTATCTTCATCGGGTTTGGAGAAATGTATCACTGCATCAGTGTCTCAGCAATGGATGCTCTGCAGTGAATGGGTGCCGTCAGAATGAGAGTCCAAACAGCTGATAAAAACATCACAATAATCCACAAGTAATCCACACCACTCCAGTCCATCAGTTAACATCTGGAGAAGACAAAAGCTGAAACAAATCCAGCATTAAGATGTTTTAACTCAAATATGAGTCCATAATCCATAATAACTCTTCCTCCAGTGAAAAAGTGCATCTCCTGTTGTCTCTCATCAAAATCCAGCCACATATTTGTTTAGAGCTGTTTTGGCTTCTAAACGGTGCTTGATCTGTGCAGATTTCTCTCCTGATTCAGACCAGAACACTTTTTCACTGGAGGAAGCGTTATTATGGATTATAGACTCATATTTGAGTTAAAAACGTCTTAATGATGGATTTGTTTCAGCTTTTGGCTTCACAAGATGTTAACTGATGGACTGGAGTGCTGTGGATTATTGTGATGTTTTTATCAGATGTTTGGACTCTCATTCTGACGGCACCCATTCACTACAGAGCATCCATTGCTGAGACACTGATGCAGAGACACATTTCTCCAAATCTGATGAAGAAACAAACTCATCCTAATCTCAGATGGCCTGAGGGTGAGCACAATTTAATTTCTGGGTGAAATGTTCCTTTAACACTGTGGTCACTAGACCAGGTTTGAGGGCCGTGAGTCTCTATTTAGCATGTTTTTACACACAGATACCGCTGGATGTTTTTCTGATATGAAGTGTCAGAATGGCTGAAGGTTGATTGACGGCACATACACACACCCCCTCTTTCTCCAGTCTGCCCACTGCTCGAACGCCCCCACACTCTACACTCACAATAACACACACGATTTCAGTCCCCTGTCTCACTTCCAAACCAGCGATGGTCTATATTAACCAGGGGGAATTTTCTTCTTGATTTCCCAGAGACAGTGTGCACCATACGCATATAATTTTAGCTCTGCATGTGAGGGTGTATTATTGTCTTTGTGACACAACAGTTTACTGTACATGTACACGATTTAAAAGAACTGCGCAACCCCCCTCGACTGAAGTGATTTACTCTTTCTGTGCCAGTGGCTTGCGTGTTTCAAACAAAAGCAGAAGTGTTGTGTGTTTGAATGGTAATTGTAATGTTACAGGCAGCAGCTCATAGACACATATGCAAGTGTTCATTCTGGATGGGCAGTGAAATACTTGGCTAGAAAATATGAAACAAATATGAACTTTTCTGTTTATAGAAGTGTTGACATCACTAGTAGATATGCTATAGAAAGCAAGTTTTGAGTCAAAAGTCCAACTGTATAAATGCCTGTTTTCTCTAGTAGTGGTATTGTATGGTAATTTCCCACCTAGTTCAAAAATTTATTCGAAATCCGGGGTTGTTTTGGTGTTTTTTTTATTTATTTATGTTTTTTTTTTTTTTTTTGCTAATTCTGTCTCAAAACTAAAACATAAATATTTACATATTTTTGTAATATCTATTGGGTGTCAAGTGAAAAGTATGTATGTTAAATTATACATTGAACTTTCATTTTTAATTTTAACCTGTGTTTTAAGGACAAGGGTAATATAAAGTTGGGGCAAGTTGACTCATGTTTTGTAAATGTTACATACATACATATATACATATATACGTATATATATATATATATATATATATATATATATAGTATATATATATATATATATATATATATATATATATATATATATATATATATTATAGTATATAGTAGTTTTATAACTTTTATATATAAAATTTACACTGTAAAAAGTGATTTTTTCAAAGTTGTAAAACAAATTTTATTGGAGTATGTTTTAAAAGAAAACTACTGTACAAAATTTCACATTTATGTAAATGTTACTAATCATTTCATACACAAAATTTACTAGCAATTTCTGAGTGCAAATTATTAAGTAAATCCTACACTTGTTTTTTCATGTATATTGCATCTTGCATATTTAAATATATTTTTTGAAATGTAATTAGTTGCACAATCATTTAACTGCATTACCACTGAATCAGAAATCTATAAATATTGCAATATACTCAATTCATGACATATCACACTCAATACTAAAAATTCAATACACATGCAAAACAAAAATGTGTTTTACATATTTCATCTCATGAGATTTTACACCAATAGTATCACTGAATTTCTATTACATGTGGAAATAGTTATTTCAAATCTTTTCAGAGATTAAAACAAATTTACACAATTTCCTGCCAGTGATCAGAAGCATCCTGTGTGTAGCAGTTATGTCACATTATGACAATGAACTGAGTAGCTTCAGTTGAGAGAAAACATTCTCTGTTTCGATAATGATGATTCAATACATTCATCAGTATTTCATCATGACCTTTAGAGTGATTTTATCCCTGGGCTTTGTCCAGAATGAGTCACTTACCAAACAGTCACATTTCTGTCTAGAGCCACAACAGTAGTGCTGGTTTAAAAATGATAAGCTGCATGAATCTGAACATTTTCATTGTTGAGTTTTCTAAATGTTTCTTTTATTACAGCATTGCTGAACACTATAAGAGCACATTAGTACATCTGAATTTTGACATAAAGAGACTGCAATCACTGCACCCATTATTGTGAGATTGGAAAAAATACGTTAGATCAGTTTTAACCCTCTGGTGTTGTTCGGTAATTTTTCATCGGAATGGTACGAAACTTGGTAAATTGGCACTTGCTATGTGAACAAAACACACACACACACACACACACACAAAAGGACATGGTTCAGTAATGTTACAGGTCCAATGGAAATGGTCCAAAAAGCACGAAAATTACTGCATTGGAAATGAATGGGAAGCAAATTTCTTCTAGTGGAAACGTTTGGTACTGCGGCCAAACAAAATCTGAAAGCTCATTTTTTGAGATATCAACCTCAAATTCGGAACACAACCTGTTTAGATATATGGCTTTGAATTCCTTGCAGTTTTACAGTAAAACATGTTTTGGAAAATATATATTTGATATAAAAGTTTTATATAGTATTTTTGTGCATTTTTCATAATAATAAACTTTTATATATATTTTTTAACTTTTTCACTTTTTTTATTTCAGCAATAATCTGCCAAGTGTTTTCTTCAAAAAGAGACCAAACTTAAGTTTACAACAGTTTAAGTTGGAAACTTTATTTTCAGGTCTATTCTCAAGTAGTTAACAGATATTAAATGGATAACTACTGCATAAAGACAGTTTAGCACCATAAACCCCTGAAAATACAAATATTATATAAATAAAATATTAGCAAACTAAAATATAGTGCATTAATTTCATTAAAATAAACACATTTTTAAAAAAAATCATCTAGTTTTAACAGCCACGCAAACAACACCGGAGGGTTAAAAAGACATTGGGAAATGTATGCATTTTGTTTAAGTGCTAGAATACACGCAGTGAAGGATATGCCCACTGTAGAACGGACAAAACATGAAGTGTATTTTATTTCACGGATCTATGTATTCTCGTCATATTTCATATAAAATGATTCAGTGGATATTTCTTCTAAAGCTTCACTCGTTTTCCTTCGGTGATGCTCTACAAATGTCTGTGCTCATCATGTCATGTTTACATCCTGTTATATCTGCCTTAACACTTGCAGTTGAAAAACTGGAAAATGACTAAGTAGTCTTAATAATGGAGTGGAAATCAATATCCCGGTGCGGGCCCACTTGTTCAGGCAGCTTTCATTTCTTTGAAGACGATGATAACATCGTTTGTTTACATTGACAGAGACAGACGGCACTTTCCCTCCAGGTCTACCCAAAATACAGTGAGTGAGTTAGCGCTAGAGAGAAGGCTCACGGAAAGATTTTACCCGTCACTTTGGCTTCCTGTTGGGGGAAAGCACCAGCGCGCAGGCGGTTGTGTGCCTCTTCCCGCTCACGGTCTTCGCCTACCAAAGAGGTCCGGCCCTGTTCATCAATCGCTCGTTTTGTCCCTTTGAGCTGGCGAGGCTCTGCTGAATGAAAGGAAGCTCTGCGGTCTCCTCTCTGGCCTATGGTTGCTCTCTGAAGTGCCAGCCTGCCTGCGGCTGTAGGTTGACTCTGGGCCGCGGGGAGGCCATGCGGGGAATAACCTGAATGGATCTTCATTCATACCTATAAATAGAGTTATCAGAAATCGCAAGCCGGTTACAGAATGATGCAGCCTGTTTTGGAAAGACTCTTCTGCTGGAATGACTGGGCCGCACTGTAATTCATCAGATCGGCCTGTGATATTACACCTGTGTAACCCGTGAAATTAACTTCATGACAGATTAAAAACACTTCTGAATCTACAGTTATAAATGGATAATTATTCATACTTTATTCCACAAAGATGCATTAAATAGATCAAAAGTGACAGGAAAGACATTTCAAATAAATGCTATTCTTTTGAACTTTCCATTCATCTGTCAATCTTGAAAATGTATCACAGTTTCCACTGCAGTATTGTGCAGCACAACTGTTTTCAACACTGATAATAATCAGAAATGTGTTTTGAGCAGCAAATCAGTAGAATGATTTCTGAAGGATCATGTGATACTGAAGACTGGAGTAATGATGCTGAAAATTCAGCTGCGCATCACAGAAATACATTACAGTTTAACACATATTCACATAGAAAACAGCTATTTTAAATTCTAATAATATTTCACAATTTTACTGTTTTTTATTGCTGATCAGATTAATAAGAGACCTCATTCAAAACCTCTAAATGCTGAATGCTAATGAAGATTGTTGCAAAATGGTCAAATATAACCAAATAAGGTTTCAGGAGCAATGTTTCAGTGACAGAATGTAATAACATTTAATTTTAAAAATTGGTCAAATAATACAACATTTGTATAATTTTGTATATATAAATATTTACATTTATAATTTTTTTCACAGATTTGTTTAACCGTTACAGTGATGAAGTAGATAAAGTAGAGGTAGTCTTTCAGAACAGTTAAGTAAAAATACGATTTTGTACACATGAAACAATGCCCCAAACTAAAATAATATATGTAATTCCAACTCTCTTTTATCACTGTATATTTATTACAATGACACAATCATCAGAGATTCACCAGTCAAATAAGTTTCTAATAGCATCATTTATTGTTTTAATTTTGTGGGTCATATAATGGGCCAGACTGCTGAAAAGAAATTAAAAATTAAAACGGATTTTGTGTTAATTTATTGTGCTGTTTTTGGTCTTATTATTTATACACCTGGGAGCCTATACATTGTGATATATGATCCCATTTAGAGCACTGGTTTTATAATCTGGAAAAGACTATATCTGGATCAAAGTGATCCAATCCAAAGTTGCTTTTAAGAATAAAAATAAAAATAAAAAATCAGTACAAAAGTAAAATTACCTGATTGTGGAGAGCAAAATATGGGATTTTCATATCTGGCTCATACTGATCCAGATTAAACTTTTTAACAACTGGGCCAGCATGGGGAATAACATTAACACACTTAATATTTGTTAAGTCACTTTGGATAAAAGAGTCAAATGCATAAATGTAAATAATAGATTTCTATTAAGCATTATCACTAGATTTGACCCTTACAATCACTTTCATTAGTGAAGCATTATGTAATCCGGTTAATTCAGTCATGTTAAATAATATTTGCCATAAAAGCAGTTCATTTAGATGTTACCACGTGAAAAAGATTTCGGCTACCTGACAAAATACAGTCTATTCTATTCTATTCTATTCTATACTGTTCTATTCTATACTATACTATTCTATTCTAATGGATGCATAGAAAGCATTATGCAAAAGTCATTATGCAAAAGGATATTTTGTGGTCTCTTGTTGTTGATGAGTAGCTGTTGTTACAGAAAAGTAAAGGCACTAATTGGCGACTGATGAATCATTTTCAGTAAATGTGAATGTGCATTTGAGAGACAGCTCATCTGTCAGACGGCTAGGCAGCTAGTAACCGGGTTATCAGGCGTGTGGGTGGGGGAGGCACATGTCGTCTCAAATGTCAATAAAGCCCAGTCAACATGTATTTACACTACACTCTCCTCAATATCATAGCACTGATGAGGCCGTCTCACATGCACAGAGACACATGAACACACGCATCTGAGGAATGACTCAAAGTCTTTACTCGAACGGTAAGACAGGACTGTATTTCTTAGTCAGGCTAGAACAAAGAGAGTGAGTAAGCTCTCTCTCTCACACACACACACACACACAGAGCGTTTCGGAGGCCAAATGTGAAAGTTTTGTGGTTTTAACATTTGAGCAATGCTGTGGACAGGAAAATGGGATGGAGAGTTCAGGTCATAGTGAAGCTTCTTCTCTTGTTGTGTGTGTCAAACCAGATAAATCTGACTTTGATTTATGACTTTCAGAAAGTTAAAGAAGCGTTATTTCCTTAAAGGAATAGTTCACCAAAAATAAAAACGTGCTGAACGTTTACTCACCCGCAGGCCCTCAAGATTACGATGAATTTGTTTCTTCATCAGATTTGGAGAAACGTAGCATTGCATCAGTTGCTCACCACTGGATGCTCAGCAGTGAATGGGTGCCATCAGAATGAAAGTTCAAACAGGTGATAAAAACAGCACAATAATACACACCACTCCAGTCCATCAGTTAATTTCTTGAGAAGACAAAAGCTGAAACAAATCCATTATTAATAAATCTTCAACTTTAAACGTCCTTGAAATGAACGTTAATGCAAAATTCATGACTGTAGCATAAATATCACAGACATTGTGAACTAAAAGTTCAACACTGTCACAAAGATCAAAGATCCAGCTGAGAAATGAGGTGAAGATGAAAACGTTTATAAAAGTTTGTCAAAGTGTGTACTGAAAGAGAATCAAGACATTATTTATCAGACTTCAGAGTTTTACTCTTTGTCTGAAATGGGAGAATCATTAAACAATCTCATGCGTTATATTAGAAGAACAGACAAAAATTAAGGTGAGGCCAAGTATTTCTATTTTTTTTTTATTGTGCATTTTATTTGCTTATGCATTTTTATTTTTAATTGTAATGACTATCATATAAATGACTACTGATGATAACCTCAGCCAAACACTTCAAGAACGTTCCAGTACATTGCAATGTTTTATGATATACAGTGCAGTTTGAGCCACTTTATCACTAATGGCTGGATAATTTCAACATTTGATGATGCAATTTTGTTTGAATTTCAAATTATAGACAGTCTGCTAAAAATTCCTGCCAAAACTTTGTTTACTGGTCCTAAAGATTAGGAAAATGGCTTTATTCCTTTAAAACCAAATCCTTGTTTATTTCTCAAAAAAAAAAAAACTAGATGGAAAAGACCTGTTTATGATTGCCATTCCTTAAACTAGTGTAGTGTCATCAACCTCATCTACAAATTCAACATAATTCAACAAATTCATCAAACTCGAATATAAAATACACTGCCTAACCAAAAATAGTCGCTGTTTGGTTTTAAATAAGCAAATTTTAAGAGTCTAGGATTGGATCATTATAACAATGCCAAGATTCATCAGGCTTGTGAAAAAATAGATCAGGCTATTTGATCCTATTTAAAAGTCAACTTTAACAAAGGGTTTGACTCTCCCATTGTCTCTCCCAAGATCTTGGCCAAAAATTAATGCAGCTCTTGATGGAAATAAATGTTGTGATACTGCATTACGATGTCAGAATAATGCCACAACAAATGCACACTGTAATAAAAGCTAAAAGTGGTCCAATGAAATATTACAATGTGCATTTTTTTAAACAGGCAGTGTATAACATAATAAGCTCACAAAATGACTTAAACACTAAACCTAACCTCACACTCCCTGATCTGACATCCTTCATACGATACACAGAAATGACTGGAGGTTTATAATACATTCATCAGGTTTTAAAGACCATCCATGGTCAGATCTTAAATAAAATCAGACAAAATCCTGTTAGTCTAACTCTCTCTCGTTGTGTCTTTTTGTGTGTGTGTGTGTGTGTGTGTGTGTGTGTGTTTTTTGTGTGTGTGTGTGTGTGTGTGTGTGTGTGTGTGTGTGTGTGTGTGTGTGAGAACAGGTCAACACACTTAACAGTGTTGCAGTGTATGAAGTGAAACCTGGTAAAGTCACTTCTCTGAACCCTTATTAAGAATTTGATCAATACAAAGAGTTTCAAACCACAGTTTGTACACAAATGATTCAAAATTGACTCTTTTTGATTCCAAATTCATTCCAAATTAATTCTTTTATTTATGATCTTACTTTGAACTCAAAACGTTTGGTGCTTTTAATGAAGGACTATGGAAATCAATCAATTACTTACTGTATCATCCAATAACCTGTTGATGCAACTAAACAAGAAAGTGGATGAAATGTAGGGCAGTTTGTGTGAATACATGTCATTATATACTGTATCCCACAACAATCTGAAGCAGTATAGGGTTCTAAAGATGGCACACGAGTGCTTCAGGTTTCTGTTGTGACTGGGGAAGTGTGTTTTGAGTAAACAGATACCGCTGAATATGGACCACAAGAGACCCGTGGTTCTGTTATTTGCCAGACACCTTACATTGTACACTGAGTTTAAATGATTTCAGAATCTGGCAAGAATATGTCCAAGTCATATTTCACCACAAAATCAAAAAAATATAAATTAAATTAAGGAAAAGAATTAAGCCTCTGTTTCAAGGCCAATACAAGTTGAGCTTGACACAAAATAAGTATTAAGTTGCACCCAAATAATCTGTTTGTAATTGGATTGATGGCTCAATCAGACTGAAAAGCCTTCAAGTAAACACTTCAATCAATCCACCTGAGCTCAACATAAATGCAGTTTTGATCAATGGGAGTAAGTTAAGCATGCATACGTTTAAAAGTGACTATTTTCTTAATCAGAGTTGAAAATAGCTTGCTTCCATGCACAAGTTTACATAAGTTTATGTGCATGTGATTATTTACATCTGATGTCAGAACACAGCATTTAGGATTCATATAAAGAGAACTTTTAGAATCTAAAATCAGATTGTATTCAATTTTAGAGACAAAATTTAGGACATGTCATGAAATGGAACAATTTATAATTGTCATTTAACAACACAAAAACTACTAATGGTCCTTAAAAAAGTTTTAATTTACTTTGCACAAATCAATTTCAATTTAACTTTATTCGCTTTTTGGGGATGAAATATGATGTGTTCATATTTAAAAATGCTGTCCTGTCTTTTTTTTTTTTTTTTTTTTTTTGCATTTAGTCTATTGACAACATTCATAACTTTGAAACCTCTTTGTTTTCCTGACTGTGTGGATGTAGATCAGTCGCTCTGAACTTCTGAAATTTTGAACTGCAGTATCTTTCATTACACCAGGTATTGTTCTGAGGAAATGATGCAGGATCTCATCTTAACCTTGTACAAGCTGCATTTAACATGACAAGAGTCAACATTTCATCCAATGGAAGAAGGTTTGTGGTGCACAGAGTCTCTATGGAGATGCAGAAAGAGGTTGTGGGAAAGTGGATATGAAACACCTGGTAAATCAGGTTCACCAACACAAACACGGATTTGTAGTTTCACATTTACATGCTTTACCGTTAGTGAGTATTACAAATCACACTAAAGTTGTTCCTTAAAATTATTATTATTTGTTTAAATCAGCTGACATTGAGATGCTAGCAGTCATCATCTCATATGGCATGAGGCCCAGTTGATATTCAGGAGATCTACATGTCTGGGGACGAATTTGGAAACCTATATTTTGGTCAGCTATGTTACTAAATCCTTGTGAGGAAATCCATATTTAGGCAACACAGGCTAATTGGAAAAATTACAGTTTTGCAAAACTCCAAAAACATACTTATTCATACAATTCAGTTTTCAGCTTATAAATAAATAATACATTATAAATAATTAATAAAATAAATAATAAAGAGTTATTTACAGGCAGTTCCTTGCAAAATACTGGGTTATGACCTCGAAACACTATTATCACAGTGCATGATTTATCAACTAATACATTTTGATGTTTGCATCACACAAACATATTCATATGTTTGGCTTTTTTACCGCAGTAAACATGCTCGGAAGCTCACCTGGTACTGTACTGCAGTTTACACGAATGCAGTGAGAGACGAGTCACGATGAAAGAGCTCAAAGACATGAAATGGCATGGCTGCTTTAGTAATTGAGGTGCAGTTTTCGCTTTTGTTAACATTGTCAGTTAGGTTTAGTGTAGATGGCATGTTAATTTCAAACGCTGTTCATTGTTAGTCTTTTATCGTCACTCAGATAACTTTTTATTTCCGAACTGCCGCGATACATTAAACAAGCACCGTAAAACGCTTTCACGTTAATTTGTTTTGAATAAAACTGAATGCACTTTTAGCGCCACCCAATGGTAATTTCACTTTGAAAGCTTCGCAAAACGCGCAATTGTTCAGAAATATCGTCTCGGTTACGTATGTAACCCTCGTTCCCTGAAGGAGGGAACGGAGACGTCACGTCGGATGACCGACGAAATTGGGATCTCGCCAGAGAGACCAATCCACTTCGAGTGTAACTAAACGAGCCAATGGACATTGGCATGCGATTATTGCATCCAGCTGCCGCTGATCACAGCGTGAGCATAAGAGGCAGCTGATGCACCGCATCAATTATGTTTTCGCTGAGGAGCCGAGCCGGCGACCCGGCAGCTCAGCGGTGGTACAGCGACTGTGGCGACGGGACGTGACGTCTCCGTTCCCTCCTTCAGGGAACGAGGGTTACATACGTAACCGAGACGTTCCCCTTTCAGTCGGTCACTCCGAGTCACGTCGGATGACCGACGAAATTGGGATCCCTACCAAAGCGCCACAGGAGCTGCCCCTTCCAGTGCCCTGTGTAGGGCTCCTGACCCTTCCTATAAGGCAGACGATAGGACCGGGCTCTACACAGAGAAGGTCAACTACTGGTGTTCCTTGAGTAACCCAAACAGTAGGACTAGGATAACACTGGGAAGCGTGCCCTTCCACTTGGAAGAGGCACACTGCGGAGTCACCTCCTCCCAAAGGGGGTTTAAGTGACATTCAAACATGTGAAGTAACCCAGAGGGCCCTTTTGCACATGGAAGTCTCTGAGATGGCTCAGGCTGCATCTTTAGAGATGGCAGAACGTGGTCCGCCAGGGGAAACACGGCTCCAATAAGAATACCGTGGAATACACATATGGGATCCCGACAGGGTCTCTCATATGGGCACTAGCCTCGCACCAGATTTCAAGAATTCATTGGCTGAAGGCCTGGCGCCGGACGCTCCGCTGTGTCCGGACGCCGGAGTGCTGGAGGACTCAACAGGGTTTGCCTGGTTAAGGAACTCTCTGGAGAATTTAGGCGTAAGGACGCCGCAAGCCGACTCCGAGCCGGCCCTCTCAGTGCCACTACCCGTTTGAGGTGAGAACACAGGAGGAAACCGGTTCGACACGTAGGCTATAACCTAGCGAACGTGTTGGGAGTCGCCCAACCCGCAGCTCTACAGATGTCTGCTAGCGAGGCACCACGAGCCAGCGCCCAGGACGATGCGACACCCCTAGTGGAGTGAGCACGCAACCTGAGCGGGCAGGGCACACCTTGTGCTTCATAGGCCAAGGTGATGGCATCCACTATCCAGTGGGCCATCCTCTGCTTGGAGACAGCCTTCCCCTTCTGCTGTCCTCCGTAACAGACAAAGAGCTGTTCTGAGGTCCTGAAGCTCTGAGTTCTATCCACGTACTGACGCAGTGCGCGTACAGGACAGAGCAAAGCTAGGGCTGGGTCTGCCTCCTCCAGGGGCAGCGCTTGCAGGCTCACTACCTGGTCCCTGAAGGGCGTGGTAGGAACCTTGGGCACATAGCCGGGCCGGGGCCTCAGTGTTGCACTGGAGTCAGCCGGCCCAAACTCAAGGCACGACTCGTCGACCGAAAATGCCTGCAGGTCCCCCACCCTCTTGATTGAGGCCAATGCAGTCAGGAGTAGGGTTTTCATAGAAAGAAACTTCAACTCGACTGACTGCAATGGCTCAAAGGGGGCAGTTTGTAGGGCTCTTAGCACCAAAGCCAAATCCCAAGAGGGAAGGGAGGGAGGCCTCGGAGGATTTAACCTCCTGGCCCCCCTAAGAAACCTGACGACCAGATCGTGCTTCCCCACCGACCTCCCCTCTATGGGGTCGTGGTGGGCAGAAATAGCAGCAACATATACTTTAAGGGTGGAGGGGAACAGCCTACGCTCCAACCCCTGTTGCAAAAAGGAAAGCACGGCTCTGATCGAACATCTCCGGGGGTCCTCCTGGTAAGAGGAACACCATTCGACGAACAGGTTCCACTTCAGCGCATAGGCCCGTCTTGTGGACGGTGCTCGTGCTGAAGCGATAGTGAGCGCTACCTCCTGGGGCAGGTCACCTAGAACCTCCGCGTCCCGTCCAGGGACCACACATGAAGTTTCCACAAGTCTGGACGCGGGTGCCAGAGGGTGCCCCGTCTCTGAGAAAGCAGATCCTTCCTCAGAGGAATCGGCCAGGGAGGGGCTGTCGCGAGGAGCATGAGTTCCGGGAACCAGGTCCTGTTGGGCCAATATGGAGCCACTAACAGGACCTGCTCCTCGTCCTCCCTGATCTTGCACAATGTCTGTGCTAGCAGGCTCACTGGGGGAAACGCATACTTGCGCAAGCCCTGGGGCCAGCTGTGTGCCAGTGCATCCGTGCCGAGCGTTGCCTCGGACAGGGAGTAGAACCACTGGCAGTGGGTGGTTTCTGGAGATGCAAACAGGTCTACCTGAGCAACTCCGAACCGACTCCAATCAGCTGGACCGCCTGGGGGTGGAGTCTCCACTCCCCAGGAAGTGCCGCTCGAGACAGCTCGTCGGCCACCTGATTGAACACTCCTGGGATGTGGATGGCACGAAGGGACCTCAGATGCTTCTGACTCCAGAGGAGGAGGTGGCGGGCGAGTTGCGACATGCGACGGGAGCGCAAACCGCCTTGCCGGTTGATATAGGCAACGGTCGCAGTGTTGTCCGTACGGACCAGAACGTCCCTGCCCCGAAGGCGCCCTCTGAGGCGGCACAGGGCAAGGCGTACTGCCAGCAACTCGAGGCAATTGATATGCCAACGCAGAAGGGGGCCCGTCCAAACCCCTGATACTGCGTGCCCGTTGTACGTGGCACCCCAGCCGGTGGCCGAGGCATCCGTGAATACCACAGCATGCCTGGATACCTGCTCCAGGGGCACTCCTGCCCGAAGGAACGAAGGATCTGACCACGGGCTGAAGGTCTTGCGGCAGGCCGGTGTAATCTGAACCCGGTGAGTACCGCGTTTCCACGCCCACCTCGGGATTTGGCCATGGAGCCAGTGCTGAAGCGGTCTCATATGGAGCAGACCGAGCGGAACTATGGCCGCAGCTGCAGCCATATGCCCCAGGAGCCTCTGAAAGAGTTTCAGTGGGACCGCTGTCCTGCCTGATAAGGTCTTGAGGCAGTTCAGCACCGACTGAGCACGTTCCTGGGTGAGGCGTGCTGTCTGGTTGACCGAATCCAACTCCATGCCGAGAAAAGAGATCCTCTGCGTTGGCACGAGTTTGCTCTTTTCCCAATTGACCCGAAGGCCCAACTGGCTGAGGTGCCTGAGCACCAGGTCCCTGTGTGCGCACAACAGCTCTCGAGACTGTGCAAGTATGAGCCAGTCGTCGAGGTAGTTGAGAATGCGCACACCCTGTTCTCTCAGGGGAACAAGGGCCGCCTCTGCGACTTTGGTGAAGACACGAGGCGAGAGGGACAGCCCGAAGGGCAGGACCTTGTACTGATATGCCCGACCTTCGAACGCGAATCGCAGGAATGACCTGTGCCGCGGAAGAATCGAAACATGAAAGTACGCGTCCTTCAGGTCGATCGCTGCAAACCAATCTAGGGGACGGACGCATCCAAAAATGCGTTTCTGCGTCAACATCTTGAACGGCATCTTGTGAAGTGCACGGTTCAAAACTCGCAGATCCAAGATCGGTCGTAACCCACCGCTTTTCTTGGGCACAATGAAGTAAGGGCTGTAAAACCCCGACCTCATATCGGCTGGAGGGACCGGCTCTATTGCATCCTTCGCCAGTAGGACAGCAATCTCCGCGCGCAAGACAGGGGCATCGACGGCTTTGACTGACGTGAACCGGATGCCCCTGAACTTGGGGGGACGCCGGGCGAACTGAATCGCATAGCCGAGTCTGATGGTCCGCAGGAGCCACCGGGACGGGCTGGGGAGCGCTAACCAGGCTCCGAGAGACCGCACCAGTGGAACCAACGGGCCCACCGACATGCCCGCGGTGGGGCAGCGAGGTGGAACACAGGGACCGGCCCCAGGGCCTGTGACGGCCTGGCCTGTGACGGCAGGGGGCGGGGTCTGGGTGTGTAGTGTAGCACTCACCTGATTTCTCCTTGCATGGGAGGAGACACAGGAACCCGGCTTGAGGCTTGTGACAGCCCGGCGTTTGACGACTTGAAGCGGGGAATGGAGTGCTACTGCCCTTACCTGGTTCCACGAATGGGCAGGAGGGGTGCTCTTGGGCAACCACCTGCTGCCTGCTGGCGAGAGAGGAGGAGGGAAGCGATCCTGTGATGCACAGATCACCACTCTCCTCCTCTTGAGACCCGGAGATTGAGGAGACCGCTCTTTACTGATGTTTTGGGTACCGCTGGCTGCTGGGCCAGCGGCGGAACAAAATGAACAAAAGATACTCCACCCGGCCCTCCTCCGGGGGAGGGAGTGGTGCAGTCACCATCTCCCGATGAGCAGTCTCCTCCATCTCTGGGTCGACCGTCCCAGGGCCTCTTGCACTTGCGCTTGCCGCCAGGTTTGGCGGGGGCCTGGACGGGCTGGGCGTCCTGCCTGCGACCGGCTCCACGATGCTGCCTGGTGAAAGGCTGCTGCGGCTGCACGGGAGCGGGGGCGGCCGCAGGGGGGCGCCCACGGCGACGAGCAGGCTGAGGGGCTGCAGCCGGAGTGGAAGCAGCAGGTTTCCTCCGGCGCATGATGTGTTTGATCGCCTCAGTCTGCTTCTGGGCTGCCGAGAACTGCTGGGCAAAGCTCTCGACAGCGTCGCCGAAAAGGCCGGTCTGTGACACGGGAGCATTCAGGAACTGTACCTTTTCCAGCTCTCTCATGTCAGCAAGACACAGCCAGAGATGGCGCTCCTGGACCACTAACGTGGACATCGCACGACCCAGAGACTGTGCGGTCACCTTCGTCGCTCGTAGCGCGAGGTCCGTCGCAGCGCGCAGCTCATGTAGAACCGCCAGGTCGTGACCACCCTCGTGCAGGTCTTTCAGTGCTTTGGCCTGGTGGACCTGCAGCAACGCCATAGCGTGGAGGGCGGAGGCCGCCTCCCCACAGGCTCTATAAGCACTGCCAGTTAGACCTGACGAATACTTAGAGGCCCGTGAGGGGAGACACGGATCACCCCGCAGGGTGGAAGCGGCTGTTGGACATAGTTGCATGGCCACAGACCGTTCCACCGAGGGGATGCCCGCATACCCCAAAGCGGCTCCACCATCGAGGGTGGTGAGAGCGGAAGAACTACAAGATTTGTTTCGGGCAGTGAAAGGTGCCCTCCACGATCTTGTCAGCTCCTCGTGCACTTCCGGGAAGAATGGCACCGGAGGGGGGCACTGAGAACCAGCACGACCCCCACCGAGAAACCACTCGTCCAGCCTCGAAGGATCGGGACGCGGTGGTGGATTCCACACGAGCCCGACATTCTCGGCGGCCCGGGAAAGCATGGCCGTCATCTCTGGGTCTGGCTCGGACAACGCTACCACACCCGAAGGGGGCAGCGCAGCCGAGTCGTCATCCCCGGAGAGAGAGGGCCCGCCCTCCGATGCAGTGATCGACATCTGGTCGTCAGGGGGACCACCGAAGGAGACGCCTGGTGCACCCCGAGCAGAGGGCCCAGCACGCTCCTGCGGCAGCTCCACCGGCTGCGGAGTGCTTGAGGGGCGAGGAGCTCCACTTGGGGAAGCCCTCACCGTAATCCTCAGATCACCTCTGCCCCCACCGGACCCAGCGGCGCGCACGCTGGACCGCGGCAGAGGCAGAGGGACTCCGCCATGTTTGACATAGCGGAGTCTAAGACGCAACTCCGAGATGGTCATGTCCCCACAAGAAGAACATGAGCCATCCATGAAAGCCTCCTCAGCGTGCTGAATGCCCAGACACGTGAGGCAGCAATCGTGACCGTCCTGAGGCGCCAGGAAGCGACCACAGCCAGAAACGCACGGGTGATAAGACATCTTTAAAAAGACGCGATCACCCGTGTACTCTCTTAGAGAAATTTGCTCTTAGAAATGCTCTTTTTTGAGGTGCTGAAGCACGCAGGGGAGCTTGGCCACCGCACACTCCAAGTGTGGCTGCCAGCGGGAAGACGATTCTGCTCTCCCGGACACCGTGACCACCGCTGCTGCACCGTAACGCCCGCACTCGATCAGGAACACTTCTTGGGAAAGGGAGCAGTAGCTTCACTACTACCGCTCGGCTCCGAAGCGAAAGGATAATTGATGCGGTGCATCAGCTGCCTCTTATGCTCACGCTGTGATCAGCGGCAGCTGGATGCAATAATCGCATGCCAATGTCCATTGGCTCGTTTAGTTACACTCGAAGTGGATTGGTCTCTCTGGCGAGATCCCAATTTCGTCGGTCATCCGACGTGACTCGGAGTGACCGACTGAAAGGGGAACTTCACAATCACGGTTTCCCAATGAACCTGAGTTGCGTTTAGTGGTGTTTGCTGAAGTAAACATCATTATTAGGCTATACTGCTCATATTTAGGGTTAGAGGTTTGTTTGAATTTCTAACCTTAAGTATTAAACTTGTCTGCATTTAATTTTACAGACATTCAAATAAAACCTCAAATCAGGCAGCTGATGAAAACTTAGGAAGTATGTTTAGATGAATAGCTTAATCTTTAAATTATTTCCCAACATGCTTTCTTAAGAGAGTCATTTGTATTTGAATCTATGTTTTTTGACAAGTATGCAGCATCACACACTGAATAATGGGAAACAGACATTTGCTCCTTCACAATGAAAAAAAAAAATGCAAATAAGCAGTGACTTAATGCAACAAATATGGGTGTGATGACGCATTATACAACCTCTACAGAATATGTATTTTTAGCAACAAGAAAATTAATTTATTGTGAAAATATATTAAAAATAATTTTGTTGTAGTGCATTTCATTTGTGATCAGTCCACCAATAACAGAGTATCTAGCTCAGCATTTTCAAAGTTCTCTACACGTTTAGCAACATTCCCAAAAATAAATACAAACCTGTTTAAATATCAGACAACTTACCTGAATATTGCTGAAATGATTGCCTTAAAGAAACAGTTCGAGCAAAAATGATAATCCTATCATTTACTTAAAGAAATTTTGAGAAATGTTTCAATGTTTCTTTTTGCAAATTTGTTTTTATACTAAACACAGAAAGGAAAGTCTCCTTGTAGTTTTCTGACAAAATAAAACTTGAACATTTAACTTTTGAAAATTAAAAATTTAAGACTTATTAGGATTGTGGATTGTTGCATAAAACAAGCACTGTTATAAACTTGATAGAAATTTAATTTGAAAAAACAACCTATTTTACCTCTCATTTGCATTTTTGACTCTTGGGATTGACATGCATGCAAAGGTTAAACATCAGGAGAGTGTAAGAACACTTACCATTAAAAACGCCTGCTTGTATCTTTACAGTATTTGGGGACGTCCCAGGTGAATTATGTAATTAGCAAGAAGCAGGAACAAAATCAACAACAGCTACGATAGGGTTAATCCCTGATATTTAACAATATGCCTTTTTTGACCTACTCATTGTAGTGCAGCCTTAAAATCAACCCCTTCACTTCTAGATACTTGTAGGCTATCTCATTTTGAAGACTTTCTTCTGAGAAAGCCCCAAGAGTTGGGGGAATAATATTTTATGGCACTGAAAAAGTTTCTGTGAAATGCTTTGTTCTGATTATTTGCTAATACGGGCTGCAGACGTGGGCTTCAGTTCAGTGTGTGGGCTGATGATGCAGACGTGAAGAATGATCATGAGTGCCGTCTCTAGTGGAACCATTCAGTTCAGTCAAGCCTGACAGAGAGAAAGATGCAGATAAAAAGAGGATTACCCCTCTGCCCTTTAACATCTTCTCAGCCAATGACATTTATACATCCCAGACATGTGAGACTCAACACTTTTAGTTCAGAAAGAAGATTCAGGATGTTACAATTCAAGACTTCTCTAAATTATACTCATGGTTTAAACATAAAGAATTGCTTGGGTTTAAAAAAGAAAGAAAGAAAGAAAGAAAGAAAGAAAGAAAGAAAGAAAGAAAAGAAAGTCTCTATTTTGTTGAAATAATTCAGTTAAAAGAAAGAAGAGTCTCTATTTGGTTGAGAAATAAGAGAGAAAATAAATAAATAAAAATGAAAATTGTTTCAGAGGAAAGCAAATTATTACATTTTGGTAAAAGATTATGAAGATTGTGTGTGTGTGTGTGTGTGTGTGTGTGTGTGTGTGTGTGTGTGTGTGTGTGTGTGTGTGTGTGTGCGTGTGCGTGTGCGTGTGTGTGTGTGTGTGTGTGTGCATTCACACACTTCATCCAGGAAATTATTTTTATGCAATTCTGTACAATTTCATAAGATGTTATTTGTATGAAAATGTAAAATTTGTATGAAAAATGTAAGTATGAAGAACAAAAATAAATAAACAAATAAATAAATAAATAAATAAATAAATCTGCCAGTACATTATCCATCAATTTTATGGACATTTCCATTAACTGTAAAACACAATACAATTAAGTGCAAAATTCAAAATACAGGTAAAATACCTGTAAAACAAATCAATATCGATAACTCCTTCATTTTAATACAGTGCATTGTGCCCTGTTTTTACAGATTCATTTTTAAACCTACCCAGAGAGCTGATTATACAAATTAATTACAAACTGTGTTAATCATTCACAATAAAGTGATGAGTGTATATTAGTAAAATAAATTGGACTGGTTTCATGTTCACACACCAATTGTATATTTTGAATGTGAACGGTTAGACATTTGTACAGTACATGGCTCATGTGAGGGGGAAAAAAAAAACAATTGAAAGCTTTAGCAAATGATGTTAATGAACGCAACAGGAAGGTGCAGATGAATTTGTGTGTTGGTGTAGTAATCCAGTAGAACAGATATGTGTAAATGTGCAGAGCTCCCCCCATCAGATCCTCCGCCCTGCCTGCAGCCCCCCACCCGCTTCTCTTCGTCTCATTGTTTTTCTTGTGGGCTAGTCTTCCTGTGCACCTGTGAATCGGGCTTCCTGTGTCTTTCTCTCTGCACTCACACTGTCCCCTAAAACCACTCTGCTCTCGCTCAAGCGTAACTAAAAGACATCTAGACAGCAGCAGCACAACACGCATACACGCATGCAATATCAAAACACAACCATACACGCTATGGTTTTAACAAGTGTGACCTGGCTAATTTTGTAGACAAAAATTAATTTTGTGACGCAAGATGCTGTTATGTTTTAATGCATGTACACAGAGAGAAAAAATCTGCTTAAGTTTTGTCTACTGAAACATCATTTTGTGCTACAAAAAACTGCAAACACTAAGTTTAGTTCACAAAATGCATTTCATGATCCACTTTTGTGGATGAAAAAAAAAAACATTTATTGATGGAATTAATATTGTGTTCACAAAATGCATTTTGTTAAATGCTGGAAGGATTTTGTCCATGAAAGGTGTTTTCTGTTATCCACATTAATGAAACCATTCACCATTATGTCCATGAAATGGAATGAACTTGTGTTAATTTTGTGCAAAAAAAAATCAGTTTACAGTTTAGAATTTTTGCACAACATTATGTGATGACTTTACATTTCAGTAAACAAAATGCAACTGCATTTTGCAAAGCAGTATTTTGGATAACAGCATTTTTTGTCAAGAAATGAATTTCGTCCATGAATAGCGCTATCAAAACATTTGTGTGCCCAAATGCTTATTTAGCCAATTATGGTCGCAAGTTCTGTCTTTACCAACATAGTCCAACAATTTGGTGTTTACCAAATCCATAATTCCATTAAAGGGCACCTATTATGCTACCTTTTTACAAGATGTAATATGTGACCCTGGAGCACAAAACCAGTCTTAAGTAGCACAGGTATATTTGTAGCAATAGCCAAAAATACATAGTATGGGTCAAAATTATTGATTTTTTCATTACGATATAAAGTAAAGATCATGTTCCATGGAGATATTTAGTAAATTTCCTACCGTAAATATATCAAAACTTAATTTTTGGTTTGTAATATGCATTGCTAAGAACTTCATTTGGACAACTTTAAAGGCGATTTTGTCAATATTTTGATTTTTTTGCACCCTCAGATTCCAGATTTTCAAATAGTTGTATCTCGGTCAAATATTGTCCTATCCTAACAAACCATACATCAATGGAAAGCTTATTTATTCAGCTTTCAGGTGATGCATACACCTCAATTAAAAAAAAAAAAAAGACCCTTATAACTGGTTTTGTGGTCCAGGGTCACATAAGTCTCAGGTGTCCCCAGAATGTGTCTGTGAAGTTTCAGCTCAAAATACCCCACAGATCATTTATTATATCATTTTGAAAATGCCTATTTTAATGGGAAGCAGAAACGGGCTGTTTTCATGCATGTCTCTTTAAATGAAAAAGAGCTGCTGCTCCCCGCCCCCTTTTCCAGAATAGAGCTGTGTCTTTAGGGCTCATTCCTCAGATACTCTGCCAAAAAACATCAGTTTGGTTTTGATTAGCATGTATATTGCACTGAAATCATGCGTTTTAAAGCCATATCAGTTTAAATTTCTGATATAGGGTTTTCTGAGCGCACACATCCAAAGCAAGTGCACAGAAAGCGCCTGTCACACGGCATGTGAGTACTAAACTTCTCTTTCATGTCTTATTGCGCTTAAACTGTCAAATACATACAAGTTTATGTGTACGTTAAGTCTGTGAAGGCAAACAGCTAGGAATGAAATTGCATGTTTATATTAGAGTGGTGTACAACAGTGTAATATACAGTACCTATATTGCTGTCTATGCTGTTAATATGACCCAAACAAAATAAAAGCAGAAAATCACTCACTGCTCTGGACTGAATAATGTCTACGGTTTTAATAAGACATTTCTTACTTGAATGCTTATTTTAAATGCTGTAGCGTGAAGATTAGCGGGGTCTCTGCTAACAGCAGTGTCAATCAACAGTAGTGGGCGGGGCTTGTCAAATGTGACGTCGTATTTTACAGATTCTGCGAACGGCTTGTTCTGAAACACTGCTTAAGATTTATGAGGATTAATAAAAAGGAGCGGGTGGATTTTTATCATTATAGGGTTGTTGTGTACACATACTGCCAACACATATTTATGTTCAAACAACATGTAAAAGTGAATTTTACATAATAGGTGCCCTTTAAACATTTGCAAACAGCATCACAAATTTGTGTGGTATGAACTACAGCTCTCCTCCTGTGGCCAGAAGCAGTACATGTGGACAAACAGATCATGCACTAGACCAAAATAAGCAAGCTAACATGTATTTTAATCTATATTCTTCACGCCATACATATACAAATTCGGTTCTACGTCTTTTCATTTGTTAGGAGAATTAAAGCAGCATTTTTGAAGAGTGTGCAAGTGCTGTGCCGCGTTTTTCAACGGCTTTGCCACGAGGGAATCCTGGAGTGATGTAATAATGGAGAACAAAAATAGCGCAGCAGTCCTCAGATGCCATGTTCATTATTTACAGCAGTAATCTGACATTAATTTGATGTCAAACTAATTAATTAGCATTATAAGTTATCACTCCACCACCTGCTTGATGTCATTAACAACAGTTAAACCAATGTGGTCAAAACGACGAATGCGTGGCAAAGTTCCCATTATGTGTTTTTGGGAATTCAGTTAGTTTCTCCACCAGTGCATCGCACTGTGGCAATAAAGCACAGAGTGACGTAGTTCAGAAATGACGAACTGACATTGGCTGACTCAACCAATGGTGTGAGTGGGGGGCGGGGTCATCTGCTTGGCTGACCAATGGCAGTGGTTGGGAAACTGGTTTGAAAACAGTTATTTTTGCAGCTCTTTTTGGTGCTACTGATGGAGCCAAATGACTTGTTGGTTTAACCCAATGAACTCAAGCTGATTCAGTCATATTCCTGAATTAGTCAATTCAGATATTAAATGCATACAGTAAGTGAACTCAAAAACTCTCAATGCGCATAATAATCTGGAAAGTTCTGAAAGCCATGCAGAAGCAAACAATATACAGGACAAAACCAGGATAATAAGAAAATATCTTTATTTGACTCATAAAAAAAAGAAAAAAGAAAAAAAAAAAAACGCCCAGATTTGAAATAAAATAGACAAAACAACATCAAATACAACAAAAACTGTTCTGAGACAGAGAGGGAAACAAGAAATTTGAAAAGGTCTTTCTCTTCATGCCTTTTTCATTCACGCATCTGACATCATCACAGTTTTGTGGGCAGTTACCTGCTCTAGTGTGTTCCCATCAGCACTCAACACGTGAACACACACACACTCACACACATGCACACACACACATGCACAAAGAGGGGAGAAGCAGATTTTGTCATGATTACATTTGCAACTTAGATCTTTACTTGAAGGCAGATAACAATTACACACACACACACACACACACACACACACACACACACAACCACAAACTGTTTCTTAGTATTTAGCATTATATAACTTCTTGTCAGATGCCCTTCAGAGAAATAATTACTTTGATTACATTCAAGATATCTATACAGCTATACAGTACATTCGGCTATGCATATAGAAACCTACATGCATGCATTATAAATACTCACACAGTGCTGAGTTAAAAACAATGAGAAAAAGAGGATTGTGTTAGAAAAGCAGAGCAATACAGACCGGTAAAAGAAAATCTATGCAACTATACATCAACTTATCAAAAATATTTGACCCACTAACAAACAATTGCTATGTTTTATGAGGAAAAACTGTTAGATTGTAGTATTATTTTTGGTTAGCTTCTTTCTGAAATGTCCATTTGGGAGTCGAAAAATCTAAGTACACTTCTGCTTTGCATTATTTGTCACTACAAATGACATTATCAGCACGATTTGAGTGAATAGCTGAACCGAAATGAACTTTGGTTTGTGTTTTGTTTCCACGACAGGAGCAAAGGAGCTGACATAAAACAAACATAAAAAAATTTCAGTGTGTTCTCAGACCTTTGTACTTATTGAGATTTTTGAAATTCATGAAACTTTGAACAATTTCAATTCATACAAAATGACTGCATCCAACACTGTATGGTGTCTGAAGAGCTGGATTTTCATGTTCGTAGCTTTTGGGATGTGAAAGTGGGCACTTGGTCAGGTAATCGCAATGTGATTTCAAGTCTTCATTATCATGTCAATGATCCTCCATTGGCTTTCATTAGTCTCTGCTGGCTGTAGAGCAGATACAGTATGAGCGGCTGGGCTTTGCAGTATCTCAGCTGGTTTCATGTAAAGGTTGTTACTCCTGCAAGTTCTGGATGCTTCTATGATACTCTTCTACAGGTAAAGCACCTTGACTGTGAAGCTCATATCCACGCAAGTAGTGACCGTTGGTCTGGCCTGCAAAATACAGGAGCTGTCGCGCAAACATGGGCTCTACCTGCGAAAGCAGACAAACATGATGAGACCTTTAAAACTCACATTTCCCTGAAATTTCAAAGCGCTGCTGGTGAATTATAACATGTAGTAATGGATTCGTGTATCTGAATAAAGAAATAAACATTTACATGCTAGTACATTAATGTTATACTCCATTAAATAAATCATGGTATATCAAACTGCGGAGATTTTACCTGAGCTGTGATCATTTTGCTCTGCCGTTGAGGGTCTGGAAACTCGTCTCCGAAACACAGCACCACCTGAGAGCGCGGCATGGGACGACCGTGGTGAATGAAGCCCTGCAATTCTACAGGCAGAAAAACAATACATAATAAATTAACAATAAATAACAAAGTTGCATTTTATTTAGGGGATGAAACTCACAAAACTGGCCACCCCAAATTACAATTATCAAAAGAGGAAAACATGCATGCATATGCATGAAGCAAATTAAGCTTTTTAGAATCATTGAGTTTTTTTTTTTCTCTCTCTCTCATTTTGCATCACTGGCAATTTTGTTTTTGATGACAAATAAGCACATTTTCTGCCAAAAATGTAATGCAAATTCTCAATGCATTTACTTTTTGTAATTATTTATCAATAGTTCTCATGACATTTTTGTTATGATAATAAAGTAGTATAAATACAGTACAAATAAAATGAAATACACCTACAACAGTCATGATGTATAAATGCAATGCATTAAAAAAATGTAATTTAAATAATACATCATAATTGTTTGATTGCATTTGTGTTTGATCTGATTTTGATAATAGTACTAGCAGATTTTCATTTGATTAATAATTATTTTAAATGAAACATCTGACCCTATAACACTAGCGCTCTCTATTCTTTTTCTATTCTATCGACTTGTTTTCTTTTTATTTATTATAAAAAAAAAAAACTTGTTACATGTACTGCATTAGGTTAACTGAGACTTGTCACAGCGTTTGCATGTTGTTGCTCTTTTGTTGGTTTTGATTGCTTCTATTGTCCTCATTTGTAAGTCACTTTGAATAAAAGCGTCTGCTAAATGACTAAATGTAAATGCATGTCATTTAGAAAGCAGCTAGCCTGACAAATATTAAGTGGTACAAAAGTGTTTAAAACTGCTGATGGGTTTTAATGTCAAAAACCTTTACAGTCATGACTCTTTCCCATCAAAGACAAAAAAAACTCCTGATGAGCAATAATGCGAACACAAGACCCTCATAAGCTGATGACTAGCAGAGAGCTGAAATGCAAATGAGCTTTAGCAGGTGCGGACGGACGGAGTGTGTGATCATGTGTGTGATCAGACGGTCAGGAGCTCGCTGGAAAATCCCACAGTGTCAAACACAAGTGAAACGTGTGACATTAGAGACAGAGCTAATCATGACATGTGGCGAACCACACACAGCTTAATGAACATGCTTTCATGTGCTCACAGCTTAAATGACAGGCCTTTCCCTCATTCAACAAAAGAGCTGAATGCACTCAAACTAAAAACACGCCAACACAGCTCTATCTACAGCTACACAAACTGCTCTGAAGGAGTGCCATCTGATAAAGATTATTTATCAAGTGAATCAAATCAAAGAGACTGTGAATCATTCATACCTTAGTTCTTGATTAAATGGTTGCATTAAACTGAATGTGTCAGCTTAAGTAAGAATAGTTTTATAAACAATTTACAAAGATAAAGCTTCTTCGTGATTCATGCATGAATCCCAATGGTTTTAGGAAGGATTTACAGTGAAATTAATTTCATAAATAAGTGTTCATCTGTGGAAGCACTTCAAACATCTCCAGCACAAACAATCACACAAGGATAATCTAACCAATATGGCAAAAAATTAAATAAATAAATCAATAAAATAAAAATAATAATAATAATAATAATAATAATAATATATATATATATATATATATATATATTACATTTAAATATATGCTAAATATATGTGAAGCTCAATTAAATATTTTTTTTAAATAGAAAATATATTGTATTAATATAGTTTCAAAAATATATTATAGAAAATGCATTGTATTTATATACACTACCAGTCAAAAGTTTTTGAACAGTGAGATTTTTGATGTTTTTTAAAGAAGTCTCTTCTGCTCACCAAGCCTGCATTTTGTTGATCAAAAGCACAGCAAAAACAGTAACATTTTGAAATATTTTTTATTATTTAAAATAACTCTTTTCTATTTGAATATATTTTAAAATGTAATTTATTTCTGTGATGCGCAGCTGAATTTTCAGCATCATTACTCCAGTCTTCAGTGTCACATTATCCTTCAGAAATCATTCTAATATGCTGATTTGCATTCAAGAAACATTTTTTTTATTATCAATATTTAAAACAGTTGAGTACATTTTTTTCAGGATTCTTTGATGAATAGAAATGAATAGAAGGGGGGGGGGGGTTATAGAAATGACTACTTTTATTTAGCAAGGATATTTTAAATCGATCAAAAGGGATGATAAAAACATTTATAAAGATTACAAAAGATTTCTATTTCAGATAAATGCTGTTCTTCTGAACTTTCTATTGATCAAAGAAACCTGAAAAAAATCTACTCAGCTGTTTTCAACATAATTATAATAAATGTTTCTTGAGCAGCAAATCAGCATATTAGAATGATTTCTGAAGGATCATGTGACACTGAAGACTGGAGTAATGATGCTGAAAATTCAGCTTTGAAATCACAGGAATAAATTACATTTTAAAATATATTCAAATAGAAAACAGTTATTTTAAATTGTAAAAATATTTCAAAATTTTACTGTTTTTGCTGTACTTTGGATCAAATAAATTCAGGCCTGGTGAACAGAAGAGACTTCTTTAAAAAACATTAAAAATCTTACTATTCAAAAACTTTTGACTGTATTGTAGTTTCAACATTCATAAACCAAAATTTATCTCAAAATGTATTTCAGGGACAAGAAAATACATTTACAATTTACAGTAGCCTACATTAATGCAAATGTGGATGGAATGGATCAAATGTGGATTTATAATTATTTACATATTGTGATATTATAATTTTTTGGAACAATGTAAATTATGTTCTTTGCTGATTTTAATTAAAATGTTTTATATGTTCACAAGTGTTATAAAAATTCTCCAAAAATGACATATAGACTTGGACTGAAATATATGGAGGGCAAAATGTATTTTAAATACTTTGATTTATATGTTTATATATATATATATATATATATATATATATATATATATATATATATTTTTTTTTTTTTTTATAAACATTTTCAAAAAATGTACAAAAAACAAAAAAACAAAAAAAAGGGCCATTTTTATTTATTTATTTTTTTCAAAAATATGTGATCCTGGAGCACAAAAGCAGTCATAAGTAGCACAGGTATATTTGTACCAATAGCCAAAGATACATTGTATGGGTCAAAATTATCCATTTTTCTTTTATGCCAAAAATCATTAGGATATTAAGTAAAGATCATGTTCCATGAAGAATTTCCTACCGTAAATATATCGAAACATAATTTTTGATTAGTAATATGCATTGCTAAGAACTTCATTTGGACAACTTTAAAGGTGATTTTCTCAATATTTAGATTTTTTTGCACCCTCAGATTCCAGATTTTCGTATAGTTGTATCTCAGCTAAATATTGTCCTATCATAACAAACCATACATCAATGGAAAGCTTATTTATTCAGCTTTCATATGATGTACAAATCTCAATTTTAAAAAAATTGACCCTTATGACTGGTTTTGTGGTTCAGGGTCACATATAGTTTTCGGCTGTATGGGAGCAGCCATGATTCTGCTCAAAAGTTCTAATTGAGTTAATTAAAGGGGCTTTAATCATGTCAGACTTCTACAGACAAAACAGTCATGTGACCTTCGAAATTCACCATGAATCCGAATCAGAGGCTGTAAATCAGCAAATCTCTAACCTGAGAGGAACTGCTGCGTGTCCATCAGTTTGCAGGTCTGCTCTTTCTCCAGTTTGTTGGGTTTGTCCGCATACGGCGCCAGAGGCCCTTCCCAGTAAACCCGGCCCTGGCACAGGCGTTTGGCGTAGAGCCCATCGGGGGCCAGCCACAGCAGGACGCCCCGCTCCAGGACATTAGGGAGCTTCTCGGCCCCGCGCCGCTGGGACTGAGGGTAGGGGAAGGGGAAGAGCACCGGCTCGGCCCCGCCGTACAGACGCTCCTCTGGGCACGGAGAAGAAGGGGACGAGGGGGATCCTGGAGACGGAGAGGAGGAGATTCGACAGCCTTCAGGGCTGCTGGTGGTCACCTCCTTCACCAGAGACTCGCGGTAATACAGAGAGACGTGCAGGCGACAGTCTGTGGACCAGAGAACACAAAACAAGACTTCAGAATAGAGTTTTGACACAGTACTAGGGCTTTTTTGGGGGGGAGAGAAATTATGCTATTTCAGATGAATGCTGTTCTTCTGAACTTTCTGTTCATCAAAGAAACCTATTATGTTTTCAACATCATAATAATAATAAATGTTTTTGAGCAGCAAATCAGAATATTAGAATGATTTCTGAAGGATCATGTGACTGGAGTAATGATGCTAAAAATTCAGCTTTGAAATCATAGGAATAAATTAAATTTTAAATTTTGATAATGATAACGATAAAAAACATTTCTTGAGCAGCAAATGAGCATATTAGAATGATTTCTGAAGGATCACGTGACACAGAAGACTGGAGTAATGATGCTGAAAATTCAGATTTGAAATCACAGGAATAAATTACATTTTAAAATATATTCAAATGGTTATTTTAAATAGTAAAAATATTTCAAAATGTTACTGTTTTTGCTGTACTTTGCATCAAATAAATGCAGGCCTGGTGAGCAGAAGAGACTTCTTTAAAAAAACATAAACTGTTCAAAAACTTTTGACTGGTAGTGTAGTTTCAACATTCATACACCAAAATATATTTCAAAATTTCAGGGGCAAGAAAATACATTTACAATTTACAGTAGCCTACATTAATGCAAACGGGCTGCATCAAGGAGCTGTAAAAACCGGTTACTCTCACTAAGTGAATGAATCGCGTTTGTGCAGAACTCTTATTACAAAGCAAAAACAAACATTCTCCATCAGTCCATGAACGTTTCTCTCAGTTAATGTATGCAGCGTTGACTTGCTAGACAGTCTGAAGCGTCTAGCAAGTCAACACATGCTGTTGTGAGTAGCATTAGAATGTGCAGTCTCATGAATAATTATGAGACACCGATACGAAAATAATGCAAAAAAGCTCAAAATTAACCAGTTTTCTCCAACAATTAATATTAACGAATTCTAACATTGTCTTCTATGATGTGCAACACAAACACCTCTGCTAAAATCTCAGAAAAAGTAGTCTGGGGTTTCATGATGCTTTAAATAGCAGTGTTGGGTATTTTAGTTTAAAAACATAATTCATTACTAGCTACCAATTACATCTTCAACATTCGCTATGTTTCCATCACCCTGTTTTAGATCAGAAACGAGTGAAGGAAACGCCAAATTTTGAAAAAAGTTCACTTGAGGTGTTTTTTGACTTTTGCGAAAAAGGCTTAATGCGAATAATGGAAGATGGAAACGCATTTTGCAAATAAATTACTCCATGCGCGTCAGAAAAGTCATGTGACTTTGTGCTATGGGACGGCAAAACCTAACTAACCAGTGGACCGATCTCGTTCCACAGCATCTGAAATGTTGTTATGGTCTTTCTGAAATGACCGAGCAATTCTGTCGTCAAAGTATTTCTGTATAACTGACTCCCAGAACTGTCTTACATGACTGCATTCCCAAAAAGCAGGCATCCACTTCCAAAAGCAATGACCACATTTATTGTGTTTTGTCTACTCGCTCTGAGGTGCAAGTAATTTATTATATATGAAAATGATTATATTCAGTGGCTTCTCCTACTTTTCTTAGTGATTTAGTGCCAGTTTATCAGGAAGTGACGATTTTGTCCTCTTTGACTCGTTGGATGGTAATATCGCAAATGTTTTAATGCGATATTCCAATTTTCCGCATAAGTTAAATTCATAACTTTGGATGGAAACCCGGTTAGTGTAATTAGATTACTGTACTGATTACTCTCTCTAAAAAGTATTGGATTACTTATTACTAATTACTTTCTAAATCCCATACCAGCTGAACAATACAAGGTTGGACATGAAACTGCTCCTTTAATTCTTTTAAATAAATTGCAAAAATTATTATTAAATTGACTTAAGTATTTAAAAGGAGATTGTTACATTAAAACCACCTTATAATAAAGTATAACCTAATTTTCCTTTAGTTTAGCTTAATGCAATAATTAAAATGGAAATAAAAAAATTATATAAAATAAATAGACTCATTTAAAAAATACAAAAAAATAATAATAATAATAAAAATGACAAAAACACACAAGAAAATTACTAAAACTAACTAAAATTAAAATAAAAATGGGAAATCTAAAAATATGAATAAAACTGTAAGAGTATCTCAATGACGCTAAAATAACACTGGCAGCCATGCGCGAGTCGTGTTCATGTACCTGAAATGGCCATGGCTTCGGCGGATCTCATATTGGGGTCCATTGCCACTGGATGGGTTTCTGTAGGCGAATATGTGTAGAAGGAGCCAGATATCTGGTATCCTGGAAAGTGTAGATGCATAAAAATTTATTATTTTTCTACCATCAAAATTAAAAATACAATGTGACAAAGGCACCTATAGTAAAATAAAATGTTTATCTTTCCACTTCTATCATTGCAAGAGTCAGAATCGAGACAAAATGCTACCTTCATTTTAAAATCAGAAGCCTTTTTTAAGGTGTTTATGTAGACTTTCAGCAACAAAATGAAAGTCTAACTTACTGTAATGGTGATTTGTATTTTGTTAATTTAGTACAATTAACCCCAAAATAAACAATGAGCAAGATCTGGAAAAAGACTATATTTTGAGACCCACTGCTTGCGTCAACTTCAATTGGTCTCAAGACCAAAAACTCAAGACTCCAATGAATTTATGCTGCACTATTCAAAAGACCTTATGAATTTACAGTAAATGACCATTTATTTTTTATTAAATGTATGTATGTTCTAAAAGTATGTCCTGTGATGCAAATTCATTGGTACCTCTTGAGTTCGCCATTTTACAGAGTGTGAAGCGCCATTAATAAACAAGCATTAATACAGACAGGCTGAATCATAAATGAAGGATTTCCTCTTTCTGTTTAAAGTCGGCTAAAGTTGCTCGCCGTTGATAAATGCTCTTCTTAATCATTACAGGAACCAGTGAGAGCATCTATTACCAAGAATAGCTTTAGCTTCTCTGAAATTAATACGCCAAATATGGTACACAACCTTTAAATATGGCCTGTAATCATTTTGGGATACTTAAGATCAGAGTTGGGGGTAACGCATTACAAGTAATGTGAGATATGTAATCAGATTACTTTTCAAGTTACTAGAAAAATAACGCATTACTTTTAAATACAAGCAATTTTATTTACAATAAAATATCTGAGTTACTTTTTGAAATAAGAAAAGGCAGTTACTTTGTTTTCCCATTTATTGACTGACAGCTCTCCTGTCTCCACGTTTAGAGTAAGTGCAGAGGTGCTTCTTTGAGTCCGAGGCTCATTAATTTCACTTTTGGGCCTTTACAGTTGCCAAAAATATAATTTTTTTTTGTTTGCTATTAAAAAACAAACAAGCAAGCCCAACCCAGGTGACAAAATTAACATAACGCATTACTTTCCATAAAAAGTAACTAAGTAATCCAATTAGTTACTTTTTTATGGAGTAACACAATATTTTAATGCATTACTTTCCATAAAAAGTAACTAAGTAATGCAATTAGTTACTTTTTAATGGAGTAACGCAATATTGTAATGCATTACTTTCCATAAAAAGTAACTAAGTAAAGCAATTAGTTACTGTTTTCATGGATTAACGCAATATTGTAACACATTGCTTTCCATAAAGTAATGCAATTAGTTACTTTTTATGGAGTAACACAATATTGTAACACATTACTTTCCATAAAGTTATGCAATTAGTTATTTTTATGGAGTAACACAATATTGTAACGCATTACTTTCCATAAAAAGTAACCAAGTTACACAATTAGTTACTTTTTTTATGGAGTAACACAATATTGTAATGCATTACTTTCCATAAAAAGTAACCAAGTAACACAGTTAGTTACTTTTTTTATGGAGTAACGCAATATTGTAATGCATTACTTTCCATGAAGCAATGCAATTGGTTACTTTTTTATGGAGTAACACAATATTGTAATGCAATACTTTCCATAAAAAGTAACTAAGTAACACAATTAGTTACTTTTTATGGAGTAACGCAACATTGTAATGCATTACTTTCCATAAAGTAATGCAATTAGTTACTTTTTTATGGAGTAATGCAATATTGTAACGCAATACTTTCCATAAAAAGTAACTAAGTAACGCAATTAGTTACTTTTTTATGAAGTAATGCAATATTGTAATGCATTACTTTCCATAAAGTAATGCAATTAGTTACTTTTTTATGGAGTAACGCAATATTGTAATGCATTACTTTCCATAAAAAGTAACTAAGTAATGCAATTATTTACTTTTTATGGAGTAACGCAATATTGTAACGCACTACTTTCCATAAAGTAACACAATTAGTTACTTTTTTATGAAGTAATGCAATACTTTCCATAAAGTAATGCAATTAGTTTTTTTTTTATGGAGTAACGCAATATTGTAATGCAATACTTTCCATAAAAAGTAACCAAGTAACACAATTAGTTACTTTTTTATGGAGTAACACAATATTGTATTGCATCACTTTCAAAAGTAACTTTCCCTAACTCTGCTTAAGATATGTAGCTGTTTACCAAATGTGAGAAAATTACATGAATTTAATGTTGTGCGCTCAGAAGTGGAAACTGTGTCTTTGAACAGCATATTATTGCGTAGAGGCTGGAAGTGGGTACCGTTGTCACAGGGCGATGGGTGCCAGGGTAAGGAGCGCGTGGGTGGATACGGACACTGGCCGTAGGGTAACTCCGCGTGAGGAGCCTGAGGATGAGGCTGATCGCTGCTGTATTCCCTCCAGTCACGTCTCTCCTGGGGCAGCATGAATCCTGGTATCTGCAGACAGACAGTGGAGGGCTTTCTGAGACTGAACTTTATCACTGACCGTCCTAAGAAGAAGCATTCTGCTCACCAGCTTGGGATGCCAATACGCTGGAGCGCCCATTAGAGTTCTTAACTAGCTTAACCAACAAGACTCACTTGGTTAACCTGCTTCACCAGTCAGGTTTCAAATGGCTGTGCTTGTTCACCAGACCAGCAATAAACCAGCCTGCAGCAGATCATGTTTACAGCAGGGTTGATTGCGCAGTTTTAGTAAAGTCAACTAAAACTAGAACTAAAATTAAATTTATATTTCAAAAACTTTCATTAAAATAAAATAAAATTTTATCTGAGCTGGTTGCCGAGGCAAAATTTCTCATTTTCGTTTCGTTTAATTTGACACACTTAACTAAAATGGAAATAAAAATGAATAAAAACTATATAGACATATATATATTAAAAAAAAACCTAATAAAAAGATAAAAACAACAAAATTACTCAAACTTGAGCTAAAATAAAACATGAAAAACAAAATTTATAAAACCAAAAAAATCATAGATAATATAAAACTATCATAGTGTCTCTACTAAATACTACCAATACTAAAATAACACTGTTCTGAGGTCATGATATCACGATATAGTTCTAGTTATATATATATATATATATATACATACATACACACACACACACACACACACATACACACACACATACTACAATAACACTTTCACATTGAAAACATCTGCTAAGAACAAGCAGTATATATATATTTATACTACAATAACACTGTTTCACATTGAAAGCATCTGCTAAGAATAAGCAGTAAATGTAAATGTACTATATATAGAAGCAATGGTAATTGGACACTAAATACAAAGATAAACTCTTCGCATAAGACATCTCCCATGGAAATTAATATTTGGTTATAAAAAAAAAATAGTGTGACATAGCAAAGGTAATACACCTTACCTGAGGCTGTAGAGGAGGATAAGAAGAATGCATTGGATAACTAATAGAAGTCACGTGTGGTGCGCTGTCATCCATACTGCTGGACTTAGAACCTAAAATACAAAAAAATAATCTATTCCTAATCTTCATATACCCATATAACTGCACAAGAATATTTATGAATCTCTGGCTGCAATACCTACAGAAAAAATATATAAATAAATAAAAATCCACACAATTTAAGCATTTGGCTATAATTGTGATAACTGTGGCCAATAACTGATAACTGCACTTTTAATCTTCCGACTTTCCTCTTGGTTTGCTTTGAAAGTGAGAAGAGATTTCGAGAACCTGCTAAAGCACCAACGTGATCTCATAACAAAACATTAAAATTATTTTAAAAGTAGGTAATTTTACATGAATTTTTACAATTAGAATTGTATGAAAACGCACATTTAGATAAAATAAATAAATAAAAATTAAGCATGAAGGTCCAGCCTTAAACCTAACCCTCAGCAGATTGTACGAAAACATACATATGAGATCGTATGAATTCGCCACTAATTCGCCAATATGCAAAATAGTTATGAATTGCCATAAGAGTGTGTTAAAAGAGCCAATGACTTAACAAGTGCAGTTTCTCTTCCTTTCCTGATGTATTTATTTTGTTAAAAGAAGCTGAGGCTGGACATATCAAACAGTTTGTCACTTTTTGTAAATAGCCAACAAAATAGTTTACGATTAGCTACTTGCTATCGCTATCAGAGGCAGGTGGGAGAACACTTCCATTCCTGAGAGCATTTGATTTTGGTCAAAAGTCAGTCCAAGGTGAGCAATCAATATTTTTGGTCTGTTTTCTGTCCATGTTAGTGTCCACATCTGCTTTATCCTCAAAACTAAAAGACACTGACTACAAAAATGCTCTAATTTGTTCACTTACAGTTCAGTTCTTGCTTCCACTTCACAGGTAGCTAACAAGCACTATTAATAGCAACTATATTAAGGTGTGAAACTACAATTTATGCCATTTTTTTATAAAATTACTGAAATTCTGCAAACTCTTTAACACTTTATGGTCACACCAGAGGTCTTCATGGGCTTGGCCCAGCATCTCCAAGCACAAGCTCGTATTATGCAAGGTCTGAGGGGTGATTTGTGTCGCTTTAGTGCTGTGCACTTGGTAACCGAAGCTCTCTATAAAAAGCTTGAGGGATTTTAGCACATGTAGTGGCTTCCTCTTAGCTTCCTGCTACACATACTGAGGGCAAGTAGCAATATTTAATGTGAATGCATAGCATGCCTCCACCTTTGTGTAGCAAATTAGCTCTGTTCATAGTTCTTTTGTGAGTTTACTTTTCGGTAAGAGCTGGAATAATGCAATGCATCAAACCTAGAGCAAAAAGTGCACCCTTTGAAGGCGTGACTTGCTACCAAATGTATATTTGTGGATTAGAAGGCAACCAATGCACAGCTCCAACAGACCTTCTAATGATGCATGTTGTGATATATTAAATGCATTTTGCTTATTGTTATTCATTGCTATGCTATCCAAAAACGGAAGTTACCTCTCTTGGCTCCTTCTGGTATTATCCTGTAGACTTTGTAAGGATCTGAAATGTCCAGCTGGCTTCTCTCCACCAGTTCATCAAAGTCATTGCTTTTGTTCAGGGCACAACGGAGCCTCGTCTTCCACGTTGGAGGGTCTGGTTTGTCCAAGCCTTCTCTGTATTTGCCTTTGAACAGGGCCCAAGCCTGCAAACCACAACACCAGTGTGAAGATGAGAAGAGATGAAGAGTTAGGGAGGAAGCAGAAGAAAATGGCCCACTTCTACCAACAGAATAGAGGCACATACTAATGCATAAAATAGTTAAAGATGTCAAAATAGATGAGCAATATGATTATTATTAATAGTATGATTATTGTTGTTAATAAGTGTGCTATTATGTAATTAATAAAACACTGTTCAATGTATCTGAATGACTGAAATGTCACTGCTTTTGTTTTTACAACAACAGAATGCCAATCTTTTAACATGCAATTGTCTTTTTTTTTTCTTTTTTTAACTCAGTACAACACAAATGCATTTTCTCTGATAGGAAATTACACCTAATAATTTATCCTACAGCATATGATTACAGAAAAAGAGTTGCAAAAATGTGCCATAATAATAGTAATAAAAATGCATATACATTCACACAGTTGCCCCAAAACGTATTTGGAAACTTAAGCCACTAGAGATGCATGAATGTCATCGCATCAGATAACAAAATATCAAACCACATGGCTACAAACAAGTTTTTCTCGGAACAAACTGCGCCTTTCTTTATAATTTTTGCTTGATTACACTGAATCATTTGGTATTTCGGTGACTTTTAGTGGAAGAAGTCAAGTTCACACAGGTGTCCAACAGAGGAACCACAAGTGCGGTTCAGTACAATAACTATGGCATTATCCACTAATGTTTTGCAACCACTTCTGTCTTCATTTTCAACACTAGATCTACTGTTTGATCAGTTTCCTGTCTTCATTTAAATAAAGGCACTTGGTTTGATAATACGACACATTTAAGAGTCCTAATGCCACAACACAGGGCTAAAGACACTTGATGATTGAAAAGAGTCATCAGAGGTCCACCTTCATCCTCAATCACCTTGAAGAGCGCCGCGTCCTCGTCGCGGTTGTAGTCCTGTTTGCCCGCGTGCTTCCAGGGAATCCTGAAAATGCTTTTTTCGTCATTTTCCCAAACCAAGCCGGGATACTCCCCGCTGTCAATCTGATCGATGAGCCACTGTCTAAGTTTGCCATTCCCACAACTGACTGACATGCTGCTGTCCCCATCTAAGTTCATGTCTGTGAGGGAAGGAGGCATGCAAGAGCAGGTGCACATGCAGTGAGCAGAAGAGCGATTCAGATGAGTTCATGCATGCACATTCCGCAATAATACACACATTTATAACGTCTACTGCAGGTGCTCTTAAACTAAAGAAAATGTTGCATGAAAAAAATGCGTTGAAAGAATTAAGTTTCAACTTTTAAAGTATACGTGCAAGTCAAAAGGCTACTTAAAAGTAGTTTAATATCAGGCGCATTTTGTAAAAGGAAAATATAGATAGCATATGATTATGTATATAATGCATGAAGCATAAGCATTATTAATAAACAAGCTGCATGCTTATAACAGTTTCTTGTCTTTAAGTCAAGTCACATTCAGCTCAGTTGTTATTTGATCGACACAGATCAAGGCTCTCAAGTCTTACCTTTGTGAATGCAGACAGCTTCGCTTTCAAAGCCGACACTTCTCAAGTCATGTCAGAGGAAGGTGTTTCTATTCTTAAATAATGTAAAGCGCGTTAGGTGGAGAGATGGGTGGAGCGTTACGTAGAAGTGTATTTCTCCAGCACCCATTAAGAGCCGAAGACTTCAGAGAAACGCGATAGAACCGCAAGAATAAACATCCAACATACGGGAAATCCCTCCGAGACGCACAAACACACACGATGGAACAAATATCTGTCGATAAAATATGCCAGAAAATCTCCCAGCGCTCGTCATCAGTTATCCTGGTGTTTGATGTTTGTTTATGTAGCTAGGTTTGCTTTGTCACGGAACAACACGGGGTTCACTAACTTATAGTGTCCCGTCAAGAGAAGCGAATGTCAAAGTAATTGTGACTTAATGTGTTTTGAAATTTCTCAGAGTCGTAAACTGCTCAAAATAACACAAGCAAATAATAGCTTAAATATGAAGCTCATTAAGTGTTTGATATCAACTAACTTCAAATCTGTTACCAATCTCTTTCAAGTTCAACAGTGTTGAATATGCTGCTCCCTGCTGTCCGACCCAGAAATAACAGTGAAGTGAGCATGTTTTCAGTCTACCATATTTTTCAAACTAAACATTTCTATTAGTGCTGTCAAACGATTAATCGCATCCAAAATAAGTTTTTGTTTACATCATATATATGTGTGTGTACGGTATATACTTATTGTGTGTGTGTATATATATATATATATATATATATATATATATATACGCTAAATACACACACATGCATGTATATATTTCAGAAAAAATGTGTTCATATATTAAATATATTTAGATAATGTAAATTATAATAAATATAAATATACTGCATACTGTATGTGTGAGTATTCATATATACATAATAAATATACACAGTATGCACATACAATCAAACCAAAAATGATTCAGACACCAGATAGAATTTTTGATATTTTTTTACTAGTGGGTGCAGGACACTATATTTCATTTATGTATGTGAGGATAGCAAAATAAAGTAAACTGTGACATATTATAGCCAAAAATTCTTCATACAGTTGACTACCAGTAAGACTGATAAAAATTTGGGAACAAAAATTTAATTTGACACTTTGACCTGAGCATGTTTTGTTACATACCTTTCTAAAGTTATCTGACATCATCGAGATGAATTTGTTCTGACACAGTTTAACCCTTGAGTTCTCGTCATATTTCATTACCATTTTCTAAACTACAACAAATAAACTGTGATAATATGAGAGATGTTGAAGATGTCTGAGTAAATTTTGGTTTGACTGTATATTATGTAAACAAAAACTTTTATTTTGTACAATTAATCGTTTGACAGCACTAATTTCTATTCTTTCTTTATGTCACTTTGACATTAAAACAGTTCCTCAGCTGATCCAGCAAGTGTTAAATTTTCTTTCATAATTTTCCTCATGTTGTTTCAAACCTGTACAAGTTTCTTTTTTTCTGTTGAACACAAAAGAAGATATTCCTAAGAATCTTAATAACTAAACAGCTGCTCCATTTAAAAAAAATTAAAAATAAATACTATAGAAGTCAATGGCTACCAGCAACTGTTTGGTTACCAAAATGCTCACTTTTTGTTGAACTGTCACTTTAAGAAAAAACAGAAAATCAGAGGCTATAGTATAAATCAATTTTTATAATATACCTGTAAAGATTGAACAACAAAATGCAAATTTGATTTAAACATTGTTTCAGTAGTAAACATTAAAACCTTGAATATGTCTTATTTACAAAAAGTGTCCACAAGTTAATAAACAGTGCTGTGCCACAACAAACACAATCACCGTGTCGCATGATGATGTTTCCAATCGCAGATAACAGTCATAACCACACGACAGGAATGCTCTGCCCGATCTCTCAGTTGTACTCGAAGTCGTCCTCCTCTAGCGCTGAGGAGCTGGGCATCTGTGCCAGCAGGTTACGCACCTCCTCCTCATCATTAAAGGGGTTTTCCTTATACTCCTCCTTCAGCCACTCTCTGAACTGAACACAAATTAACAGTTATGACAAAGTTTAGTGGGTGTTCAGACAGAATTATGATTAATAGCTGTATTCATATTTCTAGAAACCATGTGGTAATCTAACACATTAACCTACTGTATTATATTAGATATGCACATTTTAAGTCCTCTAATTTATCAACACAATTAAACTTGTTGAGAAACCCGTCACTCAATCTACTCCATGTCTTCTGTCGTCTGATTGATAGTTTAGAGTTTTTATCCAGTAAAAGCTCTTTTAGTGTAATTGCTTCACGTGTCTTTCTGCTGTCAAATCTTGACTGATTTTTCTCAAGTAAGCGTCAGAATAACTGCAGTCATATTTCCAGATGAACACTTACTGGACTGAAGCAGCTCAGCTTTACTTGATTCTCCATCAATCATGTTTTAGTCTCAAATCTGATCATCAGGATCTTTTGAGGAGTGTTTGTTTCCAGAAGCTTTACTTTCACTGTTCCTCAGCGGAGGAATGATCTTCATCTCACATCTTCTGAGGAGCGTTTATTTCTTCATCTCTCAATCAGCATTGCATTATATGTTTGGATCATTTCCATCTCATCTTACTAACACTTATTATTGGAGATATAGAGTAATGACTGATATTTAGATCATTTAATGTCAGTATCTGCTGTACTGTTATAAAGATCTCATTGATTTACATCACAAGCAGCAGAATTTAATCTTAATTTACTAAATTGCATATTTTGCTCAGTTTGAGTCTCTGAATAAAACTGAGCCTTTTTTCCCCTCCATATTCTCACTATATCAGACGACAGTGCCCTCCAATAATATTGGCACCCTTGATAAATATGAGCAAAGGTGGCTGTGAAAAACCTGCATTGTTTATCCTTTTGATCTTTCATTCAAAAAAATTCACTAAATTCTAACCTATCATTGAAGTAAAACAATTGAAAGTGGGGGGAAAATCTCATTGTGAAATAAATGCTTTCTCTACTTCATATTGGCCACAATTACTGCAACGTCCTTTTCCCCAAGATAGCAGCCCTGAGTTTTCTCCTGTAATGTCTGAAGAGTTTGGAGATCACAGACCATTCCTTCATCCAGAATCTCTCCAGATCCTTCAGATTCACAGCTTCTTCTCTTCAGTTCACTTCACTCATTTTCTACAGTGTTCAGGTCAGGGAACTGTGATGGCAAAAGCTTCATTTTGTGCTCAGTGACAGGTTTTTGTGGTGATTTTGATGATTGTTTTGGATTATTGTTCTGATGGAAGCACAGCCCATTATAAGATTTCTAACAGAGGCAGTCAGCTTTAGATTTTTTATCTGTTGGTATTTGAGAGAATCCATGATGCTATGTATCTGAACAAGATGTCCAGCACCTCCAGCAGAAAAACAGGCCCACACATTAAAGATCCAGCAGTATATTTAACTGTGGACATGGGCTACTTTTCATCCCTGTTTGTACTAAACTCATCTGGTGGGTTTGCTGCCAAAAAGCTCTTTTTTTAGTTTCATCTGATCATAGAAGCCAGTGTCATTTGAAGATCCAGTCGTGTCTGATAACTGAATATGCTGGAGATTGTTTCTGGATGAGCGAGGAGGATTTTTCTTGAAACCCTCTCAAACAACATGTGCTGATGAAGGTGCTGTTTGATATATATATTTTATAGGCTTTCTGACCCCGAGACTCAAATGATCTCTACAATTCTCCAGCTGTGATGCTTGGAGAGTCTTTGGTCACTCAGACTCTCCTCCTCAGCGTGTGTTAGGACGATATAGACACGTCCTCTTACAGACAGATTTGTAACATCTTTAGTTGATTGGAACCTCTTAATTATTGCCCTGATGATGGAAATGTGGATTTTCAGTGCTTTAGCTCTTTTCTTACAGCAACTTTCTATTTTGTGAAGCTCAACAATCTTGTTCTGCACATCAGAACTTTATTGTTTGGTTTTACTCCTTGTGATGGATGATTAAGGGAATTTGGACTTTGTTTTCTTTATATTTATAATCTTGTGGAACAGAAGTCATAGCTGGATAATTTCATGCTCCTAGTCTCCCTGGTATGCTAAAAAAAATGTAAATATGAATGGGAATATACTTCAGAGATATTTTACTCATAAGAATTTCCAGGGTTGCCAATAATTGTGGCCAACATGCACTGGAGAAAAACATTTATTTTATCATGAGATTTTCTCCCCACTTTCAGTTGTTTTACTTCAATGATAGGTTAGAATTTTGTGAATTTTTTGAATGAAAAATCAAAAGGATAAACAATGCAGATTTATTTTCACAGCCACCTTTGCTCAGATTTACCAAGGGTGCCAATATTAGTGGAGGGCACTGTATATGAGACAGAAAAGCCTAATGGATCAATTATGACATTCAACAAAAACACATATTCAAACTTTGGATTTAAAAAAAAAAAAAAAATGGTTCAATGAACTGTTCCATTTCAAAAAATGACTATTATCTTATATATCAGGCTTTACAGGGTTAATCAGAAGGGCCACTAACATAATTCCAGATCAGTTGATATAAATGGCAGGTTTGTGAAGATACAGCCAGACAATTTCAGTCATACAGCGAGCGGTGGCCAAAATGATTAGAACACTAGTATCTTCAGCAGCTGAAAATGGGTTTAAGTCAGTTATTTCTATCTTTTGCTGTAGTGTGTCAGTAGAAATATCAGTTTATATTTCCAAACATTGATTTTGCCATTAATTGTCATAATCCAGTGAGATTTTTGAGATCTGATCTGATCATCATCAGTCTGTCTGGAATGACATGAAGAAACAGAACAAACTGAGACAGACTCAATCCAGAAGAACTGATGCTTCAAGAAAGCTACCTGCAAAGCTCCTGAGAAACTCTGCTCAAGTGCACCGAGAGCAAAAGCTGCTTTAAACACAAAGGATGCTCACAACAAATGATGATTTCATTTAGTTAATAGAAGTTCATTGATCAAGAAAATCTATTTATGACAGCATCCTCATTTTACAGCATTTTTACACAAGTGCCTCAAACTTTTAACAGTTCTGTAGCTTTGCAGGTAGGTTTCTTGAAGCATTCTTCTGGAATGAGTCTGTCTCAGTTTGTTCTGTTTCATGTCATTCCAGACAGACTGATGATGATCAGATCAGATCTCAAAAATCTCACTGGATTATTACAATTAATGGCAAAAACTGATATTTCTACTGACACACTACAGCAAAAGATAGAAATAACTGACTTAAACCCATTTTTAGCTGCTGAAGATACTAGTGTTCTAATGATTCTGGCCACCGCTGTAAGGTGTGGAGGATTCACCTGCTGTATCTGGTTTTTCTCAAACTCCTGCAGCTGGTTCTGGAAGCCTGCGTTTGGTGAAGCACAAGGTCTGGCCACCTTCACCGCAGACAGAGCCTCCTGCCATCCCAGAGTCGTGACGGTCATCACATACGCCACCACCAGCGTCACGCTTCGAGAAACACCGGCCAGACTGGAGAACACCAGATCACAATGTCACCTTCAGAGAGTTTCTTTAACTAAAGTGACTCTAACAGGACAGGCCGGTTGCCTTTAGAATAACTGCAGGCCAATGAGATTTGATGTTTGTTCATATTGTAGGTTAGTGATCAGAATGAGCTCCTACCCTAATAAAAAATAAATATACTAATGTATTTGAAATACATTTATTTCATTCCAAGTATACTACAAATACATTTACATATGTATGTACTTACTAAAAATTCCCTGCAATTGTACTTTTAGTGTACTAAACTGGTATACTAAACCCCCGGTTTCACAGACAAGCCTAGTCCTAGACTAAAATGTAAGTCTGAGCTGTTTCAACTGAAATAAACTTGCACTGACTGATCTTAAAATATATCAGTGCCTTTTTTTTTTTTTGTCTCAAGATGCACACCAGTAATGTTTTTTAATAAAGCAGGTTTATAAAAATTACTCAAATGTCCTAATTGAACTACGGCCTAATCCTGGCTTAGTCTAAGCCCTGTCTGTGAAACCGGGCCTTAAAGTCTGCTAAATTGGAACAACTAATTTTGTATTTATTGCACTTTAATAGTGTTGAAGTAGTGCTGAAGTCCATAAAAAATGTAAGCACAATTAAAGTGCATTAAGTACAAAATTAGTTGTTCCAGACTTTAAGTTGTATGATCTTTGAATATTATTCAAAGACCATACAATCCTCATCAATAGTGACATTAAAACACATTTTAGGCCTAATATTAAGAAATGTGCATTGTGCACAAGTAGTACACCAAATAAAGTTTAATTATAATTTTTATATTAGTGAGTCTCAAAGATACACTACCAGTCAAAAGTTTTTGAACAGTAAGATTTTTAATGTTTTTTTTTTAAAGAAGTCTGCATTTATTTGATCCAAAGTACAGCAAAAAACAGTAAAATTTAGAAATATTTTTAATATTTAAAATAACTTTTCTATTTGAATATATTTTAAACTGTAATTTATTCCTGTGAATTCAAAGCTGAATTTTTAGCACCATTACTCCAGTCACACGATCCTTCAGAAATCATTCTTACAATTTCAGAGGCTCTGTTTACTGTTGTTTTGGGAAGTTCAAAAATAGCCCACCCCCCCTTGACACCTAGTTATCAGCTGTTCACATGGTCACACTGGGCTCGATTAGGCCTGGTATCTGGCTTGAGTGCACATTTTGCTTCCTCTTAAGGTAGAGTCGTGTATCTTGATGCATGCAACCATATGCATACCTAACTTTACAGTGAAGATTCAATAGCTGGAGGACAAACAAACCCCTCACTTACCAGTGAACCAGACAGCCTTCCCTTTTCAGTCGGGACTCGTGCATGAACATAATGCTCTTCTTAAAATGCTGAATGCTGTGGAGGAGAAAGAGAATGGTTATGTCAACTTCGTGCAATTCTATAGAGAGAATCAATGTGAAGGATGCTGCAATGAAGCATAATCAATTTTTTAAAGTGTGGCATATTTTAATGCAGTGATAACATTTACTGAAAAGGGTTAATACAGTAAATATACAGTATTTGGACACACTTAACCCTTGTATTATGTTCAAATTCTCTGTATGATTTTTATATTGCGGGCTAAATTGACCAATACAATTCACAAAAATCACATTAAGAAAACAAAACAAAAACAAAATCAGGTAAAAACAGTAAACCTTAAACATTAATACTTCTTCTAAAACATGAGAACATATTTTAAAACTGTATTATCAACTATTTATTTTTACTTTTCCAAAAATATGAATATTATAAAAAGTATTGACTATTTTTTATTTCTATTTTTAAATTTTATTTTATTTATTTATTTTTTTGTTTTTGTGTGTGTGTGCTTTCGTGAAGCTCAAGCACTATATTGCACTAGATTCTCAGCGAAATTACCGTGCTTGAACTGGTAAAAATTTATGGCTTTAGTGCAGTGGACATTTCTTCGCATTGAAGCATCTGCCAAACACATAAATGTAAATACTCTCAGACAGTAGTTGAGAAGCTAACATAAGATACAGTACGTTCAAAAAATAAAAAAATAAATAAAAAAATAAAAATCTGCGCAGCTGCTGTTAACCACGAAATTGCAGGTCAAATTGACCACAATAATCAAAATTGTAATAAACATTTTGTATGCATATATACACATCCCACAACACCTCAGTTTCAAAACCAAAAAAAGTCACAAAATTTAAAAAAAAAAAAAAAAAAAAAAAAAAAAAGTTTTTTCCGACAACTGTCACTTTTGTGCAAGGGTTAAATGTTGAAGTTTTGATATCTTGTTATCTAATGCACTGACATTCAGGCATTAAGTGTGGCTGAAAAGATATTTTCTAGAATGTTTTTGTTTTTAATGTGAATGTCAGTGAGTTCCAAAACTATGGAAAAAAAAAAAAAAAAAAACATTATTTAAAATATCTTCTTTTGCATTCCTCACCATGCAGGTTTAAAAACGACATGAGGGTGACCAAATGACAACAGAATGTTCATTTTTGGGTGAATTATCCTGTTAATTGCACAAAACAGCATTCTGGGGCCACTGTAGTACAGTTTAGGTTTCATCCAGATTCTACAGAGGTCTTCATTCAGCCGCTGACGCTGACAGAGCCGTTCCTCCAGCGGTGGGAAGGTCGTAACCGGAGCAGTAAACACAGAATTACGAGACATCCTGTGTACATGATGTTTTCCAGATGCAGATTACTCAGCGGCCGGCCGCTCCACAGCACATAGCTTTTACAACTGCAGTATTTACTGCCTTCGCAGTTCCTGTCAGAAGTTTATTTAGGCTCGGAGCTGATACTCAAACGAGCGCGTATTGAAATGCTCAAACATTTCATTAAGCTGAGCCAGTATGAAACAGCCTTAAAACACTGGCTTACATATAGAATTATTAATTAGCAACACTGTCCTCTCATCTGCACACTGAATCTAATTATTAACAAGAGCCCAAAAAATAAAAGTTATACAAGTTTGTTATTAAAAATATCTGATTACTACAATACATACAAAGTACATAAATATCTTCACTCTTGTTTAGTGAACTTTTTTTTTTTTTTTTAGTTTATAAAGGTAAATTAAAGCCTAAATAAAATCTGTTCATTATATGAAGTGATTGTGTTTCTTCAGAAAGCTTGGATTAAGTTGCTCTATTCATATGGATTACATTTCCGATGCATTTTTGTACTTTTTGAAACATGAACATCTTGGTTGCGTGGATTGGCAAAAAAATATCTTCATTTATATTTGAAGATGAATGAAAGTTTTATGGGTTTAGAACAACATGAGGGTGAGTAAATGATGACTGAATGTTTATTTTTGGATGAACTATTGCTATAGCCCTTGTGTTCTGCTTGTTTTAGTCTGGTTTTGTCCTCCTGTGGATGTTATGTCAGTAAGGTCAGTCATATTTCCTAGTTTCTTGTACTTTTGTGAAAATGATATTATTAAAACACAGCATTTGGATTATATTCTCCCTCATCTCTGAATTCTGTGTTACAGAACCAAGACCTAAACCAAGAATAAGTACACAACAAACAATCATAGGACAGCCATATTGGTTAAAGCTGATAAAGACTGGTAAGGAATGGTCTAATACTATTGTTCCCAGGTTGCACAGATTTTCCCTGTAATTAGAAAACTGGAATTATCTCTGGATAAAACTTATTTTTTAAGAGTTCCCACTGAAATTACAATACTTTTTTTAAAACCTTTATAAAGACATTGGAGCAGATTTTCATTTCTAAGTAGGGTGCCAATTGTTCGAATTGATAGAAGTTTCTTTAGATTATTAAAATGTTTTTCGCGGGTCCACTTGGATCTGAAAACCTGAGGTCCTACCTCAAACTGGCTGGGTTCAGTAACAGTGGATTTGGGTCTCAGGTAACTTAAAATAAATGTGCTTTTTCTGAATGGATCCAATAAGATGGAATTCTTTTAAACTATCCCTGATGCATACTTGCACGTTGCATTTTTTGAGAAACACACGTAGAAAAAGAACAAATATTTGTAACCTCGCACATAGAAATCCATACAGATATGAGATCCAGCAGGAAAAGCCACTCGCTTCATTACGCTGCGTGTTCATGCAGGGCTTTTCTCTTTTGTGTGCACAAACCTTTCGCCGGAGATGAGGTGCTGGCGGATCCATGATTTATTAGGCTATCGATTTAATTTTTATCAAGCTATCACATTTATTTTTCCAATCCACAAGTCACAACTGAAAACCGAACTCAGAAATAACGTGTATCCATGAGGCAGGCAATAATATAAAATAATAATAATAAGTTAATAAATAAATGAAAGTAATGGAGCAGCAGCCAAATCAGTCTGCAGGCTGTGCACAAGTCAATGCCATTCAGTCCAATCGGGTTCAGAAAAAAAAAAAGCTTTTGGGTCGGACTCGGGTCTAATTTTATTGGGTCTGTCTTGAGCTGAGTTTTCCTTTTAAAAAATGAATTCATGCACATCAGGTTCAGGTAAGAAGTAATTCAGGTCAGGAATATTTAAGGACCCGAAAGACCTTCACACTAAGAAAAAATGGTTTGTTTAATAACTATTCACTGAACGGTTGTTTGAAAACCCCCTTTTGTTCCCTGTATTTTTAAGAGTGCAGATTCATGACAGATATTTCTAGGACTTTTACAGTCTTTAAAATAACAGTTGTAAAATCCCCTGATATTTACAGGTTTTCCATGCGCTACTAATCACTGACAATAATGGGTTGACATCTTCCTGCTAAAACCTAATGGCTTGTCTGTGTTAGAATACATCCATACATGCACAACTAATATTGATCCAAGAAATAAAACATTTTTCTATTTTCTACGCCTTTCTATTTGTATATTCTGCTTGCAAGAAAAAATGCAGATTTTTTTTGGTTTGAAACTGTCCAGATAGAGGCTGTCGAGAAATCCAGAAATCTGACTGTGGTTTTTTTTTTTTTTTTTTTTAAGCATGAAGAAACAACAACACCACGGCAGGTACGGGGGCGTTTCCTCCAGAACATCCATCCTTTTGACAGGACCAGGATGAGAAAGGGCTGGGCAGGTCCAGTTTGGTTAAAGAGGGTCAGTTTCACATTACCCATGACCTGGTTTCGCAGGCTCATAAGGGTGACAAGAGGGCTGATGGTAAAGGGGGGATAAAAATAAAGGCGTAGTGAGACCAAGGCATCACTGCAGAACCCAGCTCATGACTTCCTTCCTGCTAAAAGAGGGCCACAAGAGGAAGTGTGTGTGTGTGTGTGTGTGTGTGTGTGTGTGAATGCATGCGCGCTCAAGGGTGTAACTAGTTTGATGCAACATTAAAAACTAACATCACAGAGTTAGTGTTAGTGAAGACTGAGGAAAAGACGAGAGGGAACAGCATGTGTGAATGCAGAACATATAAAGCGTTTGTTTATGAAAAGCATTCACATCTTCATGTTGCCACAGTGACTCGCACTGCCCACTGGCGGCCGAGAGAGATCGGAGAGCTATTAGCGAACGAGCCCATCAGAAATGCGTGCCTACTCACAGGTTTTGCGTGGGCGAATCTGCTGCTGGGATACAAAGATAAGTCATCTCCTAAAGAAACAGAGGAAAGATGTGCTTTAATACGCCTCAAAATCACAAAAAGTAAGATATAGAGGGTAAACTTGTTGTTTCATGTCATGTCAAGACCTCTTGCACATGCACACAATGTTCATAATAAACTCAAAACATAGCATGCATAAATGCAAGATATTCATTGTTTTACTCTCATTTGTTTTTACAGGTGTCTGCACCATGCAAGAGCACAACGCATTCAGCACAAGTGCATTTGTGCAGAATGGCTCATTTTCCTGTAAGAGAAGCCCTTTCGCTGAGAAAGTCTGCTTCAGGGTATCTGCAGAATTTCCTGAATCAAATATAAGAGTTAAGACCTGCACAAATACAATTAATACTGCACAACCACACAGAACAAACCCACACAATCTTAACATAACTCATGTTTCTCTGATTCTTTTACTAAATTAAACAGGCTGCAGCACATTCATCTGCAAAACAGTGTAATTGCAATTTTTAAAATTCTTAACACATGTTTTACTAAATATACAGTAGTAATATATCAGTACATAAGGATTAGAGGTCAATCGGTGCTGGGTTTTGCTGGTACAATAATATTTAAAGATTGTTGTGCAGATTGTTGTAAAATCTATATATTGCATGTTAAATAATGTTCTTAGTTTTGCTTTCTGTGATGGGGACTATAAAAATAATATCCAAAGAAATATTTTATGCATAATGTGGGGAATTTAATTATAAATAAGCCCAAAATACACTGGGACTTTTATTTTGAAATGTCTATGCTTTACTACTTCCAGCTGCTCATTCAAACAGATGAGACAGATAGAATATGCACACTTACAACCATCTACAATATATTAAAATATAAACAACTGACTGAGAACTGCTGTGAAACTGTGAGCCTGTTTTAATTAAATCATACGTTTTTGAAGTTTAATAATCACATTAGGCTGTATGGAGGTTCTTGTTTTATTGTCATCCAAATCTAAGACTTATTCAAATTAGAATTAACACTTTTTCTGCTGCTTGACTCATCAGCTGAACTGAAGCCAAACCCCAAAGTGCAGCTATAAACTGCTTAGAAAGATTCACTGAACAGAAAGTGTTTGTGTGTCTGTCACTGTTAAACTTGCAAGTCTGATAGACTCTTTTTTTCCCCAAACAATGGGTGAGTAGTTTACTTCATTATTTATCATGCTTCATAAAAGCTTGCATTGCAAAAAAAAAACAACAAAAAAAAACACTGGACTGAAACTTTTCACTACTCAGTGTAAATGCTGTAACTTGTTAGTTTTTTGTTTGTTTGTTTCTTTCTCCAATCGTTAGGAACTATTTCTCAATACTAAAAGTCACTTTTTTCAAAACTCTTCCTAACCAACTTTCAGCTTGGCACAGCTGGAAATATCACGTTCAAAATGCACTAAAACTACCAAAACACTTCATGCAGACTCAAATCAACTCATCATAACACACATCTAACAAACACACATAAAACAATGACCTACAGGCAGCATTACACAACGAGTGAATTTCTTCACATTATTGACACTATTTCTTGATCACAGTACAAAATTATCCTGAAGTTTCCCCTTTTGTATAGATAGGAATGAAATGAGCTGTTCAGCCACATCTAATTATTTTGATATCATTTCAGTATTTAGATCTGAAATATATTTCAATATGGTATTGCTGTAGAAACATAGCAAATTTATTCGGTTTTGTATTATATTAGGCTTTGAAACTATTGTAATTAATATGCAAACGTGCATGTAGGTCTGTAGGTACACTGATGTTTGGTCGTGTGAGTGAGAAAATAATTCATGTAATCTAAAAGATTGAACTGAATCCATTTTGTGCCAAAGCAATGGAAAATGATCCAGTTTAGTTGCATGAAAAAGTGGCCCAAGTATTGAGAAACTGGTGCTAGAGACGGTTTAAAAAAAAAAAAAAAAAAAAAAAAAAAAAAAAAAAAAATTTTTTAAAAAACTGTAATATGGCAAATGAAATAAATGCATGTTTATTACACAGGCTAAGAACCACTCGTGTGTCACCAGAAGACATAATTAGTGATCTTGGTCACTACAATGCTTATCTTCACAGATTCATTGCAACATTTACATTTCATAACAAAATGGAAGGTATTCAGGAGATTTGTTCACCGGCTCTTGCATGAATATCAGACAGATCAGCAGAACAAAAGCAGTCAAGCTGGCGATGAAGGGTGAGAATCATGTGCATGATATCAGTTAGTATAAAAGAGTGATCATCATATGTTGCTTGAATAATGAGTCTGTACCTGTAAAATGGGCGCAGCGGTGTCATGGATGGAGAGGATGTGTGTGATGTTGTTTCTGGCTAATTGCTCCCTGTCTCTGGCATCTGGAAGAAGAAATCGACACGTTCATCATCTCACATGCACTTTATTAAAAATATTGTTATCAATTCTAGTGTTGTGCTGTCTTACCTTTGAAATTACCCAAGTACAGGTCTGGCAGAACCTGGAACGACACAAGCAGATCAACTCAAACACCCACTGCAGTTCTTACATTAGGCCCAGTTTGAGAAACCAAATGCTTAATGCATTTTATGACTTTTATTATTTTATTTTATTATTATTATTATTATTTATTTTTTTTAAAAAGGAATGTTTTCTTTTTCCTTTGCTTTCTTTTTTTTTTAAATACAAGTATGGCATGTTTAATGGTAAGTTTAAAACAAGTTAGGTTAAAAGTAATCTAAAAGTAGTCAGAATGCATTACCTAAAATAAGTAACCTAGATTACATAACTAATTTTTCATCATGTAATCTGTAATCAGTAACGGACTACAATTTACTCAAATAATCTACCCAGCTCCGCTTTCTAGCAATCTGGTCATCCTAAAGACCACGATTAGCTGATTTGTGTAATTACAGCTAAACTCCATTAAACTCCGCAGGAATGAGCCCTGCTTTAGTTTTTCTTCTGAAATCAGTGTCAAAATACAGCAACATTGTGACAACTTACCCCATGTAATGTGACAACATGCCCTACTAAAGGTATTTCCGCTTGTAAACAGTGCTTGAACTCTCCTGATTCAGACCAGACCATTTTTCACTGGAGGAAGCGTTATTATGGACTCATATTTTAGCCAGAAACAACAGTTTGAAGTTTAAAACATCTTAATGATGGATTTGTTTTAGCTTTTGTCTTCTCCAGGTGTTAACTGATGGACTGGAGTGCTGTGGATTATTGTGATGTTTGTTGGACTCTCATTCTGACGGCACCCATTCACTGCAGAGCATCCATTGCTGAGACACTGATGCAGTGACACATTTCTACAAATCTGATGAAGAAACAAAGGGTGTGTCTCAATCAGCTCACTGCGAAGCACCCTAGGACAGTAATTAGTTTACAGGGACATGACTACACACAACGTCAACGGCCAACATTGTACAACATCAGCATCTGATGAGGCAGGATGGTTTTTTTATTACTTTTTTATTCTTTTTAAACACATCGTTCTGTAACACGTCCTTACAACATTTCAGCCAAATATTAATTATAAATGTTAAGTAGATATGACACTACCTGTCTAGCGGTGTGTGTTTATGCTGATTCTGAAATATACTAAATAAAATCTGTTTGTCTTTTCAAATCTTCATTATGTTTATCCAGTTGGCTCCTGTGGTTTGTGTCGTGCTTCAGAAATGTGACGTAATTTCCGGTAAGGGTGCCTAGTGGACATCAATGCTCCCTAGTTTTTGCGGTGTACTGTGGGATTTTGCGAATAGCTGACTCCCTTATCAGTGAACTAAAGAGCTGATTGAGACGCACCCAAAATCATCTACATTGCTAAGGTGTTTTTATGTGGTCACATTGTTGTGAGCAAGTGGTTGCTAGAGTATTTCTTTGCAGTTGCTAAGGCTTTCTAGTAGTTAGCAGGCTGCTGTGTCGTTGCTGTGGTGCTTTTAGCCGGTTGTTAGCGCGTTGCTATGGTGTTATAAGTTGCTTTTAGCCGGTTGTCAGCGCGTTGCTATGGTGTTATAAGTTGCTTTTAGCTGGTTGTTAGCGCGTTGCTATGGTGTTATAAGTTGCTTTTAGCCGGTTGTCAGCGCGTTGCTATGGTGTTATAAGTTGCTTTTAGCCGGTTGTTAGCGCGTTGCTATGGTGTTATAAGTTGCTTTTAGCCGGTTGTCAGCGCGTTGCTATGGTGTTATAAGTTGCTTTTAGCTGGTTGTCAGCGCGTTGCTATGGTGTTGTTGCTTTCTGGCCCAACTCAACTTAGTCTAGCTATTATTATGTTCTTTTTACTATGATCATTTTTAATCAGTGAGATTTTTTCATCTGTTTTCTAGTAATCGAAAAAGACCCATGATTTGAGGAATCAGACACGCGCTTAAGTTTCGATATTGTTTAAATCAATAACCCTGAGTATATGTGCAACAGTGACGCTTTTCTTAAGCGTGATCACTAATGCACACCTGAAAGACAGCGTCATGTTTGCTCTGCGTTATGATTCTCATCACATTTCCAGCATTCCCTCTCAAAGTTACCGTCCTAAAGCAGAAGAAGAAGAGGGAAGTCATGCCCATCTAACCTTATTGATTCCGTTTCCCATGCCACAGTGTTTGCAGTGGCTAGTGTTTCAGGAGTCCGCTTGTATCGACAGATTTAATCGCTATTAACGCTCACATCTAACTATGCTGTCGTCCAGAGTCCACACGATCAGATGCGTCGAGTTCCTCGAGGAGCCTCTCTTAAAGGCGCAGTGCACGCTATTACAGACACGAAGCGCTGTTCATAGACCGAAGATTGATGAAATTACTCGCAATGGTTTCATGTCAGCAGGACTGTTTTGAAGTGAATATCTGTAGTTCAGATTAAAATGAATAACTAGTAATTCTAAAAATGCACGGGCAAAAAATAAATAAATAAATAATTGAATAAAGACATTTGAACGTGGACACCATAGAGGGCATTTTTAGTATTTATAACATGTTTTCTGAAATACTTGATTCAGATTGGCCAGTTCATTGTTCTGCTCTGTAAATGTTTCTGCACTGTTTTTGCAAGAAAGCAGTAAAATAATTCCAGTGGTGTCCATTTATTTATTTAATGATCGCCAAGTAAAATTTATTTTGATATTATCACTTACAACTTCCATTTACTCCATTATTTTCATTTTTCTTTAACAGTGATGCAGCATTTTTAAAATGCAGGAGAAAAACAATATTTAAATGTTTATTTGTTGAACAGTTGTCTTCATAAACTATCAGCACTAGATTAAAGTGTGATCTGGTTTTCTGCTGTTGATTATGTTTGTCTGGATGATTTTTACTTTCACTTTGTAAACTAATATCCCGGAAGCGGAGGAGAAGTCAATATAGGCGTTATGTTACACGGTATGTGTTACACTGATTTAATATTGTGTTTCTGATCAGTTTTAAAGATTTTGTTTGTTTGTTTTTTGTTTTTTTTCGGTAGAAAGAGAAATCGAATAGGCTATTTGAAGTCAACTATAACGAGTAGAGAAAAAGTTGCGTTGTTCCTGTATCCGTAAATATAGGAATGGAAAGCAGAAATGCCAAATACTACAACTTTTCGAATTCTGACCATTTTTCCCTTTTCGTTTCTAATGTGTTTCTCTGAACTGCTGTTATTCTGTGGCTCTTCATTCAAATGTTCGCCTTTGATCTTCGATCAGAAGAATGCTCGCTACTTCCGCAATCCTTCACGTGCTGTTTTCATTGAGTCAGTTGTGGAATGTGTCTAATTTATTGTATAATTATGTTGCTCTAGGGAAGCTGTCTGTAGGAATAGAGGAACTATGGCTACAGCAGCAAGCCTGAGTCTTATGAAGTCAGCAGATCTGATCAAGAAAGAGCCTTTGGATTATGGAGGGTTTGGGGAAGTTTACCTGTGTTACCATAAAACACTGGGCCAGGTGGTGCTGAAGACGGTCTACACTGGACCGCCGCGCAATGGGTGAGTGTGAAGCACCTGCTCATGACAGATTTCAGCTTCAAATGTAGTGGAAACTGACTGAGTTTGATGTGACTGACTGTCAGCCGGCAGAAGCAGTCTCTCCTGGATGAAGGCAGTCTGATGAGCCGGTTAAACCATCAGAGAGTGGTCAAGCTGCTGGGTGTTATTCTGGAGGACGGAGACTATTCTTTAGTCATGGAGCTCATTCCTAAAGGAAACCTGCTCACCATGCTGGAGACGGTAACAGCAGACTCTCTTTTACACCAGAATATACATCAAGTTTCAAGCTTCTGTTTGTCAAACACTGAATGTGACCAGTGTACCAAAACAGTTGTGCTAAAACCGTGATAACCCTTGTGCGTCAATTTAAAAAAGTTAAACAGGTCCTTAGAGTTGCCATAAAAATATAATATATTAATATGTTTCCTCTCTTAGTGGCATAGATCTTCTTTTACCAACATCATTGCTGATCATAGCTATCAAATATTTGTTTATTTTCAGGATTTTAACCCTTTAAACGCCAGGTTGTTTACATAATGCCACTGTTGTTTTTATGAAAAAGAAAACACCAAAAACAATTGCTTTCAATATACGAAATGCTAAGCAGATTATTATTTGAATTATTACAGTCTTGGATGTGTCAGTGACTAGCAGCAACATTCAATTTGATGCATTATTATTTTTGTGCAGTGTCAGATTAAAAAAAAAAAAAAAAAGACACTACCATTAATACACTTACAAATTTCTCAGTACACACACTTATATTATAAAAAAGTACATTTGTGTTTAAAAATTTAGAAACCAACAGAATGAAAGCCTATTCAAAAATAATGTATGATTTTATGCTTAAATGACATTTAAAGGTCCTGAGTGTAACTATTTTTTGTAACTAGTCTAAAAAGATTTATGAAAACATTTCCTTGTTTTTATTATTATTTTTTTAATTCCTTGTTTTTATGGTTGTGATTTTTTTTTTTAATTACTATTTCACTTCCTTTTTGTAAAGCACTTTGAATTACCACTGTGTATGAAATGTGCTATATAAATAAACTTGCCTTGGCTTAAAAGAAATGATGATGAAATATTATAATTTCAATACAAATACACATTTTTTTGATAAAAAATGATGCTGTTTGCATTAACACAGCCAAAATGATATTAAAAAATTAATAAATAATAAACAGATGTGTCCCAAAGGATACACAAGGGTTTATTGTTCATATAATGTACATGAATGTGCTTGTAAGTTTACAATAAAAGCTATTTAAAGGACACCAACATCCGTAACGGTATTGGTATCTGTATCAGATCTTCAATGTGCAAAATGGATATTAGCCCTCTCTGAGGAGAATTCTTTAAACATTTCTGTTTCTGAACACATATCACTGTATTCATAATCCACCTGCTGTTCAACATAACCCGCCCTTTCATGCACTAGTATACAAATATTGTTTGCTCCATTACACAATTTGCATAATTTCTATTTGTTGCTCCAGGTGTCTGTTCCAATATCTGTGAAAGGAAGGATCATTCTGGAGATCTTGGAGGGAATGGTTTATCTCACAGAGAACCAAGTCGTTCACAAAGATCTCAAACCAGAGAACATCCTGGTGGACAAGAATTTCCACATAAAAGTATGAAACTTATCTCTAAATTCACCACACAACACACTTTTTTAAAAAAGTTGAAAATAATTACCCATAATTTAGATTATGGTCTTTTCACTGGGGCGATGCCTTTTGAAAAGGTACTAAATGTACCATTCAGTTACTAATATGTACACTTTAGGTACTAATATGTACTTTTAAGTATAATATGCAACCTTAGGGGTAAATAAGGTACAAATATGCACCTTTTATCTTTTTTTTTTTTCTGAGAGCGTATGGAAATCTCTCATCAAGGAGAGAAGGAAATGAATGTTTGCTTTAACTACTTTTAAAATTATAAAATGCATACTAAAATTATTAATATTATGCAAACTAAAGAACTGAACATTGTCACAAAATGTAAACTTTATTATTACACAACGCTATAAATACATGTAAAGCTGGATATATAGTACATGCAACTTTATCCGCAGGCGTCCAGTATAATAATTTAGGGCCATAATATATAGCAAATCTCAGCTGCTTGATTGCTTGTATTGTTACAAAATATAAACTCTATTATTGCACAGCTCTAATCTGCTGAATGTGGCTATAAGGCATGAAGATATTCAGATATTATAAACATTAACATCACGATTTTCTGTAAAGCTGCTTTGAAACAATGTGTATTGTGAAAAGCGCTATAAAAATAAGTTTGATGTGAAGTATGCATCCTCTGAGCTGTGTTTTGTTTCCTCTGCATCAGATTGCGGATCTCGGTCTGGCCACGTCTCAGATGTGGAGTAAGCTGACGAAAGAGGAATCTCGCAGGCAGAGTCGTCTGGGCAGAAAGTCTTGTGCTCGCGCCGCAGGCACTCTGTGCTACATGGCTCCGGAGCACCTGAAGAGCATCAACACCCGCTCCACTGAGAAATCTGACGTCTACAGCTTCGCCATCGTCGTCTGGGTCATCCTCACCGGCCGCGAGCCCTATGAGAGTGAGTCTCGCTTCAGAACCCAAGTATTAATTATTCTCCTGTGCAATGTGATTTTGTGTGATTGAGTTACAAAAGGGATGTAAAATAGCAAAATGACTGTAAAAATAATCCATATGACTCGTGTGCTATATTCTGTTGTATAAAGCTTTTTGTGAGGAACAGACTGACATAATAACAAAAACTTCTTTATAAATATAAAATAATAAAAACAATTTAATGTATTTTCATTATTCTTGTCAGTTTAAACAGCACAGTTCCTCTTTCTATTATTTATATGACAGTTATTAGGGCTGCACGATAAATCATATTTTGATCATGATTTCAGCTTCTCTCGATTTATTAAGCATGGTTGTTTGTGATATTTGCCTGCTGGTTGAAAAATGAAAACATTTCCATTTAATTTGGTATTTGCATTACTACAAGCTTCCATGGTTGCAGTTGCCAGATTTTCTGACTTGAAATCCCCCATTCAGAGCTTTTCTCTTAAATCAACACATTTTCTGCACAAGGGATAGTTCATGCAAGAATTAAAATTCTGTCATCGTTTGCTTACTCTCAAGATATTATGAAGAATTTTGGTAACTAAACCATTGCTGGTAGCCATTGACTTCCATGCTGTTTTGTTCCATACTATAGAAGTCAATGGCTACCAGCAACTGTTTGCAGTGTTGCCAACTTCTTTCAATGGAAAGTAGCTAAAGCCCGCTTGAAAAGTCACTAAATGTCGCTAAATGACGTCATACGCGAATTAACATATTCATGATGTCAGTGCGTCGTATTGTCTTTCCTCTCTGTGCTCACATACTATATTTTGCAGCCAAATTCTATATTTTGCAGCCAAATTCTCAATAGAACAGTTTTCATTGATATATTTTACTGCTTCTGTTGTCAGAAAACAGGATGAATATGAAATAGTGACCGAAACGTGGCCCACTAACCAGCTCTCCTTTACAAGATGTTAATCTGCACTAAAATCCTGTTTATCAAGCCCTCATCTAATAAAATCAAATATACATAAGATAAAGACAGTTGTTTCCTTCCTACCCTCTCTCAGATTCATAAACCAATTAAACAGTCCATTTTTGCACCATTGTGCATGCAAATGCTCTTTTCTATTTGACCCCTATCATATGCGCAATGTAACAAACTCAAAACCAAGATTTAGTAACCATAAAGTGTGAATGGAAATTGTTTTTTTCCGCTTCTTCAGATGCCAGGAGTGAAGATCAGATCTGCCACTGTGTGTGTCAGGGTGAACGTCCTGAAGAAGCTCTGATTCCACGAGACGCTCCTCAAGACGTCATAGAGCTCATGAAGACATGCTGGAAGGAAGACCCTCGAGACCGGCCCACATTTAAAGGTAGAAGCCTTGAGGGCTCATCCTGGATCCAAACTGAAAGTTTTGTCACACCTGCCAATGAGAACGCACCTTTCTTACCAGATGTGTTTAGCAGGACAAGTTCATTTAGTGTGATTATGAATGGAACAGAATGCAGCTGAACTACTTTTATTTGATATGGCATCCTAAAAAATACTATATTTATATTATATTATATTTGTTTTTTTTACAGATAGCTATGATAATTTTTTACCTTTCTACAAGGAGAAGCTGGCAGCAAATGTAAAAGCGGATTTGGAAAGTCTGATGGTGAGTGTTCTTTTTATTTTTTTTTATCATGTCAGGTGAATCTGTAAGTGTTCGGATGTCTGAACATTGATTCACTGATTCTTTTACCCCATCGTTCATGACCAGACATTTCACAATTAATATATTGCTGCTTTTATTGGATTGCATTAAGTAAGTTTAATTGATTAAGCTAATTTGATCTGATAACTGTGCATGACACAAGAGGTTGTCACTATATTATATGGACTGTTACTTAATATAATACAGAAATTTCAATAGTCTACTATTATATTCTATCCTGTGTAATATTTGTTTTACAATCCTTATTGGAAATCATACATTTATGATTTTATTGCATGATTTTCTAGTTCAGTTTGAATATATAATTTTAAAGTGTGTGTATTAAACTTACAATATATCTGATATGAACAAAACAAAGCATCATTCTTAATTAATTTTCATAATTGTGACAGTCCTATGTGTTACTTTTCTTTGTCTCTTAAAGGAATAGTTCACCCAAAAATGAACAGTGTGTCATCATTTACTCACCCTGTTTTATTTCTCACATGTATGATTTCTTCTGAAGTGTCATGCGCACTTTATATGATGATTAAAATGTAAGCTTTATTCACTTTCACAGCAAATCACTGATTGACATACACATACAGTTTTCATTTTAGGACAGCCATTATTTAACTCCATTATTTAACCTAGAGATTATTTGTATTTTACATACTCTCTAATGTAAGAGATCCAGTCAGGATGCCTGAACTGTAAGTGAAATATAAGACATTTATTCTAGTGTTATTTCTTTGCTTTGTTTTCTTTTGCACAGAGATCGTATAAGGGCCCAGAGGAGCTGGTAGAAAAGCTGAAGTCCCTCACAACGGACTCACTCACTCCTGAAGGTATGCTGATTTATTCAGGGCTCAGCAACCATTCAACATCAAGTGCCATTTTTTTGTGTTTATTATTGTGACATTGATCTAATTTACATATATATATATATATAAGCCCACTGGTTGCTACCAATTATATAATTACCACATTGCTACCAATTATATAATGCAGTTTACAGAGAGAAGAGTGAATACAAGTTTGTTTAATGCATTTACCACCTGCTACGGTTTCACTTTAAATATGTGTTTAGCCTTTGTGTTTATAATAAATGTTGTTTATAATAAATGCCATTATAATTTGTTTGCTTTATACTTACATTTTTCATTCTTTTTCTATTCTAAATACCATTACATTTGAAGGATTTGTTGTGTAGTGAGGGGAACCAACATACAAAATGTATGTAAATATTTCATTTTATTTCCCAATATTTTACATTATTGTCCCTTTTCACAATTTTAAGGTTTTTCAGGAGCATTAGTCAAATTGGCTTTATTACACTTTTATTTGAGTAGAATATCTCAATAGAGATTGGTAAACTCCAGCTTGCATGTTTTCAGATCATGAGCACCTTTTCTGTAACATAGAGAGAGTGAGTGCACATGGTTGCCAGGTTGGGAATAATAAGTAAACTACTTGGGCAGAAAATGTATCCATTTAAGAAAAAATCTCTGATTAGGGGAATTAAACTCTTGACATTTGGCAGCTGGAGCCATGAAAGCTTATCAGTGTAAGACAACACTAGTGCCAAATTAAAATGTTTTCAGGATAAATATCGCAGACGGTTGTGCTCAATAAATCAAGAGTAGCATCGTGACCACAATTGAAATACGATTCGTCATGCAGCTCCTAAAAATGAAAATATAAAAACCTTTTAAAGAAACTTTAACAAATGCTAATAACTGTGGAAATGCATCATCACACTCTGTGTGAAGGGTCCATTTCTGAATGCAGTAATAAAATTTGACTTACACGGATCATGTAACACAGAGAATTCAGAAAAAGTTGTTTCTTAGTATGTAAAAAAACAATTTTTGCAACAGTGTTGATTGTACATGAGGTACATCCCAGCTAACAGGGAACATTCTCACAACTTTCACTGTTTTTATAAGCTACATAAATGTTAAGACACAGCATTCTTAATGGTTATGTAACATACTTATAACTCTAATAACATTTGATATTTGTTCTCATAACGTTGAGAGGAAACATTCTTAGAATGTCATTGGTACTTGATGAACGTTCTAAGAAACATTTTTGTAACCTTTAATGTTCTAATCACTATAAGAACTGGACATTTTAACATTCTTAGAATATTACAAATAAAAGTTCAAATAATGTTTTATTTTGGTTGAAAATATAGTTAGCAGAACGTTTTAATAAACATTTTTGTAACCTTTAAATAATGTTCCAATGACGTCAAGAAAACTGGACATTTTAGAAACATTTCAAAACAATGTTTCCACAATGTTTTTCTAACCTAAATTTGATACTTAGATGCTTGCAAATGCATTGCTAACTGTTTTTCTTGTGTGCGCAGACCCTTCGCCGTGTTCCAGAGACTCTCCAGGGCCCTTGAGGAGCTCAGACATCGGTCCGGTGGAGGCCAGCATTGAAGACCTCAGCTTCAGGACCCCCGAAGAGTCTCTGCTGGAGATGGATGCTGTGCCTCCAAGCTCTCCAGATCTGGAGCTCAAACTGGCCCAAGAGTACAACTACCACAAATACGGCAGTCGTATAGATCAGCCGGAAGGCAGCGTTTATAATCCGCTTCCGCAGCAGCCGGCCAGCAGCAGGTTCGCTGGAGAGGTTTCTTCTGTGAAGTCTTGGACTAAACCCGCTGCTTACCCTAAAACCCCAGAGGAGGAGCTCCATCAGAGAGCTGCAGGCTCTTTTGATGGATTGCACAGGCCAGAGTTGGCGAGTCAGCTGTCAATGTCTTATTCTGACTATGAGAGACATCAGCATCCTCATCATCCACTGTACAATCGCATCAAGTCCTGTCCTGATGGAGAATCTCGTCCAATGGAGTCTTTCATGCTGGATTCACACGCTGGTCTGCGATTATCGCCTGTCGTATGTCCTCCATCTGACTCGGGTACAGTTCACAATTCACAACTAACAAGTCACTTCTACAGTGCTTTTGTGTCAAAGCAGCTTCACCATGATAAATACAACACCAGTCAAACGTTTTTGAACAGTAAGATTTTTAATGTTTTTTTAAAGTCTCTTCTGTTCACCAAGCTTGCATTTATTTTATTCAAAGTACAGAAAAACCTGTAAATATTTTTACTATTTAAAATAACTGTTTTCTCTTTGACTATTATGTAAAATGTAATTTATTCCTGCGATCAAAGCTGAATTTTTAGCATCACAGCTCCAGTCACATGATCCTTCAGAAATCATTCTAATATTCTGATTTGCTGCTCAAAAAACATTTTTTATTATTATTATTATGTTGAAAACAGCTGAGTAGATTTTTCAGGTTTCTTTGATCAACAGAAAGTTCAGAAGAACAGCATTTATCTGAAATAGAAAGCTTTTGTAACATTATAAATGTCTTTATCATCACTTTTGATTAATTTATTGCATCCTTGCTAAATGAAAGTATTCATTTCTAAAAAAAAAAAAAAAAAAGAAATTCCAAAAAAAAAAAAAAAGGAAAAATAATTATAGTAACTCCAAGCTTTTGAATGGTTTAGTGCATAATGTTACAAAAGATTTTTATTTCAGATAAATGCTAATCTTTGGATCTTTTTATTCATCAAAGAATCCTGAAAAAAAATGTACTCAGCTGTTTTAAATATTGATGATAATACTACTACTACTAATAATAATAATAAATGTTTCTTGTGCAGTAAATCAGCATATTAGAATGATTTCTGAAGGATCATGTGACACTGAAGACTGGAGTAATGATGCTGAAAATTCAGCTTTGAAATCACAGGAATAAATTACATTTTAAAATATATTCAAATAGAAAACAGTTATTTTAAATAGTAAAAATATTTCAAAATGTTACTGTTTTTGCTGTACTTTGGATCAAATAAATGCAGGCCTGGTGAACAGAAGAGACTTCTTTAAAAAACATTAAAAATCTTACTGTTCAAAAGCTTTTGACTGCTAGTGTAGGAAAACAGCAGAATCAGTTATCAGCAGAATTAGCAGCTCTACAAGCTCAGTTCAGTGTTGGTTTAGTTCAGAAAGGGCTGCACAAAGAATCATATTCATAGTTTCTGCTTGTCTCAATTTATTAAGCATAATCATCTGTGATATTTGCCCGCTGGTTATTTATCCCAAAAACATTTCATGTAATTTGGCATTTGCATTATCTTGCATTGGTAACAGGCCGCTACGTGCTTTTGTTGCTGTTGCCAGATATAAAGAGTTGAAATCCCCTAAGAAGAGCTGTTTTTATAAAAGGATACATTTTGTGCCCAGTGATTTACTTAATCTTCCCAACCTGGCAACCATGCGCACATCTGCATTACGGAAACAGCACTGATGCTAAAAACATGTACTCTGGAGTTCAGTGATCTCTGTTGAGATATTCTACTCAAATATAAGTATATTACAGCCAACTAACAGGTCAAAGTCATCAGCTTTTGGTGAAATTTGCCGTTCTGATATTGAAATAGGTCATTCATGAGATTCATACAAATACAAAGCAATATTATTGCAGCATCATTCATATACTATTATTTTTATTAATATTTGGAATTATATTTTGTTTACTTTTATTTTAGTAAAAGTTTAATGTTGTGTATTTTTGTATATTGCATTAGTTTTTTAGTTATGTCTGTAAAGTCTTTTATTAACTTTTATTTATTTATTCATTCATTTTTAGTACTACAAGTTAAACTAATAGAAAATTAGAAATGTTGCCTTGGCAACTAACTGAATTAAATAAGTTGATTTTTTGGGGGTAGTTATATGAAGGTTTATATATATCATTTTCTCCTGATTTGTTTGGTTTTACACTAGGGTGGCCTGTGACCATCTCGAATGCTAGTGCGATTCAAATTGGGAGTTACAACATGATGAACTTGCGAGTCTCTGATAACAGCTCCTTCAGCTCGTTATCCTCCGGATCCATCAACAGAACCAGATATAATGAGCTTCTGCTGAAATACGGTAAGACTGTCTCTGTTTCAGACCTAGTGAGTTGCTATCTAATTAAATATGCGCTAAGTTGCATACATTTCCTGAACAAAAATCTGAACTGTGAATTAAGTAACTTGTTTTGTTAAGTTAACTTGTTTTTTTATTTATTTTTTATGTTTTTGGACATATTAAAGGTCTGTACAGAGGGGATTTTGGATTTCTCTTTTTATCACTCCATTAATCAGAAAATGTTCTTAAAAGCGAGAAAAAAAAAATCATGATTTTTTTTTTTTTAGGAATAAAGTGTTAATGATATATGCAAATTACACTACCAGTCAGAAGGTTTTGAACAGTAAGATTTTTAATGTTTTTTAAATAAGTCTCTTCTGCTCACCAAGCCTGCATTTATTTGATCCAAAGTACAGCAAAGACAGTAACATTCTGAAATATTTTTACTATTTAAAATAACTGTTTTCTATTTGAATATATTTTAAAATGTAATTTATTTCTGTGATCAAAGCTGAATTTTCAGCATCATTATTCCAGTCTTCAGTGTCACATGATCCTTCAGAAATCATTCTAATATGCTGATTTGCTGCTCAAGAAACATTTATTACTTTTAACATTTATACTTTTATTTAGCAAGGATGCTTTAAATTGATCAAAAGTGATGAGAAAGACATTTATAATGTTACAAAACATTTTTATTTCAGAAAAATGCTGTTCTTCTGAACTTTCTACTCATCAAAGAAACCTGAAAAATGCTACTCAGCTGTTTTCAACATAATAATAATAATAATAATAATAATAATAATAATAATAAATGTTTTTGAGCAGCAAATCAGCATATTAGAATGATTTATGAAGGATCATGATGTGACTGGAGTAATGATGCTAAAAATTCAGCTTTGAAATCACAGGAATAAATAACATTTAAAAAAATATTCAAATTATTTTAAATAATAAAAATATTTCAAATTGTACTGTTTCTGCTGTACTTTGGATCAAATAATTGCAGGCTTGGTGAGCAGAAGAGACTTCTTTAAAAAAAAACATTAAAAATCTTACCGTTCAAAAACTTTTAACTGGTAGTGTTAACCCTAACCCATATATAATTATATATACAAATCTCTGTAAAAACCTTCAGAAAATAGGAATAAAAATGTAAAGCTTGGTGTATATAAGTGCTGCTGAAGTGGAGACTAACTACAGATGCAAATAGATAAAGTGCAATTAAAGCAACACCTAAAAATATATTGTGTATTTACGCTAATTTGAAACAACAGTTTATGGAAAGCCAAAGAGCCCAAAATCCCAAAATTGACCCATGCATGCTTTTTGCCTGTAGTATCTCGCCTTAACAAAGCCCTCATTTAAAAGTAGTCCTGATGAAATAACATTGCTTTATATGTGCCAGATGTGATTGATTTTCTCCGTTTGATTGTGTTGTGATGATCAGAGGAGCACACAGTCACTGAGAATCACCTGGAGGTCGTGCGTCAGAATGTGGGTTCAAACTGGAAGCAGGTGGCTCGTAAACTGGGCCTGACTGACATCGACGTGGACACCATCGAGCACGATTATGACCGCGACGGCCTGGCAGAGAAGGTGCATCAGACACTGGAGCGCTGGAAGATGAAGGAGGGCCTGCTGGGCATCACTGTGGGTAAATTGTGCCGCGCTCTGGAGGGCTACATCAAATCCAACGTCCTCCTGCATCTGCTGATGAAGTGCCAAGATGCCGCTGGAGTGCCTTGAAACTCGGCCTTTTAGTTGTCATAATTACATTAGTATTAGTTCTTCTCTGCAGGGTCTTGGATTGGGTAATGGGGCATTTATACAACTCTAACAGCCTAAATCAAATGGTGACACTTGCAGTATTTCTGACAGCCTAACATTCATCACTGTATCATGGTGTTGGATGCTACAGCATAATGATTACAATTCTGGGAAATGATCATTGCACAAAAGTTATCTTTCTGCCATGTGATCTGAGAGGACATTTGCATGACACCATTGACAACAAAAATGGAAAATCACTCATTTACACGAAGCCTGAAAATACAAAGCTTTGAAAATGGGATTCAAACGGCAGGTTTTTGATAATGATATTGTTATTATCTCTCTGTAAACTACAAAAACACAAATTTGTGAAAATGGTCATGCACATGCATATCATATGTTCGTGTAGTGTTTCTTCACAAAGTGACATCACCATCTACTGGCCTGCCATGGGTTTTTGGTCATTTTCGGGGATTCGTATGAGCGGCGATCGTATTGGCAACTTTTCTAAAATGCCAAAGAAAAACTTTTCTGTTTTTAGTGCATGTTTTCATGTAAACGTACCCTGAGTTCAGAATAGATTCCTACAAAGTTCCTTTTTCCTGAATGTGATCAGTTCAAACAGTCTTTATATTTCAGAATCATTGTCATGATTGTAAGTTACTTTATGACTTTTTTTTGTTTAGAGATTTCTTTAAAATTAAATACTGGCATATAGATCAGTGACAGGAGTTTGCATGTTCTCCCAATGTAAGTATGGGTTTCCCCACAGTCCAGAGACAGGTAGGTGGCCTGAATATGCTAAATTAGCTGGAAAAGTGAGTGTGTGTAAGGCTGGGTATCGTTTGAATTTTATCGATTCCGATTCCGATTCCGATTCTTATTGATTCCCAGTTTCGATTCCAATGTGGTTAAAAAAATGAAGTCAAACATTTAGATATCAAACATATTTATTCTGTCTCTTTTTGCAAAACATTTAACTGCTACTGAATACCATGAATAAAAATCAGCCGACTATATAAAAACTGGACTTGGTTAAGAGCTGTTTGTGTGCAAAATAGAGCTGCACCATTCTGGATACATTGGAGGTTGTAGTTCTCTCACAATTCTGAAGAAAAAAATATTAGAAAACTAAACTAAATCTGATGGAATTTATGAATGGAATGATTCAATGCCTCACTCAAGATTGACTTGTTTCATTACTGGATGAATCAGTGTTTTTGAATGAATGATTCAAAGACAAATACATTTTTAACAACCCCTTTTCACCAGCCGAAAAAAAAGATGCGCACAGAGGACTTATTAGGCGGAATTTAAATTTCAATTTTACAACAAGTATCCGATTCCTGACCTTAAGTATCCGATTCTGGAATTGGAATTGATTTTCAATTCCCAACCCTGTGCGCGTGTGCGTGCGCGTGTGCATGTGTGTGTACCTGTTTTTCTATCCCGGTGGGGACTTAAATCTGAATACACACTGACTCATGGGAACATAAAGTGTCTTTTATGGTGTTGAGCCACCATTTGCCGTTAAAACAGCTTCAGTGCACTTTGGCATTGACTCTAATTTCTTAAAATGAAAGTTTTTTTTATTGGTAATGGTGGATGGATGGCTTTATTAACATGGATGTTTAAGAGCCGTAAACATTCATGGAATCTTTCCATTGCACAAAAGGTTCTTTACAGTGAATGTAATGTTTTTGTTAAGAGCTGATCGCTGAAAGGTTCTTTGGGGAGTCCAGAATGGTTATTCTGTGGCATCACTGTGAGGAAAAAAGCTTTATTTTTCAGAGTGTGCTGAAGGGATGAAAGACTGTTCTTACAAAAGATATTTCCTCATTTGGTGTTTTGATGATGATGATGTTGGACAGTTCTGGTTTGAGGTCTGGGATAATCTGTGTAAATGGGACACTTTTCGTCCTGGAAGACGACAATCCTGTGTATAGAAATGTTTCCTCAATGCTTCATCAATCTGCTTTATACTGATTTGCAGGGACCCAAACCATGTCAGCAGAATGCTTGTCAATGCACAACAGCTACCCTGAGGATTGTCTATTCATTTGTCACATGTCGGTATATCATTTCAACTTTATTATTAAAACGACTTTTTTTCTGTGATGAAATAATTTTCTCTCATTTGTCTATATAATATATAATTTTCCATAAGAAATGCTCTTCTTCAGTTTATCTATATAGCTAGAGGTCAGTAGAGTGAATATAAACACTGTCTAACACCCTAAATCAGCACTTTATTAACAGTTACACTATGACCTTCAAGCAGCAACCACAGTATTTGTTTTTATAATGACTATTAGAAGCCTGAGTGAAAGTGTAGTGGTTTGTTTTTCAGACAGAAGTTGCAAACAGCGTATATTGCACTTTCATATTTGTGTATGTGTGTGTGTGTGTGTGTGTGTGTGTGTCTGTGCCTGTGTCTGTGTGTACCATACCATGTATGTGTTTTCATTAATTACATTTTTCCACATCCCAAGGATGTTGATGTGGAATTTGAATGGGAAAAACAGGAAATGGGAAATGAAACTGAATTGCAGTTCATTGAGTTCAACACAGTCACAACAGTAGAGTTTATAAGTCAAACACAAAGTCAAAAAAATATTTAAAGTTCACAAAGTCTGCCTGTTTATTGATTGCAATCCAGAGTTTTTAAACATTTTTTGAACAAAAAACTATGCAAACATTATAAATGATAATATAATATTAAGAATTAAGAATTAGTTCCTGTTTTAGTAAATAGCCACGTTTATATGGAGCCTGGCACGTGACATGAAAAAAAAGTTGTGGCCACGAATTAAAGGAACAAATTACTACAACGTGTCTATTATGCATGCTATATATTGTTTTGATGCAGTAGTATAAAGTGTGAGAGGTTTTTAGTCCAGACTCATTCCTCAGTAACTATCCCCAAATCCTTCTCTCCTGTGTACTAATAAATAAATATGAATACATATCAAGAAATATAAATAAACATTTCAATTTGAATTGTCTGGTGACTGAGCGGAAAGAGTGTTGAACACAAAAGAAGATATTTTGAAGAATGTTGGGAACCAAACCGCTGCTGGTAGCCATTGACTTCCATACTATTCTTTTTTTTCTTTTCTTTTCTTTTTTTACATACAAATACCAAAATATCTTCTTTTGTGTTTAACAAGAAACTAGATACAGGTTTGGAACAACTTGTGGGTGAGTAAATGATGAGATAATTGTCATGTCTGTGTTAAATGTACATCTGTCAAAATTGATATGTTTAATTAATGAGATATACTCACCTTAATTCATTTATCAGCCATAATCAAGAACTAGTTGGTCACATACTAAATTTGTCAACACATATGTTGTTTACATCTTGTGGCAGTACTACTGAAACAATGAGTATTTTAATGTTAACAAATCAGCCCATTTCACTTCAGAAGATTTACTGTAAAAATGTAGGTTTTTGTGGGAAGGTTTGCTATTGCTAATGTTTGTGATAATTATGCCACAAATGCTGTTGGTTGAACTTAACGTTCTGAAACCAGAATATTCCTTTCAGTTGCATTGAAGGTGATCTGCCATTCACATATTCAGCATTATTATCACGGCTTTGTTCACACATTGTATCAATATGAAACTTTTCCTGAGGAGGAAAATATGTCACTGGCCAAATTACTGGCATTTCAACAATGGGTTCTGTTCGCACATAACTTCTGAAGTTAAAAATGCCACCATACTTATGGAAAAGGCTGTGTTTGAAAGCATCTATAGTGTCCTGCGGCATGATGTGCCAAAATCTGTAATTTATAAACAGGTAATTACATGTAATCTGAATTATGTAATCGGATTCCAAAAATTAAGTACTCGTAGTTAGAGTACATTACAATATAAAATACTCATAATCAAATTAGTTACTTTTTTATGGATTACGTGATTACATATTATTCACACAATGGCAGTAAACAATTCATAATTTACTGATTCTCCCTAATTCTTTTTTTTCTCTTTTAAATTTTCCTTTCTATAAATCCTACTGTGTGTCATACCATTTAGCGATCAGCACAGTCACAATATATAATGGCCATGTAATTGTCATAAATAAATTTGCAAACCATGCTTCTGAATTTGGGTGAAAAAAGCACCTCTCAAAGTAATTAGTCCATGTTTGAAACTAATAACACTGTGTCTTCATCATATCCAGTGACCTTCAGAAACTGTTGATTCTGGAAATCTGGACAAAAATACTTTGTGTGTGTGATGTCATTGCTGTTTACTAATGTTTGTTAAAGTAATGCAGGGACTCCCAAACATTTTTTCAGCCAAACCCTTTTGATATGAAATATTTACTTGAAATGTCTCTGAGGAAGTTCATATTTCAATAATTTAACACACTTGCATGTTTACAGTTCTCTGATGTTGGTTAATGGGCACACTGACATGTAGATAAACAAATTAAATATTTCTATTTTTAATGTTTAAGTGTTTAAATAATGAATTTTATGTTACTTGTTTTTTATTTAATTAATTACTAGCTTTTTACCAACTCACAAACCCACTGCATTTCTTACATAGAGCCCAGTTTGTGAAACCCAGGTTTAATGTAATATTTAATGCATTTCTTATTCTATTTATTTCTATTCTTGGCTAATGTAAAAGTGCTTTCACACCAAAAGTGAAATGAGTAAAGTGTGCAGCTCAAACAAACCTTTTAACTGTGCTGTCATTCTGGATCTAAGTTTTTCATATTCGTATGGTTGAACTGGATCACCAAAGACATTGGTTAATAAAATGGGATTAAATTAGTGATGTCAAACGATTAATTGCGATTAATCACATCCAAAATAAAAGTCTTTGTTTACATAATATGTGTGTGTACTGTTTATATTTATGATGTATATATAAATACACACATGCATGTATATATTTCAGAAAAATGTTATGTATATTAACATCTATATATATTATATATAATATCAATTGCATAAATATAAATATATACATGTAAATATTTTCAAAAAATATACTGTATGTTTTAGTCACATTTAGTCTCAAAGCTGTCAGTCAATAAATGGAAAAAGTAACAGATATTTTCTCATAAATGTGATCCTGGAGCACAAAACCAGTCTTTTAAGTCGCTGGGGTATATTTGTAGCAATAGCCAAAAATACATTGTATGGGTCAAAATTATTGATTTTTCTTTTATGCCAAAAATCATTAGGATATTAAGTAAAGATCGTGTTTCATGAAGATATTTTGTTAATTTCCTACCGTAAATATATTAAAACTTCATTTTTGATTAGTAATATGCATTGCTAAGAACTTCATTTGGACAACTTTAAAGGTGATTTTCTCAATATTTAGATTTTTTTGCACCCTCAGATTCCAGATTTTCAAATAGTTGTATCTCAGACAAATATTGTCCTATCCTAACAAACCATACATCAATGGAAAGATTATTTATTCAGATGATATATAAATCCCAATTTAAAAAAAAAAAATTGACCCTTATGACTGGTTTTGTGATCTAGGGTCACAAATTAAAAAAATAATGCATTAATTTACTAGTTACTTGAAAAGTAATCTGATTACATAACTCGCATTACTTGTAATGCATTACCCCAAACATTTTTATGATTATAGTATCTCCTTCTGAACATCACTGTATTTTCATGTCGTCCTCATCTGATCATTGTGATTTGGGACAGTGTCTCTTGACGTGAGTCAGCAGATTACTGGACTGAGTGAATCTCCTGCCGCAGAGAGGACAGTGATACGGTCTTTCTCCAGTGTGAACGCGCTCGTGTCTCTTCAGCCCTCCAGAGTGACTGAAGCTCCTGCCGCAGTGAGAGCATTTATAGGGTTTCTCTCCAGTGTGAATGCGCTGGTGCATCTTCAGAGCATTGGCTGTGATAAAAGCGTTCCCGCACTCAGAGCACACATGAGCTCTCAGGCCTGTGTGGATGTTCTCGTGATCTTTGAAAGTGCAAAGGCGCGAAAAACTCTTGCCACAAATGGAGCACAAGAAAGGCTTCTCGTTTGAATGGATGGACAGGTGTGTTTTTAAATGCGATGCCAGGATGAATTTTTTCCCGCACTGTTCACAGGTGAAGGGCCTCTCGCCGGAGTGATAGCGCAGGTGACCTTTGACATCTGTGGCCCGTTTGAAGGTCTTCCCGCACTGAAGGCACGTGAACGGCCGCGCTTCGCTTTCTTTAGTTCGTTCTTGGCTGATGTTCTGTGAGGAGCTCAAGGGTTTTTCTCCAGCTGTGATGTGCTGAGGTTTCTGATACTGATGGTCTGATTCATTCAGTTCTTGACTTTCCTCTGTTTCTTCCACTGGGTCTAAAATTAACAAATTAAACTGTCAACATTCAGTTTATCCCTTGTGTTGTCTTCAAATCCCTGTAACACTTGTGGTGTTCCCGGTCAAAACTGACCAACCTTTTAAAATAGCTTATCCACCTTATTCTTCCCGTAAAAATGGGCGCAGCCATTTGTAAATTTTATGGGTCTTGCTTCTGGTCTCATTTGCTTCCAGCTATTTTTAGCTGTACAAAACTGCTCGTTTTGCTGCTTGATATTGTACATTGGTGTGTCTTACCATATTATTTTAGTGTATTATTTTAATTATGAACACACTGGTTTGTAGTGCAAACCATTTTACCGTTTACTGCATGTTGTTATTCTTCTCATTTATTTCCCTACAGCTGCTAATCAACTGGAAGTCTTGCCCATAGGCTTACTTCTGCATTTAGGAATAAGGTGGAAAAATCTCGTTATGCTATATTATCACCAAATATTGGTATCAATCTTTTTGTCAACTTGTTTTCTTTCAATTAAGACTGGTTTTGTATTTATTTTTGGAACTGATCTATTGTAGGCCTCATTAATCTGAGCTTACATACCTTAGTTTTTGAGTGAAAAAAGCATTATTTGTCAATATTAAATAAAATATTTTAAAAACTTGCATAGTTTATCACACTAGCATGCTCTAATGTTTAACCAAGAAATTTGTTTTGAAAAGCTTTTATTTTGTACAAAATTGCAAAAAATTAAAAAAAATAAAATAAAATTACACTTGTGGCGTTCCCGGTCAAAAATGACCGGCCTACAAAAAATTGCTTATAAATCTCTTTTTATGTAATGTATTTATCATTGTTTAACCCCATAAAGCCTACTGTATAATATCTGATATGCAAATTTCTCTAAAAGATCAACATGATCTTTGCTGTTAAACCTGTTTCTCACACAATCTCCTCCATGTCTTCTGTCCTCTAATAGCTTAGAGTTTTTTTATCCAGTAAAAGCTCTTTTAGTCTAATTGTACAAACGTCCAGCTTCAGCTCTTTTTGCTGTCAAATCTTGACTGATTTTTCTCAAGTAAGCATCAGAATAACTGCAGTCATATTTCCAGATGAACACTTACTGGACTGAAGCAGCTCAGCTTTACTTGATTCTCCATCAATCATGTTTTAGTCTCAAATCTGATCATCAGGATCTTTTGAGGAGCGTTTGTTTCCAGAAGCTTTACTTTCACTGTTCCTCAGCGGAGGAATGATCTTCATCTCACATCTTCTGAGGAGCGTTTATTTCTTCATCTCTCAATCAGCATTGCATTATATGTTTGGATCATTTCCATCTCATCTTACTAACACTTATTATTGAGATATAGAGCGACGACTGATATTTACATCATTTTATGGATGTATTTGCTGCACTGTTATAAAGATCTCATTGATTTACATTACAAGAGTCAATTTCATCTTACGTTTTGGTCATATAAATATTAGCATATCCTATATATATATATATATATATATATATATATATATATATATATATATATATATATAGGTGCATCTCAAAAAAATAGAATATCATGAAAAACTTCATTTTTCACTTTTTATAAGAAGTTACAAAAAATGAAGTTTTTCATGATATTTAATTTTTTTGAGATGCACCTGTATGTATATATATATATATATATATATATATATATATATATATATTTATATTAGGGCTGTCAATCGATTAAAATATTTAATCATGATTAATCGCATGTTTGTCATGAGTTAACTCGCGATTAATCGCAATTTAATCGCACATTTTTATCTGTTCTAAATGTACCTTAAATTAATACTTTTCATGTTTTAAATACTCTAATCAACATGGGCAATGACAAATATGGATTCTTTATGCAATATATGTTTATTATTAGTGAAACCATAGTTAACAGAGCCTGAAGACTAGACATATTTCAAAGATCATAGATGTGTTTTAAAGAACTTGATCATGTCCATTAGACACATGAAAAAAGAAATACCAGGTTCCCATTACTTCTCTTTCTTTGCACTGAGAAATTTACTTACACAAACCTGTTTACATTTCCGCATGACAGAGCATCTCACTTCTTCTGAACATGCTAAATGTACATTTATTATTTATTATTACATTTGTTTGCCTCTCTGTGCCCACATACTGTGTTTTAATGCAGCTAAATTCTCAATAAAACTGTTTTCATTTATATACAGGTGCATCTCAATAAATTAGAATGTCTTGGAAAAGTTCATTTATTTCAGTAATTCAACTCAAATTGTGAAACTCGTGTATTAAATAAATTCAGTGCACACAGACTGAAGTAGTTTAAGTCTTTGGTTCTTTTAATTATGATGATTTTGGCTCACATTTAACTAAAACCCACCAATTCACTATCTCAACAAATTAGAATATGGTGACATGCCAATCAGCTAATCAACTCAAAACACCTGCAAAGGTTTCCTGAGCCTTCAAAATGGTCTCTCAGTTTGGTTCACTAGGCTACACAATCATGGGGAAGACTGCTGATCTGACAGTTGTCCAGAAGACAATCATTGACACCCTTCACAAGGAGGGTAAACCACAAACATTCATTGCCAAAGAAGCTGGCTGTTCACAGAGTGCTGTATCCAAGCATTTTTTATTGGTCTTATGAAGTATTCTAATTTGTTGAGATAGTGAATTGGTGGGTTTTTGTTAAATGTGAGCCAAAATCATCACAATTAAAAGAACCAAAGACTTAAACTACTTCAGTCTGTGTGCATTGAATTTATTTAATACACGAGTTTCACAATTTGAGTTGAATTACTGAAATAAATTAACTTTTCCATGACATTCTAATTTATTGAGATGCACCTGTATGTGTATATATATATATATATATATATATATATATCTGTCTGATTATGTATTGTGTACACAAACCTCTTTGTTCCTCGTTTTCATCTTCATGTTTTATTTGGGATTGTTCTGGATCACTCATGTCTTCAGTCTCCTCTTTAATAAACTCCACCTGTACAATATGATGCTATGAAGATCTCAGAAGATCCAGATGATAGAAATATGCAGCATTTACTGATAAATTGGTGTAAATTGTGAACACGGTGGCGTGGATACCTAAGAAAAAACACAAAAGAAGTTACTTAATTTATACATGCATACAGTTATTTAAATTTTTATTAATGTGTGTATAGAGAATTAATCTTTATGTATTTACATTTATATTCTTCCACTATTTTTTTTTGAACATTTATTTCTTTTTTGCATTTACAGTGAATAGCATAATTTACGAGGCACAGATACAAAAATATTAAATACAAATATGGACGTTAATTTTAAAAAGTACAGAAACAAATATCGCTTATAAAACACCAAAATCTGTATATTAAGCCATTTTTCTTAAACTGACCATCAGTCATTTGTACATTTTTATAATTATTGTTCAGTACTCTTTTGATGTAACTGGACATAATGGTTTGTCTGAGAGATATCTTGCACTTTGAGTTTATTTCTATCAAATGTGAGTCTTAAATCCCTGGATCTCGCCGATGTGGCCATATTGTTATAAAATTATTCATTTACGCAGGCATTTCCAGCAGCAGCAGCAGCTAATGTTGATTCACTCAGATAAAGACAGAGTTCTGCTGTTATTCTGTCACTAGTTAGTCTGATACTTACGAGGAGTTATTAGTGCTGCATCACTTTTCCTCATAACTTACTCCAATACAATGCAATCAAAGAATGTTTATTGCATAAATAACCAAACTAAGGATCCGCGAAGAAACACTCCTTAAACTCTTTTATAACCTTTCTTCAGATTAATGTTTCGTGAATCAGTGACTGAATCATGTGATCAATCGTCTGCGTCACGTGATGTAAACGCAGTTCTGTCTCGCGTTGTTTCGGTTTTCTCACAACATCGACTGGCAGAATAACTATTGATAATTTCATCCGCATTAGTCCCTTATTTCTTTCATTCTGTTTATATTTTACATCATTTAGTTATCTTGGTTAATGTTGTTTTATATACTGATATAGTCTGTTTCATGTGTAATGTCAAATTTGTTTGAAAGTCATAATTATTTTAGTATTTATGGTGCACACCAATCATTAAAAATATAACATAATACACAATATTGTAAGAATATAAACCACGTTATAATAATAATGATAATATATTTTAATATATTATATTTAATAGGCTATATTAATAATATATTTTAATATATTTGCTTTGGTTTAGAGAATTTTTTTTCTCCAAACTGCTCCTGATTCCACAATTAGTAAAACCGTGAGTGTGTTGCTATGCAGACACATTTTGTGAATAAAGACTTTTTTTATACCCAAAACCCAAAAATGAATACCTTTGGACTAAACCGCTAGAGATGAAACTCTTTGATCTGACTAAAACTACAGGTTATTTTCTCGTTAATTTAGTCTGTGCAAGATTTTGATCCATTTTATTTCTGGTCATTTCATAACATACAATCAGAACAGCATACACTACTACATTAGTGAGTTTAGAGGTGATAAAATAATAATTCTAAACAACTTCATTGACATGTTATTCATCTGTAATAACTAACACGTGAGTAATGGAGACTGTCAATTGTAAATACACAATAACAAAAACTCTGTAAGAGTTAACTAGTCAAGCCACTAAACACAGTGTTTTCTGTAACAGCAGAAATGGTTTTTAATTCTTAAAACATCTCTGTTCAACAGCTTAGTTTAACAGAATGGCTTTGTTAGATACCACTGTCATCAAAAATAAATTTGGTAGTTTTGCTCCTCCCAGATATTTGAGTAAAAACATTTATATTTCAGCCCAAATTTAAGATTTATGTATATGAACTGCATATAAAATGTTCATCCATTTGGATTACTAACATAAACTTAATGTGATGCGTATTTGTCAGTCATACATAAATGAAACCGGGATTGATAACAGATTTCTATAATAATAAAAATTAATGTTTTTTTCAAACACACAATAACCAGGTCTATATATTTATCATCAATAAATCCAATCAAAGTTTTCAGCTTCATCTAATTTCTCAGCTGGATCTTTGATCTTTGTGACAGTGCTGAACTTTTAGTTCACAATGTCTGTGATATTTATGCTAGAGTCATGAATTTTGAATTATTGTTCATTTCAAGGGCATTTAAAGTTAAAAATGTCTTAATGGTTGATTTGTTGCAGCTTTTGGCTTCTGAAGATGTTAACTGATGGACTGGAGTGGTGTGGATTATTGTGATGTTTGTTGGACTCTCGTTCTGACGGCACCCATTCACTGCAGAGTCAGTGATGCAATGACACATTTCTCCAAATTTCTTCCAATGAAAAACAAAACAAACAAACTCATGTTTGTTCATGTTAAAATGGTAGAATCAAAATGAATGGTTCAAATTCATACATTTTAAAACATGTCTTAACATCATACTTTTTTATTTAATATCTAATACTCAGTCTACTTTGTTACTGCCGCTCAATCTGTCCTTTGGGAAGAACTCCATTTTTGGCTTTTGTTGCATTTACATGGTGTCCATTTCTTTGGCCAGTGAGCAGGGTGTTTTTCTATGAATCTGTAGATTTACTGATGACCTGAAATTCCTCCCGTTCTCCGGTGTGAATCCGCATGTGAACGATCAGGTTGGTTTTCCGTTTGAAGCTCTTCCCACATTGCTGGCACAAGAAAGGCCTTTCTCCAGTATGAACTATGGTGTGAATCGTAAGCTGTGCTTTCTGTGAAAAACTCTTTCCACACTGAATGCACGTGAAGGGTTTCTCTCCGGAGTGAATTCGTATGTGATTCTTAAGGATTTTTTTCGCTGTGAAACTCACTCCACATTGAGGGCATGTGAACGGCTTCTCTCCAGTATGAATTCGCATGTGCATATTAAGGTTTCCTTTGCATGTGAAGCTCTTTCCGCAGCGATGACACGCAAAAGGCTTTTCTCCAGTGTGAATCCTTATGTGTGCATTCAGGTTTGCTTTTTGTGTGAAACTCTTTCCGCACTGAGGACACGTGAAAGGCTTCTCTCCTGTGTGAACTCTTATGTGTCTGGTCAGTTGTTGTTTTTGTGTGAAACTCCTTCCACATTCAGGGCAGGTGAATGAAGGCTCTTGGTTCAAATGCTCATCATTCTGTGAGGAACTGAAAGGTTTTTCTGCAGGATTGAAATCAGAGGAATTCTGGTAGTGATGCTGCTTCTCATCAACGTCGTTCAGTTCTTCATTTTCTTCTTTCACTTTCATTAAATCTAGAGTGAGAATAAAATAAAGAGTCAAACTATTGCATTATGTCACTCTGAAGCACATTCAGTTTAGTCTTTTTAAAAGCAAGTTAAGTTTTAACAGCATCATACATTCATCAAGACACTATATGTTGGTTGTAAAGAAAATTCCCTTGATCTTTTGACATATATGAGGTCGTTGTACTATAAAAACATCCTGTAAGTTTCAGATCTCAAAACTTTCTTGTTAGTCTAAAAACAGCTTATATTGAAGGCAGCCTGCCAGAACGACAACTTGTGGAATATTCTACTCTCTGATGTAATAGTGTGGATAAGCACCGCCTCCTCAGAAGATGATCAACACCTGCTTGTACATCACTACCTGTTTAGCCCCGCCCACCAATTCTACATCACTGCCTGTTTTATTTCAGTAATTCAACTCAAATTGTGAAACTCGTGTATTAAATAAATTCAATGCACACAGACTGAAGTAGTTTAAGTCTTTGGTTCTTTTAATTTTGATGATTTTGGCTCACATTTAACAAAAACCCAACAATTCATCTCAACAAATTAGAATATGGTGACATGCCAATCAGCTAATCAACTCAAAACACCTGCAAAGGTTTCCTGAGCCTTCAAAATGGTCTCTCAGTTTGGTTCACTAGGCTACACAATCATGGGGAAGACTGCTGATCTGACAGTTGTCCAGAAGACAATCATTGACACCCTTCACAAGGAGGGTAAGCCACAAACATTCATTGCCAAAGAAGCTGGCTGTTCACAGAGTGCTGTATCCAAGCATGTTAACAGAAAGTTGAGTGGAAGGAAAAAGTGTGGAAGAAAAAGATGCACAACCAACCGAGAGAACCGCAGCCTTATGAGGATTGTCAAGCAAAATTGATTCAAGAATTTGGGTGAACTTCACAAGGAATGGACTGAGGCTGGGGTCAAGGCATCAAGAGCCACCACACACAGACGTGTCAAGGAATTTGGCTACAGTTGTCGTATTCCTCTTGTTAAGCCACTCCTGAACCGCAGACAATGTCAGAGGCGTCTTACCTGGGCTAAGGAGAAGAAGAACTGGACTGTTGCCCAGTGGTCCAAAGTCCTCTTTTCAGATGAGAGCAAGTTTTGTATTTCATTTGGAAACCAAGGTCCTAGAGTCTGGAGGAAGGGTGGAGAAGCTCATAGCCCAAGTTGCTTGAAGTCCAGTGTTAAGTTTCCACAGTCTGTGATGATTTGGGTTGCAATGTCATCTGCTGGTGTTGGTCCATTGTTTTTTTTGAAAACCAAAGTCACTGCACCCGTTTACCAAGAAATTTTGGAGCACTTCATGCTTCCTTCTGCTGACCAGCTTTTTAAAGATGCTGATTTCATTTTCCAGCAGGATTTGGCACCTGCCCACACTGCCAAAAGCACCAAAAGTTGGTTAAATGACCATGGTGTTGGTGTGCTTGACTGGCCAGCAAACTCACCAGACCTGAACCCCATAGAGAATCTATGGGGTATTGTCAAGAGGAAAATGAGCAACAAGAGACCAAAAAATGCAGATGAGCTGAAGGCCACTGTCAAAGAAACCTGGGCTTCCATACCACCTCAGCAGTGCCACAAACTGATCACCTCCATGCCACGCCGAATTGAGGCAGTAATTAAAGCAAAAGGAGCCCCTACCAAGTATTGAGCACATATACAGTAAATGAACATACTTTCCAGAAGGCCAACAATTCACTAAAAATGTTGTGCTTATGAAGTATTCTAATTTGTTGAGATAGTGAATTGGTGGGTTTTTGTTAAATGTGAGCCAAAATAATCAATTAAAAGAACCAAAGACTTAAACTACTTCAGTCTGTGTGCATTGAATTTATTTAATACACGAGTTTCACAATTTGAGTTGAATTACTGAAATAAATGAACTTTTTCCACGGCATTCTAATTTATTGAGATGCACCTGTATTTGTCCACCTGTGAAGAACGTAGGCTGTCAAACAGACACAATTATTAGCCAATCATAGCAGTGGGTGTCTACTTCTGAGTCTACAATCCTCCACACCTAAACTGGGGGTTTAAAAACAGGACAGAAAATAGCTTATTACTTCTAAATTATGTTGTTTTTGATGTAAAAATATTGATAACATTATAAGGGGACAGTGCAAAATAATAAAGAGGTAAAATAAAACACATGACCCCTTTAAGAGTTTCTCCTAAATCGCCAAGCCTTGAGATGTTTTGTGAATAAGACACTTGATAAACTTAGAAAGTCAGTTTTACGTGTATCCTAAATCATAAACATTATGAAGAGATTTTCTAAATATCTACGTAACATCTGACAGGAAACGTCTCAGAGACGTATTGCAGATGAACAAACGCTCAAAACAAGTCTTCCAGATGAAAACACACAAGTTATAGTATCTCTTTACTTTCTAAACTTACATCACTAAATAATAATCTGCTTAAACCCATTAATCACGCTCCCGTTATCTGCTGATTCTACAACTACAGCCACGAGATCCCGTGAAGCGGCTGAAACTTTGTAGCCTACCTTAAACAGTAATGAATGAATGAATGAATGAATGAAAGCAGTAATGATCACCAACCACTCTGTTCCTCTGTATCTTCCTCTTTCACTCTGCATGGCTCTGAATAACTCATGTCTTCACTCTCCTCTTTAATAACCGCCATCGTTATAGCAGTATGTTTGAATTGCAAAAGTATGTACTACACAGTTCTCTGTGGTTTCATCTGGAGTTACTCCTGCTTGTTTGTAAGCGCATCTTCTTCACGTTTAGGACGATGAGAATAAATGCAGTTATTCACCTGAATCCCAACTCTCATATTTCTTTAGGGCAGTTAAAGTGCACACCGACCTGGCAACTCTTTAAAGTGTGCTTCTTGATTTAGTAGACATGAAACGCGCCGCACAACTTCAAAGCGTGTGTTATTGTTGTTGTTGTTGTTGTTGTTGTGGTTCTTCTTCTTCGTTGATTTGTTGGCGGTTCGCAGATCTACTGCACGCTGCTGCCGCCTACTGGGCTGTTGTGCAATATCGGGTTGCCAGATCCCCTTCTGGTTCCCCTTAATAGGGTGTGACCAGTGCTGGGTAGTTAAGGCTAGAAGGGATACAGCTGCGGCTCCTCCTAGGCATGCACACATCAATATAGCGCAATTTCTGTCACACTGTACAACAATAATTACTGTTTTTGCATTATTGTTTAGGGTTGGGGTAGGTGCACGTTGATAAAACACAATCTAACTAAACTTTTTCTGAATGCGGCGGTCTCATCCGACTGGACCAGTGATTTACATTTCTGGTCTCTGGTGTTTTAGTTATATATATATATATATATATATTTTCTGAGCCGATAATATAATGTGAAACCTATGAAAATGGTTTATAAAAGCACATGGCGTCATAGTTTCATCACTTTACAGCAGAGGTCTCCAACCCTGCTCCTGGAGAGCTACCGTCCTACAGATTTCAGCTCCAACCCCAATCAAACACACCTGAAGCAGCTAATCAAGGTGTTCAGGGCTACTTGATAATTACAGGCAGGTGTGTTGGAACAGGCTTGGAACTGAAGTCTACAGGACAGTAGCTCTCCAGGAGCAGGGTTGGAGACCACTGCTTTACAGTGTCGCAGTGACCGTCTTTTTGCATAAAGCACCTATCATAGTTTAATGAGAGAGAAGATGACATGAAGTGATGCGAGGTTAGCTGCACTGAAAACAGATAAGCGCACATCTGTCCACATTTTGTCCACAGAATGATAAGAGCACACATTATTTTAACATATTATTTGTGACCCTGGACCACAAAACCAGTCATAAGTGTCAATTTATTTATTTATTTATTTTATTTATTTATTTATTTTTAATTGAGATTTTTGAGATCACCTGAAAGCTGAACAAACAAGCTTTCCATTGATGTGTGGTTTGTTAGTATAGGAGAATATTTGGCTGAGATACAACTATTTGAAAATCTGGAATCTGAGGGTGCAAAAATAATCAATAACTAAATAAATAAAAAAATCTAAATATTGAGAAAATCGCCTTTAAAGTTGTCCAAATGAAGTTCTTAGCAATGCATATTACCGAAGTCCCTCAAAAATTAGGTTTTTATATATTTACGGTAGGAAATTTATCGTCAATTTGATTTCATATATACTATTTAAACTAAACTGAGCTAGACAATAACATCTCTGAATTAAGTAATGAAATGCCTTTAACTGAAAATTGAGTGTTTAATCTTATTATTATACATTACTGACACTCTATCCTCCAATTTGATACTGTTAAGTGTCAAATTGAATTCTCTGATCAGAAACAACAAAGTGAAGAAGTACGAATGTAAGTAAGATATTAATTTCACAGTGTAAACAGCTTTAGAGATTATTATGACAGTTTTTGAGAGTGCCTGAACTCGCTGGACTGAAGTGAAAATGTTCTTTGATATTGTAAACATTCTTTGCTCTCTTCTTGTACACTTAAAATGTTATAGGCTAATTAGTAACTTACAATGTTTTTATTACATTCACATTAAATACAAAGTCAGTCGTATTAAAAGTATTTTACGGCATGACACCCATATTTGGTACTTAAATAAAAAGACGGGCTTTTATGTGTAGCTAATTAGGCTACTTTGCCCATCGACAATTATAGACCAAATAACATAGTCTATAAAAGTGCAAAATGCATTTACTTACACATATTTGAGAATCGAGATATTTCATGATATATTTTAGGGATATATCGAATATAAAAAATAAATAAATAAATAAAACCCCTGCTGAAAAAAACACTAGACACCATTACAAAATTAGTAATGGTTTTACTGGTTATAATGGGACTTGTATTGGTTTTACTGGAAACTTTAGTGGACCCTGTGGGTCTCTACTGGTAATTGGTTGCCTTCTGTTGGTGGCTTGTTAAAACCAATAAATCCTAATGGAATATGTCCTAAAACACACTACAGAAAACCATTTTTTAATGGTTAAATGTTGATGGTTTGTAATGGTATTTATAGCGTAAACCATTAAAATTTTCTGTGATGGTTTTATTATTGTTTTTTTCAGTAGGGACATAAGCCTATATCAGTTATACAGTGATATTACCTGAAATAAATAAATGCAGAATAAATCTTTATGTTACTCATGTATGGATGTGCTTTACATAACGCATCACAGCAGTAAAGTCATTCTACTTCATTTCACTACTGTTGCTTTCCACGATTTAAAGCGCAAAGTCTTGTTCATACGTTACGGGATAATAATAATAATAATATTATAAGAAGAAGAAGAAGAAGAAGAAATTAATTTCAATACCACAAAACGTATTTTTTTAATGATATTAAATAAGCAGTGTAAGTATCTATTCTGAGTGGAGTCTCGTTGTGTAGTGTATTTTCGCATCTTTGGACGACGTGTATTTTAATATTCATTTCACCAGTGACGTATGTTTCATTATCAATATATAATGTGGAAACAGCGTAAGAACGAGACTTTTATTTTGATGTGTGCTGACGTCATAATTCTGCGCCAGTGTGTGCTGGGATTCGGCTGAGAGGTTTGTGAAATTGAACCCATCAGTATTTAAGGCGTTTAAATCGATTTAGAGCATTTTTCTTTTCTACAATGTTGAATGTAATGTTTTATGTCAGTGGAGCTACATTAATGACTGTATAAACGATGTGTAAGGCACATCCAAACGAGCTGCGGAGAGACTTTTTGTTTCTTTTTTTTTTTAAATTAATTAATTAATCTTTTTTTTTTTTTTTTTTTTTTAGCTCATTCTTATCATCCTACACATGGCAAAGTGTGCAAACAAGTAAAACACTTAAGGTGGAGCAACTGAGATCTGTGTGACACATAATATTATAAACATGGAGTTTATTAAAGAAGAGAATGAAGAAATAAGAATTCCTGATCCATGCAGAGTGAAAGATGAAGATACTGAGGAGAAAATAGGTTGGTTTCTATTCTCATTATACAGTTTTTCCTCTATAATATTTTTAAATGTTTACAGTCATAAACTGACATTTCATCTATGATATTAACAGTAAACAAGTATTTTTCTGGTCTTCATTTAAACTTATTAAATGATTAAAAAATGCTGAATTCATTTTATTACTGAAGCTGCATGTCTAAAGCAAATGTGAATAACAAACATTCAGAGGGTGAATATATTCCATAAATTGCATCTCAGTTCAGTTTATTTTTGCGAACTGCTCGTGTTCTTATTTCAGTGATGCATTACAGTTTAACTAAACCAATAGACTAAAATCCTATGATATTTAATCTACTAAAACTAAAACAATTCAGATTACTAAAATATTACTAAAACTAAGTGGCATTTTAGTCAAAAGACCACAACAAATCTAAATCAAAACCTAGCTTCTAAAGTTAAAAAAAACTTATGTAAACAATCAAGAATAATGTTAAAATCAGAAGAAATAATTAAATTAGGAGCAATGAGACAAATAAACATAACAGAACAAAGACACATGAAATTGTGTTTTAAGTTTTTTCAGATATGTCTAACATAGGATTCAAGTATGAAATACTAGTCATTGAATTAAAAAAATGTCTTCATCCTATGAATTAAATATGCTACAAAAGCTATTCAGTCGAGCAGTGAGTGATTTTCTCTTTTCCTAATCGATACTCTGAGTGTGTCTTCTGTTTGGCCAAAGCCCACGGAGAAACCTTGCTCACTGAGTCGAGCTGCTCTCACTGTGAGAGCATGAGCCTCAGCACGTTAGGAGAGAGATCCATACTGAACTGAGGCTGCGTTCCAATCCATTTTTTTATGCTCTTCACTCGCAAACTTTCCTCCGTCTCATTTACTCGGCTGTACATCATTGATTATGTTGCGTGAGTGCCCACTACTGGTAGAACCCTTACAATGGGCTGAATTGGAACATCCTGATCACTCATGCCGAGTTCACACTGCATGATTTTCAAAGTGGTCGGGTCACCGTTCTTTTCACACTGCACGACTGTCTGGGACGATCCGAGTTACCCATACTCAGAATTTGTGCTCTGCATTTAACCCATCCTAAGTGCACATACACAGCAGTGAAGACACACACACCATGAACACACACCCGGAGCAGTGGGCAGCCATTTATGCTGTGGCGCCCGGGGAGCAGTTGGGGGTTCGGTGCCTTGCTCAAGGGCACGTCAGTTGTGGTATTGAAGGTGGAAGAGAGCGCTGTGCATTCACTCCCCCCACCTACAATTCCTGCCGGACCTGAGACTCGAACTCGCAACCTTTGGGTTAACAGCCACGACTGCCCCCTGCATGATGGATCAGCGACAGGAGGTTACGCACTGCATAACTTCACAAAAAGACGTATCGCCGACAATGCTGTCTGGTCTAGGGTTGCCAGGTTTTCACAACAAAACCCACCCAATTGCTACTCAAAACTAGCCCAAAAATAGCCCAATCGCATTTCGAGGGGGTCCCCCAGGTAAAAACATGTTTGGGGGGTAAAATACGCGTTTTCATTGGCAGGGTTCTCATGGTACAATTCGCATTCCAGTGGCTAAATATCACGTTATTATGGTCACTTCTTTATCACCTACAGCTCAACCTGGCAAAGACTGAGCTTCTTGTCTTCCCTGCTACTCCAACCCTACAGCATGACTTCACGATTCAGTTAGGTTCATCAACAATTGCCCCATCAACTTCGGTCAGAAATCTCGGTGTAATCTTTGATGACCAGTTGACCTTCAAAGAGCACATTGCAAAGACTGCTCGATCTTGCAGGTTTGCACTACACAACATCAGAAAGATCAGGCCCTTTCTGACAGAGCATGGTGCACAACTTCTTGTCCAGGCCCTTGTCATTTCTAGGCTGGACTACTGCAATGCTCTTCTGGCTGGACTTCCATCAAACACAATCAAACCTCTACAAATGATTCAGAATGCAGCGGCACGTCTGGTCTTCAATGAGCCCAAAAGAGCCCATGTTACACCTCTCTTTATCTCCTTGCACTGGCTACCAGTTGCAGCTCGGATCAAGTTCAAGACACTGATGCTTGCATATAGAACAACCACAGGCTCAGCACCCGCCTACTTCCACTCAATATTACGAATCTACACCCCCTCCAGAAGTCTGAGATCTGCTAGTGAGCGACGCCTCGTGGTACCATCACAGAGAGGCTCAAAATCACTCTCCAGAACATTCTCATTCACCATTCCTGGCTGGTGGAATGATCTTCCCACCCCTATCCGGAATGCTGGATCCCTATCAATCTTCAAGCAACAACTGAAAACTCATCTCTTTCAGCACTACTTGACTTCATCCTAAACTTTAAAAAAAAAAAAAAAAAAATTTCTCTTTATTTATTCCTTTCCTTTCTAGCTTGTACTTATTTGAACAATGCCTGAGACTTGTTGTTACGAGCACTTCCTCTGTCTGATTGCCTCTTCAAGAGGAATCGCTTTATGTATTCCCCAATTGTAAGTCGCTTTGGATAAAAGCGTCTGCTAAATGACTAAATGTAAATGTAATGTAAATGCACTTCAACCAGCTGACATGAAAAAAAAAACCCACGGAAACCGCGGACTTGGCAACACTGGTCTGCAAACTACGTTTTATTTAACTCCTCCCCAAACTTCCTGCTGCCCTGTATCTTGCTCTCTCATTGGCTGTAGGTCATCGCCGATGTATTTTTCAGTCAGAACATATTTCACACAGCAGGATTTTGAATCGCCAACAGGTCCAGATATTTAGCATGCCAAATATTTCACGGGCGTCGGCGACGCGTAGTCAATTCTATCAGATCGCATCTTTGATAATTCACACTGCGTGACTTTTACTCACGTGAACGAGCACAGCTTTGCCTCGATTTTTGACATTTGTCGGCGATTTCACAAAACCTGTCAGCGAGTGAAATTCGGGGCTAAAATCGTGCAGTGTGAACTCTGCATTAGAATTCATGGAGATGGTTTATTGATTAAATTTTTTCCCTTACAAATTTGTTTGATGCAACATTCTACATGTATATAGGTATGCTTGGGCTATTGTAAGTGTTTAAAAAAATAATTTATATATTATAGAGTTGTTTGGGGTGGGAATAAATCAAACGTGATCGGCGATGACGTCATAATCGTGTTGCACTGTGGTCTATGGAGCTGCCTGAAGTGTCCATATGAAGTAGACTCGCTCTCTTGGTCAAAATCGAGGGGTTGAGGGTCTGTCCATATAAACTTCCCTTATTCACTTCACAAAGTGGAACACACTTCAAAATGGCAGCGGGGATGTGCTTTGGGAAGTTTGTGAGTGTGTGTCTTAAAGTGGAGTGGAGTGCAGCCTGAGTGTGTCTTATCTCTCTCCTAATGAGCTGATGATCTGAATCAGGTGTGTTAAATAAGGGAAACATGCAAAATGTGCAGACTAGAATTGGGAACCACTGTTTTAAATGATCATTACGTAACTACAGCAGCTATCTAGATTTATGCTGCCTTCACGTGCTATCGGAGTTATTGTAAATACGAGTTTCCTAATCAGAAATTGTACGTGAACAGCCTCTGAAGTCGCATTTACTACTGGGAAATTCGGAAATAATTTTGATACCCGAGTTTCTGAGTTAGGTGGGTTATAAACTTTAAACATGGTGGAGGGAACAACCATTGCTGCTGTCAGTGCTGTTCTCACAACAACTACATCCCTTTGTCGTGTCGCTAAAGTAGTGTATTTATAGGCTAGATATGAATGATCATTCAAAGCATATTGTATGTTTTATAAGCAGTGAAATAAGCATGTATTTGACCGAGATTCCAGAATTGTCAGCAAACTGCATGTATAGCACGGTGAATGTTTATATGTTTGTCAACCAATGGGATGCTACATTTTATTCTTTCTGACATTAAAGCACTTGAATACGACAAGCTCGTAATCACGACTTCATAAGTGGGAAATAGGAAATTTCAGATAGCACGTGAAGGCAGCAATAATGCCATTGACATACAAATTACAGAATTAGCTTTGAGTTGTTTAATGGCTGTTCCTTTGTGGCATTATCCCCAGTGTTTAAATTGATTTTTGACCATTTAATATGTTAATTTTAGACTTGATGCCGCTGAAAGAAGAAAGTCAAGAAATGAATGAAGTGGAGGAGAAACATCATGATTTCACCACTGGAGAAAAATCCTTTAGTTGCACAGAGACAGAACAGAATTCCTCAAAAAAACAAAGAACTCTGAAAACAAGATCTAAACAAAGTTTCTCTTGCTATCAATGTGGAAAGAATTTCTTGCGTAAAGGACACCTTCGTAGCCACATGAGAATTCATACTGGCGAGAACCCATTTACCTGCCAACAGTGCGGAAAAAGTTTTAATCAAAAAGGAAACCTTAACAGCCACATGCGAATTCACACTGGCGAGAGCCCTTTCACCTGCCAACAATGTGGAAAAAGTTTCACTCAAAAAGGAAACCTTAAAAGCCACATGAAATCTCACACCGACGAGAGCCCTTTTACCTGCAAAATTTGTGGAAAGAGCTTCTCACTAAAAGGAAACCTTAATCACCACATGATAATTCATTCTGGAGAGAAGCCTTTCGCATGCCCTCAGTGTGGAAAACGTTTCACAAAGAAACAATCTCTTAATTGCCACATAAGAGTTCACTCTAGAGATAACTGTTTTATATGCCATAAGTGTGGAATGAGTTTCACAGACATGGAACACCTTAACAGACACCTAGTGACACACACTGGAGAAAAGCCTTTCAAATGCCAGCAGTGTGGAAAGAGTTTCAGATTAAATAAAAACCTTAAGAGTCACATGAGAGTTCACACCGGAGAAAAGCCTTACACATGCAATCGCTGTGGAAAGAGTTACACTCAAAAAGGAAACCTTAATATTCATGTTCGACTTCACACTGGAGAGCGGCCTTTCATTTGCCCGCATTGTGGAAAGGGTTTCATACATAAAGGAAATCTTAAGAGTCACATAAGACTTCACACTAGAGAGACGCCTTACAAGTGTCTTCAGTGTGGAAAGAGTTTCACTTATCAGAGAGATCTGAAAATTCATTTACATATTCATTCGTGTTCAGAGTGTGGCAAGACGTTTGCAGAGAAGATCAACTTCTTAAATCATCTGCGCATTCACCCTGGAGCAAGGCTGTTTAACTGCGATCACTGTAGTAAACAGTTTCTTCTGCAGTCTCACTTAGAGATACACATGAAAAGTCACACAGATGAGAGAACTTACTTGTGTACTTTGTGCGGAAAGCATTTTAAATGGCTCTGCAATTTGAAATCGCACCAGAAAATACATGCTGGTGTGAATGCCTGTGACAGAGCGAGCCACTTGAAACAGCAGCAACAAATCCATTCTGGAGAAAAAACAGACAAGGACTCAAATATTGCAAAGCCTTTGACTACTGCAGAAACTTCAAAAACAGAAGGGGCGCATCCTGGAGAGAAGCTATACAGCTGCGCTTCATGTGGGATGAATTTCAGCACATCAATTTATCTATTGGCTCATGAGAAAAGGCACTGTCCAAAATAGCCATAAAGAGCAAAGCTCATCTTCAGGTGAATGGTGTAAAAGTGAGATGCGCAGAAAGGTGGAATTTCTCCCAAAAGACACAAAAGTCATTTGATGAGAGTTCTACGCAGGAAAAGGTCAAAATATGTTTGATAAACATTAATGTTTAATAAATGTTTTCTTGCTGTGCAATGCCACAGTGTTTGAAGGGATGTTTTTCTGTTCATTTTGAATTGTGGATTAGCATTAGTATGAAATTAATAAGGCAAGTTTAGTTAAGTAGCACATCTCATACACAATAGTAATAGCATGCAAAGAAAGAAAAAAAAACGTAAAAATTTGTTTTTAAATCATTTAAGAACAAACAAGAAAAATAATCAAAAAGTTGCATTTAATATGGATTTAGGTGAATAAACTGAATAAAGGAAATAAACTGAAAGACTGCAGATTGCACAGTAATCATTTAATTTATTTATTTATTTATTTTTTTGCACCCTCAGATTCCAGATTTTCAAATATTGTCCTATCCTGACTGGTTTTGTGGTCCAGGGTCACATATATGAAATAACCCCCTTATATAACATACATGAAATCACCCTGTAGCAGATCTGTACAGGTGGAGCTGGGGAAGGTGGAGGGTTTCTGAAGCACGTTGCAGCTGCTACAGCAAGCACTAGCTGAGTATTTGAATGTTGAGTAGCAAGCTCATTGGCTGCTGATGAGGAAAGAAAACCAATTGTGCCGTGTGATTAATTGACATGATTGTGTCAGATTGAGTTAGAACCTATTGGCCTGCACCATTTATGGCCTGTTTACACCTTGTCACTTCATGCGTTTTCTCTGATCGGATATCTATCTTATTTGTTAGAACATTTCCATTTACACTTGGCCACATAAATGTGTCTTCGCAAAACGGATATAAATCCGTTCTTCAATTGCTGCGCTATATGCAAATTTAACGGAGTTCACATCAATGAAAGCAATAGATATGCACTGCATTTTATTCATGATCAGCTAATTTCAATATCAGAGACCGCAACAGGAGAGAGCGCAGAATCAGCACTGGAAAGATAGGTTAGTCTCACTACTTTTAATAAAGATGATTGTGTGTTGAGCATCTGCAACTTACTTTCAGTTTCATTCGCAGCAGTTTGCGTGTCAGCTTACTGAAGAGATACAGTACTAAGTTGACAATAATAAAAAAATTATGAATTCTTGTTGGTTTAATAGAGATCAGTCAGTCCATTCCTTAAGTGAATACTATTAATTTGATTAGATTTAATTAGAAAATTGATTTTAAACAACTAATAAACCTGTAAAGACAGACCTATTGTGAGCTCTGAGTTTGTTGATCGACTGTATGCTTTTATTGAACCCTTTTGTTGGTGTTTATTCAATTTATTTTTAAATTAATTGTTTAATAGCAGAATTTGTGGTTAAAAAAAAAAAAAAAAAAAAAAAAAAAAAAAAAACTACATTACCCATAATAATGCAAAGCAAATTCCACCAATCAGAGAGTTGCAGCAAGCAAAGTGCACCAAATGATATCTTAAAGGGTTACTCCACCCCAAAATGAAAATTTTGTCATTAATTACTCACCCTCATGTCGTTCCAAACCCGTAAGATTTTCATTCATCTTTGGAACACAAATTAAGATTTTTTTGATGAGATCCGAGAGCTCTCTGATCCTTCATAGACAGCAAGGGTACTACCACGATCAAGGTCCAGAAACACAGTAAGGACATCAGTAAAATAATCCATGTGACATCAGGGGTTCAACCGTAATTTTACTAAGATATGAGAATAATTTTTGTACGCAAAGAAAAAAAAAACTTTATTCAACAATTCGTCTCTCCATGTCACCGTAATCTTGTAGCTTCGTAAAATTATGGATGAACCCCTGATGTCACATGGATTATTTTACCGATCTCCTTGCTACGTTTCTGGACGTTGGTGGTGTTAATTCCATTACTGTCTATGGGAGGGTCAGAGAGCTGTCAGAATGCAACAAAAATATCTTAATTTGTTTTCCGAAGACGAATGAAGCTTTTATGGGTTTGGAACGACATGGGGGTAAGTGATTAATGACATAATTTTCATTTTGGGGCAGAGTAACCCTTTAAACTCCACTCATTCTTATGACCACAGCGAATGTAATCAAGTTGGTCTCCCAACACTCTCAAAACACTTTCATAATTTTATATATTTGCATATTGTGCAATAAACTTATTGCAAATATATTGTTTTTAAAGATACAACTAACAACTTTAAATTAAGACTTTTATATTTCTCTGTTTTTAATTTGATTGTCGTTTGCAATGCTTCATGGGATTGTAGTTCTTTCCCTCTCTAAAGCTGTTAAAGGGATAGTTCACCCCAAAATTGAATCTTTATTGAATTTAATCGATGCTGAATTTTCACTGAACTTTAACCTCAACCTAACAAGCTAATTAAGGTCTAAGATCTTGGTAAATGTAATCAAATTTCTTGGGATGTCCAGACTTTAGCTTGGTGTTGGGTTCCTTTTTGTTTTGTGCAAGTAAAAAAATAATAATAATAATACACTACTCTTGCTTAAAATGTTGAATATTGGATTTTTAAATTGATGTCTTTTGGAAATCAGTTAATAATCTACTCAATTGTTCAAAGTAAAATAAAATTTTACCAGTGGAGCACAAACTTTGCCAAAAATGCCATCTCATCACCACGATTAGCTGGAAGAGAGCCAAAGTGTTTAGATTACAGTGTTTGACATTGCTTTTGAAAGTTCACACACTTCTTTTAAAATGATCTTGCATTATCTCAGACTGACAGAGTTGTTTAGCTTTAGTCAGTGAGAAAAAAAAAAATTCTTCCTCCTCTTGGCAAACAGAAAACGGTGAGGAAACATTTATTACAAGGGTAATAATGATGAATAGTTTTTAAATGGACCATCTTCTATTGATTTAGTAAACAAAATCTACCTCCTGGGCACTACAATGTATCAAACCATGCCATTCAAACTTCCCTGTATAGTAAACATGGTAAAGCATGTAAATATGCAGTACAACTAAAAAAAAAAAAAAAAAACTATCTTCGTTTAACCATACTAAAACGTTAATTTAACAATATTTTAGTAGTGCCTAATGACAAAATATAACTGTCAAGTGAATGTTTCAAACAGAACATTAAAGAATCTTGACTTATTCTTCAACCTGGACTCAAATTTGATTTTGTGAAATATCAATGTTGGCTTAATGTAGCACTTAATAATTTTGGCACCTTAGAAAAAACTGGTTTCTCACAAGATAACTGTTCTAAAACTAGACACATTTTCAACAAAGGTTGACAGGTGACTAATTAAAACGTATCACCCAAGAATCCTGACTTTTGAGCAACCGCAGGCTGAACACAATCTCGAAGTGCATTAACTGACATCAGCTGAAGGCTTTTAGGTGACTGTTTTATTGTCAGGGATTCGTGTCCAAGGCAGGGGTGCCTGTCCTGCTCCTGCAGGGTCACAGAGAATCAACACACCTGTCTGGACGATTGGTCCTAAGACTCTCTCTGTCATGCTAAGGGGTGCCAATAACTGTGGCACACATATATTACACACATAAATTATTTTACCTTAAAGGTTAGATTTTTCAGAATATTTTGAATGAAAAAGCCAAGTAATTTTTCGCAGCCTGTTTTGCTCATTCTGGGTAAAGTTATTTAATCATTTTAAGTTTTCACTGAGTTCACTATTTGCATTATACTGTGTTTTGATGCAGTATTTTATCTGAAAATGAATTTTATGTATTTATTACTTCTTTATACATTTATGTCTTTATAAATATGTACACATTTTTAATGCTGGAACTGTGTATATAGGTCTTCAGTTATTTTATATTCTACATACAAGTAACACTTATTGTGCATTCACATTACACACATCACAACAGCAAATAATATATTAAATAAAATATGAGGAATCAGCATATTACAATATTAATTTAAAAGCAAGCACATGCTCACAGTTTCAGCACCTTATAAGTTCATAAACTCTGAGGAAAGATGTTATATTTCATAAGGTCAGTATTATGTATGTATTAATTTATTTATTCATTAATTTTTATATTTTATTTACTCATTCATTTATTTTATTTTATTTTATTTTATTTTATTTTTTAATTTACCTTTGGGACTCTGATGAAATTTGAGAGACGTTCAGGGTTTGTTTGCATGTGTGAGACAAGGAACACAAGAACATTAAAGGAAAACATCATCTCTGTCCAGTCTCTAAATATTGTACTTATTTTCATCCTCTGGTAATGCATTACAGACATAATGCCTGTATGTTTGTTCGTCCCAGTTTGTCCCATATAAATGTTTAGTTTTAGACTGCTTAAACCTAATAATAATAATAATTATTATTATTATCACTAATGATAATGATAATGATAATGATAATAATAATAATAATAATAATAATAATAATAATAATAATAATAATAGAGATGTCTATTACAAGTTAATCATTTCATTACTACAAAATGCAATTTTTAATTATAGCCTAAAACACGTGTGAAAATGTATTCTTTGGAGCCTCGCTTGTATTTTCACATCGCAGTACGACGTGTATTTAAATATTCATTTCACCAAATATAATGATGCTGTCAGGTATATTTCATGAGGAAACAGCGCTTCAACAAGACTTTTATTTTGATGTGCGCTGACGTCATAACGCTGCGCCAGTGTGTGAGGTTTGTGAAATTGAACCCATCAGTATTTAAGGTGTTTAAATCGATTTCCCCACAGAGTATTGCAAATTAAGGTAGAGTGTTGAATGTAATGTTTTATGTGAATGTCACCTCATTAATGCGTGTATAAGCGCATCTACACGAGTTTCAGAAAGACTGTTTAATTTTTCAGTTGATTATTCTCATCATCTTAAGCATGGCGAGTGTGCCAACTGTGAGAACAAGCAGAAGAAACTTTAACGTTAGGTGGAACAACTGAGATCTGCGTGATATAATATTACAAACATGGAGTTTATTAAAGAAGAGAATGAAGAAATAGGACTTCCAGATCCATGCAGAGTGAAAGATGAAGATCCTGAGGAGACAATAGGTTGGTTTGCATTCTCATTACACAGTTTTTCTTCTAAAAAATGAATAATATTCTTGAAAATGTTTATGGTCATATAAACTGACATTACATGAGGAATTGAGTCAGAGTGGTCTAATTAAAGTTGCTCAATGAGCTCAGTTTTTCTTGATGTGATGATGTTTTCCCCAGGAAAAAAGATGTTAAAATAAACCTGGGTAAACATTAATAATTAACTTGTTTGTTTTGTAGTAGTTCAGGTAGTTAAAATCATTACATAATACTTTCTTATTTTTCTTATTTAAAAAAATGTTTCCTTCATCTAAATGGCTTGAGACTTCATGACTTTACTGCACTTGCTATACTTCATATTTCAGTACAATAAAAGTGTTAAAATTTGTTATCGTTTTATTCCATTTTATAATCCAAAAGCAAACCGTGAAAATAATTATGGCAAATGAGACAAAGAGTGATCCTCTGTAGCCATTTACTGGTAATAATGATAATTTCATGTCATTTTCACAAGTGTTTGTTTTCCAGCAGGTGGCAGAAATCATCCACTTGATCATGGTACATTTTCCATGCTATCTTTGTGATTGAACATGAGAAATGTAGATTTCCTTTAAATTGAATTTAATGAACGACTCTAAAGTTAAAAAATAGGTTTTTAAAATATTACATGCATTTAAAAAAATTAACAAAGAAATAATTTCTTTTAAAGAGTTGGTTTTTGTGTGCCTTGCATGCAACATTAAGGTACGCCCTGATATCTGCCAAATTCAGTTCTCTTGAATGATTTATTGCAACTTTAATAACTTATCAAGCATGCTTTTTATTTGCTTGTTCACCCACGTTTCTTTATCACTCTAATGTGTGAGTAACTTTAAGCATGTAAGGACGCATTTAAATACCACAATTATGAAAGTTTAGTAAACTTTTTAGTAAACTCAAGCAAGCTCAACCACACTTGCTTGTTTTACAAGAAAAAAACCTCATTGGTTCTTGCGGCAGCTGAAATATGCATGTGTGATACATGAGAACAGACTCATTAGTTCTTGTAGAAACTCGAACGTGCTTGCACAAAAACATTTACATTTACCTAGTCATTTAGCAGACGCTTTTATCCAAAGCAACAAATGAGGGCAATAGAAGCCAACAAAGACCAATAATAACAAAAGTCTCAGTTAGTCTAACACAGTACAAGTAATAAGTTTTTTTATAATAAAAAGAAAACAAGTAGATAGAACAGAAAAAGAATACAGAACGCTAGAGTTAGAGGTTGTTGTTTTTTTTTTTTGTTGTTGTTCTTGCGGAAACTCATGTGCTTGTGCGACGCATGAAAACAACATTAGAATTACAGAATATGCCTTTAATTGTTTAATATCTGTTGGTTTGTGGCTTTAAATGGGCATCAGCTCTATGTTTGTGTTTTACCTTTCTATCTTGAATTGATTTCTGACAATTTAATGTTTATTTTAGACCTGATGCTGCAGAAAGAGGGAAGTCAAGAACCGAATGAAGTGGAGAAGAAACATCATGATTTCACAAGTGGAGAAAAAGTGGAGAATAGTTGCACAGAGACCGAAAAGAATTTCTCAGTAAAAAGAATTCAGAAAACAAGATCTAAAAGTACATTCACTTGCCATGAATGTGGAAAGAGTTTCTCGCGAGAAAGACACTTTCGTAGCCACATGAGAATTCATACTGGCGAGATCCCATTTACCTGCCAACAGTGCGAAAAAAGTTTCCCAAAGGAAGGACACCTTCGTATCCACATGAGAACTCACACTGGAGAGAGGCCTTTCATTTGCCCTCAGTGTGGGAAGTCTTTCTCACACAGAGGAAATCTGAAGTGTCATATAAGGGTTCACACTGGAGAGATGCCTTACACGTGTCTTCAGTGTGGAAAGAGTTTCGCTCAGCAAAGACAGCTGAAAAGCCATTTGCAACTTTATTGTGGAGACGTACTGCAGTGTTCAGAGTGTGGCAAGAGGTTTGCAGACAAGATCAACTTCTTCAACCATATGCGTATTCACCCTGGAGAAAGGCTGTTTAACTGCGATCACTGTAGTAAAAAGTTTCTTCTGCAGTCTCACTTAGAGATACACATGAAAAGTCACACAGACGAGAGAACTTACTTGTGTACTTTGTGCGGAAAGGGTTTTAAATCCCTCGATAATTTGAAATCGCACCAGAAAATGCATGCTGGTGTGAATGCCTGTGCCAGAGCGAGCCACTTGAAACAGCAGCAACAAATCCATTCTGGAGAAAAAACAGACAATGATTCTAATAGCTCAGAGATTCTGACTACTTCAGAAACTTCAAAAACACAAGAAGGGGCGCATGCTGGAGAGGAGCTATACAGCTGCTCTTTGTGTGGGATGAATTTCAGCTCATCAATTTTTCTATTGGCTCATAAAAAAAGGCACTGTCAGAAGTAGCCATAAAGAGCAAAGCTCATCTTCATTGGAATGGTGTAAAATTAAGATGCACCAAAATGTGGACAGTCTCAAAAAAATAAATAAATAAAAAATAAAAAAAAGTTATTTGACGCAAATTCTGCATGGAAAGCTTAAAAGAGGTCAAAATATTAGTTCAATAAACTTGTATGGCTTTGCAGTACCACAATGTTTGAAGGGATGTTTTTTGTTCATGTTGAATTGTGGACTAGCACTAGTACTGTATGACATTAATTAGGCAAGGTTAATTACGTTGCACATCTCATACACATTGGTAACAGACATTGAAAACAAAGTAAAAAATATTGTTTTTAAATCATTTAAGAACAAACAAAAGAAACGCAATCATCAGACATTAAACAGCATATAAATCAAAATGATCTAACATTGCCAAATGAAATGTCAACCCAGAAAGTGGTTTAAGACTGTGAAGCGTTTGGGGTGTTGATGGAGGCAAGCTACTCTATGTATGTTTTAATCATTGTTCTGAATCCCATCCAGAGGTAGCCATTGTCAAAAATGTGATGTTCTCAGTTCTTTGTTTAAAATGTTGTTGTTTTTTTATGAAACTTGCCCACATCTAAGTGTTGATTAAAAAAGAATGCATGAAGCTAGAATAAAACCCATTTGTTTTGTTTTTTTTAAATGCAGAGGATCTGTTCTTTCTTTTGACATATTGCATGTTCAGATATTTGTACAACAATGTATTCTGGGGGCCATGAATTTTTTGTGAAAGTTATCAAAAATGTTGGTGGTGGCTGGCAACTTAAAAAAAGAAAAAATGCTGGCAGGGAAAGAGCCGGTGCTTTTGATGAAATTGATGCTTTTGTGTTTAAACATTAGTGTGTATTTTATTAGGGGCCAAGCACTGAGGGTGCAAAGGCACCTATCTGTTCGTTTTCTTCTTCTTCTGCTCTTGAGTCTATGGCAGCCCATAGAACCTGCAGGAAAGTTATGAAATTTGGCAACATTAACCATAACTAACCATTAAACATAGCAAGTTTGGAGTCTCTATCTTAAACCCTCTAGAGCCACCAACAGTTCAAATTTGCACTCATATTTATGCTAATATATTTTGAACCATGAAGTTTAGATACAAAATTATTTTTTTTCCTATGATTCTTTGGCTCATGCCGAGTCGAATGCACACCAAAATATAAACTTCTAAAGGTCAAGATTTTTTTGTAATTCAGAATTATTTTTTAACTCGTCCTAAACGGTTTGTCTGACTTTCATCAAAATTGGCTCAGATCAATCATATCATCTTCAGAGCATACTGACAAAAAGATATGGAATTCAAGTTGATTAGTTGAACTGTTCTGAAATAATGCAAACAAATTCATCGAAGAACACACCAAAATGGACATGAGGCTCTATCTCCTCAACACTTTAGCTTATTCAAACCAAACTTGAGCTGTGTCCCAATGTTGAGTTTGTGGACTCCAAAGGGCATATTTGAAGTGCGATTGCGTCACAGCGTCACGACGTAAGCTGTCCCAATTCAGAATGCGCCCTCCGAAGACCGCATTCCAAGGCAGATTGCGTCACCACGGCGCGACGAAGGCTGCTGTAATTCTAAAGCGACGTCAAATGCGCCCTCAGTTTCCCAGGAAAATGAAGTGTACATCCGATGGACACTTCGCACCCTGCCATATCCCAGAAATCATAGCGCGCAGATGACGACGGCGGATGAGAGAGTTTTTTAGGATTGCAGGTGTCCTGGGACAGGTGAGGGAGTGAGTGGAAACTGGTGGAGCTGCTCTGAGAGGACATCAAACTCCAGAGAGAGAGAGAGACAGAGGAGAGAAGAGCACAGGAGAGCAGGGAGAGAACAGAGAGACAATAAATTATATATTAACTCTTCTTTCAAGAAGAGAAAACTGAAAAAAATTGGTACATTAAAAATTTTCAATATCTTTTTTTATGTCACAATGTCAATGAAACAACCTAATTTCTAGTTTATTTTTGTGATGCAAGTTAAAAACGAAATGGAAAGTTGTATGTTATTAATTTTTGTAATGTAATTTATTTGTAAATGAGCCTGAGTACTTTCTGTACATTTTGTATTTTTTTGTTATGCATATTCACGTGTAAATAAAAGGAAAGTAATTGTACATTGTTAATTTTTTTTTAATGAAGCTTACAAAACATTCTTCTATACATTTATTTTTATTATTTATTGATTTATTTTTGTCCTGTAAATAAATGTTTTACACATTAAACAAATTGTTCTATACATTACTGAAAATACTTTTTACAACTATTTACAACATAGCCTAGGTTTAACATCAGAAAAACATCAGTTTTCAGCCCAGCCCTGCCTCCAGGTGTTCTGGGGTGAATCAGGTGAATCTTTTGGTGAATGGTCAGCACCTCATCAGCGACTCGAAGGACAATGCGGTGGACAGTGGAACGAGGCATATCAAACACTCTGAAGACCACTCTGTATGATGCACCACTGGCCAGACAGAAGAGAAACACCAGAGTCTGGATTGTGGCACTTCTCAGAAGATCCAGCAGCACTGTCAGGACCTCTCTGCTCAGCCCCAAACCATTAAAAACCTCTCCAGCGCTGGCACATTCAGCTCTATCCTGCAGTGCAGGGGTCTGTCTGATTTAGGGAAAGAAGGAAAAGAGAAATTGTTTAGAGCTATGACAAAGTAATTGGTAGAAGAAATATTAAGATACTTTAGTAAACTACTTGTAGTAACTACTAATACCACACTGGGGAAAAACTACTGGTCATATTTAAAAGAAAACCTTGGTTAAAGGGATAGTTCAACCAAAAATGAAAATTCCAAACCTGGAACAACTTGAGGGTGAGTAAATGATGACAGAATTTTCATTTTTGGGTGAACTATCCTCTAATTAAAAGTATTATCTTGCATACTCTAATATACTTAAGGTATTGAGAGTAAAAGTAAAGATACAGGCCGACAGTATTGTTGTGAAAAAGAATTTGTCAGGATGGTTTTGCATTAATATTACTGCTGCACTAATGTGTATGTTGCATTTTACTCCTGAATATGTTTAAGGTTGTTAAATTTAAAGTTGCCTACTTCATATATTGTTGGGTTTAATCTACAACAATGCATCATGTTGTAAAAGACCATATTTTTGTAGTGTTGCTGTCCTGTGAGAAAAAAAGAAGAAAACTTAGTACTTAATATTTGTACGAGAATACTAAACAAATGTACTTCCTTGCAGTTCACCACTAATTATTATGAAAATGAAAGCAACAACATTTTGTCAGAATATTAACAAATTGTTGCTAACTATATCAGAGGCTGCATCTGAAGGACTCGGACCGGTCATACAGAGCACTGGTCAGCTGTCACAGCTGCCACTGAACATTGAGCTGAACAATGCCCTATTTTTTTTATTTTTATTCAGTTTTATTTTTATGCTTAACTGCCTAAAAAAATCCTGGTTGCAAACCTGTCTACATATGATCACCATGGTCAAGAAAATTTACATTTACATTTATCAGACGCTTTTATCCAAAGCGACTTACAGTGCATTTAGGCTATACATTTATTTAATCAGTATGTGTGTTCCCCAGGAATTGAACCCACAACCTTTTGCGCTGTTAACGCAATGCTCTACCACTGAGCCACAGGAACACTTACTATTTTATATAGTAAAATGAACTATATAAAATCGCACCTTTGTAAGATATCAGTCAGCATTTGAACTGCTGTGTGTGTGTGTAATTTCCAAGCAATACCTGCATTTAAAGTTGTAATCTGACAATTAAGGATACAGCAAACCAGTGTAATTTACCTGGCCTCGGTCTTGGCTAAGCCTGAGGTAGGTACATCACCATCTCCTCCATTATTACGTAAAAGAAAAACAAAAATGATCAATTCTGGCTCCACCTGTCCTGGCAGGATGGCAGCTCTCCTCTTGCACCGTTGCTATGCGACAGGAGCAGTAATCGGGAACACCTGGCGGCGGAATTAGGGAATCCTGCGAAGGCGGAGCGACTCAAGCACTTCGGAGGGTCCTTCGTGCACTTAGGAGGCGTGGCCTTCGAAGTCCATGCACTCCGAAGTGTGTACACTCAACATTGGGACACAGCTTTGGTGTGTGTTATAACAACCATGACCTGAAGGTACATGCACATTTTCAGCACAGTGCCACCTAGTGATCTGGAGATATGAAAATGGATTTTCACTTATAACTTCTAAATGGTTTGGCCAAAAATCACAATATTGGTATCTTTAGATTTGGTGCAGCATACAGTCAAACGATATCCCATTTTGAATTTTGTTGTAAAATGACATATTTTACTAATGTGTTACCCTATCACAGCGTTAATTTTGACAGGCATTTTTGATTGTCTTAGTCTTGAGACGAAAATGCTTAATAGTCTTAGTCACATTTTAGTCATTTGAGTCTTTCATAGTTTTAGTCTAGTTTTAGTCAACGAAAAGTCATTACATTTTTGTCAACTTTTAGTCATTACTTTTAGCCAAACTGCAGTTACCAACATTTATTTAGGTAGCTATTTTATATGTAGTCTTCTAACAGAAATAGTCATTAATTCTTCTCTCTTTAGATCAAATCAATTAAGCTCATGAGAAATTTGAATCAAGGATTGAATTTGGAAAAACTGGAATAAATCATGACAATTTTCATTTTTGGGCTGAGATACAAATTAAACTAATTTTTAAGATACAGTAAGTTTACTTAACATGTTTACATTTATTTAACATCTTTTGTTGGTTAACATTAATGACACAGATAGGTATTTAATTAGGAATGCTGTCCCTTTAAGACGGAAGGCATGCATGTAATACTGACATATATTCAGTCTTCACCCACCTGTTTACGTTCACTTAAGCCATAACTGACAGTATTTATGTGAGATACTCTACACGATGGACATTTGAACTGCTGTGTGTGTATCTGAGCACTGAGAACTGATCGCGCGCTGTATATGAGAACTGAAGAAGTGGAGCGTGCGCGAGAGAGAGCGTTTCTATCAGCGCGATTCCGCCTCTCGTGCCTTCACTAACTTTGAGTTAATCGACAAAGAATTGTGACTCCCGGGAAAAACGGGACGTCAGGTCACCCTATCTCTAACCTGAGGCCATTGTTTCAGATCGCTAGTTCGCGTTTTGTCCATCCACTGCGGCTGCCATACTGAGATTAGATATAAACGCCCCTCATCCGATCGCAATCCAATGACAGGGACACACTTTTTGAAAGACAAGACAGTTAACTTATCCTATAGGATGTATTTTGAATGTCCCGTAGTCCTCAAATAACATTCTAGTCCCGTCGTCATAGTTTTTATCATCAGATATTATTTTATCGTCAACCTCACGTCTTAGTCACAGAAAAAATGTTCGTTAACGAATATTTTTCGTCATTGTCTTAGTTGACGAAATTAACACTGCCCTATCATCACGAAACTCGGTATGTGTGATTGGCTCCATGCCCTGGAGTACTCAAAATTTTTTGGGGCCGCGCCACCTTTGTGGTGAAATACACCTTATGGATTTTGTGTTGATAGTTGAAACAGTTTTCGTTTACAGTGTCAACTAATGTGCTGTGATGATGCCAAACAGCATCTGAGGCTATATCCCTGCAAATCTTTAACATATTCACACCAGACTTTGTGTGTGCCATTGTCACCTCACACTGAACACACCACATCAAGTTGATAAATGCGCCACCTATTGTTCAAAAGTGATAAACCACTGAATCATATTACTAGTGGTTGTATTTATGATTCTTCAGCCATTTTGACTAAAACAATCTTCACATGTGTTTAATTACTCATTGCTGCAGTTGGTCTGATGCTCCCTGCCATGCTTAGCTCCTCGTTTTGCCTCTGTTGTGCTTGGCTCTGTAATTGCTGCTTGCAGCAATAATTTATTTTGATCTCATTATCCAAGTTGACAACAACCAAAAAAAAAAAAAAAAAAAGTAACATTTTAATAATGGTTCTGCATTTGGTAGTTTGTGGAACAGACATAGTCTCTACATTAAAGTAGCTAGATGATACAGTCACTATGTGTTGTAATTTATGACAACTCAAGGCAGCTAGTAGAAGATCAGTTAAGCCAGTCTGTCTGCTTCCTGACATGGGACAACTATTCACAGTAAAATATTTTTATTTTTACCAGGGTTGCCCAAACTTTTGCATGCCACTAATTCTTATAACTGTGATAAGCAGGAAGAGGGCCAAAGCAGAAACCCAGTTGTCTTCAATTTTTAAAGTAAAATGAGTATCCATACGCAAAACTTCATTAAATTTGTATAGAAAACTTGATAATCTATCTGCTTATTGCCAGAAATATCACAGTGAAAAAGAACCTTACTAACAGAAATATTACATATCTGGTAGAAAACAAGAAATAAGGACACTTGTGAAATTGATTGAAATTTGATGCCAGAAATGTTTAGAGTAAAAACAGAACTAAAACAAGAAACAGATTCTTTCTCCTCCCCTGGCAATACAATGTGCCAAACAAATCCATTCAAACACCCCTAAATGGTAAACATTGTCCTTCAATTATTGAAGAACATAAAAGCATTGTTACTTTTGTTAGTACTAAAGTAACTTAAATATGCAGACGTATTAAATTAAAAAATAAATTTTTTATTTTTAGGAGCAGGCAGGGGAGGCTACGGCAGAACTGGCAGACACATTACCCCTGATGATGGAGCCCTTAGATGAGTGGACCAGGGAGGAGCCAGGGGGACTGAAAACCTAGGCTGAGTTAGGTGGGCCAGAAACCAAGGTGGAGATGTAGGAATGAAGGCCCAGGGTGATAATTGCAGTCACGGAGGACCAGAGCGGGAACAAAGGGTCAAGGAACCGAGGCAGAGCTGATGGGATGGAGGAGGAGTCAGAGAAAAGGAGAAGCCTTGTGGAGCCAAAGGGCTGACGAACCACAGAGGAGTTGAGGGAGTAATGAGCCACAGTGGAGCCGACAGGCAAGGTGGAGCAGTGGGCCCTAAAGACCACAGCGAAGCATGATGGTCATGAGGCTCGATGTCCCTCGACCACAGTTGGATGGGTTGGCCCGAAAAATGTGGTCATGCTACTGGAGCCGGAGGGTCAAGGAGAGCCAGCAACTTAGGAGAATGAGGCAGAAAAAGGTTTTGTTGAGGTAGAAAAGATTTTGTTGAGGTAGTGATCACAAGGAGTGGTTCCTCTCCTTGTTGATAGGATGTTGAGCTCTACTAGTACTCCTTCTGGAATATGGCGGCAGGCTCTAGCTTCGGGACAGACTTGTCATCTGGCTCAGGCTCCAGGAACTAGCTTTTAAGGTCAAACTCTCTGCTTTGTGTTCATGGTGGATGTAGACTCAGGGTCTGAGGCAGGTGTTTGTCCGTGGCTTGTAAGTGGCGATCATTGTCCTCTTTCACCTCACCCATGGTGAAAGAGGAACCACTCTTTGTGATCACTACCTCAACAAAATCCTTAAACTTCCCTCGAGGACCATCAACTGACAGGGGAACTAGGTGTTAAACATGATCATTAAGTCCAGTCCAAAAAAAGGTGATCAGTGAACGGTTGGGGTAATGGGTCTGATATGCTAGTTCCAGGAACTCACTAGTGTGGTCCTCGAAGGAGTGATTATCCTGAGTGAGGAGGTGACAAACGGCTGGAAGATCCATGTATCTTCTCTAGATCCTCTGTTCTGTTATGGTAAAGCAGGAGAAGAAAGATGAGGAGAGATGGATCTCAATATCAGCCATTTAACTTAATTTATGAACATGAAGGTAATCCAACAATTACGCAAACTAAGGCACATGAGAGAAATTTCAGCTTTACAAAGATTAGTAAAGACAATACAAGACAATGAACTGAACTAAACAGAGGGCTTAAATGCACACAGCATAATGAGAAGACAGATGATCATAACTGGTAACCATAGGAACAAACTAGACATGAGGAAAACATGAAACAGAAACTAAGAAAGGGACCGTTTACACAACAGTATTTAACTACAAAATGTGTTATGCATTTGGCTGTTCATTTACATGACAACAGCATTTTGGGTCTGAAAATGCACACTTCTGAAAATGGGTTTCAAAGTGCAAGTTAAAAACTATACCGTTATCATGTCCATGTAAACTACAAAAATTACGAATTTGCGAAACGGTGACGTCATGCACATCTGTATTACATGTTCCGTCAGTATGTGCACATGCGTGTAGTGTTTCTTTACAAAGTGATGTCGCCAACTACTGGCCTGGCATGCAGAATACAGTGTTTTTAGTCATTTTCATGGATCTATATGAACAGGGGTTGTTTTAACAATGTTGTTGTTCATTTTTAGCACATTGTTTTCATGTAAAAATACCCAAAGTCCTTGGAAATGGAAACAAATCAAACTCAACTTTACAAATACATCTTACTACAAGTGTAATTCAAAAAAAATTGTTGCATGAAATATTGCACATGTATTTTGTTATTAAAAAAAAGAAAATTTGATCCTTGTTTTAAATTTAATAAAATAAATTTAATGCTAAGAAAAATGTGTAAGCCAATTATTATTTATTTACAGAGCTTATCATATTCAATGGTAGTGTACAGTGCTTCAAAGCTTTACTGCAGAAATATCTACCCTAGGTCACCACTGAGCAGTTCCATTTAGAGCTTTATGAAAAATGTCTTAATATATTCGTTATTAAACCAACAGTGACCAAGCCAAAAGCAAGTCCTTCATAAAGTGGTAGTAGTAAGGAAAAATTGCCTGGTTTCTCCTTAGATTATGTGTAGTTCAAATGGGTTTCTTTCTACATTGAGGGCATATTTAAAGGTGCAATATGTAATATTGGCCATAGCACTGTTTTTCAGAGAAACAAGTATGTGAATTAGCATGTTTCCTAAATATCTGCAAACATAGTATGCTATTGTTATGCTTTAGTCAAAAAATTACAAACAGCACCTTTAAGGACTCTCTTCAAAGTGAGTTTCTACATGACTCTGAAGGATTGCTTGACGACTGAAACTCTTTTCACACAAAGGACACGAGTAAGGCTTCTCCCCAGGGTGAGTTCTTCTCAGACTCTCTGCGTCAACATTACTTAATTTCTTCTCACTTAGGTGGCATGTGAAAAGTTCCTCATCAGCGTGAGTTCTCATGTGCCACGTAAGGCTTCCTTTATGGGTGAAACGCTTTCCACACTGTTGGCACGAGTAAGGCTTCTCTCCGGTGTGAATTCTTATCCGACTCTCAGTGTCTACATTATCTGTAAATTTCTTCTCAATTTGATGGCAAGTGAAAAGTTCCTCATCAGCGTGAGTTCTCATGTGCCACGTAAGGCTTCCTTTATGGGTGAAACGCTTTCCACACTGTTGGCACAAGTAAGGCTTCTCTCCGGTGTGAATTCTCAGGTGATCATTAAGGTGTCCTCTATGAATGAAATTCTTCCCGCAGTGATGGCATGTGAACGGCCTGTCTACAATATGAATTCTTACATGATCGTTAAGGTGCGCTTTTTGAATTAAACTCTGTCCGCTTGGATGGCATGCAAGGTTGATGGCAGTGTGAGACCTCAGGTGAACATTCAAGGTTCCTTTCTTACGGAAACTCTGTCCACACTGATGGCATGTGAACGGCCTTTCTCCGGTGTGAATTCTTAGATGAATATTAAAGGATCCTTTCTGACTGAAACTCTTTCCACACAGATGGCATGTGAATGGCTTCTCTCCAGTGTGAGTTCTCATGTGATGATTTAGGTGTCCTTTTTGATTGAAACACTTTTCACATTGATTGCATGTGTAAGGATTGACTTTAGAGTGAGTTTTCATGTGACACTTAAACTTTTTGTTGCATGTGAATCTTTTTCCACACTGAAGGCAAGTTAAAGGGTTCTCTTCGGTGTGAATTCTTCTGTGAATCTGGAGTTTTCTTTTATACGCAAAACTCTTCCCGCACTCATTGCAAGTGAAAAGTCCTTCAGTGTGAATTCTCATGTGCCACTTCAGGCTTCCTTTATGCGTGAAACTCTCTTCACACTGATGGCACACAAACGGCTTCTCTCCAGTGTGAATCCTTACGTGAACATTAAAGTATCCTTTATGACTGAAGCTCTTTCCACAATGAGGGCATGTGAACGGTTTTTCGCCCGTGTGAACTCTTAAGTGATCATTAAGGTGTCCTTTATGAAGGAATCTCTTTCCACACTGATGGCATATGAAAGGATTCTCTTCAGGGTTCATTCTCAAGTGACGCATAAGAGTTTCTTCAGGGTGAGTTCTCATGTGCCACGAGAGGCTTGCTTGATGTGTGAAACACTTTCCACAGCGAGTGCATGCGTAAGGCTTCTCTCCGGTGTGAATCCTTAAGTGATCGTTAAGATGTCCTCTATGAATAAACCTCTTTCCACACTGAGGGCACATGAAGGGCTTCTCTCCAGTGTGACTCCTCATGTGAATATTAAGGTGTCCTTTATGGCTGAAACTCTTTTCACATTGATGGCACGGGAAAGGCCTCTCTCCACAGTGAGTTTTTATGTGATTCTGAAGAGTTAGTTTATCAGTGAAACTCATTCCGCACTCGTAACACGAGAAAAGCTTCTCTCCAGCGTGGGTTTTCATGTGACACTTAAGGTTTTCTTTATTTGTGAAACTCTTTCCACACTGAAGGCAAGCGAAAGGTCTCTCTTCAGAGTGAATTTTTTTGTGAACATTAAGGTGTCCTCTATTTGCAAAACTCTTTCCACATTGATGGCATGAAAAAGGCTTCTCTCCAGTGTGAATTCTTGTGTGGACAGTAAGATGCCCCTTGTGTTTGAAACTCTTTCTACATAGATGGCATGTGAAAGGCTTTTCTCCATTGTGAACTCTGGCGTGAACAGTAAGGCGTCCTTTGTGTTTGAAACTTTTTCCACACTGATGGCATGTGAAAGGCCTCTTTTGGGAATGATTTTTAATGTGATCTTTAAGGCGTCCTGTTTGTGAAGGATTTTCAGACTGATAGTCAATTAAAGGCTTTTCTTCAGCTATAAAATTTTCAGGTGTCTGGAAATGGTGGTTGTCCTCAACTTCATTCAGTTCTTGGCTTTCCTCTTTCACTTCCATCAGGCCTACAATTAACAATAAATTGACAAAAATCAGAAAGAGGAAAACAAAAAATCTCAAGCCAAAATAAAAATAGATAGCCAAAGACATCGAGTAACTTCTTGTAATGGGATGTTTAGTGTGCTATAAGTTCTGTCATTATCAACACCATCAATTCTTCTGCACTACCGATGCTATGGTCATTTTAGGTGCATTTTCAAATGGTATTTCTTTCTGCCAAATCAATAATATGGACAATAAATCAAATCACAATATTTGATCTTTGAACTTGCCAAAAAGTTAAAGGAATCTTTCAAAATCAGGCATGTGATCAGCTAGAGACAAAAAAGAAGGACAATCTGACCACGCCCCAAGTCACGCCCACAAGCCACGCCCCCAGCACTTATTAAAAATATATATTTTAGCACAGTAAAAGATATATCTTATACTGTAAGAATACATACTATTGTCCTGTAAAGAATAAAAAAGCAGCACTTAATCATGATAACAATATAATATATGTTATAATAAAGTACTATAATATATTATAGTAAAGTATATAGTATATAGAATTGTTATTATTATTAAAGTACCTGCCAAAAGTTTGGAAACATTACAATTAATGATTCTGAAATAAATATCTTCTGCTCATCAAGGCTGAATTTATTTGATTAGAGTAAGAATAAAAACAGCAGTATTGTGATATATAATTACAAATTTAAAAAAAAGTTTTCAATTTTAATATATTATAAAATGTAATGTTATTTCTGTGATGCAAAGCATCACAGAAATTTTCTTCATCATTACTCCAGTTTTCAGTGTCGCGTGATCTTTTAGAAATCATTAGAATTTATTTGACTCTTAAGAAACATTTCTGATTATTATCAATGTTGAAAACAATTTTGCTGCTTCATATTTTGTGTGGAAATGGTGATTCACTTTATTTTTCAGGATTTTTCGATAAATATAATGTTTAATGAACAGCATTTATTTGCATTTATCAAATATATTAATTAAATTTGTTAATGCATTTATTGAATAGAAATCATTTTAAATGTCTTCACTCACTTTTTTTTTTATCAATTTCATGCATGAATACAATGATTAATTTCCCTTTCTTTTTTTAAATCTTATACAAATGTTTGAGTGGTATCGTTTCCACAAAAATATTAAAGGGATAGTTCACCCCAAAATGAAAATTTGCTGTTAATTTACTCAAGGTGTGGGTGACTTTTTTTCGCCAGTAGAACAGTAAAGAAGATTTTTAGGTGAAACCCTTGTCCTTGCCTTGGTGATTCATAAAATGCAAGTCAATGGCTGCCGGTTTTTGAGAAAAAAAAAAAAAAAAAACTACCAATAAAAAAAGGCCAAATCAATACCCGTGGTTCCTGGCGATACATTGAGGTCTAATGAAGCGAATCGATCGGTCTGTACAAGAAAATGAACGCTACTTACAACAGTGTTACCTTTAATCCACAGCCTGGGCAACCGGCTGTCAGCGTGTTCACGACTGTCTATAGAGCGCGACCTCTCTGTCGCATGACAACGGATGCACGGGCGCGATACCGGAGCTGATGACGCTGTTTGTTTACAGTAGAGAACACGTGAGGAGAGATACTCACACTGATAGATACTCACACTGATAGATAGTCATAGTGTGAGATACTCACACTGATAGATACTCACACTGATAGATACTCACACTGATAGTCATAGTGTGAGATACTGACACTGGAGCTGACACAGTTAATTCACGATAGAGATAGAGGACGCATGTTTTATTATTTGTCAAAATGGTACTTAACTGTGCTTATCCTGGATGCTGGAACAAGTTTAAAAAATTCCGGAATATTGACTTTCCACAGATTTCCGACGTCTGACCTTGACCGACTTAAATTATGGTTACTTGCCCTTCAGCTTGATATCAACACACCAATGAGGTTACTTAATGCATGGAGAGTCTGCAGTGAACATTCCCCCCCGATGATTTCAAAGCCACCAAAGGGAGCCAAGTTCAGCTGAAATTATGGGGGTTTTTTTCACAATTTGAGGTATGTGAAATACAAAAAAAAAAAAAAAGTGTGTGTTTTCTGGTATAGCTATATGGTTTATGAGTGTGTATAATAAGTAACACATGGGTAGGCTACAACGTAAACATGGTTTATGAGGACACCTCTTGTATCTCTGTAAATCAAATGGCTTAAAAATCATAAGGTCTGTAAGGTTTTTTTTTTTTTTTTTTGAAATTCAAAAATCGGCAGTAGTTTTCTGTAAGGAATAGGTTTAGTATCTATCTGTTATCTATCGTCATTTTTGCCACGCGCACCTTTGTCGGCCAACCAGGCTATAGGCCTTTTTCACAGTCCGCGTGTCGTCACATCCGGCTCCGATTAGTAGCGTAAAGGAATTTCCGCTTGCTTTATTGTCAATGGACAGACTCCTGTTTTGTGAAGAAAATTAAACTAATTTAGTTTAGTTAAACACTGACGCAATAAACGTCAATGTTAAAACTGCGTATTTATACCGATTTCATACCATGTATCATGTCATCCTTAATTTTAATGTGTAATACTAGCCTATCTGAGCGACGCGACTGTCAGAGCTGCCAGTCAGATTAATGAAGAGCACGCAGCTCAAATTACTGCCAGTACACTGATTTAATTTCATTTTTAATATTATTATAATTTTTTTATTTATGTATTTATTTATTTATTTATTTTTTACATTATATTTATTGTGTTTAACCTCCTACTCTTGTTCACAATATAATGATATGCAATCGTTGCACGCAATCACGGAGAATAACTCGATTAAGATGATCAAACTTATTTTTAATAATCATCTGTGGGCTGGAAATATTTCTTTATTTGAACAACTTCAATTTGATGCAATTATAGAGGATTGCATCATAAAGTCAGCACATGAAAAAAATGTGAGCATTATGTTTAATACAAGAAGTTTGCCCTAAACCTTTAATTTCATCCTTTAATACAGCCTTTAGTCATAATTAATGTTTTAAGCTTTGGCTAATTCTAATGCTTATTAATGTGATGTGTTGTTTGTATAGTTTTCTCACTGTTTTGTAATGAAATACGGTGATCAGACTGTGAAGAATTGCCTATACACATACAGTACGGCTCGCGCGCTTCTGTGTAAGTCACGAAATACGCTTCGGGATATCGTGACAACATATTCCTTCATTTCATAATACTCAATTAATTGTTGTAATCTGAGATTGGTGTCTTTAGAAGTCGTATATGTGCTGAATTCTACATAAATAATCCACAACAATTCCGTGCTATGGGCACAGCCATTCATAGAGGCTACAGCGGAAGTTCTTTTACGCTACTATTTGAATCTTCCGTTTTTCGAACCCGGAAGTGTGATAAAGGCCTATACATCCGAAGTGCTGGCACTGAATGCACCTCTCTTCACGTGATCACTCCTGACTACTGCTACAATGTGCCGCGGATCTGCAAGCGCGCACTCTATGGAGCAGATAGCAGAGCAGACCATTCACTTCCACGAATGCGATTCAAATTTTAACTCACACATTGTCAAACAATTGTCGCATATGCATTCTGGACGCAATCTAGAGCCCTGACTCACACACACTCATAAACACACACACACAATCACACGTTTACATAGAACATTGCATAAGCGTAATGGTTTTTATACTGTACAATCTGTATATTCTATCGCCCCACATTGATTTTTGTACATTTTATTTTTGTTTGACTTTATTAATAAAAAGTGTTTTTTTTTTAATTAGCATGTTTTTTTGTGTTTTGATTTGGTACGGAAATTGGTACAGAGAACCGTGGATTTTCACTGGTATCGGTACCGAATACAGAAATTTTGGTTCCGTGACAACACTAGTACAAACTGTATTTTCTATCACCCTACACCAATCCTACACCTAAACCTACCCCTTAAAAGGAAACTTTCTGCATTTTTACATTCTCAAAAAACTTCATTCTGTATGACTTATAAGCTTGTTTCCTCATGGGGACCAAAAAATATACCCACAAGGACAAGGATTTTGGATATTTGCCATCTTTGTGGGGACATTTTTCCATATAACATAGGGTTTATTAGGAACACACACACGTGTACACACAAATATACATATAGCTGTATTTAGTGTTAAGTTTCTGATGACAATGTGCTCTTTGTAGGGCATTCAAAATGATCTGTCTCAACCATCACAAGACTACACAGAGGAAGACACAGATCAAGAGACAGAATTTCTAAGTGCAGGAATTGCTTTGGAAGATGTTCCACAGTCAACACCACAGAAGACAAATAACAGTGGTATAAAAACAACCCTTGGACAACATGACAAATCTCATGAAAAACTGATTTTACTACTAACAACTCCGCCATCGTTTGAAAAACATTCATATCACTCAACGTCTGGGACATATTATGCTTTTCCACAATTTACACTCTTCTTTGGTAAGCACATACATATGATGTTTTCATACTAGTTGAAAATTGGCTAATTGTGCGGTTTGTATCAGAAATCTTACACAGAACACTGTTGCCAACTCATATTAGTATTCTAAATATACAATCTGCATTACATTAATTTATATTTAGTGCATTTCAAAAATTCTGCTTTCTACTGTCATCTAGGATAAACCAGCTCAGTGTGACGAGGACCCTGATGGAAGCATTGACCTAGATGTCAGCATGCTTTCATTAGATCCACCATCAGAAAAGAAGGATGTTAGTTTTGATCCCCCTACTTCCACATCTGCCTCGAGTACAACTACAACAGATGAAGAGGAAGAGCAACTGACATGGAAAGAAAGGAAATGGATTGTAAATGAGTCGGCATTAATGAACCTATTTAGAAGATGTCAAGAATGTGGTGCATTGATCACAGAAAAAAAACAAGTGACTTCTGGGAGCCTCATCACCATTCACTGGGAATGCAAACAAAGACATAGAGGGCAGTGGAACTCTTGTGCTGATTTGCGAGGAATGCCATCCAACAACCTTCTCGTGTCAGCAAGTACTGTGATCACTGGGTCAACCTATGCAGACATCTCAGATTGGGCTGCCGTGGTAAACCTTCAGCTTCCAAAGAAAACAACTTTCTATGCTATCCAGTCATCGTACCTGATCCCAGCCATTGATTCTGCATATAAAGAACAACGGACTGCCTTGCTAGAAGATCTGCAGGTAGCAATCAGACTACAGAAGATAATATACTTATCAGGTGACGAGAGATCAGACAGGTAGTTAGTTATTTAAATACTGGGTTTATGTATAAAATTGGTTAACTTTGTCTACTGTCACTGTAATGTTTACTTTTGTCCTCTTTCTACATGCAGTCCTGGATTTTCAGCCAAGTATAATACATACAGTATGATGGATGATATAACGGACAAAATTGTCCACTTTGAGTTGGTACAAGTACGTGTTCACAACCATAGTGTCATATTGTTATGGTTATTATAAATTATTAGGCCTTATTAGCACTGCAGTTACTTACACCGCTGTATGTATTGTATACATTCTTCTACATATTATTGATACTGAAGTACAACTTATCTGTGTGTAGAGTGATAAATTGTTATTTCTGCAATTCCTAAGACAAACAATTCACAACAGTGATTCAGCAGTCTTTGTAATATATTTGTTATGTCTCATTGTCTGTTGGTTTGTTTTATAGGTTACAGAAACATCTAGCTCTGTTTCAATGGAGCCAGGTGGTTTCAAGAGAGCAGTAAACAGAATTCAGGATGAAGGCATTAAAATAAATGTGGTGACCACTGACAGGTCCCCATCCATACGGAAGATTATGAGAGTTGATTATCCAGACATTCACCACGAATTTGACGTCTGGCATGTGGTGAAGGGTATGTAATGTTTTGAACCACAAATCATCAGGCATCACATGTACTGTCTTGATTCAGTCAATATTGCAATAAATACTTGCACCTTTTGTTTACCATGTTTTTTTTTTAATTAAAAAATAAACATAACTTCTAGTACACAAAATGAAACATTGACTGTGTTGTGTTGTTGACCATGAAGGTTTGATATTGATAAAAGTTGTCCTGTTCTTTTCATAGGAATGTTCAAGAAATTGCTATCCATATCAAGATACACAGACAAGAAGAGAAATACACCCATGGATTAAGAGTATTTGCAACAACTTGTGGTTTTGCTGTGCGACTTGTGGAGGTGACCCTGATGTAAGTTGTGTGATTCTGTTCCAGTACATGTGATTCCAGTGTTTCTAATCGTAGCAAAGTTACATCAAATAATTTTGTCCAGGAGTTGATCATAAGGTGGAAGTCACTTCTCCATCACATTTGTGGGGTTCATACATGGACTGAGGATGGAAAGCAACAAAGATGTCTGCATAGTGAGCTCAGTCCAGACCAACAGAGAAAAAAGAAATGGCTTGAAAAGGATTCCCGAGCCTTCAGTACATTACAAACCCATGTCTTGGACAAGAGTCTCCCGAAGGACCTTAGGCAAAAGGCTCTCTTCAAGCATACTGGTAAGTTTATACTACAATAATGCTTATTATAATACATAGCATGTACACAGTGCTGAACACTACAATGAATCTATATTTTTTTGTTCAGGTAAGCTTGAAGTTTTCCATTCAGTACTGCTAAAGTACTGTCCCAAAAGCCTCCACTTTCACTACCCCTCTATGCTTGCTCGTACTCAGCTGGCAGTACTTGACCACAATGAAAATGTTCAGTGACAACAGGCCGTTACCAGCATTGGTAAGTAGTCAAAAAACAAAAATTGTGTGTATAACTCAATATAATACTGTGTGTATAACACTCTACAATATCTTTTTATGGTAGGTATGCCTCGGTACAATGTGGTGTTCCCCAAACACTCCAAAAAGTGGGTAGCTAGAAAGCTGTTTGAACCCACAATACAAAATTTCAGGGATGATCTGGTTCATCGTGTTTTTGAGAGGCGCAAGGACAGTACTGTTATTTACAAGGATCTCTCCTCTCATTTGGAAACACAGCCAATCCCTCAAAACATCTCATAACAGATGAAGCCACCCAAGCAAGAGGCAATCTCAATGCACTTGTCAAGATTCTTCAAGTAGTTTCTCTTACCTAACTTTCTCAAATCTCCCATTACTTGACTGTTTTGAAATGTCTATTTAAAGGGACAGTTCACCCAAAAATGGAAATTCTGTCATTAATTACTCACCCTCGTCGTTCCAAACCTGTATGACCTTCGTTCATCTTCGGAACACAAATTAATTTATTTTTAATTAAATCCGAGAGCTTCCTGACCCTGCATAGACAGCAATGTAATTACCATGGTCAAGGCACAGAAACGTAGGAAGGACATAGTTAAAATAGTCCATGTGACATCAGTGGTTTAACCTTAATTTTATGAAGTACGAGAATACATCTTGTGTGCAAAGAAAACAAAAATCACAACTTTATTCAAGATATTCAGATTTCTTCAGTTCCGGTCATTCTCTGCCACCATTCATGAGAGTACCACCATGCGTGTGGTGCTGCTGACACAGAACGTGTATGCACTGCACCTTCTTGTAGCTTCATAAAATTACAGTTGAACCACTGATGTCGTATGGACTATTTTAATGATGTCTTTACTACCTTTCTGGGCCTTGAACGTGCCCATTCCCTTGCTGTCTATGCAGGGACAGAAAGCTCTCGGATTTCATCAAAAGTATCTTAATTTGCGTTACGAAAATCAATGAAGGTCTTACAGATTTGAAACAACATAAGAGAGAGTAAAAAATGACAGAATTTTCATTTTTGGGTGAACTATCACTAACATTCTTTCAAGTAAAAAAGTGTATGTAAGTGTATGCTTACTTTTATCCCTTTAATGTTCCATTAGTTTTAATGGTTTTTTTTTTTCTTTTGTGATAGATGCTGTTACACAGTCATATACACAACAAAGTTCTTTAAAGATTTTTTTCTAATTTGTGTAAAACTTTATGAGGAATATTGCAATTTATTAAACAGAAAAACTAAAAGGTACTGTGTAATTTCAGAAATTTGGCTACATTTATTTTATCTTTGAAAATAGTGTGTACATTGTTTATTTGTTTGTGTTATTCATATAAATACTTTATTACTACATGTTTGTAGAAAAGTGGTCATAATATAAGATGTTCATAATAGATTCCATGTAGATTTTATGTATTTATTTTAATTCATAAACAAAAAACAACAGACATAAAAAGAAGTGAACTGCAATGAATTTACTGTATCAAGCAAAAATAAGTTTCCAATACTTACACATAACACACACACACACACACACACACACATATACATATATATATATATATATATATATATATATATATATATATATATATATATATATGCACTTATTACAAACAAAAGCTTTTAAAGTCTATAAAAGTGCATATGCATCTTCTGCTTCCTTGAAGCCAACATAGCATCCAGATGGAGATGGGTATCGCTCACGTATGGCTGTAACCACACAGGAAGGTAAAACCTTTCTGTTTCCTCTGCCAAGCTTTTCTCCCTTAAGCATCCATTCTAAAACCACACGATATGCCACCAACCTGCACTGACTGGAAATAAAAAGACATGCATAATTAGGGCTGTGCGATGTGATACCTTGTTAAATGTAGGCCTATATGTTTCATATTATTTCTTGGAAATGAAAGTATTATTACAACTTCTGAATGTGACCAGCAGTGTTTTAGCATTACATATAAAGCAATGTCACAAATCAATGCATTACATTTGCATTACACAAAACAATGCACTACATAATGCTGTGTTTTAGCATTACATACAAAGCAACGTCAACAAATGTCACAAAAAAAAAAGAAACAAAAATACAAATGAAAAGGCTTACATTAGATGTATTTAACAGTAACATTCCAGGAAGAAATAATACAGAAACTGAATAATCAAATGGTAAACTAAAACACTGCACAGTCTTCACATTAATTAATATACGTTGATTCAAAATAAGTTATAAGTTATTCAGTAAAGCGCAGCTTGTCAGTGAAGCATGGTCCTGTGATCAGTATTAAACAGTCAATGGACTGGTAAACATGCATCTGTAGCATTATCGTAGTAACAAAAAAAAAATACTTACGCTACAGATAGAGCGCCACCGGGTCCCTCTGGTTTTGGACATTGCCTCCAGTTGATACGTGGCAAGCTAAAAACGACTTGCAAAATGCTGGGGCTCAGCAATGGAGCAAAGCCGGGATCTGCAGTGATGCAGAGGGGTACTGGAGCATTTTCGGCAGCTGACTCACCAATTTGTTCCAGTTGTGACATTGCAATTCCCCACTCGTAACAACAGAGGCTCTCTACCTCTGTTGTCATTGGAAGACACTTCGTACAAGAACACCACCATGTATCAAGAGCCCTCTGTCTCACTGTTGCAGCTGCTGCTGCCGCTGCTTCCTCCATCTCTCTCAGTTCTTGGTCTGTGTATTCTGGTTCAAATAAGTACGGCTGTGCATAAAATTCCATGTCTTCTTTCACGTCAAAATCATCAGCCATTGTAATGTTTACTTTGTGAACTTTAAACTTTAGCTTTGTTGTTCAAGCTCTCCTCATCACGTGTTCTCTACTGTAAACAAACAGCGTCGTCAGCTCCGGTATCGCGCCCGTGCATCTGTTGTCATGCGACAGAGAGGTCGCGCTCTATAGACAGTCGTGAACGCGCTGACAGCTGGTTGCCCAGGCTGTGGATTAAAGGTAATGCTGTTGTAAGTAGTGTTAATTTTCTTGTACAGACCGATCGATTCGCTTCATTAGACCTCAATGTATCACCAGGAGCCACAGGTATTGATTTGGTCTTGTTTTTATGAGGTTTTTTTAATCTCAAAAACCGGCAGCCATTGACTTGCATTTTATGAATCACCAAGGACAAGGGTTTCACCTAAAAATCTTCTTTACTGTTCTACTGGCGAAAAAAAAGTCACCCACACCTTGGATGACCTGAGGGTGAGCAAATTAACAGCAAATTTTCATTTTGGGGTGAACTATCCCTTTAAGCAGCAAAACTGTTTTTAACATTGATAACAATGAGAAATGTTTCTTGAGCAGCAAATCAGCATATTAGAATGATTTCTGAGGGATTATGTGACACTGAAGCTTCTCTTTGTAAACAACAACAGATTTATACTTTAACGTTTCTAATGACGAATGTTGCGTTCCTAAATGCAAATTAAAGCGGCTCAAACCAATCTCAGCGCAGCTAGCACTAACAGTGAAGCGAAACTAAAAACAGTACTGTAACAGCAGACATGTAGCGGGTCAGATTACAGCCTGTTATATAATTACATCACAACCGTTGGGAGTTTTATGACAGCACTAGCAATCTCAAATTCTCACCTCCAATCATAAAAAGTCACCGGGTCGAGTAACACGTTTCAGCGCTGATTCTACTCCTGTTTGGTGCTTTGAATCATTTGAACGCTTTTAACTGTGCTGCAGATGGCGCAGCGAGCTCGTACAGTGCTCTCAGGATCATTCCGTCCATGATGTTTTAGAAAACAATCTTTTCCCAGTTTATTTAGGTAATAGCTCAAGGCCATTTGTGCTACCCCAAGGAATAAAATTTTGTTCATTTTAAAGTTAAATGCATCAATCTCAAACCTCTCTGGGCTGTGCTCTCACTTGTTTAGACCATGCAGGTGTTAAACTGCCATTTATCTGCACCATTCTAAATACTTTTAAGTATATAAATTTCTACTGTGTCTTACAATATGTCTTGAATACTGTGTATATTATCCTTTGTCTAATCTGTCTGAATTACAATAAAGTAAACAAATTTTTTAGTTGTGATAGTATCTCAGTTCACATCACATTCACACCAGTGTTTTTACAATGTCAAACAATTTAAATACAAATTATTACTACTAATAATAATAATTTACTATTATTGTCCCCTAAAGACAGTAATATATTACTATTATAGTACACCTGCAGTGTAAAATAAATGTAATTAATTTTCCTAAGTATATTAATGATTATTTTACTACACAGTATTAAAATTATAATATTGTATTTACTGTGTGTGTACAGTATGTACATTGAGCACTGCTGTTCAGTTGGCATGTTTGGGGCCAAATTTCTTAGTATTTTTTATACTTTTTTTAAATATGTAAAACAATTTATTTTATTTGGATGAATTTGTCTGTCTTTTATCAGATTTACCAACTGTTATAACATCTCTAGTACTTTCCTTTCAGGAAGCCAAAGCTAAGTTAAAGCTTCTGGTTACAAAGCAGTTGAAGAGTTTTTTTTTGACTGCATCAGTAATACTTTAGCACGAATTTGGCTATATTCCCCAACATCAGCTCGCACTATCTTTTCACAGGCAAGTGATTTCATCCAGGAATCTTAAAATCGAAAAAAAAAATTAAGGGGTTACCTAGAGCATTCATCTGATCTTTCTCTTCCAACTTCACTCCGTGTGCGCACGCATCCATGTTGCTTAGTAACCAACTCGCTTGCGGCAGAATCGCGTAATTTAAATGGAAACAACAGCATCCTAATTTCTGATTGTCTGGTAGGTGACATTTAACTCTGTATAACTCGAGACTGCTATGAACTCGGCAGAGAATTTACCTCCGTATTCCCTCGTCTATTAATTGTATATATAGCATATATAGCGGGACACGTTACATTTCAATACAAAATAAATTTATATTGTTTCTGTTTTAATGTACTTTTAAAGTTTGGATCGTTTTTTGGGTTGACAGCTTACAAAAACATAGTTCTGGGTTTTTTAGCTTGTTTACTGTACACTTTGTCACATAGCAGCTTTTAGGCATTGCTCTGTTTTTTGTTATAAGTCAGAAATGACAAGGAGGCAGCTTCCCGCAATACAAAGTCAATGGAGAGAGTTGGATTGTTTTCCCCATAGACATAATAAACACCTAGACGCCTCATTGGTCGCTTTGAGCCGTTGCTGCGATACGTCAACGCGTCCGCCATGTTTGCGCGGGCAACACTGCCTTAAAAACAAATGGAGGTAAAAGGAGGAGCTGCGGGTTTTCGGGATAAAAACACGATAACGTTTACGTTTATCAACCGATTTCAGTGGTTTGTGATCTACATGGACTTAAAAATAACTCTGCCTCCAGTTATTTAGTTAGGCTTGGAAAATTATTAATTTTCGTAAGAAAATGTGAAAGCTCACACACACTCCTGTTGATTTGGTTGATTTTTTTTCTGTTAACAATTCTAATATTAATGTAGTATAACTGTGACATAAACATGTAATGTAATTTTAATGTACATTAAATGAAATTAAGTTTTTTCATTGCTTTCTCTGTCTTCAACCCCAACATTTTAGCTTTTCTCGTGCTTCAGGTCAGAACACAGCTCATTCGCTTTGAAATACTGGAAAAAAATCGAAATAATACATCTTTAAGCACTAATAATTTACCATCATTGAGAAAATTGAATAAAACCAGCGAAAACAAATCAAAAAGTGACACACTGGTACTCTGCTTTTTATTTTCATAGCACTCTATACAGATAAACACAAACATGTAACTGATAATCCTTTATGGATCCAGTAAAACTTACAGTTACAGTGGTAAATTATTACGCACTGATACAGTGCACAGTAAAAATATAGTAAAACTAATATGTAATATTAAAAAGTATATGTAGTACAAGTTGTAGTAAAGTGAATAATATAAAAAGCGAGTACAACAGTACAATAATGTAAGTGATATAATAGATTTATAATAGCACAAATTATACGTGTAATACCATAATAAATAAATGAATAACAACAGATGAATAATAGCAAGTAGAATATGTAATATCAAGGGTGGAATAATACAGAATAGACAATAATGAAGAATAAATTAATAGTAAATTATAAAGTAAATTAAATAATCGTGAAAAGGACAGTTTTATAATAGTATTTGTGTAATAATTATTAAACAAAGTAAGACACAACTAATGACAAGCAAAAATTGTGGTCGTGAATTTATATATATATATATATATATATATATATATATATATAAATAAATAAATATAAATATAAAATCCTCTGAATCAATCTCAGTTCAAGGTACACATTTTATTTCAGTTTTCAGTTCTAGCTTTCCCTGGGAATAGAGTGGTTTAGTTGTGATGTCAAAACCTGACTAATAAAGACTAATTCTCCACTCCATATTTTATAATGGGGTTTTTCAATTAATGAGTAAAGTAATGTAAACAACTTGATGATGCTTGACATTTTGCTCTACAATGCAAATTATACACACCCATGCAGAAAACACAAATTTTCAATATGTGTTACTACATAGGAATGTATGGGGTGTGAGTGTGTGCAGTTTACATTGTACAATAAAACGTCAAAGTATAGTTATGTTTAACACAGACTAGAATGTGACATGCTTCCCCACAAAAAAAACAACAAAAAAAAAACTTTCTATTAATCAAAAGTAATAATCATTATTACAACATCAAGAGCAATAATCAACAATGATTTTGTCATGATATTGCAGCTTCACTCACTAAGGAGTTCCTGTATTTCTCATTTCTAGGCTATTTACATTATGCAGTTTTTCTGTAAATACACATACACTACATGATCAGCATTAATCAGCCTATGTAAATCATTTTAAATGCAGTCTTGTGATTGACTGAAGAAACTGGTTATTTGTAAATATTTGACAAAAAAGACAGAAACATTTAATAAGGTAATTATATTAAATGATATTGTTATAAAAATTACCCTTACAAAGGTTAAAAATTGCTCCTGGAGGTCTGTTCCTGGCAGAGAGAGAGAGAGAGAGAAAGAGAGCGAGAGAGTGGTTTGAATATGATCAGGGTCATTCTGGCCATTCATTCAGGGCTGTTCTGGGTTTAAACTAGTACAAATACAACATTAGTCTGTGGAGGTTTAGTCTCTTGGAAATGCAGAGAACAGGCTTTCTTCAGATTTCTTTGAGGCTTGTGTTGTCCTTTTTGCAATTGGCTAAAAAGGAAAAAAATATATAATCAGTCCACAGTTTTATGATAAACTATGAAATCCTCATAATCAAGTGATGATAAACTTACTTTTTGTAAATAAGTAACGTTAGTGAAATTAAAGAGAGATGCTTTAGCTCCATCTCTAATCCTGACAGTCTGACATTCACTATGTTTCCATCCAAAGATTCGAATTTAAATTATGCGCAAAACTGGAATATCGCATAAAACATATGCGAATAAAGCACCGTTTCCATCCAACGAGTCAAAGAAAACAAAATCGTCACTTCCTGGTAAACTGTGGCACTAAATATTACTAAGAATATAGGAGAAGCCATTGAATATAATAATTTTCATATATAATATAAATTACTTGCGCCTCAGAGAGAGCAGACGTAACACAATAAATGCTGTCACTGCGTTCGGAGGATGCCAGCTGTTTGGGAACACAGTCGTGTAAGACAATTATACAGAAATACTTTGATGACAGACTTTGCTCAGGCTTTTCAGAGTGACTACAACAACTTATAGATGCTGTGAATGAGATCGGTCAGCTGGTTAGTCAAGTTATCTCGTCTCATAGCGCAAAGTCACATGACTTTTTTGATGCGCATGGAGGAATTTATTCGGTAAATGTGTTTCCATCGAAGTTTATGCGCATTTTTTCTTATCGGATAAAAAGTTTATCCTACTCAGTTGTGCGCATAATTTTCTTATGCGCATTTTCTGAATTTATGCGCATCTTGGTGTTTCCATCCAGCGAATTTTTTATGCGATAGTCCAAAATGCGCATTAAAATAGGTGGATGGAAACATAGCTAGTGTCTTGTCAAAGTGCTCACTGTACATATTGTGCTCATAACACAATTTACTTTATGCTATAAACTACAATATGTTAAAACTTCATAAGAATTCATTTAAAATTTGATTTCTTATAAAGTCTCAGCTTTCACAGCTTACTAGCGATATCGCTAACGTTAGCTATTAATAATCTGATACTTGTGGCTAATTAAGCTGTCAACATAATGCTAAAAATGACCAAAAAACATCCAGAAACAACTGTTCATTCTTACCTGTGAAAGATAATACCCCGAGAGCTGTTTTTATTACTGTGGGACGGTCTGAAGATCCCCAAACTGCCGATGAGTCCGGGATCTTTTCTCATGTCCCGAGATGAGAGTTATGAAGAGTTGCCCGCTCCAATATGGCGGCGACGTTGACGTGCAGTCGAGCGGCCAATGAGGCGTCTAGGTATTTATTATGTCTATGGTTTCCCCCCTCCCGGTGGGCGTGGTTTTCAGATTATGACGCGTTGCACTCTGTCTCTATAGACCATTGCCACGTCACAAATTGTGAAGTCAACACGATGTAGATTTTAAACCCAGATGATGAAAATAGCGCAAAAAAGCTTAAAATTAACCAGTTTTCTCCAACAGTTAAAATTATCGGATGCTAACATTGTCATCTATGATGTGCAACACAAACACCTCTGTCGAAATCTCAGAAAAAGTAGTCTGCACAGTGTTATATATTTCATGCAGTTGTGTACTTACGTTATTCCAAAATTTCCCAAAGATTTGTAAATTTAGAGAAATTCAAGTTTTAAAAATTGACTCGTCCCTGTACCTCCATGGTCGTGGTCGCCTATCAATGACATAATATCCGCACTATCCTCTGTTTTCGCTTGTACAATCTACAAGCGTGGACAAAAATCCCGCTGCACAGTTAAAGTAAATCCATTACAGCTGAAATGATAAGTGTTGACTGAAGCATTAAATTTATATCTGCTCAATGTTTCATCATGTCTCTTTTTCCGCGTTTTTACAGTGTTGTGCATTATAACCAATCACACACGAGTCTGTTGAGCTTATGAATGCATTGGCCAATCAGAGGCGTTCAGATGAGTCATCGCTGAAACAGTGGTGAGTGTGTGCGCGCGCTGACAGGCTGACTGAATTCAGCTCGTGAATTCTCTGATCATAAACAAGTGCAGATGTATGAATGATGTAAGTAAGCAATTCATTCATCAGTGTATAGACAGCTTTACTGATTACAAGGGCAGTTTTTTTTTTTGAAAGTGCTTAATCTCGTGCTATACTGAAATCACTCATAATGTTCTTTGACAATGTAAATGTTCTTTGGTCGCTTTCTCTGTAAAATTTATTCGTTGTTTGAATAACTGTGGAAGGTACAGGTAATTCATTACATCATCCGTGAACATGATTCGTGAATTCCATACATTAATAGTGAAAATGACGTCTTTCTTTTCTTTTATTGTGAAAACGACATCTTTCATTGTTTCACCCGTCTTCACAGCGTCATCAAGCTTCACCTTTGTTATTGTTTTGAACATGTGACCTCTAGTGGCGAAATCTTACATATTGTACCTTTAAGCATTGCGGTTTAAAAACAAGCAAACAGCTAAGAAAGAAAACGTGTAACAGTATATTGGATCCGAGCAGTTCTTAAAGTGACAGCAGTCTAATATTCCTGCTGTCATTCATTCATGATAACAACCCTCTACAATGCGAGTAAATCACTCGCATATGCGACTAAATTTCACACTGGGCGACTAAATGATGTCTAATATTAGCCACTGGCTAATAAATTCTCAGATTTTACTCGCCAGTGTGTGAGTTGGAGGCTAAGTATATAAGTTCAGCACAGATGTATTTTAACTCGCCGAACACTGACTGAGCGCTTCAGAGTTTCACTCTCCGTCAAGCGACATTTTTTTTTGGATGCGCAGCGCACCTGTGTTTGATGTACCGTAAACTCTAGTGTGAAGGCGCATATCTCGTTTTCGCACACGCAAAGAAAGAAAGAGCGAGAGAGTCTTACATAATATGTAGAATTGACGCGCTACATGTAAACGACATTCTTTGTTGTATTTTCCTGTCAAAAGAATGGAGCTACTTTAGAATTTGGATCAGCTTTTAAGAACTGCCGGGTTCTCCGGTAGTGGGCGGAACTAATGCGCAAACGGCAATCTCATTGGCTGGCGCTCACCTACTATTGTCCCGGTTTTGATTTCAGCGAATCAGTTCGAGCGAACGCACACCACCTGATTAATATTCATGAATCCAGCAGCTCATTAATCCTTAGTGCTTTTTATATTGTTCTTAATAGAATTCGTATTATTATTATTATTATCATCAACAGTAATATTGTTAGATTTTTCCCATATTTTTTTTTTTTTTACAGAAACACAGAATGACCAAAAAAACCACCACCAGTCCTAAGTTCAGTTAAAATGACTAATATGCATTCATACATGGTTACAAAGTTTTAATTCTAATTACTAAAGTTCTATCATTAAATAATAGGCCTACTTGATTATCATATTATAATGCTTGACTGACTGATGTTAAGAGTATACTTTCAGATACTGAAAAAGCTATATATGGGTAGTTGACAAATAAAAATTGGACTGTGTCCTATGGTGTGACATAGCAAAAATGTAGAAAAAAAAAAAACGTAAAAAATAACATGAGAAAAATTAATATTAATTCTTAGAGTTACAAATAGCATGAGAGAGGTTTATCTTCAGTGTTAGTTTTTTTTTATTTAGTTTTTTTTACATTTTTCCGTCACACACACACACACACACACATCTATATATATATATATATATATATATATATATATATATATATATATATATATATATATATATATATACACACACACACACACACACATATATCAATCTGGCGAGTAAACTAAAAAATTTACTAGCCAATGGCGATTCAATTGCCAAGGTGTCCGTAGAGGGTTGTGTTAATCAAACAACTAAAGAGAGAAAATCTCTCACTGCTCTTGGCTGAATCGCTTTTGTAACTTTAATGAGAAGAAATATATATTTAATTGACTCAGTCAAGAATATGCTGTGTTTTTTTTTTTATACATTTGATTACTTTATACAATGTATGTAAGAAGGGATGTCACGAGAACCGATACTACGGTACCAAGTCGGTATTTTAAATCCTCCGGCAGGCAAGAGCATACGCCTGGAAGCCTTTCAGTCGGTCCTCAAAGGGTAAAGAAGAAGAAACATGCCTACAAGCACAAAGAAGAACTGCACATGGAAGATGGCAACGATATATGAATATGATTGTGTGAGATTTAAATGAGAGCGCACAGCTCTGAAAGCATGAGCGCTGCGCATAATCACGCACACACAGAAAAAATTACTGACTGTCTGACAGCTTGTTCATTTGTTGTGTATCCGTCTGCGCATTATCCTTATTAACATTATTGGCTAATATTTCTGGTTTAAGAGTATAGGTAGGTGTGTGTGTATTATTTGAAGGCCAAGTGCCACTAATGTGGTGTTTTTGTAATGTTAAATAAAGGAGTTCATGTTTAAGTATTATTGTTATTTTTTTCCCTGTTAAATCATCTTGGTATCGAGTATAATGTACTTTTAGTGATATCGGTACCAACTACTAGATTTTTGGTATCGTGACATCCCTAGTATGTAGCATTTCTTATTTATTTGTTCTACTGTAGTTTTTTTGTCCTATCGCTTGTAATTAGCATTCTTATTTAATCACTAACTGTTTACTTGTCTTCAGTGAGCTTGAGTGTTTTGTTTTTGTTTGTTTTTTATTTAGGCTAGCATTAGTTTTTGTGATATTGACACTGGTGACAAAAATTATGAAATTTTTGTGGTATCAAAAATTTTGATAGCCTTTTGTAAAGCAAAAATAACTATATTGTGATATATATCATTACCGTGAAATAAAATTACTCATTTTGTGATATAAAATTTTGGTCATATCTTTATCTTTTCTAACTTTATTAGAAAATCATAGAAATATTTCCATTTTGCTGTCAGGAGTGCCTTTCTGCATGCGATTCTCTACTAAACTTCACAGACTTCAGTGAATGAGCACCATCGCGCACATATGTGTACCAAACAGACAGAGTGCAATAGAAAAAGAGTGCAATAATTGTGACTAAAATATACGTTTTCCTAAAACATTTGCACTTGCACAATAAATGTGCCATATGTAGAATTTTAAACCTACAAGTATGTGTGTTTTTATGATAGCACTAACCATAAAGTGCTTTTGTTTTCATTTATTTTCATTTTTAGTTAGTGAATTTATCTTCTGCTTTAAAATGCATTATTTTTGTTTTTAGATTGTAATCTTACAATGTTAAAATGTAATGTTTTTAACCATTTTAACCTTTTTTTTTTTTTTTTTTGCACATAATATATAGCATAGCCTACATGGTTCACTTTTTTGATCTCACTGCCTTTAATATGAACATTATTTATCCAAATAGAAAGCATAGAAAATATTGTAAAATATCGAGATATAATTTTTCTGCCATATCGCCCAGCCCTGATTTAAACACACATATATACTGTATTCCAAATAACCTGCAAATACATGCATTCTCTATGTTTCCTTTCAAGTTATGTTTGGTGCATTAAACAGTCTTTAAGTAGTTTGCTCTTTTTCTGGCCTAAGGCACATTAGGAGAAATAATAACCAAATTTAATTCTATAGTTTTAAAAACCAACCTATTTGTTCCTCAATTTCTTCATCTTTCACTCTGAAGTGTTCTGGATCAGTCGAGTCTTCAGGCTCCTCTTTAATAAACTCCGTGTCCATATCCATGAAGATTTATCTTCTACTTTTCTCAAAGACTTCTGTGTCACGTTCAAGATGACTGAAATAGTTAATAGAATAAAATAGAAAGCAAAGTAAATCACTCTGTTCCTCGTGTGTGGACGCGCTTTACACTGGGGGAAAAATAAAAAAACACTCGCACATTTTGGGGCCATTTATCAGCACACAAAGCATTACATTATCACGTTGAATACATTCATTTAACATTAACAACCAACGAAAAATTAGTCCCATGTGGAATGCATTATTGTTTAAAGTTACTTTCAAATAATGGACGTTTTACACACCTTAAACGCTGAATATCTCGAAACAAAAACCTCTCCCCTGTCGAATAACAGCAGAGGGAGGAGTCCCGGCGTCATGACGTCACCGCTGTTCCGCGAGGCAAAATAAAAGACGTCAGGCTAAAGGTATCGTTTCTAAATGAACTGCACTTTTTTGTTAAGAAAATGAGCTGTCAGTTCATTTTTTTTAAAATGTCCAGATTTTCTTAACTGAACCTGCTTTAACATTATATATATATATATATATATATATATATATATATATATATATATATATATATATATATTTTTTTTTTTTTTTTCTATGTTAATCATAATATAAAACACTTTGGGAATTTAATTATTTTATTTTAAAATGCTTTTTTAATAAATATAAATTACAGTATACCTGTAGTTCCTAAATTTGATCAATTTTTCATGACCACTTATTTATGACAAAATTGCAAGGTTACAAAAGTTAAATGTGTTAAATTGTACGATTAAATTATTTATTTTCACACTCTCCTTTATGTTTTTATTTATTTATATTATTACAATATAATAGCTTATATATTACAAATTCTTAGAGTTTAAATGGCTTTTTCATCGATGATTGCTCATTGACTTTTTAAATGAAAATATCATTAGTTTTCAAATATCACATCTCCCCTAGTTTCCAATTATGTATGTTTTGATTGTGTTGTAACAATGACTTAAACTCCCGGTTTCACAGACAAGACTTAAGCCTAGTCCTAGACTAAAATGTAAGTCTTAGCTGTTTCAACTGAAATAAACTTGCACTGACTGATCTTAAAATATATCAGTGCCTTTGTTTTGTCTCAAGATGCACACCAGTAATGTTTTTTAATAAAGCATGTTTATAAAAATTACTTAAATGTCCTAATTGAACTATGGCCTAATCCTGGCTTAGTCTAAGCCCGTCTGTGAAACCATGCACCGCTAAGCTCCTGATATTTATACTAAATAAATATTGCTGGAATATTTTGAATATTATCATTTGGATATTCACATTTTTGGACATAATCTCCATTTGGACTAAAATTACTTTTACCAAACTTATTTAAAATGATTTAATAGGATAAACTCCCTGAAATAACACAATCCTAACTCAAGCTGTTGCAGCTGACCACTTGAGATCAGATTCATTTCACTAAAAATCATCTTAATAACAGGTCCAGGTGTATCTTAAAACAAGGCCAAAGACCAAAAGCAACAAGGATAACAATATATGGATGTCAAACATAAATATATGTTTGTATGTTTTTATTGCTATGGACTCATGAGCCTAAAATAAAGTGAAAAGTAAACTTTTCTGATGTTAAATGATAAAGTATTATAGTGTTTGCATTTTTAATAAAGGGAAAGATCAAAAAATGAAACTTCTGTCATTATTTACTCATCTTCACGTTGTTCCAAACCTGTATGAGTTTCTTTCTTCTGTTGAACACAAAAGAAGATATTTTGAAGAATATTGGTAACTAAAATATGGAAGTCAATGGCTACCGACAACTGTTTGGTTACAATTTTTTTTTGGATGAATGATTCCTTTAATAACAATAAAAAAGAAAACGCTATGACACTTTGTGTAATAAATTACAAACAAAAACAAAAAAACAATGGCTAATGCCAATAATTTAGAAAAAAAAAAAAAACGCCAGATATATCAGAGGAATCCAGAGGGTCAAGGTGAGTAATCAAATCATTTGGACCAAGCAGTCAAAAATGTGAAAGCATAAGAAACCAACTCTTGCATATGCATTTTTCTCTTAAAAGAAACTGATAGTTTTCTCCTGTGGATGCATTACCTACAGTACAAAAACCTGTTAATCACTATTATTTTAATCTGTTGACAGCCCTTGTTTCAATTTATTTAAAAAACAAAAAAGAGTTTAAATGCAAAGAGAACTAGATGTATCTGTCACCTGTCACTTTCACTTATATATCAATAACAATGTACATTGTTTCAATGCAGCTTTACAGAAAACATCCCATAAAGCTTTGTAAAAAAAAAAAAATGTGCCTTTATATTTTTGTCTTATTTGCAAGCCAATGGCACTGTGGCAAGCAACAAGAACCTTATATAGTGACAGCAGCAAAAAAAATAAAAATAAAAAAAAAATAAAAAAACAGATTATGCATTCATATGCACATTAAAGGGTTTATTTATATTTCATTTAGAGTCATTTTCAAGGCTTTCAAGCTCAAGGCTTCTTTCCGGTGTGAGTTCTTATATGATTCTTAAGGTGTCCTTTATATTTGAAACCCTTTCCACATTGAGGGCATGTTTTAGACTGCTCTTGTGATGCCTTAAGGTCATTGCACACTGAGTCCGAAAATTACATCCGTCATAAAAAAAAAAAATTTGGAGAAGAGAGGGGACAACAAAATCGTCCTCAGTGCTTGAAGATTCCATTTCGTATTGTTTCGTGAATTTTTCCGCAACAGATGAATTAATATGCATCGGACTCAGTGTGCAAGGTTTCTATGCATGACGAATTTTTAGAATGACAAATATGAATTTCACACTCAGTGTGCAAGGACCTTAAGGCTTCTTTCATCTTCAGTGTGATATTTTTTAAAGTGCCACTTAAGGCCACTTTTTGTGTGAAACTCTGAGTGCATTCAAAAGGCTTTTCTCCAGTGTGAATTCTTAAGTGCTCATTAAGATGTCCTTTATGAATGAAACTCTTTCCACACTGACTGCATGTTAAAGGCTTCTTTCTGGCATGATTTTTAACGTGTCCTTTTTGTGAGAGATTTGCAGACTGAGAGTTTTCTTCAGTTTCAAGTGTCTGAAAATTGTGGCTGTCTTCAACTTCATTCAGGTCTTGACTCTCCTCTTTCACTTCTGTCAGGCCTGCAATTAACATTCAATTATTAAAAATTGTTCAAGAAAGGTGAAACAAGAAAGTGGTCCTCAAACTTTTCAAGTCTAGCACTACCTCAAATCAAAGCTCTCAAGTACCTCATATAGGCTCCAAGTCCATTTAAGCACCAGATTAAAGGGACAGCTCACCAAAAAATTACAATTCTGTCATCATTTACTCACCCTCATGTTATTACAAAAGTCATTGAATTATTCCAGAAGTCATTTAATTTCACAATAACAATATATATTATGATAATTTTTGCTTGAAATAAGGTTATTAAGGTTTAACAAATTTAAATACCGCTGATTTTTTTTTTTTGCTGTCACAAAAGTATAAGATTCTCAAGCTTACCAAAACATAACCAGGCACTAATAAAATAAGAATACAGTAACTAATGAATGCAATAGATCAAAGATGCAAATTAAATAAACTGTGCTTTAAATTTCAGGTAGGTCTATGATCAGAAATAAAACGAAACACGACACAGTCTGTATGAAATAAACATACATACACTGATTATTTTTAAACCTACCAAAGTTATTCAGTCAAGAGTAGTGAGTCATTCTCTTTTTTTCTTTCGTTGTTTGATTTTAGGGACACACACAGCAGCAGGTTTATGTGGATGTTACTTTAAGGCTTGAATACTACTTGAATATTCACAAAGATAAACATTTTGACATAAATGGTAAAATACACATGGGGGGGGGGGGGGGGGGGGCTCATTTGAGTTTTACTTTCACTTTCAAATTAGCTGCAATTCGGCATCAAACAGCTGGTTCGTTTGAGTTTTCTCTCTTTTCCTCACTTTCCTTCGCTTTTAAATAGCTTGTAAAAGTGTCGTGCGCATTACTTTCACTTTTAAATTAGCGGCATTAACGTAATGTAACAAACTTTTATTAACAAAACGAATAAAATACACCATGTTATATGCCTAATATAAAATAACAAATAACTTACACAAAGTTTAAATATGTATACAAAACTGAAAATCAGTAAACACTGTGGAACCAACTAAATAAGAAACGTAGAATGTTTATTAGCAAAACAAATAAGAAAGCTTGAAGCACGGCATACACCTTGATGTACTATAAAAATAAAAAAAAATTACACAGTTTAAATAAAAACCAGCAAACACTGTGGAACAAAATAAATTACGTAAATAATAATAAATACGAAACTTCCACTATAACCTTAGATAAATGGCAGAAGTCAACAGGCTTTTCAAAATCCAAAATATTTTTAAAACAGGTGCTTTTGCATTTCGTTTTGAAACTCTTCCACCATGGTCTTGTCTTTCTCACCTCTCTCTTCTTGTCAGTCAGCTCGACTCACTCTCTTCATGTGATAAATTAAATCTGATCTGTGATGCGACTGCGTTCGGCACACTGCATTGAGCAGCCGGGTTCAGTTTTAATTGTATTGTCTGTTCTCTAACTGAACTAAATGATTTTTATTGGGCTACTATATAAAAAAAAAAAAAATCAAAACGACAGTGCCGCGGTGGGCATGTGACGACACCGGTATCACATCAACACCGACTATCGCAGCAAGCCTCATACACACAAAGTTAAGCGCAATAAGAAAATAAAAAGAACCGTATTCTGTACTCAGTGTGTAAATACCAATTTGAGCTCTCTTTCACGGTTTATTTTGCTTTAACATTTAAAATGACAAGGCTTAAAAACTCATGCACAGGGTTAAACAATAAGGACTGCCTGACGGGCCAGAATGAATGTCAAGAAAATCTATCATTTGCACTTTTTTTTTTTTTTTTTTTTAATTCTTGGCAATTTTAGAAAATACAGAATCAAAACATATTTTACTGTGTATAAAATCAAACTGAATCATTCTTAATTTGCTAAAAGTGATTCAGAACTGAATTGTGAATCAAATCTATTCGCTGTCTATCAAAGATTCACACTACTTTAGAATAAAAATAATATCCTACCATCCTCTCAGTTCTTGGCTGCTCTTTTTTCTTGCCACTATAAATCTGTGCTGTGTTTGCTAGCAAACATATCAGCGCAGCCACACAAGCACACAACTTTAAAGAGAAAATCAGAAGGGCAAAACAAGGCATTCCTCCTCTGTCCACCAGTTATTTTTTACTAGGTATGTACTAAAACAGTAAACCTTCAGTAAACACATTAATGATGCATAACATATACAAGAAAGCAGATGTGACCAGAATATGAACACAATGTGCTAAAAATCATGTTAAAGGTATTCCCACAGAAAATCATTATAAAGAAAATACCTAACCTAAAGAGATAGTTGACCCAAAAATACCAATTCGGTCATCATTTACTCACCAACTGTTTGGTTATCAGCATTCTTCAAAATACCTTCTTTTGTGCTGAACAGAAGAAAGAAACTCATACAGGTTTGAAACAACGTGAGGGTGAGTAAATGATGACAGAATTTTCATTTTTGGGTGAACTACCCCCATAATGCATTAAGACAGTGATAATTGAGGACTGTTGTTTTAATACATTTATTCATGTGGAATTCACACCCCGTACTGTAAACATGAGTCTACAGATGTATAAACACATATTAAAATTGTAATTACCGGTAGATATTCTAAATAAAGTTTGGAAAACCTTTTGCATGCACTCTCCACGTACATATTTGAGTTTGAAAAAGTCAAATATGGTGACAAGGCTAAAGCTTTGTTGCCGTTTTTTTCTCTATTTTGAATGCAATGCATGTTGCTTATTTGGATAAAAGAGTCTCTCAAATGCATGTATGTAAAGTAAATGTACTGTGATGTTCCTGACCAACAGTTACTGAAAAATCATGAATGGGCACCAACCTATTAGTTCCTCAGTTTCTTCCTCTTTCACTCTGCATGGCTCTGGATCACTCATTTTCTTCAGGCTCCTCTTTAATAAACCCCATCTTTTGCATTTGCATTAATCATGAATGTAAAATTGTCTACATAAAAGTAAGTGTAAGACTTAAAGCACTTTTTGTAATAATAGTATCACAACATTTTATATTTTGAATAATAGTATACAGTAGGAGTAGCTAGACTATCCAGCCTGTTGGCTAAATATGTGAAATTATAACATGCAAATTAATATAAAGGACCTCAAGGTACCGAATGCCAGTGACATAAGTCAAGATTAATTTTATTGTCATTCAGCAATAATACAGGCATACAAGAGACAATTATTTTACTGAAAGACTAAGACATGCAATACAAAAATATTTACAAAGGAGGGAATATATGCTGCCTTCAGACTGTAATAACTACTGCTATGGCAATGTGATTACAAAGAGAACTGGGTTTCTTTTACACTCTTAACACTTTTAAAAGAGAAAACTCAAGTATGAGCATCCTTAATGAGTAGCTTGCTTTTTCAATTTGCAGCAAAGCATGGAAAAGCATTAAAGGGATAGTTCCCCATATATTAAAATTTGTTGTTAATTTACTTACTCTCAGGCAATCCCAGATGTAGTTGACTTTTTACCTTCAGTAGAACAGTAAAGAAGATCTTTTTTAGTTGAAACCATCCTTGGTGATTAAACTAGTCTTAATCAGCTCATCTTTTTACATAAACAATGAGAAACCATAAAAATGTTCATTTCTCCCTTTCATTCAAGTGTTCAGTTCACTCATTCTCATATCAGCGGATCTTTGGTCTGAGTCGATCTGCTTCCTCAGTTCAGTGACTTGAATCAGCTGAATCAGTTCATTCATCACAGGATCATATATACGGTAATATTTTGGCTCATTTCCAGTCGGAATGACTGTCAGTCGTCTGAAAGTGAGTTCTGATTGAGTAACTTGTAGATCTGTGCTGCTCGAGCCACAACTGTTTCAGACACTTCAGTCCAATTTGTTGAACTTGTTCATCGAGTTCACTAAAAAGATCCGGTTCAAAATAATGATTCGTTCACGAGCCGGACATCACTCCGGTCTGTCTGCCTAAGGCTCTGGATTACAGGTAATAATGTTGTAAATAATGTTCAGTTTTTTGCACAGTCTCATCGTTTCACTTCATAAGCCCTCAATATATCGTCAGAAGCCACGGGGATTCATTTTGTGCTCCTTGATATGTTTTTTTCACTCTCAAATTGACAGTAGCCATTGACTTATATTTTATGAATCACCAAAAACCACAGTTTAAGCAAAAAAAATTCTTTACTGTTCTACTGAAGAAAAAAAAAGTCACCTACATCTTGGAAGGCATGAGAGTGCGTTAATTAACAGCAAATTTTATTTTCATTATTTTGGAGAAACTATCTCATTAAATATGGGCATCAACAAGAATTGCTTGTCATTTTTTGTAGTTTTGAACATGAGAACTGGGTTTTCAATGTTTTTTCTGCTCTTTGTTCTTTTATATTTTACTAGCAGCAATGATATGTAATGTTAAATATTTATCATGTGTCAAAGTCACAATATGTTTTTCTTTAGCCAAACAGTACTGTCTTAGTGACATACATGGCATGTTTAACTAGTATTTTGACTTTCCTTACATTTTTCTTTGTTTGAAGAGTACAAATATCACTATTAGGTTTTTTTAATAGGAGTGTGACGATAAATCGATTCATGGATAGATTCTGGGATTTTCCAAATGCATCCCGATTCTATCTGGAATCGATTCTGAGCTCAGTTTTTAACAGCAGATAGTGCTCTAGACTAGTTTTTAACCGCACACTCAACTGCTCACGAAAAAGACCGCTTGTGTGTTCAACTGAGTAAAGTAAGTGGTTAAATGTACTTGCATCTAGGCTTTTATGCTTTTATGACGCGAGATTAATATAAACACAGCTCACTGTGAACACTCTTGTAATTCGCTTCAACCTTTTCGAACTTTATGAATGATTATTAGGGCTGCCCCCTAATAGTCGACTAACCGTTAGTCGACGAGAAGAGGGTTGGTCTACCAAAAATGTATTGGTCACTTAGTCACAGAAAATAAATAAATAAATAAATAAAAATATTCCACAGGAATTGGATAAGTCACGCAGTCTGTGACGGACAGATCGTTAACGGCTGGTCTATGTGGGAATATAGTACATCAGGCAGGACATGCAAATATGGCTTATCATCTGAAATATGTTAGCAGCAACGTTACATGGCCGCTCAAGCTAATGTTAACGCAGAAAAATGTGCGCTACTGAAGTGTCTGTGCGGAGTGTGGAAGCTGCGCAGTAGCGCTCACTGCAGGACAGATGCGGTCACTTGCTCTTAAAATACTCCGTCATTTTTGCTCATACAGATAAGAGTAATAAATTTTTTAAATCTATAAAGACTCTACATTTATTTGTGTGAACTCAGAATAACAACAAAACATTGCGCTTTTGTTAAATAATGAAAGCAAACAGGATGCACTTTCTGCTGTCTCGGTCTCTGTGAACTTGAGCGTGACATTTCGAAACTCTGTGTAGTGGCAGCCTATACCTGCCTTACAGATATGAAAAATATATCTATAGAGAGTGAAATGTCTACTTTCAAATGAAGCAATTCAAGTGGAAAATAAATATTCTCTGTTTATCTAATCCGTATGAAACATGCATACAGATGCATCACTACTGTGAAGATGACGAGTCAGTGTCGCCAACTTCATCTCTTAAACCGAAAACAAAGAAAGCACTAGTTTATAAATAAATTATTATAATGTTAATGCAGCCTTCTTACGTTTTTTTCCTGGCACATTCATAATCATTACTGCCGGTGCACTGTGGCAAGCTTTATGTGTGCGCTTGAACGCTTATTAGGCTATGTAAGCAATTAAAGTCTCATTATTATGAATCCAAATTATTATGCAAGTGACATATCAATGTTCTTCTTAGGTAAATGGAAACCCTACTTAAAGAGGTTGTTCCACATTATTAAGCAAGTCACAGTTCTCATGAAATATGGTGAGGAAAAAAGATCTTTCTGAAGATGAAAAGTGTGAAACAATGCAATGTCTTGCATAAGGCATCAACACAAACAATATTTTGCGAAAAGCAAATGGAAATTATTTAACTGTCAAAAGATTTGTGAGTGACTTAGAGCACAGAAGATCTTGGTCAGATAAAGATTTATTAAGTAAAGTTTTTGTCAAACAAATGAACTGTATTGTAATAGGAGCTGTAAAAAAGCCACTGCTGAGCAGCAAACAGGTGTTTGAAGCTACTGGAGTCTCAAGATCCTCTTCATGCAGACTGACAGTTGTGTGTAAAGCTGCGTTTCAGTCACTGCTAACCAAACCTCACAAAGAGAAACCTGCACGGTGGCTGTAGAAACACATGAAGACTTGTTTTTAAATAGTTTTATTCACTTACGAATGCTGAAGTACAATGGATGGTCCAGATAAATGGATTTCTGATAGTTGATGAATGGCCATCCTATTCCAATGAGACTGCAACATCAGCAAGGAGGCGGTGGGTGATGATTTGGGTTGAATATTGGGAAGTGAGATGTAAGGTCATTTTAGGGTGTAAAAATGACTCCTGCAAGATATGTGGAGTTCATAACTGACCATATTCTGCTGTGGTATAAAATGAAGAATAGTGCTCTCGGAAATAAAAGGATTTTCATGCAGGACAACACACTATGCCATGCTGCATAAATACCCTGGAGCTAAACCGTTTGAAAATGTATTTCTACAGCCACTGTGCAAGTTTCTCTTTGTGAGGTTTGGTTAGCAATGACTGAAACACAGCTTTACACACAACTCCCAGTCTGCATGAAGAGGATCTTGAGACTCCAGTAGCTTCAAACACCTGTTTGCTGCTCAGCAGTGGCTTTTTTACAGCTGGTATTACAATACAGTTCATTTGTTTGACAGAAACTTTACTTAATAAATCTTTATCTGACCAAGATCTTCTGTGCTCTAAGTCACTCACAAATCTTTTGACAGTTCAATAATTTCTATTTGCTTTTCACGAAATAGTTTGTGTTGATGCCTTTTGCAAGACATTGCATTGTTTCATACTTCATCTTCAGAAAGATCTTTTTTCCTCACCATATTTCATGAGAACTGTGACTTACTTAATAATGTGGAACAACCTCTTTAAGTAGGGTTTCCATTTACCTAAGAAGACCTGGCAAACTATTGAACAAACCTATCTGAGATTGATACCAGTTAACTAAAAAGATGTGAAAAACAACACAAACAAAAATCTGACTCTTTATTGTACCGAAATCCTACTGATATATCACTTGCATAATAATTTGGAACGCAGTGTAGATGGTTTATTAATAAACGTACGATTAGTCGACTAATGCTTAAAATGAACGACTACTAGTCGACCAGAAAAATCTTTAGTCGAGGGCAGCTCTAATGATTATTTTATGTTCAAGTGGTGTGTATAAGGAACTGGAAACAAGCAGAGTACAGCTGTTTCAAAAACACGCAGTGCCAGATTCCAGAGAGAATCACGATGCATTCGGAAAATCCCAGAATCGATCCACGAATCGATTTATCGTCACACCCCTATTATTTGAAAGGAATACTCCACCCCAAAATGAAAATTTTGTCATTAATCACTTACCCCCATGTCGTTCCAAACCCGTAAAAGCTTTGTTCATCTTCGGAACACAATTTAAGATATTTTGGATGAAAACTGGGAGGCTTGTGACTGTCCCATTGACTGCCAAGTAAATTACACTGTCAAGGCACAGAAAAGTATAAAAAAACATCGTCAAAATAGTCCATCTGCCATCAGTGGTTCAATCTGAATTTTATGAAGCGACGAGAATACTTTTTGTATGCAAAGAAAATAAAAATAATGACATCTATTCAACAATTCATCTCCTCTGTGTCTCTGTGTCAGCGTAGTGCCGTTTTGGAGAGCATCCGATGGACGCAAAGTGCGTACGCTATTCTCTGTCATCAGTAACGCATGGATACGCGGTTTCCGTTCAAATCAAAGCGTAAATAAACTTACGTTTTTAACGTTATTTTTATTTTCTTTGCGTACAAAAAGTATTCTCGTCGCTTCATAAAATTCAGATTGAACCACTGATGGCAGATGGACTATTTTGACGATGTGTTTTATACTTTTCTGTGCCTTGACAGTGTAATTTACTTGGCAGTCAATGGGACAGTCACAAGCCTCCTGGTTTTCATCCAAAATATCTTAAATTGTGTTCTGAAGACGAATGAAGCTTTTACGGGTTTGGAACGACATGGGGGTAAGTGATTAATGACAAAATTTTCATTTTGGGGTGGAGTATCCCTTTAACCCCTCTTAGATAAAAGCACAGTTTTGGAAGAAATTCTACTTTTGGCTACATCTGAATCTCACACTATTTACTCATTACCAAAGACAAACTTTGCGATGCTCTACTCTGAATAATGTGAAGCAGTACACAAACCGATGTGCTGAAAATCCATATTCCAAACCACTTGTCCTACATAGGGTCACAGATTCAGGTCTCAGGCCAAATGCCAGTCCATCACAGAGCTGCACTGAAAATCTTCCCACATAACTGGCAGCAGCATGGTTTCTCGTGTTTTTAGGTTTCTTGAACTAATGAACCCTTCCCAGGGATTTCTCCAGCGTGGGTCCGCTGGTGCCGTTTCAAATAGCTGGCTCTGGTAAAAGCCTTACCACACTCAGGACACACATGTGATTTCTCACTGGCGTGTATCTTCTGGTGCGATTTTAAGCTGCCGAGGAGTTTGAAACTCTCTCCGCACAAAGAGCATAAATAGGGTCTCTCATCCGTATGAAGCTTCAGGTGTGCTTTTAATCGTGCCGCCAGAATAAACTTTTTCCCGCACTGATCGCAACTAAACGGCCGTTCTCCAGAGTGAATGAGCAAATGCGTTTTAAAAGTGTTGCTCTCTGCGAACCTCTTGCCGCACTCAGAGCACTCATGTAATTTCTCTCCAGAATGGTATTTCATGTGCATGTTTAGGCTTCTTTGGACGGTGAAGCTCTTGCCGCACTCGTGGCAAGTGTAAGGCTTTTCTCCGGTGTGAGTTCTTATGTGAGTCTTAAGGTGCCCTTTACATTTGAAACTCTTTCCGCATTGAGGGCAAGTGTAAGGCTTTTCGCCAGTGTGAATTCTCATGTGATCTTTAAGCTGTCCTTTATGTGTGAAGCTCTTTCCGCATTGAGGACACTTGGAGGGTTTCTCTCCAGTGTGAATTCTGATGTGAATTTTAAGGTTTCCTTTATGCGTGAAACTCTTTCCACATTGAGGGCATGTGAACGGCTTCTCTCCGGTGTGACTTCGCATGTGACGCTTTATGTACCCTTTATCTGTGAAACTCTTTCCGCACTGGTTGCACGTGTAAGGCTTCTCTCCGGAGTGAGTTTTTATGTGATTCTGAAGGATTACTTTACGAGCGAAGCTCTTTCCGCACTGATGGCACGTGAATGGTTTCTCTCCGGTGTGAACTCTTATGTGACACTTCAGGTTTTCTTTATGCGTGAAACACTTTCCACACTGAAGGCAAGTCAAAGGGCTCTCTTCAGTGTGAATTCTTGCATGAATCTTAAGGTTTCCTTTATTCGTAAAGCTCTTTCCGCACTGAAGGCACGTGAATGGCTTTTCTCCAGTGTGAATTCTCATGTGACACTTGAGGCTTCCTTTACAGGTTAAACCCTTTCCACACAGATGGCACGTGAAAGGCTTCCCTCCGCTGTGAATCTTTATGTGATTTTTAAGGTATTCTTGCTGTGTGAAATTCTTTCCGCACTGATTGCATGCAAAAGGCCCTTCTTCGATGTGAATTCTCATGTGACATTTAAGGCTTCCTTTATGTGAGAAGCTCTTTTCACATTGAGGGCATGTGAACGGCTTCTCTCCAGTGTGAATCCGCATGTGACAAGTAAGGCTTCCTTTACAGGTGAAACTCTTTCCACACAGGTGGCACGTGAATGGCTTTTCTCCGGTGTGGATTCTCATGTGACCATTAAGGCTTCCTTTACACGTGAAGCTCTTTCCGCACAGATGGCACGCGTAAGGTTTCTCTCCTGTGTGAATCCTCATGTGATCATTAAGGTGTCCTTTGTGAATGAAACTTTTTCCACACAGACGGCACGCGTAAGGCTTCTCTCCGATGTGAATTTTTATGTGATCCCTAAGGTTTCCTTTATGTGTGAAGGTCTTTTCACACTGAGGGCAGGAGAAAGAATTTTTAGCTTCTGTTGTCTCAGATTCTTCTCCAACTTTAAAATCTTCAGGCGTTTCAATACAGTGATTCTCCTTGATGTCACTCGGTTCTTCACTTTCCTCTTTCACCTCCATCTGGTCTAAAATTAAAATATATTAAAGAGTCAAAAATCAGTTAAAAAAAAGTGAGAGTAAATTAGGGCTGCAAAACAATTAGTCGCGATTAATTGATTCAAAATAAAAGTTTATGTTTACATACTATATGTGTGTGTACTGCGTATATATAAATACACACACATACATGTATATATTTTAAAACATGTTTGTATGCATTGTATTTGTATGTAAACACTTGTATATAATTAATATTATATATAAATATAAATATTTTACATATAAATCTAACATATTATTACGTGTGTGTATTTATATATATACGCAGTACACACACATATAGTATGTAAACATAAACTTTTATTTTGAATCAATTAATCGCGACTAATTGTTTTGCAGCCCTAAAGTAAATTTAAATTTAAAAAAAAAATTCTGGCATTCTCATGTCAATACTACTAATATAGAATATTAAGGTCATTTAGATTTAGACAATTTCTCTGTTAGAATCGAAATGTGTTTTATTGGTTTAATTATGCTATTTGACATATTTTATGATTTTCAAGTTTGGAAAATTTGCTAAAGCTTTATTACTGTATTTCTTTATTTCAGCAGAACATAGCAATGACAAGGCCATGATTCAATTCTCAGAGAATGCATAAACAGATGTACCTCAAATGCAACCTAGATGTTGCTTTGGATAAAATCATCTTCCAAATGCATTAATGCAACACTTAAATTAATGTGCATCATCAATCATTAAGAATCATAAATGGACACCAGCCTCTCTGCTCCTCAGTGTCTTCATCTTTCACTTTGCACGGTTCTGGATCACTTATGTCCACAATCTCCACTTTAATAAACTCCATGTGTATGATCTCAGAGCTCCTGCTTGCCTGGAAACTTTTCTTTGTCACCTTTAAGATACAGTCAACAGAAATAAGAGATAAGTGAATCACTCTTCTTGCCCAGATAATTAACAGCCATACATTTTGCCGTTATTAACGACAGACAAACTTTGCACACTTATGAACGTTTCATACACCTTAAATGCTGAAGGGTTCAAAACAGACACCTTTCATCAGTCAAATAACAGCAAAACGAAAACGTCGCGGCGCAGAATGTATGATGTCACAACGAAATAACAAAATAAAAGACTTTTGAACTGGCCAAATAATAATAATAATAATAATAATAATAATAATAATAATAATAAATGTGTGACCCTGGAGCACAAAAGCAGTCATAAGTAGCACAGGTACATTTGTAGCAATAGCCAACAATATACTGTATGGGTCAAAATTATCGATTTTTCTTTTATGCCAAAAATCATTAGGATATTAAGTAAAGATCATGTTCCATGCAGATATTTAGTAAATTTCCTATTGTAAATATATCAAAACTTAATTTTTGATTAGTAATATCCATTGCTAAGAACTTCATTTGGACAACTTTAAAGGTGATTTTCTCAATATTTAGATTTTTTTGCACCCTCAGATTCCAGATTTTCAAATAGTTGTATCTCAGCTAAATATAGTCCTATCCTAACAAACCATACATCAATGGAAAACTATTTATTCAGCTTTCAAAATTGCTGGTTTTGTGGTCCATGGTCACATTTCCATTATTTCACTCAATTTTTTTTTACTAATATGTAGTAGCAGCCTATTCATGTTGTCAAGATGTATTTATTACGATTGATTTATTAAGATTAGATTTATTACCCAAAAATGCTAAGCAAAAAACGTGTGATTTTTATTCAGTTATTAAAGTTTCTATTATTCAGTTTTCCATGATTTTATTTGATGCACATCCGCTCTCGGAACTACATGTGTTCTGGTTATAATAAGGGGGCAGTAAATATCAGTCGGACGCGTTTCCTGTTTTGAACCGGTCTCTGCTGCTGATGGAGAGATGTCTGTGAGCGCGGGCTGCAGCACGGTGCTGATGTCGGTGCGGGTCTCGGTGCGGCCGCTGGTGGGATCCGACTCACTGCGGCTGCAGCTCAGCATGAACTCCGGCAGAGCGGGACTCTTCACCCTCACACTCAGACACACAGACCGCGGGGGACGCAGCGTGGTAAACACACACACTACAGACACTTTCACACACACACACACACACTCACTCTCACTCACTCACTCACTCACACACACACACACACACACACACACACTCACTCACAGACACACACACACACTCACTCACTCACTCACTCACTCACAGACACACACACACACACTCACTCACTCACACACACACACACACACACACACACACACACACACACTCACTCTCACTCACTCACTCACTCACACACACACACACACACACTCACTCACAGACTCTCACACACACACTCACTTTCACTCACAGACACACACACACACTCACACACACTCACTCACTCACTCACTCACTCACTCACTCACTCACTCACTCACTCACTCACACACACACACTCACTCACAGACTCACACACACACACACACACACACACACTCACTTTCACTCACACACACACACTCACTCACTCACTCACTCACTCACTCACTCACTCACAGACACACACACACTCACTCACTCACAGACACACACACACACACACTCACACTCACTCACTCACTCACTCACTCACTCACTCACTCACAGACACACTTACAGACACACACTTACATAGAGACAGACACACACACACACACACACACACACACTCACTCTCAATCACTCACAGACACACTTACAGACACACACTCCCATAGAGACAGACACACACACACACTACAGACACACACACTCACATAGAGACAGACACACACACACACACACACACACACACACACTCACTCTCAATCACTCACAGACACACTTACAGACACACACTCCCATAGAGACAGACACACACACACACTACAGACACACACACTCACATAGAGACAGACACACACACACACACACACACACACACACACAGCTGTCATTATTGCTGTTTAGCTGTCAGACTCAGTATACTCACTTTGATACCATCAGTTCAGTGCTGTCTGTCAGTCTGTGTAAACACTGTTTACCTCCCAGTAGTCTAGTCTTGTGTAGCTAGGTATAAAGTTCTGTAAACATCTTTATTAGGCTGATACAGTATTCCTACGTTCTCATAAAAAGAGGTAATGTTACAAAAGCTGTCACTGGGAATGTATCCTTTCAAAAGATACTAATGCGTACTATTATAGTACTAATATTCAGAGCTGGGTAGTAACTGATTATATGTAAACTGGATTATGTAAACAGTTTCCAAAAAATAAATACTTGTAATTAGATTAAATTACATTTTAAAATACTTGTAATCAGACTACAGTTACTTTTTTATGGATTACATGATTACATATAATTTACATTTATTCAGTTACATTTATTCATTTAGCAGACGCTTTTATCCAAAGCGACTTACAATTGAGGAATACAATAAGCGATTCATCATAAAGAGGCAAATAGATGCAGGAAGTGCTTGCATTACAATGTTTCAAGCGTTGTTCAGATTAGCACAAGCTAGACGGGGAAAAATTAAGGAAAGAGAGAGCAATTTTTTTAAATTTTTTTTATTAAGATGAAGTCAAATGGTGATGAAAGAGATGAGTTTTCAGGTGTCACTTGAAAATGGTCAGGGATTCAGCATTCCAGATTGGGGTGGGAAGATCGTTCCACCAGCCAGGAATGATGAATTAAAATGTTCTGGAAAGTGATTTACACAATAGCAGTAATTTATTCATAGTTTATTGGTTCATTAGTCAGGTGGCTACACGGTATTTGAGTGAACCAGTGGATTTGCAAAAATCATTTCAGTTTTAGGAAGTGTTTCAACATTGCATCAACTACTGATTTTTATTTGAATTATCACTCATTCGGTTATTTTACCATGTATTACTTTGGAAGGCCTTTGTCTTTCATATACATTAAAATCCACAAATTCAACAACTTTTTTTGTCATCTTTCCCCTAATGTATTTTTATTTGAAGTACCCCTGAGGTTTTAAAATAAATATTGTATCACATTTACATGTTCATTGTTCTCTGACGTTGGTAATGGTCACATGGCATGCAGGTAAACAAATAAAATATTCAATTTTATTTCAAAGTGTTTTATTTTGATTCATTTTAAAATTGTTTTAATTTGACGTTTTTATGATTCAATTAATTATTAACTTTTCATTAAACTCATAAACCCCCTGAAATTCCTTCACAAACTCAGTTTGGGAAACCTTGACGTAATGTAATGTTTAATGCACTTCATGTTGTTGATAACAAATGGAATATATTTTCTTACTCTTACTACTTTTCTTACTTTTTTTTTTTTTTTAAGTCATTGTGAAAAATTAGATAATCAAAAACTAGTCTGATTATATTTAATAAAATGTGTAATGTAATGAATTTCGTTGCTAACTACAATTTTTGTCATGTAATTTGGAATCAGTAATGGATTACAATTTGTAAGTAATCTATCAGCTCTGCTAATATGTACCTTTTAGCGGTAAATAAGATACAAAAGCTGCTGTCCCAGTGACAGCTGTCATAAAGCAAGCTGCAGGGTTTATAATGATCTGTCCTCTCTCTCAGTCTCTGGCAGAGTTTGATCTGCGCTCCGTGAAGTATGAGATCAGATCAGCTCGATGTCATGAAATGCGCCTCACCAAGCCGCCACACGACTGCCTCACCTTCACCTTCCGCAGCGAGCAGGAGGCGCAGGAGTGGGCCACAGTCATGATATCATCGCTGAGGGAGTCACACAGAGGTCAGAGGTCATTTAACCCTACTCTGTCATATTTGATACATGAGTTTCTAAGGCATCTAAATGATTAAACCTGTCACACACAATCTACTGCATGTCTTCTGTCTCCTGATTGATAGTTTAGAGTTTTTCATCAAGTCAGAACTCTTTTAGTGTAATTGTACAAACATCCAGCTTCAGCAACCTTTATGATTGTTCACTCTTTTTTCTGTTTTAGTTGCCAACATTTCTCATTCTTCAAATGATGGACTGCAGAATATGAAGTGTGGAGAGAAAAGCTCTGTTTCGTCGCTGTCAATGAAAGGTTTGTTTTCTAATGGGAGCCTTGACTGGGTCTAAGCTTGGTTTTTATTGATCATTTGTCTGGTTCCACCATTGTTGTGGTCACAAAATGAATGTTATGATGTATTTACATTAGGGCTAGAAAGCGATTAAAATTTTTAATTTTATTAATTACATGATGTGGCGATCAATTAATCAAATTAAACGCAAATTAATCACACATCAAATTTGGCCAAGAAATGACAAACCAAAAGATAATTTAAAGTCATTGTTGTGTAAAGCATCAAATAGACATTACAAAAAGTAGCTTTAGCAAGAAATGATTCAACGTTAAATTTACCACACATAGCCTACTCTTTTGGACCATGAGGGTGAATAAATGGTGACAAAATTTTCATTTTTGGGTGGGTGAACTATACCTTTAATTTTTTAAATTATTATTATTACTATGGGAATATGAAATTATTTTGTTAGTAAAATGATACTCTAAATAAGAAACTAAAACTGCCAGTAGGTGGTGGTAAATGTCTTAATGATTAAGTCATTGAGTCATTTATTCATTTGATTCGTTCAAATGGCTGATTCATTCAGGAGTGAAATAAATGGTTCTCTTTATGAACGGTCCATTGAATCATTAGGCTTGAAGCAGATCATCAGCATCAGACGGATTGGTGTGTGACATCAAAGTACCGCGAGAGCTATAGAGAGCAGACGGCTCCATTTGAATCGCTCTCGCAGGACTTTGATATCATACACCGATCGATCTGTGCAGCACAGCTTCAAATCCAACCTGCCTAATTCATTCAAAACGTGGATTAAGAAATGAAATGCCACTATGTGTTGCTCGGAGACAAACAGTTCTGCTTTGTCTTTATATTTTCATTGGCAAAATTGAGCAAAACAGACAACAATGTGTCTAAAATAACACAAAATTAACTTCTTATTTATTGAACTGTTGTATAAGATCAGTATGACATTTGCACTCGTGTGATATTGCTTAACTACAATGTGTGATGTAAATATGACACAAAAACTCAAACGGGCATTTTTGCCCCATATCTTGAATTTTAGGGACATTGTAACTACGTTCTCTAGGCTCCATCACGCAGTGAGTTGTTGCCCTGCCTCATATTTGTCATCAATCAACTGTATGAAATGTCAGATAAACCATGTAGGTCTGGGGCGGGGCAAGTGCATTAAATGCATTAATAATTAATTTATTTAATGCGTTAAATCTCCAGCCCTAATTTAAATGCACACATTTGTGATGCTGTGCACCTTATTTATTCATGTTTAAATAAGTACCATTCATTTATCTGCAACAGTATTGCAGTGATATTATACTGGCCCCATTCTCCTGAACCATTTCACAAATCAGATCTGATTCAGAAAGAATGGATCTTATTTGTAATAAGTAGGTTAGTAGTTTTGAAACTTGATTTGTTTTTTGTTTTTTTGTTTGTTTAACTTTTCAGTAACAAAAGTCTTTTTTAATAATTATAATTATTTTTGAACTTGTTTTTTCCCCCTAATAACAAAAACAATAAACCATGAAATAAATATTGGTTCTGCATATACAAATAATCGGTATCGGTTATAAAAGAAAATCAATATCAGTCGATCTCTAATACAAATCTTCTTGTTCCCATTGAATCAAGTTGATCTTGTAAGTGTTGTGTGATTGTGCTTCTCTTCTGTCTGCTGTAGAAGAGCTGTGTCTAGAGCTTTCTCGAGCGATAGAGGCTGGAGATACTCATGCCGCTGTGCACTACGCCACAGATCTGGCCAAGCAGCAGATCACACTGAGTATTCAACCAGCGCTGCGGGATGCAGACGACAGAGAGATCAGGTGTGTGTGCCTCGTCATGCAGGACGTGCTTGAATCGTAGTAGATCTGTCTTTTGTCTCATGCTTATTTTATCTGTGGGTGTTTTACTTAGTCTTATTCTGGATTCTGGAGAAATTGTGAATCACGATTTTTTGAAGTTAATGTAGAGATCATGATTCTCCTACAATTCTGAATAGACAACCAAAAAATAATGTGTGATTTCCTGGAGGATCTGACAAAATGTTAATTGCTGCAGTCTATTAAAAAATCCTTTGAAAAATTTGAATGATTGATTCAGTGACTCCCTCATAAAGACGTCACTTGTTTCATTACCAAATGAATCAGCATTTCTGAACAAATCTCTTGAGTGAATGATTCAGTGACTCACTCGTAAAGACTTCACCTGTTTCATTTCGGGATGAATCAGTGTTTTTAATGAATCACTTGAATGAATGATTCAATACTCACTTATAGAGACTTGTGCACAACCATTTCATTTGTATGTGTCAATGACTTTCCTGTTGAAATCTGGAAAATAAGCTTTAAAAGAAAGCAACATTAAACCAATATACATGTAGATACATTTGTATAACTTGAAATCCTGATATTTCACAGATGTGCTTTTATTTTCAGCTTAGCTGTGGTAGTAGAAGATGCATCATCTTCCTGTTGTGTCACAGTAAAAGTCCACCCTCATGTGACTGTGGCTTCTCTGAAGCAGCAGGTAGGAAAGATCCAAACACATCTTGAAGTCAGATCTTCTGATTTGTTGAACGGATGATCTGATGGTTTGTTTGTCTCTTGCAGATGTTTGTTGAGTATGGTTTTCACCCCAGAGTGCAGCGCTGGGTCATCGCTCAGTGTCTGTGCTCTGACAGCCGCTCTTTAGCATCGTATGGCATCTACAGAGATGGTGACACTGCGTTTCTCTATCTCCTGTCTGCTCGTCACGCCTGCCTCGGTCAGCAGCAGGAGAACGGTCTGTCGATGCTGACCGCAGCAGCTCCGCCGACCCCCAGTGGCCCCGCATCGGCCCCCAGCGGCCCCCTCAGCCACGACTGGAGAGGATACAGCACGCTTCCGCCCCGCTTCAGCCACAGCAGCACAGGTCTGCTCACGCTTTCAGCTTGAGAAAGTTTAGCGGCCTTACAAATTTTTGTAAAACAAGAAAACAAACAAATGAAAACAAACAATACAACATTAAAATTATTGATGCACCGAAATATAATTCTGGGCTGAAGCTAAAAATTCAGGATGCACTTTGCCAAAACCCGAAAACTTTAATTTATTTTAAAATATATCTTTTTTTTATAATCATCTTAATATACAGATGAATAGAAAGTTCAAAAGAACAGCATTAATTTGTAACATTATAAATGTCTTTACTGCCACTTTTGGTCAATTTAATGTGTCCTTGCTGAATAAAAGTATCAATTATGCTGACTCTCAGCTTCTTAACAGCAGTGTATGAATGTTCCAGTTGCTTTTGCTTTTTTTCATTGTCTTTATCACTGCTTGTGTTTCTGATTGGTTAACAGGCAGCAGTGGGTGTGGCCCAGAGAAACCTAGCGTCGGTGACATCATTAACCTTGAAATGTTGCAACTTGGAGGATCCAAACTGAAATCAAGTAACACACAGGTAATAATCACATACATTCACATTTTCCATTTCTGGAAACTAGCAAAAGCAGACGGATTGTAAATAATTGGCCTGCATCCACATAATCATGAACTACACACTCCCATAGACAGCTTTAAATATTACAAAACCTTTGAAAGAAAGAGATCACAAATGGAAAAGATTGCATAATAACACATTACAAGGTATATTTTATTAAAAAAAAAAAAAATTGCATCCCCTAATAGGGGTGTCCGATATATATCGTCTGCGATAATATTGTAATTGTTGTTTTAGTGATGTGCGATTTGATATTATCGAGTATTTTGCAAAAAACATTCAAAACACACCCACAGAGTGCATGCATACATTACGTGAAGTCTAGAGACTAGTGCGAGTGCATTCTTTCACGGCATGATTCAGTCTAACAAAATACATTTTGATCATAAATTCAAGACATGGGGGCAGAAAATGTAAATATTTATCACTTTATATAGTTAATAAATTTCAAACGAAGAGTGCTGGGTTTTTTTTTTATCCAAATATTACCACGATTACAAATGTGATATTTTTTTTTTTTTTTTTTTCAATTCAGCCGTTCAATAAACAAGAAGTTAATTGAGACTTACATTTTAGACACCATATTTCCTGTTTTTGTGGTATTTTGACAACAAAAAATAATTCCAAACACAGCCACAGCACTGTTTTGCATCTCTGAGCAACATGACTGTGTTTCGTTGCTGAATGAATCAGCTGTGTAAATGATTCGGTTCAATCACAATGACTCACTTATTAACAGTGACTTGCTGCCACCAGCTGGTGGTTTTAATTTCACATTTAAAGTATCTTTTTATTATTTACATTATTTCAAATATTAGTATTCATCATTTTATGTTTAATATATCAAAACATTATTTATGCATTGTAATTGCAGGTTAAATGCATTCATGTCCTGCATTAAACAGTGTACATCTAAATGACATTCAGATACAGCTTCTGTGTTTGCTCTGCATTGCAAAGATAAATTTTTTTGATACTGATTTCATAATTCACTGATTAAATGTAAGAATTTGACTCAAAAGATAATGGACACTTTTAGAAAAAAATGGCTTTATAAAGGTAAAAATGAAAGTCGTGACGTATTGTCAAGTACGGTGACCCATACTCGAAATTGGTGCTCTGCATTTAACCCATCCAAGTGCACACACACAGCAGTGAATAGTAAACAAACGCGCACACACACACACCGTGAACACACACCCGGAGCAGTGGGCAGCCATTGCTCCAGCGCCCGGGGAGCAATTGGGGGTTCGGTGCCTTGCTCAAGGGCACCTCAGTCATGGTATCGAAGGCAGAGAGAGTGCTGTTCATTCACAATCCCCACCTTCAATTCCTGCCGGTGCGAGAATCGAACCGGCAACCTTCAGGTTACAAGCCCAACTCTCTAACCATTAGGCCACGCCTTCCCCCTAAAATGTAAAAATCCCCATAATAATCCCCAAAAATGCCCATAAAATGTAAAAATCTATTTAAACTTATTGGAAAAGATTAATTTCTGTCAGTGTAAACTGACCAGCACACAGAATATGAAGAAAATCATAAACTTTAGGAGTCAGCTGTTCACGGCAGTCCTTAAGATACAGCACAATAACACACTCAGCAAAATATCGTCTAATTATCGTTATAGATTAAAATGATTTTTTTGTCAATATCGCACACCCCTATCCCCTAATTGATATGGATCTGTCTACCAGTTTAATGTACAAGACAAAAGCATATTGTTGGATTGTATAATGAATAATTGGATTTTGAAATGAAATATACTTTATTGTTCCCAAAGGGGGAATTTGTTATGGACTCAACTGCCAGCATTTTGACAAAAACTGATACATTTGAAATTAAATACAATATTCATACACACTTACACATCAACCACTCACACAGGTACAAAAAGGCATAAACATCAGTGATCAGTATTCAACAGTCTAATTGATACGGATATAAAAGTGTTTTTAAACCTGTTCCGCTTACAACAGGGAATTCTATACCTTCTTCCAGAGGGTAAGAGTTCATAACAGGGATAAAGTACATGAGATGGGTCACTTAGGATCCTTTTTGCCTCATTCAGTGTGCATTGCTCGTACAGAGTCTGAATACTTGGATAGTCTTGCAGTCCTATTATTTTCTTGGCAGTTCGAACAATATACAGTATCTTTGTTTTGGATTTTACAGGAAGCTTACCAGACCAGGTGGACAAACCATACCTGATAACACTCTTTAATACAGACTGATAAAAGAGATACATAATTTTCCTGTCAACTCCATAAAACCACAGCCTTTGTAAATAATACAATCTCTGGTGGAGTCTTTCACAAACCCAATTAACATGAGTGTCCCACATTAGAGATTTATCAATATGCACTCCTAAATACTTATATGATTGCACCTGTATAATTTATTGGTTGTGAACAAATACAGATCACCAATACCCTTAGGATCAAAGATGATTTCCTCCGTTTTCTTAGTATCTACTTTTAAAAAAATTAGCATCACACCACTCAACATATGAGTTGATCTCAGAGTAATAAACAGAAGAAGAATCTTGTTTTTTCAGCAGACTTAAAATTGCCGTCATCCGAATACTTCAGAACGAAGTTCTGTGGGTGCCTACTTGAGCACTCATTAGAGTACAGCGTAAAAAGAAATGGTGAACTAACACAGCCCTGTGGGACACCAGTACTACAGTATTTTTCTTGGGACAAACTATTATTTACTTTAACTCTCTGAGTTCTGCTTGTTAAAAGGAGTGATACTACTGTATAATTGTAGGATTTACACCTAATTTTTTTTTTTTTAATTAAAACATATGGGCCTGGTTTCACAGACAGGGCTTAGACTAAGCCAGGATTAGGACATAGTTCAATTTGTACATTTAAGTAATTTTTTATAATCGTGCCTTAGAAAAAAACATTACTGGTGTCCATCTTGAGACAAAACAAAGACACTGATATATTTTAAGATCAATCAGTGTAATTTTCTTTCAGTTGAAACAGCTCAGACTTACATTTTAGTCTGGGACTAGGCTTAAGCCTTGTCTGTGAAACCGGGGGATGGTTGAGTAGTATTAAAAGCTGAACTAAAATCAATAAAAAGCACTCATGCAAAAGCATCAGAATCCTCCAAGTGATTTAAGACCAATTGCATAAAGCTATTAATAGCATCACCTGTTCCCCTTCCTATAAGCGAACTGGAATGGATCTAATTGATTAATAACATTTTCTCTTAACATTGACACTTCTCAAAACACTTCATCACTACTGATGTAAGAGCAATTGGTTTAAAATCATTGTTATCCACAGGACTTCTTCCAAATTGCTGAGACTACTTTAAAATCAATGGACCTTTGAAATGTACAGTGACAGTTCCTCTATACAGACTTTAAATAAAAAGCACGAGATGCCATCAGGAGCAGCAGATTTCTTTGGACACATCTGTTTGAATAGTGATTGAACCTGGTCACAATCGATCAACAACCTATTATTCCCCAGATCAGTAGTAGATAAAGAACTCTGTCCCCGTGCAGTCCCTGTCCGCACGAACCGTGTGGAATCCCATAACTGTTACGTTGTCATCAGGTATATCCTGGTGCAGCCATGTCTCCGTAAAGCACATCAAACTACACTCCCTCTGACTCTGGGACAGTGCTGTCAGTTCATTCATCTTATTCGCGATCGATCTCACGTTCCCCATGATGATAGAGGGGAGACACGGCTTAAACTTTCTCATCATAAGCCTCCATTGATTCAAAGCCTCGCTCTTCCTCCGTAGCTTTTTCCCCTGTGTGTCTTGTGCCAACATTCAAGAGGAATTTCACCTGGTGTTTTCTCTAAAGCGATGACCGGCTTCAGATCCATCAGCTGATCCCTGGTGTAAACAATGCGTGCAGCTGGAAGTTGAATCGCAACGCTGACAAACGTTGCGCAACGATGAACAAAAACACCCAAAGTCCTACAACTTTCCTGTTGGCATGTGGTAGGAAAGAGGAAACGCTATCCAAAAATAAATAAAAAAAGTTACACAAAATAATAAAAACAATAAAAACCGTAAGAGAGTCGGGAGTGTAAGTGTAAGTAACAGGGAGCACATGATCGCACGCATGCACACTCAAGAAATTTACATAATCCGTTATTTTCATCTCTGTGTCTTTAGTCAGGCTGGTCCTGTCCTTCCTGTACATTCATTAATAAGTCTACGAGACCCGGCTGTGAAATCTGCAGCACAGATCGACCCAATCCTCCCAATCACAGCAGCGTTCAGCAGGTGATTTCACTCACAACTACACCTGCTCACTGCATTCTCTGTGCTGGAGACTCTCTGTGCTGATGTTTATTCTGTTTCTGTTTTAGGAAAAAACAAGAAGATCTAACCAGTGAAACTGCTGTAAATACACACAAATAGAGACAAAAGCCCTAAAATAATCTCACTCATTCACATTCGAACGACACATGAGGACGTACAACCAAACTCCTGAGGTTTGACGTGCTAGTAGTTTTAATAAAAGTTCACCTGCAAACAAGCTTCAAACTCCTATAGTGGCTATGCAGTGTATTTCACCGGTGGGTTCATCTCTATTGGTTTACATTGCAGTTGTCAGTAACTAGTAACTGACCAGTTGGAGTTGTGAAATGGATTTGCTTTTGAGCTTGTTTAGATAAATGATTTGTTTATAATGAGGAGGATGTCTTAAGCTATGAACATGCAGGATGTTTTAATTGCACAGAGACCTCTATTATGTCAAAAGATTGAGAAACATTTGATTTCTCATGTCAAGAAGCCTTTAATGGAGTGATGTAACCATTGAACTGTGTTGGGCATCAGAAGTTATTCTCTGGTTTATTTTATGATGATTTAACAAAAAACAAAGCAGAAACCTTGTCATCTATGGCTTTAGATGGTACAAACTCAGTCTATTTAGGACAAATTGCAAATTGCACACAAGTTTTTTTTATTTCAAATAGGACATTATAAGAATCCTTTAGTTGTAGATTCAGATGTGTAATCTGAAGAAGAAAACAACACTGGTGAAACCTTAATATTGATTAAACATTCAGCATTTCAAGCTTTATTTTAATGTCCTTGCTGGAAAGGAGATAATGCACACATCAGAATTTCTAGATTTCGGTGCATCTTACCCATTTGCAGACGTGACTCTGCTTCTTTTGCTGTTTATTCACAAACTGTCATTTCTGCAAGTATTTAGCAATCTTCTTCACTCACTGCACAGTGTGCAAATCAGTGTTAATGTCTGGACAAAATATTTGTTTAATTTATGTTCATCAAGCTCTATTTTAGGGGCTTACATTTTAAATGTGACTATGTCATTATGTGACGAGGCCAGTACATAGTGAGAAAACAACTGAATGAAACTTAAATGCATGTTATGTGAATTTTATGGTCTAATTATTCCTTATCTAATCGGGGAATTCTCATTGAAGACTTTGTTCATGTTTAGAACAAACAAACTACATTCAGACACAGGGTTATTACGTGCATTTATTTTATTTTTTTACATAGCATATTATTTAATGAACAATCTGTTGCTTTGAATTGAATTATAATTGCATTGAATATGTGTATGTTGAAAATGATTGTGTTATAAGTCTACCTGCATTTCATTATGGCTTTGCTGTGAATAAACAATGAATTGAGAAGCTTCAGAGTGATCTTTAGCCTCTAGAAATGTGAGAGATTTGACTGTTTAGTTAAAAAAAAAAGAAAAAAAAAAAGGCAGCTTCTCTTGTGTTGTATATTCACATTAATTGTTTTATTTATTTTTTACCTAAAATGGTTAATGGCTTGATAGTTAACTGACATGAATTGAAACTTGCATCTATATTTCTTCAGTCACTGCACAGTCGTTTAGTTTTCTTTAAATGTTTGAATATGTACAAAAGCAGAAACATGGTTTTAGTTTCACCAGAGTTAGATTTAAGGCTGATAAATGCAGCCATTGCATAATTTGTATATTGATTTATGTGTACTTTTTAATTTATCCACAGATCTCAAATGAGCCATTCCATTTTTTTTTTTTTTTTTTTTTAAATAGCATTATGTAGCATTATATACTGTGTGGATTACAGATTGAAACCTTTCCAGATACCATAGGTACAAAAATACAACAACTAAAGCATATAGCTTACAATAGAACTACAGTAGAGAAATGATTGTCTAGGTTCGGTTGAGCTTAAGTGATCAAAGACTAACTGTGTTTTAATAGTTCAGTGGTCTAATATGTGACTTTTGTGAAACACTGAGACATCAGAATCTAGAAAAACATTAAGCTCCACCTCAGTTATGCTGTAAAGAGACATTTGATTATCAAAATGATTTGGTATGTATTCAGCCACCAGCCGCTTCGGAGAAGTCTTATTTAAAATTATTTGTTAACTTACTATTAGGCTTATAATATTTATTGCACTATGACTTGGTTTCACAGACAGGGTTTAGACTAAGCCAGGATTAGGCCATAGTTCAATTAGGACATTTAAGTAATTTTTAATAAATGTGCCTTAGAAAAAAAACATTACTGGGGTGCATTTTGAGACAAAATAAAGGCACTGATATATTTTAAGATCAGTCAGAGCAAGTTTCTTTCAGTTGAAACAGCTCAGACTTACATTTTAGTCTAGGATTAGGCTTAAGCCTTGTCTGTGAAACCGGGGGTAAATGTACAAAAGTATTGGGACACACCTCTTAATTATTGAGTTCATGTGTTTCAATCAGACCCATTGCCACAGGTGTATAAAATCAAGCACCAGCCATGCAGTCTGCATTTACAAACACTGAGAAAAAAAAGTTGTTCTGAAGAGCTCAGTGAATTTAAGCATGGGACTGTGATAGAATAATGCAATAAGTCAGTTCATGAAATTTCATCCCAGCTAAATATTCGACACTTAACAGCAGCATCTCGGCCATGAAGCTGAAGATCATGTGAAGTCACAGAGTGGCTCACCGAGTGTGTAAAAGTCAACAACGCTCTGCTGATTCCACAGATGAAGAGCTACAAACTTACACTGGCATTAATAGCAGCTGCATGAAGCCTCACATCACCAAAAATAATCCAAGCGTCATATGGAGTGAGTAAAGCACACAGATACTGGACTCTGGAGCAGTGAAAACCTGTTCTGTGGAGCGACCAAACACATAGTCTGATGGGTGAGACTGGTTTTGGCAAATGCCAGGAAAACATTGCCTATTGTTACCAACATTGTGCCAACTGTAAAATTTGGTGAATGAGGGATGATGGTATGGGGCTGTTTTTCAGGGACTGGCCTATAAAGGGAAACCTTAATGCTTCAGCTTGGCAAGAAATTTTGGACAATGCTGTGCTTCCATCTTTGTGGGATCAGTTTAAGGAAGGCTTTCTTCTATTCCAGCATAACTGTGCCCAGTGCACAAAGCAAGGTCCATAAAGACATGGCTGGATGAGTCTGGTGTAGATGAACACAGAGCCCTGACCATAACCCCATCCAACAACTTTGGAATAAACTGGAATGAGCCAGGCCTTCTCGTCAAACATCAGTGTTTGACCTCACAAATGCTCTACAGGATGAATAAGTAAAAATGCTTATTTGAGACGTGATTCCAAATGCGACGTTAATTCTGTAGATGATTTTCATTCCTATCTTGTGGAGAGAAGGTGAGCAGGGAATAGTCATTATTTATCCCAAAATGTCTTTGTTAATGTCTCAAGGAGCCCGACCCACTCTTGGGACTTTGCTCTTATAAGTAAAATTTCCATATAGGACCAAAGATTCAGGTTTAATAACTAAACACGTGACAAGGACTGGTTTTGAACATTTGGTTGACTGTGAAGATCTTGAATTAAGCTGGTCCATCAGACAGGAGGAAAGTCGACTAACCAAGTGAATTAGACAACAAAAAAAAATACAGTTCAAGATCCTAACGCGGATTATAAGCTCCATAAAAGAGATCAGCCTGTTGGTGAAGAACTATTTTCTCTCAGGGATTGATGTTTTATTGAGATACGTGGCACAAATCACAGCGGAAATACAACAGGTGTGGTATTACTTTGATAATAATCTCTCATCTTTGATTCTTTTGTAGCATTAATATGGTATTTTGGTTGCAAATTCTTCTGACACTAGGCAAAATAGATTGGTGACATACCTTTATTTGTGGAAAACCTCTTGCTTTTTTTTAAAAAAAAATTTAATTTACTTTAACAAAATATGATTCCTTTTTTGACTCATCTGATTTTTATGTCGACTGATTTTAGGGTGAGAGAAGAAACTATAAAGAGGAGCTTGATTTGTCTTCTGGAGAACTGCACAGAGGAGGAATAAAACCCATCACCTTTGTTCGTCAAGTGGGTAGAAGCTTTATTTATATCAGTCTGAGAACAGAAATAACACATTTTAAAAATATGATTAAAAATAATTGATTAAAATAAAAATATTAATTAATAATAATAATAATATTAATAACTAAATGACTGATTACAGTTAACACAAATAGAGGTTGAGAAAAGCACAGAAACACATGGTCACTCAGCAGGACTCACACACACACACACTGATCTTACTGTCTATATGAGGATTTTTTTTTACACACATGCATTCTGATGTTATTTCACTGCCGGAAGTTCAGCTGCAGCATTAATGTCAAGAAGAGAAAAGAAGAGACTATAACATCTCACTGTTACTTATTTATCATGCAGCTCAAAGCATTATGGGTAGAATCTCTCATCAGTCTATTCTTATTCATCAACACAATTTCACTGATGATCCATAAAAAACACAAAACCCAGGATAGAGCGGCTGAGTGAATGTGGTCTGGACTGTGTGGATGAGGCTCATTGTGTCAGAGACGCTGTAGAAGGACAGAGTTCCTGCACTGTGATCCACAAACACTCCTATTCTACTGCTGATGGACTCTACAGAGAGATCAGTCTCTATGTTATTGTGTCTGAATGAGTAACTGGAGGGAGACCAGATCAAACTCCAGGACTGATCATTAGATCCAAACACACACTCATTACCCGATCCCTTCCTGCTGATGCTCTTATATGACACTGATATAAACACACTACTATATTTACCAGCACTCCACTCCAGCTCCCAGTAACAGCGTCCACACACACTCTCTCTACACAACACCTGATAATAATGATCAAATCTGTCTGGATGATCAGGATACGACTGATCTGTGCCAGTGTAAGTAATTACTCTGTTGCTCTCAGACAGAAGGAGGCGTTTATGTGCTGTGTTCAGATCCAGAGTGAGCTGATGGGAATCTGATGGAGATAAAACATCAGAATCAGGATTTATGAATCTTTGATCTTTTCATGTAGCTGAACTCTTCATGTTCAGTGTATCATCAGTGTCTCAGTACAGATGACCAGATATCCTGTGCAAATCATCATTTACATCATTTGCACACATAATTGCAAGAACATGAACACACTCAGTGAGTTTTTCTGCTTGTTTTCTTACTGACTTACATTGCAGTGGCGACAAAATTACCATTGTTTTCAAATAAATAATTTTACATATTCCCAATACTTTATTAAGCTTTAAGTCACATCTCAAATGACAAGGGATCAACTTATAATCATGTTTATATTAATTAGTCAGTGAACTCATTCTCTCAGACGGCCTGGGTATGCGGTGCATTCGCAGCTTATATGGACGAACGCCACTGATACATTGTAGGAAGTCGTTCCTGGTCCTGGGATCAATGTTGGTGAATGTGACTGTGGAAATCAACAGAGATGAACAGTGTGATTCTCATGATCCTGCATCCATTCCTAAGACATTTCTAATATGATGTTCTCCATGATATGAGACGATGATGGACTCGTTTCTGAGAGCAGATGAATCTCCAGGACTTTACCTCTGTCTGAGATCTTCTTGAGCTCCTCTTTGCAGAAATACTCCAGTTTGTCTCTCAGCTGATGGACAGATTCTCTCAGATCATCAAAAGAGACGAGAGAACTGAGGGGATTGTCATTTACATCTGTAGATTCAGTAGGTGCTGAGAGAGACTGGAAACTCTACAGAAAACAGAAATCAAAACTCATCAACTCCACACAGGGATACCACTCATACAAATGAAAGAAATGTTCTCACATGAGACCCATTTGAGCAAGATTTCCAGAGCTGAAAGCCATTCGTTTCTTTCAAAAGCAGATGATGAGATGAGAGTCTGACTGATGATTATATAATAAGACACTCATGAAAGGTTTCTCTTAGTCTCCTGTCGCAGCAGGATCTGGCTCAAGTCCACTATGATCCTATTCTTCTAGATCTGTGTTACCTGCAGGAACTGGATGTGATCCTGTGTGTGTGAAAGCTGCTCCAGCTCAGCGTCTCTCCTCCTCAGATCATTGATCTCCTGCTCCAGTCGCTCCAGTCGTCCTTCAGCTCGACTCACTGCTTGCTTTTCCTGATCTCTGATCAGCCATATCAGCTCAGAGCGGCTTCTCTCAATGGAGCGGATGAGCTCAGTAAAGATCCTCTCACTGTCCTCCACTGCTGTCTGTGCAGAGCGCTGTTAGGACACACAGTGATTCAGGCTTCAGTGAGTCTGAACTGAGACTGAGACAAACTTCTCTTCTTCTCCAGACTCACCTTATGAGACTCCACAGCCTCTCTCAGCTGCTGAAGATCTTTCTCTCTCTGCTGGATTCTCTGCTGGAGCGTCTTCTGCATCTCCTTCAGCTGCTTCTGCAGGACAAACGGATGTTAGTAAATGTCACAGAAAACTACTGGCACTAAATCATCATGTGAACAAATGAATCAAGTAAAAATTTAACTGATAACGTCTCCGTTACATATGTAAACTTGGTTCCCTGAGTAGTGGAACAAGACGCTGTGTAGCTGTGTAGATCACTATGAGAACACCGGTGTGACAAATGTCTGAAGCTCTTATACCATCAGACCATTCTTTTGGCCAGTAGCACTAGCACTGCCCTGAAGGATACGAACGCATGCTGTAAGAACTTGCTGTGCGCTATTTCATCAGATTTCGTATTATGAAGGAAGCGCCACCTAAGTTATCGGAAAAGCCAGTAATGCAGTGTCTCGTTCCCCTATTCAGGGAACCAAGGTTACATACGTAACCAAGATGTTCCCTTTCATAGGTTCACTCAAACTGCGTAGCCATCACTATGGGAACGATATACCATAACGCCTTCATTTACGTGAAGATAGCTGGAGACCAAGGAAAGAGTCCGGTCAAGCAGATAAGACCTGGGAGCCGGGAGCCATCCTCATGTCCAGACCATAGAACTTGATGAAGGTGTTCGGAAGGGACCATACTGCCGCAACACAAATCAAAGAAGAAGTCTTAAAGAGAGCCTGGGAAGAAGCTATTCCCCTGGTGGAATGAGCAAGTATACCCAGGGGCAAAGCCATGCCACACGCCTCATAGGCTGCAGAGATAGCCTCGATCACCCATTGAGACATTCTTTGTTTGGTGACTGCAGCTTTGGTGTTTTTGCCAAAACACACAATCAGCTGGTCAGACCTACGCCACTGGGTCATGCGGTCAACAAAGATCTTTAGTGTCCTCACTGAGCAGAGGCCAAGAGGCCGCACATCACTCCCATTCTTTTAATAGAATATAGAGCCACCAAAAGTATTGTCTTAAGAGTCAGAAGCTTTTCCGACACTGACTCTAATGGCTCAAATAGAAAACCTGCCAGACCCTCCAGGACGATAGATAAGTACCATAAAGAAATTTGTGCAGGGCAGAAAGACCTAAGCCATCTCGACCTTTACAGAAAATGGGACACCAGAGGGTGTCATCCAATAGAAACACCCCCCACAAGCACATGTTCAGCAGCGATAGTTGCCACATAGACTTTAAGAGTTGCAGGGGCTTCCCCCATTGAAAACCTGCTCTGCAGAAACTCCAGTATTGGAGCTAGATGGCAATGAATTGGGTCTAGGTTGCATTGCGTGCACCAAGAAAATCTTCCACTTAAGAGCATACAGGTGCCTCACAGAAGGGGCATTGGAGTTCAAGATAGTGTCAGTAATCTCAGCTGAGAGACCAGAGCACATTAACGCACTCTGCTCAGGAGCCTCCATAAATCTGGGCGAGGGTGCCAAATAATACCCGAGAAACATATCTGAGTGGGCCAGAATGGGTCTACTAACATCAGCTATCTCACCTTGTCCGCCCGCACTCAGAACCGCTGGAAAAAGGCGGACCAAGGGAAAGCATAGAGTCTGAACCTGGGCTATCGTTGGGCATCCACTCCCAGAGGCGACGGAGGAGACAAGGAGAACCAGAGCGGGCAATGGGTAGTTGCACTTGAAACAAACAAATCTATTTCTGCTTGGCCGAACCTCTGCCATATCAGACTCATTACTTGGGCGTCCTCAAGTATTAGACTATAGTCATGCTGTCCGTCCTGACTAGTACATGATAGCCCTTCAGATCGGGCAAAAATCGTTTGAGGGCCAGAAACACTGCCAGCATTTCCAAACAATTTATTTTCCAGGCACAATGCTCCCCTGTCCACACTGTCTCTGATAGACTGCCCCCCAACCCGTCAAGGATGCATCTGTTGTGATAGTTTTCCAACGACAAGACGCCCTTATATGGACTCCCTGGTGAAGGAGCGGGAGCTTTGTCCACAAACTTAGCCCGACTGAACCACAGGGGATGCCGCTACCATAAGACCCATTAGTCTGTGACATAAGCCATACATCGACTAAACAGCCTGTTCTGAAGTGGCTCAAGGAACTTTGTAATGACTGAACAAACGTGGGAGACAGTCATGCCTGCATTGTGCAAGAACTTAAGTCTACGCCCAGAAAAGTCGTCTGCTGACGGGGCAGTAGTACACTCTTTTGAAGGTTCACACAAAGTCCCAGCCTCCTCAAATGATCAAGAAGCAGGTCTCGCTGAGCCACCTCTAAAGCCTATGATTGGGCCAATGTGAGCCAATTGTCCAGGTAATTCAAAATCCGGACACCCTATAGCCACAACAGCTGCATCCATACATTTCGTCCAAGGAGCTAGTACCAGCCCAAATGGAAGAACACCGTATCGGTAAGCTTTGCCTTCAAAAGCAAACCAAAGGAACTTCCTGTGTCTCTTGGCAATTTGGATGTGGAAGTATGCATCCTTCAGATCTCTGGTCAAAAATTGACTTTAACATCAGCATCCTGAATTTTCTTACCCTGAGTGCAAGATTTAAGCAACACAATTCCAAAATCGGATGCAAACCACCATCCTTTTTTAGCATGAAAAAAAAAGGGGACTGACTGACTCACCATTCTGATGATGGGAGCACTGAATGCCGTCATAAACGGGAACCCTGGGAACTGTGGCTTGTCTGAGGCATTGCTCATTGAGAGAGCTCAGCCTAAAACTGCCCGAGGCACGAACTGTGGCGGGACAATTAATACTGGAACCGGGAGGCCACAACAAGGGAGGCAAATACGCTTGCGCAGTTTGTCCAAACTCTCTAATGGATGTACTGTTACTTCCTCTACAGTCAAAAATCTGGGTGTTATATTAGACAGCAACTTGTCTTTTGAAAATCATATTTCCCATGTTACAAAAACAGCATTCTTCCATCTTAGAAACATTGCCAAGCTACGAAACATGTTACCTGTTTCTGATGCAGAAAAGCTAGTTCATGCATTCATGACCTCTAGACTAGACTATTGTAATGCACTGCTAGCTAGTTGTTCTGCATCTTCAATAAACAAGCTACAGATCGTCCAAACTGCAGCGGCTAGAGTCCTTACCAGGTCAAGAAAATATGGTCATATTACCCCAATTTTACAGTCTCTGCACTGGCTACCTATTAAGTTCCGCATCAGTTACAAAATATTATTACTTACCTATAAGGCCCTTAATGGTTTAGATCCTGCATACTTAACTAGTCTTCTACCACACTACAATCCATCCCGCTCCCTAAGGTCACAAAACTCTGGACTTTTGGTAGTACCTAGGATAACAACTAAAGGAGGTAGAGCCTTTTCACATTTGGCTCCCAAACTCTGGAATAGCTTTCCTGATAACATTCGGGGTTCAGACACACTCTCTCTGTTTAAATCTAGATTAAAGACACATCTCTTTAGCCAAGCATTCACATAATGCATCTCATAATCTTGTACTGCACTTATATCTGATCAAACACACATTATTGTTCTTTAGCTTGGATTGAACAAATCATTTTTGCTTGGTTGGAACAGCAGCTACGCTAATTATGTCTCTATTTGTTTCTCTGTTTCTGCCATGGGAGTGACATCCCGTGGTAACTAGGATTTACACAAGCTTCAGTCTGGATCCAGAACTCCTGAGAAGAGATGATGCCAACCCCTCAGAGGACCTCAGATGATGCCAACCCTCAGACAACATACAGAACTACCAAATTTCACCATAAGTTAAATATATTAAGGTTCTACAATATATAAATATATTGTAGAAACTTAATTTCCTGTAAAGCTGCTTTGCAACGATTTGTATTGTGAAAAGTGATATACAAATAAACTTGAATTGAACTGAATTAATGGAGAGCCTGGCCTCCGAAGACGAGCGAGAGAAACAGTAACTGGTGCTAGGGGTCTGAGAACAAGAGGTCTTGACTGTCAAGCATGGGTCCACCCATTTGCACTGACATGTACGAACAATAGGACGAGTCCTCCCGCCAAGGTAGTTCCATTGGCAAAAGTTCACCCCGCTGCATCTCACAGGGTGCTTTAGTGAAGACGAGCGTGAGCAAACTACAGTTGGTAGTCGCTCAACCTCTCTAGACCTGTGTTGGATGAGTTGGCGAAAAGTAGCAGACTGCTGTTTCGCCACTCAGAATTTCTCCACCACAGCAGTCACAGACTCACCAAATAGGCCTTAGAAATTGGGGCGTCCGAAAGGAAAGATTTATCTCTTTCTTTGATGTCAGTAAGAGTAAGCCAAAGATAGCGCTCTACTGACACCATTCCCACCATGGACCTGCCTATTGCCCGGCAGTATGCTTGGTACCCCTAAGCGCCAAGTCAGTAGCATGTCAGAGCTCCTTAACAGCCTCCAAAGTCAGACCCTCTCCCTCGTCCAGCTCTTTAAACAAATCTGCTCAATAAGCTTGGACGACGGTCATCTAATGAAGAGTGGCTACTGCCTGTCCAGAAGCCATGTAGGACTTACCGACTAAAGCAGAAGTAATCCTACATGGTTTGGACGGCAGTAGGGGCTGTGATTTCAAAGTCAAAGTCAGTGCAAGATGGGCCACGAGAGTCTCTTCTATGACTGGCATTGCCGTGTCACCGTGCTCCACCATTTTGAAAACAGTGGCGAAGTCACAGATAGCGGGATTAGTAATGCGTGCCGAAAAGGTTGTTTCCAAGACTGCAAAACTGTACTTCCTTCCTCAAAAAGAAGGCAAGCTTTGAGCATAAAAGTTTTAAACGCAGGCTACCGCAGTGTCGACAGTCAGATCGGCCATTAAGAGCCACCTGGAGATGCTGAAGGCCCAAACATTGTATGCACCTGTCATGAGTGTCTCCTACTGCTATGAACCTGTCACATGGATCAGCGCATCTCCTGAAGCTCATCGTGTCCGCTTGAGAGGAATATACTTCTTTGAAATTAGCCAAGAACACGAGAAAACTCCTTTTTCACAGGCAACAGAAAATCCACTTCCTGAAAGAATGATAATCTGATGAAATAGCACACAGCACATTCTTATAGTATATGTTCATATCCTTCTGGGTGGTGCTAGCGCTACTGGCCAATAAAATGGTGTTATGGTATCAGGGCTTCAGAAATTCATCACACCGAAGGTGTTCCCATAGTGACGGCTCAAGTCAAGTCATAGCTCAAGTGAACCTATGAAAGGTAACCCATGTTTGGAGATTAAAACTCCAGAAGTTTACCACCAGAAGTTTGATCGTTTACCACCATCATACGTAAATTCACATGAATATTAAGGCATGTTTCACACTACAAGTGTAACTATCATAAAAGTGAAAATGACACAGACATAGAGCTTCACACTGACAGAGTTTCTGTGTTCTGCATATTTAAGCTGTGGTTGTAGACAGTAAATAAATCAACAAAGTGAAGCTATAAATGACTAAAATCATCTGGATTCAGTCAGATTTACTGAACAGAAAGTTGTCTGTATATAACTTGTACTTTGACTGATAGAAGTATACATTTTGTCACATTTCACACCATTATTTTCTGTTGTTTAATCAATGCCTATTTTACAAAATATTGTGTTGATAAAGGTTTAAGGTGCATTTTCAGCAAACAGACTCAGCAGTGAAACTCTTCTTGCAGCTACTGTTCATTTCTGCTGGCATGTCACGTGTGAATGCTGTAAGATGTAAGGTGCCAATATAAACGCATATGAAACGGGTGTCAGCAATATTTCATCTGTGTCTAGTTTTAAATACCTGTTTCTCTGTCCTCTGTACTGCAGCTGATACAGTGTAGTGGTTTTTATGTTCATCCATCAAACACAGCACACATACATTTCTGGTCACTGCGACAGAAAACCTCAAGGAGCTTCTCATGTTTCTGGCAGATCATCTCCTGCAGTCGTCCAGTGGCCTCGATCACTTTGTGTCTCTTTCCTCTGAAGAAACTCTCATGTTGCTCAATGTGATTCAGACAGTAAGAGTTCAGACACACCAGACACTCATCTGATCCTCCTGATTCCAGCAGCCTGTAATACAGCTCATACAGTAACTGTGTCCACACTGGATGCTCACTGGATCCTTCAGGAGATCCAGACACACTGGACACAAGAACTCATCCTGAGAAAATCTGACTTCTGCCATTTTACTGCATGAGTACAGAGACATAAACACACAACAGCTCAACTACACTTTAGTTTCTCTTTCCCTGAAGTGATGAGTTGAAATAGTTTCCTGGTTCTGTGTTTGAGTGATGTTTGTAAAACAGGTTTGCCTGCAAGTCTGTAAAGCAGGTTCCTCATTCTACTCTTATAATGAAATGTCCACTAGATCAGAGTTTCCCAACCACGTTCCTGGAGGCCCCCCAACACTGCACATTTTGTATCTCTCCTTTGTCTGACACACCCATTTCAGGTCTTGGAGTCTCTACTAATGAGCTGATGATCTGAATCAGGAGTGTTTGATTAGGAAGACATGGAAAACATGCAGTGTTGGGGGGTCACCAGGAACGTGGTTGGGAACCACTGCACTAGATGTCAGTCTCAGATAAACACTCAAAAATCAAAATTTACAGAGAAGCAGGACAACAGGCTTAAAAACTGCAGTAATGCTGCATCCTAATTACTACACTTGTACTGCAGGACTGAAAACTGTGTCCTGATTTACATGATCACACTGGTGGATCTGTATTCTCTATCTTCAGTCGGCTGGCAGGAGCTACCACTAACGGGTGACGTGACCTGCAGTGATGTAAGCCTGCACCATGTTGAACCTCCTTGGCAGTCAAAGTCTCCTCCCTGGAGTCCACCTGCTTGTTGGTAGCTTGAGAATGATCCAGCTCGCCATGAGTTGCTTTAAGTAGATCAGCAGTAACTCATTCAGTACAGCCCCAAATATACACTGGAAATGTTTTGATTCCAGCGTCCAGAACACGATCCAGAGCGGTCCATCGTACAGGGGAAACAATGAATTTTGGTGAGCATCATGATGAATGAACACAAACTCAACTGTGGAGAAGTCCTTGAGGATCCAAGCTGTCATCAGGTCATGCTGAGACTTAGGAACTGGCTTGAAAGCATTTATTCTGACTTAGAGGGCAGGTTGGTTAGAGGAGAGACCCCATGACCTTGTGCTCTCTGGAATGAATTCTCTCTGATCATACACCAACTCTGCTGAGGACGTTTGAAGATCCTTCTCAGGAACTGTTAGCAGGCCCAGCAGGACCCAAGGTAGCCTCTCCACTTCTTTTTCATCTTTCAGACTGGCTCTAAGTGCAGTTTTGAGAGAGCGATGAAAACATAAAAAAAAAAAAAAAAAAAAAATTACATTTGCCTGTGGGTGAAATGCTGTGGTTTGGTGAAGAGGCACTCCAAGGATTCAAGCACTTCTGCCCACAACTCAGACGTAAATTTAGGGCATCGATCTGAAGATGTGGCATACCGAAACGCACAACTTACATTGGGTTACAAAACCAATATCCGATTATAGGAAAATGCTTAAATATTTGGAAAAATATTGGTAAAACCGATTATCAGTTGGTCTCTCGGTCAGAGTCAGTGCCATTGATGTCAACAACTACAAGTTTTTATGTATATTGCAGTGAAATAATTGTCTTCACTCTTTAGCCTATAAAACAATACATAAACCTTTTAAAAATGTAGTTTAAAATGAATGATTACATTTATGCAAAGTTTCTGTCATTTATGTTCTCCTGCATAAGGAGAAAACATTAGACTTTGTAAATTTATTTTGCATATTGTTAATGTATATGTTGTTGCTGTTGTTATAAATAAAAAGTTACAACTGGGAATACATTTTATTTTCAAGTTTTTTTTATTTTCAAGTGGTTTAGAGTATATATGAACGTATGTATGTATGTATGTATGCAAATATTAATGTGTTAGCATTGTTTTACATGCTTTTTGTTACCTGTTTGTTTACTTGTTTAAAGCTTTATTTAAAAAGACACTTTAGTGTATTGTTAGTTTATTTCTTGCTTTCTTTCAGATACCTCTACTTACTGATGAAGAAATAAGAGACATTGTGTATTTGATTAAGGAGGGAGTGAAATGACAGAAATTACAATATTGACAAAAGTGTTATAAATAAAACATGTTAAACGTGTTCAGTTCAGTGCTGTTGTTATCATTGTGTCAAAAACAGAAGTAAAACAATAAATATTGTTTCTGTATATCGGTTATCAGGCACATAAACATGCAAATAATTTGTATCGGGATCAGTTATAAAAAAAGAAATATTGGTCAATCTATAATTATTTTTATTTGCAGGTCCTTGCTGCCTGCTTCTATCCAGCCCTTTTGGAGGATGACAGTCTGCCATTAGATGTTAAACAAAGGGCCGAAAGTCTCCTTAGAGAATGTTATGGTGGAAGTGTAGGTGAGCTTTTGTCCCTGCACAGTAAATATACTGGCATACCTTGCTGTTTTCATGCATTTAAACACCTTGCACTGTAAAAATTGTTTTCATGTTACAAAAGCATCATCATTTCCATCTGAAAGGTTAAAGCTAAGAGAGTTGAGCATAAAGTTATCAGAAACGTAATTTGCACCACTTTTTACTGTCAAATGTTAAAACTTTTGCATCAACTAAATAATCTTTCAGTTTCAGTGGGTTGAATTTTTTTACAATGTGGACAGGTCTGTTCAAATATTCATTAATATATAAGAATCCTATTGTTTATGAGTTTATTGTTGAATCCTTTCATGTGTATGTGATACTCGTGGTGACGATCTGGAGGCTCATATACAGAATCAAGTGGAATCGCTAAAATTAAACACTGCGTGTCTCAGTTCATTACCAGGAGAAATGGAGGAGTTCCTTTCTCACCCGACAACATCTTCATCAAATAATTTATCGTCATACAAATACTTTCCTTTACAAAATGTATAATTGGACATGGTACGTGTCTTCATTCCAGACTGAGTAAATATTTTCTTTGTAGATTATGCTGAAGCTGCTAATTCATAGCAAGGACTTGCATCAGACTGGTGTGCTCATACCTGTACCCACTTACGCTTCATTTACTCTGGCTCTGGAAGAGCAGGGAGCTGCCATCATACCGTACCATTTGTGTGAGGAGCAGGGCTGAACGCTGCAGGTGGAGGAGCTTCACAGGGCACTTCATACAGGCAGAAAGACCTGCAATCCAGTCGCACTTTATATCTGCAACCCAGGGAATCCAACAGGTACAGTAAGACCAATTTCTAACTTTCAATTTTTCATTACAATTTTCCAATTTCATTTTCATTACTATGCAGATGACACCCAGCTCTGCTTATTTTGTAAGCCTACTTCCATTTTTGTAATTTTCCTAAATTAAATGGTGATAAAAACCGAGGTTAGTACCAAATTTAATTTGACAAAATCTGGTAGTTTTTTATTGACTATTGATAACTCTATTGCTTCTCTGTCTTCTCAGGACAAGAGTTTGGGTGTCATCCTTATAGCCTATCCTTTGAAGCACACGTTAATAATATGACTTGGTCCGTAATTCCAGAATATCAGTCATCTGTATGTCTTACATCTACTAGTACTGGTGTTCTTGTACATGCCTTCACATATTGCTTATTGTAATGCTCTTCTCTTTGGTGCACCTCTTAAACTTCTTTACAGCTCGGCCAGAACTCAACTGCCCACCTTTGACTGTTTTGAAATGCGCTTATAAAAATAAAATGCATTTGGTGTCCAATATTGAAAACAAGGAAAGTAGCTTCTTGGCTTTATGAATGGATGAATGAATGTTACTTTGAATATTAGGTCACATACAGAGTAGGAAATCCATAGAAGAAGTAATCCGCTTTGCTGCAGAAGAAAGGCTCTTAATACTGGCTGATGAGGTGAGTTTATCTGAGGTAACATAAGAGCTCTCTGTTAATAAAATACAAATCTTTCTAAATCTCAGATCATGTTTTTAGTATGGGAATAAAACTTTGCAAATTGATTAAGATTACCAAAGTATTCATCATTTATTTATTATTATTTTTATTATTATTATTATTATATATATATATTTTTTTTAATTGTTGACTACTATGTGTGTGCCACTTGGTTCATGGTGTGTGTGTGTGTGTGTGCATGCACTTGGATGGGTTAAATGCAGTGCACAAATTCCGAGTATGGTTACCATACTTGGCCATCACATCACGTTAAAATATCTTTTTAAAGATATATAACCATTAAAACGAAATTGTTACACCTTCTGTGTTCGAGTCAGTTTTGACCCAGCTTTACAGTTCACTATTCTGAGTTCTTTCTTTAGCATCTTTCCTGCATTTCAAGTACACTTTTAAGCCTGAATTTTGTTGTTAAATTTGAATATGCACACACACACACACACACACACACACACACACAAATAGGAGTGTAGAGCAAAATAGTCTACATTTGAAAAAAGGAAAGAGAGTTTAAAAGAGGAGAAGTCTACCTGCTGCCACCTATTGCAAATTCAGGCTGTTGATCATATTTATATTTAGTTTGAGAACATTCTAGAGGAATATTTATGTTGTTTTGATATTGTTTTGTTGTAAAAAAAAAAAAAAATGTAGCGTTCATAAATTTGGAGAGTTCAAAAATTCCATAATATACTGGTAATAATACTGGTAATTATACTGGCATAATATACTATTAATAATCGAAAGGGGGATTACTTAATCACACCTGAACCAGCTAATCAAGGCCACCAGGATCACTAGAAAATTCCAGACAGGTGTGTTGAAGTTAAACTTGGAATAAAGTGGTCCTGAAGGAGCAGGATTGGAAGCCCCTGCTCTAGAACCTTCTTTTGACATGTTCGATCATTTGTTTCTTTTCAGGTGTATCAGAGTTGTGTTTATGGAGATGATTTTTATTCCTATAAGAAGATATTATCAGAAATGGGCTCTACTATTTCCAGCACTGTGGAGCTGGCCTCGTTCAATTCTGTCTCCAAGGGCTTCATGGGAGAGTGAGTAGCCTGTTGTGCTCTTGAATGTTATTAGGGGCCCCTATTGCATCTTTTGGTGTTCTTATTCTTCCCCAATGAGAGTCACTGGCAGCCCTATGAACAGTACATGGGAAATTTATGAAATTTGGCAGAATTATTGTTGTGGTCCTGAATAGTAATCTGACAAAACGTTGGGCTCTCTAGGACAAACTTTATAGGGCTATCACCAGTTCAAAAACAGACTTTTCAAATGGTTATAACTTTTGAACCCTTTGTTGTAGAAACAAAATTCTTACTTGATTTCTCTATAAATATAACTGAAATGTATCATTCCTCATATTAATATTACTCTGGACTCAAGTTAAGTTAATAATGAGAGTGGGCCAGTGGGTTTGACATTTGCACTTTTATTAAATCACCAAATGAAGTAAATTATAGCAAATCTGCGTTTGTCCTCTTCTCTAACCGTTCTTTGCGTCCAGGTGTGGACTTCGCGGTGGCTATGTGGAGCTGGTGAATCTCAACCCTGCGGTGATGGAATATGCTAGAAGACTTTTTTCCACTAGGTCCTGCCCATCTGTTGTTGAACAAATTGAACTTGACCTCATGGCAGATCCTCCAAAACCTGGTGATCCTTCATTCTCCACCTTCTTTGAGGTTGGTATGCTCCATATTAGTACTTAAAGTGCCCCATTATGCTCTTTTAAAGGCTCCTACAATAGTTTCACATGCGTACAAAGTAAAAAAATAAAAAATAAATAAATAATAATAATAATAATTTTCTTAAGCATTTTCTCTTTTCTCACAGTCTCTAGAACGGTTAAAATTATGAGTCAAAATAGTTACTTGTGTTACCTGTAATCCAATACTGTTTGTCAGTAACTTAGTTGACAAACTCCCCAGGGAAAATATATTTTTCTTTGTAATATCAAATTATTGTTCAATGATTAAGCTTGGCAACAAGCAGACAAGTTACAGTGGGTACGGAAAGTATTCAGACCCCCTTAAATTTTTCACTCTTTGTTATATTGCAGCCATTTGCTAAAATCATTTAAGTTCATTTTTTTTCCTCATTAATGTACACACAGCACCCCATACTGACAGAAAAACACAGAATTGTTGACATTTTTGCAGATTTATTAAAAAAGAAAAACTGAAATATCACATGGTCCTAAGTATTCAGACCCTTTGCTGTGACACTCATATATTTAACTCAGGTGCTGTCCATTTCTTCTGATCATCCTTGAGATGGTTCTACACCTTCATTTGAGTCCAGCTGTGTTTGATTATACTGATTGGACTTGATTAGGAAAGCCACACACCTGTCTATATAAGACCTTACAGCTCACAGTGCATGTCAGAGCAAATGAGAATCATGAGGTCAAAGGAACTGCCTGAAGAGCTCAGAGACAGAATTGTGGCAAGACACAGATCTGGCCAAGGTTACAAAAAAAATTCTGCTGCACTTAAGGTTCCTAAGAGCACAGTGGCCTCCATAATCCTTAAATGGAAGACGTTTGGGACAACCAGAACCCTTCCTAGAGCTGGCCGTCCAGCCAAACTGAGCTATCGGGGGAGAAGAGCCTTGGTGAGAGAGGTAAAGAAGAAACCAATTATCACTGTGGCTGAGTTCCAGAGATGCAGTCGGGAGATGGGAGAAAGTTGTAGAAAGTCAACCATCACTGCAGCCCTCCACCAGTCGGGGCTTTATGGCAGAGTGGCCCGACGGAAGCCTCTCCTCAGTGCAAGACACATAAAAGCCCGCATGAAGGACTCCAAGATGGTGAGAAATAAGATTCTCTGGTCTGATGAGACCAAGATAGAACTTTTTGGCCTTAATTCTAAGCGGTATGTGTGGAGAAAACCAGGCACTGCTCATCACCTGTCCAATACAGTCCCAACAGTGAAGCATGGTGGTGGCAGCATCATGCTGTGGGGGTGTTTTTCAGCTGCAGGGACAGGACGACTGGTTGCAATCGAGGGAAAGATGAATGCGGCCAAGTACAGGGATATCCTAGACGAAAACCTTCTCTAGAGTGCTCAGGACCTCAGACTGGGCCGGAGGTTTACCTTCCAACAAGACAATGACCCTAAGCACACAGCTAAAATAACGAAGGAGTGGCTTCACAACAACTCCGTGACTGTTCTTGAATGGCCCAGCCAGAGCCCTGACTTAAACCCAATTGAGCATCTCTGGAGAGACCTAAAAATGGCTGTCCACCAACGTTTACCATCCAACCTGACAGAACTGGAGAGGATCTGCAAGGAGGAATGGCAGAGGATCCCCAAATCCAGGTGTGAAAAACTTGTTGCATCTTTCCCAAAAAGACTCATGGCTGTATTAGATCAAAAGGGTGCTTCTACTAAATACTGAGCAAAGGGTCTGAATACTTAGGACCATGTGATTTTTTTCAGTTTTTCTTTTTTAATAAATCTGCAAAAATGTCAACAATTCTGTGTTTTTCTGTCAATATGGGGTGCTGTGTGTACATTAATGAGGAAAAAAAATGAACTTAAATGATTTTAGCAAATGGCTGCAATATAACAAAGAGTGAAAAATTTAAGGGGGTCTGAATACTTTCCGGACCCACTATATATATATATATATATATATATATATATATATATATATATATACACCATACATGAAATATAATTTTTGCTGAGATTTGATGTAGTGACACAATTTTGCATCGTAATGACGTCACAAGGTCATTTAGCAACTTTTAGCAACAAATTGACCTTCCTTTAGCAACTTCCTCTGAAAATTAGTTGGCAACACTGGCGGCCAGTCAATGAATTGCAGTTTTAGTCACTTCCGTGTTGGTTTCCAGAGAGGGAGCGGGAGGTTGCCGCTTGGTCCAATCGCGTTTCGAGGGGGGCTCCCCGGTAAAACCCCGGGAAAACCACAGGCTTGGCAACACTGTTCCTAACCCAGGACAGTCGGGTTATTACTTATTACTGATATCAACCCAAATTGTGTCAAATCAAGTCAGCTCCCTAACCCAGCAGTCTCAACCGAGCGTCTGGATTGAGCATGTTTAAAAATTAGGCCTATACACAGTGTATGTTTTTGCTAAATCGCTTGCAAATATAAGATTGTTCTTCATACCATGTAATATTAGAATAGGTACCCCTTAGTTTCAAAATACTTACAGTAGAAATAATTTGTAATTTTACAGGTTATTACCCCTTTATTCCCCAAATTTTGCATATTATTCCCTTATACCTACACAGAGGTACTGAACAGGTACACTATAATTACAAAAACGTTACACTGTAAATTCTGTTTACTTCCGCAGTACGTTGGGGGTTATAATCTAAAGCTTTACCAAATTTTCTTGATTTTGAATTTGACTAAATTAATCTTTTCTATCAGGAGGTTCAGTCCATTAAAAATATAATACGTAAAAACACTGGTCGGTTTCAGGAGGTCTTTGCTGAGGTATCAGCTATTTCACCAATTTGTAAATGACTGATATCCATGATATCCATGACCTCAAGCTTATAAGAGGCTCAATAAAAACCATTTTGGGTTCCCCAAATAACCTTTCTGTGAATAGTTCCTAAAAGAACCATTTTGTTTTAGTGTAGAATATTTCAATTATCTGAAGAACTAAAAATAACCTTTTATTGAATGGAAAGATTCCATGAATGTTAAAGCCAATAAATAACCTTTATTTTTAAGAGTGTAAGTCACTCAAGTTACCCCAATCCGGATGTTTAGGCATGACCTGTGCAAATCAATACCACACAAGAAAACCTGAACTGAAAGAGATCTGTGGGGAGGAAAAATCTGAAATTCATGCTCAATGTTGTGCAGATATTATAAGAAGCTACAGGAAACATTTGGTGGAGGTCGTTGCTGCTACAGGATCTGCTCATTCCTGTTTGTAATTATCAAGTGTTCATGAAAATCAGGTTTATTTGATTAGGGTTGGAGCTAAATATTGCAGATTTTCATTAACAGGACAGAGCACCTCTCATCTACAGGATACTAATTTAAACGGTTCAATTACTTTTTCCAGTGAATGATTGCTCAATGTCTTTGATTAAAATTTTGAGAAGTACAGCTGTTTGCATGTTATTAGTTTAGTCAGATTGTGTTTGTCTATAATTGTAACCAATATCACTCCAGGTTATTGGAATAATCAATGCAGAAATCCAGGTAATTCCAAACTGTACATTAATTTAAATGTCACTGGGAGAAGCAAACATAATAATACTGTTCATAAAAACATATTCTGGGACTGTGTGTGGAATTGATATTTTACTGGGTAATCAGAGGTGGACTTGATTGACTGATTGGAGGGCCAAAACATTTTACCTGCTGATGTGGCAATGAAGAATGGTTTAGCTGTTTGGCTTTAAATGTTTGCCACTACTGGTATATAGTGGTATTACACCATTATACAAAGAAATAAAACTGTGCTTCTCCATTGAAGACCAATAAAAAGCAGTATATTTACACAAAATGTGTTCCATCATCTAGTCAGCATTGAAATCAGTTTACATTTATTCATTTAACAAATGCCAAGGAACATCACAAGTAATTTGTCATTACATTGGCAGAATGTAATTTTCCTGAGCAGTGAAAGCATGGTTTAAAAATCAAAATGCAAGGAGCTGCAGGTTTCTGATCAAGCCTCTTTGTCTTTCTGTATGGCTGAATGTGACTGACTGAAGAGAAACTAGCATAACTGTCTCAATACACATGATCTATGATCAGCTGCAATGTCTTCAGTCCAATCATAAAATCTGAATACCTAACTAACTATTCTCTGTGAAAACCTGTTCGTATTGTTTCTCAGGCTTTTTGTGGCAACTCAAACAAACATAATGGAAGATGCTCCACAAAGGCTGAAGATGTTCCACACGCGATTCATGAAGGAGTTTTCTTAGTGTCATCTTCAGATTATCAGATCTGTTTAACCCTTGAATGTATGAATGTTTCACAAATCAGACCTGGAATGTATAACTAATACTGCTGGATTTCTAAACTGCCTCAATATTATAAAACTGTCCTGATATTTTAATTATAACCGCAAAGTGGAAAAATAAAGCATGTTTCATTATCTGTTGGAACTTAGTCGGGCGATGTTGAGCAACTCATCCAGCATCTGGCTCATATTGGGGATCTGAACCTTTCAATACGTTAATCTCAAAACATTTTCATTCTGATCACAGATTGTCACAAATGTAACAAGTTATTATTAGTCAGGTAAACAAAACATAAAATTATCAAAGATAAATCTAAGAGTAAAAGATGAACAGGCCTACCTGACAGAAAGATACACAATGCTGAGTGCATGGGACAGAATTGCTTTTTGCAACAGTTCCTTAAGTATTCAGACAAAGACAAAACATCTTCCAAATGAAGACTTGGACTAGTGCTTGGAGTTCGTATAAAACAGGATTCTAAACCTTGCAGTTTCACCCTCTTTTTGGAGAATAGGAGGTGATTTGTATGCAAGACCCTGGGAAAAGGGCACAGCCTGTACAATGCCCAAAATATCCCTAAACTCTCAACTTTATTATGATTTATTGTACTTCTGTGCTGTTATGTCAGTAATATCTTGTGTTTTACCACAGAGCAAGTTTAAGGGCTGGGCGATATAAAACGATAATAAAAGATTTAAACGTTGATTGGATTTGTTCTATTAAGAGATTAGCACTCTTTAGTCTCATAGCGAATCCAGTAAAAAGTATTTTCAGTTTTCCAAGCAAAACAGGTAGTCTATGATTAACAAAATTTAGTCTATGGATGGACAAATTATAGACCATATTTTGACAAATTAACACTCAATGCAATTAATTTGATACTACTGCTATTCCCCTGCAGCTAATTTTACTTCTCAAATAATAGTTTAACAAATACAAAGTTGAAGTGCAAAGTTTAATACAATGCAAAAACAATTTGATTACAGGCCTACTTAATTTATTAATTAAAAAAAAAAAAACTAACGCTAGCTTTTCTAATCTTTTTGTATTCTATCTATTTGTTTTATTTTTATTTATTATACAATTAACAAAAGCAAAAAGGCCTCTAAAACTAGCTTGTTCTATTCTTTTTCTGTTATATCTTTTTATTTAATATATGATAAAAAAAAAAATACACTTGCTACATATACTGAGTTAAACTAACTGAGACCTGCTCTTTTGTTGATTTTGATTGCTTCCACTGTCCTTATTTGGATAAAAGCTTCTGCTAAATGACTAAATGTAAATGTAAAAGCTTACTTTAAAATCGTGTTGACAAACATGTTTATAGTGCATCAATCATACATGTAGTATTTAAATATTAGGCTTGTATCATATTTTATATCTTTATCATGTAAAAAGTCTTTACTTCAATAATTTTGATCGTGTAATTTTAAAGGACTTTTGTTTTTCCGTGACGTCATAGAGCTGCGTCGTAACCCTGCTGCGGTTCACGAAAGTTCAAGGTCCACGTGTTCCAACAATATCACTCACAATATTAATCTGAACATTTAACGTCGGTAATATGAAATGAACGTTGCGTCTTTCTGTAATGCTTCAGTTTGATGAAGAAAAAATGCCAGAGAGAGTATATATTGGATATGTTAGCTATGTGGTAAGAGCATATGTAGCACCTCCAATCAGGTGTTTTAAAATGTCAAAAAAATGGGCGTGTCGTGGCAGTCTGTAAGGGAAAACAGCAATGTGCTAGATGTAGTGGTAACCATGAATATGGAAAATGTGAGCAAGGGGCACATTTAAAGTGCTGTAACTGTGGAGGCGAGCACAGTGCTGGCTTCAGCGGTTGTGAGGTGCACAGGAACGCTGTAAAAACTCAGAATGTCAGGATGCAAGAGGGAATACTGTATGCCGAGGCTGTTAAAAAGGTGAAGTTGGGTAAGGACTGAAGTTGGGCAAGGAAATGGTACACCAGTCCTAATGAACAAGAATAGTAGGCCATTATCGCAAAACAAATTAAATGAAGATTTTCTAAAAGCTGGAAAAGTTAAGTTCATGACTTTCTAAGCTGAAGTAATAAACTGTGCTGCACAAACTGAAAGCAGAACTGAGAGGATAAAAATCATAATCAAGGCAGCTGAAAAACATCTTCAGATTGAGGGAATTACTCTGGAACAAGTAAATGTTAAACTTAAGGGACAAACAGCAGATACACAGGCTTCATATGGAGGCTCTTAATGGTAATATCAGTTTTACAGTGGAATGCAAGGAGCTTAATCGCAAATGGGCAAGAATTTAAAAAGGTGATAGATGATAAAGAATTCAAACCACTCGTTATATACATTCAAGAGACGGTTGAAATCACATTTAGATTTTGTAATACAAGGTTATATAACTATTCGAAAAGATAGACAGATAGGTAATGGTGGAGGGGTGGCAATATTTGTTAAAAATGAAATTTCACATAGGATTATAGAAGTGAGTGATGAACATGAATCAATCATAGTAGAGGTTTTCTTAAGAGGACAGTGTATCAAGGTGATTAATTTTTTATAATCCTTGCAATAGGCTAAATATGGAAGTGTTAGAAAGTATCTTGGGAATAGGTAGTCAAAAAGTGATATGGTGTGGAGATTTTAATGTGCACAGTGCTCTATGGGGAAGTGATAATACTGATCATAATGGTAAGATAATAGAAGAAATGCTGGATTTGAAGGGTCTGGTGTGTATGAATGACGATAGAGCTACTAGAATTGATTTGGCTCGTGGTAGCTGTTCTTCTATTGATCTAACAATGCCGTCAGAATGTCTAGCAGGGGTATGTATGGGAGGACTCTACGATAGGAAGGGATCACTATGTTATTTGTTGTAAAATAGGCATAGATGTTAGTGAAAATTTAGAGGAAAAGACAGGTAGATGGAAACTAAAAACAGCAAATTGGGAAGCATTTAAATGTATTACTGAAGTTAAGTTTCAAGAGTTGAGTATAAATGAGGAAATGGAGGATGTGGAAAAATATAATGAGAAATTATGTGAAGTATTGTACAGTACAGCTGAAGAGGTTATTGGGAAAAGTAAAGGGGAAAAAAGAAAGAAATCAGTACCGTGGTGGACAGAATTATGTAATAACGTAATACAAGCCAGAAATAAGGCTTTTAAAAAGGTTAGGAAGAAGTTTATATTTGATGACTTTATTTTATATAAAAAGCACAAGCGAGGTAATTAGAGATGCTAAGAAGAATTACTGGAGAAATTATTATAATATTGTAGGGGAGAATGTTGATAGCAGTGAAGTATGGGGTATGATTAGAAAGATGGGTGGTTTTAAGAGAAATTTTGGAATATCTGTTTTAAATAACGGGGAAAGAATAGCTGTGACAAATGTTGATAAGGCAGAAATGTCAGCAGAGGTGTTTGTTAAAGTACATAGCAATAATAATATATCAGAAGAAATGAAAATAAATAGAGAACAAGGTATAAAGGAACATCCAAATACAGGTGCAGCTCAATAAATTAGAATGTCGTGGAAAAGTTCATTTATTTCAGTAATTCAACTCAAATTGTGAAACTCGTGTATTAAATAAATTCAATGCACACAGACTGACGTAGTTTAAGTCTTTGGTTCTTTTAATTGTGATGATTTTGGCTCCCATTTAACAAAAACCCACCAATTCACTATCTCAACAAATTAGAATATGGTGACATGCCAATCAGCTATTCAACTCAAAACACCTGCAAAGGTTTCCTGAGCCTTCAAAATGGTCTCTCAGTTTGGTTCACTAGGCTACACAATCATGGGGAAGACTGCTGATCTGACAGTTGACCAGAAGACAATCATTGACACCCTTCACAAGGAGGGTAAGCCACAAACATTCATTGCCAAAGAAGCTGGCTGTTCACAGAGTGCTGTATCCAAGCATGTTAACAGAAAGTTGAGTGGAAGGAAAAAGTGTGGAAGAAAAAGATGCACAACCAACCGAGAGAACCGCAGCCTTATGAGGATTGTCAAGCAAAATCGATTCAAGAATTTGGGTGAACTTCACAAGGAATGGACTGAGGCTGGGGTCAAGGCATCAAGAGCCACCACACACAGACGTGTCAAGGAATTTGGCTACAGTTGTCGTATTCCTCTTGTTAACAACTACAATCAGTAGTATATTGACTGATTTGTTGAACTTCCAGCCTTGTAAGCATGTAATAATTATGACAACATAAAGCACTTACAAATAAGCCTGGTGTAAACATCATTATGAAAGTCAGTAACAAATCACACAAACTAAAGTAGATTGCAGAAATATAAAAACAAATCTGTTGCTTTACCACACTCAGTATTTAGGTAATTCAAAGTCACTGTAATAAACATTGTGTAAACATGTGGATTGCACTTTTTAAACACTGTCTGTTAACTTTAGACAGACTTCAAATAAATAAATAAGAATATATATATCATCATGTTTTCAACACATGAGCTCAGTGAAATGTTCTATGATTGGGTGTTAATATTCTGTTCAGTAATTGGTTAAAGCCGACGTGGCTGCCTCTGCTGCTTACAAAAAGATAAAATATTTTTATCTTTTGCGGCGCTTGCAGCGAAGCGCCGTGCACGTGGACGCGACATGATTTTGGGTGCACGAGCACCGCTTGCGCTCCGCCTCCGCACCGCCAGCGGTTTGCCGCTTTCCGCATGTCTCCCATAGGTTGTTTGCACATGACGTCATTGCTGTGGCGCGAAATGCAGCTGGAGGGCAGGAAGAGATTTTTCCCCATATAGCAGAAACTCAAGATGACCGTGTTTTGCGTTGTTTATGAATGCTCAAATCGGTCAAACCGAGAAAACACAAGGAGTTTTTATCGTACGAAAATGTGTTGTTTATAAGGGAGGAAAAGTCTGAAAAACTTAGGCAAAAGTGACTTGTAAACCTGCGTCTGCGGTCAGGAGGAGCTGAGTCAGATAATACTCGTGTGAGCAAATGGTTAAGATATAGGCTAATAATAACATATTAAGATATTAATACAGATATAAATAGATAATCCAGGTCTGCCACCTCTCAAGCATTCAAGGTGAGACAGTCAGAATTCACTCAATGCTAAACGCCACACATAGACACGATGTAAATAAGATATTATTTGCAGTTCAGAGAGCTTCGTTGATTATAACGGAACATTGTGAGATTGCAATAAATTGAAGTGAGAGACATCTTTTTAGTGATTATGTAGAAGCGCTATTTGCTCGCTTTCTAGGCTGAATAAAAGTTTTGCTTTACGTGCTGCTAACAGGACCCACGAACACAAACCCTGTATACAGCAAAGTGTCAGGAGTCACAGAAAAAGAGAACGGATGAGATAGAGGAATGTCCGTACTGTACTGGTTTAGGCGCTATAACAAGAGAAAGTAAACAGAAAAACACAACATATGTTACGTGATCCTTATGTTATAAAGAGGAGCGATTTTTAAACTCAATTGAAATACTTGCATGCCATTGAGGCGGTGGATATAGGTTAAGCAACTTATCCTGATTGCAAACAAGCTATTTCGAAAGTGAATCCCGCCTAGAAAATGAGCAAATAGCTCGTCCATGTAATCACTAAAAAGCTGTCACTCACTTAAATTTATCACAATCTCACGGTTCCTTTATAATCAGTGAAGCTCTCTGAACTGCAAATAATATCTTCTTTACATCGTGTCTACGTGTGGCGTTTAGCATTGAGTGAATTCGGACTGTGTCACCTTGTATCTATTTATATATGTCTTTATTAATATCATAATATATTATTATATCTTATATTAACCATTTGCACACACGAGCATTATCCGACTCGGCTCCTCCCAACCGCAGACGCAGGTTTACAAGCCACTTTTTCCTGTGTTTTTCAGTCAATTTCTTGACTTTTCCTCCCTTATGAACAACACATTTTCGTACACGATAAAAACTCCTTGTGTTTTCTCGGTTTGACCGATTTGAGCATTCATAAACAATGCAAAACATAGGCATCTTGAGTTTCTGCTACTGATTCCTATGGGGAAAAATCTCTTCCTGCCCTCCAGCTGCATTTCGCGCGTCATCCGAATCACGTGATTGCAAACAACCTATTGAAAATGAACTAGACACTCGCAACTGCCGCGTCCCGTGTGAAAGGGTCTTAATATTAATATATTATGCTTTCTCTCGCCGTACTTTGATGTCATTCACCGATCAATCTTCAAGTCGAACACACCTCTTTACTCTCGCGTGTCACGTGACAGAGTGTAATCGCAGAGGCTGCGGTTGAAAAATCGCGTTTTTTCATATCGCGATATTATCACAAATGCAATTAATCGTTCCGCCCTAGTTAAAACCATTATATACTATTTCTAAACAAGCTGAATGTTTAGCGAAAAAGCCAAGGAGTTATCATCACTGAAATATTATTAAAAATGATAAATTATTGACGTTTGACAATGTTTTATTCTTTGCTGATGTGTGTTGTATAAACTATTTCATGATCTTGCACCACCACCTCTTAAACAATGTGTTACTTTCTGTAAGGACAATATTTAGGCAGACTAGGTCATCAGGTAGAGGTGACTGTTCAACTAATTTTAAGAAAACTGTTTTTAGACAATCAGCTTTTTCAGTTAGAGCAGCAGAAAGATGGAATGTAATACCTGTTTATTTTAGAGAGTGTACAACATTTTAAACTACTGGAAAACCAAATATGTGATCACTGACTTGATTTTTGAATTTAATGGAGTATGATATGATATTTTATGTGTATGTGTTGTATGTATTGTATTGTTTGTGACTGAATATTGTAATTTTGTAACAACATTCTGCCCAGGGACTGCAGATGCAAATGAGCTTTATAACTCTGGCACAACACTTTTGCTGTGCATTGTCCCTGTATAAATAAATGAAATAAACTAAACTATACTAAACAAATACAGGCCACATGCAAATGGTAAGAGAGCATTTTTAAATCAATTATATGTTGCTCCAAAAATGAACACTAAACATAATGTAAAAACTAGATTAGATACCATTAAAAAAAAAAAAAAAAAACCTTACCGACCAATAAACAGAGTAAGAAAGCAGATTTAAGAATCATTGTCCTCCACACCTCCAGACAGTCTCTGATAACTGAGCTCATGCGTGCGCTCAGACTTATTGCTTCACACTCATGCAAACTAGTGAATCTGTCTTAAGTGTGAATCGTGACTGGCGCCAGTGTCTCCTCGATCAAGCTGAATTAATATTGTTTAAGAGCATCGACATGATTGTGTGTTGAAGGAGAGGTGAATTCACCTGAAGTGTGTTTGTGTCAGTACAGGCAGATGGCAAACGTTTACTTTAGAGCTTCAAATTCATCTTCCTCCAGGTGGATTTTCTGATCATTTCTGCAGTGATTCTGGTTTTTGTCGAACGCCATTGAAAATGCTTAGCCTACCTTTGATAAATAATGCTTTTCTTTTGTACCAGAGAAACAGTATTGTTAATTGTGCAGCATCTGCACTGAAATAAACTACTTGAATCTATCTGTTATCCTGCTGCCTTAAAATATTTTTAATATAACAATAAATTTCTGTTAATAAATTAAGTTTAAAATAACTTGCATTTAGTTTGGAGTTGAACTTTTAAAAAGTAAAATTAAAAACATTTTGTGCAGGTATTAAAAAGTCTTTTGTGTTTTTACAAATTAAGTCTTTAAAGATCTTAAATTGGAGTGGAAATTTTTTAATTCATGAAGACGTGGCATTAAATGTTGCAAATGCAATGCAAAAAATGAATAAATAAATAAATAAATAATAATAATAATAATAATAAAATAAAAAAGGCCCATTTTTTTGTTTTGTTTTGTTTTCCAATAAAAATATCTAAACATCCTTAAATCAAGATACATTTTTCTGACATGCAAACTGAACATATCAAGTCTTGTTTTCTGAGAAAATTAAATGAGTTTATGCTTAAAATAAGAACAAATATCTGCCTTTGAATTAAGTTGATTTTTTTTCTTAGCATTTTGATTTTTCGTTCAGTTTCTCGTAAAACTGATCAAATTTTAAAAATCTTTACACATTTAGAAAATGACAAAAATACAGAGAAAGAACATCACTTTTTGGAGTGTGATCAGAAGCTGCAATAAAAGTTATTTCATTTACATTTATATTACATTTAGTTATTTAGCAGACACTTTTACAAAGTGACTTACAAAAGAGGACAATATTTCAGTATATGTTTTGAAAAATAAAATATAACGGAGATCTGTTGTGTCGTATTGGAGCTAATAAACTCAGGAGGACAAAGGTAATGTGCAGGAATGCAGGATCATTGTTTTGGCTGGCAGATATTGGAGTTAATAAAATATATCAATGTATGCCATTAATGTGTGCCAATCCTGAAAAAATGCCCAGACATGACAATTGTTGCTGTCCTGAGAACACATCAGTTCAAATATGCTTTCATTATATAGTTGGCCTTTGGGGGGTTTTATGTTCACTTGTTTACAGACTCTTAAAAATAAACTTTGTGATATGAGCTACTATTTTGCTTTGGATTGATATAAATATAGCAAACCATAACAATGTACCCAGCGTAGTTGATATAGTCCTTGACAATAGGTTATTGTAGACAAAATAATGAAAAATAAATAAATAAATAGAGCACAATGAAAAATGATGCAGGTCGCATGATTTTCTTTAGCTGCAGGTGGTTATTTGGTAGGTAAAACTTTTACAGATCTGATCAGAATAAAATATTTTCTTAGATTAAAACTCCATTTAAAAAAAAATCTTCAGTATTAAGATTTTGGATATAGGAATACATGGAAATGTAATACATAACGTGATTGCAGACATGTCAAAGAAAGAGACTTTTATTTTATTCTATTCACAAATTAAATCATACATTTAAGTAAGCAAAAGAAATCTGATATTTTTTGTTATTGCGTATAAGCCTAAGAGAGATTTGAAATGAAGAGAAAATAAAAGAGGACATAATGAAGATTTAAACAATTGTTGTTTATGCGAGAGAGACTTTTATTTTACTTCTGCGTCGTGACGTCACAAGAACAGCGACGCGGCTGCTGAGGAAAGGTTTGTGTGTTTTTTTAGCGATTCAGTGTTTAATGTGTTCAAAGCGATATGAAGCGTTACAGGTGTTTAGAAGTTTTGGCTAATGTGCTGTTAATAACACGGAATGTTATTAAAACCATTTTGCCTTAGTAATGTGGAGATTATTACGGAATGTAATGGTTTGAGGCCTGTTCACATCACGAATGAGGCAAAAACGTACAAAATAAAAATGTTTAATGTGTTTATACTTAATCTGCATTGCACCATTTATTACAGTAGCTGCACTTTTTTATTTAGATCAGTACCTTTTATATCTGTCACTATACATCACTGCATTAAAGCTAGTGAAGTCTTTATTATTTACAGTGTTTTGTAGCGGTTCTTGTTTTAAAGTGGATTATATTGTGCAAGTGAATGATTTAATTGCTTTCATCTGGACGGGACTGAAACCTGTCATCATCTACATGTACCCCATAATGAAAGAAAGAAAGAAAGAAAGAAATATTCAGTTCTGTTGTTTTCTCATTCACATTTTTGGACCATTAGTTTCAAAACAGTTAAATATCTGTCCAAACGTTTATCCTTTTAATTATACTGTATTTCCAATACAAAGAAAAAAGTAGATGTTTAACATAGCTCATTGCATTGCAGTAATTTTGTAGTATTACTAGAAAACATACAGATTTTTCATTATTTAAGTTTGACTTTGATTCAGTGAATCTCCTTCCATCTGAGAGTAAATCAGGTATTTCACAGGTGAAGAGGACAACAAGCAGAATAATCCAGGTGTAACAAACTATTGAAAAGATGGAGTTTGTGAGAGTGGTGATCGGGGACCTGAGTGATCCGGAGCCTTTCAAAATATTGAAGGATGACCCTGAGGAACAAAGAGGTCAGTCAGTGGTTGCTGCTGGGTTTGCACATTCATATAAATCATATTTGTAATATAATACTGTTTATTGATATTGTACTGTATTAAAGTAACATGGTTTTGTACTATACACTGTGCACCTATAGTATGTCAACCATCTAGTGTTTGAGGTTTAAAAGGTTATTTTGCTATCCAGCATCTGGAAGGTGCATGTGATAGATGATAGACGGTTAAATAAGTGCATCATCCTTGTATTTAAAGTGCACTTTGTCATGTTTGAATTTATGTAGTGAACACACTGCATGCACTATATATACACTACACAATGGCATAGAATATTGCATATGTGTGTGAATTGTAGGGCTTCAAAACAATTAGTCACAATTAATCGATTCAAAACAAAAGTTTATGTTTACATACTATATGTGTGTGTACTGTTTATTTATTATGTATATATAAATACAATACACACACATATATGTATATTTGTGACCCTGGAACACAAAAGCAGTCATAAGTAGCACAGGTATATTTGTAGCAATAGCCAAAAATACATTGTATGGGTCAAAATTATCCATTTTTCTTTTATGCCAAAAATCATTAGGATATTAAGTAAAGATCATGTTCCATGAAGATATTTTGTAAATTTCCAACCGTAAATATATCAAAACTTAATTTTTGATCAGTAATATGCATTGCTAAGAACTTCATTTGGACAACTTTAAAGGTGATTTTCTCAATATTTAGATTTTTTTGCACCCTCAGATTCCAGATTTTCAAATAGTTGTATCTCAGCCAAATATTGTCCTATCCTAACAAACCATACATCAATGGAAAGATTATTTATTCAGCTTTCATATGATGTATAAATCTCAATTGACCCTTATGACTGGTTTTGTGGTCCACGGTCACATATTTTAAAAAATATTTGTATGGTATGTAAACACTTTATATTATATATAAATATTTTACATATAAATCTAACATTTTCCTTAATATATACATGTATGTGTGTGTATTTAAATATACATAATAAATATACACCGTGCACATATATAGTCTGTAAACATAAACTTTTATTTTGAATCAATTAATTGCAACTAATCGTTTTGCAGCCCTAGTGAATTTGGATGCACCTAAAGTATTTTGAAGTCAAAGTGCATCACTTGCATCAAAGTGCATGCTAATTTTTTATGTTTTGTGTTCATTTCAGACCTGGTGGAGGTGAAAGAGGAAAGTCAAGAGCTGAATGAAGTGGAGGAGAATCATCAGTTTGAGAAACCCGATGCAGTCATAACCAGTGAAAAATCTTTGAGTCGCTCACAGACTGAAAATAAAAGCATGCAGAAAACAGCGCTCATCTGTCCTCACTGTGGAAAGACTTTTAAACAAAGAGGACACCTGGATGATCACATAAGGACTCACACCGGTGAGAAGCCTTACGTGTGCCTTCAGTGCGGAAAGAGCTTCACGTATAAAGGAAACCTCAAGGATCACATGAGGATTCACTCTGGAGAGAGACGGTTCGCCTGTCAGCAGTGCGGGAAGAGATTCACGCACAAAGCAAACCTCACAGATCACATCAGGATCCACACAGGAGAGAAGCCTTTCGCCTGCACGCAGTGCGGAAAGAGTTTCACACATGCAACCAGTCTCAAGACTCACCTGCTGTCTCACTCCGGAGAACGGCCGTTCAACTGTGATCAGTGCGGACAGAGATTCATTTTAGCAGCACACTTGAAAAGACACCTGAAAATCCACACCAATGAGAGGCCCTATGAGTGTTCTTTCTGCGGGAAGAGCTTCTTATGGCTCTGCTATTTTAAAGACCACCAGAAGAAACACACCGGCGTGAAAGCGCATGTGTGCTCTGAATGCGGCAGTGCCTTCACCAGAGCCAGCGAACTGAAAATGCACCAAAGAACCCACACTGGAGAAAAACCCTACACCTGCTCATACTGCGGGAAGAGCTTCGCAGAATCTGGAAACCTGAAGAAACACGAGCGGGTTCACACCGGAGAAAAACCCTACCAGTGTCCTTCGTGTGGAGGCAGTTTTAGCCAGTTCAGCCATTTACTGAGACATTTGAAGCAGCAAAGTTGTCCAAAGTTGACGCCGTTTATCTTCAGCCCTCAAGACGAACAAAGCTCATCCTCAGCTGCAACACTGGCAATTGAATCAAAGGTAGAATTTCTGCCAAAATAGCAGTTCGGACTGTGATATTTATAGTTGCACTCTTAAAAATAAAGGTGCTTCAAGCGATGCCATAGAAGAACCATTTTTGGTTCCACAAAGAACCATTCAAGTCAAAGGCTCTTTAAAGAACCATCTGTTGCTTACCTTTTTATAATCTGAAGAACCTTATTCACCTTTTGTGAAACAGAAAGGTTCTTCAGATGTTAAAGGTTCTTTATGGAAGCATTTAGACAAAAAAGTTTCTTCTATGGCATCATGAAGCACCTTTATTTTTAAGAGTGTATATGAGAAATCCTGCTGACAAAGTCAGTCTGGGATAAAGAATTTGATTAAAAAGCAAATGTCAATTACTGTATCTGTTATTATATCATGTTTTATCTAGCCTGGATTTTTGTGATGGCAATATACATGATATTTCCATGAGCATGGCAAACATCATCTCAGAGGATTACAGTTGAAGTCAAAAGTTTACATACACCTTGCAGAATCTGCTAAATGTTAATTATTTTACCAAAATAAGAGGGATCATATCAAATGCATGTTATTATTTTTCCCCTTCTTTTTCATGTATTTTCTGTAGCCTCTGAAGGGCAGTACTAAATGGAAAAAATACGACATTTAGGCAAAAAAAAAAAAAGTACTCATCTTCATTCTGTTTAAAAGTTTTCACCCCCGGCTCTTAATGCATGGGTTTTCCTTCTGGAGCATCAGTGAGTATTTGAACCTTCTGTAAGAGTTTCAGTCCCTCAGTTGTCCTCAGTGTGAAAACATGCATCTCAAAATCATTTAGTAATTGTTGGAAAGGGTTCCAATACACGAAAATGCTGAAAAACCACAGAATTTGTGGGAGCTGAAGGATTTTTCTGAAGAGCAGTGGGCAGTTTAACTGTTCAGGACAAACAAGGGACTCATGAACAACTATCACAAAACAAAAAACAGCTGTGGATCATTCAGGTAACAACACAGTATTAAGAATCAAGGGGATGAAAACTTTTGAATGAGGTGTATTTTATAATTTCTCTAGTGGACTATATATCTTTTATGTGAAATATCTTAGGTCAGTACTAAATAAAAAATAACATGCATTTTATATGATCCCTATTATTTTGGTATAATACTTAACATTTTGCAGATTCTGCAAAGAGTAGCCTATGTAAACTTTTGACTTCAACTGTATGATTTAAATGCATTACACTGAGTGATGATGTTCAGGGGATGAAGATGAATAGTTCACCTTAGTAGACTGCTGTGAAGTGCCATGTTTTTGAGGTGTTTCTCTTATGTTGAAGTAGCAGTAGTACATGAGATCTATTGATGTGGGATTGTGCACTCTAAAATGAAACTTCTGTCATCATCATTTCTCTCATGTTGCTCCGAACCTGTATGGTTCTTTCTTTCTGCTGAACACAAAAGGAGATATTTAAGCCTCATATTCAAGCTGCTCTTTTCCACACTTTAGCTATGTTTCCATCCAAAGTTGCAAATTTTACTCATGCACAAACCTGGAATATCACACAAAATATTTGTGATTATAGCACTGTTTCTGTCCAGCAAGTTGAAGAGAACAAAATCGTCAGTTCTTGATAAACTGGCACTAAATATCACTAAGAAAAGTAGCCACTGAATATAATGCTTTTCATATATAATAAATTAATAAACAGAATAAATGCGGTCATTGCTTTGGCAGGTGGATGCCTGCAGTTTGGGAACAGAAATACTTTGACGACAGACTTTGCTGGTTACTCAAGCCATCCCATCGCGCAAAGTCACATGACATTTTTTATGTGCATGAAGGAATTTATTGGGAAAATAAATTCAAAATAGTCAATAACCAATAAGCGAGCTTAAAAACTTTTTTGCGCATTGAGGGATTTTTTTGGCATTTCAATCACTCGTTTCTGATGCGATACTTCAAAATGTGCATAAAAACGGTGATGAAAACATAGCTATTGAAACAGAATGGTGATTCTGTCAACCTTTAAATAAGACAAGAAAGTACAGTAAGTGCAGATTTGTTTTCCAAAACCCTTTTGTTTTCCATGCAAGAAGATAAGTTTGGAGCAACATTGAACACAAGATTGTGACAGATGTTCATTTTAAAGTGACCTGTTCCTTTCTGTCAATCAAAGTGGGGAAATGAAGAGCAGTAAGACTTGAAAAAGAAGTAAGAAGTGAGACTATCAGTGCCAAATTCATGAGTTTGATTCCCAAGTGAACACAGCTGTTATGCCTTCAGTGCATTCTGTATGTTGCTCTGGACAAAAGTGTCTTCAGACTTAATAAATGTTTAATGCTTGTTCACCTTTAGAAACTTTCATGGATAAAGTTACTTTGTCATTTTTTTGTTTCCTTTTTATGCAAACATCAGTCAAGCTTATGCTAGCTTTCTCTTATAAACAGCTTATATAAAGAATTTGTCTTACATCAGTATTCTTACAGTTCACATTTCTATACACTTAACATTATATATTTAATATAATTAAACCATTTAAACCATATGCTGCCACAAAATAAAAATAGTTTTTATTAAGTGTTAGTGTCGTTGCATACAGACAAACCATATGAACTCTTTTGTCACTTTTAAAGGTCATTATTACACATGGGCAGCTCATAAACACCATGAGAATTCAGATAAATGCAATATTAGCTGCAGCTTTAATTTGTCCCATATGCTCTGCCTCATTACACAAAATGTGTAGCTGCCTTTGATATGAATGAAGCAACAGTCGTGTATTGGGTAAGAAGTTTTACTCGCCATTGTTTGGGATCAGATGCTGTGTGTCAGTAATGTGAGATTGTGCAGTGCATATGTCTAGCCAGTTTTTTTTTAATTTTTTTTTTATTCCCAGTCAATGCTTCACACTCCTGTCCAGTTGGTGGCAGTAAATGCACCATTTAAGCTGGTTTGCCAACCGCCATAAAACATCTAAAGAAGAAGAAGAACCATGAGGAAACTACAAGCTGTGTCCCTAAGTGAAGTGTATGGTTCAAAGTGTTTTTGTTCACCTCCCAAAACAAACACGCCCCCTAGTTTAGTCCCACCCCCTTACATTGATTGACAGCTTTCAGTGTAGACATCGGAAATTCAAATGCAAAAGGAATAGTGATTCCATTTGAGTTTTGGCAGGTTATATGCACAGTGCAGAGAGAGTGAAAAAGCAAATGTGGTAATTAATATTGCTATTTAAATATGACAGGTTCATAACTCGTAAGACATGGGAAATACAGTTGCAAATAGACTTTGCTTTTTCATTTGAAATGTGGCAGGCACTGTGTGTTCGCAAAAGCGAAAATGCAAACGGTAATGCAAGATTTGCAATTGCATTTGGATTATGTCACCGTTTATGCGTCCACATATGGAAAACGCAATTGAAAATACAATTTGCAGTTCTATTTGAAAATAGACCGGAAAATCCTTCCATAATTGACAAAGCACCTTTACATAAAACAATAATATAAAATCCATTCTTAAAATAATGACATAAAATACAAAAACACTTATGCAAGCAAATCATGCCCACAGCTAAAGTTAAGCTGCTAAACTGTAAACACTTAAAACAATAATGGTGGATACGAGCCGAGTGCTAACGTGACTAACTGATGAAACAACACAGTTTGAAAACCAAAATATGTCTGTAATGTTTGAAGAACAACAGACAAAAGACCTCTGTGTCTTTTAATCAGAACGCAGAACAGCTGTATTACAGGCTCACCAGCTAATAACTAACTCGCTCATCTTTCCCACATTAACTGCCGGTGCAGCAAAAAAAAAACAGCAATTTCACAATGTTTATAAAGTCTGTGCGCTAACCCAGATAGCACACGCACGTCTGCAAGATGTCTGTTAAAGATCTCTTGATCTGGAAAGCATCTGCTGCCTACAAACGTCTGACAGACGTCTTTCAGATGTCAGTTTTACTTACATTCTAAATCATAAACATCTTAAAAACATCTAACAGACGTCTATTTAACATCTAAAAGGAAACATCCTATAGACATCTTGCAGATGAGCAAACACTCTAAAAAATACATCTTGCAGACGTCAAATAGACATCTCTGAGATGTACGTGTGCTATCAGGGACACTGCATTCTTCATTATTAAACGAAGTAATTAGAACAACTTCAGTCTATATTAATCTACACATTCTTTGGAAATAGTAGGTTCATATCGAATTATCAGAACTATTTCAGTAAGACAGTAACGTGCTTTACCTGGAAACCTAATGCTGCATTAGGTATACATCACATATTAGCACAAAAACTTGATATTTTGAGCACTCATGTACACATAACGTATCAATCGTACTTACAGGTTGTGTTTCGGAGAGCTTGTTAGTCCAAATAAAGAAGATTAGAAGCCAACGAAGATAAAAGCCAAGATTAGAGAAGCAGTCCTCGGTAAATGACAAGCACACAACAAAAGGTTCAAACTGTATTTCTGTGGTATCCATGAGCACAGCGTCTTTTCAACATGATGTAAACACACTAACTAGCCGAAGTGTTTGTGGGCAGGTCAGACTCTGTTCGTATTTCGTGGGCAGGCGGAGATTATGCAAATGTGTTACCCAGTGACGTATACCGGTAACAGGCAAAAGATTCAAAAATATAACGACTCGTTAAGGCGATTCAGAGTCGACTCTTTCTTTTGAGAGACAATATCTTTATCATGCACTGTTTTGATTAACAACTTTGCAGACTGTTTTCATTTAAGGATAGCTACGTTATAAACTGCAAAAGAGATATTTTTCAAAATCCCATATGACCTGCTCTTTAAAATTATTTAAAAATTGATTTAAAACAGTTAAAAATAGAAAATGATTATACATAAAATACAGTGCAATCAGTTCGGATGTAGCACAGTGCTCATTCACTAAATGCACAGCTAAACAGATGAGTTTTGTGTCTTGATTTAAATGTGGCTAATGTTTTTGCACATCTGATCTCTTCTGGAAGCTGATTCCAACTGCGGCCAGCATAATAGCTAAAAGTGGACTCCCTTTGTTTTGTGTTTTGTTAAAACCACATCTTTTCTCATAATAACGCGGTTTTCCCATTAAAATTACATCTTTTCTCATAATAATGCGTTGTTTTCTCATTAAAACAACATCTTTTCTTGTAAAAACTAGATGTTACGTCGTAAAAACTATATATTTATCTCATTAAAATGACATCTTTTTCTTGTAATAACGACATATGTCATATGCTGCTGTCGCCACAGTCTGACAAAAACGATTGCTTGCTGCTGAAATTACTGAAATACACTGTTTTAAATGTATTTTAAATGTAATGGTTTTAATTGTACCGGCATGTTTATTAGGATTAATCTCCAATCTGTCTACAATATAGTGATATCCAATAACTGCACTCAGACCCATGACTCATTTAGGCTATCAGATCAGTTATTTTTGAATAATCTCTGGGCTTGGAATATTTCTTTATTTGAATGACTGAAGTTTGATTTAAGAACAAATCGAAATACGAACAAAAAGAAATAAAGAGATTTTCTAATAGGCTAATAATAATTGCCCAATAATAATAATAATTATTATTATTAATATTATTATTATTTTGTTCTGTTTGGCAAACGGGCAGACGAAAATTGAGCTAGATTTTTTTGTATTTTTTGTTTGTGGGTTAAAAAAAAAAAGCTTATGCTTTAATAGGCTATTTGTGTGTGGGCGGCCCTAAAAACGCCACTTTTCAACTCAGCCTGTCTTTACTGTCTCTCCATCACACAAAATAAGAGTTCATCTGATGTACCGCTCTGCAAATTAGTCACAATAACGTTTCTTCATACTGTCTGGCTGTTGTATATAGGCTTGCAAATATAGCCTATCTCATATAAAGCACAACACTGCTCTTCTCGGTTCGGCGGCGCCGGTGTGATCCCTATTCTGATAATAGAGGAAAGAAATATAAATGTCTGCTTTATTTTCTCATTATGGTAACTGTATACCACCACCCTAGCAACCATTTAGATCACCCTAGCAACCGTATAAAGAAGCCGTATTTCAACTCCATAACACTGCACAAACATGGTGGTTGGTTACAGTGCCGAGTTTTGCCACAGCAAGCACCAAATTGCTTTTGTAAAATAACAGGGTGTGCTTTGGTGCTATGTATGGTGTTATGTCTCAAGGTCTACTTAAACACTTCAGTTGTTTTATTTAATTCGTATAGCCTAAATCCAACAAGAGGTACTGTACAGTCTTTCCCGTCTGAGCTCATCTGTACTATTGTGCTCATACCCAGGCACAGCACAACCTATTCCTTCAGTATAGCCTGGAATTTAACCCATAAGAAGAATACGATGTGATGGCTTGATTCAGCTAAAGATATTATTTAATAATATATAATCAGACTACAGTATCAAAGCTGCCCACGCACGTGAAACAAATATTAAAGCAGGCTCATTTGTTTACCCATGAACAAAAATAGGCCTACGAAAAATCTAGCTTAATTTTCATTTGCTTGTTTTCAAACAGAACTAAATAATAATAATAATAATAATAATAATAATAATAATTATTATTATTATTATTATTATTATGCTATTATTATTAGCCTATTTTGTTCATATTTCGATTTGTTGTTAACTTCAGTCATTCAAATAAAGAAACCAAGGCCAGAGTCGATTATTCAAAATAACTGTTTTGATCTGATAGCCTAAACAAGTCATGGGTCTGAGTGCAGTTATATTGTAGACAGATTGGAGATTCATCCTAGTAAACATGCCACTACAATTAAAACCATTACATTAAAATAAATTTAAAACAGTGTATTTCAATAATTTCAGCAGCGTGCAGATCCTCGTTTTTGTCAGACTGTGGCGACAGCAGCGCGGACAATCATTAGCTCGCTCACATAATGTACCATATATTGATTATAACGGGAAAACATATCGTTTTTATGACATAATATGTCGTTATTATGAGAAAAAGATGTCGTTTTAACGAGAAAAGATTTCGTTTTAACAAGATCCCAGATAGCACACGTACGTCTGCAAGATGTCTGTTAAAGATCTCTTGATCTGGAAAGCATCTGCTGCCTACAAACGTCTGACAGACGTCTTTCAGATGTCAGTTTTACATACATTCTAAATCATAAACATCTTGAAGACATCTAATAGACGTCTATTTGACATTTAAAAGGAAACGTCCTATAGACGTATTGCAGATGAGCAAACACTCTAAAAAATACGTCTTGCAGATGTAAATGCAGACGTCAAATAGACGTCTCTGAGATGTACATGTGCTATCAGGGATATATCGTTTTTACATCATAATATCTAATTTTTACGAGAAAAGATGTCATTTTAACGACAAAACATCTTGTTTTTACAAGAAAATATGTTGTTTTAACGAGATAATTGTTGTTTTAATGACATAACTTTGTTTTTACAAGATGTCGTTTTGACGAAAAAACATCTTATTATGAGAAAAGATATAGTTTTAACGGCAAAACATCTTATTACGACATAATTGAGTGGAAAAAATAATATGTGTGTGGCAGCAATGCACCACCGTAATTTCTAACTGAATTGATCATAATGAACTGAGTGGTCTGTTAGGTTTATATTCACTGAGCATATCTGCAATGTATTTAGGTCCTAGGCCATTGAGTGATTTCCCTTACGAAAAAGAAGTTTATTCAAGTGTGCTATCAGTATACGTTTTTTAAACTAAAATAGGAAAGTATACTTTCAATCTACTTTTTATGTACTTCTCAGAAAGGGGCTTTATGTACTTTTCAGAAATATACTTAAGTGACATTTAAGTATACTTGACTTATACTTAGAAAAAGTCTAAATATATTTGAGCTATACTTGTGCTCCTAGAATCCATGTTTTCATTGTTATACAGTAGGGGGCGCTAGTACACATCTTCTGTACAGAATTTCCAAAAAAACACAAGTGAAGAAGAAACCGAAACAACAGATGCTTCCACATGTAATCTAACACGATCATCTGACATAAAACATCATCAAATCTGTGTAACGTTATGGAATAAAATGCTAACCGATGAAGAGGTGTCCAAAGAAGTGACTGTAAAGCTTTGGGGTGTTGATCGACTCCATCTACGTTTTAATTATCATTCTGAATCCAATTCATAGTCTTTTTTCAACTTTTTGTTCAAAATGTTATTTCTTTATTTTTTATTTATGAAACTTACCCACATTCAGTTGTTTAAAAAAGAATGCATGAAGCTAGAATAAAATGTTTTTGCTTACAAGCAGATACCCTGTTCTTTCTTTTGATGTTTTGTATGTTCAGATATTCATATATATAACAAAATATATACAAAATATCTAAATTGGGACATAGTAATATACTTAAAGTATGATGTAAAGTTCATTTAAAGAAAACTTATGAGTATACTTGCAGTATAAGACTACAAATTTAGTAGTTTACTGAAACTATACTTAAAAGTGTACTAAAAATGCTATAAGTAGTTAATTAGTAAACTATCAGTGTACCTATAAGTTCACTAGTATAGTTGCAGTACAAGCTAAAAACATTGATGTAAACTAGTTGTGTACTCAAAGTTTACAACTGTTATACTTAAAGTATACTTAAAAATATACTTTTATATACTAGAAAGTGGGCCAATTTAGTCCCAAGGAGTATTGAAATAGTACACTTACAAGTATACTACTAGTACACTGATATTTGTATACTTACTACATAAACTATACTTAAAAATATACTTGAATTTTAGTAAAGTATACTTAATAAAATAAACTTGAAGTATACTACTTTTTGGTAAGGGTTATAAACGAGTAAACGTACTTTAAAATCAATCCTAAATGTAACTGGAAGCCAGTGTAAGGACCTGAGGACTGGTGTGATATGCTCAGATTTTCTGGTTCTAGTCAGAATCTTGGCAGCAGCGTTCTGGATGGGCTGCAGCTGTCTACAATAGTCCACAATTAGCAAGGTGGACTATTGTAAAATAGTTTACAATAGTCCACCCTGCTGATGATAAAGGCATGAACAAGTTTCTCCATGTCTTGGATGGAAACAAAACATCTAATTCTTGCAATGTTTTCGAGATGATAGTATGCTGATTTAGTTACTGCTTTGACATGACTGCTGAAACTAAGGTCAGACTCCAGAATCACACCAAGATTCTTGACTTGTTTGACCCCTAGAGTCAAGGTATGCATCCACCTTGAGAACTTCATCTTTGTTTCCAAATGCAATGACTTCAGTGTTATCCTTGTTTAACTGAAGAAAGTTCTGGCACATCCAACTGTTTATTTCATCAATGCATTGGCAGAGGGAGTCAATGGGGCTGTAGTCATTTGATGATAACGCTAGGTATACCTGGGTATGATCAGCATAACTGTGATAGGCAATCTGGTTCTTTCTCATTATTTGACTTAGTGGGAGCATATACAGGCTAAACAAGTGGTGCAAGAACTGAGCCTTGTGGGACTCCGCATGTCATGGACGTCCACTTAGACTTATGCTCTCCTATACTCACATAATATCCTCTCCCTTCTAAGTATGACCTGAACCACTTGAGCACCATCCCAGAAAGCCCGACCCAGTTTTCCCAGTCTCTCTAGTAGTATGTTATGATGGACACTGTCAAATGCAGCACTGAGATCTAGTAGTACCAGCACTGAAATTTTGCCAGAATCAGAATTAATGCGAATATCATTTATTATCTTTATGAGCGCTGTCTCTGTGCTGTGATGTGGTTGGAAACCAGATTGAAAATTGTCCAGGTATCCATTTGAGTTTAAGTAGCAGTTCAACAGATTAAAAACAACCTTTTCAATAATTTTGCCTATAAAAGGAAGATTTCATATGGGTCTATAGTTGCTCAATATGGTGTTATCAAGATTGCTCATTTTCAGAAGTGGCTTAACAACTGCAGTTTTCAGGGAGTTTGGAAAATCCCAGAAAGAAGTGAGGCATTCACCACTTGTAAGAGATCTGCTTCTAAACAGTTTAACACACTTTAGAAAAAAGATGTGAGAAGTGTAAGGTAGCAGGTTGACAATTTAAGGTGCTGTACTATTTCTTCCAAAATTTTGCTATCAATTGCTTCAAAAACAGACATAGTACCTGCTTTTTGAAATTGCAGTCGAATCTGTGTGACCTCTGCATTACTAGAAAATGTGGCAATTACTTTTCTGATATTACTGATCTTCTCAGAAAAGAAGGAAGCAAACTCATTACATTTGCTGTCGGAGAGCATTTGACTGGGAGGCTGACTTGGGGGTTTTGTTAGTCTCTCAACAGTAGCAAAAAGACTGCGAATTGTTTAAATGACTCTTTATAAGGTCTTTATAGATGCTATAGTGAATTTCAAGTTTCATCTTCTGCCACATCCGCTCAGCTTTTCTGCATTGTCTTTTCATACTCTGTATTGCTGTTGATTTTTTCCAAGGAGCTTTTTTCGTCTGCCAGTGTTCTTGCTGACTTTTACAGAAGCAATATCATCAATAACATTCTTAACTTTTGAGTTAAAGGAATCAAGGAGAAGATCAACAGAGTCTGCAGAAATGCTTAATGTTAAAGATAAATAGCACACTAGTGTTCTTGTTAATGCATCTCTTCCTGCCTCATGGGTAGGTTGCAGAATTTATGCCTACACAAAAGAAATCGATGAAGAGAAAGAGATAAAATGTATTGGAAATAAACACGTTAAGAATCCACAGAAGCGGAGGACTCTTATGTTTTTAAGGACTATTATGATGTTGTAATGTTTGGTTGACCAATCAGCGGAGAGGGGCGTTTCATTCACACCCACATGCAGAGATCGAATATTCAAGCAGTTTGTGTTTTCTATCCCTGAATGTAAAAGCGAAAAAATAAAATTAACCAGAATTCTTGATTTTTCGTTTTGTTTGAACAAATGAAAAACTAAAGATGTGCTTTTTTTTTTTTTTTCCAGATTTCAATATTAAATTAAAAAAAGAAAAAACTATTGAACGGAAGATACCCTGATTAACACACACCCAAACGAGTAGTAATCAAGTGTGTCATCACAAAGGTAAACGTTTGCTGGTAGAATCAATCCTATAGTACACAGAGAAAGAATATGCACATTTGTATATATAAAGTACATTTATTTGTGTAGAAATGCATTACATGCAAAAAGATAATTCATACTTGCATATCAACTTTCACACATTTTTTCATGCAAAGTCATATAGCGATAGTTTGCTTAAACTAATAAAAATTTAAAATTTTGTGTGAACAACAACTGTTCAGAGGGAACTGAATTATAAAGATTATAATTCTATAATCGAGCCAAAGTGACTGAGAAAAAATGAAAGTGAACTGTAAATGAATAGTAATATGCATTACACGTTTCAGTATTTCATTAAAAAATGGTATCATGTAAATGCCCCCAAAACAAATGAATGCCTTAAATGCCTAAAAGTGGACAAAATCTCATGAAAAACACAATTATGAAGGGAAAAAAAATGGCAAAACTAAATAATAATTTTGTTTTTTTCTGTATTAAAGCTCTTCCCACTCTCACAGCACAGAGTTCTCACTCTCAAGCAATATTTTCTTGTGCCTATTTAAAGAGTCAACCCTTGGAAATCTCCGTCTAGATCAGTTCAATTTCCTCACGGCAGAGTGAGAGCGATGAGGATAAGCTCTGAGTCCAGCTTTCCATTTAAAACTCTTCTCACACAGATGACTTCGCTTTAGTGTGAATTCTCATGTGACTATCAAATCCTTGTTTAAAGGTGAAACACTCAGAGAGCAAGTAAAAGGCTTTTTCCCAGTATGAATTAACATGTGACTCTTAAGGCATTCTTTACGTTTGAAAGTGTTTCCACAGTGAGAGCAGCTGAAAGGCTTTTCTGAAGAGTGAGTTATCAAATGAACCTTAAGGTGTCCTTTCTGCGTAAAACTCTTTCCACACTGAGAGCAGGTGAAAGACTTTATTCCATTGTGAATCAACATGTGATTCTTAAGGCATCCTTTACGTTTGAAAGTGGTTCCACACTGAGAGCAGCTGAAAGGCTTTTTCCCAGTATGAATTATCATGTGATTGTTAAGACTTGCTTTACGTGTGAAAGTGTTTCCACACTGAGGGCAGGTGAAAGGCTTTTCTGAAGAGTGAATACGCACATGCTCATTAAGCTTTTTCTCCTGTGAGAAACTCCTTCCACACTGAGAGCAGGTGAATGGCTGTTTGGAAGAGTGAATAAGCATATGATCACTGAGTTGATTTTTCTGTGTAAAACTCTTTCCACACTTAGAGCAGCTGAAAGGCTTTTCTGAAGAGTGAGTTACCAAATGAATCTTAAGGTGTCCTTTCTGCACAAAACTCTTTCCACACTGAGAGCAGACAAAAGGCTTTATTCCAGCATGAATTAACATGTGCTTCTTCAGGCTTCCTTTACATGTGAAAGTGTTTCCACATTGAGAGCAGCTGAAAGGCTTTCTCCCACTATGAATTATCATGTGATTCTTAAGGTTTGCTTTACGTGTGAAAGTGTTCCCACACTGAGAGCAGCTGAAAGGCTTTTCTGAAGAGTGAACAAGCAGATGATCATTGAGTTGTTTTTTCTGTGTAAAACTCTTTCCACACTGAGAGCAGCTGAAAGGCTTTATTCCAGCATGAAGTAACGTGTGGTACGTAAGGCTTCTTTTATGTTTGAAAGTGTTTCCACATTCAAAGCAGGTGAAAGGCCTTTTGACATCTGTTATCTGAATGTTGCTTTGTGAGCAACTCTTTTCAGTTTTGGAGCAATTCACTGATTGTTCTTCAGCATCTTTCTGATCCTGATGCTTCTCCTCCACTTCATTCAGATCTTGTCTTTCCACTTTCACTGGGTCTGAAATGAAATTAGGATATGTTTACAAGTCAATAATAACATTATTTTATCGTTCTGTTAAATATTTTAATTTGGCAGTCAACCAGTAATGAAATTCAAATTGTATGGCCTATGCAAATGTGATGTTGATGCATCCAACATGAAAGAAATGCCCGTGCTCACTTGTCAAGTAATCATAAGCAAGTTATATAATAGCAATGCGCTGCCATTAGAGGTTTTCTGAGGATGTCACCAACTGTTAAAGCATTACATTTAAGTGAAAATCAATAGCAGGTAATACAGTGCGGCGTGTGTTTTGAAACCAGTAAAAAGTGAAAGAAAATAAGAATAACGACATTTATTCAACAATTCGTCTCCTCTCTCTCTCTGTGTCAGTGTAGCGCCATTTTGGAGAGCATCCCATGGACGCAAAGTGCGTACGCTATTCTCTGTCATCAGTAACACATGGATAAGTATTGTACATTTATTTACGCTTTGATTTGAATGGAAACCGCGTATCCATGTGTTACTGATGGCAGAGAATAGCGTATGCACTTTGCGTCCATCGGATGCTCTCCAAAATGGCGCTATGCTGACTCAGATTACATTTCGAATTTGCAGATTAATATGCCTGTAGATACAAAAGTGTCTATTGTAATACATAGTTTAGCCTTTTAGCTTTAAAACAACTGCAATACTTAAGCGTTTTTATAAAAAAATTAACCTTCTTTGATTAACAAATAGAAATACTCTGCAAAATATCTGAATAACAAAAAAGCTTAAAAGTTAAACAATACATTTCAGTTTGGCAAGATGTTCAGGAAAAGCCCAACTAGTAAAATTTGTACAGGTTTATGTAAAAATAACACGTTAACTAATGTAGGTAAGAATAAATGACAGAAATGATCTTCTCTGCTGAATAAAGCCATGTCAGATCGCGCTGTTCTTACGAGGTAAATTCCTCATAGTAGGTCTTCTTTTAAAAAAGATGAAAATTAGATGAATCTTGATTTTTTGTTTTAATATCTCTATTTATTTATTTATTTTTGTATCTAGGTGAGGGCGTTTGTGCACAGATGACTGCATATAATGAGCTCAGATACAGAAAACACTGTGCCTCAGTTTCATACGGATTACATAATCAGGAATATTCGTTTCTGATTTGAATTCGTTTATTTAAAAGTAGACACTTCAAGCTTTTTTGATTCTATTGATTTTAGTCTTATATGTATCTGAGTATTTAAGGTTTCTCTGTGAATCAGGAAAATCTGAAAGTGAAGGAGCCGGCGCGTGGAGGGTTAAAGGAGGATGCATTCAATTTTATCTTTAGACGGTAAATTTAGATTTCAAATTGTTTACTGTATGTAAGACAAGTACTTTAGTAATTAAATTACCTAAAAATGAACAGTAATCTCTTACTTTACTTTTTCAATGGATAAGTAATTTAATTACAGTAATGTGTTACTTAGTAATGTGTTACTTAGTTACTTAGTAACACGTTACAACCAACACAGGTTTGTGCACTATTCACTCTTAACATGAAGCTTTTATCCAAAACGACTTGGTACGAGGTGGAATACAATGATCTAATAATAATGATGTGCATCAAAATCTTGTGTTTATTTATGATAAACTTAGCACTTTATTGTTATTGTCTAATAAACCTGGCATTGTGTATGGCTGACTTTTGACTAATTGCTTTGTTCCTCTTTTGTAAGTCGCTTTGGATAAAAGCTTTTTTTCTAAATGCATAGCCTTTTACAGTTTTGGAATGTGTTTGTATTCATTCTTAACATGAAGACTTGTTTTGGTGATTTTACTAAGCTTTTCCCCCCAGGGTTAGATGCATGTAAGGCTTCACTGGTTGATGTTATTATCAAATAACTAGGCCTAGCCTATTATAACATTGCAGTCAACCAGAGAGCTAAGGAATGACAACATAACCTGTACATTGTTTTGTATTGCTTTTTACCTTCTCCTCTCCTTTTTTATTTATTTATTTATTTATTTTTTGTAAATTCAGGAAATTCTCTATTCTGAAAAATAAAGTTTACAAAGCCGTTTGCACCGCTCTTTCGTAATTTAGTATTTTATTTTGGTGCGTTAATCTATTAAATTACCATGATTTGCACTCAGAAAACAGTCTTCTTTTTATCGTTTACCTAATGACCTAATGACCAATAGGATAAAACACAGGCAACGGTTTTTATTCAAAATAAAGTTTAAACAATACAATGCACCCGGCACCTAAACACGTGGCCTGTTTGAATCTGCCGGTACAGACTGGGGGCGGGGCCACAAATCCGTGAGTACAGATTACAAACCCGTGGGAACAGATTGCAAAAGCGTGGCCACGGATTGATTTTATTTATTTATTTTTTTCCTACAGGTGACTTCCCGGGCTCCGTATGATTGTGATATAAGTAATTTTCAATAATATTTAGGGCAAATAATTTTCAATAATATTTAGGATGGATTAGTGTTGTCAAAAGACCCGGTACTTCAGTACCAAGTCGGTACTAAAAAAATCAAAACGTCACGGTACCAGGTTTTTTTAAGTACCGCTGGTACCGAGTACCCGGTCAACTCGGTTCTTGATGCGTACGACCCTATGATTTCCGCGATGCAGAAAACGCGACGGAATCGCGGAATCCAGTTATAAAAACGGAATTTACAGTTAACATGGAATGTCATGGAATTTGTCAAAGTTTGGATGAATTAATCAAAAGTAGGTCATTACACTTAAATCGAATCACGATATGGACTAGTATCTGTAAATATTAAGCCGCAAAAGTCGATTAAAATATGAATCCTACCTGTTCTGCAAATCTCTGTGTGAATGAATGAATGGCAGAGACGCGCGGTTTTGTTTACTACATACACTGAAGCGCGTGTGACGCTCGCGGTCATTTCAGCGTCTGCCGTCTCAATGAGGACATAAATACATAAACATCATCTCCAGAACTGCTCTCAGAGTCACTTCACGAGCATTTTACCGTTTCATTTGCGTAAAACCAGCGTCATATCATATACACACAGCAATTTCAAGGTATTCACGGCAGCCCGTCAAAATAAAAGTTCGGTTTAACTTAGACATTGTGCCAGAAATATGAGACTATTATTTAGTAGAATGTGTGTGGTGATACTACTACTACTACTACTACTACTACTGTTTAAAAAATTAATAAAACTTTATTTTTTAAGAAATAATCACAATATTTCTTCCATGTTTTAACTTTAATAGTAAATCAAAACAAAAATTAAAATATGTTTAAATTTCATTAATTAAAAGACAAATTAAATTTGGGTGAAAATTTTGGTTTTTCATACTTTTATTACTTGCAGCAAAACTTGAAATACAATTTTAAATAAGTATAAAGAATGGCATTGATTTTTGCACATTTTATTTTTGTTTGACTTTATTAATAAAAATAGTGTTTTTTTTAATTACCATGTTTTTGTGTTTTGCTTTGGTACCGATATTGGTACAGAGAACCGTGGATTTTCACTGGTATCGGTACCGAATACAGAAATTTTGGTACCGTGACAACACTAGGGTGGATAGTATGCACATTGGGACGCAGATGGAATTTAAGTTGAACCGAGACTTTGGTCGAACACACTCCTGTCTACGAGCTTGCAATTTCTCTTTCTCCCTCTCTCCACCCCCCAAAAAATAACTCTTCGGATCTAGACAATTCACAGAAATGACATATTTTGATTCAAAACGGCAAATTTCACTGAAAAGCGACTAGTTTGCAGGTATGAAATATTAATATAACCATATATTAATAGCAACAATATAAGCAGCATTATAATGCATTATAATTGTACCAAATTCTTGTTAATGCACTACATAAAGTCTGTAAGATTGTATATTTTACATCCTGTACATTTTAATATTAAAAATAATACTAATAGTACTAGATAGATGCCAGATATTACATTTACATTTAGTCATTTAGCAGACGCTTTTATCCAAAGTGACTTACAAATGAGGACAATGGAAGCAATCAAAATCAATAAAAGAGCAATGATATGCAAGTGGTATGACAAGTCTCAGTTAGCTTAACAGTACACGTAGCAAGTTTTTTTTTTTTTATATGATATCATAAAACGAAAACAGATAGAATAGAAAAGAACAGAGCAAGCCAGTGATAGAGGCCTTTTGCTTTTGTTAATTGTATAATAAAAAAATAAAAAAAACAATTAGATAGAATACAAAAAGATTAGAAAAGCTAGTGTTAGTTTTTTTTTTTTTTTTTTAAATAATAGAATTAGAATAGAGAGTGCTAAAGTTAGGGTCAAATAAAAATGGAAGAGATGTGTTTTTAGCCGATTCTTGAAGATGGCGAAGGACTCAGCTGCTCGGATTGAGTTGGGCAGGTCATTCCACCAGGAGGGAACATTTAATTTAAAAGTCTGTGAAAGTCATTTTGTGGCTCTTTGGGATGAACAATAAAGCGAAATTCACTTACAGAACGCAAGCTTCTAGAGGGCACATAAGTCTGGAATGCGGTTTCTGAGATGCCCTTTGCCAATAGGGCTGACAGGAGGATCTGGTGGTTAACCGTGTCAAAAGCAGTGGACAGATCCAGCAAGATAATTAATGAAGACTTGGAAGCCGCTCTTGCAAGTCCTAGGGCTTCAACAACTGAAGTTTTGGTCGAATGACCACTTCTAAAGCCAGATTGGTTGCTGTCCAGGAGGTTGTTCTGTGTGAGAAAGGCAGAGACTTGTTTGAACACAGCTCATTCAAGTGTTTTTGCAATGAAAGGAAGAAGGGAAACTGGTCTATAGTTCCCTAAAAGAGTTGGGTTAAGAGTGGGTTTCTTAAATTCTTAAATTTCTTAAAGTTATATGAGCCTGTCTAAATGCTGAGGGAAAAACACCCGTGTAAAGGGATGTATTAATGTTGTGAGTGAGTGCAGGTACAACTGCAGGAGAAATGGCTTGAAGGAGATGCATGCAGGATGATTAGAAAGGATGAGTATGGAGACTTCTGCCTCAGAGAGTGAAGAGAAGGATGTGAACGAGTGTATGTTTGCTGGTAAGATGTGCTTGAGAGATTGTGGTGTGGAAAATTGCGCACTGATGGTTTTAATTTTATTAATGAAGAAAGTGGCAAAGTTGTCAGCTGTTAGAGTTGATGAAGAACGGGGAGGATGAGAACAAAGGAGGGAAGAAAATGTTTTAAAGAGCATGCGAGAGTTAGGCGAATTGTTAATTTTGTTATGAAAGTATGTCCTTTTAGCAGTGGAGACATTAGCAGAGAAGGATGAGAGGAGTGACTGATACACATTAAGGTCAGTAGGATTTTTTTATTTGCGCCACACCCTTCCAGCAGCCCATATGAGGGGCAGACAGTGTCTAAACAAGATGTAAGAGTGGAGCAGAAAGTATCAGTAGCACTGTTAGCATCAAGAGATGTTAACTGTTTAGGGGAAGGAAGCGAAGATGAAACCATAGCAAATAGCCAGAAGGGTGAGTGTAAGTTACGTCGAAAAGTGACATGTGGAGGTGTATGTGTTGTGTCAGGAATCATGTTGAGGTTAAGAGTGAGGAGGAAGTGATCCGAGGTGTGCAGTGGAGTAAGCAGCACATGATCAGTGGAGCAATGTCGTGAGTAAATAAGGTCCAGTTGGTTGCCTGATTTGTGAGTAGCCGTAGTTAACACTCTCTTGAGATCAAAAGAGGCAAGCAGAGGGTGGAAGTCTGCAGCCTGAGGTTTACCTAGGTGGATGTTGAAGTCTCCAAGCATAACTAGGGGAGTACTACCCTCAGGAAAGAATGAGAGAAGCACATCTAATTCATCCAAGAAGTTACCTTGTGGTCGATAAACAACTACAAAATGGATTTTAAAAGGGTGGGTAATAGTGACTTAATGTGATTCAAAGGAGCTGTTAATACCCAGAGAAGGTAAAGGAATAATTTCCAATCATTAGAGATAAGCAGACCAGTACCTCCACCTCTTCAAGTCAGACGGGGAGTTTGGGAAAAAGAGAAATCATTGGAGAGTGCTGCAGCAGTAGCAGTGTCCTCTGGTTTGATCCAGGTCTCTGTCAGCGCCATAAGATTTAGCCTTGAATGACTAGTAATAGATGTAATGAAATCTTGCTTTGTTTACTGCAGACTGACAATTCCAGAGACCAATAGAAAAAGAAAGTAGTGTATTAGCAGACATAGTCAAAGTGCGCAGGTTGTTAGGATTGCGTTGCCTACAGCAGGGTTTTTCCTGGCTCAAAATGAGGCAGAGGTGGTACCATCCCGATCATGTGCACACAATGTATCCACCCTTCAACCGGCTGAAACAAACACTTTTCTTTTTTTTTTTTTTTTTTTACAGGCAACGTATTTTAGATGTTATAATACTTATATGATTGAACAAAATTACAATTATAAAGTTGTTTTATTTTCTCTCACCATATGTTTTATTGTTACCAAATTCTGTGTTGTAGCATGTCTATTATTTGAATGCATAAAAACAACTTAATTTATTTAAACCTATTCTTAAAATAGTCTTATAAAATGTTTTCTTTTTCTCCAGAAATTCTGTGTTGTGTATCTGGTTATCAAATGAAGGCATAAAACATAAATTTAATTAATCTTTAAATTACTGAAAGTAGGGGTGTGCGATATGACGATTTTTGCTCGTGGACAATTAAAATGTCTCCACGATCTGCTTTTGAAGAAATATCATTGCATCGTGCTACAGCGCACACTCTCTCAGTTGCAGTTCTGGCGCCTCCATCTCAATATACTTAACTTATACTGTACGACGCGACACTCACATCACATGTTTACTCTGCGGTAGAGTTACACTCACAGGACACTGAAGTTATTCGCAATCACAAAAGTACATTACAGTATATGTGCTTCAAAGCCTTGCCGGTTAAACATTTCATTCGCGCGCTGTCCTGACATGCAGCTTTCTGAGCGCGTACAGCTGAAGCGCGCGCACTAAAAAAACAGCACCCGATTACTACTAAGTTGTCTTTCGCATCTAATACTGTCAAAAACACACAAGGTTTACATATAAACACAGCTGGTTAAGTCTAAAGTGAAAGTAAACAACTGAGAGAAAAACGGATGCGTGGCTGTATATTAGATGCGTGCAGGTCTTAAAGGGACAGAAGAATAAATACGCTGCCGCTTCTCATTAAAGTTCACCCAATAATTAAATTTCTGTTATTATTTACTCACGTTATCCCAAACCTGTATTAATTTCTTTCTTTTGCTGAACATAAAAGAGGATATTTTAAAGAATGTGGGTAACAAAAAGTATAGCTAATATAATATTAGCTATACTTTATTTTATATAATAAAAAAATACTATGGAGACTAGGAAATGTTTGGTTACCCACATTCTTCAAAACTATTTATGTTCAGCAGAAGAAAGAAAATTATTAAGGTTTAAAAAACAACTTGAGAGAGAGCAAATTAATTAATTTTGTGGTGAACTATCCCTTCAATGTTAATAAAACAACAAAACACTTTATTACAGTTGCTTTAATAAGAATCAATCTATAATTTATGTATTTAGTGTTTTTTTTTCTATTTGTTAATTCAATTTCTTGAATGTTACTGCTAAATACAGCTACTGTGCCTGAAAAATAAAGAACTGTTCGTTTTGTTTGTATATTATGTGCATTTGTAATGTGTATCTTTGTTCTTATTTTTTTAATAACAAAGATAAAATAATGACTAAGATTTTTATTTAATATTTTGTTAACTTGTAAGGCTTTGTTTTTAAAACAGGGAAATTAGTTTGCCTTCACTGCTCAGACAACTTGCAAAATAGTAAAACCAACATGGCAAAGAATTGTGATAAAATCGTGAATCGTGATATTCCTGAAAAAAAAAAATTAATAAATAAATAAATAATAAAAAAAACGTGATATGATATTTTTGCCATTATCGCCCACCCCTAATTGAAAGTTAAACTTTATTTATTTATTTATTTATTTATTTGGCAATCAAAGGGATTTACTATTGAAATTAAAACATGGAAATGTTGTGAGATCATTCCTTGAAAAATAAAGTTTTCATCATAGTAGTAGTGTAGTAGTAGTGTAGTAGTGTAGTAGTGTAGTAGTATGTACATTCTGCTGAACAATAGTAATATATTTCTGCTGCAATGTCTTCAAGTTAAACTGAACTTATATTTTGAAGTGTTGCAGTGAATATTTAAATGTCTGTGTAGGATGAATTCGGGTAATCTGGGACACCTAAACTCCAGTGTGTTTATTCCCTGTTCTAACAAAATTTAGTCAACAGTACTTTTACTATAATTTTAGCATGGATGTCCCTGGATCCACGGCTGGTTTAAATATCAAGAATAAACACCAACCTTCTTGATCCTCGTGTTTTATGTTCAAAGATTCTGGTTCCTCGTGTTTTATTCTCCAGGTTTCTGGTTTAATCATGTTCTCCTCTCTCTCCTCTTTAACAAACACCATCTTCACAGCAGCAGATCAGTTCAATGATACTCCTCCAGATATTCCTGCTTGCTTCAAAACTTAGACACGGCTGTGAGAATGAGAGTATTACAGGTATTTATTGACCAGATTCAAAATCTGTATTTTTATATTTACAGGAACAACATTTCTAGCTGTTTGTAAGGCAGCATCACGACAAAACATCAGAGAGCGTGGTGAAACTAAACTTCTTCCTCTGAGGTTTAATGGTGTTTGGTAAACAAAAGCGCCACCTGCTGGACTGGAGTGTGAAGCGGCGAGAGGAGCGAAAATAACACAGGCGAAATTACTTAAAGGAATAGTTCACCCCAAAATGAAAATTACCCCATAATTTACTCACCCCCAAGCCATAATAGTGGCCATTATTTTGAAGCTCCATAAATCGCATATATCCGTCGTAAAACTAACCCATAAGCCTGGTATATAAATAATATCTGTTAGACAAATAATGCAACATCTTTCATATGTGTATCCTACTGCATACTGCAGAGTAATATCGCTCGCTGAGAAACAGAGTTGCCACATGCTTTGATCTCGCCGCCACGCGGTCACGTGGTTCATGGAGCTCTCAGTAGTTCCAAACAACTCCGTGCTTTCAATATGTTTGAATGATAGACAGCAGTTTCACTATATTTGCAGCGATTTCTAGTAATTATTAACACATAATGTGCATTGATTGTGCATTGATAACTACGCTGACTACGCTTTACAATAGTATTTTATTCTGGGGAATGAGATAGCATTAATATGTTCTCATGCTCCTTGGCAGTCAAATGTGACCAAACACCTTAAGTGTAACTTTTAACCAATAAAAAATAACTGTACTACATTTTAGCTCAGTTCTGTTTAGTTAATTTGAAGACATTTTGGTGCTAAATAATATATGTGCAATAATTATGATCCATGAATGACCATTTAAAATATAACATTTTCTAATATGCTTATTATTTATATTACAATTAATGTAATATTTAGGGTTAAAATAGAGAAAATGTTTTTTAAAATTCCAGTGCAAAGAGGCAAATTAAAGGCATTTGGTGGCCAGAAAGATAATATTGATATGTAATGCCATGGTTTAACCACTAGATGCCCTTATGGCTATTTAATAAATACATGTATTTAGCTCTACTCTAGTTGCTCAAAACAGTATTGCCGTTCATAACTGTTTATTTTTTAGGTTTTGATTTTTAATGTACATTTAGACATTATCAAACACTCGATTTTTATAAGTTTGATTTTTTTTTTTAAATGTTGTATTTAAAAAGGTTCATGACTGACAAGCAAATAAGGAATTCAACCCAATAGTTTAAATTATTAAAAAAAAAAAAAAACCTTAAAAATAATAAAAACAACAGAGTTATGTCACAACTCTGGTACAGCGATATTACTCTGCAATATGCAGTGGGATATACATGTGAAAGATGCTGCATTATTTGTCTACCAAATAATACCTGAATGACAAGATGAATGCAGTGTCTTAAAATCCTGTAACAGCTAAGGATATTCAATGAAAATAGATTGCAGTGTTTTACAAAAAACTGATACATATGCATTAAAAAAATAAAATAAAATAAAATAAAACAATAACGTTTCTTTCTGCACAGCAAGTCGCGATGGCTGGCATTGTTCATTGGTCAGGCATCGACCAATAAAATGTCTTCATTCGCACCCCAGCCCCGCCCCCGGCTCTGGTCTCTCACGTCTGTATTTACAAGTGCATAAGTTTATGGAGGACGAGAAATAAGTATAAATAAATAAATAAATAAATAAATACATAAATTCAGAAATAAATAAATAAATAAATAAATGTAGAAATATATAAATAAATACATGAATAAATAAATAAATGAAGAAATATAGAAATAAACAAATGAATAAATAAATAAATACATAAATGCAGAAATAAAGAAAGAAATAAATGTAGAAATAAATAAATAAATACATGAATAAATAAATAAATTAAGAAATAAATATAGAAATACATAAATGAATAAATAAATAAATAAATGCTGAAATAAATAAATAATTAAATGCTGAAATAAATAAATAAATACATAAATGCAGATATGCATTTGTCAAAAGTGTCATTTTTAATTGTGCCATTTTTGTACCATTTGTGTTATACTACATTTATTTCTACATTTATTTATGTATTGTACATTTATTTATTTTTACATTTCTACATTTCTACATTTATTTATTTCTGTATTTCTGTGTCCATATGTTAATAAGGTAGGCGGTCCTAACCTCTCTCAATGCAGGATTGGTTAAACAGGATCGTTATCCTTAAGGCTGTACCACTGTGGATACTACCATTGCTAATGATTTGCATTTAATAGCAAGTGATGTAGACCATACACCAAGCGACTACCTTCTGTTTCGTTTGGAACGTGTAGTCGACGAATTAGTTATCAGCTCAGTGCTGATATGGATATAGAACTTGATCCAGATGTGTTCGCCGGTCTTCAAGACGCAGCAGGCCAGCTTCACATGCGCTTGAAAAACTGCAATCCCATCCCCGGGAGTTCAAGTCAAGTCAAGTCACTATATTATTTGTATAGCGTTTTTAACAATGCAAATTGTGTCAAAGCAGCTTTACATCAGCTTGATATAAAGCTAGGTGGCCTTACATCAGCTTTACAGTATTTAGACGGGGAAATAATGTGTCGAAATAGTGTAATTTTCCTCTGGCCAGACAAAATCAGCAGTTTAAATCTAGGCTGCAGCAGAGTCAGATTGTGCAAAGGACTCATCTGGTTCTTGTGGTCTTGTCCCGATGGCCATCTAGGAGACAGGGTCTTCACTGGGGATCAGTCTCTGGGGCTCAGCTAATTGTTCTGGTCTCCGCTGACGTTCAGGGTTGTAAAGGTCATCTTTAGGTGCTGATCCACCATCTGATCTGGATACGGACTGGATCCGGGTGGCTGCAGTGACCATCTGATCTGGATACAGTCTGGATCTGGGTGGCTACGGTGACCTCGGAATAAGAAAGAATCAGACTAATATTAGCGTAGATGCCATTCAATGTAACAAGCACATCGGGTGTTTTGGAAAGTGTTCCCAGTTCCGGTTGACCTAATTAATGCAGCCTAACAATCCTTTAACAGATTTGAATTATAGAAATGCGATAGTGTATTATGTGTAAGCCAGGTTAAAGAGATGGGTCTTTAATCTAGATTTAAACTGACAGAGTGTGTCTGCTTCCCGAACAGTGTTATGTAGATTGTTCCAGAGTTTGGGTGCTAAATAGGAAAATGATCTCCCGCCCACAGTTTTGAGTTTCTATTCTAGGTATTATCAAATGGCCAGAGTTTTGAGATCGCAGCGGAAGTGAAGGACTATAATGTGATAAGAGCTCACTCAAATACTGAGGTGCCAAACCATTCAGGGCCTTATAGGTAATTAGCAAGATTTTAAAATGTTTATGATGTTTAGGGAGCCAGTGCAGTGTTGACCGTATGAATTAATGTTTCTACATTTGACATTGAGAGCATAGGTCATAATTTAGATATATTTTTAAGATGAAAAATGCAGTTTTACAAATGCTAGAAACATGTTTTTCAAAGGAAAGATTGCTATCAAAATGTACGCCTAGGTTCCTAGTGTTACGTGTGTCTGGTGTGTAAAACAGCGCACGACGAAGGAGTACAAACAAAAAGAGTTCTTTAATAATCCACAGGAGAAGACAGGTTCCACCAAACACAAATCAAACATAGAACTAATAGCAGACAAAAGACCAGGGGAGAACACAGGCTTTAAATACTAGAAACATAATCAAGGGGAAACAGAAACAGGTGTGTAGCTAATTAACTAATTACCATGGAGACAAACTAGGTAGGATGACGGGGACATAGAAAACTAACTGAAAACAGATCATAACCGTGACAGTTCGCCCCCTCCCGGAATGGTGCGTCCTCGCACCGAAAAACATAGTCCAACAGAGGAGGGAGGGTGGGGGTTCAGGAGGTGGGCGTGGAGCAGGTGAAGGGCAGGCAATGGGAAAGGGGCAAAAAGAGTCCAAAAAAATAAGTCCACGGGGGAGTAGATGGAGGGAGAAGCCAGGGAGGAGCCCGGAGCAGGAGGAGCCAGGTGGAAATCCAGAGGCCAGCCAGGATGGCGGCCCACGGTGGAGTCGACGGCGGGAGGAGCCATGGTGGAGATGGAACCATCGACACCATGGAGCCAACTGCCGGAGACTGAGTCGGTGGATGAGGAGCCCAGGATGGAGCCGAGCAGACGGAGAGCCAGGGTGACATTGAGGATCCGGAGGGCCTAGGCGGAGCCAGTGGCTCAGGGCCACGGTGGAGACGAGGGAGCTAGGAGCCCAGGTGGAGCTGATGGGTCGAAGGACCGAGGTGGAGTCCAGGGCTCGGAGGCAGGAGGTGGAGACAGGGGATCCTCACGCCTGGGCGGAACTGGAGGCTGGAAGTCCCGAAGCGACGGATCAGCGCGCCCAGCTGGCGCTGACTGAGGGTGAGCTGAGGGACTGACAGGCACCAGCGGAGATGGAGCTGAGGAACTGGCTGGTTTGAGAGGAGGCGGGAGAGGGAGGATGGGAGGGAACACAGGAGGACATGAGCTGGGCGGAACCAGCGGAGACACAGGAGATTCAGGGCTGGACGGAACCAGCGGAGACACAGGAGATTCAGGGCTGGACGGAACCAGCGGAGACACAGGAGATTCAGGAGCACAGGGTAATACTTCTCCAAACCAGTCTATTAGGTCCATTTCAAAGATGTCCTTTAGTTCCTCATAACTCCCAGAAACCAGTTGCAGCTCACCCTCAGTTGCGGCAGTGTGGGCGGGGCTTCCCTCCAAGCCCTCGAACACCACCAAAACTCCCTCAGGGACGGGCCATGTTGCCGGCTCACGCACTTGGTCAGACGATGATTGTGGCTCTGGCTCCGTGGCGATGATCGGCTCAGTCGCGGGTTTGCGCGCTGGCTCACGTGTCGCGGCAGGCTCAGGCTCTCCGTCTGCGGTGGGCTCAGGCATTAGCTCCGTGCAGCAGGATGATGGCTGACTGGTCTCTGGTTCGGGAGCGGGGCTGGAGATGTCTTCCTCGGCGGGGCAGACGGAGAAACACAGTCCATTACTCTCCAACACCCACTCCACGAAGGCGGCGAAATCCTCTTTGGGACCATTCGCTGGCAGGCGTGCCTTACACCGCTCGCTCAGGCTGGATCTGTAGAAGACACAGAGCGAGCGGTCCGGGAAGTGGGTAAGGCACGCCAGATAGAGAAAGTCCCTGGTATGGTCCTCCAGCGAACGGTCCATCTGCTCCAGTCACAGGAGTTGGACGGCGGGCAGATCCATTACGGGAGAGGAGCGAAAAAATAAAAAAAATAAACAAAGAAAAACGCCGCTAATTACTCACTTGAGGGTCTGCTATTCTGTTACGTGTGTCTGGTGTGTAAAACAGCGCACGACGAAGGAGTACAAACAAAAGAGTTCTTTTTAATAATCCACAGGAGAAGACAGGTACCACCAAACACAAATCAAACGTAGAACTAAACGTAGAACTAATAGCAGACAAAAGACCAGGGGAGAACACAGGCTTTAAATACTAGAAACATAATCAAGGGGAAACAGAAACAGGTGTGTAGCTAATTAACTAATTACCATGGAGACAAACTAGGTAGGATGACGGGGACATAGAAAACTAACTGAAAACAGATAATAACCGTGACACCTAGCTGATGACGAAGAATTTACAGAGCAGCCATCAAGTATTAGACAGTGATCTAGGTTATTACATGCAAAAGTTTTTGGTCCAATAATTAACACCTCTGTTTTTTCAGAATTTAGCAGTAAGAAATTGCTAGTCATCCAGTTTTTGATATCAACTATACATTCCTTTAGTTTTGCAAATTGGTATGTTTCATCGGGTCGCGAAGAAATATAGAACTGATTATCATCAGCATAACAGTGAAAGCTAACACCATGTTTCCTAATGATATCTCCCAAGGGTAACATGTAAAGAGTGAAAAGTAAGGGGCCTAGTACTGAGCCTTGAGGTACTACATACTGCACTTGTGATTGGTATGATACTTCTTCATTTACTGCCATGAATTGATGTCAGTCAGATAAGTACAATTTGAACCATGCCAGTGCACTTCCTCTAATGCCAACATAATTTTCTAGTCTATTTAAAAGAATGTTGTGGTTGATAGTGTTGAACGCAGCGCTACGATCCAGTAGCACTAATAGAGAGATACAACCACGATCAGATGATAAGAACAGGTCATTTGTAACTCTAATGAGAGCAGTCTCAGTACTATGATGTTTGAAGGTTTGAAGGTTTTTGGGACATATCCTAATGACAATGATGAGTTAATCATATTCAGAAGAGGATCTATTACTTCTGGAAGCACCTCTTTTAGGAGCTTAGATGGAACGGGGTCTAACATACAGGTTGTTGGTTTAGATGATTTAACAAGTTTATACAATTCTTCATTTCCAATAGAAGAGAATGAGTGGAATTGTTCCTCAGGGGATCTACAGCATACTATCTGATGCAATACTGTGGCTGACAGCTGCATGGTTACAATTTTAAGTTCACTCTCCCGAGTCGAACTTGCGAAGTCGGAACTACCAAGGACGCAAGTCCGAACTTTGCGTACTTGGTATTGAGAAACGGCTCGTGTATTTTGAAGACGCGGCTGGCTTGATCACAGTTAATAAAGTTAGCAGGCTAACTAGGCTAATTGCTATCTCCTGTTCGTTCCTAACAGAAACGGTTGATCTGACTGGTTTGCCTAATTGACCAATCCTGCATTGAGAGAGGTTAGGAGCTCCTACCTTATTGACACACAGACACAGAAATACAGAAATAAATAAAAGTAGAAATGTAGAAATGCACAAATAAATGTAGAAATGCATAAATAAATGTAGAAATGAATGTAGTATAACACAAATGGTACAAAAACAGCACAATTAAAAATAACTTTTTACAAAATAATTTATTCATTCATTTATGCATATCTTTATTTATTTATTTCAGCATTTATTTATTTATTTATTTATTCATTCAGTTATGTATTTCTACATTTATTTATTTATGTATGTATTTATTTCTGTATTTATTTCTTCATTTATTTATTTATTTATTTATTTTTTATTTTTTTATTTTTTTTTTTAGATCATTTCTCGTCCTCCATACAAGTGAGTTTTGCAACAGGAATACCGCAAAAGGAGTAGCAAAAGTCAAAGCGCTAGGATTTGAAGTTGTACTGCCAGATCTGAGAGGTTGTAAGTGCCGACTTGAGGTTGTACAGCAAAACTAAAGTAAAGTGCAAAAGTAAATATGTCGTACACATTTGTGTCTGTCATTTTCTTTATGTGAATGTCATTTTACACATTTGTAGCTATTAATTTGCAACTTCGAATTCAAAACACGGGTGTTTTAATTATTGTCTGTGTGTGTAAATCGAAAGATTCAGCTTTTCAGATCAGAGCTGTGATTGAAAAATTCAAATTACAAATACAAATATTAATATGATAAGTTCTCACATTCAAATCAGCAACCTCTCGAGTTTAGCTACTGATTTACCTTCATATATACGTTCCATTTAAAGGGCATTAAAGTGTGCGAGACGTGAATTTAAATTGTATTTATTTACAGAGGTATATTATGTCACATGCGTGGAGACTGGAATTGGGAATCGCTGTAATAGAACATAATAAACTCCTAGAGTTTATGATCCTGACCAGTGGCGGCTCCAGGATTTTTTTGTTGAGGGTGCTATAGGGGGGTGGGGGCTTAACAGTTCAGAGGGGTGCTAAAAAACGAATTAAATTGAGAGAAAGTAATGAACGCCTATCAGTTAGCTATCAGTTTAAAAAAGTTAAATATGCCTCGAAAAAGGCATATTTAACTTTTTTCCTGTGGTATAACTTCTCATATGTCACTGTTATTAGTAATATAACTTCTAAGCCAACTGCCAAATATGACACTTACAGAGTAATATAATTTATGAATGAATATAGAAAAGAAAGAAAGTTGGGATTTTTTTTCTTTTTTCATTGTTTTATTTATTTATTTATTTATTTAAGTTATCTTTATTTTATTTATTTATTTATTTTTATTTATTTATTTATTTATTTTTAAACATATCAAGTCTTTTTTTTTTCTGACCATCAAGTGTCAGTCACTCAATGCCAACTGTTAGGAAAACATGGTAAATTCTAACCATTTACAATAGATAGTGCCGACAATTCATAAAACTATTTCCACACGGGCACACATTGCGGGTGATAACCTCCCCGTGCTGATCTGCATCGTATCACGTGTAGATCAAAAGCATCAAAAATTGGCAATATTAAAAGGATTTAGTATATCCAATTAATGTAGCCTGTTACATTCTTTTTATTATTAAGCCTATTATTATTATTATTATTATTATTATTATTAGATTACTTTTATTATTAAATTACATAAAATTATTGCCCCTCAATAATTTCATAGCGTATCACCGCATGATGCGCTGTGAGGATAATAATATAGGCTAGTTTACTCCTCATTGAAAATGTTCAAAAAAAATTAAAAATTTAAAAAAACCGGTCTAGGCCTATTAATTTATACAATGTTTTATAGTCCTATAATTATTATTATTAACGCTGCAGTCATCAATGAAAATTCAGAGCAGCTTTATTTCATGCACTGATTTTCAAAAACAACCTTTTTAAACCGAAATAATTTTCTTCTCATGATTTTCACTATACGAGCCTCAAGAGAAATTTTAAGGGAATAATTTAAGACAGTTATATACCGTTATCAGCATGTGTTAAAGTAGATTCGTCTCTCGTTGTCTCAGAGAGAATATGCGCCGTTAATGCAGCGTTAGCCGACAGTTTTTTTGTTTGTTTGTTTGTTTGTTGTTTTTACTTTAACTTTAACTTTATAGTGAATTGACTCACGTTCACCTGCATAACTCTTGCGCAAAGTTTGCACGTTGCTTGCTTGAGTTGCTTGACCCCTCCACCATATGATCAATTGTGCCACATATTAGGCACTTTTTTCAAGGTTTTTAATGTTTATTTTTCAATGTTAATGAGAGTGACACCGACAGTTAAAAAACAGGAAAATCATTTGTAAATCCTTGGGGGGCTGTGCCGGGGCTGAGCAAGTTTCTGATGGGGCTATAGCCCCGTCAAGCCCCACCCTAGCGCCGAAAATGTAATGGATTTAATGGTTACAATGGGAATTGTATTGGTTTTAATGGGAACTATAATGGTGTCTACTGGTGTGTGATGGATTCTACTGGTGGGATGTTAAGTCCTATTGGTAAAATGGCCAAAACACACTACAAAAAGGAATTTTGTAATGGTTTTACTGGAAAAAGCTAATGGTTCATAATGGTATTTTATGGAAACCACTGGAATTTCTTTAATGGTTTCTATTGGGCTTCTATTGTTTTTTTTTTTTTTTTTTTTTTGTTTGTTTTTTTGTTTAGCAGGAACGTCAGATCACCCGTGTATTATGTTTATAGGCGACAAATGAGAACGAATGCAATGTTTTACGCAATATTCAGCTTTAAATCGTGGTTTACTAAATAGTCAGACTCAAAGTATGTACTTATGAATTGGCCAGTGGAATAATTCAGCAGAATATGAAACGAAACGATCCGCTGTAAAACAAACCGGAGAACTCAAGGTGGAGCAGCTGTAATTTGCTTTCTACTGTAAGGATGGAGTTCATTAAAGAGGAGAATAGCGATATGAGAATTTCAGAACCATGCAGAGTAAAAGATGAAGATACAGAGGATCAAAGAGGTTGGTGTCCATTTATCATTCTTCATCAAAGACTGATGAGGAACATTAAAGTAAAGCCTCAGAAAGTTCATAATGCATTTGAATTTAAGATGTGTGGAGAGCGGAGATTTTAATAACATACTGTTGATGTAAATATAAGGGAAATAACACTACAAGATATTAACAGTGAACTAACAATAGTTCAATTAAAAGTGTTGAGGACTGACTAACAATGAATAAACTCCGGTGTTATGGGATTCTAACCCTTATAGAATCCCATTCTAAATGGGATTCTAAAAAAAAAAAAAAAAAATTCTGTCATCATTTACTCACCATCACCTCTGTGGAACATAAAAGATGTTGGGTAACACTTTATTTTAATGTGTCCATAATACAGAGTAATTATCTACTTAAGTAGTGGTAGACGTTGTACTTACATGAAACAAAATATACTCACCATGTAACTAAGTTATGGAACAGCCTGTACTTACAGTTTGTAATTATGTAGATGTAATATGCAGCTACTGTTACACAGCTACTTATGTAACCAAAAGATTGTTACATATGTGTTGCAGACTTTATACAACATAATTATTAATGTAAGTACACAGACATAAGCTACTTAAAAGAAAGTGTATCAAGATTGTACTTAAGTGTACTTCATGTGTATCTATACTGTACACTTTATCCAGCTGCACCTTAGTTTGATTTAACCCACCAGTACACAGCTTAAATACATGTAATACCTTTCTAATTACATTAAAATTACAGAATATTACACAGGCATAAGCTACTTCAAATAAAGTGTATCAAGATTGTACTTCGGTGTACAAGTAGCTGTGTGACAGACTCGGCCTGTTACATATGTGTAACAGTATAGCTGCCTTACATAAATATATACTGCCTTAAATATATATATATATATATATATATATATATATATATATATATATATATATATATATATATATATATATATATATTATCATAAAAAATGCCAGTGCAAGAGATTTTATTCACTTTTGTTCATCTTTGTTGCTGTTGACTTGATTTTTTTTACCATTTCTTATGTCTATTTTAGACCTGCAGGACCTGAAAAAGGAGAGTGAAGAACTGCATGACATGGAGGATAAACATCAGCACCAGAAGCCCAATGGCAAAAAATCTTTTTTTTTCTCCACTCAAAGAACAGAAGTGAGCTTTATTTTCACCTGCCTTCAGTGTGGGAAGACTTTCTTTCAGAAAGGCAATCTAAACAGACACCTGCTGATTCACACAGGAGAGAAGCCTTTAGCATGTCCCAAGTGTGGAAACAGTTTCACATATAAAGCACATCTGGATAGTCACATGCGGATTCACACCTGAGAAAAGCCTTTCACCTGCCATCAGTGCGGAAAGAGCTTCAGACGCATCGCAAACCTCAAAGATCATGAGCGATCTCACTCTGGAGAGCGGCTGTTTAGCTGTGAGCAGTGCGATAAGAGTTTCACTTCATCGTCTATCCTGAACAAACACATGAAAGTCCATGAACAAGAAAAGCCTTTTTCTCGTCTGAACTCCTGTAAAGATCACCAGAAGATGCACGCAGTTCTGAGAGCTCATGTGTGCTCTGAGTGCGGCAATGCTTTCACCAGAGCCAGAAACCTAAAACAGCACCAGAGAATCCATTCTGGAGAAAACCCTATCAGTGTTCACACTGTGGACAGAGTTTCTCACAGTCAGGAACACTGAAGAAGCACGAGAGGACGCATTCAGCAGAGAAACCCTTCCTCTGTCTTCCCTGCGGAAGAAGTTTCAGCCAGAAGAGTTCACTATTGGCTCATGTGAACAACCGCTGTCCGAAGCAGCTGTCGAAGTGACGAACACAGATCATCTCCAGAAAACATGGAGCAGCTTTGATTATTCATGCATAAGCTCATTATTTTATAACTAGAAGAGAAATTTGCCATGGTACATTACTCTGATCAGTGTTGAGCAGTAACTAGTTACAGTAATAATATTACTTTTTGGAGTAACTAGTAGTGTAACTAATTACTAATAAGATTTCAGTAATAATATGTGATCCTGGAGCACAAAAGCAGTCTTAAGTAGCACAGGTATATTTGTAGCAATAGCCAAAAATACATTGTATGGGTCAAAATTATCCATTTTTCTTTTATGCTGTCGAATCAGATCCCTACCCGCCTAATGTGTTATTCCCTGATCGATCCTCTACCAGAAACTATAGGAACCGGTCAGAGGGCATAGAAATTGATTTTAGTGATTTTTTAGTCCAGGGGGTGCAGCGACGTCAAAATAAAGAGATCAAGAAACAGAAGAAGAAGGAACGGCGCAGGTGTGCCCAGGAGAGAGCTGGAAGATTCAAAGATCGTCTTCAGGATGAAAGCAGTTCTGAAGCTGATACGGAAGCAAGAGACAATAAATAAACAGGTTGCAAAATTAATAAAAGAAGTAATGGAATTACAAGGTTTTTCAAAAGATATGCAAATGTTAATGAGTGATCTAGAGAAAATGGATTTTCAAGGTTCAAAAGAATAAATGTCAGAAAATGTTTAAAGAATATGTTTTATGTAGAAGCACAGATGTTGAGTGCTTTGTGGTTTATTTCTGCTATATAGTCGCTTCGCATATTTTGTAGAAAGATGGTGAAGTGCGAGGAGATGCATTTCGCACATGAGTGCGAGATGGAACTTCTAGCCGAACCGTTTCTTAGAATTGGATAGTACTTGCTAGAAGTGCTATATTGAGGTTTATGATATATGTGCTTAAGCCGAGCGTATAGAAGGTGTTGTTATTTTCCCTATATTTGAAAATAGAACCAGACATGCTTGCTTTTTAGAAGTGATATTTTCAGTTTGTTTTTTTGTTGAACTTTTGACACTTGTGTGACTTAGACTCTGTGACAAAGATCATACAGCCTGTCTGTAAGGAGGGGCAGTCACAGGCAGGAGGAGAGTATTATGCAGAGGTTATAAAATACTTGTGAGATCTTTGTCCAAGGCCGACAATTCGTGGTGAAGACTTTACTCGTTGTTATTTTATGTTTTGTACTTATGAGTTATTGGTTTTTAATAAAACGAAACCATTGTATTGGTGATTCGTCAAACTTTTAAAACAAGTCTCTGAGTACTTCATTAATAATAACCAGTTATCCGAACCTGAAATCTACCACATCGAGCTTCAAGTGGTCTGAACTTGACTGAGCTAGGACGGACACCGGAGAAAAGGACCTGAAACTTCCTGAAGACATCCATCCAGACACGAGGTAACTATACAGCGGTTGATTGTGAACTGTTTATGGATTTTAGGAATGTGGATATTATGTTTTAGGGCTTTATTCTGGTGTGCTAGCAAAACATGGCGCCCAAACGTGTGGGGCTCGATTAACTAAGGTAGAAAATTCAGAGATGACTGTTGAGTGAGTAAAGTAGGAAGTCCTTACATACTAGAGTTAAACAGTGATAACCCAGAGGGGTTTGTGTAAACGCGCGCGCAGGCTTGAAAAGACCTGAAGTAAAAGCATAAAACTCAGAGTGTGAGTAGTGCTAGTGTATGAAGTTAAATCCAAGGGAATCCGGAGCGAGTTAATGGCGCAGATGTGCACTCTGACATTAACACCGGAGGATCTTGGTGGAAGACTGGTCTGGATTAGTTCCACGCAAGGCAAATGCGGATCCGGCCAGTTACCATGGGAAGAGATTAAGTTAATCGCTTCCGTGGTGAATATCAGAATTCTAAATGGGGCAGAAATTCCACCTTTTATATACTCAAGTAAAGGAGGAAAGGATGGGTTTCCGCGAGTGAGAGTCTTTGATGAATCCGGGGGAGAGATTAAAAATATCCCCGTGAGAAGTTGGGACTCTTTAGATGAAGATGCTGCAGGAGAGGGGTCAGAGAGAGGATCGATAGCTCCCAGCATTTTACCTCAAAGAGAGGAAGAAGTAAATACTCTAGATCCCAGTGCTCCACAATGGAATAGTCCAGAAAGTCCCGATGTGCAGTACACACCGGGCAATGACGAAATATATCGAGTATATTTCGCGAGAGGAAGAAACTTAATCGTTCTCAAAGAAGGGCGGTTAGAAGATGAGCAGGAATCATGTGTTATAGTGAATCCCGCTAATAGATTTCTATATCACGGCGCTGGAGTGGCCGGCGCTCTCAGGGAGCGAGCCGGAGTGAGATTCCAGGACGAGTCGTATAGAATAGCTCAACAAAGGCAAGATCCCATTCGAACGGGCGATGTAATTTTACAAAAAATAGGAGGGCCAAATGGAAAACCAGTGATACACGCCGTCGGACATGAAAGAGGTCAGAGGAGAGATATCGAGGAAGAATTAATAGCGATACTCACGTTAGACGGTATAATAGACAAAATATGTTTATTATCTAGAGAAAATAATTACCACACGGTAGCAATGCCAATAATATCAGGGGGGATTTTCGGATTTAATGACATCGCTATGGGAACAGCCCTGGTGAATGCATTAAGGAGGAAAACAGATCAGGCAGAGTGGCCTAAAATGTGGATGGTCTGTCACCCCAATGCTGATGTGCTAAGGGCAATCACAGAAAGGGTGAACCGAGACCAAACAGCAGGCGAGGGAAGGTCAGGTCAGGGAGCCACCGCTCAGCGGGAACAGGCACCGCCACAGACCAGGTCAGTGGAGGAAGAGCCGATCCCTGATTACCCCGTATTAAAGCGAACAACGACATCTAGAGGGAAGAAATATCAGGTAGAAAATCCTTTTTACAGACTGAAATTGGGGGACAGCTTCGAGACATTCCAAATAGGGAAAGGATTATACAGACCCACGCACTCCAAAATTAAAAAGACCGAAACTAATTTAGCTAGAGAAAATCAATGGAACCTCGAGTATGCACCGGGTATTACCCACGGTCAGCTCTGGAGTCTGCTGAATGGAGGAGACGCGGCTGCCGTTCTGGCGGACACTACGTTAACTCAGAGGGCTAAACGGGCAATATTAGCTCAGAAAGATTTAACGAACAGAGCCGCGCTAGAGAGGGTAATTAGGAAAGGAGTCGGGGATGAAACGTTTGAGGAATTTTATTCGGGGCCAGAAAGTGAAAGTTCAGAAAGTGAGTTTAATGAAGAGGAGGAAGACTCAGCCTACGAAGAGTTAATACGCCCAGAGGACCGAACGCCTAGAAATGTAACGCCGGTCCCGGGCAGAACGGAGTCAGTGCCTAGGAGGTTGAGATTCAGCGAAATAACCCCGGGTGGAGATGATCAGTCAGGTGCGGAAATTAACCGGACCGCCGAAGTAGACGCAATAAATCAACACTTAGATGCGTTGCATTTAGGAACGCCAGGTCGGAAGAAACCAAGTGCTTTCCTCAGACAGGTGCAATCACCGAGTCAGCCAGAGTTTAGCGCTGGAGGGGCGAAAGCGACCTTGGAAGAATTAATGAGAAGAGATCACGAAATGAAACTCCTAAAGAAAGCGAAGTTGAAAAATACAACGGTAAAGGGGAAAGTCAAGGAATTAGTCCGTTATGGAGAACAGATGAGAATTTCCGGGGAGTCAGTCGATTCTCACATTTTAGCGGAATTTGGAATTCAAGGAGGAAGGAAATTAGCTAAAACTTTAGAGGGATTAATTCCGACTAACCTGGAGGAACTAGAACAGGAAGGTTTTGAGGAGCGATGGCGCACTGTGGGCGCGTTATCAGCCTGTCAAGAAGTAGCGGAAAAAGGAGTAGGAGGCATTTTAAAACATATTTTTCAGGGAGTTAAAAGAAACGCGTTAATAGGAGCTAAAGAATTCCTCCTGTACGGCCCAGAAACATCTCCAGAAGAGCTAGAGAAAGCGTTAATCCGTTACGACCGAAAAACTGAGATAATTCAGACAGATAGAGAAAAATTAAATAATAAACCGCAGCGTCCCAAAGATCAGCCTAGGAGATCAGAGCGAGAGAGGAAGCCGTATAGTCGATATGAAAGGGAAAGCGGAGCCGCGGCGCGGCCCGACCGCAAAACTGATCAGAAATGGAGGAGAAGAGAAGAGAAAGCTGATCCGAAAAATCAGTTCCAGAGAGGAAAGAAATTTAGAGATCAGTCGAGACCGAGACCCAATCAAAACGAAAGTGACAGAGAAAAAGGCGGTTATATCAGCCCAGACAAATGGGAGAGAATGAACGCAGAAGAGCGAGCACGAATCATAGCAGAACGGGGGAGAAATAAATCCCAAAATAAAATAGGCCGAGTGAGAATAGAGAGCCCTCAGGGAAAGGATAGGAAAGAGTTGCAGAGACAGGAAGAGCTCAGAGTTAAGAGAAAGAGAAACCGAAAGACGAGCAGCGAAGCTCAGAGCGCATAGGGATGCGCGGCTCCCCTAAAAAATGCTTTAATGAAAACAGACGAAATTGATGGGAAATTGTATAAAGTTTATGATCAAACCACGTTCAGGCTCGATACGGGAGCCGATCTGAGCGTTTTGAAACCGTCAGAGAAACACGATGAATTATTAGGGGTAGTAAAAGTAGAAGATTTTGAAGGGAACCCCAGGGATAAAAGCGTTTGGAGAAAAGGCGAAATAAATGTGATTTTCGGAGGTGACAATTTGCTATGCGCAGGAGATCTTATAAAAATAGGAAAGCTTGGGGTAGTAGATCAGAACAAAGAAATCGAACGGATAGTGAAAGAATCAGAATTAAGCCAAAAAGGGGAGCTGGAAAAACTTTTACGGAAATACTCTGATTATTACTCGCGCAGTAAAAACGACTGTGGTAGAGTTGACATGAAGTACCAACACGTAATTCAGGGAGGCATCCCTCCCCCGCAAAGACAATACAAAATTAACAGCGCAGCAGAGAAGGAGATCTCGGAGACTATTAAAGAATTGACGGAGCAGGGAATTATTAAGAAGCTGAAATCTAATGAGAGCGCGCCAACAAACTCGCCTATACAAGCAGTCCCAAAAAGTGACGGAACATGGAGGTTAGTAACAAATTATAAGGCTTTAAACAAATTAACTGTTCCTGACACCAGATATCTGATCAACTGCAGCGAGGCGAGCGGAGAGATAGGCAGAGGCAAAGAGTGGCTGTCGAAGATCGACCTGGCCAATGGCTACTGGAGCATCCCTTTAGCGGAGGAAAGCCAAGGAAAGACAGCTTTTACATATAAAGGAGAACAATTTAAATACGTTGTTTTGCCCCAAGGCTACAAAAATGCAGGTAACGTCTTCCAGAGTACTTTATTATCAATTTTATCGGGAATACCAGTGACCGTTTACATTGATGATATTTTGATAGGGACCTCCACGGAGGAGGAGCATCTGAAGTTGCTAGACGAAACCTTAGACAGGATAACCAAAGCAGGGTTAAAACCTAGTCTAAAGAAAATGGAGATTGGAAAACATGAAGTAGATTTTTTAGGATTTAAATTGGGAAAAGACACCAGAGCCCTCACCACGAGCACAAGAGCGAAGCTAGAACAGATGGAGCGGTCAGACCCGCCCACAAACAGAAAGCAGCTGCAGTCGCTGCTAGGGACCTTAAACTATGTCAGGGAGCTAATACCTAGATATTCTAGGGAGGCAAAGATCCTGTACAGTGGAACGAAGGATGGTGTGTGGAAATGGACAGAGCAGATGGAGCAAGCCAGGTTAAAATTAATCCGGATGGCTCTGGAGAGTGGAGAACTAGAGCGTAGAGATGACACTCTTCCTTTGTTCGTCCACGTGATCGAACAGGATGACGAGGTGATGATGACGTTGTCAAATGAGGGGGGGCGAGCGCCAATCGCGTTTCTAACCCATCAACAGGAGGCAACAATGAAGCGCTATGAGCAGAATGGCGCTGAAAGGATTTTGGCAGCGGTAACCAGAAGGATATTGCAGCTCAAAGCTATAGCCAAAGAGCAGCCAATAATAATTTTTTCAATGGCTGGAGAGCTAGCCCGAATAAAGAAAAATTTGGTGATGAACCAACCACGCATAAACATGCAAAGGTGGGATCAATGGGGTTTGATATTAGGAGATATTCAACTCGATTGGAGAATGAGTAAAGTGAAGCGACAAGATAAAATGACTAAGTTCCATGATAAACACCAACATCTCCCGAAGTATTTCACGGATGGCAGTGAAAGAGCAGGGAAGGTAAAATGGGGCTATTTAGTTAAACAGAACGGACAGCTGATCACGTCGCAAAGTGGTGACGTCACGGGCACGGCGCAGAAAGCTGAGGTAACAGCTGTGCAGAAAGCGCTTCAGAAAGCGGTAGAATTAGGGCATAAAGAAATCGTACTCACTAGCGATTCTGAATATGTGACAGAGGGCATTAATAAAGAGTTGGAAACTTGGAGAGCAAACGGTTTCCATAATGCAAAAAACAAACCAATGGCCCATAGAGAGCAATGGATGGAGATTGCCAAATTACTGCAGGAGGTAAACGTTCACTGTTACCACCAGGTGTCACACACAAAACAGGAAAGCGAGGCAGCCCTGGGAAACAGGGAGGTGGACAAGATGATAGGCCAGGTAAAAATACCAGAAATAACAGAATTGTTTCAAAAAATGCACGATGAGTTAAACCATCCGAGTGTAAACATGATCCAGATGGAATTAAGGTTACGAAACCTGAAAATACCAAACTGGCGTTCACATTACAGAGAGACGAGAACAAACTGCAGGGTGTGCAGGAAGTTTATGACCACAAGAGGGGGCAAGGAGAGCGAGTTGCCGAAAGCATACCGTGGTCAAGAGGTGAGCATAGATTTTGCAGGGCCAATTCGGCCTGCTACAAAAGCGGGAAATTGTTATTTTTTGCTAGCAATAGACAATTGTACACGCAAAATTATGTTGTGGCCAATGAAGACAGCATTGGAAAAGAATGTTGTTGACTGTTTGAGAGAGTGGATCAAATGGGAGGGGCCAATGCAAAGTCTGAGAGCAGACGGCGCGCACAATATCAGTGGCAAAATGGTCGAAGATTTTTGCAGAGAGAATAAGATAGTTTTGACTAAAAGCATTCCCTACAGAGCGGAAACGAATGGAATTGCGGAACGGGCCGTGAGAATAATTAAGGAATGGTTTGCTAAAAATAAGGATCTTGGAGATTGGGATCTAAATATTAATAAATGCTTACTGGATATTAACAGGTGCGGCACGAAAACTGACCAGACAGAAAGGAGCGAACAGGCAGCTGCTGCAGAGAGAGTAAAGGAAAATCCGAAGTTTCGCATAGGTGATCAGGTAATCCTCACGAGAAGACGAAAGTGTGGGCGTTTCTCTGAAGGTTTGGGGACAATAGACACTGTTAAACGAATAACTGGGTCTAATTCCGTAGAATTAGAGAATAACGGAATCCAGAGTAACAAAGACCTTTTAAAGAAGTAGCAAATGGACAGGGTACACGAAATAATTAACCAGAGAGGGTTAATTAGAGTGGAGCATGGTAAGCATGGATCTAGAGCATTTATGTGGACAAATCCAGAAATGGAAAGATTTTTAGGTTTTCGAGGAGGAAACATGAAGGCAGATGAAACGGCTGTCAGGCCATATCTGTGTGTGATATGTGACCAATTATGTGCTCAACCGGCTATCTCTGCATGTTATGAGAAGAGAGATATTGGGGTTGAGTGGACCACTTATCGACAGTCTCGTGTCGAGCTGTCTGGAATTCTGATATGTGAGAATTGTCGACCGAAATTCCCGAAGGTGCGTGTCGACTCGTACAGAGTGTCCGCAGACCTCGGGGAGAAGTGCCAGTGTACCTGGAACGGTACTGTATTGTTTAACTGTCTAGTATGTAAGGCAAAGCACAGGACTTTAGTGTCGTCCAGATCGATGTGGGAGGGCTTGAGAATGCTCAAACCACTGGGATTTTTTAAGGACGGCATTTTGTCCAGATTCGTGAGACATCCCTATTTGGGCATGAGAGAGCATGAGAGGAGCGCGTTTTTGGACGCTAGGTTCCCCATGTGGCCAAGGGATAGTCAGGAAGTGAAGGATAGGATTTTCCAAGAGAGGGCCGAATTCGTCCGAGACATAAGAAGAAGGGACCGCGAAAAAGATTTGACCCTCACGGATATTGAATCCGCGAGATGGAATTTCACTTTGTGGGACGAGCCAGTTACCAAATGTTTTCCCGAAGTGGATCTGAAACAAGGATCTAGGGGGAAAATTGCGTGGATCTATGTAAAATTCAACGACCGCTGGCATGTGCGGAGTTGGTCCAGTTTAGCAATAGAATTCGCGCAAGGGAACGACTGGGTAGATGCAGTACCCTATGACAAAGATTACCGAGGAGCGCAGCCGCGCTCTAACGTAACAAAGGAGAAAAGACCAAGTGTGCGCAAAGAAAAGTTTGTGCAGTTTACCGTAGCTCTGCCAAATGATATTGGAGAGCACAAAGTTTGGTTCCCGGAGGAGGAGAAATTCATGACCGGGGCAATTTACAATAACGAGCAGATCACAGACGAGCCAGCTGAAGTGTTTACTGTGGTTATGCATTTCAAAATAAATATATTGTCGTGTGCGCATCCAGATTATGACTGGATCGGCGGAATCGAAGTGGAATTGCACGAAAAGCAACCGGTAGCGAAAGTAGTGCGCAGAGGTTTCATGAGAAGAGCGAAGCGGCTCTTGATTGAGCCCTCGAACTAACATGTATTTACAGGGTAAGATGCAGAGGTCCGAATCACTGGAAAGCCTAACCGAGGAACTGGCAGGTGCAAAGGACACGATCACGAAGCTGAGGAAGCAGCGACGGCTCTGCAGATGGATGAGTATCATACTTTGGATAATTATAATATTAGGAACATTTTTATTAATATTAATTAGAGTAAGTTATCTCTTAGAATGGGAAATTATGACAGGAAGGATTATTTTGGCTGAAGTACAAGTTGAGAAACGAAATGTGTCTGGTTTTGAATTAATAGTTTGGGGCACATCAAAAGAAAATAGTAAAGAAATAGAAAGGAATACCACATATTTTTGGAAGTGGTTAGATAATGTTAATACAGGTAGGATAATGTATTACATGGTAAGAACACCAAAGATAAAACTTCAAAGCACAGTAAAGATTAGACATTGGCACAGAAAAGAAGTCGACATTTATGAGGAAAATAGTTTTATAGAAGAACGTGAGGGAAACACGACTGTAAAATATTTTATTGGGCCGACCCATAGAGTCAGCTCGAACGAAGCACTCGGAGGATGCTGGATATTTAGATCGCGAGAAAATTTTAATCCGTGGAAAATAAGCCAGTGTAGATATAGAGGGGCAGTAAAAAGAATAAAAAGAAATATGGGAAAAGAGAGAATATCATCAGCGGTAAAAATAAAAGAGAATGTAGAAGATTGGATAAAGACTGGTAAAATTCTAAACCCAGAAGGGGAATTCGTTTTATTAACCACAGCTAGGGACCGGCATGTGGGATCGCGCCGTACAGGGTACGCAGAATTAGAATCTAGGTCTGAAACGAAAGCAAACTTAGAATTAAATAACACCTGTCCCTGGGTTTGGAGGAAAAAGATGATATTACCAAGAGTTAAATTTAACTTCAAAATAGGTTATTGGGAAATAGATAGTATGAAATGGGAAACGGATGTATATTTAATCAAAATGGAATTAAATAAAGTTTTGAAGACGGAGAGAGAAATCAAAGAATATTACGAAAATAGGGTGAAACAAATAGACAAATGCGTGAGAGAAAAGCTTAGTGAAAGAAGGCACGGGAAAAAATACTTTTACACAAAGACAGATTACAATGACTTTTCTTATGCTAATTTTTGCGATAAAGACGAAGAAAAATTAGATTGTGGAGATTTTCTTAACGGCACCAACTCTTTAACGGGAAACCAGACGTCGGAGATTTTAAGTATAAGGAGGAAACTATATTTAAAAAGAGTAAATATACACCGCAGAAATGACGAGGAAGGCGTTTTTAGAAATAATCTAGTTTTCTTTGGTGATGCGGTATATGGGATAGCAAGCCGCGAATGTAGTGAAGTTATAGGGATGTGTGCTGCGGGGCACGATGCTATAACAATAAATCAAATGGTGTCAGTTCTATGTTATTGGAGCAACGGAATTGTTCCTTTGCCATGGACTTTTAAGAGAAATAATATAGCTAACAGATACGAAATGAGTTTCGGGTCAGGGGGAGTTATTAGAGTAGTAGATAGAAATTTGAGATGGAAAGTTTTGCATGGCCCGGCTCAAATTGCTACGAACAGTTTAATAAGGTATAGGGTGCCGAAAGGAGGAAAAAATGTGCCATTAACTTGATGCTATAGCAATCGACGATTTATCTCATACAATTTTGAGGAAAAATTGGAAAGAGAAATGGTGTAAAGGAATTGATGAAACTTATTATTTAGGTCTAGATTGGATGAGGAGTGGTTTATGCAACACGAGTATAGAAATTATTGGCGATCGAATTGAAGGAGGTCCGCGATGGTATGAAGCCCCAGGAGAATTTGTGAATGTAGGAATTCAGGAAGTGAAGAAAGCAGCGAAAGAGGTATTTAATTTTGTGACTACAGGCATGTGGACAGGCATGATAGATTTTTTGATCAGTGCAGGTTGGTACGTGCTATACGGAGGTTTAATTGTCTTAGGCTTAATTTTGTTGTTAATCACCATAAAGTGTTTATGTACTGCTATGGGGGCAAGAATGTGTTCTAAAACGGTGAGCAAAACTGACGAATTGGCAGTCCTAGAGCAGTTGATAGATTATCAAACTAAAGGGCGCAGACGTTTTAGAAACAGGAAAAAGAGTTTTTCAAAGAGTCCGTTGTTGTAGGGGAACAGATACACAAAGGATAGAGAGCAGTTAAAACGGCAAAAACGAACAGGAAATAGGTGGAGCCGAGATGGTATAGAAAATATAGGGTGTATAACTGAAAAAGCCACTCATGACGACGGGGAGATATCTGATGATACCATAAAGCTTACAATTGAGCATATCCAAAGGAATAATCAAGACATTATTTTATTGAAAAAGTGAATTGTTCCTGATAAGTCCAACAGAGATCGAAATTCGATAAGTTAGTATGGCATCCAACGGGACTAACAACCAAACCTCCAACGGAACAACTGATGGAGTTGGAGAATTTCCTCAGACAGTTTCCGGAACCATTGTTCAGGTTTGTGAATGCGGGGTATACTTTCTATGGATGTCAATACAAGGAATAAATCTAAATCTCTGGTGGCTAATAATAATCGGTTTATTTCAAATGGTTAGAATAATTTTGATGGGGAAAATTAGTAAGATTATTTTGGTATGTCATTTAATTGCGGCATCTGAGGGATGGAGCAATTTATTAGGTGTCAGAGGAGTGATAATGACAACTATGACTAGTATATACAGACTGTGTATAGATGTGATTATAACAGTGACTAAAAGAAATGAATTTGTTATGTGGTGTGAAATAGCGGTAATTGTGTTTGACGCAATATATCTGATGGGAATATTATTAGTCAAATATGGAAAAGAAGCAACTTTATGGATTATTATGGGCAGTACGACCTTAATCGCTTTCTTATTAGGATGTTATTTACGCGATGAGGGTATTATACTTTTGGGAGTGATTATTTTGATGAATAGATGGGATAAAATGAAGACCAAAGTAAAACAGTGTAAGCAGTGCTGTGAACCAATGACACATGTGAACTCAGCCGAAACGTTTTCTGCCTAACTTACAGGAATTGACCGGACTGACATTGCTGAATCAAATATTAAGTGGGACAACCCGCAGACGGGAGAAAAACAGGCAGAAACATGGGCAAACACAAACGTGTTATGGATGTGGCGCTTCTACGAGAAGATTGTATTTTGAATTAGTTAATGGCCAGCGTCATTGTCCTAAATGTATGACACAACCTGTTAATAATGCAATCGATGGATTGGGTAGAGAGGTTCCCATATGGAACCTAGTACATTGTATGACTACCAGAAGTGGATTGTCTGAAAGAGGGCAATTAAAATTACATGATTTCAAGGAGATAAAATTAGAGAAAACTGGCAATGGAGTGTTTCAAATCCCATGGTGGGTTAAATTATGTGTAATGGGACGACAATATGAACGGCCGAGAATTGGACGGGGTCGTTCAGTAATAGTTTTTCAATTATTTGAATATTTAGAACTACATAAAGAAGAAGATTGTGAAGAGAAAGAACCAATGGCAGTAAAAGCGTTCATTGGTACAGGAGTATTTGGTTTGTGCTTCATTGATGGTTCTGACTTCTTTTACAGGGCGCTGCCGTAATGCTGACTGATAAACAAGGCCGCATAACCGGCTGCACCTTGGGGCGGTTCTTTTATGAGGTCTGGTACCGACCCGGAACCGCAGGGAGAGTGTATTTATCGCTGGCAGCATTGCGTGTCCTGGTGGAGACAGACGGAAACACCAATGAATGCTTAATTCACGAATATCCCAGAAAAGTTGATCCTTTTCCTTATTGGGAGATGAGGAGATTTGTAGAAGTAACATTTTATAGAAACAGTAGAAACATTTTTGATGTGTATATAGAGAAAAAATATAAGAGTAACAAAATTGGCTTTACTTTTATGAAATGTGTGTTTGACAGAATACCTACTGATGGGACATTTACGAGAGAATTCGATCATGGAATAACAAGAGAGGATGTCGAATCAGATCCCTACCCGCCTAATGTGTTATTCCCTGATCGATCCTCTACCAGAAACTATAGGAACCGGTCAGAGGGCATAGAAATTGATTTTAGTGATTTTTTAGTCCAGGGGGTGCAGCGACGTCAAAATAAAGAGATCAAGAAACAGAAGAAGAAGGAACGGCGCAGGTGTGCCCAGGAGAGAGCTGGAAGATTCAAAGATCGTCTTCAGGATGAAAGCAGTTCTGAAGCTGATACGGAAGCAAGAGACAATAAATAAACAGGTTGCAAAATTAATAAAAGAAGTAATGGAATTACAAGGTTTTTCAAAAGATATGCAAATGTTAATGAGTGATCTAGAGAAAATGGATTTTCAAGGTTCAAAAGAATAAATGTCAGAAAATGTTTAAAGAATATGTTTTATGTAGAAGCACAGATGTTGAGTGCTTTGTGGTTTATTTCTGCTATATAGTCGCTTCGCATATTTTGTAGAAAGATGGTGAAGTGCGAGGAGATGCATTTCGCACATGAGTGCGAGATGGAACTTCTAGCCGAACCGTTTCTTAGAATTGGATAGTACTTGCTAGAAGTGCTATATTGAGGTTTATGATATATGTGCTTAAGCCGAGCGTATAGAAGGTGTTGTTATTTTCCCTATATTTGAAAATAGAACCAGACATGCTTGCTTTTTAGAAGTGATATTTTCAGTTTGTTTTTTTGTTGAACTTTTGACACTTGTGTGACTTAGACTCTGTGACAAAGATCATACAGCCTGTCTGTAAGGAGGGGCAGTCACAGGCAGGAGGAGGGTATTATGCAGAGGTTATAAAATACTTGTGAGATCTTTGTCCAAGGCCGACAATTCGTGGTGAAGACTTTACTCGTTGTTATTTTATGTTTTGTACTTATGAGTTATTGGTTTTTAATAAAACGAAACCATTGTATTGGTGATTCGTCAAACTTTTAAAACAAGTCTCTGAGTACTTCATTAATAATAACCAGTTATCTGAACCTGAAATCTACCACATCGAGCTTCAAGTGGTCCGAACTTGACTGAGCTAGGACGGACACCGGAGAAAAGGACCTGAAACTTCCTGAAGACATCCATCCAGACACGAGGTAACTATACAGCGGTTGATTGTGAACTGTTTATGGATTTTAGGAATGTGGATATTATGTTTTAGGGCTTTATTCTGGTGTGCTAGCAAAACAATGCCAAAAATCATTAGGATATTAAGTAAAGATTATGTTCCATGAAGATATTTTGTAAATAAGATTTCAGTAATAATATTACAGTTACTATCCATAAAACAGCTATAACATATAACATTGGCCAGGAGAACTGCTTAATCAATCTATTAAAGCATCTTTTGCAAAACAGGTTAGTGCACTGTAGGGATGTTGCAGTTTCTCCCATTCATTAGTAATAGGAGTGAACCGTCTTCGTATATCTATAGTCTTTGATAATACACAGAGAAATGCACGTCACATGGATTGTTGCTGATGTGATAGCCTATATTTAACATAACACACACACACACACACACACACACACACAAATGCGAATACAACTCACTGCACTGATGGATATATATATATATATATATATATATAGCTCTATTCAATAAAATATTATGCAGTAACATTTTATCTTCATCAAAAATGAAGACAAAGAGAAATTTAAGTGGTTTTATTTTACATGTGACTGCATTGTTTCACATTTCTGAACGTTTACATCAACTGTTAGACACAGACTGACTGGAAATACAATCAATAAATTTATATTGCTTGTAGGCCTTCTTATACTACTGGTAGGTTTATTTTATTATTTTATTCATTTATTGTTTTTTGTTGTTATTTTATTAGTTTGTACTGAATGATTGATTTATTATTTAAAACAGTGTTTCAAGTTATTAACCGCTTAATGCCATTTTGATGTAATATTTTTATCTTTATCTTTTATCTTTGTATAGCCTATAAATTTATATAAAATAAGCAAAAGCAACATTTATATTGCTTTTTCAGTTGTCCAATAAATACCCAGGCACACGTAGATGTGTTTTGAAGAGCATTTCATCAGTAAAACATCTGTTGTGTACAAACATTGAATAAACATCTTTTAAAAAGCAGTTTCACATAGATTCTAAATCATAAACATCTTAAAGACATCTTCTAAAATGTCTATATGACATTTGGAAACATCTTAGAGACGTATTAACTGATTACAACCACTTAGACATAAGCAAGCTTCCTTTATTACAGATCAGTGCTAGCAACATTAAGCTCTTTCTCTGCGCATCGAAACTCCATCCTCCAGTTCAGCAGGTGGCGGTAATTCATCTTAAACTTCTTTGCTCTCCGCCAAAAACAACACAAGAAGAAGAAGAACAATAACAGCGGGAACTCTTCAGTCTCTGATCTTGTTCTGTTGTGTTTGGTTGGTAAGTGCTGGTTTTAGTTCAGTTTAATCATTCTTCTCATGGTTTAGATATTGTGAGTAACATTAATTGTAATGTCTAGCAGTTGTCTCTCTGTAACTAAAGTGGATTCAGTGCTGGAAACTGCTGAGATTCATTGAGGGAACATTAGTGCGGGTGTCAGAGAGCATTTGATGGCATTTAAAGATTTCTTTTCATTGCAAAATTCATGGAGTTTCACGCATTCACTCCGCATTTAAATCTGGTTACTTTTTTTTTTTTTTTGTCAGGCTGGAACTGAATCAGTCACATGCTCCTGTTTAGATCTAACAATTTGCTTTTAATTATATCTTAATACTGCAAATTACCCATAGCCTTCGCATAATGTGGTATTAGAAACTTTCCCTGTATTAACTTGCCCTACTGTCTATGCTAATTATATGGCTACCTACAATTATTTAACATTAACGTAATTCACCAGTAATTACCTTAACTGGCTAATTTACTTTAAATATAAAATCAAATATAAATTTAGTTGGGTGGCATGAGAGTTTGCAAACCTGTTTGTATGCAGTTTTCACTCCTGAATTGCTCCTCTTAGCATCATGAAAAATAAGACTTAATAGATTATGAGCAAACGTATAGATTTATGCATCATCTCTTAATGTCAATTTCTTAGATTTAATCAGTAGATTCAGTTAGAAGAATGAAATAATATATGGCTGCTAACAATCAAATTAAATCAGTATAAACAAAATCCATCTTTGCACTGCGGATGACGTCATTGTTATTAATTTAGCCTCGTTTCAGCCCGACAGGCAATATTAGCTGCTGACAACATCCAGTCTTTGTTTGCTCAGTCTTTTCGCAGATAAAAGTCAACTTTTACTATTGTAAGAGGTAAGCTGCAATAAGTTGTTTTATTTTTGGATAAACCATTCATTTTTTTCCCTCTCTTATAATACCTTATCAAAACAGAGCTAGCTGCTTTATTAACTGCTCGTTTCTCACCACTGTAATGTTAGGTAATTGAGAGGAAAGCGTGCAGAACATATTTACATAATCATCTAAACACCGTGCTCAGCAGCACAGAAGGCGTCCAGATGTTTGTTAACAGTAAATCCCCAGCAAACACAGAACGTTCCCCTAATGTTAGTTTTTGGTTCTCGTTTGGTTAATTAATTAATTTTTTTTTTTTCTTGAGAACCAAGAAATAACATTCTAGGAACATTCTTTTTAGGTTTTATTTTTTGCAACCATAAAATAACGTTCCCAGAATGTTGCATGGTGGTTGTTTTTAAATAACCTAAAAATAACTAATACAAAATGTTCCCTAATGGTTATTTTTAGGTTATTTTTATTAGCAACCATCTTTCCAATGAAAACGCTGCAGGTGTTTTTGTGTAATGACCTCTACAGAGCCCTGAAAATCATTTAATGCTGCATTTACTAACATAGAGAAATTAGATAAATCAAAACACGTTTTAAATTTTAATATTAAGCTAGTTTTAAGCATAGAGTGATAACAGAAATCATAAATTCGTGGGTTTATTCCATCTTAATTTACTGCGCGCCTCTGATCTGCAGGTGCTGCTCCAGCTTGCGATTTAGCCAGTCTTCCACAGAGAGCTTCGTGCTCGCGAAATTTAATAATTAACGCTCAGTTCGTCCATACAGATCATTGCCATGCGGCTATACTATACTAGGTCACGAGTGTGCTGGATGATTACTGACGTACAGCGGGGTAATTGTATTGGAGTAAAGACGTAAGGGGAACATTATAATAATGTTATACAAACCAAAATCTAACATTCTATTTCCGTTAAGAAAACTTTCCTGGCTAACCAAAAGCAAACCTTAACATAATAATGTTCTGGGAGCCAAAAACTATATAATAACGTTAGAGGACTGTTATATTAATGTTAGAATACCATTCTACAAACCAAAAACTAATGTTCTACTTCTGTTAAGAAAACTTCCCTTGCTTACCCAAAACAAACCATAAAAAACTAACTTTCTGCGAAGTGGAATGCAGCCTTTCTCATAAATGCTGTGTCTTCTTCTGTTGGAGTGCATCTGAAGGCCCCGATATACTTCAAACGAAATCGAAGAACCAACTGATATGATGTAATTTCGAACAAAATCAGGCCGAAACGAATTTCATTTTGAGTTCGTTTCGGCAGTTCGAAACAGTTCACCAAAGCGAACTTTGTGGGGGAGTTCGTTTTGGCTCCTATAAACACCTCTGAGCTACCACTGGTCCGTGGCGATTATGCAATCGGTAGGTGTGTTCTGGAACTCCACCACCTTTGACGCACATTTTTTTTTCCCGGTTCGTTTCTCATTCGACAGAGGTCAGGCAGAAGAACAACATCTCCAAGTCACTAGCAACATAAATACACTGTGTCGAACAGCTGAGCTGCCAAAAAATATATCCACACCTGTACGATCGCTAGAGGAGAGACTTTAAAGATTCAGAGAAAGCATTTAATTCCTAGAAAGAAATTGCAACGAAGCTTGGTGTCAACAACCCGGAGTTATGCAAAAAGCGTCGTAGAGAAACATCAGATGCAAGTTTGCGCGAGCAGCATGACACATGTTTACATTAATCTACACCCGCCTCCAGCAGAGCAGGGTGTCGGAATGTTCGAAAACAGTATACCGTCGCTCAGCCTTTTCGAAATACTTTTAGCCCCCAAACAAAGAACGAAAATGAACTTCGTTTGAAGTATATTGGGGCCTTGAGAGGGCTGTATTACAGTCTTTCACTACAGCAGTCTACTGTGGTCAAACCGCATTATTGCACGCCCTTACATTTGGTCATATAACATCAAAAGTCTATTCGACGACAAAAATATCTGTAGACAATTTTTTGGTGATTAATCATTTCAGCCCTAATATGGAGTGTCATGTATAGCTTAATTACTTTTCTTTCTTTTTTTTCAGATCTGGTCCTCCATACCACACAATGAGCTGTGACATTAAGATGGAGTTTATTAAAGAAGAGAAAGAGGATGTTACATGCCTTCAGTGTGGAAAGAGCTTTTCAAGTAAAGGAAGTCTCAAAGAACACTTGAGAATTCACACTGGAGAGAAACGGTTCACATGCCCTCAGTGTGGAAAGAGTTTCAGATGTAAAAGATACTTTATCATTCACATAAGGATTCACACCGGAGAGAATCCTTTTGCATGTCAGCAGTGTGGAAAAACTTTCAGAAGTCGGGGAAACCTTAGGACACACTTAAAGGTTCACAATAATGAGAAACTGTTCAAGTGTCCTCAGTGTGAAAAGTGTTTTTTAACTAAAAGCGTCCTTGAGAGTCACATACGAATTCACACTGGAGAAAAGCCATTCACATGTGATCAGTGCAGAAAGAGTTTCAAATGGGCATATAGTCTCAAAGTTCATAAGCTCCTTCACTCAGGAGAAAAGCCATTTAAGTGTGATCAGTGTGATAAGAGGTTTGTTCTGGAATCAGAACTAAAGACCCACATGAAAACTCACACTAAAGAGAAGCCTTACTTGTGTTCTGTTTGTGGAAAGAGATTTTCATGGCCGGGCCGTTTAAAAAACCATCAGAAAATACACTCTGGTGTGAAAGACTATTTGTGCACAGATTGTAGTAAAGCCTTTACTACAGCCGCTCAGCTGAAAGTGCACCAAAGGATCCATACTAGAGAAAAACCTTACAAGTCTTCGCACTGTGGAGAGAGTTTCACTCAGTTAGGAGGCCTACAAATACATGAGAGAATTCACACTGGAGAGAAACCATTCCAGTGCCATCAGTGTGGAAAGAGTTTCAGACGTAGAAGATGCTTTATCATTCACATAAGAATTCACACCGGAGAGAAGCCGTTTGCTTGTCAGCAGTGTGGAAAAACTTTCAGAAGTCGGGGAAACCTTAGGACCCACTTAAAGGTTCACAGTAATGAGAAACCGTTCAAGTGTCCTCAGTGTGAAAAGAGTTTTTTAACTAAAAGAGACCTTGAGAGTCACATACGAATTCACACTGGAGAAAAGCCGTTCACATGTGATCAGTGCGGAAAGAGTTACAAATGGGCATATAGTCTCAAAGTACATAAGCTCCTTCACTCAGGAGAAAAGCCATTTGAGTGTGATCAGTGTGATAAGAGGTTTGTTCTGAAATCAGAACTAAAGACCCACATGAAAACTCACACTAAAGAGAAGCCTTACTTGTGTTCTGTTTGTGGAAAGAGTTTTTCATGGCCGGGCCATTTAAAAAAACATCTGAAAATACACTCTGGTGTGAAAGACTATTTGTGCACAGATTGTGGTAAAGCTTTTACTACAGCCACTCAGCTGAAAGTGCACCGAAGGATCCATACTGGAGAAAAACCTTACAAGTGTTCACACTGTGGAGAGAGTTTCACTCAGTTAGGAGGCCTACAAATACATGAGAGAATTCACACTGGAGAGAAACCATTCCAGTGCCATCAGTGCGGCAGGAGATTCAGACATTCCGCAACTGCACTGACTCACACAAAGAAGCATTGCCCAAAATTAAAGTCAGTATAACTGGAGAAACAAAACATTAAGAGCTCAAGGAATTAATAAGCGCTGCTTTTGTTTGTGAATTATTGCTTCATTTTATTCTATCTTGTTATTTGTGATTCAAATGTGAAAAATATCCAAAGTACCCTGGTGAAGCATGCAGTCATTTACAGAATGAAAATGACCTGTAGTACAGATACAAATCTTCATTAATTGATGATTGTTTATATACTTAAATTACTGTAATTATTTTTATGTTTAACTTGTTCTTAAGTTGCTTATGTTTCTTACAGTTCACTGCTGCTTTGAGGTTAAATTTTCAGTGAAATCTCTGTTAAAACATCTGCTGGCAGAGATGTATTTTTTACGAAAATAAATATTACACCATGAGCACTGAACTTGAGTCATTCTTCATAACCATATGGTCTGGGGGGACTATCTTCAGAAAAGCATCTATTGCATTTTCTTTTCATCATAGAACCATATACATAATAATGTTATGTTTACAAGTGCAGTGCTGCTTTGTGTACAGGAGTAACCGTTTTATTTCTGCTGTTCTAGGGCGTCATTTTTTGTTTTTGTAAAAACTTGTGTTTGAAAATCTTAAGTTATTTAAGTCATAATTTTATGGCCATTTTACATTTTAAGATGTTACACACACAAAAAAAAATACTGAGTTAAAAACAACCCAATTTGGGTCATTTAAGGAACCCAGCAATGGGTCAAAAATGGAAGTTCCCTTTCGAACATTCTCTTACATTGTGTATGGGGAGAACACCAGTTTTACCCTGACACTGAAGCCTAATTTGTTAAGGTTTGTGTAGCTGCACAAACCAATGGTGCTTAAGCCCACCAGAACGGGCAGAGCCAACCTTTATATAAGTCGGCTCGTAGCGCCATTTCATCAGAATCTTCTCCTTTAGCGACAAGACCATCTCTTTGCTGACCCTGCGATGAATAACCCGAAGAAGAAGAAAGAAGCTGCTCCCCTGCTCTCACTTGCTCGCCGCCGTAAAAGAGCCACCGGCAGTGGAAGAAGACACTTCCCCTGCGGTCATCTGGCTACTCAAAGAGAAAATTCCAGAGCAAATTTCAGCGGCATTGTTTCAAATGTTGCTTCGCAAGTGCAGTGCCTCCAAGGATCCCTTGCAAGACGATGATGGGCACAGTGAGTGTGTCGCCTGTCTGGGTAGTGCCCACACAGAGGCTGCGCTCACTGAGACTTCATGCTCTCATTGCGAGAATGAGTCTTGCCTGTCTTCGCTCGTGGATCGTCTTCTTCCACGAAGCCTGCTCTGCTATACCTTTCCCTTTCTCGCTCAAGAAAAAGAAACAGCGGAGCAGCGGGTCTCATCCATCAGGCTCGAGTGAGATTACATCGGCTCAGCATCTGCGTGCTTCACTCTCCCCCGCAGTGCCTCAGTTCGCCGCTGTGTTTCACATGTAAGGATCAACGCCCCTTGTCAGCTGTGAAGGGCTTGGTGTCTTTCAATGCTTCTGAGGAGGAGGTGATGGCATCTGATGCTGAGGAGTGGATGGGCTCCGGCAAGGAGCCTGAAGCCCCCTCTGAGACAGATGGGAATCCGCATTCTGAACTACCTTGACAACTGGCTAATGGTAGCCGAATCAGAGCGGGAACTTATCATTCATAGGACATTGTTGCTCAACCAACTGGAGCGTCTTCGGCTGAAAATCAATCCAGCCAAGAGTTTTCTGTCGCCCAGACAGCGAGTGATCTTTCTGGGTACAGTTATAGACTCAGTTCAAATGTGAGCTTGTATTATGCTAGAACGCTTTCTAAATATTTATCGAGTGGCCGCATCTTTCAAGTTGGGGACTGCGTGCCCCCTCAGGGTGTTTCAGAGGATGCTCGGCCTCATGCCGGACACCTCCTCAGTTATTCCCCCCTACTATACATGCGACCCCTCCAATTTTGGCTAAAAGCTCATATCCCGCCCCACGTCTGGTGCCTGGGCCGGTATTATATCAAGGTAAGCCATCGCTGTGTCAAAGTTGTGGCCCCTTGGAGAACTCCTCGCCTATTTTTAACAGGCATACAGCTGAGAAGGAAGTCACGACGGACACTTCCAGCTCGTGCTGGGGCGTTCTGTACGAGGGCAGTCCGGCATTCAGTCCGGTCAATCCACGAGCGACGCTTACGCATCAGTTGCCTCAAAATGATGGAAATGATTTGTCTGGCCCTAGAAACCTTCCTACCAGCCTTGCGGGGACATCACATCTTAGTACGTTCAAACAACACGACTGTGGTAGCCTATATCAATTGCCAAGGCGGCCTCAGGTCACGTTCCCTTACAGGATGACTCGTCATCTCCTGCTTTGGACGCAGAGCAAACTCCTCTCAATACGAGCGGTTTATGTGCCAAGCAAACTTAACCAGGGAGCGGACATGCTGTCCAGAGACAATTTAGCTCCAGGGGAATGGAGACTACATCCCCAGTTGGTTCAAATGATTTGGTCAGTCTTTGGCAAGGTAGAGGTGGACCTCTTCGCCTTTGAAGACAACTGTCACTGCCCAATCTATTTTTCAAGATGGGATGCTCTGGCGCACAATTGGCCCAACACCCGTCTGTATGCTTTCCTTCCGATCACCCTGCTCCGTCAGGTTATCAGGCGAGTCAGGGAAATGAAATGCTCTCTCCTCCTCATGGCCAATACATCTGAGGAAAGACCTTCTCTCGCAAGCACAGGGCAGAATTTGGCACCCCCAGCCAGAACTGTGGAGCCTTCATGTTTGGCCCCTCGACGGGAGCCTAGCCAGCTCCCTGCGTGAGTCGCCGATACCATTTTAGAGGCTAGAACTCCGTCTACAAGACGTCTCTATACCCTTAAGTGGTCAGTCTTCAGTGACTGGTGTTCAGCACGAAGCCAGGACCCGAGTTCATGTGACGTGTCCTATGTGCTATCCTTTCTGGGTGGACCCCCATCCACACTCCATTGCGGCGAATCATTCTCTCGTAGCCGGTCAGACAATTGGCAGAAATGACTTGGTCGTTAAGTATGTAAGGGGTTTTCGGAGGCTAAACCCGCCTTGCCCTAGGACCGTGCCGACATGGGATTTGTCTATAGTCCGAAGGGCCCTCAGGGGCCCGCCCTTTGAGCTGCTTCAAACAGCTGGCTTACGGGTCATAGCACTCAAAACTGCTCTGCTTTTGGCCTTAACATCGGTCAAAGAGTGCAAGTGCTGTATGTCTGCGCTTCCTGTCTTGAGTTTGGACCCAGCGACTGTAAAGTCATCCTCCAACCGTGTAGTGGTTACATACCTAAGGTACTCTCAATGCCCTTCAGAGCCCAGGTCATTTCCCTGCTGGCCCTCTCTTCGGCGGAGGGTGAGCAGGGTCCTAACTTACTGTGTCCAGTTCGGGCACTCAGGGTGTACGTGGAGCGCTCGAAGTCTTTCAGATAAACAGAGCAGCTCTTTGTGTGCTTTGGAGGCCGCTCTAAGGGGCTGCCAGTTACAAAGCAAACGCTATCTCACTGGATAGTAGATGCTATAGCCCTGGCTTATGCCTCACTTGGCACACAATGCCCTATATAGGGCCCTTATGAAATCCATTTTATTTTTTCCCAAATTCCGTTTTTTTTTTTTTTTTTCGTTAAAATTTTTCTGGATTCCATTTTTTTTCCGTTTAAATATTTATAGACTCTGTTTTAATGGTTAATTTAAATTTGATCAATCAAAATGTCTAATTAATTGAAATTCATGAAACACAATATTAAACAGCAAATTATTAAAAGTTTAACAAAGATATCAAATTTTAAAGAATATATAATAAATAAAAAAGTTTTTTTTTTTTCTCAAATTCAGTATTATTCTTTACCAAATTCTGCTTTCCGTTAATTTTCTTCTATTTTATTGGTTTCATTAAATTAAATAATCAAAAGCATCTCTAATTAATTGGTTTTATTTAAAAAATACATTATTTTATTTATTTCTTTATTTCAGTATATTTACATTTTTAAATGCTAAATAGATTCTGGTAAATATTCCTTTCAAAATAATGTTTTAATAGTAATTTTATTATTACTTGTAGTACTATCATTACGTTAAGTAATATATTTCTGTCATTTTCTTCATGTTAAACCAAACTTTTATTTTGACTGTTTACTGTGAAGACCTTTAGGTTTCTGTTTGTAGCTATATTATGTATGACGATAGTTTTACTCAAAAGAAACAGTAAAATGCTCATGAAGTGACTCTCAGAGCAGTTTTAGAGATTATGTTTATGTGTTCATGTACTCATATATTGAGGTGGCAGAGGCTGAAAACACTGCAGTATGTGTAGTAAACAAAACAGTTTACCTCTTAAATCCCCTTAAATCTGAAAACGACACCCTTGCGTTTAAGTGTGGACAGCAAATCCGTATATTTTCTGAAACAATGACATCATCACCACATGTCTCACCCCTAGTCAGACGCCGCTACGTCACGTAACAGCAACAAAAACATGAACAAACACTGAATGATTGCCTTTTTATTAACTAACATTAACATTAATAAATGCGCATAGTCCAAGTCGTCTTCTCCATTTTTAGTGTATCTCTGTGTTAGAATTACAGCGCCACATGCTGGTCTGGCATGTATATACTACATCGTTTTGTGTTGGTTTCGTGGTTTTGTGTGGACGCAGATATTTCTTGAGATGAGGGGGAAAAAAAGATAGGATAGGGAAAGCTCTGGCTTTGTGTGGGCGTAGCCTTAGACATCCCTGCCCTGCAGGCACAGATTTTGTCTGTTTAATCTGCCTATTTCTCCCCACGGGTGGAAATGTTTATATCTGTAGTCCTCAGCTGTGGCTTAGGACTCGATTTGGCTCATGTTCTTTAGGGACCCTTAACTTAAGTGCTCCAAGACTGGGCTCACAGAGTAGGTCGTTCTGTATTAGCGCATAGCATGGTGTGATTGGATGCGTTCCCCATACACAACGTGAGAGAATGTTCAAAAGGGAACGCTCTGGTTACTGATGTAACAGCGGTTCCACCCTTTCTGGTGGGCTTAAGCGCCATTGGTTTGTGCAGCTACACAAACGCTAACAAATTAGGCTTCAGTTTGAGGGTAAAACAGGAGTTATCCCCATACACAACACTCATTCCCTTATCTCAGGGAACCCAGGAGCGTTTTGTAGGCTTTTGTCTGAGCTCGTTTGGGTTAAATGTTTGACCTTTTATTTTTATTTTTTTTTTTACTCAAAATGGTAAAAAATTTAAATCAAACACACACATTTACTACAGCAACAACACTGGCTACAGTCATAATTAGAAAGTGAAAATTGGTAAGGAAACCTAAGAAAATAAAAATGTAGACAAAAGTGAAAACAACGTGTGCATGTGTATGTGAATGAACCCATCTTTATATATATATATATATATATATATATATATATATAATATAGTGAGAATTTTGTGGAGAGCTGATATGTTGTGACAATGTTATTCATACTTATATCACACTTTAAACAATTTATTATGCAAAATGTTTAAAAAATTATACATAGCCTAAATGTCTAGCTAAAATCATAACACTGTTCTGTGTGAATGGCTCAACGCGTTCTTCCTCTCAGGTTTTATAATAGTTGGCATTTTGGCAAACAAACTTATTATGTTGCATTTTCACTATGGTTTAATTAAATCAGGTTCCTTTAAATAGTCTAATTAAACCTACTGGGATGTTTCTAGCAAGTGTCAAACTAGTAGATGTTCCATCTGCAGCATCAAACACACTTTTTTATTATATTTATTCACCTGAGACTGTTTTAATGCAATATGCCCTGTTACAACCACTTAGACATAAGCAAGCTTCCTTCAATACATTTTATAGATCAGCGGTACCAACACTTCGAGCTCTTTTCTCTGCGCATCGAAACTTCATCCTCCAGTTCAGCAGGTGGCGGTAATTCATCTTAAACTTCTTTGCTCTCCGCCAAAAACAACACAAGAAGAAGAATAACAGCGGGAACTCTTCAGTCTCTGATCTTGTTCTGTTGTGTTTGGTTGGTAAGTGCTGGTTTAAGTTCAGTTTAATCATTCTTCTCATGGTTTAGATATTGTGAGTAATTTGAATGTCTAGCAGTTGTCCCTCTGTAACTAAAGTGGCTTCAGTGCTGGAAACTGCTGAGATTCATTGAGGGAACATTAGTGCGGGTGTCAGAGTGCATTTAATGGCATTTAAAGATTTCTTTTCATTGCAAAATTTGTGTTGTCATTCATGGAGTTTAGCGGATTCACTCCGTATTTAAATCAGGTTTGGTTTGTTTGCCAGGCTGGAGCTGAATCAACTGGAGAGACGAAACTATTTTATGCTGAGTAACTGTCTTAATTTATTTTCTAAAAATTTCTCTTGTGGCCGATATATCTAGTGAAAAAAATAATAAATAAAATAAAAAAAAAATTGAATTGAAGTAGTATTTCGTCTTAAACAAGTTGTTTTGGAATTTCCTTGTCTGAAATAAGAAATTATTTTCATTGATGGCTGATTACAGTCAGGGCTGTTGTAAAGTAAACAAATAAATTATAATTAAATTGTATTATCTATTAATTACAATTGTAGCTCTAGACCGTTACCTATTGCTATTATTTTAATAATACATTTGTCTGATTGATTTTATAGTCTCAAGCATTCAGAAATCAAGCAAAAGAAGCAGTTTTACTATGATAAAACCATGGTTAATTTTTGTAAGGATTGTGATGTCCACGTTTTTGTTGAAGACTTTTTATAGAGGCTGTAGCATTTCTATCGCAAAAAGGTGGCCAAAAATTAAAGATTAAGTGGATATTTGAATTAGCCTAAATGTTTGGTCAGTATTAAAGGACTTGATATTATTTATTACCATTTTCTAAACTATAGCGAATAAACTGTGATAATGTGAGAAATGTTGAAGGTGTCTAAATCAATTTTGGTTTGACTGTACACTCTTAAAAATAAAGGTGCTTAAAAAGGTTCTTCACAGCGATGCCATTTTTGGTTCCACAAAGAACCATTCAGTCAAAGGTTCTTTAAAGAGCGATCTCTTTCTTACCTTTTTATAATCCGAAGAACCTTCCTTCGCCACAAAGAAGCTTTTGTGAAACAGAAAGGTTCTTCAGATGTTAAAGGTTCTTTATGAAACCATTTAGACAAAAAGGTTCTTCTATGGCATCATGAAGCACCTTTATTTTTAAGAGTGTAGCTCCTACTTAAGAGTAGTGTCTAAAACAGTTCTATAGGAGCTATCAGAGACGGAATCTACGCTGATTGGCCAAACGTGCACGAAACACCGGCTACCCGGCATTTTTGAAAAGCCATGTGAAAATATTTACTCCATGAACATGGAAAACAGTGACAACGGCATTTACTTTCTGCAGCGTTGTATGCATTTAAAGACTATTAGGCCCCGTTTACACTCTCAGTTAAATGTGACCAAAGTCCCTTTTAAGGAAAGTCCGTTCACTCGGCCGCCATATTTGCAACGCCTCCGGGCAGCTCAAACAAGACCAAGTCCTATCTAAATGAATGGGGGAATCCTGAGATCTCAAAAACTGCTCGCTGAACTCGCGATTAAATTACATATTTCAAATCAGCAACAAAATCTGAAATGAACTGCCCCATGCATGTTGTTTCTTATGCTCAAATAGCGTTTAAAAAGCTTCATTTTCAGGCTAGACCAGCCAATGCGCATCGACTGCTATAGCCTCAGGTTTCTATGGGAACCGGAGCTTCTAACAGCCACTGTAGTGACGCAATGAATTTACCAATCAGGGATTGGCTCTTTCATTTAGAAGGCGGGACTATCCCGCCATATTGCGTTGCAGTTTCTCCCGTTCATAAGTATAGGAGTGAACCGTCTTTGTATTTCTATAGTCTTTGATGTGACCCGATTCCGATTTTTTTTGCTCATATGTGAGACAGATTGGATCTGTTCTATGACCATGTAAACAGGAAAAAAACGTATGCATTAAGATATTGTTTCAGGCTTCATTCATATGTGGAAATAAATCCGATATAAATGTGCCAATGCGACTGTCGTGTAAACGGGCAGATTGGATTTTCTGAGGCATTGCGTTCTGGACGTATTTAAAACTGCGACAATTTGGTACTTCTCAGCTGTTTAATGACGTCATATGTCACACGTGCTGGCAAAATTACTGTAAATGCACACAAGCTATTTTGAGCTACAGACAAAAGAAGTGAAAAATACTGATTTTAGTCGAATTTGAGGTTTTCACAAAAATGAGTTTATAAAGCCAAATGCTCCAAATAGTAATTAAACATCTAAAATGATCTTTATTTATACATTTTCTGAGTGGATTACCATTTCTCTGCTCGCTTCTTGCTCTGACTGTCGGTGCGCGATCCCGATAAATACACACAAACACAGAATTACTGTAGGCTCAGTATTCACGCAAACATAAAGCTTTCCTGTAGCTCAAATAGTAGAGCATGGCGCTAGCAATGCCAAGATCGTGGGTTCGATTCCCAGGGAAAGCAAGAGCTCATCAAATGTAAAAACTGTAACTTGAATGCTATGTAAGTCGCTTTGGATAAAAGCGTCTGCTAAATGCATAAATGTAAACATAGTCTGTTCTGTATGTGAACGCTTGGGGAACTGTTGGGGAAAAACATCTCGTGTAACATTATATTAGATTTGTGCATTACAGTCTCATTAATGTTAATCTAACAATAAAAGAAAACAGAGAATCACTGGCTGCACTTCATTGAACTGCTTTTGTAGTTTTAATAATCAGTTTATTTGTAATGAACACACTGAACTGATTTTTACATTTGATTATTTGTTTTTCGTTCATGAAATATTTTGTTTAGATGTAGAATGACAAAGGTAATGCATTATTTGTTTCTTTCTAGGCTATTTATTCTGTTTTTTTTTTGTTTTTTTTTTGCATCTGTTCTTATTTATAATAGCAAAGACAAAATAAAAAAATAGCTATACTGTGATTATTAATATAGTTATTATTAATAAGAACAGGAGGAAAACTAATCTTTCTCATAATCAACGTTTATGATTCTATATAACTTCTGGGTGTATGACTTCTGGGTGTACCTCAGTCATTTTTGTCCGATTCCAAAAAATCATACATAATTGAAGGTCTTTTAATGAAGAATGTGAAAATAAAAATAACTAATTTTTAAAATTTGCTCATTGTGACTCGTTTTGTCAGCACAGGTCACACATTATTCTCAGGAGGAAGCACGTTTGGAGGCGGTAAATGACAACAATGCATGTGTGATGTTTCAGATGGTATGGCAAGTGTAAACATGTGAATCGGATATGGGTCACAATTGAAAGAATGTGTAAATGGACAGCTAAAAAAAATCGGATATAGGCCTAGGCAACAAATCAGAATTGGGCATCAAGACCTGCAGTGTAACCGAGGCCTTAGACTGAAAAACTGGTGCAAAACCCTGCTGTGTTTGGAGTTTATTTAACAGTAGCTCTGCTTTTTGTACCCAGTTTCAGACATGGTGGTCATTTAAGTTTTAAAATGCATTTCATATTGAATTGTTCAATAAAGTTGAAGTGGAATTAATTGTATAACAATCTCTTTTATCAGATCTGGTCCTCCGCATAGCAATGAGCTGTGATGTTGTAAAGATGGAGTTAACTAAAGAGGAGAATGATGATGATGATGATACATGCCTGCAGTGTGGAAAGAGCTTTTCAAGTAAAAGAAACCTCAAAGAACACTTGAGAATTCACACTGGAGAGAAACCGTTCACATGCCCTCAGTGTGGAAAGAGTTTCTTACGTAAAGGATGTTTTAAGATTCACATAAGGACTCACACCGGAGAGAAGCCGTTTGCGTGTCAGCAGTGTGGAAAGAGTTTCATAAGAAAAGGAACTCTTAGCGCTCACTTAAGGACTCACAGTAATGAGAAGCCGTTCACGTGCCCTGAGTGTGGAAAGAGTTTCAAACGTAAAGACATCTTCAGTCGTCACATGAGAATTCACACTGGAGAAAAGCCATTCTTGTGTCCTCATTGTGGAAAGTGTTTTTCAACTAAAACCCAACTTCATACTCACTTACGAATTCACAATGGAGAAAAGCCATTCACATGTGATCAGTGCGGAAAGCGTTTCAAATGGACAAATACTTTCAGAGTTCATAAGCTCTTTCACTCTGGAGAAAAGCCATTTAAGTGTGATCAGTGCGATAAGAGGTTTGCTCTGAAATCAGAACTAAAGACCCACATGAAAACTCACACTAAAGAGAAGCCTTACTTGTGTTCTGTTTGTGGAAAGAGTTTTTCATGGCTGGACTGTTATAAAAACCATCAGAAAATACACACTGGTGTGAAAGACTATTTGTGCACAGATTGTGGTAAAGGCTTTATTACAGTCGCTCAGCTGAAAGTGCACCAGAAGATCCATACTGGAGAAAAACCTTACAAGTGTTCACACTGTGACAAGAGTTTCAGACGATTAGGAACCCTGCAAGAACACGAGAGAGTTCACACTGGAGAGAAACCGTTCCAGTGCCATCAGTGCGGCAAGAGATTCGGATATAATAGAACTGCACGGATTCACAGAAAGAAGCATTGCCCAAAAGCAAAATCAAAGTCAGTACGACTGGAGAAACAAGACCTTAAGAGCTCAACGATTAATTAGTGCTGTATTATTGCCCTTGTTTTACTGTTATTTTAAATTTGAAAAATGTCCAAGTTACCCAAGTTGTTTATGATTGTTCATACACTTGTATAACTTTGTGAGCAACTGCATATGTTTCTTACAGTTCGCTGCTGCTTTGATGTTAATCGGGTTAATGAAATAAGTAACTGATAAGGTATCAAATAAGACCCAGCTATATTAAAACATCCGTTGCTGTATGGACTTATTAAAATAATTAAAACATGAAACACAGGCCAACTGTACTTTCTTATGTCAAGTGAACCCTTTGTGTTTTCGATGACGAGAAACAATTTTAGGCTTTGAGAAAATTATGATGGAAAAAAAATGACACTCCTGGATTATTAATGTCATGTTCTTGAAAAAGAAACATGTTAAAAGGAATATGGCTGTCTCAGATAACCAAATCGCTGTCAATAACGTCGGCAAGCGCTGTGCCAGTGGGTTAATAAACTCAACTAAATGCATTCTTTAGCTATGAGATTAATCAGATAAATACAGTGTGACATATTTAAATATTACATTTTAAACAATTTACTATGCAATATGCTTCAAAAATATAGCTATGGAAAAATTGAAAATCAAAGAAAGAGTCAAATTAAATTGACCAATATGCTATATATTCAGTAAATTACATATGAATTAGTCTAGCTAATATTATCCATTGATATAGTTCAAAACACAGAATGAATTAATCAAAGCATTTATTTTAAGGCATGGGAATCCCACAATTAATTGTCAACTGTGATTGGAAGCAGGGGAAAATGGGCTGCTTCCTTTAGTTTTGGCAAAATCTGAGTTGGTTTAGGGCTGGTGATATGAAATAAACACTGTTTCTAATGAGTATAGCCTGTTCTCTAAAGATGTATTATCCATGCATGAATTGACATTATTTCGCATTTTAATATATTTAGAGGCGCATGAAAATTGTTCAACTAAATTCAAAGCTTTGGATAATTGCCCTTTATCCTCTAAAGAAAAATACAGTGTCATGAGCTGCTCAGTTTTAACTTTTCTTTTTTATTCAACAATTTTGACAACTGCTGAGATATTTCTTAAGTTCTGCAGCGTCAAACCACCTTGAGCTTATTTTGACTGATTTAATGTAGTTCCCTATTCACAGATATAAAATATCATCCATTCTTCATTTCCTTCCACCTTTCGTGAGCTGATGCCTAAGAAATTATTAATATTGTTATTATTATTATTATTATTTCTTCCTTGTTGATGTGAAGTCTTTAGAATAGGCTAAGAGAGTGTCTTGTCTTTATATCATTTCCCGTTAAGTAGGCTAAGTATAGAATAATAATAATAATAAAAAAAAAAAAGAATCTGTGAAGATTACTTTATTCAAGGGATGAATCTCATTCCTGCTGTATAAACTGATAGCCTATATTATGTTCTTGATATATTCCGACTTTAACGTGATCATTTGTGTCTTGTCTTCATGTTAGTATAACTTTTTGTGTATCAGTACATTAAACGTTTGTCCTGATGTATTTTATTTTATCTTAAAACAGTATATTACCCATACAAATTCCCTATATTAAGTTTCCCTACTCTCTGGTTACATGGCTACCTAAAATTAACTAATATTAAGGTTATTTACTAGCAAGTAATTTTTTTTTACTGGCTAATTTGCTAAAATATTAAGTATAAAATCAGCTATAAGTTTAGTTGGGTGGTATGAGAGTTTGCAAACCTGTTTAAATGCAATTGTCACTCCTCAAATTTTGCAGTGTTCATGTGGCTGCTGCTCGTCTTAACAGCAAGAAAAATAAGACTTTAATTCAAACAGTGAATAGATTGTAGGCTATGGAAGTGAGCAAAGAGTGGGACTGTAAGTATCATGTTCTTTAGCTGTTTATGAACTTCACTGAGTCTCTCCCTGAACAAATTAAAACATCTCTGAGTGGCCACTGTGTTCCTGTGCTCAACAGACTAATTATGATAATCTGTAATTTTTCATATCCCTTATAGTAAGACATTTGATTAATTTATTTTGAATTGTTAAATAAAGTTGAAGTGGAACTAATTGTATGGAATATGGTTGCAACAAATTATTTCTTTTTTGAAAATTCTTTTACAGTTATTAGAGTGATTAATCAACTAATTGTTGGTTATTTCACCAATTAACTAGTAGGTTATTCGATTATTCAGCTTTTGCAGTTATTTAAAATATCGAATTATACATATTTTAACTAATAAATAAAACAAGAACATCACTTCAGGTTCTGAGTTTTTCAGTTAGAGTGTTGTCAGCTGGTTTATTTTCATATAAAAATATGGCATGCAGTTGCTTCAAACAATGGTATAAACATCGAGTGTAAATTTTGATAATTGTAATTGTGATTATTAATTACAATTTCAAGGAAATAATTAACAATTATGATTTTTGTCATAATCATGCAGCCCTACAATTGTGTTTTACAATAAAAATAAATGTGGCACACAAACAAGATGACTGGCAGAGAGACATTCTCATTCACCATTTAATTAACTGTTTGAAAAAAGTAGCTGACGGATGCATCATTCTGCCAAACATCTCCTTTTCTAAATAATCTGGAACAAAATAAATTTAAGTGAAAAAAATGTTTAATTTCTGGATAAACTAGTCATTTTTTAAATTCTTCTCTTATAATACCTTATAGTGTTACTATAATAAAAACAGTCCTGAGCCAGATCAAGTATTAATCTGTGCAAATCAAACTTTTGCTTTAATGTAATAATAAGTTTTGGATATTTTGCATTCAAAAGAGTACAAAGACATTTTTATCAGTCATAACTTCTTGAGAAAAATTGCACAGACTGACAGTGTCGACAGCCAATCAAATGGAGTATATTTACAAAGGCTGCATGTTTGACTGTACGCCTATGTGTACAAAAACAAGTATACTTTGGGAGGGCTGAATCACAGTCTTGCCACACTGGTCAAACGGCATTATTGCAGGTCTTTACATTCAGTGTTTTTCTTTTTTCAGATCTGGTCCTCCATACCACATTACAATGAGCTTTGACATTGTAAAAATAGAGTTTAATGAAGAGAAGAATGAGGATTTTACATGCCATCTGTGTGGAAAGAGCTTGTCATGTAAAGCAAGACCACTTGAGAGAAACCGTTCACACGCCCTCAGTGTGAAAAGAGTTTTGTATGTAAAGACCACCTCAACTGTCACATGAGAGTTCACACTGGAGAAAAGACATTCTCTTGTCCTCATTGTGAGAAGTGTTTTTGCCTTGAGAATCACATTCGAATTCACACTGGAGAGGAGCCGTTCACATGTGATCAGTGCGGAAAGAGTTACAAACAGTCAAATAGTCTCAGAGTTCATAAGTTTATTCACACTGGAGAAAAGCCATTTAAGTGTTATCAATGTGATTTGAGGTTTATTTTAGTCACACCTAAAGGCCCGCATGAAAACTCACACTAAAGAGAAGCCTTACTTGTGTTCTGTTTGTGGAAAGAGTTTTTCATGGCTTATACGCTTTAAAGACCATCTGAAAATACACTTTGGTGTGAAAGAGTATTTGTGCACAGATTGTGGTAAAGCTTGTACTGCAGGATCCATACTGGAGAAAAACCTTCCAAGTGTTCACACTGTGACAAGAGTCTCAAACAGTCAGGAGCCCATGAGAGAATTCACACTGGAGAAAAACCCTTCCAATGCAGCAAGAGATTCACTCTTTCCAAAACTGCAATGATGCACACAAAGAAGCATTGTCCAAAATTAAAGTTAATATGACTGGAGAAACAAGACCTTAAGAGCTCAGCAGTTAATGAGTGCTGAATTACTGCCCTTGTTTTACTTTGTCCTGTTATTTGGGATTTGAAATGTGAAAAATGTTCAAACACACCTTACTGAGCATGCAGTCTTTCACATAATGTAAATGATCTGTAGTAAAGTTACAAATATTCATTAATTTATGATTGTTCATACACTTGCATTACTATAATTGTTTCTTAGAATTCAGTGCTGCTGCTGAAAATATATGAACAAAATCAGAAGCAGTTTCTGTTAAAACATCCACTTATAGACATCAACTTTTCTTAAAGCAAATATTCCACTGTAAACTGTTAGCCATTCATCATATGCTTACGTGAAAACTTGAAGTTCACTGGCTTTATATAATTGCAACCCTGAAGGGAAATATCTTCAGAAATGTTTTTTTTTTTTTTTTTGTCACCTACTGTCATTGAGTGAATTTACTAATTTACTAACAAAATTACTACAGTAATAACACAGGCTACAGTAATAATCAAATGTAAAAATAAATAAAAAATTTAAAAATCATAAGAACACCCAGAAATAAATATTTAGAAATGAAATAATCATCTTCAGACTTCAAACTATCTTCAGAAGTGTTTTCTTTTGATGTCACCTACTGTCAGTCAGTGAGTGAATTTACTCATTTACTTACAAACCGCCATTGATTCAAAGAACTGTTAAAAAACTGTTCAGTAAAAATGCATTTCTGTGATCAAATGTGTCTCGTCTTCAGATTGGTTTAATTGTGTAGCAACACTTTAAGCGCTCCATCCTCCAGTTCAGCAGGTGGCGATAATTCATCTTAAACTTCTTTGCTCTCCGTCAATAACAACACAAGAAGAAGAAGAACAATAACAGCGGGAACTCTTCAGTCTCTGATCTTGTTCTGTTGTGTTTGGTTGGTAAGTGCTGGTTTTAGTTCAGTTTAATCATTCTTCTCATGGTTTAGATATTGTGAGTAATTTAATTGTCTAGCAGTTGTCTCTGTAACTAAAGTGGGGCTGGAAACGGCAGAGATTCATTGAGGGAACATTGGTGAGGGTGTCAGAGTGCATTTGGTGGCATTTAAGGATTTATTTTCATCACTAAATGTCTTCATTCATTCACCAAGTTTACCGGATTCACTCCGTATTTAAATCAGGTTTACCAAATTTGTTTGCCAGGCTGGAGCTGAATCAACCACATGCCCCTGTTTAGATCTAACAATTTATTTAGTTTTAATCTTCATGCTGTAAACTACCCATACAATCATAATCGCTATATTAACTTTACTTACTATCTATGCTGATTAGATGACTACCTAAACTTACCTAAGATAAAGGTAATTTACCAGCATATCAATTTTTACTGGCTTATGTAATAAAATATAAATATAAATATAAAATGAAATATAAAATTAATTGGGTGATGTGAGAGTTTGCAAACCTGTTTAAATGCAGTTGTTACTCCTGAAACTTTGAAGTTGCTCGTCTTAGCGTCATGAAAACACTTTAATTAAAATAGTGAATAGATTGTAGGCTGTGGAAACAAGCAAAAAGTGGGACACTGCAATTCTAACAAAAAAAAAAAAAAAAAATATATATATATATATATATATATATATATAGATATAGATGTTAGGATTTTGTCAATAACAGTAATTTGAATAATAAAGCAATGTAGGGCTGTTACCAGTCAAATTAAATCAGTATCAACAAAATCCATCTTTGCACTGCAGAAAACAGATAACGAAGCACACTTAAATTCTCCAAGATGTCTATTAAAGAGCGCTTCATCTAAAGCATCTGCTGTTTACAAACATGTGATGAACGTCTTTGAAAAGTCAGTTTTACGTGCATTTCTAAATAATAAACATCTTAAAGACATTTTCTAAATGTCTATCTGACAGGAATTGCATTGCAGTTGAGCAAACAGTTGTAGTGAATTTTGCTTTCGCCAACCTAGGGAGGTGAAATAGTGTAGCGATGGGTACTCACGTCACCAATAACGTTATGATTTTTGGATCACGTGTCACTGGTAATGAGTACATCACATAAGAAAGATTGATGGGATACCTAACTTGTAGAACCTTACTGCATTATCAACACAAGGAAGACACAAGTGTAATAAAATTAATTTTATTAACAAAAGATAGACAAGAGTAATCAACAACTACTAAATGAATACCATGAATGAAAAAGGAATAAAGTGCATAAGATGCATAAAATGCAAGTGATTATGTTGGATGTTGCTATGTCAGAGCTACGTTATCTGGAAAGATAATCTGTTGCTACTCTGAAACAAATAAGGTGAAGAAACTTATGCATCAAACAAAAAGGTAACATTATTTGTCATCAACTGCAATCAGCTATATAATATCTAATGTCAATTAGAAAAATCATATACTGATAATACACAACAATGCCAAGGTCTCTGGAAGAGGTTTGGATGGGTGATAGTTACGTTCTCTGTGGTTGAGTGAGCAGTCCGGTGGCAGTGACTTCATCCACTGGTTGTGCTGGTAACAATGCAGTGGGGAAAGGAGCAGGAATCCGTTTCGACAGCCTTGAACACGAAGCGCTGGAGGATGCTGATCTCCTGGAGCACCAAAGGGTCCTAAAATCTGGAACACGCAGATGTGAGCCTGAAGTAGGTGCAGAAGCTCCTTAGCCTGGAACACGCAAGCAAAGGTACCTTGAAGTGAAGGTTTACTCTCCGGAGCTTAACCTTGTTGCAAATGTCTGTGTGTCTTCTGCCTCTCTGGGCTAGAGACGCAGAACTTGGTCACTCTGATTTGTCTCTCTAGGATGGAGACTCAGGACGTGCTGCATCTGTTGTATGTTTCGCTGGACGAAGACTCTGAATGAAGTCTGAACGTAGAGTATCTCTTTCCTCGCAGGCTGAAGGCTCAGAACGTGGTCGTATCTGTTGCTGCCTCAAAGCTGGAGACTCAGGACTTGGTATCTGTTATTGCCTCTTCCCTCACGGGCCAGAGGTTCAGAACGTTGGTGATCTGTTGCAGTCCTTTGCTTGACAGGACTCAGACTCAGAACAGAGGTGTTTCTGTTAGTGTCTCTCTGGACATGCCGGAGACTCAGAACAGGTGTTTCTGTTGCTACCTTCCCTGTAACAGGACTCAGATTCAGAACCAGGAGTGTCTATTGGAAAGGTACCTTTATCTCTTTCTGATGAGGAGGAGATTGCAATCTGGCACTTCTCCATTTCCAGGCTGTGATTGGCTGTTTCCATCAGAGTGGGGGGACACGGTGTGGCCCACCCTTCTTTCCTCCTGTGGACCTTATTTGCATAGTCCAAACACACATTTAGAAAAGTGTCACTAAAGTTTTACCAATGCATCATTCACTTGCCAAACCACAACCAGAATACCTTTGGCAATGTTACGAACACATTAAGTCCAAAGATGATGGAAGAAGATTGAACTGTCATGCATGCATTCATTTGTCCATTAACAGCTGATTTTGTGTAAGATGTTGCACTACACATCGCTGTCACTGAGAATACTTATTTCTCTGAATAAGTATGAGATGTGTGTGTTGTAGTTTGCATCAGTTTAAGGTTCGAGAGCATAGTTATGAATGGATTTGGATGGAACTCTGTGATCTCTCTTTGTTTCACCCACTGCTGCTGCGTCTGGAGATCATAAGGAATTTTTATGGCGGTCACAGGCCAAACCTTAGCCATCAGTCTGTAGGTGGGTGGAGGGCAGAAACTGCATTTTGACCAATGAGAAGTCCTGTCCTTCCCGGGCTTTGTACCAAAGGTCTTCTTCTTGCCCTCTCAGAGGTGTCTGGCTGTTGTCCTGGCATCTTTATCTGATGGCGTTGGACAGTTTGCTTATGTTAGTCCACCAAGATCCAATCAAAATGTAGCAAAGTGTTTGTCCACTATAGTGGTCAGAGAGGGGTCCGCCATAAATTGGGCCCTGGAATGTACTGTTCACTACACAGTCTAAAACTGTCTTTCAGATGGAAACCCACACATCCTAGACGTCTCTGAGATGTACCTGTGCTGACTGTTATTGAGCCATCCTTTAGCATGACAGTTGTTATTAGCTGACAATACGCATGTAAACTAATGATGTAAATATCATGTCTTTGGTGTGAGTTAGTTGTTTATGAACTTCACTATGTCAGTGAGCTCTCCCTGAACAAATTAAAACATCTCTTATTTATAGGGTTGTTTGTTGTGAATTAACATGATTTTGTTTTTTTTGTTTTTTTTTGTTTTTTTACGTATTAAAATTTTCAGTCTAATTACAGTCCCAATTAATTAATCCAATTAATGTATTAATCTCAAATTAATTAATTAACGATTTCAATTAATCAGTACAATGTACCAATTAATTAAAATCGTTATAAAAGATAATAAGACATTGCAAAAAAATAGCTTTTGGAAGAAATCTGTTGATTCAAAATACAAAAACAATTACATACTTAAATATGAAATTATTTTTAAAAATGAAGAAATGATGCTCTAAATATAAAACTAAAAGCACCAGTAGGTGGCAGCAAATCATTCTCAGTCGTCTCAACGGATGTTGTATAAAAATTCACGTTTTTGCAGATGAAATATAACACAGATAACATTAAATAAATATTTTTTCTAGGTTAAATGCTGGTTACCTCAAACCCCTTTATCTAAACCTTCCTACTTAACTGTTGATTGCACATATCCACCATGTTTGTAGTTTTGTTTTGTTTTTGTTTTTTGTTTTTTTTGTTTGTTTTTTTTAATGCTTTTTATTCGTGTTTGGATTGTGGGCAATATTAGCCATTAGAGTGTGCACTTAAAAAATCTACCTGAAATAGCAGACCATCAGGGGACTTTTTGCATGCTCTTTTCAACATACTGTGCTTTGAGACACACTTATTCTAATCTCACATACTATTTAGGATGGGTAGTATGAACATGGACTTTCTTAGTGGTTCTTAATGGTCAGCTCTCATGCTTGATTCATGTGATATTGCTAGTGATCGACTGATGTTGATTTTTTTTTTTTTTTAATTTATTTATTTTTGATAAATTACCATATTACCCATACCAATTATTTGCATGTTCATGTGCCCAATAACCGATATGTAGAACCGATATTTACTGTTACACTTCTGTTTTTGACAGAATAATTACAACACCACTGAACTGAACATACCATTTTATTTATAACAATCACTCCCTCCTTGCATACAAAACAAAACAACAAAAACATTTTATTTATAAAAAGCATCAGCAGCAACACTAATATTAACAATAAGCAAAATAAATATAGAATGTCTAATGTTTTCAAATGTGGAAAATAAAGGGGAGTCAACTTCGCAGAAATTTAATACTTCATTTTAAACTAGTTTTAGTAGGTTTATAAGCAGTTTAATAGGCTAAAGAGTGAAGAATAAGTCACTGGATAATGTTAATTAACTGAGTAATAATCTCTGGAATATAACAAACAAAACATTGTGTTTTATTGCATTTCTCAACTGATATGTTATATCAGAAGAATTAATGTTTTTGTCGTTCTAGATTATGAAATGCCTGTTGACAAAGCGCTGTTTATCTATGCATTTACACAGAACTATACTCAAACTGCGATTTCTCGCAAAGATGATAAATAATTTCCATAGAATTGTATTTATTTAGATGTTAATTAGCAAAATAATGGTTATATTGTAAATGTTCATATAATTTAGGGTGTTTTAAACAAGTGAATCTTGTTAAAAGTTATATGTGCTGGCTGCTGGAGCATTTCCTAAGCATCGACCCACTGAGTGAACAGCAATATGAAAGCGACTTCATGATACTAATGATGAACATATAGAAAATAGACAATTAAATCCAGCGCTTTTATTTTCAACATGTGCTCATTCATGGCTGTGTTATTTAATTCAGGCAAAGTTACATCTTTATTAGGACAGGTCTTGACTCAGTGAGTTCATCTCTATTTCTTAGAGCCAAGCTGTATAAACTAGCCTATGTATCAGGCATTTATGTAACACATCTAATTTGTGCATTAAAGGCTGTTAAAAAAAAGTTTACTAATTGCAGCAAAGCATGTAAGAATACTTTATTTTCAAAATTCTCAAAACACTCACAAGATGGCGGTGAATCCGATATTACAATTACATATATCCGATATCCGATTACAGTCTTATGCTACAGGGCCACACTGGCCAAACAGCATTATTGCAGACCCTTACATTCGGTCATATAGTATCAAAAGACTATTCAAACACAAATATTTGTTGTGAATTGTTTATTGTCAGTAATGTTGACTAATTGTTTCAGTCCTAGTTTATGGAGTAATGTGTTGTGTAATTACTTTTTTTTTTTTTTTTTTTTCCCCAGACAAGGTAGTCCATACTGCGTAACAATGAGCTGTGACGTAAAGATGGAGTTTGTTGAAGAGGAGAATGATGATGATACATGCCATCAGTGTGGAAAGAGATTCACAAGTAAAAGATACCTCAAAGAACACTTGAGAATTCACACCGGAGAGAAACGGTTCACATGCCCTCAGTGTGGAAAGAGTTTCAGACAAAAAGAGTGCTTTATCATTCACATAAGGATTCACACCGGAGAGAAGCCTTTTGCGTGTCAGCAGTGTGAAAAGAGTTTCACAAGTCGAGGAAACCTTAGGACTCACTTAAGGGCTCACAATAATGTGAAACCGTTCAAGTGCCCTCAGTGTGAAAAGAGTTTTGGACGTAAAGACCATTTCAATAATCATATGAGAATTCACACTGGAGAAAAGCCATTCTCTTGTCCTCATTGTGAGAAGTGTTTTTCAGCTAAACGCAGCCTTAGTAATCACAAACTAATTCACACTGGAGAAAATCCATTCTCATGTCCTCATTGTGAGAAGTGTTTTTTAACTAAAAGCCACCTTGACAGTCACATACGAATTCACACTGGAGAAAAGCCATTCACATGTGATCAGTGCGGAAAGAGTTACAAATGGTCTAATAGTCTCAGAATTCATAAACTCTTTCACTCTGGAGAAAAGCCATTTAAGTGTGATCAGTGTGATAAGAGGTTTGTTCTGGAATCAGACCTAAAGGCCCACATGAAAACTCACACTAAAGAGAAGCCTTACTTGTGTTCTGTTTGTGGAAAGAGTTTTTCATGGCTTATACGCTTTAAAGACCATATGAAAAGACACTCTGGTGTGAAAGACTATTTGTGCACAGATTGTGGTAAAGCCTTTACTACAGCCGCTCAGCTGAAAGTGCACCAAAAGATCCATACTGGAGAAAAACCTTACAAGTGTTCGAATTGTGACAAGAGTTTCAAACAGGCAGGAGCTCTAAAAGACCATGAGAGAATTCACACTGGAGAGAAACCGTTCCAGTGCCATCCATGCGGCAGGAGATTCACCCATTCCAAAACTGCCATGATGCACACAAAAAAGCATTGCCCAAAATTAAAGTCAATATGACTGCAGGAACAAGACCTTAAGAGCTCAACAATTAATGAGTGCTGAATTACTGCCCTTGTTTTACTCTGTTATTTGGGATTCAAAACCTGAAAAATGTTCAAACACACCTAAATGAGCCTGTAGTTTTTCATGTAATATAAATAATCTGTAGTAAAGTTACAAATATTCATTAATTTATGATTGTTCATACACTTGCATTACTGTAATTTTGTTTCTTAGAATTCAATGCTGCTGCTGAAAAAAATACTACAACAGCTTCTGTTATAACATCCACTTGTAGAAACGAACTTTTATTAAAGCAAATATTCCAGCATGAGCACTGAACCAGTCATTCTTCACATCCTTACATGAAAACTTGAAGTTCACTGGCTTTAAAGTGGAAGTGAAGCAGTCAGTTAAGTTTACATTATTTAGTAAAGTGGTCCACTTTGATTAAAAAATATTTAACAAACATGATTAATGTAACCATTTTAAAGAAAAACGGATGTTTCGTTATAGCTTTTGGAGCAAGGGTGCCGCCATCTTGCAGTACCACAGCGTGTGACGTCCGATGGCCAGTGAAGTAATATAAGCATTTCTTTACATTTTGAACGCACTAATATTCTTTTAACACACAAATAATTTGGTTTTCACCGTAATTTGGATGAATATTCAACATCAAACTGTCTATATGCTAAGTTTTGATCGTGGTATCCCAAACATTGTTTTCATAATGCAACACTTCATACAATATCATTCATGTTGCACTTTATTGTTATGCCAGACCATTCAGACATATTTGCATTACATTGACTGGTTCACCAGTTGTATGTATCATATTTTATGTTCACCTGCGAATACAATTAGCTTTCCTGCTGTTAACAGGACGTAGTGTTTAACTAATCACCGATCTGAACGATCGGGCCAATGCTGCTTCCTCAATAAAGTTGATCATTCTCACGTATTTTAAGCCTTGTCAGTTTAAATATTAAAGTGTTTTAAGCCATTCAAGCATGAGACAGCACGAAATAGATTTCAATGCGGTACTTACACGCTGAGATAGATCTTTTCTGAAAGAGATTTAAATGCAGTACTCAGGTATTGTGATAGATCAATTCTGTTGGCGCCGGCGGCGCCGCACAGCTCAACTTGGACAGCACGTGAGTATCAAATTGAGCTTTCTTTCGCGCCTTCATCAGCAAATGTACAGAAAAGCACGTCAGAATGACAGTCTTGAGGAGTATCCACGTAAACGAGTATTGTTTCCGATCCGCACTTTACCCCAAACCAGCAGGTTCACGACTTCTTCAACCCCTAACAGTATTACTGCTCTGTCCCATCGCCATATTGGCTCAAATGCATAGGCAATTGCACTTATGGGCTCAACAGTGCTTTCAAGTTCATCTCGCTCCATTTCAAAACAAGCGTGCATTCAAAATGTAAAGAAATGCTTATATTACTTCACTGGCAATCGGAGCAAACCAACCCCATGACGTCACACGCTGTGGTACTGCAAGATGGCGGCGCCCTTTCTCCAAAAGCTATAACAAAACAACCTTTTTTTTCTTTAAAATGGTTACATTAATCATGTTTGTCATACATATTTTTTATTGAAGTGGAAGTTATTTTCCTGAATAATGTAAACTTGACTGACTGCTTCATTTCCACTTTAAATAATTTCAACCCTGAAGCAGGGGCGAGGCCAGAAATTTTTAAGTGGGTGGGCCTACATAAAACCAGGTGGGCAAAGTGTAGCAGATAAAAACTGCATATCAGATTGCCAACAGAAAATACAAAATTGTTCAATACTTATAAATGTGCGATTTGTGAACGAACAGTTTTGATTTTTTTTCCCCCCTTGAAAATATGTCACAAATCACAGTGGAGCTATAATGTTAAATATATAGATTATTTTTGGCAACCATTACAGAAAAATTTTTACATATTCTGAGTGGACCGTGAGATTTGACATACTATGATAATATTTGGTTACAATGACACTAGTTCTTATTTCTGCCAGGAATGCAAAATCAGTCTGGAGTAATGATATTTTGAATAGAATAATGGGACAGGTGGAGGTGTAGCTGCTTTATTTAAATATGTCTATCAATGCAAGCAAGTGTCATTTGGTCAGTACTTGTCTTCTGAATATCTAGGGATTGTGCTGAAAGGTGCTCCATGCATCCTATTTTTCATTATTTACAGGCCTCCATGTACTCTCTTGCCTTTGTTGAAGAGTTTACTGAACTGTTATCAATGATTTCCTCAGAGTTTGAAGGTTTTGCTATTGCAGCAGATTTTAATATTCACATAGATAATGAAGAAATCAATACTACAAAATAAATTATAACTGTTTTAAACACTTTTGACCTGATTCAGCATGTGAATGGACCCACACACAATCTTGAATACACTCTAGATTTACTCATTTACTCCTTTAACTCAAAAGTTAAAAATGTTATTGATGATATTGCTTCTGTGAAAGTCAGTAAGAAGACTGGCAGACAAAAAGTACCTTGGAGAAATTCAACAGCAGTACAGAGTATGAAAAGACAATGCAGAAAAGCTGAGTGGATGTGGCGGAAGACGAAACTTGAAATTTACTATAGCATCTATAAAGATAGCCTTCATGCTTTCAATGTGGAACTAGGCACAGCTAGACAGACCTTCTTCTCAAACCTTATAAACAGTAACTTAAACAACACTCACACTCTTTGTGCTACTGTTGAGAGACTAACAAGCCCCCCAAGTCAGATTCCGAGTAAAATGCTCTCAGACAGCAAATGCAATGAGTTTGCCGCCTCCTCTTCTGAGAAGATCAGTAATATTAGAAAGGCGATTAGCATGTTGATGTTACTAACCATTTCCTAGTTTCGTGCATGCTGACTATTACTGATATCAAGTATATGGCTCTGTGTTATCATCCAGGAAGAACTATTGTTCCAACCATTAAAGATAGATTCAGAAATAACCTGCCTGATTTATCTCAACTGCTCTGTGTACCCATAAATACACATGAACTAGATGAAATGACTAGCAACATGGGCATTATCTTCTCTAATACATTAGAGGCTGTTGCGCCCATCAAATTGAAAAAGGTTAGAGAAAAACGTACTGCGCCATGGTACAACAGTAATACCCATTCTCTCAAGAAAGAAACTCGTAAACTTGAGCGCAAATGGAGAAAAACTAACTTGGAAGTTTGTAGAATTGCATGGAAAAACAGTATGTCCAACTATAGACAGGCTTTAAAAGCTGCCAGGGCAGAGCATATCTGCAAACTCATAGAAAATAACCAAAACAATCCAAGGTTTTTATTTAGCACAGTGGCAAGATTAACAAATAAACAGATGCCACCCGATCTAAATATTCCCTCACAATTTAATAGTAATGACTTTATGAATTTCTTCACTGATAAGATAGATAATATCAGAAATACAATAACAAATGTAGATTCTGCAGCGTCTAGTACTTCAGCTCCATTCATCGCACCCAAAGAAAAACTGCAGTGCTTTACAACTATAGGACAGGAAGAGCTAAATAAACTTATCACTGCATCTAAACCAACAACATGCCTATTAGATCCTTTACCCACTAAACTACTGAAAGAGTTGTTACCTGTAGCAGAAGAACCACTTCTCAATATTATTAACTCATCGATATCTTTAGGTCACGTTCCAAAATCATTCAAGCTGGCGGTTATTAAGCCTCTTATTAAAAAAACACAACTAGATCCTAATGAACTAGCAAATTACAGATCCATTTCTAATCTTCCGTTTATGTCTAAAATTTTAGAAAAAGTTGTGTCTGCTCAGTTGTGCTCTTTTTTTGCAAAAAAATGATCTCTATGAAGAATTTCAGTCAGGTTTCAGGCCCCACCATAGCACAGAAACTGCACTTGTTAAAATTACAAATGACTTGCTTCTTGCGTCAGATCAAGGCTGCATCTCATTGCTAGTTTTTCTTGATCTTAGTGCTGCGTTCGACACTATAGATCATGACATACTCATAGATTGATTACAAAACTATACGGGTATTCAAGGGCAGGCTTTAAGATAGTTTAGATCCTACCTGTCTGATCGCTACCACTTTATTTAAACAGTGAGTCATCTCAATTATCACCAGTAAAGTATGGAGTACCACAAGGATCTGTCCTAGGTCCTCTGCTATTTTCAATATACATGTTGCCCCTTGGTAATATTATAAGAAAATACGGGATTAGTTTCCATTGTTATGCTGATGATACTCAACTATATATCTCAACAAGACCAGATGAAACTTCTAAATTATCTAAGCTAACAGAGTGTGTTAAAAATGTAAAAGATTAGATGACCAATAATTTTCTCCTATTAAATTCAGATAAGACAGAGATATTACTTATTGGACCAAAAGAAAGTACACAGAATCTCTTGGATTATAATTTGCAACTAGACGGATGTACTGTTACTTCCTCTACAGTCAAAAATTTGGGTGTTATATTAGACAACAACTTATCTTTTGAAAATCATATTTCCCATGTTACAAAAACAGCATTCTTCCATCTTAGAAACAATGCCAAGCTATGAAACATGTTACCTGTTTCTGATGCAGAAAAGCTAGTTCGTGCATTTATGACCTCTAGACTGGACTATTGTAATGCACTGCTAGCTGGTTGTCCTGCATCTTCAATAAACAAGCTACAGGTAGTCCAAAATGCAGCGGCTAGAGTCCTTACCAGGTCAAGAAAATATGATCATATTACCCCAATTTTACAGTCTCTGCACTGGCTACCTATTAAGTTCCGCATCAGTTACAAAATATTATTACTTACATATAAGGTCCTTAATGGTTTAGCTCCTGCGTACCTAACTAGTCTTCTACCACGCTACCATCCATCACGCTCCCTAAGGTTTGCAAAACTCTGGACTTTTGGTAGTATCTAGGATAACAAAGTCAACTAAAGTAGGTAGAGCCTTTTCACATTTGGCTCCCAAACTCTGGAATAGACTTCCTGATAACGTTCGGGATTCAGACACACTCTCTCTGTTTAAATCTAGATTAAAGACACATCTCTTTAGCCAAGCATTCACATAATGCATCTCATAATCTTGTACTGCAGTTATATCTGATCAGACACACATTATTGTTCTTTAGCTTGGATTGAACAAATCATTTTTGCTTGGTTGGAACAGCAGTTACGCTAATTATGTCTCTATCTGTATCTCTGTTTCTGCCACGGGATTAACATCACGTGGTAACTAGGACTTACACAAGCTTCAGTGTGGATCCAGAACACCTGAGAAGAGATGATGCCAACCCCTCAGAGGACCTCAGATGATGCCAACCCTCAGACAACATACAGAACTACCAAATTTCGCCATAAGTTAAATATATTAAGTTTCTACAATATATAAATATATTGTAGAAACTTAATGTCCTGTAAAGCTGCTTTGCAACGATTTGTATTGTGAAAAGCGCTATACAAATAAACTTGAATTGAATTGAACTGAATTGAATTGAATTAAATGGCTGGTCTACAGGGCACAGATTTGGCATTCTGCAGGCATTTTGCGCATCCCTAAGTTTTGATCATTCACAAGTACTTCTTATTTCACTTACTTCATATTGTAATAATAATCAGTATTATTCTATTAAAGATCAGGCAGGTTTAATATATGATGGTAGTCCAATGGTGAGCCTGAGTGGTGGTTCGATATCTGGAAATCTGATCTTACTATCTGGGCTTTTGCTTACAGTTTGGTCCCCTCCACTTTCAAAATGTCTCCTGCGCTCCTGAGAGGAAGTGCAGAGTTATTTTAGTTTTATTAATATGAATGTTAGCAGAGATGCTTCTCTTTCTATAGGCTGTATGATGCTGGAGGTGCACGCAGAGGAGCTGAACACACTGATTGTGGCTGGGAAGGAGAAGGGACTCTGAAAAGGAAAGTGTTTCTGATCCGAGGCACCAGCAGATGACAGTAATGCACTGATTAGTGCGGTATGCCAAAAAAGAAAGAAGAAGAAGAACAATAACAGTGCAAACTCTTCAGTCCTCTGATCTTGTTCTGTTGTGTTTGGTAAGTGCTGGTTTTAGTTCAGTTTAATCATTGTACTCATGAAACATTAGTTTGGGTGTCAGAGGGCATCTGATGACAAAATTTCTTCTCTAATTCACGGAGTTTAGCGGATTCACTCTGTATTTACATCAGGTTTGCCAAATTTGTTTGCCAGGCTGGACTGAATCAACAACATGCCCCTATTTGGATCTAACCATTTATTTCTAACTATTTTTGACCGTTTTAATCTTAATGCTGTAAACCACCCATACAAACATTTCCTATATTAACTTTCCTTACTATCTATGCTGATTAGATGGCTACCTAAAATTACAGAAATTTACAAGCAAATCAGTTTTTACTGGGTTATTTAATATAAAATCAAATATAAATTTAGTTGGATGGTGTGAGAGTTTGCAAACCTGTTTAACCCTTGTGCATTGTTCAAATTCACTACTCTTTCGTTATGTTCGGGATGAAAACATCCACTAAATTAAACTGCTGTAAAATTGTATCAGATAAATATTTTTTTCAAATTTATTTTGCATAAATCTGTGAATCAACCTTAGCCCTGATCAAAACTACTAAATGTTTAAAAAAATCCAGGATTTTTACTCTTTAATTGCCAAGTTCATAAATGATGTCACTGATTTGGGGAAAAAAACACACAAAATGACTTATTTTCAATTTAAAAAGTGATTGTGGACTGGATATTTTTTTACCTTTTATCACAGTCTTGGACATGTCAAAGATTAGTAACAACATTGGCTTTGATGCATTGTTAGTTTTTGTGCAGCATCAGATTTTAATTTTTTCTCCCTCATTTACTGTTCGTAGCTGTTTTTGCCCCATTGACTTCCATTATAACGACATTTTTTGATTGCAAAGCCATGACACCATATGGGTGTGTGTGTGAGAGAGCGTGTGAGAGAGACCTTTGCGCACTTACCTTGATGTATCTGAGAAAATCAAAATATGCACCGCAGCTCTCAGAACTACATGGAGTAAACAAAAACAAAGTAAGTGTATTTATGCACCTGCTGCCTTTTGATGGTGAGAAGTACAGACGGCCTATGTGTGAAATGCTTGTCTTTTCTTGATGGTAAAGCCAGTTTAAAACCTTAAAATACACTTTTCCATTTTTTTCTGTAAAAAAATCTACTCTGTATCAGAATCGGAATCAGAAAGAGCTTTATTGCCAAGTATGCTTGTGCATGCAAGGAATTTGTTTTAGTGTCATAAACTTCCAGTACACAGAGACAACAACAGCACACAGACGATAAAAATATGATGAAAATAAAAATTACACATATGTAAATATAAATAGACAAAACTTAAATTGAGAGATAAAATAAATTGAGAGATAAATAAGTGGTGTGTACAGTTGTGCTATAGATGATAGAATGGAATAATGTAAGCAGACTCATCACCGTCCTAGATGAGGCCGATGAGTGTGGTGTCATCTGCAAACTTCAGGAGCTTGACAGAGGAGTCTCTAGAGGTGCAGTCAGCAATCAGATTTATGAACATAATTTATTATGAACCAAAATGCAACAACAACTTCAAATAAACTGAACAATGGTGCAAGAGTTGAGGATGGATGGAGAACTAAACAGTTAAATCCACTTACCTTGTTTTTGTTTAGTCTGTATTTCTCACCATCAAAAGGCAGCAGGTGCATAAATACACTTACTTTGTTTTTGTTTACTCCATGTAGTTCTGAGAGCTGAGGTGCATATTTTGATTTTCTCAGATACATCAAGGTAAGTGCGCAAAGGTCTCTCTCACACACTCTCTCACACACACACACACACACACACACACACACACGCTATAATATGCTGTTATACTCCATATAACTCCACATACAAGCCAGAAACTAAGCTTTTTTTTTTTTTGCACAGGCCTATCTAAAGGGTTAATGGTGCTACCTGATGCTCAACAGTAAAAATTACAAATTTTACCTCTTCCCAACAGGGAAAACCACCAACAATCAAGAATGCATGATTATATGGTGTCATGGCTTTGCAATCAAAAAATGTCATTATAATGGAAGTCAATGGGGCAAAAACAGCTACGAACAGTAAATGAGGGAGAAAAAATTTAAATCTGATGCTGCACAAAAACTAACAATGCATCAAAGCTAATGTTGTTACTAATCTTTGACATGTCCAAGACTGTGATAAAAGGTAAAAAAAATATCTAATCCACAATCACTTTTTATATTGAAAATAAGTCATTTTGTGTATTTTTTCCCCAAATCAGTGACATCATTTATGAACTTGGCAATTAAAGAGTAAAAATCCTGTATTTTTTTTAAACATTTAGTAGTTTTAATCAGGACTGAGGTTGATTAATAGATTTATGCAAAACAATTTGAAAAAAATATTTATCTGATACATTTTTACAGGAGTTTAATTTAGTGGATGTTTTCATCCCGAACATAACGAAAGGGTAGTGAATTTGCCCACATTGTATTGAGTTTTTGAAAAATTTCAAAGCATTTTCCCAAAATATGTGTCAAAATAAGATTTGTCACCAAAAATCATTCCGTTTGCTGAAACACAGAGAAAGTTGTGACCAAATTAAGACTCAACAGCACCCCATAGTGGACGAAAACATCCCCAACATAACATAAGGGTTAAATCATTCCTGAAACTTTGCAGTTGTTCCTTTTAGCATCATGTAAAATAACACTTTAATCCAAACAGTGAATACATTGTAGGCTACGGAAGAGAGCAAAGAGTAATAACAGTAATTAGATTGTAGGCCTATTTAGCCGAGTGTGTTTTTGTGATAGTTTAGTCCTGTACAACCAAAGTCCCTTTTGGTACAACTGACGCACAAAGCTTTTTCATATTCTTCATATTCTGTGCAGTGGTCAGTTCACAGCAGTGACAGAAACTAACTTTTACATTTAATAGAGATATTTGCCTCTATTTTCAAACCTTAGTTGTATGCATCATCTTATGTAAAATTATTACATTTAATCAATAAATTGTTAGAATAATAAAGCAATGTAGGGCTGTTACCAGTCAAATTAAATCAGTATCAACAAAATACATAGTACTGATTAATTAAAATTAAAATTAATTAAAAATTTTATTAAAGATAATAAGATAAGACATGACAAAAAAAAAAAAAACTTTTGAAAGAAATATGTTGATTCAAAATACAAAACACAATTACATACTGAAATATGAAATTATTTTTAAAGAGAAAGAAACAGTGCTCTATATATACAACTAAAAGCACCAGTAGGTGGCAGCAAATCATTCTCAATCGTTGTCTCAACCGATGTTGTATAAAATTTCACGTTGTTGTTGCAGATGAAATATAACACAGAAAACATTAAATAAATATTTTTACCAGGTTAAATGTTGCTTGTTATCTCAAACCCTTTTATCTAAACCTTTCTACTTAACTGCTGGTCATGCACATCCGCCATGTTTGTAGGTTTGTTTGTTTTTTTTTTTAATGCTTTTTATTCGTGTTTGGATTGTGGGCAGTATTAGCCATTAGAGTGTGCGCTTTAAAAAAAATTACCTGAAATAGTAGACCGTCAGGGGACTTTTTGCATGCTCTTTTCAACATACTGTGCTTTGAGACACACTTATTCTAATCTCACATACTATTTAGGATGGGTAGTATGAACATGGACTGTCTTTGGCTCACTGAATCATTGACTCACTCGATTCGTTCAAAACCGTCGAATCATTCAGTAATGAAGGGTTTTATAGGTAATATTTTTGCTGGTGAAACTGCACAAAAACAGACAGTATTGTGTCTAAAATATAACACAATATTAACTTATTGTTTATTGAACTATTGTATAAAATCAATATCACATTTACAATCTTGCAGAGAAGGGGGGGAATCCGCTCTCTTGCTTGATTCATGTGATATTGCTAGTGATCAACCGATGTTGATTTTTTTTTAATTTTTTTTTTATAACCGATATGAATTATTTGCATCTTTGTGCTTGTTAACCGATATGTAGAACCGATATTTCTTTACTGTTATACTTCTGTTTTTGACACAATAATTACAACACCACTGAACTGAACATACCATTATATTTATAACAATCACTCCCTCCTTGCATCCAATATAAAATAATAAAAATATTTTATTTATAAAAAGCATCAGCAGCAACACTAACACTAACAATAAGCAAAATTAATGTTGAATGTCTAGCCTAATGTTTTCAAATGGAGAAAATAAAGGACAGGGGAGTCATCAACTTTGCAGAAATGTAATACTTCATTTTAAACTACAGTTTTAGTAGGTTTATAAGCAGTTTAATAGGCTAAAGAGTGAAGAATAATTCACTGGATAATGTTAATTAACTGAATAAAATTCTCTGGAATATTGGAATGTAACAAAACATCGTATTTTATTGCATTCCTTAACTGATATGTTATATCAGAATTATTAATAATGTTTTTGTCGTTCTAGATTATGAAATGCCTGTTGACAAAGCACTATTTTTCTATGCATTTACACAGAACTATACTCAAATTGCAATTGCTTGGAAAGATAATAAATAAATAATTTCCATGGAGTTGTATTTATTTAGATGTTATTTAGCAACATAATGGTTATTTAGTAAATGTTCATATAATTTATGGTGTTATAAACAAGTGAATCTTGTTAAAAGTTACATGCGGTGGCCGCTGGAGCATTTCCTAAGCATCAACCCGCTGAGTGAACAGCAATATGAAAGTGACTTCACAAAACTAATGATGAGAGAGAATTAAATTCAGCAGTTTTATTTCCAACATGCACTCATTCATGGCTGTATTATTTAATTCATGCAAAGTTACGTCTTTATTTGGACAGGACTTGATAGATTATGTGAGTTACAAGCTGCATAAACTAGCCTACATATCAGGCATATTTGTAACACATCTAATTTGTGCATTAATGGCTGTTATGGTTAAAAAAGTTTACTAACTACAGCAAAGTAAGAATACTTTATTCTCAAAATTCTCAAAACACCTACAAGATGGCGGTGAATCCGATATTACAAAACCGATATCTGATTACAGTCTTATGCTACAGTGCCACACTGGCCAAACGGCATTATTGCAGACCCTTACATTCGGTCATATGATATCAAAAGACTATTCAAATACAAATATTTGTTGTGAATTGTTTATTGTCGATAATGTTGACTAATAGTTTCAGTCTTAGTTTATGGAGTAATGTGTTGTGTAATTAATTTTCCAGATAAGGTCATCCATACCGCACAACAATGAGCTGTGACTTAAAGATGGAGTTTGTTGAAGAGGAGAATTATGATGATACATGCCATCAGTGTGGAAAGAGCTTCACAAGTAAAAGATACCTCAAAGAACACTTGAGAATTCAGACTGGAGAGAAACCGTTCACATGCCCTCAGTGTGGAAAGAGTTTCAGACAAAAAGAATGCTTTTTGATTCACATAAGGATTCACACCGGAGAGAAGCCATTTGCGTGTCCGCAATGTGAAAAGAGTTTCACAAGTCGAGGAAGTCTTAACATTCACTTGAGGGTTCACAATATTGAGAAACCATTCAAGTGCCCTGAGTGTGAAAAGAGTTTTGGACGTAAAGACCACTTCAATCGTCACATGAGAATTCACACTGGAGAAAAGCCATTCTCATGTCCTCATTGTGAGAAGTGTTTTTTAACTAAAACCCACCTTGACAGTCACATACGAATTCACACTGAAGAAAAGCCGTTCACATGTGATCAGTGCGGAAAGAGTTACAAATGGTCAAATAGTCTCAGAATTCATAAACTCTTTCACTCTGGAGAAAAGCCATTTAAGTGTGATCAGTGTGATAAGAGGTTTGTTCTGGAATCAGACCTAAAGGCCCACATGAAAACTCACACTAAAGAGAAGCCTTACTTGTGTTCTGTTTGTGGAAAGAGTTTTTCATGGCTTATACGCTTTAAAGACCATATGAAAAGACACTCTGGTGTGAAAGACTATTTGTGCACAGATTGTGGTAAAGCCTTTACTACAGCCACTCAGCTGAAAGTGCACCAGAAGATCCATACCGGAGAAAAACCTTACAAGTGTTCACACTGTGACAAGAGTTTCAAACAGGCAGGAGTCCTAAAAGGTCATGAGAGAATTCACACTGGAGAGAAACCGTTCCAGTGCCATCCATGCGGCAGGAAATTCACCCATTCCAATACTGCCATGATGCACAGAAAGAAGCATTGTCCAAAATTAAAGTCAATATGACTGGAGAAACAAGACCTTAAGAGCTCAACAGTTAATGAGTGCTGAATTATTGTCCTTGTTTTACTCTGTTATTTGGGATTCAAAATGTGAAAAATGTTCAAACACACCTTACTGAGCATGCAGTCTTTCACGTAATGTAATCTGTAGTAAAGTTACAAATCTTCATTATGTTATGTTCCTACACTTGCATTACTGTAATTGTTTCTTAGAATTCACTGCTGCTGCTGAAAAGGAACAAAATGAGATCCAGTGTCTGTTAAAACATTAATTTGTAGAGATGGACTTTTATTAAAACAAATATTCCACCATTAGCACTGAACCCGAGTCGTTCTTTACATCCTTACGTGCAAATTTGAAGTTTACTGGCTTTATATAATCGCAGCCCTGAAGGGAACTATCTTCAGAAGTGTTTTCTTTTGGGATTTTCTTGTCAGTTACTGTCACTGAGTGAATTTATTAATTTACTTACAAAATTACTACACTAATAACACAGGCTATAGTTATAATCAAAAGTAAAAAAAAAAAAATAAAAATAATAATAATATTCATAAGAACAGCCAGAAATAAATATTTAGACATGAAATAATCTTCCATTCTTCACTTCCTTCCACCCCTTTGTGAGCTGATACCCATAAGAAATATTTATTCCTTCCCTATTGATGTACCTTGTATAAATTCTATAGAATAATAGAATGCCTCATCTTGTTGAAGATTTACCATTCAGTAAATTTTAGAGAAACAGAAAAGGAATCTGTGCAGATCAACATATTTAAGGGACGAGTCTTTTTCACGCAAAATTAACTGCAATAATTCCTGCTGTATAAACTGATAAATGATATGATGTCCTTTTCACTAACATATTAATTCAGTTAAGTTTAGGCCCAGTTTAGGTGTTTTTTTAACAAGCCGCCATTGAATCCAAGAACTGTCAAAAAACTTAAGTAAAACACTCCCATTACTAATGTAACCTTGGTTCCCTGAGATAACAGGAACGAGCATTGCATTTACCATGCTATGGGGAAAATGTTTTGTCCAAATACTGAAGCCTGATTTGCTAATGTTTGTGTAGCTACATAAATAAATGGCATTCCTTTCCTAGGGCGCCCAATGAAGCTAAAGAGGAGGCCATTCCACTAGTGGAGTGGGCCCTCACTCCGATGGGCAGTGTAAGCCCACTGAGGCATAAGCCAGTACTATGGCATTTATTAGCCAGTGGGATAATCTCTGTGTCATAACTTCATAAAGCCTCCAAAGCACACAAAGAGCTGCTCTGATTGCTGAAACCAGCTAGAGTGTTCTATGAATACCTTAAGAGCCCATCCAAGCTGAATAAATTTGCACCCTGCTCATCCTCCAAAGCAGGAAGAGCTACAAGCATGATAACCAGTGCTTTGAATGAAGTAAAGAGCACTTTAGGCACATAGCATTGGCTTAAGGATGACTTTGCAGTCGTTAGGCTCAAACTTAAGGACTAAGTCATTCTTCTCTACAAATTAGCTGGCCATGAGAGTGTGATTCACTGTGATGGCCCCCATGTATACTTTGAGCATGGAAGGGGTGCACCCCTTATCCAGCAGCTCTTGTAAGAAGGACAAGGTGGAGGACATGTCGCAAGTTCCAGACTGCACACCAGTCAAAGACCATTTGAGGGCATAGAAGTGTCTAGTAGTTGGGGCTCTGGCCTCTGAGATAGCTGTGAAGGCTCCTATCGAAAGGCCATAGATGAAGGCTCCACAACTCGGGTTGGGTACAAAATCATTGTTCTCATCTGGGAGAGAAGGTCTTTCCTTGGTGGAATCAGCCAAGGGGCTGCTGACAGCAGCTGTACTAACTTGGAGAACCAGAGTGGGGCCACCAGAAGGACCAAGCATCTGACCTTGTTTACTCATCTAATGAGCTAAGGGAGCAGAGTGACCGGAGGGAAGGCATACAGGCGTGCACTGGGCCATTTGTGCGCTTTTCTTTCCGAGACCGCCTTGGCAGTTTATGAAGGCCACCATTGTCATGTTGTCTGATTTGACAAAGACATGGTGCCCATGTAGCACTGGAAGGAAGGTTTTAAGGGCCAGAAAAACTGCTATCATTTCCAGGCAGTTGATATGAAGGCACTGTTTAAGGCTGGACCAGGACTGCCGATTTTATATAATTGGATATTTTTTAAAATATTTGAAAATTCAGTAATGGCAGAGTCGACACTAATGAAACTTAATGAAGCCTGTCGTGATTGAACTATCGTAGCTAAACAGTTATACAAAAAATAAAAATGTTGGCAGTTAACCAGCAAACTTTCAGTAGGATGTTTTATTTATACAATCACGGGTGAATACAGCTGAAAACAAATTTCAATGCTCTTGAATGTTTCTGCGTGTAACACAATCGCCCATATAACGTTTTCACTTCAATAAAAAAAAAAAAAAACCTTTTAAAGTGAGCCCACTTCTGTAATTGCATGATATTTTTTAACATTAAATAAAAAAAAATAAAAAAAATAAAAAAATTTTATTATTATTTCATAGCATAGGTTTGCTTTTGACATTGGTGGGGACATAAGAGCAGAGCTCTTTCTGTTTGTTCTGTTTTGTCAAACACCGTATTTCAAACTTGGTTAATTCCTGAAGTGAACTTTTATTTTAACTGTTTTGGACTACTATCTTGAATAGGATACCTGTGAGTTGTTCTTAAAGTGACTTTGCGCTTCTCATCTGGTGTGCGACTACGTTACTCCATGTATTAAATGTGCGTCCTTGAAAGCGCACAGTTTTCTAACTTCTTTAACTTCTTAGGTAATATCAATGGTGTGACATTCAGATGCGTCCAAAATTCCGAAAACATATAAATATAGCCTATTAAATTGTTTGATCAAAATTGTTATATATACTTTATGTACAAGGATTTCATTCAATATACTTGTGCTTCTGTTTATTTCATTTTATGTGCAGATTATTTGGTTTTATCTGTAAACAGAATCTCTTTGAATGGACTCTGGTTTCAACAGCTCTGTTAAAAAAATAAACACTGTGATATGCAAAAACAAATAAATAAAACAAAGAAACAGACACACAAACACACATGCACACACACACAAAAAAAACATTATTTACTATGTTTGTATCTGCAAGCGTCAGTTACATTTTTCCTGTTGGTTAACATCAATAATTATGACTGTTGAGGGGGTGTTACCAGCAGAAATATAAATCATTGCCTGTGCTGTAAGTGTAATCTTGCTGTGTGGATTGCTCAGAAGAATTTGGTAAGAAAGGAACAGGCTACTTGTTTGCACTTCAGTAGTTTTACTCTTGACAGCAAAACTTCAGGTTATAATGATAAATATTCCAATTTTCAGGTTGCCGTTAACTCCTGTGAAATTGTAAACTATATTATCATGCACATGAATAAAACCTGTATTGTGAGCTTGCAGGATGCTAACGATTATTGAATGTGATGTATTTATATTGATTCTTTTTCAATACTGAAAAGTGAAATGCATTTGTCAGAAGCTTTTGTCTTCTTTAAGCAAACAAATATAACAATGAAAATGATGAAATCGATTTAAGTTTCACATTATCAGAGGAATTTGTTTCTACTGAATGTATTTTAAACTTCTATTTGTACAGCAGTGAATTTCACATCTGTGAAGGAGACTACGGCGCTGCTTCTTCCTGCGTCTCGTGTTCGGAAGCTTAAAAGTAAGATTGAAGAAAGGTAAGATCTTTCTATCTTTTACTTTTTAATTGGTTTAAATAATTTCAGGAGCACAATAACAACCCTTTTTGAAACAGGACATCATTTCCACAGTGGGACGTTAGGTCAAATGGCCAGATAAAACTACAGTGTCAAAGATCATTTAGATTAAATATCTAATCATTGCAAACTATTGAACTATTGTCACATCAACAGCTGGCATAATATCAACTGGGGAAGTCGTGGCCTAATGGTTAGAGAGTTGGGCTAGTAACCTGAAGGTTGCCGGTTCGATTCTCACACCGGCAGGAATTGAAGGTGGGGATTGTGAATGAACAGCACTCTCTCTGCCTTCGATACCATGACTGAGGTGCCCTTGAGCAAGGCACCGAACCCCCAATTGCTCCCCGGGCGCTGGAGCAATGGCTGCCCACTGCTCCGGGTGTGTGTTCACTGTGTGTGTGTGTGCGCGTGTTTGTTCACTATTCACTGCTGTGTGTGTGCACTTGGATGGGTTAAATGCAGAGCACCAATTTCGAGTATGGTTCACCGTACTTGACAATACGTCACGACTTTTTTTTTTTTCAACTGGTATGACGAGTTTGTTAAAGTGGCAGGGCATATAATTTTACAAAAGATATAGTTAATTTCTATGTTCATATGAAACTATTGAACATCCTAAAGTAAGTTTTTATGAATGGTATCTTCATGATCTCTGTAGGAAAATTTGCAAAATATATATATATATATATATATATATATATATATATATATATATATATATATATATATATATATTTGATAAATCAGCTAAAATGGAAGTTTCAGATAAAAAGGAAAATTAAAACAGATAATATTTAATAATAATAAAATTTAAGTTCAAACGAACCTTTAAAATTAAAATAAATAAAAAGATAAATTAACAATAAGAACAAAAATCTGTTATCACTGTTTGGTTATATAGGACGTATAAAATCCGGTAACTCTTTAGAATACTCTTTCGTACTTACTGCATAACTAATAAGGAATTATTGAAGAACTAACATGTAATTATTCATTAACACTTAATTCACTACTGTTAACTACTAAGGAAGATGTGTTAACTAATCAGTATGTAATACAATTTTAAGTAACAGTTAGCTAATCAATAACTAATGTATTCTGTCATACCTCCTGAGGAACTACTATTAATTATCTACTGGTTAAGGTTCAAGAAAAATAACTATGAAGTAACTACTAATGAACAGTCATACACAATTACATTGAGTTGTGACCCTTTCATATAATTGTTATTATTAGTAGTAGTAGTATGAAAATGCAACTTTAATAAATGCAATAAATTTTATAGAGGTTTTGCCTGTGTAGTGAATTGTTTTGTGAGTGTGTTTTGTAAGAAATCAGTCTCCGATAGGAACCCCACCACCACTCCTGTGCCTTGCGATAACTTACCTTAGTTTTTATATTATATATACTGTATGTGTGCCTCCACAGCATATACCACATTACTATTAGTTCAGTTCCTGTATGTAAGGCAAAGACTGAGGGAAAGTGAAAATATCGGGAACCCATTAGTAATTAATAAAGAATTATTAGATAATTCCGCAAGAATTACTTAGAACCTGAAACAGTATTGTCATGAATCTGGTCCATGAACTTCCGTTTACCCACCACCAGAGGTCACTCGCTCACCACATTGACTATGCACAACACTACTGTTGCACATCACCTCAAACTACAATTCCTATCATCCATTGCACTGATTGCACATACACAGCTGAATGCACTGATCACACATGCACAGCTGAATCCCATCAGACACTCTTTATAAGCCTTGGACTTCCTCTCCCTCACGGCCGAGTATTGTACGCAAATATCCTAGTGATAGCTACCCTACGAAGCCCTCTGAGTTGTCTTAGTCTTGCCTTGCCTGTTTTCTCGTGTTTCGATTTCTGCCCGTGTTTCCTGGATTAACCCTTGCCTTGCCGTTCGGACTCTGTTTGCACCTCGTTTGGATTATTGCTGTGTACCTGGATTTACTCTCTCTGCCTTGCCCTGTTGGATATTGTTCGCCGATCGAAGACCCAAGCTTGCCATAGGATTACTCTTTGTCTTGTCCCTGCCATACCTGTTTGCCACTGTTTCGACCCTGCCTGTATTTATGACCATGTCTTTAAATAAAAGCTTGCATATGGATCCACACGTCTCACGTCTCATCAGCCCCGTAACAAGTATTCTAAAGTGAAAATATAAGGAACCCATTAGCAATTAATAAATAATTATCAAATAATTCTGTAAGAATTACTTAGAACCTGAAACTGTATTCTAAAATGAACCTATTAGTAAATAATTACTACATCATTTTGACTCAAATCAAACTTACACACACAAAAAAACCCTATAAAAGTAATCATAAACTTAATACACGACACAACTTGTTTACGATCTTTATTTCAGATGAGAACATTTCTTAATAAGCATATTTTATTCCGTTTTAACATATATACTGCTCACATTTAAACTAATTTAACAAACATTTTATAATCAAAAGTTAAACATTTAAAAGCAGTTCAAGTGTAATCAACCGGTCTCCTGTTTCCTCGGCAGCGGTGCTGGATCTCGTGCGGGAGCTGGGCTCAGGGAAACTGCAGACCACCGCTTTGCGTTTCACTCATAGCTGAAATATGCTGTGACTGACTCCGTAACCTGCCCATAAACAAACAGTGTACAACTCTAAGAACATATTTTAACATCCAAAGTATTTAGATTGAGTAACTTTAAAAATAAAATAATTTGTTTTATGCAAAGGATCAGGCATTTACATCACATAAAATGGAGTAGGCATGTGCAACTGACATTGCGTACCTGTTGTTTTGCATAACATAAATTGATTTACAGTAAAGTAATGATATTATAGATTAAATAAAATGTACACAAACCTGTATTTCGCCAAAGAAATGGACCAATTCAGCGGTGCTACAACTTCCCTCTTCTGAAGAGGATGAAATAATGCCCGCGCTCAGTGAGAGTCGGGAGGCGAGGGGGGTGTTAGGCGTTAACACAACACAAAAACTACCCAAGACTAAAAAACAAAAATAACTAATATGGCCCAACAGCTTCATATCAGTGTTTCGTTAAATACATAAATAAATAAATAAACAAACCACCATTTTACAGAGTGTACTGTATCTGTAGTAAGTTGGATAGTTATGGCAGGACAGTGGAGTTGGGGTTCCTTTCCGAAGCAGATTTCCTACAAAACATGCACACAAAGCAATTATTTACCATACAGGTAAAAAATTATGTGCAATTATAGCAATGAGTCCTTTTGCAGCAAACAAAATGCATATTTCATTTCCATTATAGGCTAATAATAGTAGTAGTGGACTGTAACAAAGTTGCTACTGTAGTAGTACTTTGTACTTGTCCTTTTACTCAAGTAATTTTGAAAATGAATAGGCCTACTTATAATTTTACTGGAGTAATATTTTATTGGGGTATCTGTACTTTTACTCAAGTACTTGATTTGTGGGCCACAACCTGATTATTAGAGTGACTATTTGCATATAACTGTTCAGTAGTAGTTATTTCATAGTTATTTTTCTTGAACCTTAACTAGTAGATAATTAATAGTAGTTCTTCAGGAGGTATGACAGAATACATTAGTTACTGATTAGCTAACTGTTACTTAAAACAATCATAAAATTGTATTACATACTGATAAGTTAACACATCTTCCTTAGTAGGTAACAGTAGTGAGTTAAGTGTTAATGAATAATTACCTGTCAGTTCTTCAATAATTCCTCATAAGTTATGCAGTAAATAAGAAACAGAAAAATCCTATTAAATGCATGTTGCCAACCCCCTTCTTTGCATTCGTAAGGTTTATTAAAAAGCTTTGCAAATCTTTTTTTGTAACATTTGACATTTTTCTTTTTTTAGATGGCTACATTTACTTTTGAAGATGATTTAACTCCAGGGGAGCTGGAAGATATTAAAGAATCCATATCTACTCAGGATCTCCCAACAGCAATAAACACGATCAAAGAATTACTTGAAAAACAGGATCATGTAGAACTTAACGTTGGTGTGACAGGGGAGTCCGGTTCTGGAAAGTCCACGTTTGTCAATGCATTCAGGGGCTTAGGGGATGAAGAAGAGGGCTCTGCTCAAACTGGCCCTGTAGAAACCACTATGGAGCCTGAAGCTTACCCTCACCCGAAATACAAAACTGTGAAAGTGTGGGATCTTCCTGGCATTGGAACACCAAACTTCAAAGCTGATGAGTACCTTAAACTGGTTGAGTTTGAACGCTATGATTTTTTCATCATCATCGCTTCAAGTCGGTTCAGAGAATGCCATACTCAGCTGGCCAAAGAGATCGTGAGAATGGGGAAAACATTTTATTTTGTTCGTTCCAAGATTGACTCAAGCATTGATGCTGAGAAGAGGAAGAAGAGCTTTGACCAGAAAAGGACACTGGATACCATCCGAGAGGACTGTGAAAATGGTTAGTTACTTAGTTCACACAACAATGTTTTGAGCAACAAAGATTTATATTTTTGATAATATATGATGATAATATTAATTAAAATAATAATGATATATTAGCATATTATTTATATTAATTATTACAAAGAGTGCTGGGTAGAGACAAGTGTGCCTCATATGGCCTGAAAAGTGAAGCCAAAACATTTTGATCACCATCTGGTGACTAGCTGCAGTACAGGTCATAAACCCCACACTCTCAATGTAAACGAATCAATATATTATGAACTGACTGCCATTGTGTGAAGAATATGTAATCAATTTTTGGAATCTGATTACGTAATCCATGTTAAAATGTAATCAGTTACTACCCAGCACTGACTGTAAAATAGATTCTGTAATAATCTTTTTGTTTGTGACTTATTTCATGATGCCCTTTCCTGTTTCTGTCTAGGTCTGAGAAAGATCGGTATAGAGGATCCTGTTGTGTTCCTGATCTCTAACTTTGAGCTCGGAAAGTATGATTTAAATCTGCTGCAGGAGAGAATGGAGAAAGAGCTTCCGCAGCATAAGAGACGTGTGCTGATGTTGGCTTTGCCTAATATCACACTGGAGATCAATGAGAAAAAGAAGAAAGCTCTAAAGGAAAACATTGGAAAAGTTGCCTTACTGTCTGCTTTGGTGGCTGCTGTTCCTATTCCTGGTCTTTCAATCGCTGCAGATATAGCTCTCATAGCAGAAGAGCTGAGAAAGTACTACAGTGCATTTGGTCTAGATGATCCATCCCTACAGAAGATCTGTAGAAAATCTGGGAAGACCATTGAGGAACTGAAGTGTCTAATGAAGTTTCCTTTGCATCAAGGGATAAACGCAAGCTCAATATTAACCTTGCTGGGTGCTACATTTCTTCTTATATCAGAAGATGTTGTTGAGATGTTTGTGAGCTTCATACCCATTATTGGCTCTGTGGTGGCAGGAGGAATGTCTTATCTGACTGTCTCAAGTATGCTAAAGAAAGCTCTGAATGACATAGCTGATGATGCCAGGAATATGCTGATGGCGTCACTGGAGACTGAAGTGTAAAGTGTACAAGAATATTCAACAACATTTTTAACCATTTGCTTTTGGGATATTTATAGACAAAAGCATTCTTCACAATTAACACAAAATAACCATAATCATTTAGAATATAGATTTATATTCACATTTACTTTAACATGTAACATGTAATTTAACATGTAATGTTAATGTAATGTTTAACATGTAATGTTGATCCGACGATAGCTGCTCACATCTCAGCATGTTTAACAGACATTTCTTGCTGGATGAAGGACCATCACCTTCAACTCAACCTAGCTAAGACAGAACTGCTTGTAATTTCAGCAAACCCATCACTTCATCACAATTTCACCTTCCAGTTAGGCTCATCAACCATAACTCCTTCAAAAACAGCCAGAAACCTTGGAGTTGTGATTAATGATAAGCTGAATTTCTCAGACCACATTGCTAAAACTGCCCGGTCCTGCAGATTTGCTTTATATAATATTAGGAAGATCAGGCCCTTTCTTTCGGAACATGCAACACAACTCCTTGTTCAAGCTCTTGTTCTGTCCAGACTTGACTATTGCAATGCTCTCTTGGCAGGTCTTCCAGCCATTTCCATCAAACCTCTACAATTAATCCAAAATGCCGCTGCAAGATGCCAGATTAATCTTTAATGAGCCGAAAAGAACGCATGTCACACCTCTGTTCATCAATGTGCACTGGCTACCAATAGCTGCTCGCATAAAATTCAAGGTATTAATGTTTGCCTACAAAACCACCTCTGGCTCTGCACACCCTTTACCTAAATTCAGTACTTCAGACCTATGTGCCCTCTAGAAACTTGCATTCTGCAAGTGAACGCCGCATTATTGTGCCATCCCAAAGAGGCGCAAAATCACTTTCACTGACTTTTTCATTAACTGTTCCCATCTGGTGGAATGACCTGCCCAACTCAATCTAAGCAGCTGAATCCTTAGCCATCTTCAAGAAACGTCTTAAAACCCATCTCTTCCATCTTTATTTGACCCTCTAACTCTAGCATTCTCTTTTCTAATTCTATTTTATCTATCGGCCTTCTTTTTATTTATAAAAAAAAAACAAAAAAAACACACACACACACTTGACCCTCTATCAGTTGCATAATTATTGCATAATTATTCTCTAACTGCTAGCTTTTCTTGAAAAACTAACACTAGATTTCTTTTCTATATTCTATCTACTTGTTTTCTAAAAAAATAAAAAATAAAAAAATACATAAATAAATAAAAAAAATACCTTGCTACGTATACTGCGTTAGGCTAACCGAGACTTGTCATAGCGCTTGCATGTTGTTGCTCTTTTGTTGGTTTTGATTGCTTCTATTGTCCTCATTTGTAAGTCACTTTAGATAAAAGCGTCTGCTAAATGACTAAATGTAATGCTTTTACTTTTCACAGGTATTTAATTAGTTGCTAATTAGTCAATAATCAAAAACAACTTACATTTGAGGAAAATTACAAATGAACTTTAAATGTAATACACTACTACATTAAATGTAGAAGGTTTGATTAAATAATAATAGTTTTGTTTGTAGTATTAACTTGTGTTACTTTTGTTGCAAATGTATATTTGCTCGAAATTTGCACTTATTTCCACTATTTTATGTCTTTCTAACTTTATAGTGTGGTTTTGGCCCTGTCAAAGTGTGAATTTATGTCTAAATGTGCTGTATAGGGGAAACATACCATTTAAGGAACCAAGATACCATTTAAGGAAATGCGGTATGGAGCAATACTCCTACTCATGTTTCGTTTTGAGTAAAAAAAAAGGTCACAGCAGCATGTTGCACATAGTCCCCAACACTTTGAAACACTAGCATGTGGATGCTTACAACACAGAGAAAACTCATCTTCAATCTGCTTTTCTTCATAATTTAATTCATACACAAAACACATTTGAGCCAACCAGACTGGTTTGATTTATAAACTAAAAGTATTTTACTCATTATATTAAGCTTTAAATATGAAGATACATTTCTAGCTCTGACTGATTATAAATCATAATTTTGACTGTCTAGCAAGTCTCTTACTCTCATTACTATGGTGGAAACATTTTGTCTTTTCAGAGTAACTTCAAACCTGGGTGTGTACAATCGCTTTAGAGTTGTTTGAGACAGTGATTGTGTTAGATAAATGTCCCAACACTCTTTATTCATGACTTACTAGGCTGCTTTTCAATAAAAGCAAGTTACAGAATTGGTTTGAAACAAGAAAAATCTCTTGAAAAGTAAGATGTCAAAACTCTGGTTTTCAAATGTAATGAGGCTTCAAAGGTCCATTCAGTGTTTCCTTACAAGAAACTAAAAAGAATGTGACTGCAGCACTTAATGAACATATCATGCTATTTTAAACTTCCGTGAATGCAGATATGCCCCATGTAGTGCCCAAAATTGGAAAGTTAAAAAAAAAAATGCTGTGTTTTGCTATGTTTTGCGTGAGTTTTGGTGCCATATTCAACTCTTTTCAAGGGATTGCATGATTTGACAATGATTTAAAGTATGCTGACTTTGCTGAATATCATACTACATGTGAGTGGGTAAAAACATCGAGATGCAAATATTGTAAGAGAAGCCTTACTGTTTGTTTGTGTGGCTTCAGTTTCTGTTGCTGGTTTTTTATTTGTTGTGACAAAAATCTGCATGCACAGACAAAACCAGAATCTTCTCAGTGCGTATACACTGCAGTAGAAATGGGTCTGACAATGCCTCTGGGTGTTAATGCACAGATATTAACAAAATGTCTCTGTTACTGTGGTGATTCATACTATAGCAGTGAAAGTGAAACCATTTCTTGGGTGGATCTTGCTCTGCTATTGTTTTGCATAAAGTAGAAAAGTTTAGGTCTGGGCTTCACTTCAGAGCATAGGCTGTCGGGGGCTTCTTGCTGCTCAGAAGAATTTGGTAAGAAAGATACTGGCTAATTGGCTCCATTGCAATGTTTTTGTACTGTTTCATTTTTCTTGTAAATGTTTATAGATTTTTTTGAAAACTCTTGACAGGAAGATCTTGTAAAATGAGGTCTATCTGGGATATCCTTATTTTGTGTTTTGCTACTTCACATTTAGTTTAAATTTCTTGATATAAAGTCTTCTTCAGTGGTGTAGTGTAAAATGCTTTTTAGAAACTTCTTCTAACATTAAAATGCATGATGAATCAATTAGGCTTCACATTATAATGGTAATTCATTCATTCATTTAGACATCTTGATTAAATATACTTCTACTTTTCTTCTCTTCTTCTTTTCTACAACAGTGAATTTCACATTTGTGAAGGAAACAACAGCACTTGTCTTCTCAGTCTAATAATTCATCCTGTGTCTTGTGCTCTGAAAAATAACGGTGAGATTGAAAACATGTAAGAGTCAGTTTTCAGACCATACCATTTAATTGTTTTATTTTTGCATTTGCATTTAAGATGTACATTTCAGATTGATGTCTACGTTTGCTTTGTAGAAGCACAATACCCCTTGAAGTGTCCAGGGCAAATAATTTTTACGAAACTTGAAAAATTAGTGAAATGAGTGTATGATTTATATATTCATAGGAAAGTATTGAACATACAGTATATAGGGAAAAATGCTGAGATCTGCAAAATATACTACATGATAAAAGATTGTTTAGTTGTTGGTCCATTTGAACAGATAAAACCTCGGTTCCCTGAAATTATGGGAATGAGCTTTGTGTAACACACTATGGGGAAACTCCTGTTTACTCTTAACACTGAAGCCTAATTTGTTCACGTTTGTGTAACTGCACAAACAAATGGCCTTTCAGCCCATCAAAATGGGAGGAGACGACTACCTATATAAATTGTCGCCCTGAATGCCATTTCATCAGAATCTTTCTACGGATAGTGACAGTAATCGACTCGCATGCAGCCTTATAGCATGGCAGTGTACACAATAATCCTTCCTGTTCTCTCGGGGAACCAAGGTTATGTTAGGTCCCTTTCAAAACGTTCACTCTTTGCGTGAACACACGATGGGGAACAAGTCCAATAGAGCAGTGCAATAAATACGTGCAGAATGAAAGCCGCTCTGTGAGACCGACCCTGGGGCAACCATAGTGAGGTCCCCTAAGAAGCATGAGCTCATAAGGGCACAACAGGCCTGGAATAACGAGACCCAGGTCACAAGTCTGGGGTCTACATCAACGAAAACCTTACCATTCACAGATGGGATTAGGTTGATTGGGCAGACAAGGTCCGTGCCCGAAGGTTTATGTCCAGGTTATAAAACCTAGTGAAGGTAGAGGGTGAAGACTAGCCAGCTGCTGCACAGATATCTCCGACTGAGACTCCGCTGGACCAAGCCCAGGAGGAGGCTATTTCTCTGGTGGAGTGGGCCATCACACCAATAGGACACTACAAAAACCCATTGAGGTATAAACCAGGGCTACAACATCTACTATCCAGCGGGATAGTCTCTTCTTCGTAACTGGCAGCCCTTTAGAGCAGCTTCCAAAGCATACAAAGTGCTGCTCTGATTGCCAAAAGTGACTAGAACGTCCTACATAAACTCTAAGAGGACTGGGCAGAGTTTATTAGGACCCTGCTCGTCCTCTGAGTTAGGAAGAGCTAGGAGGGTGATAACCTGTGCTCTGAATGGAATGGAAAGCACCTTGAGCACATAGCCCTGTCTTGGTTTGAAGGTTACTTTACAGTTGTCAGGCCCAAGCTCAAGGCAGGAAGCGCTGACTGAAAGTGCTTGAAGATCGCCTACTTGCTTGACTGAACCTAAAGCCAATAGGAGGGCGGTCTTAAGCGACAGAGGCCACAAGTCAGCTGACTGTAGCGGCTCAAAAGAAGGAGATCGAAAGGGCCTGAGGACCGTAGATAAGTCCCAGGTTGGCACAGAATGAGGACGAGGCGGATTCAATCTCCACGCTCCTCTCAGGACCTTAACAACTAGGTCGTTTTGGCTGACTGGCCAGCCACGAGAGCATGATTCTCTGCAATGACTGCAACATTTACTTTGAGCCCCTTTTCCAGCAGGTCTTGCAGGAAGGTTAGAATGGATGAAACGTCACATGAGAACAGGTCTTCACTCCAGACTGCACACCAGTCAGAGAACACAGACAACTTAAGGGAATAGAGGCGTCTCGTAAATGGGGCTCTAGCCTCCAAAATGGTGCTAGTTGTCCTCGCGGAGAGCTGTAAAGTCTCCCGTCAAGGGGCCAAACTTGAAGGCTCCACAACTCAGGCTGGGGATGCCAAATCATGCCTCTCGCTTGGGAGAAGAGGGCCTTCCTCAGTAGTATTGGCCAGGGGGCTGCCGACAGCAGCTGAGTCAACTCTGGGAACCACGTCTGGTTCCTCCAGAGTGGGGCCTCCAGGACGACAGAGCATCCAACTTCACTGAATCATCTGATGACCTGAGGGAGCAGGACAATCGGAAGGAAGGCATACAGGCGAGCACTGGGCCACTCGTGGGCCTGAGAATCTCCTTCCTCTGAAGAAATACTGTATATTGGGCAGTCAGAGTTGTCTTCTGAGGTGAAGAGGTCCACCTCTGCCATCCCAAAGACATTCTATATCATCTGAACCACCTGGGGGTGTAGTCTCAGTTCCCCTGGAGACACATTGCCCAGGGACAACATCCACGCCTTGGTTCAACTTGCCTGGCACGTGAACTGCCCTCAGTGAGCGCAGATTACATTGTATCCATAAAAGGAGGCATCTTGCCATCCTGTAGAGGGACTGTGACCTGAGACTGCCTTGGTGATTTATAAAGGTTACCACCGTCATGTTGTCCAAACGAACAAGAATGTGGTACCCCCTTAACACCGTGTCCTAACTACACGCGACGCAACAGGATTCCAGCGAAACGCAGTTTGGGTGTCCACACTATACACGAAGAGACAGCGTGACGCGACGGAATCAATCAAATATCACAGCCAATCAGAAGCGTGTGTGGGCAGGCTCTCCTTGGAAGCACACTGCACTCGCAAAGAAATGGATATGTTTATAATCTAATTCATAAATATTAAACCTTTTTAACATTATTAAAAGTACATACTGAGTGACTGATGCCATCTTTGTCATGGAATACGCTGGTTGGTTCACATGGAGTTCGCAGTTTTAACGTACATCTTATTTTCAAGATCTGAGGTAAACTATCTGTTGTTGCTTTCAGTATGGCTAACGGTCATGCAGAATGATATTCAAACTCACATTAGACACGTTTAACATTGAATAAAGCACATAATCAGTACCTGAGATTATCACTGTCATTAGTTTGTATGTTGTTGTTCCAGCCGCGACGTCGCGGAAATAGAAACCGTTTCTAAATTAGAAATTTTCCAGCGTCGCGGCTAGTTAGGACAAAAACGCGATTAACATGGAAAAGATACCTTTTATCGCGTGTAGTTAGGACACAGTGTAAGGCTAGCAGAAAGGTTAGTGTAAGGCCACCATCATTTCAAAGTAGTTCATATGTAAACATTGCTCCAGGCTGGACCAAGAGCCGAATGCTGATACCCTCACACAGTGCCCCCAACCCTAGTTGAAGGCATCTTTCGTGCCACCTTCCTTCTGGAGGTCAATCCCAATTGGATGCCTGTCTGATACAGATAAGGGAACATCTAAAGGGTCAAAGCTCTGATGCAGCAGTGGGTCACCTAGAGGTGAAGGCGTCCCAGGCGCCAAGTGTGGCATGGTACATGGGCTTAGGCCAAAATTGGAGGGGGTCGCATGTAAAACAGGCCCAGCAGAATCACTGAAGAGGCACCCGACATGAGGAAGAGCATCCTTTGGAAAACTTTAAGGGGGCGAGAAGCCCCCAGTGTGAATGACACTGCTAGCCACTGAGTCATCAGTGAACATTCCGGGCGCGAACCAGTCATCTGGGCTGAGTTTTTCAAGTTGCAGGTCACTACGCAGATGCAGGGGACTGACATTCGTGCTGTCGTGAAGAGGAGAAGTGCTCTTTTGAGTAGGTGGGTCTGCTATCACAGCGGTAATTTGCTCAGGCACATGCAAAGTGGACAGGATGGGCCCAGCATGAACAGAACTTCCATCACCCAGAGCTAAACAAGAGTAGCATTTAGCCGTCTGATGTTCAGGCTCTGAGCAGGCTTTGCAGGTTGCTGGAAAGACAGAGAGTTCTGGCAACTTGAACCAGCTGCTTAGGTAAGAAGTAATACATGGTCTGCAATGACTTCTGTGCTGCAGTGAAGCGGTCTGGGAACCCATCTATGGCAAGGCCAAATAACCCCGTGGGGAAGCCTGGGAAGTCAAGGAAGGTGATTGTGTCTTTGATCTCTGTAAGATTCAGCCAAAGGTGGCGCTCAAGCATCACCAAGTTGGGCATGGCCTTGTCGATTGCCCGTGCAGTTGCATTTGTAATGTGTAGAGCCAGGTCAGTTGCTGTGCACAGCCCCTTAACAAATTGGGACTCGGGCTGAACTTGTCCATGGTGCAGAGGAGTTTGGCTTGAAATACTTGAAGCACCTCCATCATGTGAAGCGCTGAGCTACCCTGACCAGCCACTGAATAAGCTGAATAAGAAATGGGAGATCGGGAGGGACTGGGATTTGCAAGCAAAGCAGGTTGAGGCTCATGCTCTCGCAGTGAGAGCAGTCTGTCTCAGTGAGTGCAGCCTCAGTGTGGGCAGGCAACTCACACACTCACTGTGCTCATCTAAAGTGTGCAGGGGTGCTCTGCACGAGCCACACTCATGGCATGGCATTTAAAACAAATGTTTTTTTTTTCTTCCAGTGAGGAGATGATCTTCATGCTGAGGGAGAAAATTCTGATGAAATGGCATCCAGTGCCAACTTATACAGACAGTCGACTCCACCCATTATGGCAGACTGAAATATCATTTGTTTGTGCAGCTACACAAACTTTAACAAATCAGGCTTCAGCATTCAGAGTAAACAGGAGATTCCCCATAGTGTGGTTATGTGTGAATGTTTTGAAAAGGAACAGGACATTAAGTCTCAAGAGAAATTGATCAGATATAAGGACTTCTGACATTTAGAGTAGGCTTAACCTATTGTTTTTTGTTGCTACATATTTTCAAGAGTTTCTTTTTATAACACTGTTGAACTTGACATGATTTTTTTATTATTATTACTATTTTTTAGATGGCTTTTATGGATGATTTCTATATGATAACTCAAGAGGACCTGGAAGGTATTAAAGAATCCATATCTACTCAGGATCTCTCAACAGCAGTAAGCACAATCAAAGGATTCCTTGAAAAACAGGACCATGTAGAACTTAACATTGGTGTGACAGGGGAGTCCGGTTCTGGAAAATCCACGTTTGTCAATGCATTCAGGGGTTTAGGGGATGAAGAAGAGGGCTCTGCTAAAACTGGCCCCGTAGAAACCACTATGAAGCCTGAAGCTTACCCTCACCCAAAATACAAAACTGTGAAAGTGTGGGATCTTCCTGGCATTGGAACACCAAACTTCAAAGCTGATGAGTACCTTAAACGGGTTGAGTTTGAACGCTATGATTTTTTCATCATCATCGCTTCAGGTCGGTTCAGAGAATGCCACACTCAGCTGGCCAAAGAGATCGTGAGAATGGGGAAAACATTTTATTTTGTTCGTTCCAAGATTGACTCAAGCATTCATGCTGAGAAGAGGAAGAAGAGCTTTGACCAGAAAAGGACATTGGATACCATCCGAGAGGACTGTGAAAATGGTTGGTTATTCAGTTCACACAACAATGTTTTTATTAGATACTGTAATTTTTATAAAATATTTAATGACTTATTTTATGATGTGCTTTCCTGTTTCTGTCTAGGTCTGAGAAAGATCGGTATAGAGGATCCTGTTGTGTTCCTGATCTCTAACTTTGAGCTCGGCAAGTATGATTTAAATCTGCTGCAGGAGAGAATGGAGAAAGAGCTTCCGCAGCATAAGAGACGTGTGCTGATGTTGGCTTTGCCGAATATCACACTGGAGATCAATGAGAAAAAAAAGAAAGTTCTTCAGGAAAACATTGGAAAAGTTGCCTTACTGTCTGCTTTGGTGGCTACAGTCCCTGTTCCTGGTCTTTCAGTTGCTATGGATATAGCCATTGTTAAAAAGGAGATAGAAACGTACTACAGTACCTTTGGTCTAGATGATCCATCCCTGCAGACACTCTGTGAAAAATCGGGGAAGACCATTGAGGAATTCAAAAGTCTTATGAAATCACCACTGAGTGGTGGGATAAACCCAGCTTCAATGTTATCCTTAGCGGGTGCTGCATCTCTGTTTGTGGCTGAAAATACAGTTGAGTATGTTGTGAGTCTCGTACCCCTACTTGGCAGTGTGGTGGCAGGAGGAATGTCCTATATGACAGTCTCAACAATGCTGAAGAGAGCTCTGAATGACATAGCAGAAGATGCCAGAAATGTGCTAATGGCTTCAGTGCAGACTGAAGTGTAATCAGAATGTGACATAGAAATGACGTGTTTTCAAGTAGCAGCTGCTTTTATTCAAACTTGTAGCAAATGTCGGTTCACTAAACGTGATCTTGCATTTCTTTTTCCTTTGTTCTTTTGTTTTATTTCTTTAACTGAAATGTACTTTCCCCTTGGAGAAATAATGCAGCATTGTAATCTCTGTTGCTTCACTCAAGATACATGACATTAAAAACATTTATCATTTATCATTATTTCTTAATATAATATAGGGCAAACTTTTGACTGTAATTTCAATTTGATGCCATTTGAGGAACAATATTCCCAGTGCTTGTTTTGCATATGAGTACAATATAAAGATCAGAAGAGGATGTTGAATTTTCAAGTACACGTCTTATCATGTCACCTGTACAGGTTTTAACAAATTAACCAATGCAGTTTCACTCATTCATTTACTTGCAGCTTTCTGGAATAACATGTCAGTTTATTGAAAGGCAGGAAAATCCAACCAAACCAAATTTAGGAAACCAAAATCAGTAGCAAGACCAAGATCATTATACCAAGATGATCAAGGCAAACAAATCCAAAAATACTGAGCCAAAGATGTGCATGAAACAGCCACAATAATGGGGGTTATAGGCAACATAATTTATGTATTCTGTAAAACAGGATGCATTGGTTCTGGTTCAGGTCTTTTGTATTTGCTTATGGAGCTGTTTTACTCAAGATGCCTTCAAAGTAGCTACCAAAGATGATCATAACCGATGTTCATTGCATATGCAGACTGATATAATGTTTGAAATAATGTCAGATTGTTGTACATTTTATTTTTCTTCTTCCCACTAACATTCAGATGAGAAAAACAAACAAACAAACAAACAAACAAAAACTAGAACTAGGTATTGCCATCAGTTCATACTGCTGTTAACACTTTCTCTGACAAGTGGATGTGATGAGACCCGTTTTCTGGTTTGGCCATATGAAATTTGACAACCCCACAAAACTACAGTTAAAACTAACAAACACACAACAAGAACAAGGACATTCATTCCTACATTAACAGTTACGGGTGATTATATTGTATCAGACATCAAACTATGTGACGTTCGACACCGAGGCTTCAAAGCTTGTATCAGAAAACCGAAACATCTCACACTGAAGCGCTGTATCGGCGTCCGAAGCTTCATTCGCCTGAAAACCACGTGACTGCTTCAGTATCTGCTTCAAACGAAGCAAACCTCAGCGCTGTTTCCTTTACATTACATTACATTATAATGTGTTAGCATTGTTTTCTTTTTATCCTAATTTATATATTAAGGTCAAATGAACTTTGCCCATGAAATAACAGTCTAAGGACTGAGGCAGAGTTAACAATGACAGAACACAGATTTAATTCATGAGTTTATGTTTGATTTATTTGAATTATTTTAGTGGCAGTACACCGACACAAATGAATGACTTTGACAATAGCCATTATGTTTATACAATGAATTAAAACAAGGAATCAGTTGTAGAACCAGATGTGAAACCAGCAGCTGTAATGAATCACAGCACTTTGGAAGGTGTTATTCATTTTTATGACCACAGCATGAACCGTTTTAAAAAGCTTCGAGTAATGAACCTTTATCCGATACAATTGGGTTGAAAGCCTCAATGGTTCAGAATGCTTCACTTCGCCATCACTAGATCAAACCTTCTGCACTTGGTATAACAATTCTACAATAGAAATTACTGTATTTTTAATGATTTCAATTCATGAGAAAACATGTGACCCTGGAGCTGTCACAACACAAACCGGAGACAAGAGGTAAGTGCAAACACAGGTTGGTTTATTGACACAGTTGCAGGGGAATATTGTGGAGGGAGAATGCAGGTGAGTAGAAACACATATGATAGTTCTTTGGTTGTTAGCTGTGATGCTGATGCTGTATTTATTGCAGGTAGATCAGGATCGTGCTGGAGTGAAGGAGAACAGGATCACTGGAGCGTTGGAGAATCTGCGGGTAAGTAGTGAGGGAGTCAGGCTAAGATCAGGTAAGCGAATGGTAGACCGAATGATGAGGGACTGAATGAGGAGCAGTTATGTAGAGGGCTTGACTGGTGTGGGTGATCAATAATCAGGTGACTGGGAACTGGTGTGTGTCGGGGCTGGTGACTGGGGTGACTGTGACTGCAGAGAATTCCTGACAGGAGCACAAAAGCAGTCATAAGTAGCACAGGTATATTTGTAGCAATAGCCAACAAAACACTGTATGGGTCAAAATTATCAATTTTTTTTTCTTTTATGCCAAAAATCATTAGGATATTAAGTAAAGATCATCTTCCATGAAGATATTTTGTAAATTTCCTACCATAAATATATCAAAACTTAATTTTTGATTAGTAATATGCATTGCTAAGAACTTCATTTGGACAACTTTAAGGATGATTTTCTCAATATTTTGATTTTTTTTTTGGCACCCTCAGATTCCAGATTTTCAAATAGTTGTATCTCAGACAAATATTATCCTATCCTATCCTATGATGAATACATCTCAATTTCTAATCACATATAGCCTCCAGTATTTTATAAAATTATGTTTGAATAACTTGACAACTGTATTAAATGTATTAGTTATGCATGTATCGGTGTTGTCAGCTAATTTGGACTGTATTCACATTAACAGGGTTTTTTGGCACACAAGAATGCAATGTAGGGAATGCTGGTTAGTCCAGCTGTGAGCTGTGGAAGTTCATAATGTCTCTTTGATTTCTCTCCAGCGTGCACCTGCTCTCATGTCCTCTCAGGGTTGCCAAATAAGAAAAACTTTTTTCTGCAGTGTGAACACTCGTACGGTGAGAGTCCAGTATGGATGATTTGGTGCTGTTTCAAATGGCTTGCTCAACTGAAAGCTTTCCCACGTTCAGAGCACACGTGATTTTTCACACTGTGGTGTATTTTCTGGTGCGCTTTAAAATCGCCAAGCCTTAAAAAACTCTTTCCGCAAAAAGAACACACATAGGGCTTCTCGTTTGTGTGAATTTTCAGATGTCTCTTTAGATGTGATGTGATAATAAACGTTTTACCACACTGCTCACAGTGAAAGGGTCTTTCTTTCTCCGGTGTGAGAGAGCAGGTGAGTTTTGAGATTGCCTGCTTCTGAAAACCTCCTGTTGCATTCAGGACACTGGTGTAATTTCTCTCCTGAATGGACTTTCAGATAACTGCTTAGGTTTCCTTGATGTTTGAAGCTCTTTCTGCACCGAGGGCACATGTATGGCCTCTCACCTGTGTGGATTCTTATGTGCCTCTTCAGGTTTTCTTTGTGCGTGAAACCCTTTCCACACTGAGGATAGGAGAAAGGCACTGTGCCAGAGTGAATTAATACGTGATTCTTGAGGATATCTCTGTGTGTGTAACTCTTTCTGCACTGATGGCATGTGTAAGACTTCTCTCCGGTGAGAGTTCTTATGTCTCTTAAGGTTTTCCTTGTGTGTGAAGCTGTTTCTGCATTGATGGCACATGTAGGGCCTTTCACCTGTGTGACTTTGTATGTGTCTCTTCAGCTCTTGCTGACGCGTGAAGCGGTTTCCACACTGAAGGCAGGTGATCGGTCTCTCGCCGGAGTGAATCCTCATGTGATTCTTAAGAGTCTTTTTGTTTGTGAAGCTCTTTCCACGCTGAGGGCAAGAGAACGGATCTTCAGCTTCTGTTCTTTCATGTCAGCAGTGATTTCCAGTTTCTGAGCAAATGACAGATTCTTCTACATTTATGAAATACTGATGCTTCTCTTGTGCATTATTCAGTTCTTCACCTTCCTCTTTCACTTCCAGCAGGTCTGAAATCAACATTGAAAAGATTAAGTGTCACAAAAGCAAAACAAACAAAACAAAAACAAAACAACAACAACTTTTTATGTGATCTCATTCTCATGTGAATGCCATCAAACATTAGTAAACAACTGCTATATAACATGATAGTTATTTTGGGGAGTGACCCTAATAAGCACACTTATCAAATAAGGCTGCTTGTTTTATTTGTTCTATCAAAACAAAGCATGCTGCAAATGACTTGTATCATAGCAAATACACATATTCTTGTTAATTTTTTTATTTATTTATTTATTAATTTTTTTTTTTTGTGAGCTAACCTAATGTTTGGTTCCTGAATTACTTGGAGTCATATGTTGGATAGTCAGTGTAGAAGTCACACCAAATCTTGCTGTACAAACATAATATATATATTTTTAAAATCTTAGATTTTAGAAAAGAGAGATATTTTTTCTAGGTTTTTTTTTTTTTTTTTTAATCATAATTAAGAATTACAAAAACTAGTGATGTCAAATGCACTGGTTACTTCGGTTCCAGGTTGATACTAAAATAAAAAATATGTGACCCACAATATTTTGAAGGAGTCTGCTGCATTTTAAAATGTGGGTGACATTTACGCGTCAAAAAGTAGCCCTGTAGTTTATGATCTTCTATATTTAACATGTAGCTTTTAAATACATCTACTGTAAATGCATTCAGTCAATAACAATGTGTTGTTGCTTTTACTGCTTTTTCATTGTAAAAAATCCTGAGAAACTTCTGTGGTCTGTGGTACTGGTGCACAACTAACTGTTGAAACTTTCTAAGTCACCTCGAAAAGCGTCTTCTAATAAACTTTCTGCACTTTTACAGATCGATGTTAGGTTTATCATCATATTATTTTTCAGACCAATGAAAAATCTAAATATGGTTTTACTACACCTACATTTAGGTTGTACAACATATGCATAGTAATAAATTATACAATTTATTATACAAAAATGATTCATTTTATGATAATTTATCTTATCAATAAAAGACTCTGGAGCTGGGAAACAAAAATGTGTTCTTTATTTTTCACTCATTCAACACATTTACAGCTCATAATATATCCACTGGGTATCGCTGTTACTCATTTAACTCAATACAACTTCATTTTCCATTCTAATGTTTATTATAACATTATTGTATTATTGAACAAATCAAGATTGTTTAAACCAGTGTGATCATTCTAGTCTGCTTATTTTTGATATTTGATCAAACCGAGGTGATTTAATTAAACTTCAAATCTCTCAGGCTCTCAAAAAACAAACAAACAAACAAACAAAAAAAAACTAATAAATAAATAAAATAGTAATAATAATAATAATAATTAGCTACAAAGTGTGATATGACATTAATTTGAAACCACATGACATGCACATTAAACAGCTCATTGTTAGAGCATGATCTCTCTGCATCACTCATGTCTTCACTCTCCTCTTTAATAAGATCCATGTTTATGATGGTTTGTGGCTAAATTATTACACCTGTAGTTTTTTTCTTCATCACGTTAAGAGAAAATAGAAAAAGAAACACACGTAATTCGCTTTACTCACAGACAAAAAAATAAAAAATAAAAATTAAAATGTGGCAACATTCACGACATATATTATCACTTATCAACACACAAAACATTAAAATAATACATTCAAAAATTATTTCCATTATTTAACATTTATTCTATGACACTAACCATATATTAAATAATATTAGCATGCTGCTGGGAGCTTATCTGTCAGAAAAAACGTGGCCACTTTTGAACGCTTTGTGTTGTTTTATACACCATAAACGCTGAAGCGCTCAAACACATCTGCTCTGCAGCCGCGGCGCAGCCCCGATGACGTCACATCAACACATCTGCTCAGAGAGGCAAATTAAAAGTCCGCTTACTACACCTAGTTATTGAAGTAGAAGGTGTGGTAGTAGCTTGTAAACGCCCCCCCCCCCCCCCCCCCCCCCCCCCCATTTTTGAATGAAACTGGCCTTAACAGGAGAATTTAAGAGGAGATCAGTGAAGCCATGTCTTTACACATTCCAGCATAAGTTGGTGGCGGTATGCACTTTTAACGATGGTCTGTAACCCGCCAAGAAACTAGGACTTGAAGAAGAAGAGCTTTATTGTATTTTTGGGGACTTTTATCTGGATCCTCTGAACGGCGGGTTTGGCGTGACGTCATAAGCCCTGCGCCCGCGCCTTCTCCTGTGTCTGCTGGATAAAGGTTTGTGTTTTTCAGCATTTCAGGGGTATAAAACGATACTAAACGGTGAAGTTTCCTGACGCTTTTTACTCCGAAAGCACAATAACACTACTGAAACCGTGTTCCTGTAGTAATGTGAAATAAACGTCGCTGTTATTGACTCTAAGTGCATAATATGTGAAGTGTCTGGTTCTGTGGTAAAAGACGCGATCTTTGATTTTCCTGAGTGACAGAATGATGTTCTGCTGCTGGTTTTCTGTGGGTTTGATCCTCATCATCTCGATCTTAATCAGTGACAGGTTTCCAAACAAACAGGAAAAGCCTGAGGTGTGAAGATGGAGTTTATTAAAGTGGAGATTGTGGATCTGACTGATCTGGAGTCAGTCCGAATCAAAGAAGAAACCCAGCGACAAACAGGTGAGTTTTCATTCATTCAATTTAAAAGAAGGTAAAAAAAAAATCTATAATCAAGATGTTTGTTTACCAGCGTTTGATGACATTAAAGATGAATAATTCCTCTAATTTTCTGCAGCCCGGTTGAGGTTCATTAACAGCGGTGGATAAAATGATTAGAGCACTAGTGTTTTCAGCAGCTAAATAAGATTTGAACTAAGTCAGTTATTTCTATCATTTGCTGTAGTGTGTCAGTAGTATTTTCCTACTCACACACTACAGCAAAAAATAGAAATAACTGACTTAAAACCATTTTTAGCTGCTGAAAACACTAGTGCTCTAATCATTTGTCATCTCTCACCATTCTTGCTCTTGAATTGATTTTTACCAACTTGTTCATTTTAGACTTGATAGAAGAGGAAAGTCAAGACCGGAATGACGCAGAGGAGGAGCCTCACAGTTTCACAGCCGGAGAAATTTCACAAACAGAAAAGGATTCGACACAACGTAGAGGAGCCAAAAAGTCCTTCTCCTGCCCGCACTGCGGAGAGAGCTACAAGCGGAAAGGAGACCTGAAGGATCACATGGCGATTCACAGCGAGCGGCCGTACACCTGTCTGCAGTGCGGCAAGAGCTACACACAGAAGGTCAACCTCCAGAACCACCTGCTCATTCACAACGGAGAGAAGCCCTTCACCTGCTCGCAGTGCGACAAGAGCTTCACGCGCAAGGGAGACCTGAAGAAACACATCATCGTTCACTTCGGAGAGCGGCCCTTCACCTGCCAGCAGTGCGGGAACAACTTCAGACACCAGGGGAACCTCACCAGCCACATGAAGATCCACACCGGAGAGAAATCACAGCGCAATTACAGTGATAAGAAACTGGCACAAGTGTGCAATTACAAGAAGCCAGTGCTGTATCACGCCGGAGACATGCCCTTCAAATGTGAGCCCTGCGGTCAGAGATTCATTCTGTCCTCACACCTGAAGAGACACCAGAAGTGGCACTCGCATTAGAGATCTCTCACGCACCTGGAGAGAGCAGAGAAATACTGTGCGTGTGTGTGTGTGTGTGTGTGGGGGAAAAGTAGCACATTTTCATGAGTTTCACCCCATCTTAGAGAAAAGCATTGTTTGTGTTTGAGACGAAAATCAGATTCGAGAAATTCTGCATCTAACGATTAAATTATTCCTGAAAGAGCAGTTTTACTGAAGTGACCTGCAGATTTTACTCGTTCAATTATGAAAATTGAAGGTCAAGTCAGTGCTATTAGCAATGCTTTTGTTTATGTCGGGACTAGTGGTAGTAAATTGTATTAATTATAATTACATTTATTGTGTGAGAGGGTATTTGTGAAGCATTGTATTTTCTTCTATATGTTAATTTAGTTCATCATAGCTGTTGAGAAGTGATGCATGGAGAACTGAGATACTAGAATCCCCAATAAAAAGAAACTTGCTTGCGCAGTCTAACGAGAGGGCTTTTGCGTTTGGCATTCGCACTATTCCATCTGTAACTGTTGAACGAGAACAGTTTATATAATTCAGCTCAATAATGACACTATATGTTGTTTCCTCGCTGAAGAATTCTGAGACATTGATGCGGTTTCTTTACTGGTCATTCATGTAAATTAATTTGAAGCAGTCTGTATTGTATAAAGTGCTGTATGAATAAATGTGACTCATGTAGTGTAGGTTATATAGGGCTGTATGTGAAATACATTTGTATATGCGTTTCATTCATCTGTTTCAGTCGCTTGAGTTTTTCTGGTCATCTGATAGTTTTGACCATCAGCTGAAATACCAAAAAAAAAATATTTATCATTAGGTTTGATCACAGAAAACACCATCAGACTGAACATTCATGGACCTTTTTATGTTTACATATAATTCACCACCCACTGCAACAGTAATGCACAAGAAAACATTAGCAAACCTCAGTTCTTTATGCATGATGCTTTTTACTCAAACATTTGAATTACACACGGTCAAAATCACAGCATCAATGGGTTATATCAACAAAAACTATACTGAATTCATTCCAATGGATGATTTTACTGTAGTGTTAATATATATTTTCTTTATTGATTGTCTTCATGTTAAATCAGACCTCTTAAACTGGAAAGGTTCAACATAACCTTGCAAAAGCATCAGATTTGCATCAAGTTTCCATACTGATTTAATGTATGTGAATCAATCACAGAACAGCATGAAAATGATCAAACTCTGCAGAACAAATTCAAGGAATACTTGCCAAAATAATGTGACCTATGAGAGTTTAACTGCAGAAAGCAAGGACCAGATGAAGCAATTCATGATTTTATCACTGAAGTTTATTCTTTGTCTGAACAATTTGGTTTTGGAAAATACAACTATTCATTGTTAATGTTGAATGGACCTGAACTAATATAAACCGTTAGATTTTAATAGTGTAAATGTTGAAATTGACATTTTTACAACTTTTTACATGACATTAACATGCATACACCAGCCTGTCATGATAAAGAAATGGAGTTTTTAGTTGCTTCAGATGCAACAAACATAAGACACTCTGGAGTCATGATCATGTGAAGATCACCAGTATTGCCTGTCTTCAGCTTCTCAAGCTCAAACGAATGAAATCCAGTGGCAAGAACACTTAAAATGAGAATGCTTGCTGAAATGATTTTTTTAATCTTCTAGAACACATTTCAAGGAACACAAGAGAAATAAACGCTCGTTCTCTCAGTCCTGCTCCGTTCAGCCTGAGACCAGAGCAGTGAATCCTGGGAAGTTTAAGTGCTGGAACTAGAAACACATTCTGTTGGTCTGAGTGTGTAGATCCAGTGTGGTTCTTCAGGGAGCTCTTTAGATGTTAATAAGCAAAAAGTGGCTAGGTGACTATTATTTAACAGAACAATCATGGAATAATCATCACAACACGGTGCTGATCCAAGAGATTTCTAGGTTTCTTCAGAAAGAATCCTGCAAAAATCAGTAACAGCATTAAGTGAAAACATTTTTACCGATGCACAAAAACAGAAACACTACTAGTTCATGAATGTGACCGAACACAAGCAAACCTTGGCGAGGCCTGCAGACTGACTGGAGGATCACAGCCCACAAACGCTCTGTTATCATACGAGTACTGCAGCAGAGCACTGAAACACGGGTCCTGTTACAAGACACGCATACATCCACGTTATGATGGATTATGAAAAACACATGAAGAAAAGGCTCCAAAAAAACACCTTGGAATTATTTTTTTTAATGTTATATTTCAAAACACATTTTAAGCAATCATGGTGCAGTAAAATAAAATTAAAACTTGCTCTGCTGCCACTTCAAAAACAGCACACAAGACATTAATGACACAAAGAACACCACACAAGCCAGAAATCAAGACCTGTCTGAATTTAATCATGAGTTTTTTTTTTTAGCTTAAAAAAAATAAATAAATCACCTTTATGTTATATTTAGAATATAATATGTGCTTGAAAATGTAATGTGGGGAGTGTTTCCTCTTGAAAAAAAGATCATTAATTTAAGTTTAATAGAAATATAAGTTGAATAGAAGTGAATATGAATTATTAAATCTTTTTTCAGGTCAAAAGAAATAAAAGCATCAGTCTAAAATCACAAGCTCCAGATCAATCCTGAGTTGATGGGTTTATGTGAGATGACACTGATTAAACTGGTTGGATTGTTTTGAATATCTATACAGATGTCATTCCTTTAGTTCAAGTAAAGAGGGCTTTAAATCTCACCTTGATTAAAACGTGTGGGTTTCCGATCACAATGAGCAGTGCTTTGGCTCGTGTGATGGCAACGTTGAACCGCTTTGGGTTGGAGAGGAATCCCAGGATGCTTTGCAGTTCCTCATTCAGCAAGGACTCATTGGATCGGACCTACAGTTTAAAAGAAAAAAAAAAAAAAAAAAAAGTGTTTATTCATCCTTCATGTTTTCCATTTCAAAATTCCACATTTTTCCAGACTCAAATTTCCAAAACTCTCAGTAGATTTTCAAACCATATCTAACAAATAGTTCATACAGCATTATTTTCAGCACTGTAATTAGTACATAGCACAGTCATCTGTAAATATTTTTATTTTAATTTATTTTTCAGGGGTTTTTTTACATTGATTTTCTCAAAGTGACAACATACAGAGCCCCTAAAATAAAAAAATAATCAAAAAATACAGACTTTTACATGCACACAAGAAACTTTTCACATGCACATGGGAATTTTTTTGCATGCTTATGCATTACAATTTCTAGTTTTATATAACCTATCTCCTTTGTGCATCACTGCCATCTTACTATGAATAAAACGAGCATGGACGCACATGAATTAATAGAGATCTATTTGCTCTAAATTTGGCATTCCTTATAGTAGTACTAATATCGAGGCCTTATGTCCAGTTTAATGCATCCTCTGTGAAGGCAGAGAAACCAAGACATGAAATGGGCTGATGGCACAACAGGCAGCTCAGTGTGCATTGTCCTATATGCGAAGTTTAACATTTTCTCATGCAATAAAGTCTGCTTTTTTTTTTCTTTTTTTTTTTTGGCAAAGGTCCTTGAGGCTCTGCAATACAGTGCTAAGAATATCTTGAGAAGAAACCCAAAATGCTTATAGCCTGCATTTTGCATAAAGAAAACACACACCTTGAATTCATTCAGTCGTGTTTGTTTGACAATCACTAAAGAATCACTAAACAGCAGCCATGAAAACACACTTCTTGTATGATACATTCATTTTCATTAAATTCTTACATTTCTATCATATAACTAAATGAGGGCAAAAGTCTAAATGCAAACATTTTTTTCCATCCTCTGCTTTCTCTTTTCCAGACCTGGAAATTATTTAAACCAAATTCCATACTTTTCCAAAACACCTGTTCATCAGAGAGGAAAGATGAATCTGAACACCCCTCACCAATATCCATCTGAGCTCTCCAAACATTCATTATAATGCAGCAGATGTTTCACCAGCTTCAACTGACAGTTTTATTTTGCATGCAAACCCTGAACAGTATTGATCGCAACATTATCTATATTATGGTTCTTATTTTATACTCACTTTCTGTTTGTCAGTCTTTACGGAAGTTCTAAAAGGCCATGCATTGTAATTTTTTTTTTCGTCTTGTTTTCTCATGATTTCAACATAAGAGCCATTTTCTTGTGATCTCGACATAAGGAAAGTTGTTTTCTCGTTATCACAACTTATTTTTCTCGTTATCACGACATAACAGGAGTTGTTCTCTAAGTTACACAACTGCGCCAACAGGTGACCGTGTAGAACTAAAAATAACTGATTGGGATCTGTATACTGTAGCCTTACTGTACATGTTCGGGACAGAGTAAGGACCTCTCCGTGATTGCTATGATTTGTGCAGTTCATTACTGACATTTAATTAACTTATAAATGTTAAATGCTTGAATAGGAATGATTATTTTTGCTTGAAAGTGTATCTGTTATCGTTACGTTCTTACTGCTGCATGATCGTTTCACTACCACAATAACATTCAGTGAACTTATTGCTTATTAAAACCAATGTTGAGGTCACTGTATAGTATTCTGTTTGCAACCTATAGGCTATCTTTATTTGTGCATCTTTGAAGTACACGATTGTTAGTTAAGCAGGGATAATGTTGTGTTTAATTTGCAATGTGCATCTTTGTCCTTATTTTTTAATCTTTATTGTTAATAAATATATATTGATAAGAAATGTGGTTTATATATGTAAAAATGTGTATAAGCTAATTTAGTTAAGCGATGTTATACAGTGTTGTAATATTTTATACATTTCTTTGTAGGAAACCACACACACTCTTTTCAAACAGCATCCCAAGCTTGTAACCAAAGACTATAGAATACCCAAGACATGTCACTCCTATAGTTTTGAATGGGGAAAAATGCAACGCTCAATATGGCCGATCAATCGCAGGAAGCCTCGCCTTCTGAATGAAAGAGCCAATCCCTAATCGGTAAAGTCAACGCGTCACTGCAGCTGCCGTTAGAAGTCCCGGTTGCTATAGAAACAGTCAGCCTTCTGTGACGTGCGCTTAGTACTGCGCATGCGCACTGGCTGATCTAGCCTGAAAAATAAGGCTATTTGAGAAAAATAAACAACATTTATGATACAGTTGTTAAATTTCTTTGGTGATTTCAAATATGAAATTTAATCGTAAGCAGTGAACAGTTTTGGAGAATTTGATGTTTCCCCATTCAAAGAGATAGGAGCTGCACTTGCAATCCCGAGAGGCCTTTCAAAGATGGCCACCGAGTGACATGACTTGTCTTAAAGAGACTTTGTTGTAACGCACATATCAGTCACAACATATCCTACATAACTAATAAAAATCACAAACGAATTATATATAATTTTATTTCAAAACGAATGAGGAATACAAAGTGAGTTGAATCCAAGCAGCTCTACTTTAAAACAATTCTCTGCATTCTTCTGAAGGCGCACCTGCGCTTTCGGTGTTGAATGCTCTGATGTTAGACCATTTAAACATGTTAATTACACAAACAAAATGTTTAGCATACTCTGGAAAAAATTAACAGTGATTGATTAGCCTATTTTTGTTTAATGTAGACTTTATTAGTACTATGCAGAGCAAAAGTTGCTGAAATATCCATAACATACACAGTATAAAAGAGCTCACGGTTATCTGTCGATCAGATGCGCATCAGAGTTGCGTTCGTTACTGTAGCAACAGTAGACTCACGACGCATTGTTTTAAAAACAAATCATTTAATAAATAAAAAAAAAAAAAAAAAAAAAAAAAAAAAAAAAAAAAAACTTTCGTTATGTCGAGATCACGAGAAAACAAGATAGAAAAATAATGCATAATGCATGGCCTCTTAGAACTTCCGTAAGTCTTGTTTGTCATTGTTGAATTGTATTATCCATCTCCTTCAAGCCATTTCTCCTGCAGTTGTACCTGCACTCACTCACATCGTTAACACATCCCTTCACACTGGAGTTTTTCCCTCAGCATTTAAACAGGCTCGTATAACCCCACTTCTTAAGAAACCCACTCTTAACCCAACTCTTTTAGGGAACTATAGACCGGTTTCCCTTCTACCTTTCATTGCAAAAACACTTGAACGAGTTGTGTTCAACCAAGTCTCTGTCTTTCTCACACAGAACAACCTCCAGGACCGTAACCAATCTGGCTTCAGAAGTGGACATTCAACCAAAACTGCCTTGCTCTCAGTTGTTGAAGCCCTAAGACTTGCAAGAGCGGCTTCCAAGTCTTCATTACTAATCTTGCTGGATCTGTCCGCTGGTTTTGATATGGTCAACCACCAGATCCTCCTGTCAACCCTATTGAGAAAGGGCATCTCAGGAACCGCTCTCCAGTGGTTTGAGTCTTACCTCTCAGATAGATCCTTCAAGATATCTTGGAGAGGTGAAGTATCCATGTCGCAACATCTAGCTACTGGGGTGCCTCAGGGCTCAGTTCTTGGACTACTTCTCTTCTCTGTCTACATGGCATCACTAGGTTCTGTCATTCAGAAACATGGCTTTTCATATCATTGCTATGCTGATGACACTCAACTCTACCTCTCATTCCATCCTGATGATCCGACGATAACTGCTTGCATCTCAGCATGTATAACAGACATTTCTTGCTGGATGAAGGACCATCACCTTCAACTCAACCTAGCTAAGACACAACTGCTTGTAGTTTCAGCAAACCCATCACTTCATCACAATTTCACCTTCCAGTTAGGCTAATCAACCATTACTCCTTCAAAAACAGGCAAAAACCTTGAAGTTGTGATTGATGATAAGCTGAATTTCTCAGACCACATTGCTAAAACTGGCCGGTCCTGCAGATTTGCTTTATATAATATTAGGAAGATCAGGCCCTTTCTTTCGGAACATGCAACACAACTCCTCGTTCAAGCTCTTGTTCTGTCCAGACTTGACTATTGCAATGCTCTCTTGGCAGGTCTTCCAGCCATTTCCATCAAACCTCTACAATTAATCCAAAATGCCGCTGCAAGATTAATCTTTAATGAGCCGAAAAGAACGCATGTCACACCTCTGTTCATCAATTTGCACTGGCTACCAATACCGGCTCGCATAAAATTCAAGGCATTAATGTTTGCATACAAAACCACCTTTGGCTCTGCACCCCTTTACCTAAATTCAGTACTTCAGACCTATGTGCCCTCTAGAAGCTTGCGTTCTGCAAGTGAACGCCACATTATTGTGCCATCCCAAAGAGGCACAAAATCACTTTCACTGACTTTTTCATTAACTGTTCCCATCTGGTGGAATGACCTGCACAACTCAATCCCAGCAGCTGAATCCTTAGCCATCTTCAAGAAATGGCTAAAAACCCATCTCTTCCATCTTTATTTGACCCTCTAACTCTAGCATTCTCTTTTCTAATTTTATTTTATCTATCTCCTTTCTTTTTATTAAAAAAACAAAACACACACACACTTGGCCCTCTATCAATTGCATATTTATTCTCTAACTGCTAGCTTTTCTTAAACTAAAACACTAGCTTTCTTTTCTATATTCTATCTACTTGTTTAACAAAATAAATAAATTAAAAAAAAAACCTTGCTACGTGTACTGCATTAGGCTAACCGAGACTTGTCATATGTTGGTTTTGATTGCTTCTATTGTCCTCATTTGTAAGTCGCTTTGGATAAAAGCGTCTGCTAAATGACTAAATGTAAATGTATTACCTGTGATTTATACAGTACTTGTATAAATAGACAAAGTACAATGCAGCTTCCTTTCTAAAAGTAAAACTGGACCCAAACAGAGCCACTGGTTCTGCAGTTCACCTAATTATCAATGTCTGAGGCCAGAAATGGCTTGTGTTACCGTTGATATGATGATGATGAGGAACTCCTGACCCTGAAACTCCTCCACCGACCCCACCTTCACCTCTCCCAGACCCACTCTGTGGAGCAGCACACGGATCTTCTCCACCTGAACACACATACACACTCCTCAGGGCCTTCTGGGAAATCACTTACAGAACCAGCTCACCACTTCATGATCTTGCAAACAGATTTCAACAATGAAAGACACACGTGTGTATATTCAGAGCTGGGTAGTAACTGATTACATGTAATCTGGATTACATAATCAGGTTCCAAAAATTAAGTACTTGTAATTAGATTAAATTACATTTTAAAATACTCGTAATCAGATTAAAGTTATTTTTATGCATTACATGATTACATATCATTTACCCAATAGCAATCGTTTTTTCATAATTTATTGATTCTCCCTAATTCTTTTTCATATTTTAAATGTTCTACCGCTTATATACAGGCAGAAAGTCTTGCAGTTTTGTGGACATTCACACAGAGATCAGTCATTATTCAGGCGGTGACAGCATTTGAGCACTGGATTTGCAAAAATCATTTCAGGGTTGTTTAAAACATTGCATCAACTACTGATGAGCACATAAATTTTTATTTTACTTATCATTCAGTCGGTTATTTTACCATGTATTACTTTGGAAGGCATTTGTCTTTCAAACATTAAAATGCACAAATTCAGAAACTTTTTTTGTCATCTGATACAGTTTCATCTAATATTTTTATCATATATTTTATCTTATTTTTTTTCATCAATTTTTATTTGAAGTACCACAGATTTTAAGATAAATATTTTAATAATGAAGTATCACATTTGCATGTTCATAGTTCTCTGACGTTGGTTATGGTCACATGACATGCAGGTAAACAAAATATTTCATTTTTTCAGTAAGTGTTTTATGTTGATTCTTTTTAAAATTATTTGTATTAATTTAACATTTTTATGATTTAATTAATTATTAGCTTTTCATTAAACTCAAACCCCCTGCAGTCCTTCACAAACCCAGTTTGGGAATCCTTGACATAATATAATGTTTAATGCACTTCATGTTGTTGATAACAAATAGAATATAATTTTCTTACTCTCCGTATTTTTATATCAATATGGTACAAGATTACCCTATTTAAATCAATGTGATAAATGAGTTAGGTCAAAAGTAATCTAAAAGTAGTCTAAAAAAGTAGTCTATATTACCTAAATGTGTAATATAATGGATTACGTTACTAACTACAATTTTGTCATTTAATTTGAAATCAGTAATGTAAGTCATCTAAGTAATCTACCCAAATCTGTGTATATTAGAACCATCAGCTGATAGGTTTTCATAATTAAATTTCACCATACAAAGGCTAAAAATTCACTTGAAACTTAGCTTGTTTACTCTAATCTAGTTTTTACTGAACCTGGCATTGTGTCCTCTCAATACAGCTGGCTCTGTGACAAACTGAATTAGCAAATTGCTTAAGATAAGTGTCTGCATACATGTAAATGGATGAACAGATGATGTGACTGAGGTGTTTCTGTACAGACTCACCTGTTTCTTATATGGAGCGATGACGCCGATGTCTGCAGCTGGTATGGGGCTGTAGAGTCTCTTTGCGAGCTGGCAGCAGTACATCATGACTTGCACAGCTTCAGCGGGATTGAACCACGATGGATTATTGCCCTCCCTCATCTCAGTGCCCTTCAAACACACAAAACCAGAGGTCAACCCACAGTGGATTTTACCGATACCGATAACTAGGTTGAACCACACGGGCCAATACCGATTAATCAACCGATAGTTTTTAAAATGGATACTGAATGAAAACTAAAATAGTGCTTGACTATTTAAAAAAAAAAAAAAAAAGCAGTAACAGTACTGAACCATACTTTGTAAATGAATAAAAAAATATTAATATTATAGAGATCATTAAAGTTATTTCATAGTTTACTTATGTAAAAAGAAACTTTAGTAATAGTAAATGTTGAAATGAACATGCTCCAACAAGGAACAATACTTCTACAGCTTTCATTAATGTTACACATGGACTCTTATTGTAAAATTGTTACCATTTCAACAGTCATGCTTAAAGATGGCCATCTTTAATATCTACACAAGGCCATAGCATTAAAATTACATACATATGGATATTATATGTATACTCTCACACTTTATTTGCTTCCATTTTAGAACACTTGATTATCTAATCAAAATAATATATATGAATATATACAAGAATGAACAAATGTGGCATAAATGAGTTTGAAGTTCGGTGTTTAGAAAAACGAAGAGAGAAAGCGCAATCTATATTACAGCTCTCTATATGAATCATACAGACTTTATTAGAGCCACGGAAAGAAACGTTTTGCTGAAAAATGCACAATACATTTACAGCCTAGAGTGAAGTCATTATGTACATTAACAATGATTTGGGACAAATATAATGTGATTTAATGGAAAACTATGTGAATGGTGTGGAAGGATTTTCTGTCAGCTGCATTTAAATATGTGTTTCCCGCTCTGTGCAGCACGCAGCGTCATGTGTCAAAACAAATAACACATGCTTCTCAGTCGCTCCAGCAATGGACGCAAACCAAAAAACTATCGGCATGGATTTTCGGCAAGTAACCGATAGTTCCAGCAATCGACTATCGGTGCCGATTAATCGGCAAAACCAATCTATCAGTCGACCTCTACACAAAACACACACATACAGCAGAGAGAAACACATGCATGAAGAGGCGTCTGAGTCTCTACTCACCCGGACGCCGTGAAATATAAAGGGGAAGCCCTTAGTTGGAAGCCTGTTCCAGTGGCAGAGAGCATCCACGACGGCCCTCTGAGAGCGAACACACAGCTCACCCGCGTAAAACAGACGCGACGGCAGCTCCAGCAGAGCCTCATGAGAGCGGTAGTTATACACCAGCTTCGTCACCTACAAGACAACAAGGAGAAATACATTATTCAAGAAAGGGGAGGTTTGGTGAATCATAAGAATCATTATTAATTGGGTTTTCCAGGTTTAGTGAAGTGGGTGAGCTGCAATGACAGCAAGTTAAATTTACCTAATTGAGGAAATCTCTGCCACTTTAATGTGCAAATACACTATGATTCTCCCTCAAATGTTTTTATTGATTTAATTTTAAATTGTGTGTCAAAGGTTCCCGTTGGAGCTTCTGGAGGACAAGAATCTCCAGCCGCCAACTGATAGAGAGGAGACGGTGATTATTTTAATACTGAAATTAGTTTAGAATATAAACCATTTCAAAGTAAAACAGTTGTTTTATTTTCGCACAAACACTTGCTGACTTTGCACCTGTGGAATATCAATATCAGTTTTTAACATCACAATTGTTATTTAACTCTGCCATGGTGTGAATCTCCTTGTGACTACCTTATACAGTGCTTTACTCAAAAAATATGTACTTTTATAAAGAAATATAAAACTTTAAAACTAAAAAAAAAAAAAAAAAAAAATAATAATAACCAATTAAATGAGTATTTGTTAAATTCTATCACAACATCTGTCGCTCACCACAGCATGCCAAAAAATAATTAATACTCATGCCTCAAATTTAATGTTTTGTGTATCTTTTTTGTTTTTAATGTTTAATGTTTAGTGTATCAAGTTTCTTTTTGAAAAAGTAGCGAGTACGTTTATTTGGCAAGGATGCATTAAACTGATCAAAAGTGACAAATCTTATGTAACAATGTCAATGGCTTTACCAATTAAAAAACAAAAAAAAAACAAAAAAAAAAAACAAATACCTGTTCTTTCAATCTTTCTATTCAAAGAATCCTGAAAAAAATCTACCAGTTTTCACAAAAATAGATCAATTTCTGTAGATCAAATGATTTAACTTTGGTAACTGACCGCATGTCAGACATCCTGCAAATAAAGCTTAAGCTGAATTTATCTCTGAATGTTTAATAGTTAATAGTTAGCGCAGTCTCCTGACCAGCAGGGCGTTGTATCCTCTGTCGCTGCAGCTGTAGAGCGGAGTTCCCATCAGTCTCTCCAGAAGAGAAACGCCCAGTCCAAACACAGCGGCCAGCTTGGACTTCACCACTGGCCCCAGCTGCTTCGGGTCACCGGCCAGCACGATCTTTGGCATAAAACCAGAGGAGAGAGGCTAATGAAACCATCTGCAGACCTGTCAACCTTGGAAAATATTTTTGAGTAACATCAGTGTGGCCGGGGAGTTTGTGATTCCTGTTAACCAGTATTTTAGAGTAAACAGTAGGGATGCAACAACAGTTAGCCCACGGACGGTTTAGCTCTTTTTTGCCAATTTTAAATGCCATTTAAAAAAAAGAAAAAAAAAATACCTCCAGTATACTTCTGTATACTGTATAAAAACATAGATTATCATATGTCTATTTCAATTTTTTTTGAGAGTAGTGAAATAGTAAAGTATTATTTTTATGGATTGGCCATTAGTGAGCGCTATAAACATGTAATGTCTGTTTCACTCATACTGCATGCCTGAGGGCGGCCTCGCGCAGAAAACCCACATATGTATTACAGAAGCAACAGAGGCAGAGCTCTTGACTCGCTAGGAAATCCCTAATATTGCCAAAGACATCCAGATATCACTGTAACTGAATAAAAGATGATAGAAATGCTTTGAACGATGACATTCAAAGAGAACATTCAGATAAAGAACACTTTACTGCGACAATGTTTATCTGTGTTTTTAAAAACACCTCAGGTATTTTAAATAAGTATACTTATAAGCCATTGGATATATTTCTGCATCATTCTGTGATAAGAAGCCACATCAGATCAGGGCGAAAGTTAACATTCGACTCATGTAGTTTAGTATGTTACAATGTTCTCTTTTCTTGAACAGCAGGTTTAGAAATACTTCTCATCACGAGTCATCAGAAGGGAAGATGTTTGGCGTGTGTTGCTTTTTCAGATGCACGTTATAAACTGGAAGAGTTTCCTCATCTCAGACTCACAGACACACAAACAGAGCCAGTTAGGAGAGAAATAAAACGCACAGAAATTATTTAAATGCAAAACTGAAAAAAAAAAAAAAAAAAAAACCCCGCTCTGATTTGTTGAACTCTTCCGTCTTTTATCATGTTTTGTGTATGTCTCAACAAGAACTCTTCCATCTTTTTCTGTTGCTTGATTTGAGTGCTGTGTGGACAGAGGCGTCTCCAGGTTTTTGCAGCTTAGAGTAACATTGTACCAGCGTAAATTACTTTGAGGTCAAAATGCGTAGCCGCTACCAAAAAATACGTACAGGTTGGCAGGTCTGGATCTGCAGTAATGCGTGTTTCTACACAAACCCTGTTCAGTCTCACCTGTCCACTGGTCTCAGACAGTAAACTCAGAGGAATCATCGTCTCGGGTTCAGTGGCCTGACCGGCCTCATCCACAAACACATGGGTAAAATGACCAACACTGAGAAAACACACAAAACACAGCCTTAGCTTTAAACAGAAGAGACAGCACACCATTCACATCACACCTCATCAGTCATGTGATTTATCTCAACGTCACTGCAAGAACCAGTGAGGTCTGATGTCACTGATGTGTGCCATACTGAAACATGGAGAAGATATTGAAACATCTTATTTCACAGAAGACAGACAATCAGACAATGTATTCTCATTTGTGAAGTGTTTTAAGTGTGGTTTAAGTGTCAAAAAGCACAATACTTGAAGTGCACAATACTTGACTGGTAGTGTATACATGAAGTATACACTACCAGTCAACAGCTTCTGAACAGTAAGATTTTTGATGTTTTTTTTTTTAAAGTAGTATCTTCTGCTTACCAAGCCTGCATTTACGGTACTTGATCTAAAGTACAGCAAAACAGTAACATTTTGAAATAATTTTACTATTTAAAAACTCTTTTCTATTTGAATATATTTTAAAATGTAATTTATTTCTGTGATCAAAGATGAATTTTCAGTCTTCAGTGTCACATGATCCTTCAGAAATCATTCTAATATGCTGATTTGCTGCTCAAAAAACCTTTATTATTATTATCATCATCATCATCATCATCATCAATATCTAAAACAGTTGAGTACATTTAAGGTTTTTTGATGAATAGAAAAATCCAAAGATCAGCATTTATCTGAAACAAAAAGCTTTTGTAACATAATACACTATACCATTCAAAAGCTTGGAGTCACTATCTTTTTTTTGGCTCAAAAAACTATTATTATTATTATTATTATTGTTGTTGAAAACTCTGCTGTTTTCAACATAATAACAATACATGTTTTTTGAGCAGCAAATCAGCATATTAGATTGATTTCTGAAGGATCATGTGACACTGAAGACTGGAGTAATGATGCTGAAAATACAGCTGCGCATCACAGAAATAAATTCCATTTTAAAATATATTCAAATAGAAAAAAAAGTTATTTAAAACAGTAAAAACATTTCAAAATTGTACTGTTTTTGCTGTACTTTGGATCAAATAAATGCAGGCTTGGTGAACAGAAGAGACTTTATAAAAAAAATAAATAAATAAATAATAATAAAAAAAAAAAATCTTACTGTCCAGAAACGTTTGACTGGTAGTGTATTTCAGTACAGATGTAATGAAGGCTAACACTGCAGTGTGTCTCAGTGTCTCACCGCAGACCGATCTGGTAGAACATTCCAGCGCTGGAACAAGTGGAAACAACAATACGATGAAAACTGGCGTGTCGAATATCTTCTCCAGCTCTCGCATACTGACGCAACTCCTCCGGCATAGACTGCAGAACACCAAATATGATCATTCATCACAACATAACATGCTTTATGTCAGGTTATAATTCCAGGAACAGGCAATTATCTAAAACAAGGGTTTTTAAATTGGGGGTCCATACAAGGGACATCAGCAGAAGAGATACAGACAATATGCAGAACTATTTGAATGAACATTAGCAAATGATCTAGTATGCATCATATGTTTTTTTTTTTTTTTTTTTAAATTAGAGAGTCAGTGATTTCTTTGGGCTGCTGAACCAGTGTAGAGTCAGCAGATAGGAAACAGAAAGAAATACACAAATCATTTACCCAACCTCATGTCATTCCAAACCCATAAGAGTTTGGTTTGGAATAAGATATTTAGGGCTGCAAAACGATTAGTCATGATTAATCGATTCAAAATAAAAGTTTTACAAACTATATGCATGTGTACTATGCATATTTATTATGTATATATAAATACACAAATATGTACACATTTTAAAAAATATATGTAAACACTTGTATATAATTAATATTATATAAAAAATATTAACATTTTACATATAAATCTAACATTTTTCCTTCATATATACATGTGTATTTATATATACTTAAATATACACACACATAGTATGTAAACAAACTTATTTTGAATCGATTAATCGCGACTAATCGTTTTGCAGCCTTAAAGATATTTTTTTAATGAAACCTAACACCGTGTCCTAACTACACACGATAAAAGGCATCTTTTCCATGTTAATCTGAGTTTTTGTCCTAACTAGCCGTGAAGGCGACACGTGAAACTTCTAATTCAGAAACGGTCTCTATTTCCGCGATGTCACAACATACAAAATTGACTGATAATCTCAGGTACTGATTATGTGCTTTATTCAAAGTTAAACGTGTCTAATGTGAGTTTGAATATCATTCTGTGTGACCGTTATAGCCATACTGAATGCAACAACAGTTTACCTCAGATCTTGAAAATAAGATGTACGTTAAAACTGTGAACCTAGTGCGAACCAACAAGGTATTCCATGACAAAGATGGTCTCAGTCACTCAGTATGTACTTTTAATAATGTTAAAAAGGTTTAATATTTATGAATTAGAATATAAACAATTTTTTTGTGAGTGCAGTGCGCTTCCAGGGAGAGCCCGCCCACACACGCTTCTGATTGGCTGTGATATTGGATTGATTCTCTCGCGTCACGTTGTCGCGTAGCGTGTGTTGTGGATACGGTGTAAGAGGTTTCTGTCCTTACATTAAAAGTCCAGATAAACAAAACCTGATCCAAAAAGGTTCTAAAGGCATCATGAAGTGAATCCATATCAATCAAGCAGTTGAATAAATGTCTTGCGACAAAATAGAACAGCTTTCTATGATGAACAGATTTTATAGATTTGGAAGGGTGAAGTATCTCCTTTTAAATCAACGATTGCAGCTGCAGAGCGCGCAGCACCTCCTCTGGCCTGCAGGTGGCGTTGACTCGAGCCAGGCTGGCGGTGTGCAGGAATCCGCTCTGGTGCAGACGCATGCAGACGAGGTCAGCCGCGCTGTTTGAGGGTGTGCAGACCAGCACTCGACTGCAGGGGATGCGGTGATGCACCTGCGCAGACACACAGTCAGCATTACACCACAAACAGTGCTCAGATTAGAAACTCAGTCAAAAAAAAAATTCTAATTTCGAATATTCGTCGAATTTAAAATAAAAATCCACATTTGAATGCAAAAACGCTGCATTCGAATTTTAAATGCCAGGGCTCGCAAAATCGCTAGCCCGTTGTCCCGGGGCTATTGTGTTTTCCAGTCGGGCTACTAAAATGCATCACCCCCTGCCCGACGGGCTACCTTAAATACAGGGCTCCCGCGGGTCCTTAAAAACTCTTCAATTTAGTTGTATTATACTTAAGGCCACAAAAAGTTTTAAATACGTTAATTGATATAAGAAATGTCTTAACTGTAATTTCAAAAGGTCTTACAGTTGGGGACGGAAAGACAAGAATGGCGATACAGCTGGATTAAACTTCAAAAGGCAATGATGCAACTGAATAAATATGAGCGCTGCATGTTTCAAGTCAAAACGTGGCGCAGGTGTCTTTATGTGAATGTATCTGAAGGGAACCGACTGTCCTCAGAAATGTGTCGTTGGTATTTTTATTTCATCTTACCTATAATGGCTGATAAAGCAGCGTTTATGAGTGCGGACGGTGCTGCTCTGTGTGCAAAAAACCGCTCCTAAAGCGCCACCTCGTGACAGAGAATGAATTTGCATTTCCAATAAGCCTTTCTTGCAGTTTATGGTCAGATCAATGCAAATATCGACCCATGTTTTTACGCAGCAAACACATGAGAAAGAAGTTAATGTGCCTTCTAAAAATCTAAACAATCAAGACAGTAATATTTATTCATTTTAAATTAATATAATGATTTATATGCTTGATTTATCCCTTTTCATAAAAATAGTCTAAAGGCTGAAATGCTGTTGTATAAGATTTTTGTTTTTGTGAAAACCTGTATCTGAACTGTAAATCATGTCTTATGTCTTAATACTGTATGTTACCATAGACATTGTCCAACCCCGCTCATACTTGTGTTCATTTTACTTGTGCAGCTCTTAAAATGGGTCATAAATTGCCTTAATTTTTTTTTTTTTTTTTCAAATTCTGCAGATACCCTGTAAATAGTGAAATAAAATTCCTTCCTTCATATTTGTTGATATTTGTGTATTGAAAATATTTTTGATTGACATTTGAAGAGTTCAGATGCAAAAGCCTCCAAGTGCCACTTGAAATTTTCTTCTAAAATTAGAAGTTTTCTCAGGCCCATATGTTTATGTTCTGTTATTTCACTTTAATGGCATATAAAAGAACCTATTCATTGCCATTAAAGTGAAATGACTAAACCTACACATAAGAGCCTGATAAAAATGCTCATTTTAGAAGAAAATTTCAAATGGCACTTGGAGGCTTTTGCATCTGAACTCTTCATTTAGACTCCTATCTGATTTTCTATATTCTCAAAAAAAAAAAAAAAAAAAAAAAAGGTCTTTTTTTTTTTTGGGCTAGTTAAATTAATTTTCGGGCTACCAGAATCTGAAGAGTACCTGCCCAAAGGGCTACCAGGGATTTTGAAATTTTGCGAGCCCTGAATGCGTATCAGGCAGCCTTATATGTGGCACACAAGATGCGATGATGTAGGTGTTGCATTTTAATGCTTTTTTTAGTCTATCCAGTTGAACCCACTGGATGCAGCGCTGCTCATTCAAAATATTGCGGAAAAAGAGAACATCAACTGTTTGTCAAAACTGAAACCAAGCCGTTCATACAATGCATATTTATCGCATTTTCTGGAGTGAGGTCTATCACCATTGCACTCGCGTCTCGCACGAGAGAGCAGCATGTTTAGAAAGCCATGTAAAAATGTAATTTCAACTTTTAAAAAACATGTCTCGAGACTTTATGGCGGTTTTTCTGCATCCCACTGCATCTCATGTTTTAAAATGAAAAAAGTAGGCTACTCTTTGTGATTGGTTTTCAGTATTAAACTATACATACATGATGCTTGTTGTTTCTAATTAAGCAAGGTAATTATATATGGTTTATAAACATTATTTTATACATTATGCACTTTTTTCAAAGATAGTCTTGTTTTTTTTTTATTGCTTTGAAGAAACGTGCTAATGCGTACGGTAATATTTTGCTCGATGCGCCCTCTTGTGGCCTCAGGAGAGAAGCCAAAAGCTTTTTTTTTCCCCCAACAAAAATTATGTCTTTTGAATTCGAATATAATTCGAATTTTGGCAATATTTTAGTACAAAATTCAAATTTAGTTTTTCTGCCAATCTGACAGCCCTACTCAGTGATGAGTTTTCCCTGATTTACATTTGACCTGGAATGCAAAATAACGCCCGTTTCACACATTTTCTCCTCCAAAGTCAAAATCGTCCTACATTGCTGTTTTACCTTTTTTTTTTTTTTTGTAAAGGGCATTTGTCCTTCTTTGCATGTTCACTTTGTAAACACTGGGTCAATACTTCTGCAGCGATGTAGGACGATTTGGAGGAGAAAATGAGATGGGAGTTTTTCGACATACCCTAACTGTCTTGAACTGGAAAACAGTTCACGCAGAGCTAGACGAGACGAGTGTTTGAGGTTAAAAAGTATATAAATTGTAAGTTTTTTTTTTTTTTTAGAAAATAACCAATCGTTTTGTTAGATAAGATCCTTCTTCCTCGGCTGGGATCGTTTAGAGCCGTTTGAAGCTGCATTTAAACTGCATTTTGGATGTTCAGACTTGCGGGCACCATAGAAGTCCATTATATGGAGAGTAATGCTGAAATGTTTTCCTCAAAAAACAATTTCTTTACAACTGAAGAAAGAAAGACATCAACATCTTGGATGACATTATCTGTAAATTTTTGTTCTGGAAGTGAACTACTCCTTTAAAGTGACAGCGCATTGTTCGTGGTAAAATGAACATGGATTTACATGGAAATGTAGGAATTTCACAAGAAATAGATATAAAGTCTGTTTCAGTCAACATGTGGCTTTTTGGCTAGGTTTAAAACAAGGAAAAGTGCACTTTTAGATAAACAATTGATGCACTTGTGGAGGTAGAAAAAAAGTTAAGACCCACGGGATTGCTTGTAATAAGGATTTAAATGCAAAAAAAGGCAAGAGAGCCGACTGTTTCTGTCTGTGGTAAGTTTTAATTTAAAATATTTGTGATAGCCCACTTTTAACGTAAGAAAATTAGGCTAAGCACATTATCTTTAAGGTGTCTAGTATTAATATAGGGCTGAAACGATTCCTTGAGTAACTCGAGTTATTCGAATACAAAAAATCAGAGGCAAATTATGTGCATCGAAGAATCGTTTTTATTATTTATTAGGAATGAACTGAATTTTCGGCCGCCAAAAATATATGCTGCGCCGCACCACCCAGCAGTGTTCAGCTTTCACTCTCATCACTGCACCGCGTGACGCTCCGTTCAATAATCCGCTCTATGAATGTGTATTCTGCTCAGTTACCGCTCATGCTCACCGGAAAAGCTAAGTCCGCTCAAATAACGCACTGACAAGAATTTTCTATGTAGTATACTTCTGTAGTATACTGATTTACGCGATCTGATGAGCATTAACTCATATTACGCGATCATATCTCTGTATGAGTGAATGGCAGAGACGTGCATTTTCCTTTACCACACACACACACTGAAGCGCATCTGGCGTCTCAATGAGGACATAAACACACTAACAACATCTCCAGAGCTGCTCTGAGAGTCACTTCATCAGCGTTTCACCGTTTCATTTGAGTAAAACTAGCGCCATATCATATACACACAGAAATTTAAAGGCATTCACGGCAACCCGTTAAAATAAAAGTGAGGTTTAATTTGAAGACATTGCAGCAGAAATATATTTGTTCAGCAGAATGTACATACTACTACTACTAAAATTATGAAAACTTAATTTTTTAGGAATGATCACACAACATTTCTTCCATGTTTTAATTTCAATAGTAAATCCCATTTGTTTGCCAAAAAGTTTAATTTTCAATAATTTAAAGATAAATGAAATTAATGTTTTATGCCTTCATTTGATAACCAGATACACAACACAGAATTTCTGAGGAAAAAGAAGGCTATTTTAAGAATAAATAATAAGACATTAGGTCAGAGAAAATAAAACATAACTTTATAATTGTCATTTTCTTTAATCTTCTTTAATCATAGCTATAATTATTATAACACCTAAAATATGTTGCATGTAAAAAGTGTTTCAGCCACTTGAAGGGTGTGTGCACATGATCAGGATGGTACCACGTCCGTCGCATTTTGAGAAAGGAAAAACCCTGTTTGCAGGACTATACATTATTTGGATAATTAGTCAAAACCAACAACAACAACAGTTAGGTCTGATTCTGTTGCATAGAACTGAATAAAAATAATACACTGATATTTAATAATATACTTTTTGTCCAATTTTCTTTAAATAAAAGTGTGGTTATTTTATTGGCTTGTGTTTTTTAAATTCTGTGTCATTAAAATTGAGTTAAATTAAAAAGTCTTACAAAATTACTTTATATTATTTAATAAAATAAATTATTACAAAGCATTTACAGAGCACTGTGTTTGAAACCACATGCTCCTTTAAAGGATTACACACACACACACACACACCAACCAGTATGCAGAGAGACATTTAAGAGGGTTTATTTTACAAATAACTTTAAATTAATACTGCTGAAAAATGTGTTAATAAATGTTATGTATATGGATTTTTGTTTTTGTTCCATGTTAGCTTCCTGCCCACTAATTTTAGCCTCTTACAAAAGCCCCAGAGCCTTCTAAGAAGACAGTAAAGGCTTATGTCATGCCTGAGCTGTATTTAGGCTGAAACTTGAAAGTTAAGTTGCACAATGTTTAGGTTTTATTATTATTTTTTTTAATTACTATTATTTTGATTTATGTCGAGTTTTAGGTTGTACTGTGTTTACCTTTTTTAAAGTAATTTGAAAATGATTTTTATATTTGTATATATATATTTGTATTTGCATTTTGAATGTAATATGGCAATTAAATGCACTAAATGGGTTTAGTTTTCACAGTTATGCAATTTCAGCAATAAAAATGTTAATTTTTCTAAAAAGAAAACAAATTACTTGTTCTTTTAAAGAGACCTGACTTATTTTCTCTTGTATATTTAGTATTGCTCTTTAATAAAGAAAAAGTACTTATCCAATTACTCGATTAATCGATGGAATCTTCGGTAGAATACTCGATTACTAAAATATTCGATAGCTACAGCCCTATATTAATATATGAATTCATATATATTCAGTTTTGTTGTGTGGTCATAGAATGAGTAAACATCTTGGTCACAACAGTCACCACTGGGATAACAGTGAATTTAGGCGTACAATATAAATCCAATTGCAGTTGTTAGTGAAAATTACAATAAAATGTTGCAATGACAAAATACTGCACTAAATTAAAAGTTCAAATGTTCCAAAATATTTACAATATTGATGTTGCTAATCACTGGTAGCACTAATATAAAAATGTGGTTATATTTTACAAAGTAGTAACAATTTTGAAATGCGTTGATGGTTGTATTTTTGTCTTTTATCTCAGCGTTCCTATCAATGTTGCATAAGGTTTTTTTATGCATAATAGTAACCCTAGAATGTGATCAAAGAGTTTAAAATAGCTGGGCTAAGATAGTATAACAATTTTTATGACTGCAGAAATATGTTAATTCAGTACACACATTATCCCACCGGTCACAATTGCGTCCGACCATAAAACAATTTTTCCACATACTTTTACAAAAAGAATTTCAAAAAAATAATTATTGATTATTTCAAAGGGTTACTAATGACATCATTTGGGTATTTTCCTGTCTGGTAAAAATTTGGGATTAAACGGGATAAATGCGCTGCCACTTAGTAGAAGTCAAATGCATTGTTTACGTAAATACGTTGTTTATATTTATTGAGTTTAAACGTGAATGTCTGTAAAAGATTGTATTAGGCCTACTGTACTGTGAAAAAAGAGGATCACAAAGCTGAAAGCATTTTCATTAACGTTTGGTTTTGAAATCAAATTAGTTTCAAATGCTGCAGGAGCTTTTCTCTTCACTAGTGTCACTTTTATTAATTTTTGATCCGTGTCTCTGAATCAGCAGGTGTTTTGGACTTTTTTTTTATCCAATACAATGCTATTCACACATTTTGAGTGTGATTTTGCTGGCAAAAAATGTTTGCAGGCTGTATGCACATATTTAATTCAGAAATAATGCAAGAGTTCAGGTTTGCATGTTAGTTTACTGCTCTTGCACAACTTGCAGTTTAATCTTGATTACCCATCCTGGTAATTGGAGTCAGAAGTAATTTAAGCACACTATTGTGAATCTCTTTAAAACTCTCTGGTGCTCCTCGGTCAAAAATGACTTGAAATGAAATCAATGTACTCTCTTAATTCAATAATGTTTAGAGGATCCAATCATTTTTAGGGGATTTCATAGTACTAAATTATATTAATGCAGTAGTTATAATCCATTTATTACCATCTATGCTTTTTGAGCTTCAACCTAAAAATTAAATTCTTAGCAGATTAAATTTTTTCCCAACGCGGCCAGTTTTGACCACAAGGAGTACAAGTGTGACTATTTTTAGGACTATTTAAACTTTGTGATTTATGTCCATGATTTGATTTTTTCTTGTGTTCACACAGCACTTTCATACCATTCTGATGAAGTAAAAAAAAAAAAAAAAAAAAAAAAAAAAAAAAAAAATATCTACAAATAATGTTTTTGGACAAAATTTACCAGCATCAGTGATTTAATGTGAGGGAAAAAAAAAATTACATGTAATTTTGGTTTGCATGTTCTCATAAAGTGGCAAATATAACAGCAAATAAAAACAAAGATGACAATTACTGGTTTCTGTTTCATTACATTCCCTGTATTGGTTCTGACTGCACTAAATTAATGCTGAAGAGAATACACTCATGTTTAGTGATGAATTGAGCAAACTTCATATAATTCTTAAATATGTAATAGTTTTTTCTTTTTTTTATTGATCCAGCCTCAAGCACAATCTGCAGTAAATCGTGCACTACCTGCAGAATGGCCTCTATGAGTGTGATGGTTTTTCCGGTGCCAGGAGGCCCAAACAGAACGTAGGGCGCGGGACGACATTCTCCACTCAGGATCTGTTTGACCGCCTCTCTCTGGGCCGGATTCAGCTGAACGTTGAAGAACTGGCCAGGGTTTGGGATGCTTTTCGAAGTCATCGTCAAATCTGAAACAGCACAGATATATCCGAAATCAAATATCAAAGTATAAAAGGAAATATGACTGCAACCAGCAATTTTGGGGCTGATGGCCAAAGAGCCACACTGGAAAGAATGGCAAATGGTTCATCTAAGATAACACAGCCTGTTACTTAGAAATGGTAGTGAACATCTAGGATATATTCAGTATTTTCTGTGTGGCTCGATCCAAAGATAAACAGAGTCAATTCTGGACAAGATCTGTAAGAGGAGAGCAAAAAAAAAAAAAAAAAAAAAAAAAGTTTTATAAAAGGTTTTTTTTCTTTTTTTCCCACACCTAAAATTGGCAGATGAGAAAAGTGTTGGAAAGACATTAAATATCATCAGAATCAGCATAAGCCAAGGAACTTCAAACTTCTGGACATGATCCAACAAGCCAAAGCATGCATTCATTAATTAATTAATTAATTAATTAATTAATTAAATAATTATTTATTTAATTATTTATTTATTTATTTAATTAATTATATATATATATATATGAAAAACTTAAGACTAATTTTAAAATGACAGACAGTTTAGTCTGATCTGGTTAGGGCTGGGCGATTCTTCAGACTTTGATTAATTCGACAATGTTTTGCCACGATTTTATTTTTTTAAAATCAAGGAATCACAATTTTGAATATAAATATCACCAAATGTTAGAATTAGACACTTTGACAATATGCAAATTATAAGGTAAAGAGAAAAGAACAATCTAACTGGATGTTGGCGCATGCGATTAACCCAGGGGTGGGCAAACTTTTTGTCTCGAGGGTCACCAAGTTTTCCACATTAAGTGAGGGGCCGCATAATGTTTGACAAATGAAGCTTTGATTTTTTTTTTTTATTCTAAATTTACACACTACTGTACTGTATGTATACTTGTACATACATGGGAGTTCTATTCTTGTACAATCTACCTTATTTTATATGAGCACTTTATGACACACAGATAAGTTGCATTGGTGTACAAGTCGATTGATGTGTAAGACACATTTTATCATTTCATTCAGAAATAATGTAAAATAAACTAAATGTTTACAAACACCAGAAATGCACAATACAAACTCAAAACGAACTCACTTGCCTTTTCTCATTCGTCACCAATCCTAATGTGCACGCTTTGCGCTTGACCTTGATTGCTTTATATAAGTCGCCTTGGAAATCGCAGCCCGTTTCAGATGAAAAAAAAAATGCATTTTATAATCCACAAAAAAACAGTACTATATCCATTTTCATAAAAATGTGTGTGGAAAACAGAAGAAGATAGCATATCTTTGCAAGATAAAGCGATTAATTATTTCCATGTTTCCCCCACGAAATTACAGTGCCGTGAAGAGGACGACAACACTGGCATTTGTTCTGGTACTGGAAAGTCTACAGAGCATTTTAAGCATTTTTAAAACAGTACCAATACAAGGCATTTTTCAAAACAAATGAACACTTTCACATTTTTAAAACAAGTAGGCCTAACTTATTTACAATTGTGCCAGTTTTGTAGGGTATACATTTTCACTTTTCATTTTGTATTTGCTGCGCGGCTTGAACGCGGCGTCCGTCAATAATAGACTCCTATCTTTAGCGAAGTGAAGGACCGTAAGTAGAATATATTACTGGGTGCCATTCACACAGAACGCGCTTTTGTGTTGACAAAGATGTGACGCGGGCAGTGGAAGAGGAAAAAATGCAAGAAGATGGGAGTTGAACTTCTTTTAACTTGAGCGCTGTGTTTTTATAAAGCCGTTTCATGCATGAGACACGAGTGCAACAGTCAAACACATCCATGTTTGCATAGAAAAAAAACTATGGAAAATCGAAAAAAAAAACCTGAGGAACTACTAATGTATGTCTGATATTTCATGTTTGCATCATGAAGACAGGCTGAAAGATTGATTCTACAGAACATTTATAGTTAATAATAGTCCACTGGTGTTATACCTTCAGTCATTTTGAATTTGAATGATCCTGACTTTTGAGAATTTCACTAAGCATTTTCCTTGTATTATTTCTGAACATATATGTACAAAACAAGTCTGTACAAGATGTAGTTGATGCATCTTTTCTGCAAATATATTTAACAAGTGATTTGTTTAACATTTACATCATGTTGACATTTTCATGTGTGCTGCACTTGGAATAGAATTTTTTTTAACTAGAGGGTTAATGAAGAAAAAGTTACTTGAATCATGTTGTAGTTACATTTTCAAGTTGACTATTTAAAAATTGTAAAAATTAAGAATCAGTCAAACGTTCAGAGAGAAGAAAAAAAAAAAAGTGTTTTTTTTATTTTTTTTTGCCATATTGCCCAACCCTAGATCTGGTATTGATGGATTCAGCATGACCCAAGGAATACAGACCTCAAGATCATGAAGACATTACAACAAACACTTTATGAGCAAAATCAGTCATTTTTCAGATCTCGACCTGTAGGTGGAGCCGTTCCCAAAATTGCCAAGCACTCTGAATCTGATCAGCATTAGAAGAGCAGTCAGAAGAACTGAACAGAACCAAGAAGAAAAAGTGAATTTTTGATTTGGTAGTGACGCTATAGAGTTTGTCCTATACACCTGAAAATTATTAAGGACCACCACTATAAGTGTGCCTAATTTCATAATTTTCCTACACATGGTTCACAGGGTTTCCATAAACTCCCATTTGGGAAGAAAAACGGGAAAGAACACCAGTAAAAACAACAGGGTCTACAGCAGCTTTGGTGCACAGTTAAAACTAAAGAAAATGAAAGACAATTCTGCCTAATTTTGGATTGAGTTTTTTTCCAGTCACCTGTTTTAGTTTGCGTGGCCACAGACACCATCTCTGCAGTCAGCGTCGATGAGCCGTCTGTTTTCTGGGTTGCATCATTCTCCTGATGACAATCAGAACACAGACTCATCAAACACATGCTCATTTATTACCCACTCTGATTATGATGAATTAATGATCGCGCTCACGTTCAGCTCCTCTGAGAGACGCTGATCCTCTTCTCCCCATTCTCCGCTCCACTGCGGCGGCTGCAGCAAGAGCATGCTGGGAAACAAAACTCAAGCCAGAAAACACAGAGAATCTAAACCACTGCATCTCCATACAAAACTCTGATGATCCTCCATTTTATTTAAACATTTTCTTTAATGTCACAGTGACCTATTTCTATGTTTGCTGTCATTTATAGTATACACTACCAGTCAGAAGTTTTTGAACAGTAAGATTTTTAATGTTTTTTCAAGAAGTCTCTTCTGTTCACCAATACTGCATTTATTTGATCCAAAGTACAGCAAAAACAGTAATATTCTGAAATATTTTTACTAATTTAAAATAACTATTTTCTGTTTGAATATATTTTAAAATGTAATTTATTCCTGTGAATTCAAAGCTGAATTTTTAGCATCATTACTCCAGTCACACGATCCTTCAGAAATCATTCTAATATTCTGATTTGCTACTCAAAAAACTTTTTTTTTTTTCAGGTTTCTTTGATGAATAGAAAGTTCAGAAGAACAGCATTTATCTGAAATAGGAATCTTTTGTAACTATAAAGGTCTTTATCATCACTTTTGATCAATTTAAAGCATCCTTGCTAAATAAAAGTATTAATTTCTATCATCCCCATAGTGTATAATGTTACAAAAGCTTTTTATTTTAAATAAATGCTGATCTTTGGATCTGTCTATTCATCAAAGAATCCTGTATAATAATAATAATAATAATAATAATAATAATAATAATAATAATAATAAATTCTTGAGCAGCAAATCAGCATATTAGAATGATTTCTGAAGGATCATGTGACACTGAAGACTGGAGTAATGATGCTGAATATTCAGCTTTGATCACAGAAATAAATTACATTTTAACAGATATTCACATAGAAAACAGTTATTTTAAATAGTAAAAATATTTCAGAATGTTACTGTTTTTGCTGTATTTTGGATCAAATAAATGCAGGCCTGGTGAGCAGAAGATACTACTTTAAAAAACATTAAAAATCTTACTGTTCAAAAAATTCTGACTGGTAGTGTACATTTAACCAAGGTATATTCTTATTTATTTTTATTAAAAATTGGAAGATCTATGCTTCAACATATGACCACTGTTCTTCCATTTATATCTATTAGCAACAGTAATTTTAGATTAGTTTGATTAGATATGATATCAAAAAGACATAATTCGCATCTGTACAAAGTGTTTTCTTACTGTTGTCTCCAAAATGTCTGATCTGCTCCAGAGCACAGTGGCACCTCCTCATGGTCAGCCTGGACAGAAGGGGATATTCCTGTAAGATTTCTGGGTTAATCGTGAAACGGTGGTTTTATGAAGCTCAAGTGAGGCAGCGGCACCTGTTGAAGGTGAACTCCACATCCAGAGGTTCTCCAAGGTAGTTATTCTGGAAATCAGCGTTCACACGCAAACTCACGTCCTCATCGGTGATCTGTCGATGCACAAAACATTTGACTGACAGCTGTCAATCAATCACGTTACAAGCATTCCAAATAGTGTCCAACACAAGAAGAAATTCAGGTAACACTTTATTTTAGGGGCTCTTAACTAGTTGCTTTTTATCCTGCATATTACTAGAATATCAGCCATTTATTAGTACTAATTAAGCACATATTAATGCCTTATTCTACATGACCTTATTCTACATCCCTAATCCTACCCAATAACTAAACTTAACAACTACCTTACTATCTATTAATAAGCAGCAAATTAGGAATTTGAGGGAAAAGTCGTAGTTATTAGTGAACAAGTGTTCCCTATTCTAAAGCGTTACCGAAATTCATATATGGCTGCGACAACCAACTGTTACAGGTTTTCTGTAGGCTTTATAAAGGTAAATTTAAGACTTTTTAAGAGCAAGTGAAGAAAATGTCAGGAATAAATTACATCAATATGATCTCTAAATATAAATAAGAACACAAGCAGTTGAATGAGCAACACTTCAAAGTTTGAAAATACAACTTTCAACTGATCTGCCTTACTTTTCAGTTCATTTTACAAAAGCAGCTTATATGAAATTTAGAATTAACTTTTACTGTACTGGAAATGATGCTCTTCCTCAGTAGTTTGACTTGTTTTCTAGTGCAAATGACTAAAGATACATAAAACAAGATACATTTACTAGAGCAGCAAAATTACTTTTTCCCTGAGAAATCGATCAAAATGAAGTGTTTATGATAAACAAGAACAAACTTCTGACAAGTTATAACACATCCTGTGATCTTGTTTTAAGCATAAACTCACTTAATTTTGTTCCCTTTGAGAAAGACAGACTTCATATGTTCATTTTGCATCTCCAGTAAATCTAGTTTGATTTAAGAATGTTTAGATATTTGTACTGGAAAACAAGACAAAAAATACTGGGAAAAATATTAATATTTTATTTATTTATTTATTTATTTTGCAGTGTATGCAACATTTAATGGCAAGACTTCAATTTAATACTTTGTTCGAATTTGAGATTGTTACGACTCAAATTTTAAATAAGCTCAAAAGTATTTACAAGAAAAAGCTATTTTAATAATACATTAATATGTTTAGAGGAGGAAATGTGTTACAAATATTTACTGGTTATAACAGCTTGTTTATTGAACCATGATATTTAAAAAATGATTGATTGCACGGTAATGCATGAACTGATAAAAAGCAATGCAATCCAATGCAATCCAAGTCACTTTGAATAAAAAAAAAAAAAAATAAAAAATAAAAAAAAGTTCAATGCATAAATGGAAACAGACATGAATTAATTGTAGAAACAGTCAAATTATTAAATTGGCAAAACAGTCAATAGTTGCAAGCCTACATGCAAAGAATAATCTGAACAGAAATGTGTCGTGATACCTCAGTGACATAAGAGATGTACTCAATAACAGTTCCTCCACTACAGGGCTTCTTCAGAACAACTTTATCACCTACAGGAGGAATAAACAACAATTTTAGCATTATTAAACCAAACAATTCCCTCACAAAAATTTTCTCTGGCCATTTTTACGGATCACCAATGTTAACAGTCGTTTCTTCTTTAAGCATTTTTTTCTGCATTTACTCATCCTAATGTTATTCTCACCCAGTATTATTTTTTATCATCAGTGATTAAAGCCTGGAATACACTACACAATGTTTGCCCCGATTTTCCAGTCTGAACAAGTTGATGCTAGTTGAGGAAAGTCAGAGCCAGTCTGCAGATTACAGCCGACAGATTCCACAGAAAACCACGTAGTGTATGATGGACACAGACTCTGATTTTTTAGCTTCAGACTTTGATTCCATCCAGTCGGAGGAGATCAGACACGTTTTACAACATGTTGTCATTTGTCACGCGTCTCCTAGCAACAAGGCTCATGTTTCTGTGTGAGTTTGTTGTGACCGGAACAACTTTAAAGTCTGGTAGTGTTTGATCCTCGGTCGTGTAGTGTATGATGCCCAGTTTTCCTTTGTCACTATTTACAAAGTCGGTAAGTGTATGATGCTTAGCATTTTAAAAATCTGTTCAGAAGTCATGTAGCGTACTCCAGCCTTAAGTTGTATTTCTGATTCAGTATGCATACACATTAAAGAGTAAAGCTGTAGCATCCTGACCGATGAAGAGGCTGGGCCGGCCTTCAGCGAGTCCAGGCACCTCCAGATGCAGATACACAGCTCCTCTCCTGAGGATGGCGCCGGTGAGGCTGAACTCTCGGATCTCTCTCTCAGCCTGCAGCTCCTCTAACCACAGCAGAGCTGAGAAACGCGGCAGCATCGACGACAGAGTCAAGGGCTGCAGAAACACACCACAACAACAGGTCTTATTAAAACATGACGCCTGTCACTTAATACTTTCAACCAATCCTGTGAGTTTGGGGGCGGGACTATGTGTGTCCAACCACTAGGAGTAGGGTGACCACCTGGCAATAGATCTGTTGCGGGACACGTGTGAGACAGATACATTTACTACTGTTATGCTATATAAATACTGATTTACATCCGTTGTCATATGCGCTTATGTTTCTGAGTGCTCATATGTAAGTGAGAGAAAGCGCATCTGTTTTGTGAGAGAGTGAAAAGAATCCACCTGTGCTCGCCCTCGCATTACAATAAATAAGAAGAAAGTCGTGTCTGAATGCTGCATTGATTTTTTTAATTGGTTAACATGAATATCGTGTTTTTCCGTGTGCGCTCGACCATTTCCATCAGTGGTGCTAGATCGCTTGATGAGGTGCGCACATCCTTTGCGTGAAAAGTACTCCGCAAAAAGAATAAATAAAAAGCTTTCTTAAAAAGACAAAAGAACGCATGTACGTTTTCTTAATGAGACAATTAAAAACCAACAGACTGATGAAAATGTGGGACATATTCTCAATATGTGACGTGCGGGACAAGGGATGAAAATGCTGTGCGGTCACGTTTGTCCAATTCTATTCAATGGGGCTGGGAGGTTTTTCAGATTTAATTTCTTACAATTTTTTTTTTTTTTTTTTAATTGAGGAATTTTGGTTTTGAATAAAAACATCATCAAAAATTACAATTAGACATGTTGACGATACACCAGTGCTAACAGTTGATGTGAGCGCATGACGCGGAGCTGATAACGCAGAACATATCACCAGTCCTGATATTCACACAGAACGCGTTTGTGCTGAAAAAACACCAGATGCAGCAGTGGAACGGGAAAACGCAAGCTTATGAGACGCCAGATGAACTTCTTTAACTTGAGCGGCGCGTTTTTAGACACTGTTTCATGCACAAGATGCTTCAAAAGAAGCAAGATGCAATCGCAACAATCAAGCAATAACCAAGTTTTTAAAAATACGTCAATGATTAATTTTTTGATAATAAATTTGTATTATAACAGGAATCTAGAAAAACGAAAACAGACAATTTATAAACAAGATACTTCATAGGGTCCCATTATTTGTGTAAAAAAAAAAAAAAAAGTTTTATAAATGCATCAATTGTTCTAATAATTAGGTTTTATTAATTCAATTTATTATTAAAGCTTTTTGATTATTAAAGCTCAAACCATTAAACAACCAGAAAAAATAAAAATTTGGAAAATAAATTGTTAAACTTCAGATAAATTGTTGTTAAATTGTGTACATTTCATGATTTTGATTAATTATACATGCTTTTGGATTACTGAAATTTAATTTGAACTATTAAACAATACTTAGAAAAATTAAAACAATTTGGGAGAAAATAAAATTGATCATCGGGCCCTACAAGCACTAAGTGGCATGAATGCGCCTGTGAGAGTCGCAGCAGTGAAGACTAAGAGACGCTCATCACCTCTGCCAGAGCCGGCTGGACGATCAGCACGTCCCTCTGACCTTCAACACAATCTCTGAGAGCCTGCGGCACACCGTAGTTCCCCAAGAAGTTTGGAAGATGCCGCCGCGCAAGCCTGTCAAAAAAAAAAAAAAATGCTTTTCAAAACACAAGACACTCTTTCTGCACATTTAGGGCCTGTTTACACCTGGTCACTTCATGCGCTTTTTCTGATTGGATAGCTATCTGATCGTGAAAAGACCAGGTGTAAATGCCCTCAGAAACGCTTTCGAGACCCATTTAAATCCGATCGCTCAAACCACTTCAAAAAGTGGTCTGGGCCGCATTCCAGACGAAACTGGACAAATGTAAATGCATCTGGTTGTTGAAACCACATATGCAAACTTTACTCCCAAAATATTCACATAATAAACGTGTGAGCGCGTTTTATAGGCTATATGGCATGTTATAGTCAGATATGACAGCGCTAATGCAACAAGTAGCTGAGTTCAGCAAGCCGACACGCAAACTGCCACAAATGAAACTGAAAGTAAGTTGCAGACGCTCAACACACAATCATCTTTGTTAAAAGTAGTGAGACTAACCTATCTTAACCTAATCTTTCCAGTGCTGATGCCGCGCTCTCTCCTGTTGTGGTCTTTGATCTTGAAATTAGCTGATCATGAATAAAACGCAGCGCTTATCTGTTGCTTTTGTTGACATGAACTCTGTTAATTTTGCATATAGCGCAGGAATTGAAGACCGGATTTATATCCGTTTTGCGAAGACACATTTATGTGGCCAGATGTCCGATCAGAGAAAACGCATGAAGTGACCAGGTGTAACCAGGCCCTTAGTGGATGTTTCACTGCTAAAGTTAGTTAAACTTTTAACATGGTAACAAGCTGAACAATAACATCACCCTGTTTAATGTATCTGAGCCCAGAATGAGTGATGTGTGTTGGGTCTGACCTGATGGGGGCCGGCGGGGCCGAGACTGTGAGCACCTGAACGGGCGGCTGCTGCTGAGGCAGTGCTGTTAGACATGAGTACGGGACGCTGGGTTTGAGCAGACTCTCCTCAGCACTGCTCACAGACACCTCCAGACGCCTCCCGATGGAGAAGGAGGAGAAGCGCAGGAGCAGCAGCTCAGCAGAGCGGCCCAGAGTCCTGCAGAAAACACATGCACAATTCATCAATCTTCACAAATCAACACTAGGGCTGAAACGATTAGTTGACCAAATTAACCAGTTGACTATAATATAATAAAATACCTAACTACATAATACTATTATTGTTAGAAATTGCAACAATATAAAAATAGAAATATAATAAATTTTTACATTTAAAATTTAATTAATACAATAAGTAAAAAAAATAAATAATAATATCCTGGCCAGAGGAGAACTGGCCCCCCGACTGAGCCTGGTTTCTCCCAAGGTTTTTTTCTCCATTCTGTCACAGAGGGAGTTTTCGTTCCTTGCCGCTGTCGCCTCTGGCTTGCTCAGTTGGGGACACTTAATTTCTAACGATTATCGTCAATTTGATTTCATATATACTATTTAAACTAAACTGAGCTAGACAATGACATCTCTGAATTCAATAATGAAATGCCTTTAACTGAAAATTGAGTGTTTAATCTTATTATTATACATTACTGACACTCTATCCTCCAATTTGATACTGTTAAGTGCTTTGACACAATCTGTATTGTTAAAAGCGCTATATAAATAAAGGTGACTTGACTTGACTAAACAAAAAAAAAAAAAAAAAAAAAGTCGACAAATATTTTTGTTGAGTGGTCGTTTCATCTCATTTGACCTAACGTAAGAGCCTGCAATAATGCGGTTTGACCAGAGTGGCACTGTAGCGCAAGACTAATTCAGCTCTCCTGAATATGATTCAAGAGAAGAGACACGCAGCGCTTCGCTTTAATTTTCTACCTATTAGATTGCGTTTTATTAACGTCTAAACCTACCCCTTACAATAATGAAAAGAAAAAATAGAAACTATTGTTCTACAGCGTGACAAAAATTACGCTGTATTGATGTGCGCATGCCCAGTAGCTCCAGATGTATCCCTTCTAGCTAGGGATGCATGATATTATCGGACCGATATCAGAATCGGCCGATAATGGCTTTAAATGTAAATATCAGCATCGGCCCGATATGAAAAATTATGCCGATAGGTCTTGCCGATAAGAGGAATGCGTTAACTCACATGTGCTCAGGGTATGCTAGTGATTAGATCACTTCAGCAGTGTGGCTCATTCTTGAAGCAAAGTCTTGTCTGAATGATGATTAGATTAAATGCAGCGATCCAAAACAGTCAATATGTGAAAGCACGTACAGTTCGGTTTGTGATAAACAGTAATAGCAGGTGCATCGGCGGCAGTGGCAGCCTCCCCGGGTCCTAATGCCCGCTCAGTAAGGAGTTTTAATTTGTAGGGGGTGCTGTTGGCTGACTTCTAATTAAATCAAAGTAAAACAGCTTATACAAATAACATTTAGACTGTGTTTGTGATTAAATAAAACAGTAATTGATGTTATAAAATAATGAGTATGTTTAGATTTAAAAGGTCAGAAGCTATAGCTTACATGGAGAGAAAAAAAAACAAAAAAAAACAAACGACACTTGTAAATTAAATAATTTTATATATACTGATTTATTCATTGTGTTATATATATATATATATATTTTTTTTTTTTTTTTTTTTTTTTTTAAACAAAGCATAAGCTTTTCATAATTTTTACAACTCTTTTGCTTTAGACCATCTACAAATGTTAAATCTTAAAATAAAATGTTAAGGTTAACCATCTTTCTGGGGGGAAAAATCCAGCGATTGATATATAGTTTATTTATAGTAGGGATGTCAACGTTAACGCGTTAACGCATGCGATTAATCAAAAAAAATTGAACGCATTAATATTCTTTTAACAAATTAATCGTTTGATAAGGTTTGACCCCAACTTCTTCCCGTCATCGCAGTGCGGAAGGTTATCTATCATTGTGTGATGAGGGTACAGCGAGCCAGTGTTGCCAGGGCAGCGGCACAAGTGGGCTATTTTGAAAATACAGTCGTGGGAAAATATTACAGAGCCGAGGGTTGCAGTTTTTTGGGCTACTTTTATAATGTACCGCGGCCACCCAAAGTGTATATAGACAAATAAAAATAAAAAATAGATCCTTTTACTAATGTGTATTATACTTGGAATGTATACCTGGCAACTTAAGAACGGAGAGGCGGTTGTAAACATCACAAACAACGCGAGTTTCAGACAGAGCACACGTTAAGGCTTTTACACAGCAGAAATAAACATGACAACAGCCGCTATAGATTAGATAAACAAACGATTACGATAGGATATCGTTTGTATGTGATTTTCTTGAGATGAATGTGTACATCTGAAATGCTAATTTGTGCAGCGATATAAAAGGCTATAAACAGCATATTTTTAACAACAGTAAACGACCAAATTCCACATGTGATCGCAAAAGGAAGTTATTACAAACACTCGATGGTGGTTTAAAGTGAGTTCTGAGTAAAAGTGTACTATTAATCTCATAAATTGTCTAATGTAGCATGATGCTAATGTTAGCACTAATGCACCTGCAGAACAGGTGCAGTTCTTCTTCATAATGCATTTTGTCATAATACTTCACGTAAGGTCGCAAGAAATGTTTTGTTGTATTTATTCAGAAATACTTTTGATAATAGTTGGGTAAATGTGTATACTGGGATTGAAGCGATGTGGCTTGGTAAACGTTTTGTTGCCAGTATGAAGGCTGATAATGGCTGAATAAAAACAGAAGAATAATGATAAAATAATAAGGATTATGTCTCATACCTCGCGGAGGTGTGAAAGGTTCTGTTTCCTTTAACTAATTTGTCATGTATTTCTTTTTCAACACATTTACATTTCCTAGCATTTTACATTTGCGATTAATCATGATTATTCACAGTCCATGACTGTGATTAACGCGATTAAAATTTTTAATCGATTGACAGCACTAATTAATAGTTATTTTCAAAGCTTCAATGTATTGCCAAAAAACCTTCATTATTGTTTATTTAATTCTAACAAATAAGTTCTTGTTAAAAACTGACTAAAATTAAAATATTTTGCTTAATATTTCTGCACAGGCAAGACTCATTCTTCCCACTGGTCACTCTTTTGCGACTACCTTTCTCAGTTGATCGCATGAGCACATAATTTGGTCGCAATTTATTTATTTATTTTTCTTCAACATGGGATTAATCAATGCATGCTGATAAGCTTTTATCATAGTTTATAGTTATATGGTAACGAAAGTGTTCAACATTCAACGCTTTTTTTCATCATCATTATTTGTGATTTAAATTTTGTGAATGGGAGATCCTCTTTTGCTGTGTTATAACCCGGGCTTCGTGCGCTTTCACCTTCACTTTCGAGAGACGTGAGGTAAACAGCAAAGATAAAATACTTTTCAAAATGAAAAAAAAGAAAAGTAAAACTAAACTGGATGTTGCTGACAGGTTTTAAAAGTTTTTTTTTGTAATTTATTTATTTAATTTTTTCACAAGAATGCCAACAGGTTCGCCTTCTCTGGTTTAAGAAGCAGTCTTTCACTTTAGCTTGAAAACCAAATCCTCCGCTGCGCTCCGTCCGCTGCGCACACCTTCGCTCTCGTGCTGATGGCTGATTTATACTCGACGCATCCGCAAGTTCTACAAAACCAGGCTCTACACCTGAAGCGCTCACGCTGAAAGCGCCTCTCTCCAGTTATTAGTGAAATCTGACTCCTGCTACAATCTGCGGCTCGGTTGCGCGCGCTGTATGGAGCAGGAGCTTTGGAGCAGTGCAAACTGCACTAGCACAAATGCGACCACGTCAAATTTTAACTCACACATTCTCAAAAAACGGTCGCAGTCTAGAGCCCTGACAGGAGAGACTTGGTGTTGTTTCCAAACAAAAGGAAATATATCGGTATCGGCCAAAATGAGTTGAAAAATATTGACATATCGGATATCGGCAAAAATCCAATATCGTGCATCCCTACTTCCAGCCTTAACCACAAACAGCCGAGCAGCATTTCAATGAATATGTAAACATATGCTGTGCGCTTTCCCCTCACAACAAAACACAACAAAAACTGACATTAGAGAGAAAGCAGCAGTTAAGAACGCATCTGATTACAGTGATAAGCTCTGCAGTTTCGTACTCTAGTAAAGTCCAGTCATGTCACGTATATTTATATAGTACTTTATGCTATAGCTAGCCTTAAATCAAGCAGCTTTACAGTATTAAACATGAAAAACCAGAGTCAATGGCTCTTTCGGTTAGAATTACAACTTGATTTTCTGTTATAAAGCAGCTCTCCAGTTACCTAATGATAAAATATTTTTAATAGTGGTGGGAAAAATAAATATATATATATATATATATTCCATTAGAGTGATAGTTTGGTTTGCAGAGATCAAAGCTTGATCTAGCTCAGGACTGTTTTGATTGTCATAACCCTATAAGGTATTTTAAGAGAGATTATGTTGTGAATAAAATAGTTGATCAAAAAAATAAAGTATCTTATCACTTACCTTTTTTTTTGTTTCTTATCAACATTACTTATAAAAGGAGATGTTAGGCAGAATGATGTCATTCACTTATTTCTTCATTAAATGGTGAATAAGAGTTTTTGTCTGTCATCTCATTTTGTGCGCCAAATATATAATAATTGTAATTACATATGATTTTCAAAAGCTAAAGTGATTACGGTTATTTATTTGTTAGAATATGTATAACTCAATGTTTTAAATAATTGCAAATGCTGAAAAATCAAAATCTACTGGTTAATCAGTCAAATAATTGACGATCAGTCGATTAATCGATTATTTGTTGCAGCCCTACATGCAAACAAACACAGTTTCATGCTTCACTCTGAAACACGCAGAGCACATATATGACGAGTGAATCAAAGCTCTCGCCTGGCCTGACAGCTGACGGTCACAGACACTCTCTCTCCAGGATTAATCTCCAGGTTCATCTCCAGCGTCCGCACTGGCTTTTCATCTCCATCCTCTGTCTGTCCGTCTGTCCCATCCTCAGCTGGAGGTTTGCTGTTCTTCAGAGATGCAGATCTGAGGCAGAACTGCTGAGCAGAGTCCCATCCGGCAAACTCACAGCAGGTCAGCCGCTGACACTCAGAGCCGCTGTTTCTGTGTCAAACACCACAGAACGGGAGAGAAGCAACAGACACATCAGGACAATCACGATAAAACATTTGAAAACAGGGATCAGCTACATGCATTGTCTATGATAATACTGCATCTGTTGTTTTGATATGGATGCTGTCGGTTGCATTTAAAATTAGCACTATATCAGCTTCATCAACAGTTACATGGCAGATACAAATTAAACATTTAACAGAGTATCAGAAATACAATATAATAGAAACATTTTATCAAATTTGACAAAAAGACAAGATTGAGCATAATTCTGTAAAAGTTTTTCTGGGTCCATAAATAAGTCCTTAAAGGTTTGTCCTGATAAAAATTGCTGGCTTGGTTAAAATAGGGAAAAAATTTGTTTTATAGACAAGTGTTTAACAAAGTGAAAGCTCACCTTATAGAGACATCTTATACTTTATAGATGTTTTTTCAAAGTGAGTGACAATCAAACGGACACTTTAATAGTGCACACTTTCACCGTGATGTAGCCTATTTAAATGCAGTTAGTATGAGCCCACAATTCAATATATGAGGGTAAAATTTGTTTTTGTCTTATATTTTTGTGTGTTATAATTGAGCATTGTCACACCAGCAAGAATGCGGTTTTTGCAGAATATCAGCACGGCTGTAAAAGTTACACTGATTTTATACAACAGTACAATACATACAAAGTTAATATTGTGAGTTACACTGTAGAGGAAAATAGTTTACAAAGTTTAAATGGAAATTCAAAATTAAAATAGTTCCAAATAAAACTGCAACAAATCCATGTTATCGAACGACTCCGTGTTTTTGAACAAATCAGTGATTTAACAGTTAATTTATAAAGACAGTCACTTGCTTAATTCCTGAATGAATCAGACATTTGAAATGAATCAGTTGAATAACTGACTCAATCTTTAAGACAAAGACTTGCCACCACCAACCATTTATTTAATCGTATTTCAATATTCAAAATATTTTTAAAACATCAATATTTTTTTGGTCAGTATCGCACAGCCCTGCTTGAAATTAAATGTGGGTGAATAAAAAAAAAAATAAAAAAAAAAGATTTTAATTTTTGAGTGAACTATTCTTAGAAACTAACTAAATGAACTCTTCTCCATCAGTGATATTCTCTCCTCATGCACTCACTGGATCCAGATCTGCAGGTCCTTGCAGTTTCCCAGTAATAGAGACCCAAAGTGGCACTCCTGGCTGACCTGAAGCCCACCCTTATCCTCCAGCAATCTCTGCACCTCATCGTCTGGCAGATCCAGCTCTGAGGCGTTTGCACTGTCAGAAACACACAGAGAAAGACAACAAAGAACATGAGCAAAAAAAGTTAAACAAATAACTGCAATTAATGATTTAACTGCCTTTAATAATGTCTTTCTCTTACAGAGTAACCTTAACACACTAAAACTTCAAATATTGAACAGGATAGAAAAGGCACTCATTTAATATTGTAAACATTCATTTATCATGTTGACTCAACTGATACGGCAAAAGCAACACTTTGTATTTCTCAGTGTGAATCAGTCCATCCATGTAGAAGAAATCAGCTTTTATTTGGGCTATCAAATTAAAATTCACATTTTGAATATGAAACTAATCCATCATTAATGTGTGTTTAACTTAAAATTGTTGCTTGCAGCTAAAATCCGAGTCCATAATCCATAATAAGGCTTCCTCCAGTGAAAAAGTCCATCTCCTGTTGTCTTTCACATCAAAATCCAGCCACATATTTGTTTAGAGCTGTTTTGGCTTGTAAACGCTGCTTGATTTGTGCGGATTTCTCTCCTGATTCAGACCAGAACACTTTTTCACTGGAGGAAGAGTTATTATGGATTATGGACTCGGATTTTAGTTAAAAACGTCTTAAGGCTGGATTTGTTTCAGCTTTTGTCTTCTCAAGATGTTAACTGATGGTCTGGAGTGTGGATTATTGTGATGTTTTTATCAGCTGTTTGGACTCTCATTCTGACGGCACCCATTCACTGCAGAGCATCCATTGCGGAGACAGTGATGCAGTGACACATTTCTCCAAACCTGTTTCCTATGAATAAAGTGCGTGTCACCTGTGCTGGACGGGCGTCATACACAGAGCTCTCCAGCAGTACAGCGACTGACTGCTCTCCACCACCACCACGTTCACCACATCACCACGAGCAGGTCTGAAGCCCAGCGGCACGATCAGAGAGTCCAGACTGAAGAACACACTGTCCTCCACAACTCCACTACGGCCGTGAAGGATGGTCACAGTGACCTGAGACAGACAGCATACTTTCACTGATGATTTATAAAAGAAGTCGTGTGATCACTGAGTCAGCCAGGACTTGACTTTTCCCAAGTCTGGAAAGCACACACAGTATGTGACCCTGGAGCACAAAACCAGTCATAAGTAGCACAGGTATATTTGTAGCAATAGCCAAAAATACATTGTATGGGGCAAAATTAGCTATTTTTCTTATATGCCAAAAATCATTAGGAGATTAAGTAAAGATCATGTTCCATGAAGTTATTTTGTAAATGTCCTACTATAAATATCAAAACTTTATTTTTGATTAGTAATATGCTAAGAACTTCATTTGGACAACTTTAAAGGCGATTTTCTCAATATTTAGATTTTTTTGGACCTTCAGATTCCAGATTTTCAAATAGTTGTATCTCAGCCAAATATTGTCCTATCCTAACAAACCATACATTAACGGAAAGCTTATTTATTCAGCTTATTTATAAAGCTTTCAGATGATGTATAAATCTCAATTTCAAAAAAATTGACCCTTATGACTGGTTTTGTGGTCCAGGGTCACAGATGTAATATCTCCAGGTTTTTCCACACACTGAGCGTGATCAGGACTGACCCTGTCCATGCGGCGGTATCGCAGCGGAGAAACTGCTCGAGCCTGACTGCTCCATTCTGAAGGGCAGACCACATACTGCGCCAGAACCCAGTCGCCCTTCACCGGCTCAAACCCTAACACACACACACACACACACGTCATTTACAAGCACTATGTCAAAGATAGTACATAGCTTTCTTACCGTTTCCTTTTTTATAAATATTTTTCCCCAAGGTCTAGGGTTGGGAATCGAAAATCAATTCCAATTCCAGAATCGGATACTTGTAAAATTAAAATTTCAATTCCACCTATCAATTCCTGTTTGTGCATCTTTTTCTTAGGTGGCGAAAAGGGGCTATTAAAAATGTATTTGTCTTTGAATCATTCATTCAAAAACACTGATTCATCCAGTAATGAAACAAGTCAATCTTGAGTGAGTCACTGAATTATTCCATTCATAAATTCCATGAGATTTTGTTTAGTTGTCTAGTATTTTTTCTTCGGAACTGAGAGAGAACTACAAACCCCACTAAAAACAAAAAAAAAAGTCTGAATTTATCCAGAATGGTGCAGCTCTATTTTGCACACAAACAGCTCTTAATCGAGTCCAGTTTTTATGTAGCCGGCTGATTTTTGTTCATGGTATTCAGCAGCAATTTAATGTTTTGCAAAAAGAGACACAGAATAAATGTGTTTGATATCTAAATGTTTGACTTCTTTTTTCAAATCACATTGGAATTGAAACTGGGAAACGATAAGAATCAGAATCGATAAGAAGAATCGGAATTGATAAAATTCAATTTACCCTACCAAGGCGTGTCATATTTCGATTTTTGCTCTGTTACATAAAATAGCATCATGCGAAGTCAGAAAAGCCACCAAAATTAAAAAAAAAGGCCCCAAAATTCAAGATATGAATTGCCCGGTGTGAGTTTTTGTTTTTTTGTTTATAACATCATAATATAGTTAAGAATTATCACATGAGCAAGAGTGCTATTTTTTAAAATATTTTCCGAATATAGATTGCAAATGTGATATTTTATACACCAGTTCAATAAACAATAAGTTAACTACATTAATTGACAATTTTTAGACAACATTGATCATTTTTAGTGTTCTATTTCAACAACAAAAATAGTTTCAAACAGCAGAACAGCAGCAACAAAGAATGGTATTTTGTTTTTGAATGATTCAATGTTTTTGATTGAATCGGGTGAGTCAATGATTCAATGACCCATTCATAAAGACAGTGGTCACTTGCTTTGTTCATGAATGAATCAGTTTAAACAAATCAGTTGAATGAATGATTCTTTGATTCACTATTAAGGCTTGCTACCACCTACTGGCAGTTAATACATAGTATCATTTCATTCTTCAATATTCACAATGTTATATTTAAAACCTTAATCTTATAACATTATTCATGCAATTGTATTTGCCATGTAAATGCATTTTGGCAAATGTTAAGATGGATTTTGTTGATACTGATTTAAACTGATTGGTAACAATGTTAAGTAATTAAATGGAGTTCAACATCATGTAACTTTATTTTTTGAGACTGAATAGCAATTTTTCTCTGTTCATCATAGAAAGTGATTACGTTTGTATTGGTTACTTTTACTTCACATTTAAGATACTACAAATATCTTCTTTTGTGTAACAGAAGAAAGTCAAGAAAATCAATCTGTCATGAGTTCAGAATGAGTCGATTTGTCACTTTAAATGCTCTTTTCAGATTGAGATGGATTTACAGTATGTTTTCACCATGCAACAATCTCAAAGAACTTGTAAGACTAATACATGACAAGAGCACTTTAAATACTCACACACTAAGATTAAAATATGATCCTATCACAGCAGACCATTGAGCATTAAAGCCACAGATTCTGACCTTCACAGAGAGCCGATCGTGGGAAATACGTGGTCTGGTTGATGTATCCTCCATCTCGATCACATGACGTCACTGTTCCAATCAGAGGCCTGGGTTTGTCAGTGTCCAGAGTCAACGCCTCTGACCCGCCGCTCTCCCATGCGTCCTTGTGTCGCTCCACCTGAAAACAACAGAAAAACATCTTTATTTACATTTTATTCATGTATTCCAGAAAGAAAAGACACTCAGAATATCAGTGCTTTTGAGATGGAATTCATGAACTACATCTAGACCATATCCTCAGTTACTTCACAAGTTCACAGCAACGGAAGTAGAAATAAACCAGCGATTCTCAAGACTGTTCCAGTGGTTTGAATGAATCAGTCGAGTGAATGATTCAATGACACACTAGACAGTATCAGTGTATCAGATACAAAGTAAACGAATATTTAGACTTTAGAAAAGTGAAATACTGAATTTAAAAAAAGTAAATAGGTTTTTCCATTTTATGTGATACTGAAAATGTGTCAGAAGTCACAATGAGCTCAAAGCGGCAAAAAACCCTTCTTTCGTTTTCATGATTAAGCTGAGCAGTGCAAGTTGCCTTAAGCCTGGAATATACTATGCAATTTTTGCCCTGATTTTCTGCTGATTTACAGTCTGGAGAAGTTGATACTAGTTGCCAAAGGTCAGAGCCAGTCTGCAGATTACAGCTGAAAGATTCCATAGAAAATCACGTAGTGTATGATGGACACAGATTCTGATTTTTAGCTTCAGACTTTGATTCCATCCAGTCGGAGGATATCATTAGTGTGTCAAATCTGAATTGTTTTGGAAACTAAGTAATTTGCTACATATTTCTTCTTAAACTCTGCCCATTTCTTTTGATAAATGATTTGCAAGCTTTATGGTGATGAAAATATTATCTACCTGCACATTTTCAATACAGCCTACTTAGTAACTCATTTGTAAACAATATTCACCCCTAAATTATACACCACTTATTTCTATTATAAAAAAAAACAAAAAAAAAAAAACACCACATTTTATACTATTTTTCAATTAATGCAGTATATAAATTCCAACAGTAAATAAAAACCAACAGTGTTTTCTGATATAATTGCCTACTTTTATTAGCTTTTGCTTTTGGATATATATTTAGACTTTATCAAAGACTACTTTTTTGCCAAATACTTTTTTTAAATGTTAAATAACAGTCTTCTTCTGGCTCAACTGTCCTAAACAGTTTTGAGCTCATCTTTGAGCTAATTTTTTTTTTTCACAGATTTATGTTATCAAAGCCCTTCAAATTAGTATAAAGATGGTGATTGTTAATGATGAGGTATATGTTAGCTGAAACTGTGTAAATTGTGTGCTGTTTTGAACAAACCAACCAGAAATCATAAAGAAACTGTTAAAAAGTGCTGGACACTGAATGCCTAATGCATGTCATTGTTAATAGTTTCTTTGCAAAAGTGTCCTTTCTATCTTTCTGTTTTATTGTTTTAAACATAAATAGCCAATTAAGAGCAAGAAGAGTTAAGACGACAAAATAATAATAAATAAATTCACACCAAGGTAATAATAAAAAAATAAAAAAAAAGAGAAGATATTCCGCTTGACATTCTTTCCCCTCACTTCTGAAATGATGCCCTCTGTTACTGAGCATATGTGATAGAAAGTGTCCACTCGTGTCTAATGAACTTGAGCACAACAGCAGGTAATTTTTTTTGAACAAATCAACCAGAAAGCATAAAGAAATTGTTAAAAAAAAAGTGCTTGAAAAAGTTGGACGCTGACACAATGTCTAATGCATGTTATTGTTCTGTTTGTCTGTTCAGTTCAATTACATAGTCTCTTTGCAAAAGTTTTCTTTCTATCTTTCCGTTTTATTGTTTTAAACATAAATAGTCAATTAAGAGCAAGAGTTAAGACAAAAAAGGTATTATACTCGACATTCTCTTAGGGGTGTCGAAATTAATCATTGCATCGCGATGCAGAAGTGGACGATTCTGCATCGATGCAGTAATAGACCATAATCGATTATAGCCTGCTGACGTCATTCACATACGCACTTGTCACGCGAGTATTAAAATTGCACATTAAAAATCTATTTTTAAATCTGAGATCTGGGCACACTGTGGAAAAACCAAGCTTAGTGCGGAAAAAACATGCACAAAATAATGGATTCTGAGCTTGGCTTTTTATTGCACAGAATATGCTCTGTGAGACTCGTGTGCATTGTTTGACAGTGTGTGCTTACACCCGTTGTTATTTCAGAGTTTTACTTTAGATAAGCTTTCATTTCTGTCATTTGGAATGCAATACGTATTAGATGCACAAAAATCATGCACTGACAGACTTTCACATGTGCTTTGTGTTTGTCCTGAAGCTCGATCACAGCTGCGGTTAAATGCACTTCCATCTCTGAATACTTTTATGATACGAAACTGATGTAAACACTAGAGCCCAACCGATATATCATTTTGCCGATTTAATCGGTCGATATGAGCCTGTCGCAGATATATCGGTATCGGCGAATATGCTGCCGATATGAACATTTTTTTTTACAGAACATAAAGCGCAGATAAAATGCTTGTATATGGTGTAATTACAGTTTCTCCAGCAGAGCGTGCTCCATTGTTTGCTACTGGCGACCTGGATGAAACGCTTTAAAGCTTAAGTGTATGGAATACCATTGAAACTTTGAACGGCCATATCTCTGTAACAGCGCGTCGGATCCACATCAAATTCGGGGGATCCCTTCAGCTCAAGGAACCCTCTCGAACGCTGAATCGAGTGTACGTCTTGAGGCCCCCTTTCGAATGAGACCACCCACGTGTCGATAGCCCCCGGGGTCCGGGAGTTACGGGCGGTTAAATTCGCGGTCGGGTGCCGACTGATCTGGCGATCCCGGGGGGCTACTGAGGCGCGAAGGGTGGCGTTCTAGAGGGCTCCTCGAGCTGAAGGGATCCCCCGAATTTAGTGGAGATCCGCCGCCGCGTTCGCAAGATAATGACATCAGCCAACACTTTAACTTCAGAAAAGAGGTCTCTTGTTCAGACTGCAGCATTCAAGCGTTGTCTTATTCGACCGTAAGTGCCCTGCGAAGTGGACTTCACATGATATTCCACCATGATTCCAGTTCCAAGGGAACGTACACGTTACATTCAAAGGGCATTAAAGTGCGCGAGATGTGAATTTAAATTGTATTTATTTACAGTGGTATGTCACACTTCTCTAGTAACTTTCGTCTGTGTGTGAAGACAGTAGCGTGAATGAATGTTCCGAAGTGAAATAAACTTCAACGGAATAAAGTTGAATGGAATTGAATTGAAATAAATTTAAATAAACTTCACCTTTACTGTTCAGTGCACTGATGTCAGACTCATTTTGGATAATAAAGTTTATTGTTAAATGCTCTGCCTCCATTACATATCTTTGTCACGTCATCATAAGTGTTTGATCACCACATTTGAGTGATCATTGCAATAAATGTGTTTATGTATATATATTCAGTTTATGTATATACTATAGTATTCTATATATAGTACCAGTCAAAAGTTTGGACACAGGAATGGGAAAGTGTCCAAACTTTTGACTGGTACTGTACTATAATATACACAAAGAATATAGGCCAATATATCGATATCAGCCTTTTTTTTTTTTACACCCTAATATCAGTATCGGCCCCCAAAAAACCCATATCGGTCGGGCTCTAGTAAACACAGTCAGTTATGTTTCCAGAACAGGACAAAACATCTGATATGTGGAAACAGATCTGTGCATTAGTGTGAATGCAGTCTATTAAAGCTGCCACTGTCTATGATCTCATCAGTAATAATCAAACGGCAATAATGCTGAGGAAAAAAGAAAAACCCATAACTATGATTGTCTGTAAACTTTCAGATACTGAAAGTGCTTTTTGTTTATCACTTGTAATTGTCTTTTCCCCCCTTTATTACTTAATATTTGCTTATGTTTTGAAGCTATATTTACTTGGTTAAATTTTTAACAATTGTTTGGATTATTATTAATTTGTAATTATTTTAAAAAGTAGCCTGCTTGTATAATTTAATAAAACTGCACAAAATAAATTTGATATAATTGTGATATCGAATTGAATCGTAGACATAATTGTAATCGAATTGAATCGTGAAACCAGTGCCAATTCATTCTGTTATTGAGCATATGTGATAGAAAGCTTCCAGTGGTGTCTAATGAACTTGAACGCAGCAGCAGGTAATGTTTCAGCTTTAGTCTCACCCTGAGGGCCCTCCAGTGTCCGTGAGCTCCCTCTCGCACCGCCAGAGCCTGCACCGAGTCTCCCACACACAGCACTACTCCTCCCAGCACCTCTCCTGATGTGAAGTACACAGCGTGATCGATCAGGCCGTAATCTGAGCACAGATGGGTCACCACACCTGTCTGCACCTGCCGGATCTGAGCCACACCTGCACACACACAGCACAGCACTCAGTCTCACCTGGACACGCTTCAGAGCATCAGTCACATGTGATCAGTGCTGACAACTCATTTTCAGGGGAAGTTCTTAAAGGAAGGTTGATTTGTTCCTAAATGATGTTGCGCGATGACGTCATTACGTAATTATGATGCAAAATTGTCATTACATCAAATCTCAGCAAAAAATATATTTCATATGTTAATTTAGATTTGTTCTTAAAATAATATAAACAATTTAATATTAAGATATAAATAACTGTTTTTAAACGCAACACTGAATTATTGAGCACTTAGACATTTACAATTTGAGTTTTTTTTTTTTAAAACTACAGTAGTCAACATTTGAAATGGATCAAAACCTTTCATCAAAGTTGACCTAAAACCAAAACAATACCCGTTATTGGCTTAGTTTTGTTTACATTCTGAACAATTGTAGTTTTAAGCAGGGTATTAGTAGTTAGTATGCACCACTCTAAGAAAAGTCTGCAAAAATAGGGCACAATCTATTATGATAAAGGAATTTTCCATATTAATTTTTCACTGTTTTTTTTTTTACCTACATATTAAATTATGCATTGTATTTTGTGCTTTCGGGTTACAGGGTTACAATGGATAATGGAAAATGTCTTGGAAAATCAGTAGTACCTTTTCCATTTTTCTAGATATTTTTCTTACAGTGTACCTACTGATCAACAATCGCAGGTACTAACAAGGTGTATCATAAATGAACAATTATTCAATTATTATCATCAGAGCAGGGTAGTAACTGATTATATGTAATCTGGATTACGTAATCAGATTCCAAAAATTGAGTACTTGTAATTAAAGTTACATTTTAAAATAATCGTAATCAGACTACAGTTACTTTTTATTGAATACATGATTACATATTATTCACACAATAGAAATAAATTAATCATTTATTGATTCTCTCTAATTCCTATTTTTTATCTTTTAAATGTTCCTTTCTAAAATAGTCTACTGCTTATATACACTCAGAAAGTCTTCCAGTTTTGTGGACATTCACACAGAGATCAGTCATTATTCAGGTGGCGACAGAGGATTTGACCAATGATGTACAAAAATCTTTTCAGGTTTAAGAAGTGTTTCAACATTGCATCAATTACTGATGAACATTCATTTTTATTTGAATTATCACTCAGAAGGTTATTTAACCATGTATTATTATTAGTGCTGTCAATCGATTAAAAAAATTTTTTTCTGAAATTAATCGTGATTAATCCCACCTAACATTAAAGTTTTTAAATATGCTTTTATATTGCAATAATTTCACATTCAATCTTCAAATTAATGTACAAAACAACATATTTTTAATATTCGTTTAATGGCATCTTTTTTGTGACTGGAGGCCAGTATCACTGATACCAAGTAATACTGATTTCCCTATAAAAAAAAAAAACATTCCCCTAATATTTAACCATTGACTATAACCATTAAACATTGCATTATTAATTTAACATTAGACTTTAAAAATAGCTTCTAATTTAAGTGAACTTAAAACAAATCTTCACATAAACCCATTATAATAAATGTTATATTTAGCTAGGCTACCTGTGCCCCTCAGCAGAAATACAGAAATTGAATAAAGTTATCAAACACTAAATTCTAAACTAAATAAAGATAAATACATACAGCTATATAAAAGTAATTGATTTCCTCTTTTTTCTTTTATTCTTGATGAACAGACATCACAGCAGCTGGTTATTAGGTTGTTTTTGGTTGCTATTTCTTTAAGAGCTGCCGCTGCTGAACGTTAAGCGGATCTGACACGCATTGTGTTTTCTCTCAACTCTCATCACCTTTTCTGACCCATTTCAGTCTCTACTAATGAGCTGACGAGTTGAATCAGGTGTGTTAGATGAGGAGACAGTGCTGGGCTGCTCCAGGACAGTTTTGAAAACCATTTCAGAGACATGTTCTTAATGTAACTCATATCACATATTACATGTACGCACAGTTTTAAGGCAGCTTTAATCGCCTTTTTGGTAACTTCGTGCATTAACTGACCACGACACTGCATGCACGTAGTTTATTTGCGCTTTAATATGAATTGATGGAGGCTACAGCGCGCGTCTGAAACGTCTCCAGATTGATGTGATCGTAAAGACATTCTGCGACTGAATAAATGCACTTCTTATCAAGAAAAAAACAAACAGAAACAGCAGTTATGAGTGGGGTGGCCAACCCTAGGCTCCGTCCCTGCGTTAAATAATTTTAACGCGTTAAACTGAAAAAAATTAATTGTCTGCGCCTAATATTATGTATTATTGAAAGGCTTTTGTCTTTCAAACTCATTAAAATGCACAAATTCTCGTTATTTCTAATTTGCAGACATTCTCAAACTTTCTGTCATCTGAACCTCATTCACCTAATGTATTTAATTTAAAGGGGTGGTCAATCAGCAATTCTGTAAAAGACAATATCTCCCTTTGCATTGAACTTTGAGCAACTCTGCAGATGTTTTTTATGCTCAAACAGCAACATTACACACTAAAGTTAAAAAAAAAAAGTGAAATCATAATCAGTGACCCCTTTGAGTACCCCTGAGATTTTAAAATAGATATTTTAATAATTAAGTATCACATTTGCATGTTGACGGTTCTCTGACATTGGTTAATGCTCATATGTCATGCAGGTAAACATAAAATATTTCATCTTTTTTAGTAAGTGTATGATTTATTTATTTAATTACTTGTTAGCCTTTCATTAAACTCATAAACCCCCTGCAGTTCCTTTACGAACCCCAGTTTGAGAAACCTTGATGTAATATAATGTTTAATGTACTTCACGTTGTTAATTACAATGAAAGGAATATATTTTCTCACTCTTTGGATTTTTACATCATTATGGTACGCATTTTTAAATCATTATGGTACAAGATTATCTTGTTTAAATCAATGTGATAAACGAGTTAGGTCAAAAGTAATCTAAAAGTAATCTGATTATATTACCTAAAATGTGTAATGTAATGGATTATGTTACTGATTACAATTTTTGTCATGTAATTTGGAATCAGTGATGGATTACAGTTTGTAAGTAATCTACCAACTCTGATTATCATTCCGCTGAACAGCTGCAAGCTAGCAGCTAACGTTAATTCATGAGATGCGCGCCGCTAGGCATCTTTGGTTTGTAATTTAAGGTTAGATGGAAAATGTGTGCCTTTTTATCATGCGAGTCATTTATCAAAAGTAGCTAAAAGTTGCCAAATACATTTTTTAAACAGCTAAATTTGCTGCTATGTGCTTTTGGGAGAAAAAGATGCTAGTGTAGAAGAAGCTAAGTTTATCGCACTGACCGTCGACGCTCGCGTCCTCGCGCTGCTCATCATCCTGCGCGCGGCGCCACAGCGGAGAAAACAGCTTCGACATCAAACACTGCACAACACTCACCATCACTGCTGTCTCAAACACACACAGATCAATAAAACAATCCTCAGGTGAGGTGACTCAGAGCAACAGGTGAAGGACTCACCTGCCCTGTCCTGACCGCGAGATAGCGTCAGCACGCGTGACGTCACTGACGCTTGATAACGCACGCGAGCAACACGTGACGATGAAAATCAAGTTTGCCATCGCTGAATTCCTTGCTGCATCTTATTTTTGTTTTAATTTATTTATTTATTTAACAATATCAGAAAGATACAGAACAACATGTGGGGGATACATTTAAAATAATTAAATAATTAAAACTAAATAAAATCATACAGTCATACAATCATACAAACATTTTACAATCCTAAAAGTTACAACTTATTTATTATATATATATAGATAGATATATATAGATATATATAGATATAGATATATATACATATAAGATTGGATGGTTTTATGGCTTTTCTATCAGATTTCTATTCTTTAAAGTGACGAGTAAAGTAAAAGTAAATCAGAGTTGAATATTTTAGTTAGGTTTAAAGTTAAGGGACGGTGTTTTGTGAATGTGGAACTGTCCCATCATACAAAATAAGCCAGAATTGTTTATTATAAGGATAAAAATAGAATAAATGCGAGAGAGATTCTTCCTCTTTTTGGCAATAAGAGCAGAGCGGAGAAAGATTTTGAATGTATTTACTTAAATATTTGTTGCAGGGGTAATAATAAATTTATTTTATTTTATTATTAAACAAAAATTTGTTTGGCACTATCCATACCTTCTGAAAATTAACATTTGGATAAAGTGCCAACCACTTTCCATCAGCTTTAAAAGATGAAGCATTAAAAGTTTTTCAAATATTTGTTTGCACATATATTATCCATAATATTAACTCCTTGAATAAATAGTTGAAGGATAATTAAACTAAAATTACAATATATTTTATAAAACTTCACTAAAAATAATAACTTAGGGGGAATAGAATTTGTAAGAATAGTATAGTCCCATTTTGAAGCATTTATTCCGTATTTATTAATAAAATCAACATAAGTGTATAAATCTCCACTGTTGCTTATTAAATCTTGCTGCATCTACGTAACAAAAATAAAATAATACATTACAAATAAATATCAAAGGCTATATTATATGTTTCCCATTTCAGTTAAAATATATATTTTTTTATCGACCAAATATTAGTTTGGAAATGATTTAGGGGCCAAGAACCAATGTGATGTGGACACAAAAACTAGTGTGAAAAAAGTGAAGTTGAAACATTTGCTATATAGATCATAAAGCTCTTTCCAAGAGCTGGTATTTGCACGAAGATTGCTTAACTGTGTTGTTTCTGCCAGATTTTGTTAAAAATTCATTTGACATTTTATCAATCAGACATAAACATTCCATGATGCTGTAAGAAGATATATGTCTATAATTGTTCCCCAAATTGACTCCTTTTTCTCTTATTGCATGCTTTAAAGATCTTCAACTCTTTAGCTCTTGAATATTACTATACTCAGATTTTAGTCTAGAATTTTAGCAGAAAATGTTCAGATATTGTATCCATTTTTAATCTTTCCTTTTAATTTTTCATATTTTTAGATTTAATCATCTGTCATCTTTATCACTTAGACTTTTGATTTTAATAAAACTTAAATCCACGGAAAGACTTCATCTGCCTGGATCTCTTTCTGGTGTATACATCCCCTAGATGTACATTTTTCTGGATCAATTGTTTTGACAGTATTTATTGGAAGAAATCATGCATGGTTACTCCCTGAATAATTTTGTATTTCTAATAAAATAAGAGAGGTACATTTGAAGATTTTGTATAATGTCTATCCAACAAACTCCCAAATTGCTTCATTTTTTGACACATAAGGTGGATTCTGCAAAGTTGAGGAAGAAGCTTTACTTCATTTATTCTATCATTGTAATCAGGTTAAATCTCTTTGGGAGAACTTATGTGGTTATGTATCCTCTTTTGTAAAACATGATTTAAGTTTTTTGCTGAAAGATATAATTCTGTATTTTTCTGGCAGTGACCGTGCTATTAATCTTATTTTTCTTACTGATTGAGGCGTTAATGTTTTTTTTTTTTTTTTTCTACAAAAAGGTGGGTGTCCATTCATGATCCTAATATTTACTTATGATGAATATTAAAGTAATAACTGCCCAGGATTGATCATTGGATAACAGAGAACCCTCTCAGTCGGTACATTACTATAATTTTCAAGTTTAATATTAAAAACAGAGCCCAAACCATTACATTCAACTGCTGTCCTTCAGATATAAAAATCAGCATTCAAACATTTATTTCACATAATATATTTTTCATAGAAGCATCATGACAGATTTTATTCAAGCATACATAATTAACAGATCGAGTAAATAAGGTCTAACTAATGAACACTGGATAACTTTCACTTGTACTTTATTTTTGTTTTTATTATTATTATTATTATTATTATTATAATTAATGCAGAACAGTACAAAATACAAAATATCAGCAGTAGTGACACTTGAAAAGGCAACAACAGAAGTAAAACACAGTACAAATAAAATAAATACAAACAAAAAATTCAATAAATAAATAGAATAGAGGACCTAGTTAAACTCTACAGTGTGTGGTATATGTGATTGTCTGAAATGTCAATATGCTTTTTTTTTATGTAAAGCATTGTGGTTAACCCATGTTTTTTTTTTTTAGTAGTGCTATATAAACAAACCAAACCATTATATTTCATAAGATTCCTTACACAAAGACCTTAAATGCAGAGCAAATTCTAACAGTCTTTATTGATTTCTTATTAGTAGACACCAAAATCACATTCAAATAATTCTCCATTTCTCTTAAAAAAACAAATCCTCAATTTGAAGATTTGCATTTGTGAATGTAAAATTGCCTTAAGAAAAGAATTAAATTAAAACAAATATTTATTTTGTGGGGTCTGAGTCAAAATACCCAAATATAATGTTTATCATTTGTATTGAAAATTCTGGCAAAATCTTAGACTTAACAACTGTTTCATCAGCATTCAAATAAAAAGAACATGTTAGCTCAACGTCAGCTCTAAACTTTCGTATAAATTTCTTGACAGGATAAAACCTGTGAATCAACTTAAAAGACACTTCTGTCACTTTATTTGTGAGAAATAATTTTTGCTGTAGTGACCAGACTTTTTTCTTTTAAGATGATCAAATAAATTATTCCAAAAAAAAAAAAAAATGGTTAAAGGGGGAGCAAAAATCAAATTCTCAAGAAATAAAGATCTTATTTTACAGTTTTTGCTCTTGATGTGCAAAAAAACAGATTTGGCCAACAGGAGTATCACATGGATTAGGAAAAGATGCAGTAACTGTTGAAGAGTAACTACAGTTTTAAGAAGCATACAAACTTGTACTTTTGATCTCTCCAGTCTTTCTAATGTGATAACATAACCAGGGCTATTTCTGGGTTGTCCTACATTTTCATATTTTAAACAAGTTTTTGAATATTTAATAAACTTGTAATTCCACAAACGTGTGTGCACTGTAGCCTGCATTAAAATGTGTTGATATCTGTGCATGAAGGTCCGTCTATCTGTTGGTCATATTCACTGTGTACTCTATGTAAAATTAGCCTTACCTGATCTTTATTTGAGAAAGTATATGAAATATGATTGGTTACAGTACTTTTTATTCTTATTTACTTTTCTTTTCTAAACAAATTAGAAAGTTGATATTGAATTTTAAATAGTTTTGTAAATCTGATGCAAGCCTGACATATCATCTGTGCTCTCACGCCGGAATAAAGTCGTTTAAATGCGATCAGTAAAGCCTTTCTTCTGGGATCACGTCTTAAAAAACACATGAAGGCTCCTGTGAATGAGAGGCCTTACTTCTGTTCTGTCTGTGGAAAGAGTTTTTCTTGGCTGGACTGTTTTAAAATGCATCATGCGGTTCACAGCGGAGTGAAAGCTCACGTTTGCTCTGAGTGTGGAAACAGCTTCAGCAGAGCCACAGACTTGAAGATTCACCACAGAATCCACACTGGAGAAAAACCCTACAAGTGCTCTCGATGCAATAAGAGCTTCAGTCAGTTAGGACAGCTGGAAATACACCAGAGTTCACACTGGAGAGAAACCCTACTGATACGCTTCATGTGAGCGGGGTTTCACCTCATCAAGCGCTCGACTCATTCATGGGAGAAAGCACTGTCCAAATTTGTCAAAGTGAGCCATTTGCTGTAACCCAAAGATGAAATTTTCTTCTACAAAGATGATGAGCAGAAAAAGAAGCAGTTTCATCTAAAATGGATGTTCAGTTAAAAATCATTTTCACTGGTCTCATGATTTGATTCTATTACGATTATCATGTCAATGATTCGATTCAATTTGATATCACGATTATATCAAATTCATTTTGTGTATTTTTATTAAATTATATAAGCAGGCTACTTTTTAAAATAATAACAAATTAATAATAAATAAAAAATGTTAAGAATTTAACCAAGTAAATATAGCTTCAAAACATACAAGCAAATATAAAGTTATAAAGGGGGGAAAAGACAATTACAAGTGATAAACAAAAAGTACTTTCAGTATCTGAGAGTGCTTTAAGTATCCAAAAGTTTACAGACAATCATAGTTATGGGTTTTTCTTTTTTCCTCAGCATTATTGCTGTGTGATTATTACTGATGAGATCATAGACAGTGGCAGCTTTAATAGACTGCATTCACACTAATGCACAGATCTATTTCCACATAGCAGATGTTTAGTCCTGCTCTAAAAACATAACTGACTGTGTTTAGGCCTACATCAATTTCGCATCATAAAAGTATTCAGAGATGGAAGTGCATTTAACCCCAGCAGCTGTGACTGAGCTTCAGAACAAACACAAAGCGCATGTGAAAGTCTGTTAGTGCGTGAGTTTCGAGCATCTAATACAAACTGCATTCCAAAGGGCAGAAATGAAAGCATATCTAAAGTAAAACTCTGAAATAACGGCAGGTGGAAGCACACACTGTTAAACAATGCTCACGCGTCTCACAGAGCATATTCTGTGCAATGAAGCCCGCTGCGATTGTCTCCAGCACACACCTGCCACTATAAGCTTGTTTTCTCCAAAAATGTGCCCAGATCTCGAATTTAAAAATAATGAGCTTGACTGAAAGTTTTGATATATTTACGGTAGGAAATTTACAAAATATCTTCATGGAACATGATCTTTACTTAATATCCAAATGATTTTTGGCATAAAAGAAAAATCAATCATTTTGACCCATGCAATGTATTTTTGGCTATTGCTACAAATATACCTGTGCTACTTATGACTGCTTTTGTGCTCGGGGTCACATATGACTGATGCATATGAATCACATTAAGTTTATTGATTTGTTTATGTTAAAACTATGTAAAATAAAATAGTTAATTTATTTTATATAAATAAAATATTTAATCACAAGCTATCCCAATTCAGAGGCTGAGTCCTTCGAAGGTCAGTCAGAGTGTTAATCAGGACAGATTAGCTTTTGTCAGTAACATTTGTACTGAAAGTTTTTTTTTTTTTTTTTTAAAAAGAGTTTTATTCAACTGTCTGAAGCAAAATATGATCACCTTGGTCAATTTATCTACAGAATAAAAAGTATAAACTATTCATAAAATTGCGTCTTATGAAGATATTTCAATATTTAATTCACTCTAAAGTGTGTTTTTTTTTTTGTAATGTTATAAGATATTCAATTTAAAGTTGAAACCCAATAGAGTACATTAGTGCTGCCCACTTGTTCAGCAGTGTTGTTTCAGCAAGTATTTTTCCCATTAATTTTTGCCATAGTGATTTACTTTACTTTTACTTTTAGTCATTTAGCAGACGCTTTTATCCAAAGCGACTTACAAATGAGGACAACAGAAACAATCAACTGTAGCATTAAAACAACTAAAACTGATCCAGAACTAAAAGCTAAAACTTTATAAATAGTATATATACGCACACATTAAAAAAATTAAATTAAATAAAAATGAGAAATGCATATGACAAAATTTCTAAACTTAACATTTAAATGAAAACAAAACAAAGCTACAAACAATTAAAAATATTAAGAGAACAAAAGGTATAAGTGTAATAATAATTCTAACATAAAACTAGGCCAAATACCAAAAACAACTACGTGTATGTACACACACGCACAGACATATATATGCGCACACACACACACACACACACACACACATATCCATAAATTCAATATTATTTAATTTCCATGTAGTTTGTTGAAGTACTAAAATAACTCAAATTAAATAAAAACTAAAACTTAATAAATAACTTATACAGACATAATAGAAAAAAAAAACTAATAAACTGACAAACATTACTACAACTGTAACTAAAATTAAAATAGATAACATATACAAATCAAACTACATTAGTTTAACAGTAAACCTAAAAAAATAACTGTGCCAAACATACAAGTAAGAAATGGTTATAAAAACTGGAAGAGAAGTGAAACAAGTAATAGGAAAGAGAATAAATGAAAAGCGATACTTATCCCTTGCTGGTGTCCCTGTCCGGTGGAGTCACTCGGTAGAGTCGGTGGTCTTTACACACTTCGGTCTTCACACGACGAGGGCTTCACACGAGGGCTGCCGTGACCGCTGCCACGGTATAATAACCTTTTTTATACCCGTCTAACAAATCACTAATTGAGTTAATTGATTAAAAAAAAAAAACTACATTAATTGTTCTAACCCATGAATCAAACCAACCAGCTTTGAAGAAAATGACATATTTACTAACTTTGATTTAATGAAAAAAAGTATTTGAAAATTGGATAAAAAGACAAGCGTACAAGACTTTGAACTTATTGGCTTTAGTAAAGGAAAGAATTACTATCTCATGAAGTACTGTGAATGCCAATCAAATAAAAAATGACAGCGAAAGGACTTCATTTAAAATTCTTGGTTGTATCCATAAAATATATTTTAAGCTTATTGCAAAATATGCATATTTATACAACAGTTCTTTCTGGTTCTCGAATCTGTTTGGCTGATAGGCGTGCGATATTAGAGTCCAACAGAGCTCCTTTTGGCAAAGTCTTATCATATTTATGTAAATTCAGTGGCTTTGTAAGGTTGACTGAATTGCCTAGCAACTTTTATGATGGCTGTTGTTCCTTATTAAATATGATTATTCAATAAATAGTATTTTATATAAATAATAATAGTATTTAATAATAGTATTTAGTACTGAGACATGGTGCGTGTGTTCGTGATGGTGAGTTTAGTTACATTGTTCCACCATTAGATGGCGACAATAGACTGTTTTATGAGTCAGCACTGCAGTAAAGACTTTTACGTTGAAAAATAAACGCTTTTCTAATCGGAAGTTATTTTTACTTTCAACAACAGCTTGAGGCAGCTAACAAATGCACTGAGCAGCACTGTCTGAAACCACACTTTTTTTTGATCAAATCTGAAAAAGTTTTTTGGGTGTTAGTATCAATATGTTAGTCTTAAGATTATCTATAAACCAGTGTGCTCCAAGACAGTGACACAATTTGGATTTAGAAGATATAAGCATTCAAAGCTTGCAGTTCGCAGTTCAACTATTTTTTTGACGTCACCTCATACTTCAGTTTCTCATCAAATGTTCTGACCAATCAAATGCTCTCTAAAATCCGAAAAGGAAAATTAAAAAGGAAGTAAACACTGTACCCAACAGGGCACTCCGTATTCTGGGAAGTTTGTATGCATTGTCAATCATATTTTTTTCAAATAAAGCCAAGGGAACACTCATTTTACATACAGCACACAGTGACAATGAAATGAATATAACAGTGGACAAATGCATAAATCACAGCATAATTTGAAATCACGAGTTTAGAGTTTGTCGATCGCGCAGCTCCAGTGAAGCTGAACTCTCCTCCTGTCTGCATTCAATTCACATGGACCGACCGTCACACAGAGAACACGCGATCATGCAGGATACACATGCACACTTCACAAGATCTCACAACTGGATTCGACTAAGTTTGCAAGGCTTGTGAAATTAAATGTTCATTAGTCATTCAAAGATTTGTTTAAATTATATAAATGCATATTTGCTGAATGCTGACGGCAAACGAGAAAGTATTATAATGTTTGCCTTTCTATTACTAATAATATAAAAGCAATCGCTATAATACTTTTTTGTATACATTTTAATTCCTTTGTTTAACCGTTCTATCTGATTATTAGACAGACTTCTAGACAGAACTGTTAACGACGACAGCAAACAAGGTTGAGAATGCAAGCACTGTGTGAGGAAAAATAAAAGCACCGGAAAAATAAAAGTCCCGCCTCGAACGTATCGGCCAAACAGAAAAACTTATCGGCTGATGCCAATATTTGAAAAATGCCAAATATCAGCTGATATATCGGCCTTGACGATATATCGGTCAACCACTATGTTGAACTACACTATATCCCATATAGCCAAAAAAAAAAAAAAAAAAATTATTCTCCATATATTTAATTCCAAAAATACTTTCACAAAAATACTTTTTATTTGTTGTTTGTAACACATATGATCATATAACACATTTGAACTAAAATAATAAATAAAGCCCAAATGTAGGCTACTGTAAGAATGAAAATGTCATTTCTTGGCTTCATATATTTTGGTATATGAAGGTTGAAAGTAAATATATTTTCAGTTTCAACACTGTGGTTTACAACATATATTTCAAATATATTTTGGCTGGATTTTTTTTTTCTGTATGGGATGTCACATGTTAATATTCAGCAGGATGACACACAAACCTCAGAGAAGCTGCTGTTTTAGAGAGCATCCTGAGGCCAATGAATCCTGATTATCTGGGTTTGATGAAGAGACCCGACTGTCTGCTAAAGTTGGTGTTTGCTTCATCTGCACTGAAGCCAGTCAGCCTGTGTTTCTGTTCAGTGTTCATGAAGAGAAGGCCAGGATCTGTGTGAAACTGTGAAAATCAAAGCCATAAATCTAAACAAGTTGTGCTCAAAATCTGAGGTTGATATCACAAAAAAAACAAAAAAAAAAAAACAACTTTCAGTAAGATTTAGTTTGGGCAGAATACCAAACATTTCCACTAATGTGGTTATTTTTGACCCTGAACAGTACAAATGTGACTTTTTTCAAAACTATTTAACCTTTTCAAATCATGTCCATGATTTTTTGTGTTCACATAGCAAATGCCAAAACCTTTACCAAGTTTCGTTTATTTAGATGAAGTAAAAAAAAAAAAAAAAAAAAAAGGTTTTTTTTTCAGTCAAAAATGATCCAACAGCACCAGAGGGTTAATATAAAGTACTTTTCAAAATGTATAATTAAAGGGTTAGTTCACCCAAAAATGAAAATTCTGTCATTAATTATTCACCCTCATGTCGTTCCAAACCCGTAAGACCTTTGTTCATCTTCAGAACACAAATTAAGATATTTTTGATAAAATCTGAGAGCTCTCTGACCCTCCATAGACAGCAATGCAACTGTAATGTTCCCAGGTCCAGAAATGCAGTAAGGACATCAGTAAGTCCATATGACATCAGTGGTTCAACCGTAATTTTACAAAGCTATGAGAATACTTTTCGTGTGCAAAGAAAACAATAATAACATAATTTATTCAACAATTCTCCCCAAGTTACCATCTTCTGCCATTTTAGAGAGAGCCACAGAACGTAATCAACGTAATCAGCGCTGTTTACATTCAGCATGCACACGCTTTCTACTGAACATAAGCAACGCTGATTACGTTGGAGACATTAAGACGGTAGACGGCTGAAGACGGTAACTCTGGGGATTTGCATTGCTGTCTATGGAGGGTCAGAGAGCTCTTAGATTTGATAAAAAATATCTTAATTTGTGTTCCAAAGATGAACGAAGGTCTTATGGGTTTGGAACGAAATGAGGGTAATTAATGACAGAATTTTCATTTTTGGGTGAAGTTTCTAGTTGGAGCTAAACTTTGCAAAGCAGTGACACTCCTGATTTATGAGGACATTTACAGTAAATCCTCTAATGCTCATTTTAATTCTCTTGTTTGTTTTTTTCCGTGGTGTTGTAGTTCTTTCTTTCGCTAGTCCAAATATGATTCTCTGTATTACCACTACAATAGAGACCAACATGCAACAGCCGATCAGCTTTCTGTTACTGGTCAGTCTCTCTCTGATTGTATCACAAACGTAAAACAGATTTTACTTTTCAGCTATGGGGAAGTGCAAATTTAGCGATACTTGGCTTGAAAAAACTGAATATAGGGCTTGGTTAAGGCCAGTTGTAACAACGTATTTGAAGCCTACTGCTTAGTATGCAAGAAAGTGATTAAACTGGGAACGTTGGGTGTACAGGTGCTGGAGTCTCATGCAAAAAGTGAGAAACATCTAACTGCTGTGAAGGGTCTCCAGCAAACGACAGCCATCAGCCAATTCTGCCAACTATCTGGTGGCTCCACACTTCAGCTCCACAACCCCTGTGAGTGACCTCCGTGTCGCTTTTGGATCAGAACCAACACTAAGAGCGGAGGAGCTCTGGGTCCTCCACACCGTGACTGGACACCAGTCCTATAATGCGAATGAGGATATCCGTGAATTGTTTCAGACGATGTTTCCAGACTCTGACATCGCTAAATCATTTAGGTGTGGGAAAGATAAAACTGCTTACATTGTGCGCTTTGAACTAGCAGATTTTATCAAGAGAGACCTAATTTTGAAAGTGACGGGACCGTTCGTGCTGATGTTTGACGAAAGTCTGAATCGCACCTCCAAAATGAAACAGCAGGACCTGCATGTACGTTTTTGGGAAAGCGGGCAGGTACAGTCAAGATACCTGTTTAAGAAATAATTCAGTTGTATTTAATTACACTTAACTTGTATAACATCAATAACAGTATGAAAGAAGAAACCTTGAGCAGATCTATCTGCCAAGACCTATCTGCCAAGGGTTGGATAGTTGAGTATTAGGACAATAGTGTTGTATAATATAGGCCTATATACATGGTTCAGTGGGCATTGTAAAAAAGTATGGACATTGAATATATACACAATTAATAGAAAAAAAGGAAGGGTGGCTGCATTCACAGTATAATGCATGCTTACTCATTTCTTGGTTAATTTTAAACAACACCAGAAATAACAGAATATGTCTAAATGAATATGAATTAAAGTGTTTAGTTTTTGTTTATTTTCCTCAGGAGTATGTGGACCCTCTTGACCTAAGGAGACTGGTGTCCATTTCAATGGATGGGTCCAATGTGAATTTTAAATGTTTTGAACTCTTCCAACAAGAGCACTCAGAAAGGTATGGAGGTTCTCAACTTGTTGCTTGGGGAGCTGTGTCCACATAATGCAGTCAAAAGTGGCTTTTCCATATGGCAAGTGGAGAAACTACTGAGAGCCATGCACACATTATTCCATAATGTGCCAGCAAGGAGAGAGGATTACACTGCTGTGACCAAGTCCACCATCTTCCCTTTATCTTTCTGTGGTCATCGGTGGCTTGAAAATCAGCCTGTAATAGAGAGTGCTCTTGAAGTTTGGCCATCGCTTACACAGTGTATAGATGAGAAGAATACAGCTCTCAAACCCTGGGACAGCATCTTTTGACACAGTGAAGGATGCCATGAAAGACACACTCATTGTGGCCAAGTTACACTTCTCCTTGACTGTTGCCAGGCTTTTCAGCCCCTTTTTGAAGAAGTATCAAACAGATGAACCAGTGATGCCCTTCCTCAGCAATGACCTGGCTGAGCTGATCAAGGTACTGATTTATATGGATAGCTTCTGTACATTATCAGCACAGAACTATTGCTACTACTGATTAGGCCTAATTGATGTATACACTTTGTTAATTAAGAATAAGTAATTTCTTAAACTTTAATTAATTGGAATTATGATATGAAATATATGGCTTTATATTTTTTTAGAAATGTGGGTACAAGATACTTCCATTTATTTCTGAAATAATTTTTTTTTTGCAGAGTCTCCTGAGACGCTTTATTAAGAGAGACATACAAAGGAACATCACCACACTGCAGCTAACCAAACTGGATGTAGCTGACAAGAAGAACTGGCTCCCACCAAAGGATATTGACATCGGCTTGGGTGCCGAGTCAGTCCTCAAGGTAGTATGGTGATTTAGAAAGATCTTTTTATAAATTTTGTTCAGCAGCAGCAAATATCATTTTATTGTACAAATTATGAATGCTTAATTCCTACGTCCAGAGCAGGAAAATTGTTGAGCTCGGAGTCCTTGTGTTTAAAAGAGACTGCATGCAGGGACTTTCAAACATCGTCAGGAAAATGCAGGAGAAGAGCCCTCTCAAATATGCTACAGTTAGGCAGATGGCGTGTCTGAACCCCTCTGTCATGTTCAGAGACCCAGACAAGTGCAAGAGGCAGATGAAATGTCTTGTTCAGACATTTCTGCAAGACAAGCAACTGACAGAAGGTATTTCTGCTGGTAGGAATAGTTGTAGAAGAGGTTTTTAACAAAAGTAAGAGGTTAGCACAGATAAATTTTTTTGAATATTTTAAGTGCCGTTAACACAATATGTTGTGGCCAGACCTTTTTTGACCTTTACCTTTTTCCCTTTTAAAGATGTTTAATTTCACACATCTAATAGCATTGCTTTTACAAGTGTCTCCTTTTCAGTATTATTTGTTGTGAGCACTTTTTTTTTCTTCTATTTTTCTAGTCAGGATCATATTTTTGTGTGCAGATTTGTTACTTTTGTCATATTCATGGTTAAGCGCCTGTTCTGTGTGCAGTAGCTGACTTGGTATTGAAATAGGCTTTGACATTATCCACCGTTATCAACAAATGTAGATACAGTATGATTCTGCTCATTACAACCATTACAGATTGTTGATATATTGTAATGATGTATTGTAATGATTGATCAAAAAAAAAAAAAAAAAATCACGTTTTGTCTTTCACTTGTTTCGTCTTAGGGGATGTCATTCTCCAACAATTTGATGCCTTCCTGTCTGTTGAGTGCAGAAGTGAAGAGTTTATCTCCTCTTTCCAGAGATGCAGACAAATTTGCAGAGGAGACTGAGGGCAAGGCTGGCAGTAAGATGGCTAAGCCCAATGCTTTGAGGAGGGCCAGCAAGGAGAAATCAGCTGAGCTCAAAAACATTGAGGAGGAGATTCTGGCCAAGGGAGAAGAGATTAATGTAGCGTGCACACACACTCACACACACATCTGCAGACTCATGCTAAGATGTTTGTATGTTTTTTTTTCTGTAGTTCAACAATGTATCTAACCTGTCTTCAGTACTGTTCAATTTGAATAAATTTATTTTGCCACTAATTTTGTGATTCTGCATTTCCTTTGTATGTGTGTTTTTTTTTTTTTTTGTGTGTGTATGTGTGTTTTTGGTGTTGTGATATAGGTCTTAAATTTAATTCTTAATGGTCTTAAAAAGGTCCTAAAAAGTCTTAAATTTGACATTATGAAACCTGCAGAAACCCTGATGAACAAGACAAATTCACCAAATCACGTGACTTTCACAGTGGAGATGATGGTGGACTTCAGGAGAAACCCCCCTGCTCTCCCCCCACTCACCATCATGAACAGCACTGTGACTGCAGTGGAGTCATTCAGGTTCCTGGGCACCACCATCTCTCAGAACCTGAAGTGGGACAATCACATTGAGTCCATTGTGAAAAAGGCCCAGCAGAGGTTGTACTTCCTTCGTCAGCTGAGGAAGTTCAACCTGCCACAGGAGCTGCTGAAACAGTTCTACTCCGCCATCATTGAATCCGTCCTCTGCACTTCAATAACTGTCTGGTTCAGCTCAGCTACCAAATCTGACCTCAGAAGACTACAGAGGGTAGTCCGGTCTGCTGAGCGAATCATTGCTACAACCCTCCCCACTCTCCAAGAACTGTACTCATCCAGAGTGAGCAAAAGGGCTGGCAAAATCACTCTGGACCCCTCACATCCAGCACACTCCCTCTTTGAACTGTTACCGTCTGGTCGACGCTACAGAGCTCTGAGCACCAGAACGACCAGACACAGGAACAGTTTCTTCCCTCAGGCAATCCATCTCATGAACACTTCACAATAAAAGTGGAACACACAACACTATTATACATTTATTTATTTAACACACATACAGGTACTTATTTACTTTTCAAATTTGCACCTAACATACCTGTACATACAAATTTGTCTATTTTATATATTGTGTTTTTGCTATTTTGCACATTGTCTATTTTGTATATTTGTATATAATTCTTTTATTATCTGTGTCTTGTCTTGTCTTGTCGCTGTCATTCTGTTGCACTGTGGAGCTTCTGTCACTAAAACAAATTCCTCGTATGTGTAAGCATACCTGGCAATAAAGCTCTTTCTGATTCTGATTCTGTCAGGATTTCCTGAAGACGTACAGTGAAGAATTAGCGCTGAAAAGCCGTGGACAGTTATTTTTGCGCCTGACCTTATTGAATATGCATTTGTAGGAGTTTTCCTTTCAGACGCAAAATGTATGGGAGAAGAGTATTAAAAAGAATCACATAGTGCGTTTTACTAACATTTGCGCTTGTCAAAGTACTGGTATTTGCACCATTATTGAACACCTAAAAAAAGCATGTCTTAAAGCATGCGTTAATTTGCGCTGCTCTTGATTGCGCTGTCATTATGGGAATGATCTGGCTGCGTCTGTGTTCTTTAATGTGTGCATTGTCCGTAAATAACACGCAAATTTTCCCCTCTCATCAACGCTTTTATGGAATTGTGCTCTAACACTAATTTGCCCTATTTAGTAAATCTGGCCCTTGGTTCCTTGCCACCGTCACCTTTGGTTTGTTTAGTTGAGGACACTTAATTTATGGCATCATTGTCAACTTTATTGCACAGATAGTATTTGAAGAGAACTGAACTGAGCTGTCCTATGATGTAACTGAATCAACGATTAACTGACTTTAACTGAAAAACTGACTGTTTGCTATTGTCCTCTTGCAATATTGACACTATTTTTCTGTTTAACACTATAAAGCTGCTTTGACACAATCTGTATTGTACAAAGCTCTAAATAAAGGTGACGACTCTTTTAAAATAAAGCTTTGTGCAAGCAAACAAACAGGACACAAAAAGCATATCAAATAATGCTAACAAATTAAGACATAAATATTCAAAACCAATATTAAAAAAAACAAAAACAAATAAAAATAAAAATATTTTGGTCTAATTTAGTACTCCCAGATATATTTTTATTTATAACAACAGCAGCAACACTATATAGTAACAATAGCCAAAATAAATGTAAAAGTCTAATGTTTTCAAATGGAGAACATAAATAAATGACAGCAGAGTCTACCTAGTTTGCATAAATGAACTAGTCAAGGACTTTGCATTTACTTTAATAACAGCAGGAGTGGGAATGTGGAACCTACTTTACAGACTCAGAGACACACCTGTTTTACACACGTCACTTAAACACAGAACCAGGAAACAGAAATCACATGAGTTCAGGGAAAGAGAAACTGAAGTGTAGTAGAGCTGTTGTGTGTTTGTGTCTCTGTATTAGTGCAGTAAAATGTCAGAATCCTGTATTTCAGTGGAGCAGTTCAGCTGTCCGGTGTGTCTGGATCTCCTGAAGGATCCAGTGACCATCCAGTGTGGACACAGTTACTGTATGAGCTGCATTACAGACTGCTGGAATGAGGAGGATGAGAAGAGAGTCTACAGCTGCCCTCAGTGCAGACAGACCTTCAGTCCAAGACCTGCTTTATTTAAGAACGTGGTGTTTGCTGAAATGCTGGAGAAACTGAAGAAGACTAAACTTCAAAGTGCGGTTCCTGCTGGAGCTGGAGATGTTCAGTGTGATGTCTGTACTGGAAGAAAATACAAAGCCATCAAGTCCTGTCTGGTGTGTCTGAACTCTTACTGTCAGAATCACCTTGAACAACATGAGAGTTTCTTTAAAGGAAAGAGACACAATCTGACTGAAGCCACTGGACGACTGCAGGAGATGATCTGCCAGAAACATGAGAAGATCCTTGAGATTTTCTGTCGCACTGATCAGAAATGTATATGTGTGCTGTGTATGGATGAACATAAAAACCACGAAACCGTATCAGCTGCAGCACAGAGGACAGAGAAACAGGTATTTAAAACTAGACACTGATGAAATATTGCTGACACTCATTTCATATGTGTTTATATCAGCACCATATTAACAGCTTACAGCATTCACACTGTACACCACAGCAGAAATGAACAACAGCTGCAAGAAGAGTTTCACTGTTGAGTCTGTTTGCTGAAAATGCAGCATAAACCTTTATCAACACAATCTTTCATAAAATAGGCCTTGATTAAGAAACATAAAATAATGGAGTGAACTATTCACCCTTTGACAAAATATATACTTCTATCTGTCAAAATGAAGGTTAAATGCAGTGACAGATGACAGAAACACTGTCAGTGTGAAGCTCTACATCAGTGTTAGGATAATTTTCATAATACTTACACGTAGTGTGAAACAGGTCTTAATCTTCATGTTAGTTCATGAAAGATGGTAGTAAATGATCAATATTCCCCTCTGGAGTTTGAATGAACAGCCATTGATCATCAGTTCAAATAAATAACCTTTAAACTGCCTCTCCCCACTTTTCCTGGAGTCATCTGTTCACCTGACGATTTAGTGCCAGTAGTTTTCTGTGACGTTCACTATCATCTGTTTGTCCTGCAGAAGCAGCTGAAGGAGACGCAGAAGACGCTCCAGCAGAGAATCCAGCAGAGAGAGAAAGATCTTCAGCAGCTGAGAGAGGCTGTGGAGTCTCATAAGGTGAGTCTGGAGAAGAAGAGAAGTTTGTCTCAGTCTCAGTTCAGACTCACTGAAGCCTGAATCACTGTGTGTCCTAACAGCGCTCTGCACAGACAGCAGTGGAGGACAGTGAGAGGATCTTTACTGAGCTCATCCGTTCCATTGAGAGAAGCCGCTCTGAGCTGATACGGCTGATCAGAGATCAGGAAAAGCAAGCAGTGAGTCGAGCTGAAGGACGACTGGAGCGACTGGAGCAGGAGATCAATGATCTGAGGAGGAGAGACGCTGAGCTGGAGCAGCTTTCACACACACAGCATCACATCCAGTTCCTGCAGGTAACACACATCTAGAAGAACAGCATCATAGTGGACTTGAGAAGATCCTGCTGTGAGACTCAGAGAGAAACATTTCATGAGTGTCTTATTATATAATCATCAGTCAGACTCTCATCTCATCATCTTCTTTTGAAAGAAACAAATGACTTTTGGCTGTGGAAAATGTGATTGGTGTCAGAACTTTTCTTTCACTTATGTACATGGTGTCCCTTTGTGGAGTTGATGAGTTTTGATTTCTGTTTTCTGTAGAGTTTCCAGTCTCTCTCAGCACCTCCTGAATCTACAGACGTAAATGACAAACCCTTCAGTTATCTCGTCTCTTTTGATTATCTGAGAGAATCTGTTCATCAGCTGAGAGACAAACTGGAGGATTTCTGCAAAGAGGAGCTCAAGAAGATCTCAGGTAGAGGTAAAGTCCTGGAGATTCATCTGCTCTCAGAAACGAGTCCATCATCATCTCATATCATGGAGAACATCATATTAGAAATGTCTTATGAATGGATGCAGGATCATGAGAATCACACTGTTCATGTCTGTTGATTTCAGTCACATTCACCAACATTGTTCCCAGGACCAGGAACGACTTCCTACAATGTAAGTCAGTAAGAAAACAAGCAGAAAAACTCACTGAGTGTGTTCATGTTCTTCTGTAGAAGCTGAAAGAAGAGTTTTATAATTGATGATGTAAATGATGATTTGCACAGGATATCTGGTCATCTGTACTGAGACACTGATGATACACTGAACATGAAGAGTTCAGCTACATGAAAAGATCAAACAGATTCATAATTTGAGCTTTCCTGTAGCTCAAATAGTAGAGCATGACGCTAGCAACGCCAAGGTCATGGGTTCGATTCCCAGGGAAAGCAAGAGCTGATAAAATGTAGAAACTGTAACTTGAATGCAATGTAAGTCGCTTTCGATAAAAGCGTCTGCTAAATGCATAAATGTAAATGTAATAATTCCTGATTCTGATGTGTTTTATCTCCATCAGATTCCCATCAGCTCACTCTGGATCCGAACACAGCATATAAACGCCTCTGTCTGTCTGAGAGAAACAGAGTGATTACATTCACTGACACAGATCAGTCGTATCCTGATCATCCAGACAGATTTGATCATTATTCTCAGGTGTTGTGTAGAGAGAGTGTGTGTGGACGCTGTTACTGGGAGCTGGAGTGGAGTGGGGGTAAATATAGTAGTGTGTGTATATCAGTGTCATATAAGAGCATCAGCAGGAAGGGAAAGGGTAATGAGTGTGGGTTTGGATCTAATGATCAGTCCTGGAGTTTGATCTGCTCTTCCTCCAGTTACTCATTCAGACACAATAACATAGAGACTGATCTCTCTGTGAAGTCCATCAGCAGTAGAATAGGAGTGTTTGTGGATCACAGCACAGGAACTCTGTCCTTCTACAGCGTCTCTGACACAATGAGCCTCATCCACACAGAACAGACCACATTCACTCAGCCGCTCTATCCTGGGTTTAGAGTTTATCTTATTGGATCATCAGTGAAACTGTGTTGAATCAGAATAGACTGATGAGAGATTCTACCCATAATGCTTTGTACTGCATGATAAATCAGTTACAGATGTTATAGAGTCTTTTCTTTTCTCTTCATGACATTAATACTGCAGCTGAACTTCTGTCAGTGAAATAACATCAGAATAAATGTGTAATAAATCCTCATATAGACTCTGAGTAAGATGTGTGTGAGTCCTGCTGAGTGACCATGTGTTTCTGTGCTTTTCTCAGTCTACATTTATGTTAATTAAAATCAGTCATTTAATTAATCATATTAATAATAATAATGATTAATAATTGATATTTTCATTTTTAATGTTATTTTAATTATTTTTTTATGTTATTTCTGTTCTCTCTGATATTAAGCTTCTACCCTCTTGATGAACAAAGGTGATGGGTTTTATTCTGTGCAGATCTCAAGAAGACAAATCAAGCTCCTCATTAGTTCCTTCTCTCACCCTAAAATCAGTCGACATAAAAATCAGACGAGTCACAAAATGAACCATATGTTGTCTTGTGTAACCATAAAATCAGACTACTGCTTAAAAAAATGAAATTGAAGATAGGAGTCAGCTGGTTATATAATTCCAATATGAAACAAAAGTGAACAAAAATGGCAGTAAAGTCAAACATTAAAAAGTGACAAGTTCTTCAGAAATGAGGGCATGTCACACAATCTATCCATGTTACCATCTGCCTAATTTCTATTTAGTGTCGGACAAGTTTGCACCAAAACACCATATTAATGTAATAAAAGAATAAAAGTTGAGAAACTATTATCAAAGTAATACCACACCTGTTGTATTTCAGCTGTGATCTGTGCTGTCTCTCGATAAAACATCATTCCCTGAGAAAAAAATACACTATATTGCCAAAAGTATTGGGTCACCCCCTTCTAATGAACAGGTTTGACTACTTTAGTAATTTCCATGAGTATAAATCTTAATGTTTAAGCATATAATGATATTCTAGAGAATTGTGTGCTTCTAATTTTAAAGCAACAGTTTGGACAGGACCCTTTTCTATTCTAACATGACAATGTCTCTGTGTATAAGGCAAGGTTCAAAACGAAATGATTGATTGAGTCAGTGTGGAAGAACTTGACTGGTCTGCAGAAAGCCAAGTCCTAATCCAAGCTGAACACCTCTGGTGTGACTTTAAATGCAGATCTTGAGCCAAAAACTCATCACCAAACACCAATGTCAGGAGTTCCGGGGTGACTCCTGATGTGATCCTTCAGGTGAACAGTTTCTTTCCGCTGTGAATCCTCAAGGGTTCAGTGAGGTGTCTTTTACACACGAAGGGTTTCTCTCTGGTGTGAATCCTGACATGCTTGTTAAAGTAAAAGAGGGTTTTTGGGTTACTGTACATGTGGATTGTTTGTGAGTCTGTGAGCAGGTTTTTTCTCCACTTATGAAATAATGTTTCTCCTTCACTTCATCCTGATCTTCACTCTCCCCTTTAAACAATGGTTTGTGCTTTGCAATTCAAGTTTATTTTCTTTAAATGCATTGGTTGGAATATACAGTGTATGTATATATATATATATATATATATATATATATATATATATATATATATATATATATATATAGGGGTCAAAGATGAAAAGGGTTCTCTTTCATAGGTTCACTCAACACTGCGTAGCTATAATACAATGGGAATGCCCTCTGGGTGTGCCGATTGTCTGAATCCCATATAGAATCACGCCAATTCATTGGCTGATGGCACGGGCGCCACCCTGACGCTCTTACGTCACCATCATTATACTGGCAAACGTGCCATATTAGCCCTTCTTAAGGCTGCACGATTAATCGTATGCGATAGTCATGCGCATCTTGTCAGTAAAGCTGGTTCTGTAATCAGAGGTAAATCTCCATCACCTGCTTTCAGATGGAGCAGCATTTACTACACAGAGTCAATGACAAGCTACGCAAAATCGTGTTCATAATCACATGCGCTATAATCGCGCGATAATGAAATTGAAGAAATCGTTCTGCAATTATGAAAGCCGTTGGCGTAGCTTGTCAGTGAACTATGGCTCTGTGTAGTAAATGCTGCTTCATCTGAAAGCATGTGAAAATACCACATTTAATAACATGTTTTTACTGCAAACTCACTTCATAACATCAGTCGAGTGTTGAAATAAATCCTTCTGTGAGATGATGTGGCTTATTACACAGAATAAGGCACACAACATATTTCATATTATTCTAAGCAGTGATAAAGGCTATGTCGATTAGCATTGCATTATTATGCACTTTATTATAATAAAAATTATAAGATGAATGCAGATAAACCATATATTGTTGTAGTTGTGTGTTTATTAGTCACATTGAATCCATAGACTGTAAAAAAAACATGGACGTAGTGTCCGTGACGTCACCCGTAGGTTTCTGAAGAGCATTTTTGAAGTCCAAAGTAGGCGGAGTCGGCTGTTGCCATCTTGGCAAGCCTGTCATCACGCGTCACTCCCGGATAATCGAAAATGGGAAAAGAGGCGGGACATGGGCGGAGCTGGTTGCTGAAACCACGCCCACCTAGCTCTCCAGTGGTGACAGCAGCGGCAATCTGCCTGTCACTCAACTGGCCACGCTCTTAATTATGCAGAATATTAAGGATGATTTATAAAAAAATTCACACCCCCCCCCCAGTTGTCACGAAGGGCAAAGTTAGCTATATAGACCAAAACCATTTTTTGTACCAGGCTGTAAACATTTTTTTTTCTGCTGTAAAGTTGGGCATTTTAACCATCATCCCGGACACCCTTCAGAACAAACTAACTCAGCTCTCCGTCCCCACCTCCGTCTGTCAGTGGATCACCAGTTTCCTGACAGACAGGCAGCAGCTAGTGAGGCTGGGAAAATACACATCCAGCACTCGTACGATCAGCACTGGAGCTCCTCAGGGCTGTGTTCTCTCCCCACTGCTCTTCTCCCTGTACACTAACGACTGCACCTCTAAAGACCCCTCTGTCAAGCTCCTGAAGTTTGCAGACGACACCACACTGATCGGCCTCATCCAGGACGGTGACGAGTCTGCCTACAGACAGGAGGTTAAGGAGCTGGCTGTCTGGTGCAGTCTTAACAACCTGGAGCTCAACACGCTCAAAACTGTGGAGATGATCGTGGACTTCAGGAGGAACCCCTCTGCTCTCCCCCCACTCACCATCATGAACAGCACTGTGACTGCAGTGGAGTCATTCAGATTCCTGGGCACCACCATCTCCCAGGACCTGAAGTGGGGCAATCACATAGACTCCATTGTGAAAAAGGCCCAGCAGAGGTTGTACTTCCTTCGCCAGCTAAGGAAGTTCAACCTGCCACAGGACTTGCTGAATCAGTTCTACTCCGCCATCATTGAATCCGTCCTCTGCACTTCAATAACTGTCTGGTTCAGCTCAGCTACCAAATCTGACCTCAGAAGACTACGGAGGGTAGTCCGGACTGCTGAGCGAATCATTGGTACAACCCTCCCCACTCTCCAAGAACTGTACTCATCCAGAGTGAGCAAAAGGGCTGGCAAAATCACTCTGGACCCCTCACATCCAGCACACTCCCTCTTTGAACTGTTACCGTCTGGTCGACGCTACAGAGCTCTGAGCACCAGAACGACCAGACACAGGAACAGTTTCTTCCCTCAGGCAATCCATCTCATGAACACTTGACATTAAAAGTGGAACACACAACACTATTATAAATTATTTATTCAACACACATACTTATTTTTTTTTTCATTTCAGATTTGCACATATTAGACCTGCACACCATAATTGTCTATATATTGTGTTTTTGCTATTTGTATATTGCCTATTTGTAAATTATTCTTTTATTATCTGTGTCCTGTCCTGTCACTGTCTTTCTGTTGCACTGTAGAGCTTCTGTCACAAAAACAAATTCCTCGTATGTGTAAGCATACCTGGCCAATAAAGCTCATTCTCATTCTCATTCTCTCATTCTCATTCTCATTCTCATTCTCTCTCATTCTCATTCTCATTCTCATTCTCATTCTCATTCTCATTCTCATTCTCTTTAACATGGAGGGTCTATGGGATTGACTCCCTTTTGGAGCCAGCCTCTAGCGGCCAGTCGATGAATTGCAGTTTAAGTCACTTCCGTGTTGGTTTCACATGAGAGACCGGGAGGTTGCCGCTTGGTTGAATCAATGAAAGCAGTTAAATCTTCTGTTTAATCAACTGCAGCGATAGGCATTTCCTGGATTTCTTCGGTGGGGCGTATTTGAAGTTCCCGTGCAACTTCTGGTCTGATTAAAGTAACTTTACTACCCAGGACAGTTTATGTTCCAAAACAAGGTTTTGCCCACATCATTTCGCTCTCAGGTGGTCACCCTCCACTCTTTCTATCCTCTTCCTTTTGCTTCAGGCGAGGATGAGAGACTTCATGTGTTCTGCCCTGTCTGAGCTTTAAAGCTCTATGTGAAGCGCTCTAGCCATTGGAGAAAATTTCCTCAGCTGTTAGTATGCTTTGGAGCTGGCCGCCGTGGAGGGCCTGGAGGGCTGGAGCCCTGCAGAGTTTAGATGCAACCCTAATTAAACACACCTGATCCAACTAGTCCTTCAGGCTCAACTGAAAACTACATGGTTTGTGTGTTGGAGCAGGGTTGGAACAAAACACTGCAGGGCTGCAGCACCCCTGCCCTAGAGGATATCTGTATAGCAGCAGGATGTTCCTCTCCGCTCACTTTTATCAGGTTATATAATTTGGATCTTAACATGGCTCCTGGTTCCCGGGTCTTGTCCATTTGAACCAGCCGTAGATGCTATCTGGTTCATCATAGAGCCAGATACGGCAGCGCTTTAGCTTGGCGTGTTTGGTATATTGTTCCCATTGTATTCCCATTGCCAAGCTCTTCATGCTGCCAACAAGTGGCCTTTTTCGGCAGAGAAATCTGAGGAGCAGATGGCACGTTCGCCAGTATAAGGATGGCGACGTAAGAGCGTCGGGGCAGCATCCACACCATCAGCCAATGAATTGGCCTGATTCTATACGGGCTTCAGACAATCGGCACACCCAGAGGGCGTTCCCATTGTGTCATAGCTACGCAGCGTCTCGTACCATACTCAGAGAACTTAGGTTACACAAGTAACCCGAGATGTTTTCAAGCATCAAAACAATCAAATTTGAATACAGCTTTAAATCATTTTCCTAAATCATACTGTGTCCCTTTAATTTCATTTCTTCTGAGCAAACATAATGACTATTACACATTTTTACCATGATTTAGAGACAAAAATATCATTCAGTGTAATGATAGTTCATATACAAAAATATCTTCTCAGGCATATTTAGAACAAGAATTATCTTCTAATTAAGGATCACAGCAGACCCTGAATACTAATGAATTGTTATTTTAAATCTTTACCCATCTTTGTCACAATCCTTTAAACCACTGTGTTTTACTCATTTCTCAGCAAGATGTTTTTAATCATTTAAAATATAATCAAATATAATATTATAATTTTTTTCTTTATATATTTTAGAATAAGTATGTTTTGTTTTTACATAAATATATCTGTTATGCTGAATGACCATGGAACTTTATTTTACCCATAATCTGATATGACAGCTGGAAATACACCAGAGAGTTCACACTGGAGAGAAACCCTACTGATACGCTTCATGCGGGAAGAGTTTCACCTCATCAAACGCTCGATTGATTCATGAGAGAAAGCACTGTCCGAAGATGTCCAAATGAGTTCATTATCCGGTTCAAATAAATATTCTGAAGTTGAAATAAACCAAAAGATTAAATTTCTTCCTAAAGAGCAGCTTTCTTGACAAGGGTGGTTTGTTAAAAATTCACACACACACAAAAAAAAACTCACCTTCTGTTAAGAACTGATCTCAGGTTAGATGTGTTCATTTCAAACCCTTTTTTCTTTTTTTCTTTTTTCAAGCGCCATATTTGATTTTTGTTGAGAATGAAAATGAGGCTGTGAGGGACTGAAGTACAGTGTGTTTAATGGATTATACTGTTGTTTAATGACATACATGTTGTTTAGTTGATGAAATATGTCTTCCTGAAAACTTTTAGTATACAAAAACTCTGTAAAACACTTTTAAAAGTTGTAAATTATATATATCTCTTACTTTTAATTCGCTAAGAAATCAAATACACTGCTGGACAATTACCAATAATTTTTTTTTTTTTGCATTCTGTAATATTTTTTCCTATATATTTCTAATTAAAATTTTATGATTTGTTCATATACTACACTTTTCCTCGATTTTTTATATATATTTTTTTCACAGAATAAGGCAGAAGATATATTTTATTTAATTATTTTTTAGGTTTTGTTTTACTAAGCTTGTGTTTGTTTAGCATACAGCTAGATTAGCCAGCCTAGTAGCTTGTAGAATACACAAGTCACTTATCCTGCATGTATTTACAGAAATCCTTGATAACTCCTCAAAATATTTTCCTTTATTAAAGCTACACTAGCGATTGAAGCAAAGTTGTTCGTGGAGGAACATTGTTTTGGTAATCACATGAGTTGTGCTTCGGCTCCGCTGCACGGATATCCACATTATAGTTATTTACAGTATTTACAAGACTGTGTGTTATATTTTCCAAGTATTATATTATGGAACATATCTGGGCTAAGAGATACCAAAGGTAAAAAATAAAATAATTATGAGAAAATATATTCTATACAAATATTTAAAGAAGACACAATTGCATTCTGAATTATTTTCCCACAATATAAAATAACATAGCCATATATTATCTTTGTTATTCTCATGTTAATTTATTAATCTCCATTTCTGATAATTTCAGGTTGCTATGGTCAAGCAGCTTGAAACCCATATCTAGTGGTCACTACATACAGTAGTCAACATTTGAAGTGGATCAGAACCTTTCATCAAAGTTGTCCTAAAACAAAAACAATACCCGTTCTTGTCTTAGGACAACTTTGATGAACTTTTTTGATCCACTTCAAATGTTGACTACTGTATTTTCACGTTCCCACGTGTTTTCATTCAAATGAAATGAAAGATTACAATTTATTTTGGAATAAGGGCTACTCAGCTTTTACAGCAGTCTTTTAAATAGTTTTAAGAGTGTTCAACATACTGTTTAAATATCAAAACAATTTAAGAAATGTTTTTTTTTTTTTTTTAATGTAGTTTTGTTTACTATAAGCCCTAAAACACTTGAGAAGAGCAGACAGCAGGGGCGAAATAATGGCAACAGGCATTAACTCTAGAGATGAAGAAGAAGAGCAACAACAACACGCAAGCTCCAAAGCACAGAATGAAACAAAAGATTACTAAAGCTTTCTGAGCTTTATGGAGCATTAATGAAATCTGCAGAATATTGCGCTGTAAAAATGCAGCATATTAAAGCACAGCTCGAGGACCTGAATGATCCAGAAACATGTAAAGTGAAAGAAGAAGACACTGAAGAACTAATAGGTTGGTGATCATCCTTCATCATTCTTCATTATTTACTTATGGGAAAGTTCACTGAACTTAAAACTAAATCAATGACCTGTAAAATTACAGATAGCAATTATATTAAAGCTAATTGTTTCGCTGACTTTCATCAGATCAGCTGTATATCATACCTGCTACTGTATAATGTGAATATGATCACATGTGATTTGCGGACTAATAAGAGTTGACAGACAAAAACACTGTAAAATAAATAAATAAATACAAATAAAAAATAAATAAAAATATTTATAATTTATAAATATTTATAAATATATATATACAGACACACACACACATACAAATATCTCTCAATAGAGAATGAAAACTGGTTTTCTCTTTGGATTAAGTAGATTTCTGAGCCCATCATCACACATTTGTTCTTGTTTGAATCATAAACTCACTTCATTATGATACATTTCTCAGAAATCAAGACTTCTTATCTTCTGTCATTTTGCTTTTGAAGTAAATGTATCTTGGTTTGATTGATTGATTGACTGATCTTAAGACATTTGCACTGGAAAACAAGACATACATACTGAGGATGATCTGTGTTCCCTTCAATTTATTCCTTAAATTGTCTTAACCTGGTCTTAGAGAGGACTTTTAAAAGCCTTAATTTACCTTCAGAAACTCCAGAATCTCTGCATTATAAAATAAAGAGTAGCTATGGAAGAAAAACACTGATTTCCCATCAGAATACCTCACCTGAATTCATTACTCTTGAAGAATTAACACGTGATGTTATTAACGACAGAGCACTATGAGTTTATAGCAAAGTCTGAATTTGTGACTGCAGCGTAATCTGATAACCAAACTGTTGTGGTCATTAAAGTCTCTTGTGCCTCATTCCACATTTTCAGTGCGAGTTAGTGTGTAATAGAAGAGAATATCGGAGAACTGATAATGTGCTTTGATCTCATAAATGGAATATAATTAACAGACGTCACATAGCATTAATAAAACAGATGATCACTCTTTCACTATTAAAAGAATGAATGCTATGCAAAGACATCAGATGGACTTCTTTGATTTTAATAGACATGCAACATCAAATGGCAATAAACATGCTTCTCCCTGCAGTATATTTGTAATTAGAGAGTGAGTTACCAAAGAAGAAAATCCTCCAGGGGAAGCTGCATTTCTAGAATGTAATTAATAGTAATTTTGCATTTCATTAAAAAGAATGCCTGATTGCTAAATTTCTGTATAAACTTATATCCAGTTCACACTTTAAAGTTTTATTTTCATGCTGCTAAGTACACACTGCAATGTTTATGATTTGACAGCCATGACTTAAATGTGGGATTGAATTAGAAACTACATGGATTAACAGTGATAACCGTAGCAATGAATGGGATTATTCATTAAATAATTCATTAAATCTTGAAGTGTAAAAGCAAACCAGTAGACCTGCCACTTGTTCAGTGCATAGTGTAATGTGTTTCTTCATTTCATGACTAACATTCTTATTTGTTTCTTCTTCTAAATTCTTATTATTTCATAATTTTTTGAAACAATGTTTATTTATATTTGAAGTTTACAAGTTGTTATTATTTGCTTATAATTAAAAAAAACTTTTAATTTAATATTTCTTTTGTAACAATGTTTTTCTCACCGCTATAGAACAATGAGTGTTTACAGACAAATTTAAAGAAGCTGTTGCAGCAAAAATTAATTCTGAAATAGAGTCAGAATTGTTTTCAAAACAAAACAAAACAAAAACAAAATCATGTTTTCCAAATATTGTTAATTGCTGTTTTATGTGCAGAAACATTGTATACCGACACAGTAAGCAAACCTCTAGTAACATTAAAATGTCATGATCCTTTTAATGTTGTTACAAGAAAATTATTTTGGGTTTGCATTTCATTCTGTTTGAAATTTGTGTCCTGAATTAAATTTTGACTATTCAATGTGTTCACTTTAGGCCTGACGGAGGTTAAAGAAGACGTGGAGGAGAAACATCAGTATCAGGAACCTCATGATTTCAAACTTGGAAAAAAATCTCTGACTTCCTCGAACACTGAAGAGAATTCTTCACAAAAAAGAACTGAGGTAGGAAATTTGTACACATGCATTCAGTGTGGAAAGAGTTTCGATCGTAACCAGCTCTTCGTTGACCACATCAGAAGTCACTTGGGGTTGAAGCCCTTTACATGCGATCAGTGCAGAAAGAGTTCTGTGCGTCAAAAGCTCCTGATTGATCACAGGAGAACTCACATCGGGCTGAAGCCTTACTCGTGTCTTCAGTGTGGAAAGAGCTTCTTGCTTAGAGGAAACCTTAATTGTCACATGAGAATCAACACCGGAGAAAAACCATACAGATGTGACGAATGTGGAAAGAGCTTCACATTTAAAGGAAAGCTTAACCATCACTTACAAATTCACACCGGAGCGATGCCTTTCACATGCAATCATTGCGGAAAGAGTTTCACTCAAGCGGACAGCCTGACATATCATCTGCACTCTCATGATGGAATAAAGCCGTTTAAATCCGATGAGTGCGGTAAAGCCTTTATTCTGTGAATAAATATATATATTATATGTGAATGAAAGGCTTTACTTCTGTCTGTGGAAAGAGTTTTTCTTGGCTGGACTGTTTTAAAATGCATCATGCGGTTCACAGCGGAGTGAAAGCTCACGTTTGCTCTGAGTGTGGAAACAGCTTCAGCAGAGCCACAGACTTGAAGATTCACCACAGAATCCACACTGGAGAAAAACCCTACAAGTGCTCTCAATGCGATAAGAGCTTCAGTCAGTTAGGACAGCTGGAAATACACCAGAGTTCACACTGGAGAGAAACCCTACTGATACGCTTCATGTGAGCGGGGTTTCACCTCATCAAGCGCTCGACTCATTCATGGGAGAAAGCACTGTCCAAATTTGTCAAAGTGAGCCATTTGCTGTATCCCAAAGATGAAATTTTCTTCTACAAAGATGATGAGCAGAAAAAGAAGCAGTTTCATCTAAAATGGATGTTCAGTTAAAAATCATTGTCTGTATTGTAGGGGTGTGAATTGTCACTGGTTTCACGATTCGATTCTATTACGATTATCATGTCAACAATTCGATTCAGTTCGATATCACAATTATATCAAATTTATTTTGTGCATTTTTATTAAATTATATAAGCAGGCTACTTTTTAAAATAATAACAAATTAATAATAAATAAAAAAAAAAAGTTAAGAATTTAACCAACTAAATATAGCTTCAAAACATACAAGCAAATATTAAGTAATAAAGGGGGGAAAAGACAATTACAAGTGATAAACAAAAAGTACTTTCAGTATCTGAGAGTGCTTTAAGTATCTGAAGGTTTACAGACAATCATAGTTATGGGTTTTTCTTTTTTCCTCAGCATTATTGCTGTTTGATTATTACTGATGAGATCATAGACAGTGGCAGCTTTAATAGACTGCATTCACACTAATGCACAGATCTGTTTCCACATAGCAGATGTTTAGTCCTGCTCTGAAAACATAACTGACTGTGTTTAGGCCTACATCAATTTTGCATCATAAAAGTATTCAGAGATGGAAGTGCATTTAACCGCAGCTGTGACCGAGCTTCAGGACAAACACAAAGCACATGTGAAAGTCTGTTAGTGCGTGAGTTTCGAGCATCTAATACAAACTGCATTCCAAAGGGCAGAAATGAAAGCATATCTAAAGTAAAACTCTGAAATAACGGCAGGTGGAAGCACACACTGTCAAGCAATGCTCACAAGTCTCACAGAGCATATTCTGTGCAATGAAGCCCGCTGCGATTGTCTCCAGCACACACCTGCCACTATAAGCTTGTTTTCTCCAAAAATGTGCCCAGATCTCGAATTTAAAAATAGTGAGCTTGAAATTGAGATTTATACATCATCTGAAAGCTGAATAAATAAGCTTTCCATTGATGTATGGTTTGTTAGGATAGGACAATACTTGAAATATATAAAACTATTTGAAAATCTGGAATCTGAGGGTGCAAAAAAATCTAAATATTGAGAAAATCACCTTTAAAGTTGTCCAAATGAAGTTCTAAGCAATGCATATTAGTAATCAAAAATTAAGTTTTGATATATTTACGGTAGGAAATTTACAAAATATCTGCATGGAACATGATCTTTACTTAATATCCAAATGATTTTTGGCATAAAATAAAAATCAATCATTTTGACCCATACAATGTATTTTTGGCTATTGCTACAAATATACCTGTGCTACTTAAGACTGCTTTTGTGCTCGGGGTCACATATGACTGAAGCATATGAATCACATTAAGTTTATTGATTTGTTTATGTTAAAACTATATGTAAAATAAAATATTTAATTTATTTTATGTAAATAAAGTATTTAATCACAAGCTATCCCAATTCAGAGGCTGCGTCCTTCGAAGGTCAGTCAGAGTGTTAATCAGGACAGATTAGCTTTTGTCAGTAACATTTGTACTGAAAGTTTTTTTTTTTTTTTTTTTTTTTTAAGAGTTTTATTCAACTGTCTGAAGCAAAATATGATCACCTTGGTCAATTTATCTACAGAATAAAAAGTATGAACTATTCATAAAATTGCATCTTATGAAGATATTTCAATATTTAAACCACTCTAAAGTGGTTTTTATTTTATTTATTTATTTATTTATTTTTTTGTAATGTGATAAGATATTCAATTTAAAGTTGAAACCCAATAGAGTACATTAGTGCTGCCCACTTGTTCAGCAGTGTTGTTTCAGCAAGTATTTTTTCCCATTAATTTTTGCCACAGGGATTTAAAAAAAAAAAACTTCATTAATTGTTCTAAGCCATGAATCAAACCAACCAGCTTTGAAGAAAATCACATATTTACTAACTTTGATTTGATGAAAAAAAGTATTTGAAAATTGGATAAAAAGACAAGCATACAAGACTTTGAACTTATTGGCTTTAGTAAAGGAAAGAGTTACTCTCTCATGAAGTACTGTGAACGCCAATCAAATAAAAAATGACAGCGAAAAGACTTCATTTAAAATTCTTGGTTGTATCCATAAAATATATTTTAAGCTTATTGCAAAATATGCATATTTATACAACAGTTCTTTCTAGTTCTCAAATCTGATTGGTTGATAGGAGTGCGATATTAGAGTCCAACAGAGCTCCTTTTGGCAAAGTCTTATCATGTTTATGTAAATTCAATGCCTTTGTACAGTTGACTGAATTGCCTAGCAACTTTTATGATGGCTGTTGTTGCTTACTATTCAATAAATAGTATTTTATATAAATAATAGTATTTAATAATAGTTTTTAGTACTGAGACATGGTGCGTGTGTTCGTGATGGTGATTTTAGTTACATTGTTCCGCCATTAGATGGTGAAAATAGACTGTTTTATGAGTCAGCACTGCAGTAAAGACTTTCACATTGAAAAATAAATGCTTTTCTAATCGGAAGTTATTTTTACTTTCAACAACAGCTTGACGCAGCTAACAAATGCACTGAGCAGCACTGTCTGAAACCACACTTAAAGTCCCCATGAAATCAAAATTAAAGTTTTTTGGATGTTAGTATCAATATGTTAGTCTTAAGATTATCTATAAGCCAGTGTGCTCCAAGACAGTGACAAAATTTGGATTTAGAAGGTATAAGCATTCAAAGCTTGCAGTTCGTCACTTCCGCCAAAACGGATCAACGATTTTTTTGACGTCACCTCGTACTTCAGTTTCTCATCAAATGTTCTGACCAATCAAATGCTCTCTAGAATCCGAAGCACCCGCCCCCTACACTATAAATAGACGCTGAAGCTGGGGCTGAGATTGGTCACTTGTTCACAGTGTTAGTATTTTCTCTACAGTGAATGTAGGCAATAGGGAACGATTCAGACAATGTAAATATGCTTTCCAATGGGGCAAATGAGGTCTGGTTTTGCGTTGTGTCACACGAATCGCGGCAGCTCGCACTGTCTGATCCGGACTTTGGCTATGGTCCAAAGACGCGATCGCACGGAGCGGATCATATGCATGAGTCGGCATATATTAAACACTTTTAAAACTACACAGCCTCAGCATGACTATGATCACTATTTTGTTTTACTAAGAGTTTCATATTGAATTTAGGGGTAATCTATTAGACAATGACTGTCAAATGCGGATCTACCGACCTCAACGGCTCTGGCCCGAGCAGATATAAACAAAACGTTATTGGTTATTTTAAAAAGGGGGCGGAGCTGCTCCATATGTCCCGCCCTGTCTTCCTGTTTCAGTTGAAATTACGTCACCACATAGAATAACGCTGCATGTTTCAAGGCACTTCAGGGGACCTTTAACAGATGAAAGGATATTGACGTTACGACAAAGGTAACGCTTTCCTCAGTGGACATTCAAACTTATGTTTTATTGTGAGGAGACTGAAATGCTGTACCAGATGCAGGTAATCACAGTCGCTCAGTCCATCTCTCTCTCATAATATTTATTTTACATAATACAGCAAGCTTTTACTACAGTAATACAATAAGCTTTAAATGAAGCAACTCAACGTTCCTTCGTTACTGTCACAACACAGGCGAGGAGACACAGAGGTAAGTGCAAACAGCTGGTTTATTGATAAACGGATGGAGTGAAGCAAGGTAGAGAGTCCATGTGAGTATGCAGGGAATAGAGAAGTGACTAGAGTCTTATCTGTGAGTAATTTTCCTTTTCCAGGGATCCGTGGGAGCAAAGGAGCGGGGAGACAGTGGAGCACCGGAGCGGTGGAGATCGCGGAGATTCCTTGAAGGTAGGTAAACACAGGTTAGTCTGGGTAAATACATCTATGTGAACGGTCTGTGAGCGGTAGACCCGACGAGGAGGGAGTGTGGAGAGTGCGCAGATATAGCGGAGCTTAATTGCAGACAGCAGGTGCGGGTGATCAGAAAACAGGTGCTGGTGATCGTAACTGATGACAGGGATAGCTGACTGAAAATGAAACCAGGTGTGGGCAGGGGAGGATTCTGAGGTATGGAGTCCAGGGCAGGTGACTGGTGACAGGGAACTCGTGACATCACTCCCCCCTCCCCAAAGGCACTCTGGAGGCCTCAAGGGGCAGAGTACGGAGACAACCGGCCTCCAGAGCGGCGCCCGTTCCGGGACCCATGGTGGAGCAGGGAGCTCGGGAGGCCATGGCGGTGCAGGTAGCTCGGGAGGCCATGGCGGTGCAGGGTGCTCGGGAGGCCATGGCGGAGCAGGAGACTCGGGAGGCCATGGCAGTGCAGGGAGCTCAGGAGGCCATGGCGGATCAGGAGACTTGGGAGGCCATGGCCGATCTGCCTCCGAGGCCGCGGCCCCAGCCCCCGCCCCGGCCTCTACAGCTGAAGCCATACTACCTCTCCCCCCAAAAAATACTTGGGGGAGCTTACGGGGCTTAACTCGTGGACTGGAGCCCACCCTGTGCTTAACGGGGGATCAGGAGCCCGTCCTGGGATGAACAGGGGATCAGGAGCCCGTCCTGGGCTGAACTGGGGATCAGGAGCCCGTCCTGGGCTGAACTGGGGATCAGGAGCCCGTCCTGGGATGAACAGCGGATCAGGAGCCCGTCCTGGGCTGAACTGGGGATCAGGAGCCCGTCCTGGGCTGGACTGGGGATCAGGAGCCCTCACTGAGCTGGACTGGGGATCAGGAGCCCTCACTGGGCTGGACTGGGGATCAGGAGCCCTCCCTGGGCTGGACTGGGGATCAGGAGCCCTCCCTGGGCTGGACTGGGGATCAGGAGCCCTCCCTGGGCTGGACTGGGGATTAGGAGCCCTCCCTGGGCTGGACTGGGGATCAGGAGCCCTCACTGGGCTGGACTGGGGATCAGGAGCCCGTCCTGGGCTCGACTCGGGAACAGGAGCCTTCACTGGGTTTGACTCGGGAACAGGAGCCCATCCTGGGCTTAACTCGGGAACGGAAGCCCTCCGACACTTGGGGGCGCTCTGGAAGTGCGGACACTTGGGGGCGCTCTGGAAGCGTGGAGATAGGAAGGCACCTTCGTGGCTCAGGCACTGGGGGGAGCTCTTGAAGCGCGGACACTTGGGGGCGCTCTGGAAGCGCGGACACTTGGGGGTGCCCCGAGGAGCGGGCTCTGGCTTGGAAGGGGCAGCGACCGGCAGGCTTGCCATACTAACTGCCGGCGGGCTTGCCATACTCACTGCCGGCGGGCTTGCCATACTCACTGCTGGCGGGCTTGCCATACTCACTGCCGGCGGGCTTGTCGTTGCCGCAGGCTACGGGCTGGTTCAGACTCGGGCCCGGACACTTCCCAGACACCGGTAGACCCCCTCCTTCCAACACAGTCCTGTGGTGTCTGGGAGGTCCACGGGACGGTGGTAACAGGCACCGAGCCGGAACAGGTGGAGAATGGCCGCGTCATCCAACGCGTTCCCTGCGGCCAGTTTGCAGAACTCCCCGGCGAACTCATAGAAGGGGAGATCCTGATTGACAAGGGCGAGGAGACGAGCGGCGAAATCCATCGCCGTCTTTGTTTGGTCGGGTCTTGTCACAACACAGGCAAGGAGACACAGAGGTAAGTGCAAACAGCTGGTTTATTGATAAACGGACGAAGTGAAGCAAGGTAGAGAGTCCAGGTGAGTATGCAGGGAATAGAGAAGTGACTAGAGTCTTATCTGTGAGCAATTGTCCTTTTCCAGGGATCCGTGGGAGCAAAGGAGTGGGGAGACAGTGGAGCACCGGAGCGGTGGAGATCGCGGAGATTTCTTGAAGGTAGGTAAACACAGGTTAGTCTGGGTAAATACATCTATGTGAACGGTCTGTGAGCAGTAGACCCAACGAGGAGGGAGTATGGAGAGTGCGCAGATATAGCAGAGCTTAATTGCAGACGGCAGGTGCGGGTGATCAGAATACAGGTGCTGGTGATCGTGACTGATGACAGGGATAGCTGACTGAAAATGAAACCAGGTGTGAGCAGGGGAGGATTCTGGGGTATGGCGTCCAGGGCAGGTGACTGGTGACAGGGAACTCGTGACAGTTACTAGTTCTAAAGTGACATTTTGGAATTCGTAATGGAGGCTTGAGTTCAGCAGTTAAACTGTCAACTTTAGATTTGAATCTGTGGCGGAAGGAAGTAGTTCTGAACAAAAGATGGCTTTTAAAGACACTCCGTTGTTGTTTCTAATTTATTTACACACTTGTGCCGTCGAACTGTTGTATAAACGCAATATCACACTCGTAGACGTGCGATATGGCTGTATATCAGCACGCTGTGATTACATCTACTTGTATGATATTGCTCATATATATATATATATACACACACATATACATATATACATATACATATATACATATACATACATACATATATATATATATATATATATATATATATATATATAGATATAGATATATAAAACCCACAGTGTGTCAGTACAACAGCGCAGTTACTATCCAGTGCTCTCAGTCTGTCTTCTACCTTCTTTCCTTTTGTTACGAATCCTGTGCCTGCCCTTCTGGTCACTCTCCACCAGAGGTCACCTGTCCATCATTCTGAATCTCACACTACACTGACTATTGCACTATACCCTGGACTACATTCCTCATCATCCACTGCACTAATTGCACCCACAGCTGTAACCAATGAAACACGCTTTATAAGCCCTGGACTTCCTCGTTATGATCGCCGAGTACTGTATAGCATTTATCACTCTCGTAGCGATAGCTACTCTACGGAGTCCACTTAGTTGTCATAGTCTTGCCTTGCCTGTTTTCCCGCGTTTTGATTCCTGCCCGTGTTTCCTGGATTAACCCTTTGCCCTGCCGTTCGGACTCTGTTTGCACCTCGCTTGGACTATTGCTCTTGTACCTGGATTATCTCTCTGCCTTACCCTGTTGGATATTGTTCACTGATCGTCGACCCACGCTTGTCCTAGGATTACTCTGTGTCTTGTCCATGCCATAACTGTTTGCCGTTGTTCGACCCTGCCTGTGTTTATGACCACATCTCTGTCTAAATAAAGCTTTGCATATGGATCCGCACGTCTCACGTCTCGTTTGCCCCATTACACCTTTCCTGACACAAGGACTTTTTCATCAAATGTTGGATCCATTTAGGTGATTTTTGAAAATGAACTGTCTCCTCCCCAAAACTCCCAAATCTACCTGGGAAAAAACAAGGGAAAGCATGAGTTTGTGATTAGTACTGGCACAAAGACACATTTAACATGTAGCTAAAGTATGTTAGTTTGTATGAGTAATCCTTTATGAGAACATCATCCTGAAGATTACAATTACAGTATCATGAGTTCTCATCAAAATCCAATAAGCTGTAGCATTTTATCAAATTGAGTGTTAGTGGTCGACCGATATTGGTTTTCTGACAGCCGATGCCGATGCCGTTATGCTAATCCCAGCATATAGCCCACTTCTCAAACTTGCCAAACCGGTTCTAAAGCAGATCACGGTATGGCCAGAAAATGCTACCTCTGCACTGCAGGACTGCTTCCAGGACACAGACTGGAACATGTTTAAAGAGGCAGCCACTTACAACAACCACACAGACCTACAGGAGTACACTGAAACTGTGACTGCTTACATCAAAAAGTGCACAGATGATGTGACAGTCACAAAGACCATCACCACACGCGCCAACCAGAAGCCATGGATGACAGCAGAGGTTCGTGGGCTGCTAAAGACCAGAGATGAAGCTTTCAGGTCAGGAGATAAAGCAGCCCTCAAAACAGCAAGAGCCAATCTGTCCCGCAGCATCAAAAATGCAAAACGGTCATATGCTCAAAAAATCAACAATCACTTCACAGACAGCAGAGACACACAGAGTCTGTGGCAAGCCATTCAGACCATCACAGACTACAAGCCCCCGCCACAGGCCTGTGATGATGACACATCCCTCCCAGATACACTCAACCACTTTTATTCACGGTTTGAAATGCAGAATGACACACCTGCACAAAAACTGCCCACACCTCCCAACGACCAGGCGCTCTGTCTGTCTCCAGCCGACGTAAGGAAGACCCTATCTAGGATTAACCCACGCAAGGCTGCGGGTCCCGACAACATACCTGGCCGTGTACTGAAAGACTGTGCTGTACAGCTGACAGATGTCCTAACAGATATCTTCAACACCTCGCTGAGCCAGGCAGTCGTCCCCACATGTCTCAAATCCACAACAATCATACCGGTACCAAAGAAATCACCTGTGTCCTGTCTAAATGACTACCGTCCCATAGCACTGACTCCAATCATAATGAAGTGCTTTGAGAGGTTAGTCATGCACAACATCAAAACCAGCCTCCCCAACACACTCGATCCGCTCCAGTTTGCATACCGTCCAAACCGCTCCACAGACGATGCAATTTCCTCCACCCTCCACCTGGCTCTTACCCACCTAGAAAATAAAGACTCTTATGTTAGAATGCTGTTCATTGACTTCAGCTCAGCATTCAACACAATAATCCCACAACAGCTCACAAATAAACTAAACCTACTGGGCCTTAACAATTCCCTCTGTAATTGGATTCTGGACTTTCTAACCGGAAGACCTCAGTCAGTCCGTGTCGGCCACAACACCTCGAGCACTACCACACTGAGCACAGGTGCCCCACAAGGCTGTGTGCTCAGCCCACTGCTCTTCACGCTGCTGACCCACGACTGCACTGCCAAGTTCAGCTCCAACCACATCATCAAGTTCGCTGATGACACAACAGTGGTAGGTCTCATCAGCAACAACGATGAAACGCACTACAGAGAGGAAGTGGCACAGCTGGCTGAATGGTGTGGTGCAAACAACCTGTCCCTCAATGTGAGTAAGACAAAAGAGGTTGTGATGGACTTCAGGAGAAACTCCGCTGATCACCCCCCATTGACCATCGACAGCTCGCCTGTGGAGAGAGTCAGCAGCACTAAATTCCTGGGGGTGCACATCACAGAGGACCTCACCTGGACCACCAACACCATGTCACTCTCCAAGAAGGCACAACAGCGCCTACACTTTCTCCGCCGGCTGAAAAGAGCAAGTCTCCCTCCACCCATCCTCACCACTTTCTACAGGGGCACCATTGAGAGTGTGCTGACCAGCTGCATCACTGTCTGGTACGGGAACTGTACTGCAGCAGACCACAAGACCCTCCAGCGGACAGTGAACACAGCTGCAAGGATCATCGGTGCCCCTCTCCCCTCCATCCTGGACATTTTCCTCACACGATGCTCCAGCAAAGCCAACAGTATCGTAAAGGACTCCACACACCCCTCCCACAGTCTCTTCCAGCTCCTACCATCAGGTAGACGGTACCGGAGCATCAGAGCCCGCTCTGCCAGACTGCTCAACAGCTTTTTCCCCCAGGCTGTGAGAGCCCTGAACTCAAATCACCCCGCCCCTCTCTGAAACCCCATACAAACCCCCTACCTCCTGAAACATGGACCATCTGGAACTTATGGAACTTAGTTTGTGCAATCGAAGGGTGCTACAGGTGAGTGGGCCTGTACAAACCACCTATAGTAGCACACTCTCTTCCTCTATGCGCACTAGTCACTTTTCACACACACTGCTGTGTGTACACAAATCCCACAAAAAGACTCAGTAATATCAGTAATATATGTATGTTTACATGCTCATGCACTACAAATCATCCTGCACTGTTCCCCAGCCAGCTGCTTGAACTCACATTGTCTCTCATGTGGTACAGTATTTATCTGAAGCATTCGTATAGTTTGTACAGTTTGTATTTTTTAGTTTATGTATAGGTAAATTTTTTATATAGATAGTATATTTATAGTCAAATCTATCAGTAGGATAGTTTGTGTATAGGTTTATATTGTTTTACTTCATTGCTGTATGCCTGTATTTATGTAGCACCGTGGTCCTGTGAGGCACGACATTTCGTTCCACTGTATGCCCCCGCATGTAGCGGAATGACAATAAAGCTCAACTTGACTTGACTTGACTTGATATCTTAGAAAGCAGGGTGGTCAATGGCCGATATAAAGCCAAAGCCAATTTTATTTAGTTTAATTAATATTTAAGATATTTGAAATCATTTGAATGGATTTAAAAATAAATGTGTAAAATAAACATACTTTAGATGACAAAGTATTTTTCACAAATAAATAAATATTTAATAAAAATATAATTAAAAAGAAAGTAAACACTGTAACCAACAGGGCACTCAGTATTCTGGAAAGTTTGTGTGCATTGCCAATCATATTTTTTTCAAATAAAGCCAAGGGAACACTCATTTTACATACAGCACACAGTGACAATGACATGAATATAACAGTGGACAAATGCATAAAGCACAGCATAATTTGAAATCACGAGTTTAGCTCCAGTGAAGCTGAACTCTCCTCCTGTCTGCATTCAATTCACATAGACCGACCGTCACACAGAGAACACGCAATCATGCAGGATACACATGCACACTTCACTAGATCTCACAACTGGATTCGACTAAGTTTGCAAGGCTTGTGAAATTAAATGTTCACTAGTCATTCAAAGATTTGTTTAAATTATATAAATGCATATTTGCTGAATGCTGACAGCAAACGAGAAAGTATTATAATGTTTGCCTTTCTATTACTAATAATAGGGATGCACGATATTATTGGACTGATATCGGAATCGGCCGATAATGGCTTTAAATGTAAATATCGGCATCGGCCCGATATGAAAAATTATGCAGATATGTCTTGCCGATAAGAGGAATACGTTACACATGTGATCAGGGTGTGCTAGATTAGATCACGTCAGCAGTGTGGCTCATTCTTGAAGCAACGTTTTGTCTGAATGATGATTAGATTCACTCTTCTGGATCGCTGCATTTAATCAGTGAAAGCACCTACAGAATGACGCGTTCGGTGTGTGATAGTGTAAACAGTAATGGCACGTGCTGCGGCAGCAGTGACAGCCTCCCCAGGTCCTAATGACAGCTCAGTAACTAGTTTTAATCTGTAGGGGGCACTGTTGGCCTACTTCTAATAAAATTAAAAGTAAAATAGCCTACACAAATAACATTTAGACAGTGTTTCTGATTAAATAAGCAGTAATTGATGTCATAAAATAATAATAATAATAATAATAAATAAATAATAATTCATAAAAATAAATAATAATAATAAAAAATGTTTTGATCTAAAAGATCAGAAGCTATAGCTTACATGAAAAAAATAATCACAAACATGACACCTGTAAATTAAATAAATTTATCTATACTGATTTATTCATTAATGTGTAATATGTTTTATTTTTTAAACAAATCATAAGCTCTAAAAGATTTTCTGAATTTTTACAACTCTTCTGCTTTAGACCATCTACAAATGTAAAATCTTAAAATAAAATGTTAGGGTTAACACTTCATTTTTCTGGGGAAAAAAATTCAGCGATTGATATAGTTTATTTATATATATTTTCAAAGCTTCAATGTACTGTCAAAAAACCTTCATTATTGTTTATTTAATTCTAACAAATAAGTTCATGTTAAAAACTAACCAAAATTAAAAATATTTTGCTTAAAATTTCTGCACAGGAGAGACTGTTGTTTCCAAACAAAAGGAAATATATCAGTATCGGCATCGGTATCGACCAAAATGAGTTGAAAATATCGGCATATCGGATATCGGCAAAAATCCAATATCGTGCATCCCTAACTAATAATATAAAAGCAATCGTTATAATACTTTTTTGTATACATTTTAATTCCTTTGTTTAACCGTTCTATCTGATTATTAGACAGACTTCTAGACAGAACTGTTAACAACGACAGCAAACAAGGTTGAGAATGCAAGCACTGTGTGCTCAGGCGCTGCCATTCTCAGTGTCGTAAAAATAAAAGTTCCGCCTCGAACGTATCAGCCAAACAGAAAAACTTATCGGCTGATGTCGATATTTGAAAAGTGCCAAATATCGGCCGATATATCGGCCTTGGCGATATATCGGTCAACCACTATGTTGAACTACACTATATCCCATATGGCCAAAACATAAAAAAATTGTTCTCCATATATTTAATTCCAAAACTTTCCAAAATACTTTCACAAACCTTATTTGTTGTTTGTAACACATATGATCATATAACACATTTGTCAAAAATGATCCAACAGCACCAGAGGGTTAATATAAAGTACTTTTCAAAATGTATAATTAAAGGGTTAGTTCACCCAAAAATGAAAATTCTGTCATTAATTATTCACCCTCATGTCGTTCCAAACCCGTAAGACCTTTGTTCATCTTCAGAACACAAATTAAGATATTTTTGATAAAATCTGAGAGCTCTCTGACCCTCCATAGACAGCAATGCAACTGTAATGTTCCCAGGTCCAGAAATGCAGTAAGGACATCAGTAAGTCCATATGACATCAGTGGTTCAACCGTAATTTTACAAAGCTATGAGAATACTTTTCGTGTGCAAAGAAAACAATAATAACATAATTTATTCAACAATTCTCCCCAAGTTACCATCTTCTGCCATTTTAGAGAGAGCCACAGAACGTAATCAACGTAATCAGCGCTGTTTACATTCAGCATGCACACGCTTTCTACTGAACGTAAACAACGCTGATTACGTTGGAGACATTAAGACGGTAGTTCAAATATAATTCTCTGTATTACCACTACAATTGAGACCAACATGCAACAGCCAATCAGCTTTCTGTTACTGGTGCCAGTCTCTCTCTTATTGTACCACAAACGTAAAATGGATTTTACTTTTCAGCTATGGGGAAGTGCAAATTTAGCGATACTTGGCTTGACTGAATATAGGGCTTGGTTAAGGCCAGTTGTAACAACGTATTTGAAGCCTACTGCTTAGTATGCAAGAAAGCGATAAAACTGGGAACGTTGGGTGTACGGGTGCTGGAGTCTCATGCAAAAAGTCAGAAACATCTAACTGCTGTGAAGGGTCTTCAGCAAACGACAGCCATCAGCCAATTCTGCCAACTATCTGGTGGTTCCACACTGCAGCTCCGCAACCCCCGTGAGCGACCTCCGTGTCGCTTTTGGATCAGAACCAACACTAAGAGCAGAGGAGCCACCCGTCCCTTAAAATACGGAATCGTCCCGTATTTAAAGGTAAAATGATGTGTCCCGTATCAAATCAATACGGGACACGATTTGTCTCGTATTTTACAAAGGCCAACAAGCTGAATGAACAAATAAGTAGTTTGCACCATTTATAATGCTAATAGCAATTATAATTAAATTAAATCATTTTCAAAAGAAGTTAGAGAAGCTTATCTTTCCGTCTTTGTTTCCATGGCAATGATGAAGTCTCCAGAACGCGCGCCGACTGCAGCATACAGTAAACCTCCTCGGTTTTAAAACATCTAGAACTCACATCTGCCCTTTGAACACAAGGCTCTCCAGATGTAGAGCTAAAAGGGAAAGTTATCAGTGGATCTGTCCAGTAACTAATGATGAACACGCAGTTTGCAGAGAAGCATTTGCTTACGGTGGACTGTCTGACTTAAAGGGATAGTTCACCCAAAAATTAAAATTCTGTCATCATTTACACTCCCACAAGTTGTTCCAAACCTGTAATAATTCCTTTCTTCTGTTGAACATAAAAGAAAATACTTTGAAGAATGTGGGTAAAGTTTCTGGTCCCCAATGACTGGCTCGTTACGGCTCAGCTCGGTTTGCGTTTCCACTGCAGTTAGTACCGCTTTAGAGTGGGCGGGATTATACATATGTCGTTTTGGTTGTGCCGCCTCTACTGCCGTGACATCACCGTAAACGCGACACAAACAAACACTTTTTCATTCCGCGTCGCCCCATCAAGCTCTCGCTGGATCCGCTCCTCGGCTATTAACGAGAGGAACGTCTGTACTTCCTCAACAGACACGGTTTGGTTGTTTAAAAAAGGTGCATTTGTTCAAACAAAAGTTGCATTCGATCCTTCGCTGGCTGTGCTGTTTTAAATCTAGAGGGTCTGGTGTCTCCTGTCGCAAGTTCAATTCTCTCCGGCCAATCAGTGATCAGCAACGTTTACACGTCATGTTTTGGTAACGGTACGGTTCGCTCGGAACCTCAACCGAGGTGGTACTAAAAAAAGGTACCAGGTACTATCTCCAGTGGAAAACCCCGCAAAAGTGAGCCGTACAAAACCGTACCGTGCCATACCATGCAGTGGAAAAGCACCATCTGATAGTATTTTTTTCTGTACTATGTAAGTTACTGAGGACCAGCAGCTGTTCAGTTACCCACATTCTTCAAAGTATCTTCTTTTGTGTTCAACAGAAGAAAGAACTTGCAGGTTTAGAACAACCTGGGTAAATTATGACACAGTTTTCATTTTTGGGTGAACCATACCTTTAAAGTGACAGACACATCTGTGCTTCTAAAGGTATAACACTATTGTTTTATCAAAATTTGGATAGTCTGTTAGAGCTTGATAGACAAAATTATTATATTTTTAGACATTATTAGACAGATGAATTAGTAGATTATATTTAATGTTAGACCCTATTTATTAACTTATCATTTATATTAATCATAAATATATACATAATAATCTTGTCATACACAATTTGACATTTTAAAAAGTTTTTAAAAATGCTAAATTATTTAGATGTAAAGTAGTCCTAATTTAAGCATATGAGGAGAGAGGGGGGTCCCTTATTTTGGCTCGCTGAAGGTGGCAACCCTAGTTCAGCGTTCATGAGGTGAAGGCCAGGGTCTGTGTGAAACTGTGAAAATCAAAGCCATAAATCTAAAGTTGTGCTCAAAATCTGAGGCTGATATCACAAAAAACAACATTCAGTAAGATTTAGTTTGAGCAGAATTCCAAACGTTTCCACTAGATGAAATTCACCTCCATTTGTTTCTAATGTGATTAATTTTGACCATGAACAGTACAAATGTGTCTTTTTTTTCAGAACTATTTAACCTTTTCAAATCATGTCCATGATTTTTTTGTGTTCACATAGCAAGTGCCAAAACCTTTACCAAGTTTCGTAATTTCCGATAAAGTAAAATTACAAAAAAAAAAAAGTTTTTTTCAGTCAAAAATAATCCAACAGCACCAGCGGGTTAATACAAAGTACTTTTCAAAATGTATATTTAAAGGGATAGTTCGCCGTTTACACGACAACATTTTCAGCCAAAAACGGGAAACTTTTTATGCATTTTGCCTGTTCGTTTACATGACAACAGCGTTTTGGGGACTGAAAACGCATAATTTTGAAAACGGGTTTCAAAGTGCAAGTTTTTGAAAATGCTAACCTTATCATTTCCATGTAAACACTCAAAACGGGAATCTTTGATAAACGGTGACGTCATGCGCGTGCGTAGTTTGTGTTTGGTCTGTAGACATGCGCAGTACGTGCTGATTTTCATCGTCCGTCCAGACAAAATTACTCACTGCTTTCACCATATTGCTTGTTTGTTCATGTCTGTGTGCAAGCTGCTATCGCTACGAATGAGGAGGAGTAGAGCAACAGTCGGCATGGTGATTTTAGTGACGGAACTCCAGCCCACAAAGAGCTAATCGTCTCTTCCCTACAGGTAAAAATCGGAGAAGCCGATTAGTCACCAGAAGAGACGGACGGCAGCGCGTAAGTGTTGTAATACTTGTTCTTAGATCTGTTGTTTAAATTATTTACTTGCTACAAGGAAGGGATACTTCATTTCCTACCTATTTCTATTCTGCATTTTCTTTGAGGTTTATATTTTTGATTGCACTTACTGGTAATTATAATAATTTGCGCCTCGGCTAAGAAGGAGCCTGTGTAATTTGCATTGCTCTTTGTGCGAAGTGTCAGTTTCGGCTTGAGCTATTTGCATTCCTTTAGGCTAGGCTGGGCTAATCAGAAGCCGGCCACAGCTGTTTTCACTCTAGTGTCTTAGACTATGTATTTATTTGATGTCCGAGCGCTGACACGGAAGCGTCTGCAGAAGCGTTCAGCGGTCGTGTTCAGCCTCCTCGTGTAAAGACCGATGACTTTTTCCTGCGCGACTTTAACCGAGCAACGACACCGAGCACCACACTTAAGTATCATTTTTATCTTCCCTCACACACTCTCCTTTCCTGTCCTCTTTCCTTCCACCTCTATCATGTGTTTCCAAACCATTCAGGTTGTCTTTCAACCATGCTCTAACATCACACGCAGATGGCAACGTAATCCATCTAACCTGCGCCCTATCTCTACATCTTCTACTGCACCTCTTTCTTTACAATCCTTTACAATCCACTCTCAGCATCTTGGGATTGACTGAGACCTGGATTCGTCCAGAAGACTCAGCAACCCCAGCTGCTTTCTCTAACAATTTCTCTTTCTCTCACACCCCACGTCAAGTTGGCCGGGGTGGGGGCACGGGTCTGCTCATTTCAAACAATTGGAAATACTCAACCCACTCTCCCCTATGCAATTACAACTCATTTGAATTTCATGCAATTACTGTAACAGCACCTATAAAACTCCAGATTGTGGTAATTTATCTGGAGTTTTATAGGTGCTGTTACAGTAATTGCATGAAATTACTGTATGAAATTGCATGAAATTACTAACCCTAACCCTAACCCTAACACTAAATCCTGGAAGAGCTGGACGGGCTGCTGTCCTCTTTCATGGAGGATGGCACGCCACTCTTACTCTTTGGCGATTTCAACATTCATCTAGACAAGCCTTATGCTACAGACTTCCATTCACTCCTAGCTTCATTTGATCTCAAACTTCTTACCACTACTAGCACGCACAAATCAGGCAACCAACTTGATTTAATTTACACACGCAATTGTACTGCAGATAACATTCTGGTACAACCACTACATATCTCTGACCATTTCTTCATTACATTTACAATACATTTTGCTACCCATGTGCCACCAACCCCCTTACCGGTTACTTTTAGACGAAACCTACGCTCCCTTTCTCCCTCCCATCTTTCCTCTGTAGTATCCTCCTCTCTTCCCTCACCTACCCATTTCTCATCTCTGGATGTGAATGCAGCTACTGACACTTTATGCTCTACCTTAACCTCTTGTCTAGACGACATTTGTCCTCTCTCCTCCAGGCCAGCACGGGCTGCCCCTTCTAACCCCTGGTTATCCGATGTTCTTCGTGAGCATCAGACCAAACTCAGAGCGGCAGAGAGAAAATGGCGCAAATCAAACAATCCATCGGACCTGAGTAGGTATCAGTCTTTGCTCTCATCTTTCTCTGCTGAAGTCCACACTGCCAAATCCTCACATTTCCACAACAAGATCAACAGCGCTCCAGACATACGTAATCTCTTCAAAACATTTAATTCTGTCCTCTGTCCCCCTCCACCACCTCCCACCACTTCTATAGCAGCTGATGACTTTGCCACTTTTTTCACAGACAAAACTAGAACAATCAGTAGTCAATTCTCACCTCCACACACACAAGACCTACAACCAACCACATCCACTGCTAAAACTCCCATCTTCTCCTTCTGTCCCCTCACTGAGGCGGAAGTATCCAAACTTCTCCTCTCCAGCCATCCTACATGTCCTCTAAACCCAATCCCCTCACACCTTCTCCAAGCAATCTCTCCCACACTCTTACCAGCACTCACACACTCTTACCAGCACTCACACACATCATCAATACATCCCTCCTCACAGGCATTTTCCCCACTGCGTTCAAGCAGGCTTGGGTCACCCCACTGCTCAAAAAACCTACATTAAACACTTCTCTTATAGAAAACTATAGACCTGTCTCTCTCATTCCATTCATAGCGAAAACACTCGAACTTCAACCAGGTCTCATTGTTTCTTTCACAGAACAACAAACTGGACGCTAAACAGTCAGGTTTCAGGAGTGGCCATTCAACTGAGACTGCGCTACTCTCAGTCACTGAAGCCCTGCGAATTGCAAAAGCCCATTCCAAATCATCAGTCCTCATTCTGCTGGATCTATCTGCCGCTTTTGACACTGTCAATCATCAGATCCTCCTGTCCACCCTCTCATCACTAGGCATCACTGGGATTCCACTTCGCTGGTTTGAATCCTATCTCACTGGTAGGTCTTTCAGGGTGGCCTGGGGAGGGGAGGTATCCAAAGCACATCAGCTGGTCACTGGGGTTCCTCAGGGATCAGTTCTTGGACCCTTGCTCTTCTCCACATACACTACATCACTGGCTCCCATCATACAGGCACATGGCTTCTCCTACCATTGCTATGCTGATGACACACAGCTCTATCTCTCTTTTCAACCAGATGATCCAACTAGCTGCACGGATCTCAGGCTGCCTGGCGGACATCTCGGCATGGATGAAAGAACATCACCTACAGCTCAACCTGGCAAAGACTGAGCTTCTTGTCTTCCCTGCCACTCCAGCTCTACAGCATGACTTCATGATTCAGTTAGGCTCATCAACAGTTACCCCATCAACTTCGGTCAGAAATCTGGGTGTAATCTTTGATGACCAGCTGACCTTCAAAGAGCACATTGCAAAGACTGCTCGATCTTGCAGGTTTGCACTACACAACATCAGAAAGATCAGGCCCTTTCTGACAGAGCATGCTGCACAACTTCTTGTCCAGGCCCTTGTCATTTCTAGGCTGGACTACTGCAATGCTCATCTGGCTGGACTTCCATCAAACACAATCAAACATCTAAAAATGATTCAGAATGCAGCGGCACGGCTGGTCTTCAACGAGCCCAAAAGAGCCCATGTTACACCTCTCTTTATCTCCTTGCACTGGCTACCAGTTGCAGCTCGCATCAAGTTCAAGACACTGATGCTTGCATATAGAACAACCACAGGCTCAGCACCCGCCTACTTCCACTCACTATTACGAATCTACATCCCCTCCAGAAGTCTGAGATCTGCTACTGAGCGACGCCTCGTGGTACCATCACAGAGAGGCTCAAAATCACTCTCCAGAACATTGTCATTCACCATTCCTGGCTGGTGGAATGATCTTCCCACCCCTATCCAGAATGCTGGATCCCTGTCAATCTTCAAGCAACAACTGAAAACTCATCTCTTTCGACACTACTTGACTTCATCCTAAACTTAAAAAAATAAAAAAAACTTTATCTTTCTCCTTCTTTATTCCTTCCCTTGCTAGCTTGTACTTATTTGAACAATGCCTGAGACTTGGTGTTACGAGCACTTTCTCTGTCTGATTGCCTCTTCAAGATGAATCACTTTATGTATTCCCCAATTGTAAGTCGCTTTGGATAAAAGCATCTGCAAAATGACAATGTAAATGTAGGTAATGTTTACTAACAAGGTGACAGCGCCAACTACTGGCCTGGCATACGTGATACAGCGTTTTTGGCAGTTTTTGCGGATATGTGTAAACGCGAATCGTTTTGAAAACGTTGTCGTGTATACGTGAAAGTTTTTAAAAGTGCAAGGGAAAAACTTTTCCGTTCTTGACTACATCGTTGTCGTGTAAACGTAGCCTCAGATTCCTGGGCACCACCATCTCTCAGGACATGAAGTGGGACATTCACATTGGGCAATTCATCTCATGAACACATACTTATTTAGAATCAGAATCAGAATGAGCTTTCATTGCCAGGTATGTTTACACATACGAGGAATTTGTTTTCGTGACAGAAGCTTCCACAGTACAACAGAATGACAGTGACAGAACAAGAAACACATAATAAAAAGAAGAATTTAAAAAAACAAATAAATAGAACAAGTAAATAAGGAATAAAAATATACAAATTGACAATTGTATGTACAGATATATAACAAAAGACAGTTGTATGTACAGGAATATTATGTCCAAATTGAAATGTAGGCTAAGTATGTGTGTTAGATAAATAAGTGTATAAGTGTATAAATAGTGTGTGTTCCACAATTATTGTCAAGTGTTCATGAGATGGATTGCCTGAGGGAAGAAACTGTTCCTGTGTCTGGCCATTCTGGTTCTCAGAGCTCTGTAGCGTCAACCAGACGGCAACAGTTCAAAGAGGGAGTGTGCTGGATGTGAGGGGTCCAGAGTGATTTTACCAGCCCTTTTGCTCACTCTGGATAAGTACAGTTCTTGGAGAGTAGGGAGGGTTGTACCAATGATTCGCTCAGCAGTCTGGACTACCCTCTGTAGTCTTCTGAGGTCAGATTTGGTAGCTGAGCTGAACCAGACAGTTATTGAAGTGCAGAGGACGGATTCAATGATGGCGGAGTATAACTATTTCAGCAGCTCCTGTGGCAGGTTGAACTTCCTCAGCTGGCGAAGGAAGTACAACCTCTGCTGGGCCTTTTTAACAATGGAGTTGATTTGAGTGTCCCACTTCAGGTCCTGGGAGATGGTGGTGCCCAGGAACCTGAATGACTCCACTGCAGCCACAGTGCTATTCATGATGATGAGTGGGGGGAGAACAGGGGGGTTCCTCCTGAAGTCCACGATCATCTCCACAGTTTTGAGCGTGTTGAGCTCCAGGTTGCTAAGACTGCACCAGAGAGCCAGTTCCTTAACCTCCTGTCTGTAAGCAGACTCGTCACCGTCCTGGATGAGGCCAATCAGTGTGGTGTCGTCTGCAAACTTCAGGAGCTTGACAGAGGGGTCTTTAGATGTGCAGTCGTTGGTGTACAGTCGTTGGTGTACAGGGAGAAGAGAAGTGGGGAGAGAACACAGCCCTGAGGAGCTGCTGCCTGTCTGTCAGGAAGCTGTTGATCCACTGACAGACGGAGGTGGGCACGGAGAGCTGAGTTAGTTTGGGCAGGAGGAGGTTTGGAATGATAGTGTTAAAGGCCGAGCTGAAGTCCACAAACAGGATCCTCACATAAGTCCCTGGTCTGTCCAGATGATGCAGGATGTAATGCAGTGCCATGTTGACTGCATCATCCACAGATCTGTTTGCTCTGTAGGCAAACTGAAGAGGATCCAGCAAGGGTCCAGTAATATCCTTCAGGTGGGCAACACCAGTTTTTCAAAAGACTTCATGACCACAGACGTTAGAGCCACAGGCCTGTAGTCATTTAGTCCTGAAATTTTGGATTTCTTTGGGATGGGGATGATGATGGAGCGTTTGAAGCATGAAGGGACTTCACACAGCTCCAGAGATCTGTTGAAGATCTGTGAGAAGATGGGGGCCAGCTGGTCAGCACAGGATTTCAGACAGACTGGTGTAACACAATCTGGGCCTGGTGCTTTTTTCCTTTTCTGCTTCCGGAAGACCTGGCGCACCTCATCTTTGCTGATCTGAATTGCAGGTGTGGGGGAGAGGGGGGTTGCTGGAGGTGTTAATGATTGTGTGGAGAGGTGTTCAGGGCGGGTGTGGGGTATTTTTTCAAACCTGCAGTAGAACTCATTCAGATCATCTGCCAGTTGTTGATTCTCCGCAGTGCTGGGGATGGTGTCTTGTGGTTGGTGATCTCTTTCAGACCTTTCCACACTGATGCTGAGTCACTGGAAGAGAAATGAATCCTTATTTTTTCAGAATAATTCCTCTTTGCTACTCTGATCTCCTTTTCCAGTGTGTATTTGGCCTGTTTATACAAGACTTTTTCCCCCTTCCTATAAGCATCTTCTTTGGCCTGATGGAGCTGTTTGAGTTTTGCAGTGAACCATGGTTTGTCGTTGTTGTAGGTTAAATGAGTCCTGGTAGGAATGCACATATCTTCACAGAAACTGATATAAGATGTTACAGTCTCTGTGAGCCCGTCCAGATCGGTGGCAGCAGCTTCAAAAACACTCCAATCAGTGAGTGAGAAACAGGTTTGTAAATCCCGCTCTGCTTCATTAGTCCATCTTTTATCAGTCCTTAAAACAGGTTTAGATGATTTCAGTTTCTGCCTGTATGATGCATTTTATCAGCGCCGCCGCTCCGCCGACTACTATGTCCAGCAAAACGTCCGAATAATCGAAAACCAGTGAAATATCGGGTGGTGTGTACTGCCGAATGTCCAGCAATTCATCTCTGGTGAAACTGATTGCAGGGATATAACTAAAGACAGGACAAACTAACAAAAACATAAAAACAACTGCGGACGACACCACGGAGGCTGCCATGAGCGGCGCCATCTTGGAGATAAAGATTTACTTTTCAGATTTGCACATAACATACCTGTATATACAAATTCATCTATTTTTGTATATTGTGTTTTTGCTATTTTGTACATTGTCTATTTTGTATATTTGTATATAATTCTTTTATTATCTGTGTCTTGTCTTGTCACTGTCATTCTGTTGCACTGTGCAGCTTCTGTCACTAAAACTAAGTCATCGTATGTGTAAACATACCTGGCAATAAATCTCATTCTGATTCTGATTCTGTCAGGATTTACTAAAGACGTGAAGTGATGAAAGTGAAAAAGTGAAAGTGACGTGACGTGGCCAAGTATAGTTACCCATACTCGGAATTTGTACTCTGCATTTAACCCATCCAAAGTGCACACACACACACCGTGAACACACACCCGAAGCAGTGGGCAGCCATTTTATGCTGCGGCGCCCGGGGAGCAGTTGGGGGTTCGGTGCCTTGCTCAAGGGCACATCAGTCATGGTACTGAAGGTAGAGAGAGCGCTGCACATTCACTCCCCCCACCTACAATTCCTACAGGACCTGAGTCTCGAACTCGTAACCTTTAGGTTAACCTCGTTAACCTTTAGACTCTCTAACCATTAGGCCACGACTTCCCCAAAAATGAATTGGCGCTGAAAAGCCATGGACACAGTTATTTTTCCGCTTGACCTTATTGAATATGCATTTGTAGGAGTTTCCCTTTAAGACGCAAAATTTATGGGAGGAGAGTATTCAAATGAATCACGCAATGCAATTTACTAACATCTGCGCTCGTCAAATTACTGGTATTTGCGCCAATATTGAACACCTAAAAAAGCATGTCTTAAAGCAGAAGGTAATTTGCGCTGCTCTCGGTAGATTGCGCTGGTCATTATGGAAATGATCTGGCTGTGTCTGTGTTCTTTAATGTGCGCATTTTTAGTAAATCACACACGGAATTTTCACCTCCATCAGCGATTTTATGGAATTGCACTTTAACTCTAATTTGCCCTGTTTAGTAAATCACGTACTATGTGAAGAGAACTGAACTGAGCTGCACTATGATGTAACTGAATCAACGATGAACTGACTTTAACTGAAGAACTGACGGTTTGCTATTGTCCTCTTGCATTATTGAATATTTTCCTGTTTAACACCGTAAAGCTGCTTTAACACAATCTGTATTGTACAAAGCTCTATAGAAATAAAGGTGACTTGAATATTTTAAAACAAAGCTTTATGCAAGTAAACAAACAGGTAACAAAAAGCATATCAAATAATGCTAACACATTAAAACATATAAATATATGTTTATATATTTAAAACCGCTTCTCAATATAATTAACTCATCGTTATCTTTAGGTCACATCCCAAAACCATTCAAGCTGGCGGTTATTAAGCCTCTTATTAAGAAACCACAACTAGATCCTAGTGAACTGGTAAATTACAGACCCATTTCTAATCTTCCGTTTATGTCTAAAATTCTAGAAAAAGTTGTGTCTGCTCAATTGTGCTCCTTTTTGCAAAAAAAAAAAGATCTTTATGAAGAATTTCAGTCAGGTTTCAGACACCACGATAGCACAGAAACTGCACTTGTTAAAATGACAAATGACTTGCTTCTTGCGTCAGACCAAGGCTGCATCTCATTGCTAGTTTTACTTGATCTTAGTGCTGCGTTCGACACTATAGATCATGACATACTCATAGATCGAATACAAAACTATGCGGGTATTCAAGGGCAGGCTTTAAGATGGTTTAGATCCTACCTGTCCGATCGCTACCACTTTGTTTATTTAAACGGGGAGTCATCTCAATTATCACCAGTAAAGTATGGAGTACCACAAGGATCTGTCCTAGGTCCTCTGCTATTTTCAATATACATGTTGCCCCTTGGTAATATTATTAGAAAATATGGGATTAGTTTCCATTGTTATGCTGATGATACTCAACTATATATCTCAACAAGACCAGATGAATCTTCTAAATTATCTAAGCTAACAGAGTGTGTTAAAAATGTAAAAGATTGGATGACCAATATTTTTCTCCTATTAAACTCAGATAAGACAGAGATATTACTTATTGGACCAAAAAACAGCACAAAGAATCTCTTGGATTATAATTTGCAACTAGACGGATGTGCTGTTACTTCCTCTACAGTCAAAAATCTGGGTGTTATATTAGACAGCAACTTGTCTTTTGAAAATCATATTTCCCATGTTACAAAAACAGCATTCTTCCATCTTAGAAACATTGCCAAGCTACGAACCATGTTACCTGATTCTGATGCAGAAAAGCTAGTTCATGCATTCATGACCTCTATGTGTATGTATAGTCTATTTATAGTATATGTATAGTTAATTTACCTCTTTCAGTAAGTTAGTTATTTATAGGTTTTAAAATTGTTCTTACTCTTGTGTTGTTTGATATTTAAGATTATGTAGCACCGTGGTCCTGCGAGACACAACATTTCGTTCCACTGTATGCCCCCACATGTAGCGGAATTACAAAGCTCGACTTGACTTGACTTGACTTGTTCTTTAACTTGGGTTGAACAAATCATTTTTGCTTGGTTGGAAGAGCAGCTACACTAATTATGTCTCTATTTGTTTCCTGTTTCTGCCGCGGGATTAACATCCCGTGGTAACTAGGACTTACACAAGCTTCAGTCTGGATCCAACCCTTAAATGATCTGAGATGACCAAACATCTGAGAAGAGATGATGCCAACCCCTCAGAGGACCTCAGATGATGCCAACCCTCAGACAACATACAGAACTACCAAATTTCGCCATAAGTTAAATATATTAAGTTTCTACAATATATAAATATATTGTAGAAACTCAATTTCCTGTAAAGCTGCTTTGCAACGATTTGTATATTTGTGTTGTGAAAAGCGCTATACAAATAAACTTGAATTGAACTGAATTGAAAATATTCAAAACCAATATAAAATATATATATATATATATATATATATATATATATATATATATATATATATATATATATATATATATATATATATATATATAGGGTAAACGTACCTATTAAGCTCACCAAAAACTAGAATGAGACATTTTAATGCACAAGATATTGGTTTCGGTACAAGAAGTTATGTTAAAATAAAATATTAATCTCTCAGACAAAAATATTTAATTTTATTTTAAATGACAAAAGCATTTTGATTAAGATATACATCAATAAATGCAAAAAGTCTGGCTGTGCTTAATGGGTACATGTTTCCCTGAACTCATGTGATTTCTGTTTCCTGGTTCTGTGTTTGAGTGACGTGTAAAACAGGTGTGTCTGCGACTCTGTAAAGCAGCCTAAGTGAAAAAACACAATGTACTTAAAGTGCTCTATTTTCACACACTTAAGATAAAATTAAGATCATCTAAGTGTACTCAACTGTCCTATTTTGGGACACCAAGAATATGAACTAAAATAAATATGCTTTTAACTTACTATCTTTGTATTTAAAAAATGTACTTAGTTACCACTTGTAGTACACTTGAGTGTACTAGTGTATGAAAGATATTTAAAGTGTACTACAAGTGGCAACTAAATACATTTTTATAATATGTTAAAAGCACATTTTAGTTCATATTCATGGTGTCCCAAAATAGCACAGTTGAGTACACTTAGATGATCTTAAGTTTATCTTAAGTACTAAAGAGTCATTTTTAGTTTATTAAGTACAAAATTAGTGTGTGAAAATAGAGCACTTTAAGTATATTGTGATTTTTCACTTGGGCTGTTTTACAGACTCAGAGACACGCCTGTTTTACACACGTCACTCAAACACAGAACCAGGAAACAGGAATCACATGAGTTCAGGGAAAGAGAAACTGAAGTGTAGTAGAGCTGTTGTGTGTTTGTGTCTCTGTATTAGTGCAGTAAAATGTCAGAATCCTGTATTTCAGTGGAGCAGTTCAGCTGTCCGGTGTGTCTGGATCTCCTGAAGGATCCAGTGACCATCCAGTGAGGACACAGTTACTGTAAGAGCTGCATTACAGACTGCTGGAATGAGGAGGATGAGAAGGGAGTCTACAGCTGCCCTCAGTGCAGACAGACCTTCAGTCCAAGACCTGCTTTATTTAAGAACGTGGTGTTTGCTGAAATGCTGGAGAAACTGAAGAAGACCAAACTTCAAAGTGCGGCTCCTGCTGGAGCTGGAGATGTGCAGTGTGACGTCTGTACTGGAAGAAAATACAAAGCTGTCAAGTCCTGTCTGATGTGTCTGAACTCTTACTGTCAAACTCATTTTGAGCGTCATGAGGAGTTTCACCCTGGTAAACAACACAAAGTGATCGAGGCCACTGGACGACTGCAGGAGATGATCTGCCAGAAACATGAGAAACTCCTTAAGGTTTTCTGTCGCACTGATCAGAAATGTATATGTGTGCTGTGTATGGATGAACATAAAAACCACGACATTGTATCAGCTGCAGCACAGAGGACAGAGAAACAGGTATTTAAAACTAGACACTGATGAAATATTGCAGACACTCGTTTCATATGTGTTTATATCAGCACCATATTAACAGCTTACAGCATTCACACTGTACACCACAGCAGAAATGAACAGCAGCTGCAAGAAGAGTTTCACTGTTTGCTGAAAATACACCGTAAACCTTTATCAACACAATCTTTCATATGTAGTCCAATAGACCTAAATTAAGAAACATAAAATAATGGAGTGAACTATTCACCCTTTGACAAAATATATACTTCTATCAGTCAAAAAGGTTAAATGCAGTGACAGATGACAGAAACACTGTCAGTGTGAAGCTCTACATCAGTGTCAGGATAACTTTCATAATACTTACACATGTAGTGTAAAACAGGCCTTAATCTTCATGTTAATTCATGAAAGATGGTAGTAAATGATCAATCTTCCCTTCTGGAGTTTGAATGAACAGCCATTGATCATCAGTTCAGATAAATAACCTTTAAACCGCCTCTCCCCACTTTTCCTGGAGTCATCTGTTCACCTGACGATTTAGTGCCAGTAGTTTTCTGTGACGTTCACTATCATCTGTTTGTCCTGCAGAAGCAGCTGAAGGAGACGCAGAAGACGCTCCAGCAGAGAATCCAGCAGAGAGAGAAAGATCTTCAGCAGCTGAGAGAGACTGTGGAGTCTCATAAGGTGAGTCTGGAGAAGAAGAGAAGTTTGTCTCAGTCTCAGTTCAGACTCACTGAAGCCTGAATCACTGTGTGTCCTAACAGCGCTCTGCACAGACAGCAGTGGAGGACAGTGAGAGGATCTTTACCGAGCTCATCCGCTCCATTGAGAGAAGCCGCTCTGAGCTGATACGGCTGATCAGAGATCAGGAAAAGCAAGCAGTGAGTCGAGCTGAAGGACGACTGGAGCGACTGGAGCAGGAGATCAATGATCTGAGGAGGAGAGACGCTGAGCTGGAGCAGCTTTCACACACACAGGATCACATCCAGTTCCTGCAGGTAACACACATCTAGAAGAACAGGATCATAGTGGACTTGAGCCAGATCCTGCTGTGAGACTCAGAGAGAAACATTTCATGAGTGTCTTAATATATAATCATCAGTCAGACTCTCATCTCATCATCTTCTTCTGAAAAAAACAAATGGCTTTCAGCTGTAGAAATCTTTCAGCTCAAATGAGTCTCATGTCAGAACTTTTGTTTCACTTGTATAAGCAGCATCCCCGTGTGGAGCTGATGAGTTTTGATTTCTGTTTTCTGTAGAGTTTCCAGTCTCTCTCAGCTCCTCCTGAATCTACAGACGTAAATGACAAACCCTTCAGTTCTCTCGACTCTTTTGATTATCTGAGTGAATCTGTCCATCAGCTGAGAGACAAACTGGAGGATGTCTGCAAAGAGGAGCTCAAGAAGATCTCAGACAGAGGTAAAGTCCTGGAGATTCATCTGCTCTCAGAAACGAGTCCATCATCATCTCATATCATGGAGAACATCATATTAGAAATGTCTAGGAATGGATGCAGGATCATGAGAATCACACTGTTCATGTCTGTTGATTTCCACAGTCACATTCACCAACATTGTTCCCAGGACCAGGAACGACTTCCTACAATGTAAGTCAGTAAGAAAACAAGCAGAAAAACTCACTGAGTGTGTTCATGTTCTTCTGTAGAAGGTGAAAGAATATAATATAATATAATATAATATAATTGATGATGTAAATGATGATTTGCACATGATATCTGGGGCCTCGTTTATAACTGTTGCGTACGCACAAAACCTGTCCTGAAAGAGGCGTACGCCACTTCCTACGCAAAAGGTGGAATTTATAAAAACGAACTTGATGGGAAAATTCTTACCCATGCGTATGGACTTTTTCCTGGAGAGAAATGAAGTAAACAATGACTTTAAACTTTTTTCATGTTGATATACACATTTACATTAAATATTCCACTGTTATTAATTGAGATAAGCACTGAAATTACATAAAGTCATTACGCATAAGTTAAACCAAAATTATGAATTTAGACATAGGCTGTTTGTAGTGGATGCACCTGATTTAATGACAGTGAGGAGTGCCATAGGTGCACAATAATTCATCTTTAAACTAAACTGCAGATCTCACGTTATGAGAAAAATATTTTGTAGCTAGAACAATGATCAGTGATGCACGCTTACTTCGATATTATGGCGGACACTGCTGGATTTGTTGGTCGAACGGTCCATTCTGCAGTTTGAATAAGTCCAATGATAATAGTTTACTGTACAACCGCAGCTGTACGGAGGTGTTGATGTCATGTGAAGGCATCTCCACAACATTATGAAAAATACCACTGAATTTGAAGGATACAACTTGAAGAAAACGGTAAGGTTTCCATGTTTCCTTTTTAAAATACTTGTCAGTGACGTACCAAATCAGACAATTGTATTTACACTGCAAATAGGCCTGTCTGTTTCCACTAAAAATAGCTAAAAGATGTTCACCTGCATAAATTTATTTTTATTTTTATTTTTTTTAAATTTATTTTTAAAACAGTTGAAATACTATTTGGCCAATGTAAAAGAATGAGATCAACTCTATTCTAAAATATTTATCTGAGAGCTATTTTAAACAGTTTTGTTTTATGGATATTTTGATATATTTATTCCAAAACATAACAAGGAAATTGGATGATTTTAGCAATAAAAATTAATGTATGGCACAAATGGCATTTATAGTCCATATCTCATATTTCCTTAATGTCTTGTACCGACAGTGTCACATGGATGGGAATATGAATATTCATTAACATTTTCTTAAGAAATAAATTAAGAAATTTCTTAAGATAAATTCCACGAAGTTCGTAAGAATGTTCTTAAGTGCAATTCTTGAAAAATTCTCAAATATGTTCTTAAGAACGTCTTAATTTTTTTCTTAAGAAGAAAATGACAGTCTCTATCTGAATGAGTACATGGCTGAAGATGCACTGGAAATGATATGCAGATGAGGTTATGCATAATAAAACGAGGAGCTGTAAGCTCCATATAGAGAATGTGAAGCTGATGTTCTGAGAGGATCGTGCTGCCTCTCGCTATTGAGTTCAGGGCAGTGTTTTAATTTTCTGTCGTGATTGTGGAAAACGTCACCACTGTTTGTCATTCATGCTGCTTTGAGAATTGCAAAAGTAACTCCGATCATCGTTCTGAGAGAAAACTGGACAATGCGGTGTGTTTTTTCGCCTTTTCTCTGTCTAAAAACCCCAAGGGAAGCAGGTCATGGAGATGACAAGAAGAGGCCGGATAGTAAATTTATTGATAATGTCACCGATTAAACCCACTGCCTGCCACTCAATAAAAGAATCATATTGCTGCGTGTTTTTTTTTTTAAGTTTTGATTTAGTTTGGTTTAATAATTAACATCACCTTTGAGAGTATGACTCTCACTCGGCTTGTGAATTAGCAAAACTTGAACAGGGACTTTAAAACGCTCGACTCAAATAACGCTTCATGTGGTTTAATGCATCAAGACATTAATAAAGACAAAATTGTAAAGCATATACTACGTGCAGATACGCACATAAGCCCAAAGTGTGAACGCAATGTGTTTATTTACACGTTAAAGAATGCTTAATGTACTGGGACAGTGATATTAAAAGACCACATTCTGTCCACACCTTACTAATAAAGCATAAAATCTGCAGAAAAACTGGCCCAAATATGAACTTTAAATACTATCTTAATGCATAAGTATTTTCTTAAGGGAGGAAAACGATTGTTTAAATAAACAATTTGTGTTAATATTCTGGCCTCATCTGCACGTCTTTTAGCATCACTGTGTTACTACATTAAATCAGTATTTTAAAATGCTACAAAGCTGTTCACAAGCTTCCAGGGATTTATTTTTAGCTGTCATTTGTTGAAATAAACATAGTGTGCTTGTTCCTGTCTGAATGTGACCCACAATCTCTGATTATTCTCCGTGGCCACGGGAAAAAATTACATTTACGTTCAAAAAATGATATTTACCATGACAACAATTATACTTCGCAATTAAAATGTTTCTAAGAAATGGATGGACCTCTGTCAGCTTATTGAACAAACACTTTATTTGTATAATCTGCCATGTGACGGCTGAAGCAGCAGCGAACGTCCAGCGGTACACTGATTTCACGGTAATCAGATCAAAGAAGAGGGTGACACGGGAGTGGATTTTCAGACCTCTCCCGTCCCACTCCCGCAAAAAATAAATAAATAAATAAAAATAATAATAATAATAATAATAATAATAATAATAATAATAATAATAATAATCTCGTCCCGTCCCAATTCCACGAAAAACCTGGGGGGAAATCCCGTCCCGTTCCAATCCCGGAAGAATGACTCCCATTCCCTCCCACTCCCGTGTTGTGTATTTTTTATTTTTATTATTATTATTATTATTATTTTTTGTACAGTAAAAATACAGTACAGATCTATGGAAGCCCATTTCCGCCACTGAATTAAAAAAATTAAAAAGGTAATTGCGACTTTTTATAACTTTTTATTTTGCGTGATATAAACTCGCAATTCTGAGAAATAAAGTCAGAACTGCGAGATACAGTATAATTCACAATTCTGACTTTTTTTCTCAGAATTGCGAGTTTATATCTCGCAATTATGACTTTAAAACACGCAATTGCGAGTTATTAAGTCAGAATTGTGAGATATAAACTCGCAATTCTGAGAACATATCTGCGATATTTCATGTAAATCATCCATGCTAACACACATTTTCTATTTGATTTATTTATTTATTTATTTATTTATTTATTTTTTGAAAGTAGACATTTCACTCTCAATAAATATATTTTTCATAAACGGAGTTTCGAAGTTTCTCGCTCAAGTTGACGGTAGAAAGCGCATCATGTTTGTTTTAATTACTTTACAGAAGCGTAACGTTTCGTTGTTATTCTGAGTGCACACAAATAAACTTAGAGTCTTTACAGATTCGGAAGATGTATTGGGCTACTTTTATCTGTATGACCAAAAATTACGGAGATTTTAAGAGCAAGTGAGCGCACCGGCGCCTGTCCTCCAGCGAGCGCGCTATTCAGCTTCTACTCTTCACACAAACACTTCAATAGCGCACATTTCTCTAGGATAACATCATATTGAGTGGCCATGTAAAGTTGCTACTACATACATCTTTTAGATGAAAAGCCATATTTGAGGTCGATGAATGACAGGTGAGCGTTTGGATATCCTGCCCGAGTCTATTACCACATAGACCAGCCGTTAACAATCTGTCCGTCATGGACTGCGTCATTCACTTAACCAGCCACACCAAAGCAAACAGGAGGAGAGCATAAAGAGACAGGGCAACTAGAATTGAGTTCAGAATCAAAATATACAGTTTATAGTTTATTTATATAAAAGGTAGGTTTGTGTATAAAGTTGGGTATCATTACTATTCCCGGTCCCGCCCACTCCCGCTGACATGTTTTCCTGTCCCGTCCCAATCACGAGATTCGTAGCGATTTTGTTTCCAATCCCGCAGGATTCCCGAAAAAAATGTCAGCCTCTAGATCAAAGTAAACGAAATTCTACAAATCTTAAGAGAAAAAAATCTAATTATCATGCAAAGCGATAAAATAGCTTATCTTCCCTGCAAACGACCCAATGAAGAATGTGAATGTCGTCGCTGTCGGGCGGAATCCTCGCATCTCCAAAACCATTATTTTTCAGGAAATTAAAAAAACGGCATATTTTTTGAGTTATTAAACATTGTATCGTTAAAGTTGGTATTATAACTTATATTGCTATCATATACTGTTGTGTACCAACATTAAGACAACATTTCCCCAAAATCATGTTTAATCGGAGATAGGAGATTTATGACTCAGGAGCAGGGAGATACGAGATTACGCTGTCATTGATCAGAATGATACGAACACAGACGCTGCTGCTGCCAGCAGTGTTCATCAAAGTCTGCGGTCGCGTTCAGCCTTTTGACAAGAGACAAGGCTTTAAGAGCTAATCAAAGCTAATGATTGTGGTTACATACATCTTCCTAAACTCTATTTTAAACGTTAGAGCTATGAGTGATGCAATACCAAAATAAAACGATAAACTGACTAGGCTGTCTAATTAGGCGGAAATTAATCTGCACGCAAACAAAATCAGCGGTCGCGTTGAGCCTTTTGACAAGAGACAAGGCTTCAATAGTTAACCAAAGCTAACGACTGTGGTTACATACTTCTTCCTAAACTCATTCACCTCAGAGGACGTGTTGCTCGACGAGGATTCATTGCGACTTTCAATCTTGAGGAGCAGGGACGAGCAGAGAGTTCCTCAGGGGCAGGAGCTCAAATGTAAAACAGGGGCAATGTAAAAAAAAAAAAAAAAAAAAAAAAAAAATATATATATATATATATATATATATATATATATATATATATATATATATATATATAGAGGTCAAAAGTTTGGATACATTACTATTTTATATTTTTGTAAGAAGTCATTTATGGTCATCAAGCCTGCATTTATTTGATCAAATTTTTAATATACCTTAAAATACATTTTATGCAATTCTGATTTATTATCAATATTGGAAACCTGTGATACTTTTTTCAGGATTCTTTGATTAATAAAAAGTTTAAAAAGCACAGCATTTATTTAAAATATATATTTTGTAACAATATACATTGAAAAGCTTGAGGTTTTGAATAAATGCTGTTCTTTTTATTTTTTTATTTATTAATGAACCCCAAAAAAGGTTCCAAAAATAAATAAATAAATAAATAAATAAGCAGCACAACTGTTTCCAATATTGATAATAAATCAGCATATTATATCTGAAGGATCATGCACTGAAGACTGGAGTAATGATGCTGAAAATTCAGCTTTGATCACAGAAATAAATGATATTTTAAAGTATATTAAAATAGATAAACATTATTTTAAATTGTAATAATATTTCACAATATTACAGTTTTTCTGTATTTTTGATCAAATAAATTCAGGTTTGATGAGCATAAGACACTTTCATAATGCTGCATAATTATCAAAAATGGTAATATAATAAAATCCTTTCATGTCACCATTTCGCCAGCCTACACTTCACATAATAGGCCTGTAGGTGGCACTTGGGCTTCATCAATTATGATAGTTTCATGAAATAGTAAACGGTGCTTCATACACAAGCATCTATTTTCTCAGCGATGCAGTTTGATTTATAAAATGAGACAAACCGCAGATCCAGATCGCTCTACAAATAAGCTTGTCTGCCCATGTCATTTTCAACCGATTTATGAATAAGAACGGAAAATATCTGCTCCAATTCACATTATTGTCCAATGAAATGTGTCAGATCATGATTGGTTGGTGTATTATACATGACAAACGGGCATTGATGAATTATGTAATATTCTCTAAACTATATAATATATGGATTTTTTATTAAATCGACACACTAACTTTGATTACTGATGGGAAAAAAAAAAGTTTAAAATATTGTTTGGTTTATTTTCTTTCCTTCCCGTCGATCTATTCACTGAAAGAAGCATATATGACTCCAGAGCCTATGGTTTCTGAACAGACTGTGGAATATCAGTCAGTCGAGCAAAACACACGCAACCCATAACAGCCTCAGATTGACAGATATCTAAAAATAAACAGGAATTTTCTGACTTTTGAGCGATTAGTTACCGTTTTGTGCACATTGTCATGTTAATTATAATTCAAATTCATTTTGTTTTATTGACTACAATATCATTGCTATTTGTCTGAGAGGTTCACTTTTGAATAATTTTGATAAAGGGGAGGGGCTTGAGGCACGTGTCTGTTGAGGAGACATAAAGCCGCGAGGCTCCCGCGGAGTGAAAAAGAGGCGGAGTTACGAGGATTCTCAGACAGTTGAAGTGTCCAATGGAGTTAAGAGATTTGCGCTCAAGCTATTTTCAACACTTTAGATTGGTTATTAATTTGTAAAAATAACAGACCCACGTGAGGACTGACAAATAGCATAGATTTGTGAAAAAATATGAAATTGACAAAATTTGGACATACGAGGTTTCCGCCCGACAGCGACGATATTTAACTTAAAGGCAAAAACAAAACAAAAGATAAGCAGGTATCTGTATTAATTTCAACATTTGTAGCAGAGGGTGATCCTCTCAAAATTGGTTTTGAGTCCCAGCTTGCAACGCGGTGTGACGTAGCTTCACATGCTCTATATGGTGATTTCTGAAAGGAGTCAGGGTGGAGATGCACATAAAACAATCTTACCCTGACTGGGATTTATAAAGGGATTTTTGCGCAAGTTCTGGCGTACTCATGGTTTTATAAATCTGAAAATCTAGTTTTTGTGCGTACCTACAATTTTAGGATGAAATGTACGGAGAGTTTTATAAAATGAGGCCTCTGGTCATCTGTACTGAGACTCTGATGATACACTGAACATGAAGAGTTCAGCTACATGAAAAGATCAAACAGATTCATAATTCCTGATTCTGATGTGTTTTATCTCCATCAGATTCCCATCAGTTCACTCTGGATCCGAACACAGCATTTAAACGCCTCCGTCTGTCTGAGAGAAACAGAGTGATTACTGGCACTGACACAGATCAGCCGTATCCTGATCATCCAGACAGATTTGATGGTTATGCTCAGGTGTTGTGTAGAGAGAGTGTGTGTGGACGCTGTTACTGGGAGCTGGAGTGGAGTGGAGGTAAATATAGTAGTGTGTTTATATCAGTGTCATATAAGAGCATCAGGAGGAAGGGACGGGGTAATGAGTGTGTGTTTGGATCTAATGATCAGTCCTGGAGTTTGATCTGCTCTCCCTCCAGATATTCATTCAGACACAATAACATAGAGACTGTTCTCCCTGTAAAGCCCATCAGTTGTAGAATAGGAGTGTTTGTGGATCACAGCACAGGAACTCTGTCCTTCTACAGCGTCTCTGACACAATGAGCCTCATCCACACAGTCCAGACCACATTCACTCAGCCACTCTATCCTGGGTTTTGGGTTGGTCCTGGATCATCAGTGAAACTGTGTTGATGAATCAGAATAGACTGATGAGAGATTCTATCCATAATGCTTTGAGCTGCATGATAAATCAGTAACAGTGAGATGTTATGGAGTCTCTTCTTTTCTCTTCATGATATTAATGCTGCAGCTAAACTTCTGTCACTGAAATAACATCAGAATAAATGTGTGTAAAAAATCCTCATATAGACCGTAAAATCTGAGTAAGATGTGTGTGAGTCCTGCTGAGTGACCATGTGTTTCTGTGCTTTTCTCAACCTACATTTGTGTTAATTAAAATCAGTCATTTAATTAATCATATTAATAATAATAATGATTAATAATTGATATTTTCATTTTTAATGAATTATTTTAATGATATTTTCTCAATGTGTTATTTGTGTTCTCTGTCTGATATAAATAAATCTTCTACCCACTTGATGAACAAAGGTGATGCGTTTTATTCTGTGCAGATCTCCAGAAGACAAATCAAGCACCTCATTATAGTTCCTTCTCTCACCCTAAAATCAGTCGACATAACAGTGTTACAAAAGGAACAATACTGTATGTTTCCCTGTGTAACCATAAAATCAGACTACTGCTTAAAAATGAGATTCAAGATAGGAGTCAGCTGGTTATATAATTCCAATATGATACAAAAGTGAACAAAAATGGCAGTAAAGTCAAACACTAAAACGTGACAAGTTCTTCAGAAATGAGGGCATGTCACACAATCTATCCATGATACCATCTGCCTAATTTCTATTTAGTGTCAGACAAGTTTGCACCAACATACCATATTAATGCCATAAAAGAATAAAAGATGAGAGACTATTATCAAAGTAACACCACACCTGTTGTATTTCAGCTGTGATCTGTGCTGTCTCTTGATAAAACATCATTCCCTGAGAAAATATTTCTTCACCAATGGGCTGACCTCTTTCAAGAAGGACGTTGCTGTTTATCAGTGTTAGGTTTTGGAATTGTGTGTATTTTCTATGTTGTCTAATTCAGATAGTCAGCTTTCCTCCATCTGATGGCTTCTATTCCTGGACCAATTGAATTTAAGATCTTCACAGTTATTCCTTATGTGTTTAGTTATTAAACCTGAATCTTTGATCTTATGGGGATTTTGCTTATAATTCCCAAGAGTGGGTCGGGCTCCTTGAGACATTAACAAAGACATTTTGGGATAAATAGATGACTATTCTCTGCTCAATTCTAACCACAGGAGAGAAAAGAAAGTCATCTACAGTATTAACATTGCCTTTAGAATAAATTTTATTTATTAAGAACTTAAGTGATGGATGGGTGGGGTGAAGAAGAGACTCAGGGACTGAAACTGGAGCTAAAACTAAAGATAATGTGCACTTTTTTGTTCCCTCAGTAATGGCCATTATCTATTGTTGTTCTTTACTTGTTGTTGTAGAGCTTAGTTAGAACAAGGGTTCGAGTGAAGTTCAGGTGTTAAATAGACTTAAATAGTTATTGTGGGCATAACTATTGTTTGTGAGTTTACACATTTTTCTTTTTATTTACTTTGTTGTTGATTACTTGAGCACTTTGTTTTACTTTCAAATGATAAGTAGAGTTCAGACTCAAACAGCAATTCAAGTGAAGTTCAGGTGTTATTGTATATAGTTTTGTTCACTTCAGACCAAAAATTAAGAAATGCTGCTGGGTGCTACTGTGTAACACTACTCTTGTTTATTTTATTTATTATATTATTTATTTTATGTAAGTTTTTGTGCACTATTTTTTTTTCATCCAAAAGTTTGACAAAGTCTAGATTTTTTGATTACCTGTTTTGTGTATTTAATATTTAACATACGTTATTTTTAATTTAAACTATACAAGTGCTGTCACAGCCAGCAGCTGGTCTGCCTTGACAGCCAATAATCTTCTGGATTATTGTTTGTTTTGTATTGGACTTCATTTCCCATCACCCTTTGCTCTCTCAATCCAATCTCATTGTTTCAGCTGTGTGTGATTAGTCTTGTTAGCTCCTCTGTATATACTGTGCTATGTGCATCTTTTGTTGCTGCAGTATTGAGTGCTGTTATCTGGTTTTCTGTTCTCAGTTTTTGCAGGTTCCTTTGTGGATTGCCTTTTCTCTGTTTTTCTGCTTTTGCCCCAATGTGGATTACTGTTTTTTTGGACTCTTAAATAAAAGCTGCACTTGGATCTTCTTGTTTGAGAGCAAGAAAACAATAATAACATAATTTATTCAACAATTCTTCTCCCTGAGTTACCGTCTTCCACCATTTTGGAGTGTACCCCAGAACGTAATCAACGTAATCAGCGCTGTTTACATTCAGCATGCATGCTTTCTACTGAACGAAACAACGCTGATTACGTTGGAGACATTAAGACGGTAGACGGCTGAAGACGGTAACTCGGGGCATTTGCATTGCTGTCTATGGAGGGTCAGAGAGCTCTTAGATTTTATCAAAAATATCTTAATTTGTGTTCCAAAGATGAATGAAGGTCTTATGGGTTTGGAACAAAATGAGGGTGAGTAATTAATGACAGAATTTTCATTTTTGGGTGAACTATCCCTTTAAATTTCTAGTTGGAGCTAAACTCTGCAAAGCAGTGACACTCCTGATTTATGAGGACATTTACAGTAAATCAAATGCATCGCTTTATTAAAATAAATCTACGTCAGCAGGAAGGCAAGGTTCATGAACAAGACAAATTCACCAAATCACGTGACTTTCACAGTGCAGATGATAGTGGACTTCAGGAGGAACCCCCTGCTCTTCAGTAAGATTTAGTTTGGGCAGAATACCAAATGATTCCACTAGATGAAATTCACCTCCATTTGTTTCTAATGTGATTATTTTTGACCATGAACAGTACAAATGTGTCTATTTTTTCACCATTATGAACAGCACTGTTTACACGACAACATTTCCAGCCAAAAAAGGGAAACTTTTTATGCGTTTTGCCTATTTGTTTACACGACAACAGCGTTTTGGGGACTGAAAACGCATAATTTTGAAAACGGGTTTCAAAATGCAAGTTTTTGAAAACGCCACCCTTATCATTTCCATGTAAACACTCAAAACGGGAATGTTTGATAAACCGTGACGTCATGCGCGTGCATAGTACGTGTTTGGTATGTAGACATGCGCAGTACGTGCCGATTTTCATCGTCTGTCCAGACAAAATTACTCGCTGCTTTCACCATATTGCTTTGAAAACAATGAAACTTCAGTATAGCAAACAATGGTCACGGATAGAAAAATAATAAGCGTAAATCAAAAAATTAATAATTCATTTAAAAAAAAAATAATAAGCATGAATCAAAACTTTAAACACATTTAAAATCATATTGCACAAAATTTAAATATTCATGCAAAATTATCTGACTTGCCCACATAATCATGTTTTCCTTTGTAATATTTTTCTGTTTTTTCCGCTCTCAGACATTTTCTGCTCATATTTTTATTTTTTGTATGCTTATGCTGTTTTTCCCTTCGCTTTTGTTTCCACGTTCTGCGCTTGCTTTTCCAAAAGTTGCGGTGACAGTGCGTTCACACCAGACACGACTTGTGCGAATAAATCGGACGCTTGAACATTTTGAGTTTACTCGCTTCATTCTTGCGTGAAATTCACTTCACAACAGACGCGAATTCGCGTCATGGGAGGGGCTTATATAGCTCAAATTGAGTAAAAAGCGTTTTTTACAACGATTGTCCGACCTCCTCACTCACTTTCTTCCAAGCAAGATCCTTTTTATTCCTGTTTCTATAAAAATACAAAGATGTATCGTACAGCTCTGGGTATCCACATACAGCGACGATGATTTTGTCCTCCGTTGTTGTTTCAGATTTCTGCCTCTGCTCGCTTCGTCGTAATCACGTCACTACTAGAGCAAGCTCCTGATTGGTTAACGCGGTGCGAATTTTCGCCAAAGTTCAGATTTTTCAACTCGCCCGAAACGCTCAAACTCGCGTCTTTGCATTGACTTAACATGTAAATCACTCGCACTTAACGCTTCTTCTTTTCTGGCTCGCCATTACCTGACAGATAATAAGTCTTATGGTTATTACTGTTAGAGAGGATGATATGAGTAATACATCCCAGTCACAATTGTCTAGTTTTGCTGTATAGCTCGTAATAGTTAACTGTCTGTAGGCAATATTTTGCTTATTTTTTTCATGTATTGTTTTTTGTAAACAGCTTTGCAGCTTTTCTTTCATGTACAGTATTTAATTGATAAGGTTGATGGTTTTGTAAGATTTATCACATTTTGTGTTCCTCTGAGATCATGAGGAAGAGTGTTTTCCCCAAATATCAGCTATAAATATATATATATATATATACACACACACACATACATACATACAGGTGCATCTCAGTAAATTAGAATGTTGTGGAAAAGTTCATTTATTTCAGTAATTCAGCTCAAATTGTGAAACTTGTGTATTAAATAAATTCAATGCACACAGACTGAAGTAGTTTAAGTCTTTGGTTCTTTTAATTGTGATGATTTTGGCTCACATTTAACAAAAACCCACTAATTCACTATCTCAACAAATTAGAATATGGTGACATGCCAATCAGCTAATCAACTCAAAACACCTGCAAAGGTTTCCTGAGCCAAACAATTGCCTTTCCGATGTAATACGAAATGTGAAAAGGGAGAAGCACGATTTCGGCAAAAGGCGGACGCGAACTCGGGTCGCTCGCGTCAAAAACACTACGCGCTTCCCAGCTGCAACATGTTGAAACAGCCGTCTTTTGTAATGTTGTGACATTAGTGAGCAAAGGTCATGGAAATAACCCCTGCCAAGAAGGCGGCCTATTCCGTGAATTAAAGGGCACCAGACTACAGAAAATGGCATATACTCCAGTAATTTTTTTTTCTGGGGGAGGACCCACCCACTTTTATCTTGCTTCCGACGCCCATGGAATCACGCCAATTCATTGGCTGATGGCACGGGCACCGCCCGACGCTCTTACGTCACCATCATTATACTGGCAAACGTGCCATCTGCTCCTCAGATTTCTCTGCCTTCACGAAGTGCCCATATTAGCCCTTCTTAAGGCTGCACGATTAATCGTATGCGATAGTCATGCGCATCTTCTCAGTAAAGCTGGTTCTGTAATCAGAGGTAAATCTCCATCACCTGCTTTCAGATGGAGCAGCATTTACTACACAGAGTCAATGACAAGCTACGCAAAATCGAGTTCATAATCACATGCGCTATAATCACGCGATAATGAAATTGAAGAAATCGTTCTGCAATTATGAAAGCCGTTAGCGTAGCTTGTCAGTGAACTATGGCTCTGTGTAGTAAATGCTGCTTCATCTGAAAGCATGTGAAAATACCACATTTAATAACATGTTTTTACTGCAAACTCACTTCATAACATCAGTCGAGTGTTGAAATAAATCCTTCTGAGAGATGTGGCTCATTACACAGAATAATGCACACAACATTTCGTAGTATTCTAAGCAGTGATAAAGGCTGTCGATTAGCATTGCATTACTATATACTTTATTATAATAAAAAATTATAAGACGAACGCAGATAAACCATATATTGTCGTAGCTGTGTGTTTATTAGTCAGGTTGAATCCATAGACTGTAAAAAAAAAAAAAAAAAAAAAAAAAAAAAAACCTAATGGATGGACATAGTGTCTGTGACGTCACCCGTAGGTTTCTGAAGAGCATTTTAGAAGTCCAAAGTAGGCGGAGTCAGCCGTCGCCATCTTGACAAGTGCGTCACCACGCATCACTCCCGGATAATCGAAAATGGGCAAAGAGGCGGGACATGGGCAGAGCTGGTTGCTGAAACCACGCCCACCTAGCTCTCCAGTGGTGACAGCAGCGGCAATCTGCCTGTCACTCAACTGGCCACGCTCTTAATTATGCAGAATTTTAAGGCTCAATATAATTTAAATGGATGATTTATAAAAAAAAAAAATGGCTCAAGGCTCAACTGAAAACTACATGGTTTGTGTGTTGGAGCAGGGTTGGAACAAAACACTGCAGGGCTGCAGCACCCCTGCCCTAGAGGATATCTGTATAGCAGCAGGATGTTCCTCTCCGCTCACTTTTATCAGGTTCTATAATTTGGATCTTAACATTGCTCCTGGTTCCCGGGTCTTGTCCATTTGAACCAGCCGTAGATGCTATCTGGTTCATCATAGAGCCAGATACGGCAGCGCTTTAGCTTGGCGTGTTTGATATATTGTTCCCATTGCATTCCCATTGCCAAGCTCTTCATGCTGCCAACAAGTGGCCTTTTTCGGCAGAGAAATCTGAGGAGCAGATGGCACGTTCGCCAGTATAAGGATGGCGACGTAAGAGCGTTGGGGTGGCGTCCGCGCCATCAGCCAATGAATTGGCCTGATTCTATACGGGCTTCAGACAATCGGCACACCCAGAGGGCGTTCCCATTGGGTCACAGCTATGCAGCATCTCGTACCATACTCAGAGAACTTAGGTTACACAAGTAACCCGAGATGTTTTCATCAAAACAATCAAATTTGAATACAGCTTTAAATCATTTTCCTAAATCATACTGTGTCCTTTTAATTTCATTTCTTCTGAGCAAACATAATGACTATTACACATTTTTACCATGATTTAGAGACAAAAATATCATTCAGTGTAATGATAGTTCATATACAAAAATATCTTGTCAGGCATATTTAGACCAAGAATTATCTTCTAATTAAGGATCACAGCAGACCCTCAGTACTAATGAATTGTCATTTTAAATCTTTACCCATCTTTGTCATAATCCTTTAAACCACTGTGTTTTACTCATTTCTCAGCAAAACGTTTTTAATCATTTAAAATATAATCAAATATAATTTTTTCCTTTATATATTTTAGAATAAGTATGTTTTGTCTTTACATAAATATATCTGTTATGCTGAATGACCATGGAACTTTATTTTACCCATATTCTGATATTTTATTTTCGTAAAAGTTATTTAAAACACAAAAATAGACACATTTAATACGCTTTTTGTGTATAAAATCACATTTGTAAATTTAATTTGATGTGAACATCAAACTAGGACGTCTCTTCTTTAAACATTTAACACAACTATTGTTTTCCAGTACAAATATCTAAACATTTTTAAAACAAAAATATATTTAAGAAACAAAATGACAAGATATTAAGTCTTGTTTTCTGGGGGAAAAAAAATAACAATAAATAAGTAAATTAATAATAATAATAATAAACGAGTTTAAGCTTAAAACAATGGGGGGAACAAATAAATAAATAAAAATTGTCAATGGGGTCAGAAAATTAGGCCTAAAAGTAATTCAAAGGGAAAACAAGATTATCTGTCCCCATCAGCAGATATTTTTCTTGTTTTAGGCAAAAGTCATCTTTTTTCTTTTTTTTTTTTTGAACCAGGGACAATAATAATTTTAAATAATAATAATTACAATTATGTAGCCAATAATACTAGATGTAGATGAATTTACTCATTGATATTTTTTATTTTTGAGGGAATAATTTCATCGACTCTTTACATCCTGATCCGGACTTTCCTCTTTCACTTCCATCAGGTCTAAATCTGCTTATTAAAGATGCAGGGACAAAAAAAAATTAAAGTGAAATATACAGTAAAATATCTGTGCTACAAAGGAATGTGTTCACAAATACAATAATTTCATATAACAAATACCAGTTTGCAGCATCAAGTAGCATTACAGACTATATTTTTGTAAAGCTAAAATAACTGTCTTGCACAATCAAGCTAAACAAAAATCTCTATTATGTTCTGAGATGATAAATGCTGATGAATCTCTATTTAAATTACAACATCCCAGGTTTTACCTAATATTATCAAGTTCATTATAACTAGAGCATCTACATGCTCTGTAGATATCAAGTGTTCCTGAAGATCTTCAGGTGTTTAAGGACTGGAGCTGAACTTTACAGGAAAGCAGATCTTCAGGAACAGGTAAAACCCTGACCTGTGATTATTTCTTCTTAATCTTCTGCTGTATTAGTAGTAAACTGAATTATCAGGTTTTAATTATTAATAAACTAATCTGAAAACATGGTTACATCAACAAAAGTCATGTTTAGGTGTTAGATCAAATACAATTTATTTTTCATAAGGAAACCCAGGTGAAACTTTACTGTACTCTGATAAACTTGTGAACCCAACTGTTACAGATGCATCTACCTGCTCTAAGATCTGAACAGTTATGCAACAAAATATAATTTTTAACTAGTGAACTGTTACAGCTATAATATCTGTTTCAAGTTAAGATATAAATTTGAAGAAAGCATGCTTGTTACCTTAATGCTTGGATTGCTGTACTGAGTCATGATTCCCACTGTCATGAAAAACCTGGAAAAACTGATTTCCATACCAGAAAAGTTATGGGGATAAATGCACTGTAGTTTGTATATGGGACACAATGTGTGACCAGAATAATTTAGCAACACTGTATTTTTTTAACAAAATGCTGTTACACTTAAATGCATTTGTACAGAGGTCTGCAAATTTAGTTCATGAACTTCTGAACTACAAACCGACTAAATACTCCATGAATATGATAATTCATCCACAAAATGAGGCAGGTCACACTTGACAAATTTTGCTCCTTTTTTATTTGTTTATTTCATAATGTACAGTTTGCACACTACACATTTGCGGCCATGGTTATGAGATGACTAAATTATGCAATTAATGTACTCTATTCGACCATAATCTGGACTTGACTGATTTTTGCAATTATGAATTATGAATACCAGTGCACCTGTAATAACCTTGTTTCAGTGGACAGACACACTGACAGAGCTTATTAGAGGATTATAAATCATTTGTTCTATTTAAAAAACACCATTATTAATGACACACGCAAGAACCAATGACATCTGACATCACTGATGCCAAACGCCATAATCTGAAGGACAGAGATTAGTTTAGAGTTACAGCAGAGAATAACATTTTCAGCAAATAATGACTTTCGTTTCTGCCACTTAACACTGGGCTGTCTTTACGGTGTTTCTGTGGTTCTCATTTGGAGCTTCACAGCTCCAGGTCCTGTTATAATAAAACACTCTGGACATTCTGCTAAACATATTAGTTTGTGTTCAACAGAAGTCTAAAAGTTTGGAAGAAAGGTCCTAGGTTTTTTTTGGAAACTTACCATTAAAGCTTCCAAGGCATTTTTTTTTTTTTTTTCCATGCATCACCTTACAACAAACATGATTAAGTAAATGAAACTTTTCAAGGAACAGTTCACCCAAAAATGAAAATGTGCTGAAACTGGACTCTTAGGTCATCCAAGATTAGGATGAGTTTGTTTTCTTCATCAGATTTGTAGAAATGTGTCATTGCATCAGTAGCTATGTTTCCATCCAAAGATTCGAATTTAAATTATGCGCAAAACTGGAATATCGCATAAAACATATGCGAATAAAGCACCGTTTCCATCCAACGAGTCAAAGAGAACAAAATCGTCACTTCCTGGTAAACTGTGGCACTAAATATCACTAAGAATATAGGAGAAGCCATTGAATATAATAATTTTCATATATAATATAAATTACTTGTGCCTCAGAGAGAGCAGACGTAACACAATAAATGCTGTCACTGCGTTCTGAGGAGGATGCCAGCTGTTTGGGAACACAGTCGTGTAAGACAATTATACAGAAATACTTTGATGACAGACTTTGCTCAGGCTTTTCAGAGTGACTACAACAACTTATAGATGCTATGAACGAGATCGGTCAGCTGGTTAGTCAAGTTATCCCGTCTCATAGCGCAAAGTCACATGACTTTTTTGATGCGCATGGAGGAATTTATTCGGTAAATGTGTTTCCATCGAAGTTTATGCGCATTTTTTCTTATCGGATAAAAAGTTTATTCTACTCTGTTGTGCGCATAATTTTTTTATGCGCATTTTCAGAATTTATGCGCATCTTGGCGTTTCCATCCAGCGAATTTTTTATGCGATAGTCCAAAATGCGCATAAAAATAGGTGGATGGAAACATAGCTTGTGTCTCAGCAATGGATGCTCTGCAGTGAATGGGTGCCGTCAGAATGAGAGTCCAAACAGCTGATAAAAACATCACAATAATCCACAAGTAATCCACACCACTCCAGTCCATCAGTTAACATCTGGAGAAGACAAAAGCTGAAACAAATTTATCAAGATGTTTTTAACTCAAAGCCCATAATCCATAATAACTCTTCCTCCAGTGAAAAAGTGCATCTCCTGTTGTCTTTCACATCAAAATCCAGCCACATATTTGTTTAGAGCTGTTTTGGCTTGTAAATGCTGCTTGATCTGTGCAGATTTCTCTCCTGATTCACACCAGAACACATTTTCACTGGACGAAGAGTTATTATGGATTATATTTTAGACATTAAAAACATCTTGATGGATTTGTTTCAGCTTTTGTCTTCTCCAGATGTTAAAGGGGTGGTTGATTGCGATTTCACTTTTTTGAAGTTAGTTAGTGTGTAATGTTGCTGTTGGAGCATAAACAATATCTGCAAAGTTGCAGCGCTGAAAGTTCAATACAAACGGAGATATCATCTTTTAAAATTCAGGAAGTTTAATGCCAACAAAAACGACTCGTATGAGACTACAACAGCTACTTCCTGGGTTTGTTACGTCACAAACCCAGATAAACCCTGCCCCCGGGAACACGCAACGAAGGGGGCGAGGCCATGCGGCGCCGCTCAGAGAAGAGGAAGAGAAAACTACGGGTGCACGAAAACACACACACACACAGAGAGACAGACACTCTCTCTAACACACACACACACACACACACATACACACACACACACACAGAGACAGACACTCTCTCTAACACACACACACACACACACAGAGACAGACACTCTCTCTAACACACACACACACACACACACACAGAGACAGACACTCTCTCTAACACACACACACACACACACACAGAGACAGACACTCTCTCTAACACACACACACACACACACACACACACACAGAGACAGACACTCTCTCTCACACACGCTCCTCTGGTTAGCTAAGTTATCCTTGAGTCGTGCTGGCATGAAGGCATGAGGAGATGATGTCACACACACACAGCGATTCTGTCTTCTAACCATTCTATAGGATTCACAAGTTTCAAAATCAATTTTATAAAGCAACGGTTCTTATTACTGTTTCTCAGGTCACCTGCTCTGCATCTCTCTCTCTCTCTCTTCGATCGTCAGATCAGCTTCAACAAACTGTTCCAATTACACACTTTTCACATAGCTATGAGAAGCGTTATAAACGGACGCGTGTGCGGTTGCCGTACTCTGTTAAGCTTTAATCAAAAATGTTCTCTGCGTCTCAATCGGGATCAAATTCATAATTATAGTATAAGTTACACGAGCCAGTGTTTACAGTTCAATCCGACGCACATGGCTGAGCTGAGAGGGCGGGACTTTCCATGAGCAGTTGGAGGTTCAGCGAATCACAACACACTGAGCCAACTAACCAATCTCAGCCCATCACGTCTTTCTGAGGGAGGGGCTTCATTAAACACGGAATTAAAACAAGCCGTTTTCCAGTCAAGTGACAGAGCAGTGTTGAATAAAGGTAAATTATGTGAAAAATATTGTTTTTTTTTTTTAAACGAAGCATGAACACACGTTAGACTGTAACCCATAAACACAATCAAGCCTAGAAAAAAAAAAAAAAAAAAAACAGTAAACCACCCCTTTAACTGATGGACTGGAGTGGTGTGGATTACTTGTGGATTATTGTGATGTTTTTATCAGCTGTTTGGACTTTCATTCTGACGGCACCCATTCACTGCAGAGCATCCATTGCTGAGACAGTGATGCAATCCTACATTTCTCCAAATTTGATCTACATCTTTGATTTTTATTTTTTAGTGTACTCCTCCTAGGATATTACTGCAAATATAACATTATTTAATAAAACAGCTACTCCCGAAATAACGCATAAAAGCATCCCTGCAAGAACTGTGACATTCACAGCAACTCTATTTGGTCAGCTTGGGACAGTGCTTCTTTTTATGAGTCAGCAGTGTACTCAATCGTCCGAAGCACTTCCCGCAGAGCGGACACTTGTAGGGTTTCTCTCCAGTGTGCACTCGCTCGTGTGCTTTCAGCGAATCCGAGACGGTGAAGCACATCCCGCAGCGAGCGCACTTATAAGGCTTCTCTCCAGTGTGAATCCTCTGGTGCCGCTTTAAATATATGAGTCGGGTAAAAGCTTTCCCGCAGTCGACGCACACATGCGGCTTCTCTCCAGTGTGGATCTTCTGGTGCTCTTTAAAATTATGGTGCCATAAAAACCCGCGACCGCACTGAGAGCAGACGAAGGGCCGTTCGGTGGCGTGCGTTTTCACATGTTTCTGCAGATGCCGAGCCTCGATGAAGCTCTTTCCGCATTGAGTACAGTGGTATAGTTTCTCTCCCGAATGCTTTTTCATGTGGCCCACCAGGTTTCCGTGATAAATGAAGCTCTTTCCGCATTGAGGACATGTGAAGGGTCTTTCTCCAGAGTGAATGCGGATGTGGATCTTCAGGTTTCCTTTATGTGTGAAGTGGCGTCCGCATTGGCGGCAGGTGAAGGGTTTGAGTCCGGTGTGGATCTTCATGTGATGCAGGAGGCTTCCTTTGTGCGTGAAACATTTTCCGCATTGATCACACGCAAACGGCTTCTCTCCGGTGTGGATCCGTATGTGATCGGTCAGATTGTCTTTGTGGATGTAGCTCTTTCCGCACTGCTGGCAAACGTATGGCCTCAGGCCAGTGTGAACTCTGAGGTGATTCTTAAGGCTCTGTTTGTGAATGAAGCTCTTGTCACACTGATCGCACGGGAACGGTCTGTCCACGGTGTGAATCCTGTAGTGATCCATCAGGTGCTCTTTACAGGCGAAACTCTTCTGACACTGAAAGCAGGTGAAGGGCAGTTTGCACTCTGTCCTCTGAGCCGCTTTCTGCATCAGGTTGGTTTCGGCCTCAGAGCAGCTCTCTCCGGAGTGAATCCTGAAGTGGTCCATCAGGTGCTCTTTGGACTCGAAGCTCTTTTTGCATTCGAGGCAGGTGAAGAAAAAGCCACCTGTTCTCTGAGCTCTCTTCTGAGACAAGCTCTTGCCCATTTCTGAGCAGCTCAAGATCTTCTGTCCGCTGAAGACATGCTGAGGATCCTCCAGCTGATGATTATCATCCTCACTCTCCTCTTTCATTTGCATTGGGCCTGAAGTAAACATGATAAAAAAAAAAAAAATTAAATCAAGGACTGATGATTGTCAAGGTAACGGAAATAAAATTTGCACCTCTGCATTGACCCAAAAGCTGAACATAAAAAGTTTCTAAAAAATGAATAAATAAGCCCTTGTTCTTAGTAAGGGAATGCAAATGCATCAAGAATCTCAAAATACAATTTTTTTTTCCCTCTGATTTTTTACAATGGGTTAGTTGCATATCTCCACCATCTTGGATTTCCGGTCTAGCGAGTGTGTACATAGATACTTCCGGTTGTGCTAAACGCCAGTGAAGAGAACCGGAGAAATCCAAATATTACCTTCTATATATGTTTACAGGATTTATAATATCACTTCAAATGTAAGTACACTGTAAACCCGAACAGTACTACTAACTTAAAGATTAAGAACACTTCAATTAAAGTCTGTTAAATTGTTGTTGCATCTTATAACAATTCCCTTTTCTGAACGAGGAATTTAGTTTTATTTTTGTGTGGCTCAACATTTTTGAGTAAACCCTTCTACTAAAATTATTATTTTTAAGTTTACTGAGTGACGTCTCGGCGTTACTCTAACTGACGTTCTCAGAAGAATCCATTCAACAAAGTGCCCAGAGCAAACTTAATGGAACAACTTTCAAGTAAATGAACTGTGAACATTTCTAATTTGTTTTCTGAATGTTGTAAGAATATCATGATAAAGGAATGTTTTCATTCTTGGGAAATGTCTTAACGTCAAAGAAGGGCACTAATGGTAACGTTAGACAGAATTTTTTCAGTAAACGCAGTCCTACGTTTTGAATGTTGCTGCTTTTAACTGCGATGTTTAGGGCTGCGTTTCCCAAAAGCATCGTGAGCTAAGTCGACTGTTGAGACCATTGGTGGCAAATGTTTCTACGATCAGCTTAGACATACAATGCTTTTTTGGGAAATGCAGCCCTGGTAAATGTGATTTTATTTGGTCAGTTTTTAAACAACTAGCCTAGCTGCTAACAGTATTAATCCAACATTAGGTTAAGGCTAATACACAGACATGAATTTTACAATATAGTGCAATATACTGGATATTAAATTTACAAAAGCAATCTACAAACTTGTAGTAAACCTTTACAAACTTTCTTTAATTACAGGCTGAGCTGGATGCAGAATACTACACTAAAGGTAACTTCTCTTGAGTTAAAGAGCTAGTTGTTTGACGTCTCCTCACACAACAGGACACAGACTCAGCTTTGTCTTTTCTGCATCCATTGTTGGTTATACACTTACTTGTGCATGTTTGTGCTTTTCTAGGTTTGTGCTTAGTTTCACCATATCAGAGAAAGCGACACACACCAGCAATATTTCACAGATGCTGCATAATATTCTAAATGTTTGATCTTCAGGTGTGTGCAAATTCACCAACACTAACTACCATCACTGCCTTCTTTGTATATAAAATAAAGTTGGCCTGCTTGTTTAGCATGTTAATTTGTGTTTACATGATGTAGGGATGCGTGGTATACTGCTACTGGAAAAATACCAGTATATATTATATTTCATAATTTTGCTCATTCGGTATTTCATACGCTGCTGTTGTGAAGTGCACCTGTAGGTGGCAGTGATTCCCAAATTGCTGCGCAACCGGTAAATGTGACAACAGAACAACGCGATGGAGCAAACAGATGAAACTATCAACGCACCCGAAATTAATAAATAAAGAGAACAGTAGAAGTGAAATATGGCATTACTTTGCATACAAAACAGATGACAAACGTGAACGAACTGGCCTTACTGCACCTGTATACAAGCGCTGCTATAAATCATGTGCTGCCACAGAGGCAACACATCAAACCTTTTCAAGCATTTATCGCTTGCTCATCCTGATCTTTTCAGAGAATTAAGAGATCGACAGGTGAGTGCATCATTCATAAATTCAGATTTAATTTGAACTTTTACTTACAACTGATCAACGCACCCAGCAGGCACCAGACGTCTATGTAACGTCAGGTTGACGTTGGACATGACGTCGGACAGACGTTGCATTTTGGTTGAAAATGAAAATCGGGTTGACGTCAATATTTGACGTCAATTTGACGTTGACTTAACGTTGGATTTTGGTTGCACAACCTAAAAACAACAAAATCTCAATGTCAGCTGACGTCGGTATTGGACATCAATTTAACATTGACATTAGATGTTGAATTTATGTTGAATTTTGGTCACCCGACGTCGCAACCAAAATTTAACCAAATATCAAGATCTCATGACGTTGTGTGCCTGTTTTGTGCCTGCTGGGGACATACAGATGTGATACAGTAAGCTCAAATGTGTGTGACACACTAGAACCAGTGAAGTTGTGGTTATGTAATATATGCACTTGCATTTCAAACAATCGAATATTAATTGAATTTGAATTAAGCAAGAGTTTTGCTATATTAATTTTAGTATCAATGATATGAAAGGAATGTTTCTGCCGCGCTGCGGACTGCTAATATGAAGCAGCTGAGAGAGAGAGATTTATATCTGAGAGAGAGAAATAATAACGTGATTTTGAATATTACTTTGACTCTTAGAATAACACTTTACAATAAAGCAACATTTGTTGCATTAATTGCGTTACTTCAGTTGTTGTTTTTTTTCTTCAAACTTAGTCAAAATGTAACATATGTTCCCGGTAGTTTTGTTACATTTTGAGATTTTGCTTGCACTGAAAAGATAAGAAGATTTGAATATATTTTCATTGTATTACTTCAGTTATATATATTTTTTCTCCAACATCATAATGTAACCTATGTTCCCTGTAGGTTTTTTGTTACAGTTTGATACAAAGGTATTGATAAGATATTATTATTATTACTATTTTAATCAAATTGTTTTCAATTCACTTATCTTTTGAAGCTGGTTATTTGTCACCTATGGTATTGATTTAGTATTGATACCGAGGCATTACATTCTGCTATCATACCGAAGCCAAAATTATGGTATGGAGCCATCCCTAACGTGATATCAACATGAAACAAGCCCTTCATGCTCTCCCAGTGTACATGTGTGAGGAGAACTGTTCTTCAAGACATGAAACGTAAATATTGAATGCATTAATAGAATAGTGGGGGAACTATGACATCAGAACCAGAAAGTGTAATTCGCTGCGGGTTTCTTCCAGATTTTCCTGTGGGGTTTTATAATGGGGTTTTTCAATTTATGAGTAAAATAAAGCCAGTGGTAAACAACTTGACGTACTTTTACTGCACACACTCACAGCCCAAACCTTCTTATCTAGATACTTACGTTTTCAAAAATGAACATAACTGCTTCAGAATGTGTTTTGGGTATGGATGTGTGTAATTTACGTTGTACAGCAAAATGTAAAAGTGTTGTCAAGTTATGTTTACCACAGGCTTTATTTTACTCATCAATTGAAAAATGCCATTATACAACCCCACAGGAAAATCTGGAAGAAACCTGCGACTAATTACTCTTCCGGGTTCTGAGGTCATAGTTCACACACTCTATTGGCAATAAATATAAATGTCTACTTTTTGTCTCTTAAGTTAGTTACAGTTTAACCCTCTGTGCTATTCCAGGAGGAATTGGGCGAGCCAGACATCACTGACTAGGGCTGTCAAAAAAAAAAACAACAAATTTCGAATATCCGTCGAATTTAAAATAAAAATCCACATTCGAATGCAAAACGTTGTGTGTCAGAGGCGCACGAGACGCGATGAAGATGTAGGTAGGTGTCATTGCATTTTAATGCTTTTTTTTTAATCTATCAGCTGAACCCACTGGAAACACTGTTCAATCAAAATACTGCGGATAAAGAGCAGATCAACCGAAACCAAGCCGTTCACACAGAACACGTTTAGCGCATTTTCACCGTTTCTCTCGCAAAAGAGAGTCGGATATTTAGAAAGACATTTAAAAGTATTATAAGTTCAACTTTGAAAAAAAAAACATGTCTCAAATTTATGGCGGGACGGGTCTCTCCCCATCCACTGCATCTCGTGTTTTAAAATGAAAAAAGTAACTAACCCTAACGATATATAGTTTGTCAAGACTGCTTTAGGTTCAGACTAAGATATTATTGTTTAAAACATGTAAAGGCAAGTGGGCCCGTGGCAGTTAAGAGGTTAAATAGAAACCCACAGTCATGTAAAACATACATTTTTCCCTCATTTCTGTAATTAATCTGTCTCCAATGTTTGTTCGTGTAATCAGTCAATAATGAGGACTCAAACCTCTGAGCTCCTCTGTTTGCTCGTCTTTCACTCTCCACGGCTCGGGAATCCTCATTTCTTCACTCTCCTCTTTAATAAAGTCCATCTTTACAGCAGACTGTGAGGAAGACATCATTTGATCACGCTCGGGCTGTTTGGAATCGAGGATTACTGGAATATTCGCTGCATTTTGGGTCAGACTCGCATATTTATACTTGGCACTAAATGTACGTCCTTTTGATCCAGTCGAGGTATATTTCTACCGAATATCTTCTGTTTTTGACTATAAAGTGTGCTGTTTAGCGATGGACAGATGTTTACACGTGATGTTAACAAACGCTGCTGCTGCTGCTTCTTCTTGAGGTTTAGTGTCTGTTGATAAACACGCTTTGGCGCATTAGCGCCCCCTGCCGCAGGGAGGACGTGCTTTTTTAAGTTATCACATAATTTGGTGTCAAGTTGACAAAAAGTGTAAAAATAAATACATAATTTTTAATTTTTTTTTTTTTTTTTTTTTAACATGAAACCAAATTGTTCAAGGCCCAGCCTCTTCTCCTTTAGAATAAACATCTACAGAATTTCCAGAAAAAAAAATTAAAACAAACAAAGCAAAGAGAAGGCAAGAGAAACATCATCTGCAAAATAAAACCACTTCTCTCCAAAACAGGTGTATGTGTAATGCTTCATAACATTTCAAAAAACTGTGGCGCTAACAATCTGTTGAGATGTATTAATTTAATAATACTTTTAAACACTTATTTACGTTACATTTACATTTAGTTATTTAGCAGACGCTGTTATCCAAAGCGACTTACAAAAGAGGACAATAGAAGCAATCAAAACCAACAAAAGAGCAATGATATGCAAATGCTGTGAAAAGTCTCGGTTAGCCTAACACAGTACACGTAAAAAGTTTTTTTTTTTTTTTTAAAGAAACAAGTAGATAGAATAGAAAAAAAGAAACCTAGTGTTAGTTTTTTCAAGAAAAGCTAGCAGTTAGAGAATAAATATGCAATTGATAGAGGGTCGTGTGTGTGTTTTTGTTTTTTAAATAAAAAGACGACAGATAGACAAAATAGAATTAGAATAGAGAGTGCTAGAGTTAGAGGGTCAAATAAAGATGGAAGAGATGTGTTTTTAGCCATTTCTTGAGGATAGCTAAGGATTTTAAATCTTATCTTACCTTATTAAATGTATTATAAAATTCTTCCCATTGTTTATAAAGAAGAATTACATCTAAATTCTGTGAAAGGCTGTTGAATGCATATGAAACTAAAATGGCCAGCAGATAAGGGATATGCATATTCATTTATTGGTTAAAACACTTGATCACACAAATGATCTTTCATATGAATCACACAGTTTTGATTGTAAATGTTACTTACAACATCAAAAATAAAGCCAAAGCCTTCAGTTTTTATTTGTATTATCCACTCACACAGAAACCCCAGGGGCTGGTACTGTTACATATTTCATATCATACACTGTATTATCCAATATTTGTCACTGCTATTGTGCTTTAAAAGATGAAATCAGCCATTTGTGCTGCATCATACTGATCATGATGCTCCTGATCTGTAAGTCCCTCTCAAGGAAAGTGTGTTCACTCAGCGGCCAAATTTGCAATGCCTTCATGCATTCAAGACCAAGTCTCATCCACTTCAATGGGGAAATACTGAGATCAAGCGCTTGCCAACCTCACATTTAAATTACATATTTCAAACCAGCAACAAAATCAGACATGAACTGTCCCATAAATGTTGTTTCTTATGCTCAAACAACATTAATAACGTGTATATTTCTGGTTGGTATATTTGTGGATCTCATTCTATTAAGACGATATGAAAGGTGAGTGATTTCCATCTTTGACTTTGGTTTATTGTACCATGAATAATGAAAACGTACTATAGACACACTTTGGTTTTTTCTGCTGATATTTTAAATCCACTTCATCAGTGTCCGTCTTTGAGCAAAACACTGTCCTGTGGTTTTATTTCCCCTATAGAGTGCATTACATCAAACATTACATTTAGCCTCTACTCATCACTATTATTGTTTTTTAAGAACTTAAAAGTTCTGAAAGCAGTATTATAGATATACTACAGAACGAATCACATTCCTATTTCCATAGTGACGCATCAAGCACTTATGTGACACTTCATGATGACTGATGTATGGGTTTAATTATTCAAAATACTGTTAAAGGAATAGTTCACACAAAATGGAAATTCACTGAAAATGTGCTCACCCTCAGACCATCCAAGATTAGGACGAGTTTGTTTCTTCATCAGATTTGGAGAAATGTGTCACTGCATCAGTGTCTCAGCAATGGACAGAGGTGGGTAGAGTACCTAAAACTGTCCTCAAGTAAAAGTAAAAGTACTTGAAGAAATATTTACTCAAGTAAAAGTAATAGTCTGAATAATTACTTGAGTAAGAGTAAAAAAGTATCGAGAAAAAAAAAAAAAAAAACTACTGAAGTAGTTAGTTACTAGTTACTTTGGATCATATACTGAATATACTCTATTTTTATTTAGATATATAGATATTTAGATCAAATTTATATATATATATATATATATATATATATATATATATATATACACACACACATACACACATACATACACACACACAGCCGTTCAAAATACTTTTAATGTTTTTTTTTTTTAATGTAATTTATTTCAGTGATGCAAATCAGAATTTTTATCAGCCTGATTTATTATCAATGCTGTTCTTTCTTAGCTTTCTATTCATAAAAGAATCCTGAACAAAATGTCACAGGTTCCAAAAAATATTAAGGAGCAAAAACTGTTCCCTGTTGAAAAAAACAGCATATGCTGGTAAGGTATGTTTTTAAGCATGGGATGCTGGTTTGAGCTGATTTAAACTGGTCCTTAGCTGGTCATGTGCTGGTCTTAAGCTGGTCGGACCATCTTAAGACCAGCACATGACCAGCATAAACCATCATCCCAGCTTCAAAACATACCTAACCAGCAGATGCTGGTTTTTTCAACAACACTGGTAATAAATCAATATATTAGAATGATTTCTGAAGGATCATATGATTCTGAAAACTGAAGTAACAACTGTTAAAAATTCTGATTTGCATCACTGAATTGAATTAAATTATATTTTAAAGTATATTAATTATGTATTATAAATGTATATGTTTATAACCTCTGACACTGAGAAGAGTGAAAACTCCTCACATGACCGCTACAGAACATCTGAACATAACGAAACAAATGCACATTGACGGATCTTCTTCCGTCTGTTCTGCAAAATGTAAACAAATGTAGCCTTTATTTCTGCAAGCTTAAATATTGTGAAAATATCAATATTAATTGTGTCTAGGCAAAGGCATTCCTCCTGGAACTAACGCGGGTTTGGCGGGTGTTCATTTCATACTCTGTGACGGCTTATTTAATGAATAAATTATACATTGTATTTAATGTGTAAGGTACATGTACAACAAACTTTTTTTTTTTAAATATACTCTAAAAGTAGTAGTTACCCAAAAAATTTACCCAAGTAAATGTAACGAAGTAAATGTAACTTGTTACTACCCACCTCTGGCAATGGATGCTCTGCAGTGAATGGGTGCCGTCAGAATGAGAGTCCAAACAGCTGATAAAAACATCACAATAATCCACAAGTAATCCACACCACTCCAGTCCATCAGTTAACATCTGGAGAAGACAAAAGCTGAAACGAATCCAGCATTTAGATGTTTTTAACTCAAATACGAATCTATAATCCATAATAGTGAAAAAGTCATCTAGTCTGAATCAGGAGAGAAATATGTACGGGTCAAGGCCCATTTACATTTAGTCATTTACCTGACACTTTCAACCAAAGCTACTTAAAAATAAGGACAATAGAAGCAATCAAACCAACAAAAGAACAATAATATGTAAGAGCTATGACAAGTCCTGGTTAGTCTAATGCAGTACACATAGCATATACTAGAAAAAGAATAGAGAATGCTAGTGTTAGAGGGTCTTTTTTATAATAAATAAAAAGAAGTAGATAGAAGAAATAGTGCTAGTGTTAGAGGGTCAAGGTTTTTTTTAAATAAATAAAAAGAAAAGTAGGTAAAATAGAAATAGAATAGAGAGTGCTAGCCTTTTCTTGAAGATGGCTAAGGATTCAGCTGCTCAGACTGAGTTGAGCACGTCATTCCACCAGGAGAAAACAGTTAAAGTGAAAGTCTTTGAAAGTGCTTTTGTGTCTCTTTGGGATGACACAAAGCGACGTTCACTTGCAGAACGCAAGCTTCTAGAGGGCGCATAGGTCTGAAGTACTGAATTTAGGTAAAGGGGTGCAGAGCCAGAGGTGGTTTTGTAGGCAAACATTAATGCCTTGAATTTAATGCGAGCAGCTATTGGTAGCCAGTGCACATTGATTATTAGCCAAAACAGCTCTAAACAAATATGTGGCTGGATTTTGATGTGAGAGATAACAGGAGATGCACTTTTTCAATGGAAGAAGCGTTGTTATGGATTATGGACTCATATTTTAGTTAAAAACGTCTTAATGGTGGATTTGTTTCAGCTTTTGTCTTCTCAAGATGTTAACTGATGGACTAGAGTGCTGTGGATTATTGTGATGTTTGTTGGACTCTCATTCTGACGGCACCCATTCACTGCAGAGCATCCATTGCTGAGACAGTGATGCAATGACACATTTCTCCAAATCTGATGAAGAAACAAACTCATCTGCATCTTGGGTGGCCTGAGGGTGAGCACATTTTAGATGAACTATTCCTAGATTGTAAAATAGTTGATTTTCTGATTCTCAGATTCCTGTCCACATTCAATTCACATGGACAAGCCTATACCTGGAGGTGAACCTCCTCACTGTCTCAGCTTCGGACAAGCCTTTTTTAAATGCTTCCCTAGATTTCCATATCGGCTGAAAGTCTTCCCGCATGAAGGACAGAGATACGGTTTTTCTCCAGTATGAACTCTCTCGTGTACTTTAAGTGCTCCTGAAACTGTGAAGCTCTTCTCACAGTGTGAACACTTGTAGGGTTTTTCTCCAGTGTGGATCCGTTCATGCACTTTCAGCTCACCGGCTCGAGTAAAAGTACTTCCACAGTCCAAACACACATAGGGTTTTTCACCAGTATGTATTTTCTGATGGTCCTTAAACCCATTGAGCCACAGAAAACTCTTCCCGCAAAAGGAACAAACGTACCGCCGTTCGTCTTCGTGAATCCTCATGTGTGTCTTCAAGTGCACAGCTAAGAAAAACTTCTTATTGCAGCGCTGACAGTGAAAGGGTCTTTCTCCGGTGTGAGAGAGCAGGTGAGTTTTGAGATTGCAGGCCTCTGAAAACCTCCTGCCGCATTCAGGACACTGGTGTAATTTCTCTCCTGAATGCACTTTCATGTGTCTTTTTAAGCTGTTTTGATGTGTGAAGCTCTTCCCGCACAACATGCACGCAAAAGGCTTCTCTCCAGAGTGGATTTTCATGTGTTCTTTCAGACCTTCCTTCTGCGTGAAGCTCTTTCCGCACTGAGGACAGGTGAAAGGTTTTTCTCCAGAGTGGATTCTCAAGTGTCTCTTCAGATCTCCTGAATTTGCAAAGCTCCTTCCACATTGAGAGCATGTGAACGGTTTCTCTCCGGTGTGAATTCTTATGTGCCTCTTAAGGTCTCTTTTACAAGTAAAGCTCTTTCCACACTGTGGGCACATGAATGAATTATTGGGTTCTGTTGTTTTTGGTGAGGAATTATTTTCAGTCTGAGAGCAACTAAAAGATTTTTCTCCACTTATAAAACGCTGAGGTTCCTGCTGTTTCTCCTCCACTTCATTCAGTTCTTCACTTTCCTCTTTCACTTCTACCAGGTCTAAAATGAACACAAAATAGTTAAAAATCTATAAAATTGACTGTCAAAGACCAAGTGCTTGTTTTTAATTATTTCATGTGCTTAAATGGTTTAGATAAGACATTTTGTAGAATGTGCACTACCAGCCAAAAGTTTTTGAACAGTAAGATTTGTAATGTTTTTGAAAGAAGTCTCTTCTGCTCACCAAGTCTGCATTTATTTGATCCAAAGTACAGCAAAAATAGTAAAATTTTAAAATATTTTTACCATTTAAAAATAATTGTTTTTCTATGAGAATTTTTTTAAAATGTAATTTATTTCTGGTGATCAAAGCTGAATTTTCAGCATCATTACTCCAGTCTTCAGTGTCACATGATCTTCAGAAATCATTCTAATATGCTGATTTGCTGCTCAAGAAACATTTCAGTTTAAGTTTCAAATTTATTCCAGGAATACATGGCCTCTCGGCCCATAGTTCCACAAAATCATAATGACATGGCAGATAATATTTTCTTCATTCCATGATATACATACAATGTCAATCTCCATGCATACGCCGAATCACAAACACTTGACACATCAATATATCCTTCCTTTTTGCTTTGTAATATATTTCTGAACCACTGACTGTAAAATAAAAATATTATCTATTGTAGAATAACCTGACCTATACCCTGCTTGTTCTTCATAAAACATATTATTTACTTCTACATAGGATACTAATCTCCAGTTCAAGACCTTTGTAAAAAATTTTACCAAACACATTAAGCAATGAGATCCCCCTATAATTTCCTACATCATTTTTATCACCATTCTTGTATAGCGGACAAATCACCGCCTCACACCAAATCTCTGGGAAGTCCCCTGAATCTAATATTGTGTTATATAAAGAGAGCATTATAGGACATAACATATGTGATGCTGCTTTCAGCATCTCAATAATAATACCGTCTGGTCCAGGGGCCTTTCCATTACTCACTGACATAATAATTTTAAAGATCTCATTATAGGTAATACTACTATCTAAAATTTAATCTTCATTAAATAATGCAACTTCATGATTATTCACACAATCTGTGACAAAGTTTTCAAAGTCAGCATCTATATTAAATTTTGAATCAGATAATAACTTTATAAAATATTCTAGCCACTTATTACGTTTGATATTGTTATTAGACCTTCCATAACTTTTTTCTTTCACAGCTGCTGTGTTTTCATGTTTTCCTGTAGTATATTACCTAAAGTTTATGTTTGTGAAGTGTCGACCATTCTATCTGCCGCGGGAGTTCACGTCCATTGTTATTGTTGGGGTTTACATCCCCCCATGTGCAAACACTAAGGACGCGCTTTGTGAACTGTACAGCGCCATCAGCGAACAACAAACAAATAACCCCGACGGCTTTTTCATCATAGCCGGTGACTTCAACCACGCAAACTTAAAGACAGCTTTGCCAAAGTTCTACCAACACTTTGCAACAAGGGGAAACAACACACTGGACTTTGTTTACACAACAGAAAAGAACGCATAAAAAGCTGAACCCCGCCCCCACCTCAGACCACATCTCTGTTATGCTAATCCCAGCATACAGACCACTTCTCAAACTTGCCAAACCGGTTCAAAAGCAGATCAGGGTATGGCCAGACAATGCCACCTCAGCACTGCAGGACTGCTTCCAGGACACAGACTGGAACATGTTTAAAGAGGCGGCCACCTACAACAACCACACAGACCTGCAGGAGTATACTGAAACTGTGACTGCTTACATCAAAAAGTGCATTGATGATGTGACAGTCACCAAGACCATCACCACACACGCAAACCAGAAGCCATGGATGACAGCAGAGGTTCGTGGGCTGCCAGAGATGAAGCATTCAGATCAGGAGATAAAGCAGCCCTCAAAACAGCAAGAGCCAACCTGTCCTGTGGCATCAAAAAGGCAAAACGGTCATATGCTCAAAAAAAATCAACAATCATTTCACAGACAGCAGAGACACACGGAGTCTGTGGCAAGCCATTCAGACCATCACAGACTACAAGCCCCCGCCACAGGCCTGTGATGATGACACATCCCTCCCAGATGCACTCAACCACTTTTATTCACGGTTTGAAATGCAGAATGACACACCTGCACAAAAACTGCCCACACCTCCCAACGACCAGGCGCTCTGTCTATCTCCAGCTGACGTGAGGAAGACCCTATCCAGGATTAACCCACGCAAGGCTGCAGGTCCTGACAACATACCTGGCCGTGTACTGAAAGACTGTGCTGAACAGCTGACAGATGTCCAAACAGATATCTTCAACACCTCGCTGAGCCAGGCAGTCGTCCCCACATGTCTCAAATCCACAACAATCATACCGGTACCAAAGAAATCACCTCTGTCCTGTCTAAATGACTACCGTCCCATAGCACTGACTCCAATCATGATGAAGTGCTTTGAGAGGTTAGTCATGCACAACATCAAAACCAGCCTCCCCAACACACTCGATCCGCTCCAGTTTGCATACCGCCCAAACCGCTCCATGAACGATGCAATTTCCTCCACCCTCCACCTGGCTCTTACCCACCTAGAAAATAAAGACTCCTATGTTAGAATGCTGTTCATTGACTTCAGCTCAGCATTCAACACAATAATCCTACAACAGCTCATCAACAAACTAAACCTGCTGGGCCTTAACACCTCCCTCTGTAATTGGATCCTGGACTTTCTAACCAGAAGACCTCAGTCAGTTTGTGTCGGCCACAACACCTCGAGCACTACCACACTGAGAACCGGTGCCCCACAAGGCTGTGTGCTCAGCCCGCTGCTCTTCACGCTGCTGACCCACAACTGCACTGCCAAGTCCAGCTCCAACCACATCATCAAGTTCGCTGATGACACAACAGTGGTAGGTCTCATCAGCAACAACGATGAAACGCACTACAGAGAGGAAGTGGCACAGCTGGCTGAATGGTGTGGCACTAACAACCTGTCCCTCAATGTGGAGAAGACAAAGGAGGTTGTGATGGACTTCAGGAGAAACTCCGCTGATCACCCCCCACTGACCATCGACAGCTCACCTGTGGAGAGAGTCAGTAGCACTAAATTCCTGGGGGTGCACATCACAGAGGATCTCACCTGGACTATCAACACCATGTCACTCTCCAAGAAGGCACAACAGCGCCTACACTTTCTCCGCCGGCTGAAAAGAGCAAGTCTCCCTCCACCCATCCTCACCACTTTCTACAGGGGCAGCATTGAGAGTGTGCTGACCAGCTGTATCACTGTCTGGTACGGGAACTGTACTGCAGCAGACCGCAAGACCCTTGAGCGGACAGTGAACACAGCTGCAAAGATCATTGGTGCCCCTCTCCCCTCCATCCTGGACATTTTCCTTACACGATGCTCCAGCAAAGCCAACAGTATCGTGAAGTACTCCACCCATTCCTCCCACAGTCTCTTCCAGCTCCTACCATCAGGAAGATGGTACCGGAGCATCAGAGCCCGCTCTGCCAGACTGCTCAACAGCTTTTTCCCCCAGGCTGTGAGAGCCCTGAACTCAAATCACCCCACCCTTCTCTGAAACCCCACACAAACCCCCTACCCCCTGAAACATGGACCATCTCACCCCCCTCCAAACACCTCCCCAACCTTACCACATTAAAATAAAAAAACTATATGAAAACTGTTTGGTACAATTCGAAGTGTGCTACACACAGGTGAGTGGGCCTGTACAAACCACCTGTAGTAACAGACTCTCCTCCTCTATGCGCACTAGACACTTTTCACACACTGCTGTGTGTACACAATCCCACAAAAGACTCCGTAATATATGTGTTTACATGCTCATGCACTACAAATCATTCTGCACTGCTCCCCAGCCAGCTGCTTGACTCACAATGTTTCTCTTTGCACATGTACAGTGTTTATCTGAAGCATTTGTATAGTTTGTATAGTTTTTTTTTTTTAGTTTATGTATAGGTAAACATTTATATATAGTATATTTACAGTCAATTCAATTCAATTCAATTGAAAAATTGAAATGGAATATTTATAGTCAATTTATAGTCATCTATCAGTAGTTTAGTTGTGTATAGGTTTATACTGTTTTACTTCATTGTTGTAAGTCTGTATTTATGTAGCATCGTGGTCCTGTGAGGCACGACATTTCGTTCCACTGTATGTCCTCACATGTAGCGGAATGACAATAAAGCTCAACTTGAACTTGACTTGACTTCATCCCACCACTGTGGTTGTTTAACTTTAAATATAGACTTTTTAATTAGAAATCTACCAGCTTCATGTAAACAGTCTGTCATCTTAGCTGCTATATTAGTCTGTCATCTTAGCTGCTATATTAGTATCTTCTTCCACTGCAGTAAAAAAAGCCACCTAAAAAGTTTCCATTCAGTAAATAAGATAATATTTGCAAAAACTGCCTAGTTTCCCATTTAAATCTTGTCCAGGTTCTTACATTTTTGTAAGAATTTACATTTTTGTGATTTTTAGGCATCGTTGATTCAACACTACTTAACCTCATGGTATATAATAGAGGGAAGTGATCAGAAATATCTATATATAAAACCTCAAAATCTTTAACATATGTAAAGAGTTCACTGGATATAATAAAATAATCAATCACACTACATCCAGCTGCTGACATACATGTAAACTCTCCATCGATATCTTTCCCAATTCTTCCGTTTACAAAATGAATGTTTAAATTACGACACATATCTAAACGACAGCCACCAAATGTATTAACAACCTTATCTTTTGATTTCCTATACTCTTCAAAATGATCATTACTATAATAACTACCACATGCTATATATTCAGAATCATCACACTCAATATAATCACATTCATTATCAGTTCTAGCATTAAAGACCCCTGCAATGATTAACTTTACATCTTCTCCAACTTGATCTTCAGGATTCTTTGATGAATAGAAAGATCCAAAGATCAGCATTTATTTATAAATAAAAAGCTTTTGTAACATTATATACTTTACCATTCAAAAGCTTGGAATCTGTTTTTTTAATTTTTTGGGGGGGGGGGGGGGGGATTATAGAAGATTATAGATTATAGAAATTAATATTTCTATTTATCAAGGATGCTTTAAATTGATCAAAAGTGATGATAAAGACATTCATAGTGTTACAAAAATTTTAATTCAGATAAATGCTGTTCTTCTGAACTTTCTATTCATCAAAGAAACCTGAAAAGAATTCTATGTAGCTGTTTTCAACAAATCAAAATATTAGAATGATTTCTGAAAGATCATGTGACTGGAGTAATGATGCTAAAAATTCAGCTTTTAAATCATAGGAATAAATTACATTTTAAAATATATTCAAATAGAAAACAGTTATTTTAAATTGTTAAAATATTTCAAAATTTTACTGTTTTTGCTGTACTTCGGATCAAATAAATGCAGGCTTGGTGAACAGAAGAGACTTCTTTAAAAAAAAACATTAAACATTACTGTCTAAAAGCTGGTAGTGTATGTGACCAAATAGTTGTTTCTCCACATTGAAATCCATAGTATTTTTAAAATACTTTTCATATGGACATCAACGGGGACCAGCAGCTGTTTGTTTAACGCTTTTAGTTAATGTTAAACAAAAGAAATAAACGCATAACGTTACAGGTGTGGAACAACTTGTGGGTGAGTAAATGATGACAGAATTTTTATTTTTGGGTGAACTGTCCCTTTAAATTATGCCATATTCATGCTAATGCCATCAGATATGGTACACAACTGCTATATGGCACTGTTTCTGTCACACACTATTTTATTTAACCATGTTTTTTACAGCCCCTCTCTTGGAAAAAAAAAACAACCCACCCTTTTCCAGCTGTGAAGAGACCAAACCACAACCTCAGTGGACAGAAAACTGAACTCTTCCCCTTACTTTGAGTGTGAGCAGACATTAAAGAAGAATCAGAAATGATCACTAACCTCTCTGTTCCTCAGTCTCTTCCTCTTTCACTCTCATGTCTTCACTCTCCTCTTTAACAAACTCCATCTTTATTCACAACATATCCACTGATAAACCTGCAGTTTCTCCTGCTTTAGGATTATGAATACATCACTAATGAGTAAATTACTGTTTTCCTTATGAGTGATTCGTTTCACTCACAGAAAATAACATCCATTTTTGGCGGCATTTACGAGAAACCGTTTTAGCGCTCGACACAAAGCTGTAAAATACTACATTCAGTAACCAACATTCATTCACACTGCTACCTCAGAACAATCTTTAATATCTTGTGCATCTTTAAACCACGTCAAAAGTTTCGTGCAGTTTTATACTCGACCAATACAGAAGCGCTCCTTCAACACAGATCACTCCTCCTTCCGTAAACTGGAGCCTGTGACGTATGACGCAAGCACGTACGGCGTCACAATAGCAAAATAAAAGTCCGCGATATCTATTTGATGAGCGTTTTCATCTGAAATGTTTATTTTTGTAGTTTGCTAATCTGTAATACATAACTAAAACGTTTCTTGTCTAGAAAATTAGGAAGGTCTTTGACCGTTGCGCCTTTTTTAGCATTTCATGGTGTTTATTAAATTAAAACAAGTTTAATTTTTAAAAAGGCGCTTTTACGTAGTTGATATTGTTTTTTATTTATTGTTTGTTTGTAGGGCTAAGCAAGGTATTTGTTTCAGCCCTAGAAATATTTCTTGTAACAACTAATTAGTGCATCAAAGTCAATAAAATGTTGTTAACATACATTTAGTGCTGTCAAACGATTGTGATTAATCTAAATCCAAAATAAAAATTCTTGATTACATAATATATGTGTGTGTACTGTGTATGTATATAGACATATACACACATGCATGTATATATATTTAAGGAAAACTTGTGTTTATATATAAAATATATTTAAAAATAAATTCAACGAATATAAATATACACATGCAAATATAAAAATTTCAAATAAATACATATTTTCAAAATATATACTGTATGTGTGTGTATTTACATATACATAACAAATGTACACAGTACACACACATATATTATGTAAACAAAAACTTTTATTTTGGATGTGATTAATCGCGATTAGTAACAAAACACAAAACATTGAAGACTCAAATCAATGTGCATGTAGGCCCAAACAGCAAAAAGCAGAAAATCCCCACATGAATCAATGATTTAACTACAAACCCAACCTTGCTTTGCAACAGATCAGGCTTACAGAGACGTTTGGAATTCATATTCTTCATTTTAATAAAGTGACTGTCAGATATTTTAACACAAACAGTTAAGAGCAAAGGTTGGAAGGCAGGCAACATTCACAAACACAAGCCACTGAAGTCAGACAGGGCAGGCTAACGAATGCAATAGTGTAATTTAAGGTCTTGACTGAAACAGGCTGTGAATATGACAATGAGAATGTCCAGCCTCTGCAAACACATGACAATACAAATGATGAATTTATATCCGAGTTTCTCCTTCAGTTTCAGGCTTGAAGCTTCATCAGGTGGAGCGAGGAGGAATTTAAAGGCACAGTTTGTAGTGCTGCTAGAAACCTGGGCCCTCATTTATCAACAATGCATAGAAAAGGTTCTATATTTTGTCCTACAAATGAAATTTGTGACCCTGGAGCACAAAACCAGTCTTAAGTCGCTGGAGTATATTTGTAGCTATAGCCAAAAATACATTGCATGGGTCAAAATTATCCATTTTTCTTTTATGCCAGAAATCATTAGGATATTAAAAAACGCCACCGTTTTTCCATATTCCAATATGTTTTTCCCTCAGTTTTGATGAGTGGATGCATACCTCTCCCGTCTCAGTGCGTGCACTTAATCGCTCTAGCACGCGGTGCCACTATGCTAGCGTTTAGCTTAGCACCATTCATTCTTTAGGATCCAAACAGGGATGAATTTAGAAGCTACCAAACACTTCCATGTTTTCCCTATTTAAAGACGGTTACATGAGTAGTTACACGAGTAAGTATGGTGACACAAATTAAAACGGCGATTTTCTAAGCGAATAAAAAATGATAACTATAATGTATGGCGGAAGAGTACTTCTCTCTTCTCGCAGCACTTCGACCTCGGCGCAGTAATATCATCACTCCTGAAAACTCCCCATCTCCCTCTCCCTCTAACTTCCATCAATAGAACCAATATTACTGCGCCGAGGTCGAAGTGCTGCGAAAAGAGAGAAGTACTCTTCCGCCATACATTATAGTTATCATTTTTTATACGGCTTCTCTCCTGTGTGAACTCTCTCATGTACTTTCAGTCCTGATGACTGAGTGAAGCTCTTCTCACAGTGTGAACACTTGTAAGGTTTTTCTCCAGCGTGGATCCATTCATGCACTTAAAGTTCGGCGGCTCTAGCGAAGGTTTTCCTGCAGTCCAAGCACACATCTCACCCATATGCGTTTTCTGATGCTCTTTAAAACCGTGCAGCCACAGAAAACTCTTCCCACAGAATGAACACACATACCTCTGTTCATCTTCGTGAATCCTCATGTGCGTCTTCAAGTGCACAGCCAAGAAAAACTTGGGTCTTTGGGTCAAAAAAAAAGGGTTTTTCTCCGGTGTGAGAGAGCAGGTGAGTTTTGAGATTGCAGGCCTCTGAAAACCTCCTGCCGCATTCAGGACACTGGTGTAATTTCTCTCCTGAATGCACTTTCATGTGTCTTTTTAAACTCCACTGATGTGTGAAACTCTTCCCGCAAAGCATGCATGTGAAAAGCTTCTCTCCAGAATGAATTTTCATGTGTTCTTTCAGACCTTCCTTCTGCGTGAAACTCTTTCTGCACTGAGAACAGGTGTATGTCCGCTCACCTGTGTGGATGATCATGTGAATCTTCAGGTGTCCTTTGCGTGTGAAACTCTTTCCACATTCAGAGCAGGTGAACGGGTTTTTGGCTTCTGTTCTTTGAGATGTTTCTTGCGATTGATTATTATCGTTCTCTGATTGACTACAAGACTGTTCTCCATTTATGAAACAATGAGGTTCCTTGTGCTGGTCTTCATTCAGCTCCTGATGTTCTTCTTTCACTTCTGTCATGTTAAACTGTCCAAATCAATTCCAGAATGACAAAGTGAAATGTAATCTAAAAATGCCATCTGATCTGGTGTATAAATAGCTGCTATAGTTGGTTCTGATCATTTACTTCCCTGTCACTGAATAAATATATTGATGTTTTACTTCTTTAAAATCAATATTATAATTTTTTGTATTTTGCGTATAAATCATGATGTGGGCTTATTTGGAACACATGCAGGCTTAAATGGTGCCAAAGTACTAATTAAACCCATGCCAGACTTTTGACTTTATTCGTAAAATTTCTAAATTTTATATTCTAAAATGTACATCAACTAATTAATAGATTTTCAAATGAGAGATAAATCTTGCATTTTAACAAATAAGTTTTCTTATAAACCATCAATATCTATGAAAAACACTTAAACTTAGATTTTGGTGGGCTTAATGGGTACACACCCTAGTTCACCCCAAAATTTAAAAGACGGTCATCATTTACTCATCATCCACCTGTTCAGAACCTGCATGAGTTTCTTTCCTCTGCTAAACACAAAAGAAGATATTTTGAAGAATGTTGGTAACCAAACAGTTGACAGTGGTCATTAATTTCCATGGTATGGAAAAAATAGTATGGAAGTCAATGGCTACCGTCAACTGTTTAGCTACCAACAGTCTTCAAAATATCTTCTTTTGTTTTCAACAGCTGAAAGAAATTCATGCAAGTTTGGAATGACATGCAGGAGAATAAATGACAATTTTAATTTTGGGGTGAATTATCGCTTTATGGAAATGTTACATTTGAATGTTCTCTTAATTTTCTGAAACAAGTATTAACATTAAAAAAAAAAAAAAAAAAAAAAAAACCATTAGAAGAACATCCAACTAAAACGTTTCAGAAAAAGTTCCACAAACATATTTAAACATTATTAAAGACCAGATAACTTTGAACAAACATTCTATTAATGCTACTGGAAGAATGTAATGTCCTGATTTTTGGATGCGATTTACTCTCATAAACGATGCGCTAATTGTGAAAGACCAACAGTATTTCACAAAAAGCATTACAATATCATATAAGACGATAATACATTAGGATAATACATACATATACATTACACTGAATGCTTTCAGTAATATTGCCACGCATTTGAAGCACATTTGTGAATATCAGGAAACTACTTTTGAAGGTTTTGTAACTATTTAAACCGCAAACACAAACCTCCTTTTTTTCTTCTTCTTCTTCTTCTTTTTTTTTATTTTTTATTATGCAATAACAGAACAACAAATACAATTACAAAGACAAAGAACAAAAGACAATGAGGGTTACAAACAATGATCCAAAGCATACTATAAGACTTACACCATGAAAGAGTCTTACATGCAATAGAATTATTAGAATTTACATACACATCAAAATCTTTCCTGAAAATAAAAAAGGAGTTTTCTTTGAAAATGTACATTTATGAATGTAAAATTTAGCAAAAAACAGCAATAGATTAATAATAAATTTGCAGTGAGAAGGATCTAAATTTGAAGAGTATCCAAAAGACACAATTTTTGGGGTTATACAGAAGTTTGGATATAAAATTTTTTTTTTAACAAAACTGGAAAAGTCAACCCAAAACACTTTACAATAAGCACAGTCCCAAAACAAATGACTGATTAACACAAACCTTTTTTTTTTTTCTTTAATAATTATTATTATTATTATTATTAATGCCAAGGTACCAAAAAATATCAACTTTTCAACGTACAATTTATATACGTATGTAACAATGAATGAGTAATACAAAACGAATGCTTTAACAAAATAAATTAAAAAGATGAAATATTACACAAACCTCCCTTCAGCAGTCTGAGTGCGTCCGCGTGACGTCACACGCCACGCCCAGCGCTGCAGCGCACGGCGAAGCAAAATAAAAGTCTTTATCACATGATGCAAAATGCGTGTGCGAAGGGCATTTGCTGACATGTATTTAAACTTTTAAATGCTTCCAAAAAATATGGCGATCTACCAGTGTTTTAAGAGCACGGGCTACTGCGTCAATACAAGGTTTTTCTTTCTTCTCACTCCATCCAGTAGGTGGCGGAAATGCGCCGATGTTGGTTTGCAAACCGCTGTAACTGACAAAGAAGAAGAGACGCGTTTCGATTTCGCGCATCAGAGGAAGAATCTGCTTCTGTGAGCCTTTAAAGTGATAAAGTGCTCCGTTTTTACGATGTGATTGTATAAAAGTACTGGCTTACCGCAAACTCTGAGGTAAAACTGTGGAAACGCCGCATGTGTTTTCAGTGGATGTGTATGAATTGGGATTCAGGCCAATAAATGGCGGGAATATTTCCATCTGTGTAAACATGACAAAACAAAGTTTCCAAACAAACAGAAGAAACTCCAGGTTTATCAGCTGAGTTCTGAGTGACTTTATTGTGCAGACACGAGTGATGAAGGAACGGAGGAGCAGAGGCTGGTGATCGTTATTGATTATATGAACAGCAGTTGAAGCTAGCAGAGAAACGTGACTGTCTCCAGCTCAGGTGTTTATCTCTGTCTCAGACTGTACTTTGATGTTTTCCTGACTTTGTCTAATCCGATATCAAGCCGTTTTTAACACTGTTAGAAAGCGTGGACATCACTCTAACGTTATTTGTGAAATGCACTTGTTTTTGACACCCCCGTTTCATTAAGTACTTTAATTCAAAACCCTAAACAAATGCGAAGAATTCCATTTTAATTACAACTTGCAAAATACTGAACTAAAACTAAATATTTAACCCTCATAATACATTTGGGTCCGTTTTGAACTGCAAGAGATGCACATATTCCGAAATATGCTTAATTTTAGTAAGGGATCCAAACTTTGCAAATGCTTTAAGACCCTCAAAATACCTATTTATTGTTTTATATATATATATATATATATATATATATTTTTTTTTAGGATGTTTTACAATTTTTTTTTTTTTTTTAAAGAGATAAAGTTAGGCATTTCGCATTCAGGTCATTTTGAGTCCTATTAGGTGTCAGAAATGCTATCTGTTAAGTTATATTAGTGTCAAAAAACTTATTAAAAATATATATATTCAGCCTTTTCTCCATATCTCACACACTTTTGGTCTTAATTTTGATGAGACACATGAATATGTCGCCTATTAATAAACCACTGCAGCATGAAAAACTGATCACTTTTTTCATCTGAAAGTGTATGCACATAACTTTCAGACTGAAGTTAGCCACTGATGTCACATGGACCTGTTTTATTGATGTATTTACTACGTTTCTGGACCTGGGAACATTTCAGTTGCGTTGCCGTCTATGGAGGGACAGATAGCTCTCTGATTTAATCAAAAATATCTTAATTTGTGTTCTGAAGATGAACGAAGGTTTTACAGGTTTGGAACGACATGAGGGCGAGTAATTAATGACATAATTTTCATTTTGGGGTGAACTATCCCTTTAAGTCGCACGGGTGTATTTGTAGCAATAGCCAAAAATACATTGTATCGATTTTTCTTTTATGCCAAAAATCATTAAGATATTAAGTAAAGATCATGTTCCATGAAGATATTTTGTAAATTTCCTACTGTAAATATATCAAAAGTTAATTTTTGATTAGTAATATGCATTGCTAAGAACTTCATTTGGACAACTTTAAAGGTGATTTTTCTCAATTTTTTTTTTTTTTTTTTCTTTTTGCACCCTCAGATTCCAGATTTTCAAATATTGTCCTATCCTAACAAACCACACATCAATGGAAAGCTTATTTATTCAGTTTTCAGATGATGTATAAATCTCAATTTCAAAAAACTGACCCTTATGACTGGTTTTGTGGTCTAGGGTCACATATACAGTTTGTACTTGACTGGCAAAGCAGATTCAAAGGGAATCTGTGTATTTCTTGACACATGTTTGAGGGTCGTCTTTTCTTCTGTGATGGAAAGTAGAAATGGTGCTCCAGTTGTGCTTCTTTGTGACAGCACTTAGAGCTGCATGATTAATCGTTAAAAGATCGTGATTCAAACCACCACGCAACCTGTGTCTATGAAACTAGGGATGCACCGAGTGTTCGGCAACCAAAATTATTAGGCCAAAAATATGCTTTAATAAGCGAAAAGACCAAATAAATTGTACCAAACAATGACTCTTTATGATGCAGCAAACGTGTCGGCAGTGTGGAAGCATTTAAAAGTGTCTGAGAAAGATGTAAAAATCATTACAGCGAGACACAGTTTAGCTCTGCATCTCATGTCTCTGATGAGAAGAGGAAAGGGTCGTTGTTGCTGGTTACTGTATGATGATTGAAATTGCGAAATGGCCTTAAACAATTAGTAAATAGACTGCAGAATTTTGTGATGGCATGGATGTGACAAACATCTTCCCAAATTCATAATGAGAATCATTTATAAATCTGCTGTTGTCAACAAAAAGAAGCACTGAGATCTTCCTGTGGGTTTCTGCCAAAATAAAAGCTGAGAAAAAACAAGAACTCCATTAAATGTTAGTATTGTAATTTTACTGTTGTTCTATAAAATAAAATACAAAAGTAAGACAATAATAATGATAATAATAATTACAACAGCTCTATTAATACATTTATTTTAGCATTCACACATAGTGTTCAACTTGGGATCTGTAATATTTTCTAACGTTTTAAAAGAAGTCTTTTCTGCTCAGCAAGGCTGCATTTATCTAAAAAATGGCCAAAAATATTATTTTACTAACTTATTAATTTTAAGTAAAATTGTGATTTGTTGGTATAATGTCTTCTAAAATGTTAAAAAATGTTCAGTGTTAGTTAAATATTTTTAAATTGTTCTTTTGTAATTGATTATTTCTTTGAAAAGCAAGACAAAACAGTAAAAAGTACATTTTGGCTATTTATGCAATTGTGAAAAAAGTTGGCAAAATACATGTGGAAAAAACGTGAAAAATTGTGTTCGACCTTCAGCCCAGTGTTTCATGTTGTTTGGCTTCGGCCAAGAATTTTCATTTCGGTGCATCCCTATATGAAACCTCTGACAAGCACAATGAAATCATAGCGATCATTCAAGCAGTTGTCATGTATAGATATCAACAACTTCACAAACAGTCTTGTCAAACACACAGTATGGTTATTTCTGTGCTACAGTCATTCATATTATCACAGAAGCACTGGGATGAAAGTTTAAAGTTCAGATATAAACACTGATGTCAATGGTAGCGGTCAAAATAGAGCAAATCACCTTTTGAAAGTAACTTGATGTGATTACATTGTTACTCCAGTAGGTGGCGACAATGAAAAATGTGTTTGTCATTGAATCATTCACTCAAGAGATTTGCTCACTGATCCATCCAGGAATGAAACAAGTGACGCTGGCCGCTACTGAAATCGCATACATCCCTACTATATAGTAGGTGAATAAAATGTATGTCCGAATTCACAGTACTCATAAAAGAGTACGCAAAAAGAACCCAGATGAGTCACTGAATCATTCGATTTGTTTAAAAACGCGGAATGATTCAGTAATGAAAAAAGTGAGGTCTTCATGAGTGAGTCATTGAATTGTTCATTCAAGAGATTCATTCAAAAACAGTAATTCATCCAGTAAAAAAACAAGTGATGTCTTTATGAGTCATTGAATCATTCATTCAAACCCATTTAAAAAATATTCACTCAAATTAATGAGAAATTTTAAATAGACTGGGACAATTAACATTTTGTCAGAACCTCTAGTGAATGTTTTGCTGCGTGTGATTTATTTCGTAAGCTCAGAACAGGTTTACCTCACTTTGAATCAATGCAAACGTATCTCAGTTCTGTATGAAATAAAACATTATTTTAGGAAGTGCTCTGCGGGGCCTGTTTTTCATTCATTTAAGAAATGACCTCACTGAGTTGGCTGATTTGACACAATCCTGCATTGTTGTGTTATTCAAGGCTAGGTTATCACAGATTTATTCACACAACAATAAGTCTGAAATCTCAACCTGTTTAACGTAAATAGATTTAGAATGTCTAATATATAAATTTAGTATAAAAATCTTTCACATTAACATTAAACAATGTAACACATATGACATAAAAACAAAGTTTCAGTATGATTGGGAAATATGTGTGTACTTGAATCATCTGTTAAATTATAATTTCCTCTGGTGAAATCTAACAATAATACATTACAGTAAATGCTTGGCAGAAAAACTGAATTATTCAATATCATTCTGTTTCAATATCAGTCCATTGATGTTTTATCAAAAAAGAAGAGAAAAGCAGTTGTTTTCATTCAAGATGGCTTGCAGCTGTTTTGTGAGAGATTTGCACTCTAATCACAATTTTATTAAACTGTCACTGTTAAAAGAAAGTATTTTTGTTGTTTTTGTTCCACAGGTTATTTGATGGATCTCAACATTTAGACCAGGATTTTTAAAGTTTTTGATGACTGTGTGAGAAAAATGTTTTTATGACTAATCCTTAGAAATCAGAAAAATAGTCTAAAGTAATATTTAAAAATCAATATGATAAACAATTATCAAATATTACTAATTTTTATTTATTTATTTTTTTTTAATTAAAAGAACAAACATTAAAGCTGCAGCATTGCAACAACTTAGAGTAGATTGTTTATTTGTACATTTTGGATTTATTTTTTGCTATTAAATTTATGTTTTTTGTTTTTTAATTATAGAATGTGAGGTTATATCACATCTGTTGCTGTGTCTAAAGCAGACGTGTCACAATATCATCAGAATATCGATCAGAACGCTATTAGTGCTGGTTAGACATTGTCTGGTGTTTGGGCTGTTATGGAGTGATATTTGATGTGCGTTTGCCTGCACAATAATGCAATATAGTTAGATTTGAACAAATAGTTGAATTTTACTTATTTTAACTAAAAATGAATTTAGCAAATTTAGTGTTCTGATGCTAGTGTTGTAAAAACAAATATCACAGTTGCAGCATGCTTGATCCATGAGAAGTGAAATCAGGTTCATCTGGGTGATGAGTAAAGATCTCTGTTCTCCATTTTGCTCACTATATTATTTTATTTATTCATTTTTTCCTCCTAATTTTTGTTGAAGTAAACTTTAGTCAGTGATTGTATTTGTCTTGGCTGAATCGAGCAGGTTGTATAGTTCTCTTTGGTGTTTTGTGATGCTAAAATGTTGAAGGTCTTGGCTTTGGTTTTGTCTTTAAGTTTCATTTATCCCTAATTATTTCACATGCATTATTACATCTGTCATGAAGGGTTGGTCAGAGCTGTTTGTGGACTCTTTTCTCCTGTGTCTCTCTGTTATCTCTCAGCTGATGAGTTCGGATGAGTCTTTTTATCTTTACCAGGTTATAAAGTGTTTTACAGCACTCTTCTGAAGAGCCTGTGATGATGTGTTGTTCTTTTCACACAGTATGTTTATATATTAAGATATATTATATATTAGGATTTTTTAAAAATGTTTTTGATAAGTCTCTTCTGCTCAGTAAGTCTGTATTTATTTGATCAAAAGTACAGTAAAAACAGTAATACTGTAATAATAGTAATACAGTAATACAGTAATAATCTGTTCTGGATTACATAATCAGATTCCAAAAATTAAATTATATTTTAATTCGATTATAATACATTTTAACGTAATCATAATCAGATTACAGTTACTTTTTATAGATTGCATATTATTTAAAAAATGGCAGTAAATTATTGATTTACCCAATTTTTTATTTTTTTTTGGTCTCTCTTAAATTTTCCTTTCTAAAAGCTCCTACTGCTTATATATGGAAAGTCTTCTAGTTTTAAGAACCTGCACACACCATCAGCCATTTTTATGATTTAATTCATCATTAGCTTTTCATGAGCTCACAAACCCCAGTTTGAGAAAGCCTGGTGTAATATGTTGTTTAATGCACTTCATGATGTTGATAACAAAGAATAGAATATATTTTCTTACGAGTAAGGTCAAAAGTAATCAAAAAGTAGTCAGAAAACATTGCCTAAAATGTAATCCAACAGATTACATTACAAACTACAATTTCTGTCATGTAATTTGTAATCTGCAATGGACTACATTTATACCAGTTGACTGGTAAAAAAAACATAAAATACAATGCTTTTTCCTCATGTGACTCTTAGTTATGCTATATAGGAAAGGTGCTTTCTAATTAAATGGTCAGACAGCAGTAATTGTGCACAATTTCCAGGATACAAGCATCTATCAAACGTACTGACAAACAAACTTACTTTTGTAGGATCTGGATGAACAACAAATCTATCCACACACTAAACAGGCTAATGGATTTATTTACTTATCTGTGTTGTTATGTAATAATCACCTGTACCTAATATTATAAATGTTAATTAGCATAGCTGCATCTCGGCTCTTCCCAAAGTTTCTTCCTTGTCAGAAAAAACAAATGTAGTTTTTTTTCCTTGTGTTTCTAATACATTTTTCCCCATTAAAAGCTCTTTCTGTTAATTGTTGTGAATGTTCTGATGAACATGTTTTGTTTTGCTCATACTGTATAATCAGACTCTGTCAATCATTGATCCGCTGTCTCTCCTATCAGCTCCATCATGCCAGCTTTGCACTTTCCATCGTTTTATGCATCTTTTACAGCATTGTTGAGCTGATATCAGATGAATGCTCCTCTGTCAGGTGTTCTGTGCTCTAGAGCTCAAGCATGGGCCCCGGGGCCACAGCGCACATGCTTCTCTTTCTGCATTTCTTATTTCTCTTTAGCTCTAAATGCAGATGTGAGGTGAGTGACTCTAATATTGAGTTATAATGGATATTTCGGTTTCTGTGTGACACTACAGCAGTTTTTCTTCTGTAGTTCAATAACTCATGTGTTTTAGTAGTAATTCGGCATGTGTGAATATAAAATACTGACTGTAAACCGAAAGGTCTTGTTTGTATGACCATCTCTCGTTATATTTTGTCACTCAGGCAACACAACGTGTGATCGGTAAGGGTGCTTTCTCTCTCTTTTTTGCTGAAAATGTATTTAATATAGAAAAATTAAGTGTAAAAATGTGTAACAGCTGTGACTGACTGCATTAGCACTGATTTTCAGAATATAATGTCGATGGCGGTAAAGAGGATCTGTTTGATATCAATGAAGGTAAGAGGTTATCATTGCAGCCCTTTACCTGTTTATTGTTGATCGTATGAAGGTCGTTCTGATTTACCATGGCCTTCTGTCTTCTTCATGTTTTTAGAGGCTGGTCTTGATCTTTTTGAGGGAGATATTGTATATGACGAGGTAATTTTGTTGACACAAATCAAATCCATCTGTTTATGTGTGGTTTGCTGTTCGTAGAGCATAACTGATGTGTGTGACTGAATCTAACAACACTGTGTTTCTGTCGCAGAATTTGGGGAGAAATTCTATAATTGGTGATGAATACAGATGGCCAAAAGTGATTCCATATTACCTTGAGGATGATTTGGGTGAGTATCTTCACTTAGGCTTTTTTCAAAGGCTTTGCTAGGCTAATTAACCCCTAATTCCCTATGGACAGATATTAATGCAAAAGGCGTGATCCTGAAGGCCTTTGAACAGTATCGACTGAAGTCATGCATCGACTACAAACCATGGAGTGGAGAAGAAAACTACATCTCTGTATTTAAAGGCAATGGGTGAGCTGCTACACACATGCTTATACGGGCCATGCTACAGAATTGTTGCAAACTGCTGTCCCACAACCATTTATTCATTTAAAAAGCTTTTAAGTATTCAAATCTGAGATGTTTACTAAGATCCTTCTATTATCTATTAGTAGGCTTAATATCTATAAAATCATCATTTATTGGGAACTTTCAGTTGGGAGGTGGCTGTCCCAAATCCTAACCCCTAAATTTCAACTTATGAAAATGATATTGAAATAATTTTTGTATTTTTTTCCATTATTGTTTTTAAAAGTATCTTTCCAAAAGTGAAGTTACAAAAAGATATTTATATTATATTTTCTTTGTAAATTAGGAAACTTTACGTAAAAAAATGTATCCTGCATTTTTCATGTCACCACCAAAACAGTGTACGTTTAGTCCATTGGCTGAGACTGATTTTAACTACACCTCCACATTTATGATCAGGAAATATTCCTGTGTCCCTCTCTTTCATTGCTACATGGTGTGAGTAGACAGGCCCAATTATTTTGAGGTAAATGTGTTCAAAAGTCTGAAAAATCTGTGTGCAGAGGTGGGTAGAGTACCCAAAAACTGTACTCAAGTAAAAGTAAAAGTACTTGAAGAAATATTTACTCAAGTAAAAGTAAAAGTAATAGTCTGAATAATTACTTGAGTAAGAGTAAAAAAGTATCGGATAAAAAAACTACTAAAGTAGTTAGTTACTAGTTACTTTGGATCATATACTGAATATAGTCTATTTTTATTTAGATACATAAATTTTATCTAAATATCTATCTCTCTCTCTCTCTCTCTCTCTCTCTCTCTCTCTATACACTAGGGATGTGCACGAGTACTCGATTAATCGATTACTCGTACGCATCAGCGACGATCGAGCATGAAAACGATGATCGATTGGCTCTAAAAAAGCATTTTTTTTTTTTTAATTATTAAACTACTTTCATACTTTCTCATTGGTTATGCTGGTATTTGGGCGGTAGTCTGATATTTGATTGGTTATGGCTGCAAGAAGTTGCGGTCTAGAGACAAGACCAGAGCACAGATCGAATATGGCTTCTAAAGCGCGCAGCAATGTCTGGCAACAGAAAAAACTGTCAAGTGTAAAATGTGCAGCGCCACACTCGTCTACAACTCCACAACGAGTTCGATGCGTTACCATCTTGCACATAAACACAAAAAAGCAGATGATGCCAATGCCACTACCAGCAATCAGACGAGCATAAGAGAATTCACCATCAGACAGAAATGCGACACAGGCAGGGCAGAGAAGATGACGCAGCTAATAGCAGAAATGAACTTGCTGTCTATTAGTTTTGTTGAAGGTGAAGGTTTTAAACGTTTAATGAATTACGTTGAGCCCCACTATACTGTCCCATCGCGCAAAACGGTCACTGCAAGGATTGATGCTCTATACGAAAAATGCGCTAGTTCACTAAAAGACAGTCTGTCGAAGCAGCGCGGGTGGCTATAACTACGGACTCGTGGACCTCCCTAACCACTGAATCGTATATGACACTAACCTGTCATTACATAAATGAATTGAAAATTCACAGCGCAGTATTAGAGACGCGAGGTTTCAAGGAAAGACACACAGCTGTGAACATTACCAACTACCTAGTGGATGCGCTTCTCCCGTTACAGGGCGCTTTAAAACAACGGCAACTGAAGCCCCGCAAAAAAACAAAAAAACAAAACAACAACAACAACAACAAAAAAACCACAAAGTTATTTTACAGTATTATCCCCATCAATATGTGTGTCTTATTATTTGTATAAATATTTTGGATCAGTTTTTAAAAAGATAACCTACCTTTTTCTATGTTTTATAAAACAAATAAAACAAACGTTACTCTGCTTTTCAGTTATTTTATTCAACTGTTATTTTTAACAAAACAATATTTTACTTCAGCAGCATCACAACAGCTGTGGATCAAAATTATTATTATTTTTTTTTTTTTTGTAAAAGGTTCGCAAAAATAAAGTTTAATACAACTTCACCAAACGACTGTTAAGTAGCCCATAGCCTAACGAAAATTAGAAGCCAGCATAATTTGGCTGCGTAAACTTAAAATAAAAATAGCCTGAATATTTTTACCACAGCTATAAAACTTAAAGATTAGGTAACATAACATTTCTTTCAAAATGATCAGTCGGTAAAGGTAAATAAAATAAAGCCGGCATAATTTAACTATGCTGCTTAAACTTAAAACAAAAACAGCCTGACTAGTTTACCATGCATGGCTAATAAAACTTAACATAAGGACTACATATTTTTATTCAAAAAGATCAGTCGGTCTACGTGCTCAGATGAAAGCCGAGTGCGGAGTCTATTTACAATTAGACCGGCGGTGGAAAAAACGCGCTACAAAATAACTTTGTGGTTTTTTGTTGTTGTTGTTGTTGTTGTTGTTGTGTTGTTTTTTTTTTTTTTTTTTTTTGTTTTTTGTTTTTTTGGGGCTTCAGTTGCCGTTGTTTTAAAGCGCCCTGTAACGGGAGAAGCGCATCCACTACTTTCTGGTTGGCACGCAGTTCAAGCTCACATGCATTTTGTGTAGATAAATACAATTTGTAATATAACATTTACATATTGTGTATCTAGGCTATGTGATTAATTTTATATACAATGCGTCATGTAGAAAAAGCGCTTCAGCTTCACCTCATGCTGTTATTTCTTTTAAATGTTTACTGTATTAACCACTATTGATGGTGATTTTTAATAATCTGTTGATTTAATTATTTTCTGAATCCTGTCATAGTTTTATCAACAACGTTTTTAACAGGGCTTTAATTAAAATATTTTAATTGTCGCTATGACGCACACGCCCCGCCCCTCGCTTAAGCTCCACCCCCGATTAATCGAGTACTCGTTTCTCAAACCTGTGGATTACTCGAAATGAAATATGATCAGAAATGCCCATCCCTAATATACACACACACACACACACACACACACACACACACACACTGCCATTCAAAATACTTTTAATGTTTTTTTTTTTATGTAATTTATTTCAGTGATGCAAATCAGAATTTTTATCAACCTAATTTATTATCAATGCTGTTCTTTTATAGCTTTCTATTCATAAAAGAATCCTGAACAAAATGTCACAGGTTCCAAAAATTATTAAGCAGCAAAACTGTTCCCTGTTGAAAAAAAACAGCTTTTGCTGGTAAGGTATGTTTTGAAGCATGGGATGCTGGTTTGAGCTGATTTAAGCTGGTCCTTTGCTGGTTTATGCTGATCCTTAGCTGGTTTAAGCTGGACATGTGCATGACCAGCATAAACCATCATCCCAGCTTCAAAACATACCTAACCAGCAGATGCTGTTTTTTTTTTTTTTTTTTTTTCAACAACACTGATAATAAATCAATATATCTGAATGATTTCTGAGGGATCATATGACTCTGAAAACTGGAGTAACAGCTGTTAAAAATTCTGATTTGCATCACTGAATTGAATTAAATTATATTTTAAAGTATATTAATTATGTATTATAAATGTATATGTTTATAACCTCTGACACGGAGAAGAGTGAAAACTCCTCACATGACCGCTACTGAACATCTGAACATAACGAAACAAATACACATTGACGGATCTTCTTCTGTCTGTTCTGCAAAATGTAAACAAATGTAGCCTTTATTTCTGCAAGCGTAAATATTGTGAAAATATCAATATTAATTGTGTCTAGGCAAAGTCATTCCTCCTGGAACTAACGCGGGTTTGGCGGGTGTTCATTTCATACTCTGTGACGGCTTATTTAATGAATAAATTATACATTGTATTTAATGTGTAAGGTACATGTACAACAAACTGGTAATGTCATAGTGGTATCGTGTACTGTAATCGAATCTCTACCTGTGGAACCGACAGCACACGCGGTGTTCATCTAATAAAGATCTTCATAGCTAGCAAACCATAGCCTTTGCAGATTTGCTTTCAACTGACTGTAGATCCAAAGCCACGTCTTCAACGCTCTTGATGTTACAACTCTTCAGTGAGAACCGCTTCAGACGATCAGCGCGTGCGGCAGAACTGAACGAATCATTCAAACTGATTCGCGAACCGATTCACTGGTTTGCCAACTGGTTTGATCAAGCCTTCGAACAGAATTGACTCAAAAGAATGAATCATTTGCGAACGGGCATCGCTCATTGCCCAGAAAAAAAAGTAGACGGCGCGTTTGGAATAAATTGAAGGATTTTTAACTTGTATTACATTAAGGTAACGAGAGGAGCGTCGCCCACAGTAACGAAGTAAAAGTACCGTTTTTTCACTAAAAATGTACTTGAGTAAGAGTAAAAGTACCCATTTTTAAATATACTCTAAAAGTATTAGTTACCCAAAAAATTTACTCAAGTAAATGTAACGAAGTAAATGTAACTCGTTACTACCCACCTCTGTCTGTGTGTAACTTTAAGGAACGTCACTACCGAACACCTTTTTTTCTGCAATTAAGCACACTTTTTTGGGAGTTATTCCATAACATTTAGTTTTTATGTGTGTACCACTGTTCAGAACTGTGCTAGCTGTTTTTTGGGTGTTATCTCATAAAATTGTCACTACCAGAACAGTCACGACCGAAACATGTCATCATTGTTTCGGTAGTGACAAAAGGGAACACACAGTGCTCATATTTGGGGGGAGTATACAAAATTTTAGCATATTTTGTATTTTAGTATGTTTTAGTATGCAAGTTAAAATTCTATAATGTGATCTGGTTGCTACCAAAACATTACTGTCACTACCGAAAATGAGCTGTCACTACCGAAACATGGGATGTTTAGTCAAAAATATACTGAATTATCAACTAAGATGCAATGATAGTTAATGAATCCTTAACTTTGAAATCAGTGTGATTAACTTTTTGCCTTTTACAAAGAAAAGTTGGATTCAAAATACAAAAAATCTCATAAATTACACTTGAAATATTGTTAAAAATGTAATTGTTATTGATTTAATTTTAATAAAATAGCAAAAATATATATTTATTTATCAATGTAGATGTGATCAAAATCTTAATAGGTCAATATGACTCTTCTACAGTAATTAAATTATTATTTTGTTTCAGTAGTGACAAATTCGGGGAGAGGACAAATATTTCAAAACTTTCTGAAAATACAATATTAACTGCACAATTCCTAGAAATGTATACCCTGGATATTATACAATTTGTAAGTTTTTTGAAAAATACTTTTTTTTTTTTTTTCCCCCCAAGACATTTCCAACTTTGGACCAATAGCCTATCAGCAATTAAATGTTTTTGATGCACAATGGTTTGTTGGTTAATATGCAATCAAATATGTTAATACACTTCATGATCATAATAAGTATGACAACTGTCAAAGAGTCCAACATCTATATATATATTTGCGTGTGTGAATAGCTGCTTTTCGTCCGTGGGGAACCGGCGTGTTGGCAAACAGCAGCTGTCCATCGGCAGTGGATGTGATCGTATCGCAACCATTGAGCATGAGTTTCTCCACGCGTTAGGCTTCTGGCACGAGCAATCGCGCTCTGACCGCGATGACTACGTCTCCATCATCTGGGACCGCATTACTGAAGGTGCGTTTGATATGTGAACAAAGACCTGAGAAACTGCACAGCTTCTGAAATCAAGCTCAGCAGTTTGATTTCATTGATGTATTCTGGCTTACATTACATTTAGATGTTTTCATAGTTAACACACTTGCACAACGTGCTATGATATTACCCATCTACTTAATAAAGAAATGTGTCACTGCATCACTGTCTCAGCAATGGATGCTCTGCAGTGAATGGGTGCCGTCAGAATGAGAGTCCAACAAACATCACAATAATCCACAAGTAATCCACACCACTCCAGTCCATCAGTTAACATCTGGAGAAGACAAAAACTGAAACAAATCCAGCATTAAGATGTTTTTAACTAAAATACCATGGAGTCCATAATCCATAATAACTCTTCATCCAGTGAAAAAGTGTTCTGGTCTGAATCAGGAGAGAAATCTGTACAGATCAAGCAGTGTTTACAAGCCAAAACAGCTCTAAACAAATATGTGGCTGGATTTTGATGGACTTTTTCACTGGAGGAAGTGATATTATGGATTATGGACTCGGATTTGAGTTAAAAACATGTTAATGATGCTTTTTTCTTCTCAAGATGTTAACTGATGGACTGGAGTGGTGTGGATTACTTGTGGATTATTGTGATGTTTTTATCAGCTGTTTGGACTCTCATTCTGACGGCACCCATTCACTGCAGAGCATCCATTGATGAGACACTGATGCAGTGACACATTTCTTTATGCATTTATTTAATTTCACAGGAAAGGAGCATAACTTCAACAAATACAATGACAGCACTTCCAGCGCTCTGAATGTTCCCTATGACTATGGATCCATGATGCATTACAGCAAGAAAGCCTTCCAGAACGGCTCGGAGCCCACCATCGTCACCAGGATCCCGGCCTTCAGCGATGTGATCGGCCAGCGCATGGAGTTCAGTGACAGCGACCTGCTCAAACTCAACCGACTCTACAACTGCTGTAACGCCTTCACACATCCTCTGAAATCATGCAAAACACTTTACTAAATAAAATCTGATGTTTAGTATACGCCACAGTCATGAACTTGATGTGTCTTTTGCTTAGGGCTCAGTATTTATACAAATTTTGCCATTTAATTGGATTCTAATTCAGCAGGAGGGACATTTTTAATGATAACGAGTCAACAATGGTCAAGTGTAACCAGTGTTGGGTGTAGTTACTAAGTAATTAGTTACTGTAATTTAATTACTTTTCTCATGAAGAAGTAAAGTAAGGGGTTACTCTTTTTACGTTTTTTGTAATTTAATTACAGTTACTTCTTATGTAATTGAACTTAATACTGTGTATAGACTGTAGAACATTTATATGCAATATAAATCAAAATTTAAAGTCTAACCCTAAAATGCATGCTTTTTATGTACCCTTCTCACTTTAAATACTTTGGTGAGTTAATTAGAATATTGGTAACACTTTAGTGTCCAATTCTCACTATTTACTAGTTGCTTAATAGCATGAATATTACTGGGCTGTTTATTATTACTTAAAAAGCACATATTAATGTCTTATTCTGCAAGACCTTATTCTAAATCCTTAATCCTACCCCTTCTTAAGTATTATAAGCAGTAATTAGAGGTATATTGAGGCAAAAGTCATAGTTAATAGTGAGAATTGGACCCTAATCCTAAGAATAATGTATGTAGTTATCAGTTATTTATTTGAAGGAATTAAAAGAAGCGTTTCATGTCTATCGTTGTATCATTAACTTGTCAAGATTGATAAGGGATTTAGAAAGTAATTAGTAATTAAATACTTTTTGGAGAGAGTAATTTGTACAGTAATCTAATTACACTGTTGAAGATGTAATTAGTAACTAGTAATTAATTACTTTATTAGAGTAACTTACCCAACACTGAGTGTAACAAGTATATCATACATAAGAACATGTAGGAAAGTTATGAATGTTTAAAGTGTGTTTATTTCACAGCCAGCTCCTCCACATTTCTGGACTCCTGTGACTTTGAGTCGGAGAGCATCTGTGGAATGATCCAAAGCAGTGAAAACGCTGATAATGCGAGCTGGCAGCGTGTTTCAGGAGCCGCAGGTGGACCAGACACAGACTACACCAACATGGGACGCTGCGACGGCAAGTCTATTGGATTTTTAGTATTTGAGAATTTCAGTAAATTATTTATAAATGAAAAGCTTTAAAGCAATAGTTCACCCAAAAATTATATTTCTGTCATAATGCACTCACACTTATGTTATTACAAAAATTATTGTGGTAATACTGAAATCAAATGTATTCACGCACCACATGAGAACTATGATTTTCTGTGAATAACAGTTTTGCAAACAAAGCTATCATATGGCTTATGATATATGCTGTTATGTGCTGTTTTGGTCCCTTTTCTGGAGCTCAGCAGCATTGGTTGTAAGAAAAAGAACACTTCACTAGAGTTTTTGTACAGTCAACGACTGTTGTTTTATTGTGCTATATAAATAAACTAAGCTAAACTAAACTATTTAAAAAGGTAAATGAGAGTAGAGATTAATTTAATGCACAACATTTAATCTTTAAATTCACTAAATTATAATGTGAATGTGACAGCTCTAAACAAGTCATGTCTGCAAGATCATATTTTGTGAGTTGGATGCACATCAACCACATAGTCATAATTAATTTTTTGGTAACACTTTATTTTAAAGGAACACTCCACTTTTTTTGAAAATAGGCTCATTTTACAACTCCCCAAGAGTTAAACAGTTGAGTTTTACCGGTTTTGAATCCATTCAGCCGATCGCCGGCGATCAACTCTCATTCCGGCGTAATTATCAAGGAACTTTGGTGCCGTACCATGGGTGCAGAGGGCGCAATGATATGACGCAGTGCCTGAAAGTAGTCCCCAGCTAGGTAACTAGTTATGATATAGCTGGGGACTAATTTCAGGCACTGCGTCATATCACTGCGCCTGCTGCACCCATGGTACGGCATCAAAGTTCCTTGATAATTACGCCGGAATGAGAGTATAGTTCCTAGCCATATCAGCTAGAAAATCACAACTTTTCATTTTCTGTCGGTCTTAGTACACGATGTAAGTACAGAAAAGTCAAGCTTTAAATAGGAAAAATATCGAAACACTTTGGTCATTTTTGAGCAAGATGCTAATGGTCTAATCTGATTCAATGAACTATGCTAAGCTAAGCTAAAAGTGCCACCGCCAGACCCGGAGATCAGCTGAATGGATTCAAAAACGGTAAAACTCAACTGTTTAACTCTTGGGGAGTTGTAAAATGAGCCTATTTTCAAAAAAAAAAAGTGGAGTGTTCCTTTAAGGTGTCCTTGTTACACGTTACATGTACTTACTATTACAATAACAATAAATTATGCATAATTACATGCAAGTAACCCTAAGCCAAAGCCTAATCCTAACCCTAACCATAGAGTAAGTACATGTAGTGAATTAATATTTCTCAGTACTTACATGTATAATTACACTGTAACAATGACACCTTTAAATAAAGTGTAACCTAAATTCTCTTTAAACCCAGATATTCTGAGTTGAGAACATCTGGTGTTGGTATTTATGGTAAATTTGTAAAAAAAAAAAAATTATGATTTTTTTTTTCATGTCCAATAGATAATAGCACAGTATTGTACAATATATAACAATTTAATTTACAGCACCTGTGTAAAATGAATAAAAACCTAAAAAAGCAAAAACGCACCAATGCACATTCTTTATTCATTATTTTGTAAATGTAGAGTTAAAAATCCTTCTAAATGACATGTAAAAATAACTTCCCAATCCATAAACATGAACTTCTCTGAAGGACCTGAATGCACCATTTTACTGTCATGTGTGGTCATCTAATTCGAATATAAACAGCTCTCATAATCACTCATTTTTAACATGTGGAAGGCCTTGCAATACTCATAGTTCAGCTCATATGATCTCTGTTTAACTCTGATATCTGTCCTGTTTTCAGGAAAGGGTTACTTCATGCACTTCAGCACTGCGAGTGGGCCGGAGGGGAACAGGGCTCTGCTGGAGAGCAGGGTTCTCTACCCCAGACGGGGGTTCCAGTGCCTGCAGTTCTTCCTCTACAACAGCGGCCACATTAATGACCGGCTGAGGATCTGGACCAGAGAGTACGACACAGAAAACCCAAACGGGACTCTGCGGTTCATTCAGCAGCTCGAAGGTATGGAAAGTTTGAGGGTCGAGTCTCCATCAGTATTTGGATTAATGAGTATCAAACTTTCGTTAAAATCTGACTATTATAAGCAGTGTTGGGGAGTAACTAGTTACATGTAACGGCGTTACGTAAATAAATGTAACAGTAATCAGTTACCGAGAAAAAAATGTGTAATTAAATTACAGTTACTTATGAAAATGTTAACGATTACAAAGGGGACTACATCTGAATATTTTCACACATATACAGATTTGATTGATTTCTTTCTCAAATTGCATTGACTGCTCTAAAATATGAGACACCAATGTTTCAGGAGTTTAGGATACATGCTTATTCCATAACTGTTTGGGTTTATGTATATGCTTTATTTTTTAAGATTAACCCCCCCCCAAGGCATTGTTAGATGCCAGTGTCTCCTGTCAGAGCTATTCAAAGATTTGATTTCAAAAACAGTATCATAGCTGTTAAACTATTTCTTGTTATGATTTTAACCTTGTTTTTAACCTCAGAACGATCTCAAATGATCTCAGAACACTAAAGTCTGATTTTGTGGTTGCTGTGCTTTAAAATTAAATTATCTTAATTCAAGCGATGAAGGATTACATTTACATTTATTCATTTTGCAGACGCTTTTATCCAAAGCGATGTACAATTGGGGAATACATAAAGCGATTCATCTTAAAGAGGCAAACAGACAGAGGAAATGCTCGTAATACCAAGTTTCAGGCATTGTTCAAATAAGTACAAGCAAGACAGGGAAGGAATAAATAAAGACCAGCTGGTTTTTAGTGGTGCTGGGAACTTTAAAAAACTTTAAAACTTTAAAGCACTTTTATCATATATGTTGTTTAAAGTCTGTGGTGTCTGTAAAATGTGAAAGATCTAGTCTAGTCTACCTATGGGTACAAATAAAGTGAACCTGAACCTAAATAAAGAGAAAGACAAAGTTTTTTTTTTTTTTAATTTAGGATGAAGTCAAATAGTGTCGAAAGAGATGAGTTTTCAGCTGTCGCTTGAAGATTGTCAGGGATTCAGCATTCCGGATAGGGGTGGGAAGATCGTTCCACCAGCCAGGAACAGTGAACGAGGAAGTTCTGTCTTATAACCAGGATTCTGAAAGTCTGACAGTAATCAGTGTTGAATACTACTGTAAGATTAACCCTGCCTGCTTTACATGTTTCAAAATGATTATCAGTTGAAAACATTTGTTAGAAATTTAGAAAAGTAATCAAAAATTAATCAACTGTAATCAATTAAAATACTTTAATAAAGTAATTGAAATAGTTACACTACTTATTACATTTTAAATAGAGTAACTTGTAATCTGTCACCTATTACATTTCCAAAGTAACATTCCCAACACTGGTTATAAGACAGCTTCTGTGCATATATCATACACTTGGATGTTCTTAAGAAATACCAAAGAATAATTTTTAGTATATTAAGTACAAAATTAGTGCGCAAAAATAGAGCACTTTAAGTACATTATGGTAGTGTACTGTAATAAAGTGTATTTTACTGCACTTTTTTTCTGCTGGGTTCATCTAGAGAGTATTGGAGTGTCGTGTTTCCATCAGTATTTGGATTAATGAGTATCAGACTTTCTTTAAGAGAGCTTCTTTACAATTAGCTACACTACTAGTTACATTACTTTTCTTTCACGCCCCACAGAAGTTGTAACTGCATATCTTCCCCATAAAACTTTCCTAAAATTGTCATGTGTAGCTTAAAGCTAATTGTAGCTCTAATTTCTCTGTTACCCACATACGATTATATTCCATGATGTATTTTATCAAAATAAATCACATAAGTTCATAAGAAAATGTTTTGTTTTCTAACAAGATTTTATACAATTTCTGTCAGGTTCAGAGGGATGTAAAGCCAGGGTAAAGTAATGCCACAACTCACACATCAGTGTACAAAATCAATGTAATGGCAATATTTCAATCTGCTGAATGTAAGCTTTTCCATATTCCAAGCATGTCTGCCGCTCTGGTGACTTAATGTGCCTGTGCAAGTCGTGAAAATGATGAAAATAAATCTATGAATTATTGAATTGTTGGACTTCAAATCAGTATGGGTTGAGGCATCAAAAGTAACTAAGTAACAAGCTGTTTTATGGATGTAACTGTAATATTATTACTGAGTAATTAGTTACACTACTAGTTACTGCAAAAAGTAATATTATTACTGTAACTAGTTACTGCCCAACACTGATATTAACGAGCGCTCTTTATCTGAAAGCTCCTCCTGATGATGACTGGCAGCTCCATCACGTCAGTCTGAACGTCTCCAGAAAGTTTCGAGTGGTTTTTGAGGGAATCAGAGGGAATGGGATCACCGGCGGACTCTCTCTGGACGACATCAATCTCTCAGAGACCCGCTGTCCTGAACACATGTGGAGGATCAAGGACTTCAGGAGCGTTCTGGAGAACACTTCGCTGGACACAGCTATCTACAGCCCGCGCTTCACCTCTGCAGACGGATACAGCTTCCAGATGGGCCTGTATCCTAACGGATCGGCCGGATATACAGGAGAGCTGGGGGTGTATGCCCATCTGACATCAGGAGCTGCAGAGGAGGACAGTCTGATCTGGCCTGCCCGCTGGAAACAGATGACCATGATGCTGATGGACCAGAACAAAGACATTCGCAGACGCATGAACAACCAGAGGAGCGTCACCACTGACCCCACTCTGACTCTGGAAGGTGAGGCTCGTGATTCCTGTTGGGTTTCTGAAATGCTTACATGCAAATGATTTAGCAGTAACACTTTACAATACTGGTGCACAAATATGCATTAAAGCAGTAGTTCACTTCCAGAACAAAAATTTACAGATAATGTACTCACCCCCTTGTCATCCAAGATGTTCATGTCTTTTTTTCTTCAGTCGTAAAGAAATTGTTTTTTGAGGAAAACATTTCAGCATTTCTCTCCATATAGTGGACTTCTATGGTGCCCGCGAGTCTGAACTTCCAAAATACAGTTTCAATGCAGCTTCAAAGGGCTCTAAACGATCCCAGTCGAGGAAGAAGGGTCTTATCTAGCGAAACGATCGGCTATTTTCTAAAAAAAAATTACAATTTATATACTTTTTAACTTCAAACGCTCGTCTTGTGTAGCTCTGTGTGTGCATTCTGGTTCATGACAGTTAGGGTATGTCGAAAAACTCTCGCCTCATTTTCTCCTCCAACTTCAAAATCATCCTAAATCATCCTACATTGCTGTTTTACCTTTTTTTTTTTAAAGGGAATTTGACCTTCTTTGCATGTTCACTTTGTAAACACTGGGTCAGTGCTTCTGCCAACAGTGTCAGATGATTTTGAAGTTGGAGGAGAAAATGAGACGAGAGTTTTTCGACATACCCTAACTGTCATGAACCGTAATGCACAGAGTTCACGCAGAGCTACACAAGAGGAGTGTTCGAGGCTAAAAAGTATATAAATTGTAATTTTTTTTAAGAAAATGACCGATCGTTTCGCTAGATAAGACCCTTCTTCCTCGGCACAGAATCCTGTGGAAACACTGAATCACTGATCTTTTGTTCACTTTCTTTTTAGGGACTGAAGATTTCTTCTGGGATGATCCACGTAAAGTCGGAGAGAAGGTAACAGATGAAGATGGGACGGAATATTTCCGTGGTCCGGGCGCAGGAACGCCGGTTTTCCTCACGCAGGCCAGAGCGCTGAGCAGAGACTTCATCAAGGGAGGAGACGCCATCTTCCTGCTCACTATGGAGGGTGAGAAAACAGCGGATGACTGACTCCTCGTTAACTGATGAGATGATGATGCAAACTCCTTTACTTACTTGCATTTCAATGAATGTATTTCTTCAGAGCAGCTTTCTTGAAGCATCAGTTCTTCTGGATTTAGTCTGTCTCAGTTTGTTCTGTTTCTTCATGTCATTCCAGACAGACTGATGATGATCAGATCAGATCTCAAAAATCTCACTGGATTATTACAATTAATGGCAAAAACTGATATTTCCAACTGACACACTACAGCAAAATATAGACATAACTGACTTAAAACCATTATAAGCTGCTGAAGATACTAGTGTTCTAATGATTCTGGCCAGCGCTGTACAGTCAAAAAGTCTTTAATCTGGTGTTGCTGATGTTCTGTTTGTGTTCCTGTAGATATCTCTCATCTAGCTGTTTCACAGCCCTTGCCTTCCACAACCATGAACCCATCAAACTCAACTTCGTCTGGAACAGCAAACCCAGACGACAGCACCTCCTCCATCACCTCCTCCATCACCTCCTCCTCCTCCTCCAGCGCGGCTCCTCCTGACCCCTGTGTGTCCACACGCTGTGAGAATGATGGAGTGTGTGTGCTGGACGACGCAGGACAAGCCGTTTGCAGGTCAAACCTCAGACACTAAATCACTCGCCTTTACTGGGGCTCATTTGACTGGTTCATTTTTACAAAAGGTTTACCTAATATTCTTCACTGAAGAGTCAGAGTGTAAGCCATAAATCAAACCAACCAATCAACAAAACATTTAAATGAAACCAGACAAAAAGACATAAATATACTTAATGAGACAAACCACTAAAACCCTGAGGTGCTGCAATTGCAGTAAGTAATAACATAAAAAAAAATAGACTGTAAGTATATAAAAGAGGGGGGGAGGGGATGAGTGTACTTGATGAGACAACCTGTACAACTCAATTTACAATGTAAAGCAAATAGAATGTATTTATATTTAATGTAAGACAGGGTTATTAAATTTAACTAAAACTGAAACTAAATTTAAAAACCACCAATTTTTTTAACTGCTTAAAATATTCAAATTTTTTTCAGCTAGGTACCAAAGCAGCATTTTCATTTAGTTTTTTACAAAAAAATTAAGGTCTTAAATCAGAGCAGAAAGTCTTAAATTCATGAAGTCATGGCATTAAATGCTGCATGTACTGCAAAACATAAATATCTTCCTCAGTATTTTTGCCTTGTTTTCCAATCCAAATATCTTAACGTCCTTAAATCAAGATATTTTTACTGGAGATGCAAAATTGAATATATGAAGTCCTGTTTTCTGAGAAACTGAACAAAATTAAGTGAGTTTATGATTAAAACAAAAACAAATATCTGTCAGTGGGGAATGAAAATTCCCCAAAGAACCTTTCAGTGAACACTTCCTAAAAGAACCATTTTGACTATAGAACCTTTTTCAACTATAAAGAAACTTTTCTGCATTTGAAAGGTTCCATGGATGTTCAGGGTTCTTCATAGAACCATTGATGCCAAAATAAAAACCTTTATTCTTAAGAGTGCAGTCCTAAAAATTCTTATGTGTGTCCCTGGAGCACAAAAGCAGTCATAAGTAGCACAGGTATATTTGTAGCAATAGCCAAAAATACATTGTATGAGTCAAAATTATCAGTTTTTCTTTAAAGCCAAAAATCATTAGGATATTAAGTAAAGATCCATGAAGATATTTTGTTAATTTCCTACCGTAAATATATTAAAGCTTAATTTTTGATTAGTAATATGCATTACTAAGAACTTCATTTGGACAACTTTAAAGGTGATTTTCTCAATATTTAGATTTTTTTGCACCCTCAGATTCCAGATTTTCAAATACTGTCCTATCCTAACAAACCATACATTAATGAAAAGCTTATTTATTCAGCTTTCAGATGATGCATAAAACTCAATTAAAAAAAAAAAAAAGACCCTTATGGCTGGTTTTGTGGTCCAGGGTCACAAATGTACCTTCATAAACCTGCTAGAGTAACCTGACATTGTATGATCTGGATAAGTGAGGAGGAGTTTAGTGTTTGGTCTTCAGTAACAGGTGCTGTTTTTATGGTCTTGTGTGTGCAGGTGTGTAGTGGGACAAGACTGGTGGCATTATGGAGACAGGTGTCAGTTTCAGAGCTCGACTCAGAGCAGTGTGCTGGTGGCGGTGCTGGCGTCTGTCAGTGTGTTTGTGCTCATGCTGATTGTGACGGTGGTCAGCGTGGTCTTTGTGAAGAAACAGCAGAGGACAGTGCAGTTTGATGGAGAGGGAATCACCATGAAGAACGTGCAATCCTTCGCATGAAGATCTGAACGTTTCTCTGTGTACATGACGACTCATTAAAACAAACTATGCTTTGATCTAATTGATTCTTTGATGTGATTAATTCAGTGGCCCCAAAAAACATTTGTTGATGTCTGAATGTCATCACATTACACAGCAAACATCACCGCAATGAGGACACACACACACACACTTGTTTCGCTATCCTTGTGGGGACATTCATAGGCGTAATGGTTTTTCTACTGTACAGACCGTATATTCTATTGCCCTACACCAACCCTACACCTAAACTTAGCCCTCACAGGAGACTTTCTGCATTTTTAGATTTCCAAAAAACTTCATTCTGTGTGATTTATAAGCTTCTTTACCCGTGGAGACCTCAATTTAGGTCCCCACCGTGACACCAGTCCCCATGAGTCTGTGTGTATTCAGGTTTAAGTCCCCACCTGAATAGAAAAACAGGTACACACACACACACACACAATCACACACACACAATCACAACAACTGTGTTTTGACAAACACATGACATAGACATTCACATATTTACATATTTGGATGAATATGAAATAGGTGCTGTTTTGGTAGCTTGTCAATGTTTACTCCTATTTTAACTGTATAGAGTTGAACATTGCAGAACTGTAAAACAACATCTGGTTTAGACACAAGCACATTCCCTCACAGATGGTAATTTAGTCACTTTGAAACGAATGGAATAGCCACTTTGTTGATCTGAAAGGAGGAAACAAATTAGCATCATGTGGCCACAGATTAATAATTTGTGGGAATGATTTCTAAAAAAAAAAATTTCCCCCTCACATGTGAGGCTATAGTGTATAATTTTATTTAAAATACTGTGCAGATTTTTACTGTCAAACAGTGAATGACTTGAAGCTTGAAGAAACATTCAGCTGCTTGTTTCCAGAGCAAGTTCTCAACAGGCTTCCAAAAAAATAAAAAAAAGTCTCTGAAGCATGTTTAGAGGACTGTTGTGTGTCAGATGGGAAGGTGTAGTGTACAGTGTGTGATTGAGCAGACTGACTGTTACAGGTGTTATTATCAGGTGTGTTTCACTGTAACTCTCAACACAACAGCAGTGAGATTCTAAATGGGTTTCACAGTGATGCCACAGTTAAACCATTTTCGTTAACCAATTCTAGAAAGAACCATTTTTCTTAGTGTGCCGAACATTTTAATAAACTAAAGAACCTTTGTAAAGAACCGATACATCATGACAGCAAAGCAAATCCAGAACTTAATCACAGACGCTCTTCTGAACCCCCCTCATGACATACAAAGTTTTAATAAAAAATATTATTAGATTGGCACAGCGGCCTATTAAATGTCCTCACTTACCTTATTTGTGGCTTCCATCGTGACGAGAATAACAGTCTAGCTAGTAAATGTATCTGCGTTTATTTATTATTTATGTTTATTCCCTGGTGTTCCCTACAGTGGGCGGAGTGATAACAAACCCCACCCATTTAACAGAAAGATATGATTGGTCAGTTTTTGTCATTTAAAATCACCCTCTCATTGATTTACTATTGCTTTTAAATTATTATTATTATTTTTTTTTTTTTAGCGGGACAACCAATCACAATAAACTTTAGGCGGAAACATTATAAAAATGCAAACATTTTGTAACGTTCGGCCCTATAGGTCGTTACAATTTAACCCTTCACATTCCAACACAAACTGAATAGGCAGATTTGAAAGGTTTATTTCCACAGAAACTAATAATTTTTAGATGTTGATTGTCAATTTATTCAAATTCAAATTTATTTCTAAAGCACTGAATAAAACAACAACGTTGACCATAGTGTTGTACAAACTAACACAATGAGCAGGAGACAACATTTAAAAGGGATCACATTCATCTAAATGAATAGTATAGCAAAGACCTTAAAAAAACAATCAAAATACATTTTAAATAAGATCAGAAAAGCCATATATGACACTAGCAACCTTCGCACTTATCTTAGATCGAACGCTATCATAAAGAGGTATGTTTTTAAATGACCGAGTGTCTCTAATATACAGCGGCAAGCTGTTCCATGATTTAGGAGCGGCGACCGCAAACACACGATCCCCTCTAGATTTCATCTTAGACCGAGGAACAACAAGTTTCTGTGATTGGGATCGTAGGGATCTCGTTGTCCTTTATTCCTTGATTAGATCAGCAATATAAGATGGAGCTAAACCGTGTAGCGATTTAAAAACTAATAATACAATTTTATAGTTAATCCGAAGAGAAACGTAATGCAATGCTTTTAACACCGGGGTAATATGCTCTAATTTACGAGTGCCTGTGAGCAATCTTGCGGATGCATTTTGGACCATCTGCAATCTGTCTAAATATTATTTTGAGGACCATAGTATAATGAGTTGCAGTAATCTAATCTCCAAACGATGAACGCATGAATAACTTTTTCCAGATCTTTCTGGGATAAAAAAGGCTTAATCTTAGAAATCATCCTCAATTTGAAAAAGCTCTTTCTGACGATTTCATTTATCTTCTTGTTAAATTTAAGTGCGCTATCAAACATCATCCCCAAATTTTTTACATGATATTTCCTAAAGGGGCTCAGGAGACCCAACTTAATTTGAAACGCATTATCAAGTTCAGAGGGACCAAAGAGAATCAATTCCGTTTTCGAATTGCTAAAATAAATATAAAATAAAATTAGAAATGACTTACAAATGAAAATATTTAAAATGCTTAAATATCATAGTTTTCTGTCATCTGTGCCAAGGTGTTAAACATAGAGACAATAAAACAGTGAAGAGTGGAAGGAGCACTTTTAACAACCTTCTTAAAGTCTTAAAAGAACTCTTCAGCAACAAAATGAGAAAAACTGAAATAAAAAATGATGATTTGTGCCATCCACTCCTTCAAATACAGTGGTTTGTTGTCAGTCTGTATTCTCATTATTCCAGATGTGTTTAAATGCAGTCTTGCAGGAATCATAAGCTTGTTTGTGTAAATTTCAGACCATGACAGGAAAATTGCTGCAAAGACAAATAAAATGTAAGGTAATACATTGTTTGAAAATCACAATTCAGAATCAGGGTAGAATTACTAATAGAAATACGTTTCTTAATTCAAGAAACCTGGTTGACTGGCTGACAATCAATGCATTGTGTTTGCACTCATAACTTCTATCAGTTTTCCTTTGAACAGGATTTACTGTATTTTTCCAAATACATTTGACCAAAATGAATATATTGGACATTATCTGTTGTCATAGAGAAATAGAGATATTACAGGACATACTGTCAGCTTCAGTCAGAGAAGTGTCTGTTTTGATCTCATTTTGGTAAAGTTTTTTGGAGTCTTTGTTTCACATCAGTTCCATTGAGAGAAGTTTTATCTGACTCATGACTTCACTTCCCTAGAATTCACTGGTAGAAGCCTTCAAAGACAGTTTTTTTTTTAATTCAATGTATTAGGACATATTAGCATGCTAACTGATAAATCTGCTCAAGTGAAACAGTAAGCTTCATTCTTTGCCGTAATAGTAACCCTCTAAATCCACACAACTGAACATTAAACACTATCAAGTCTCCCCAGTTATCTCATCAAACAAAAATTGTACTTAATTTAAAGTTACGTTTTACTCTGCTCATCATGCAAAGCATGCTGGGAACTAAAGTTTATTATGTCAACATCAAAAAACATTTCACATTCACCCAATTTCATATAATAGTCAAGTATAGTCTTTGCTTAAAACTAAAAATATTTTGTTAGTCAATGCTTAATTTAAATTAGGAATGTTGGTTACACTTTATTTTAAGGTTCAATTCTCGCTATTAACAAACCATTAACTGACTTTTGCCTCAAACTCTTAATTTGTTGCTTATTAACAGTTAGTAAGGTAGTTAAATTTAGGTAGTGGGTAGGATTAGGTATGCAGAATAAAGTTTATAAGTACTAATAAACAGCCAATATGTTAATAATAGGTGTAATAAGCAACTAGTTAATAATGAGAATTGGTCCCTATGTGTTACTGGAATACTTTCTTAAAAACCTTAATGGTATTGTGATGTCTTTTTAAAACATGCATCAAATGAAATTAGTGTGATCTCATTGAATAAAGATTAATTTTACTCATCATTATAGTGCACTTACCTCTGTTTAGCTGAGACAAAATGACACACTTTAGCTTTGAAATACACAAACAGTTAAACAGTGTTGGGGGAAAAACATTACAAGTAATACAAGGTATGTAATCAGATTACTATTAAGTAACTAGTGAAGTGATGCATTATTTTTTTAATTTACAAAGAAATGTCTGAGCTACTTTTTCAAACAAGTAATGCATTTACTCATCTCTCTGCACAAAAACAGAGTTTTTTAACCAGTTTATTAACCAATGTCTTAACCATATTAATGAGCAAAAACAACTTTAGATAAATAAATATATATATATATATATATATATATATATATATATATATATATATATATTTTTTTTTTTTTTTTTTTTTAATTGCTGAAGAGTATTGAACTTTATTCTCCTGCGTCTCATTGAAAGGTTTGTTTGAGCTGATCCCTCTACTGTACAGATGTGAATTAACTTTCCTTCAGGCTGAGGCTTATTTCAATTTTGGTGTGAAAGGGCTAGAAATATAACATTTTTTATATTAAAAACAAACAAGCAAGCCCAGTCCGGGTGAGAAAAATATAACAAAAATAATATAACATTATTTTTCATAAAAATTAACTAAACGCAATTAGTTACATTTTTAGGGAGTAACACAATATTATAAGGCATTACATTTAAAAGTATCTTTCCCCAACACTGTTGTTGATCACTCTCGTCAGAAAGCACCACAAGAAAAGCTACTTTAGAGTCATAAATTTAAGATTTATTATAACAAAACCAGGAACTGTTTGTGTGGTTGGTAACTTAAAAACGAAATCAAAATATCCAGTCTTGTTGTTGGTAATGACAGTTAACATCGCAATACTAGTGTTGAATTATATAGGTATCAGTTTAAGGTAAATGAAAGTTAAACAGTCAGTGATCAGTAGTGAACTGCTCTTCAAACTCTAGTGAAACGCTTTAATGGGTGAGGCACAGTTGAGCGCTGGCCTTCTCTTAAAGGGATAGGTTCAGATACTGGTGGATTTTGAGGGAAGTGGCGTCGCAGGTCGAGGACTGGTTGACTGCAGAAGATACTCCACATTCAGTCATCATTTACTCAAACTCATGTTGTTGCAAGTGTTTGATTCACTCCAAAGTAGCGGCATTAGTGCAAGAAATGCTTCAGTTTTAGGCAAAAAAGAGCACATAGGGTTGGGTGATTTTTCCGATTTTATTGATTAATTCAAATGTAATGTTTCGCCACGATTTTATGAGGAATCCTAGTTTTGAATAAAAATAATAGCAAACGTTACAATTAGACACACTGACATTCCACCAATGCTAACAGCTGATGTGAGGGCATGACAGCGCAGCTGATAAAGCGCTAATGTGTCGCTCTTTTAAGGAGTGTAACGTAAAACATATCACGGCTATTCACACAGAATGCGTTTCTGTGCTAAAAAAACAAGAGATGCTGCAGTGCAACAGGAAAAACCAACGCTATCTCACGACCAATTCGTACGTATTTTATGAGGTGGCTACTTCGTATGAATTTGTATGACCTCACTCGTACGATTTTAATGACGGGTATGTTTAGGGGCCGGGTTACGTGCAGGGGCGGTTCTAGGGGGTAGGGGGGGCCAGTGCCCCCCTGTCAACAAGCCTGGCCCCCCCTTTGGCCCCCCTAAATTTGGAATCATATCACAGCAAAACAATTTTGGGTGAAATGCGCAGTTTGTCCTGTAAACAAATATATATGAAAAACATTATCAGCTGCTAAATTCAAATCTGTGTTCGCTGGCTGGCACAGTGCCAGAGACAGACACGTTTTTAAAGCACTGTGCATTATAACCAATCACATACGATTCTGTTGAGCTTATGAATGCAAGGACCAATCAGAGGCGTTCAGATGAGTCATCGCTGAAACACCCTGTTTCGTCACCTTGCATGCTTGCTGACTGAATTCTAATTCTCTCATCAGAAACAACAAAGTGAAGAAGTACGAATGTAAGTCAGATATTAATTTCACAGTGTAAACAGCTTTAGAGATTATTATGACAGTTTTTGAGAGTGCTTGAACTCGCTGGACTGAAGTGAAAATGTTCTTTGCTCTCTTTTTGTTCAATGAAAGTTTTATAGGCTAATTAGTATCTTACAATGTTTTTATTAAATTGGCATTAAATACAAAGTCAGTTGTATTAAAAGTATTTTATGGTATGACACACATATCTAGAGGTTGACCGATAGTGGGTTTTACCGATACCGATAGCTAGGTTGGACAACACTGGCCAATACCAATTAATCAACTGATAGCTTTTAAAAATGGATACTGAACGAAAACTAAAATAGAGCTTTACTATTTTTAAAAAAGCAGTAACAGTACTGAACCATGCTTTGTAAATGAATAAAAATGTAGTATTAATATTAATTATTATATTGATCATTAAAGTTATTTCATAGTTTACTAATGTTAAAAGAAGAAACTTTAAAATTTAAAAATGAAGCCTAGTAGTAATAGTAAATGTTGAAATGATATGAAAACACTCTAACAAGGAACAATACTTCTACAGCTTTCGTTAATGTTACAAATGGACTTTTATTTTTAAGTATTACCATTTCATTTCAAGTCATGCTTAAAGATGGCCGTCTTGAAATACATTTACGCATTTAGCAGAAAGCGACTTACATAGCATTCAATTTACAGTTTTTACATTTTATCAGCTCTTGCTTTCCCTGGGAATTGATCCCATGATCTTGGCGTTGCAAGCGCCATGCTCTACTATTTGAGCTACAGGAAACCTACACAAGGCCATATTAAAATTGCATGCACAGGTTATTGATATTGTATGTGTACTCTCACATTTTTTGCTGCTATTTTAGAACACTGCACGATTATCTAATCAAAATATTAAAACAAAAAACAAAAACAAAAAAAAAAATGCAAGTGACACTGTGCAAAAGCGCAGCGCTGCGTCTTGGAGAATCCACAGGTATCACCGGACGCGTTCAATTCAAGCAGCGGTTTAAAACTGTTTATTTAATCACCAAACGGACATAAGTTTGCTTCAAGAATGAACTGTGTGGCATAAATGAGTTTGATGTTCGGTGTTAAAAAAATAAATAAATAAAAATAATAGAGCAAACGGAAAGAGAAAGCGCGATCTGTATTACAGCTCTCTATATGAAGCATACAGACTGTATTAGAGCCACAGAAAGACAAACGTTTTGCTGAAAAATGCACAATACATAATTTTTAGCCTAGGGTGAAGTCATTATGTACATTAACAATGATTTGGGACAAATATAATGTTATTTAATGGAAAACTATGTGAATGGCGCTCTGTTCCGCTGCAGGAGTTTCTGTCGGCTGCATTTAAATGCGCGTTTGAAGTTTCCCGCTCTGTGCAGCGCGCTGTCACATGCCAAAACAAACAACACGTGCTGTCAATGATTGCCGCCTCTAGAGGCCGCTCTCGTATTGTATAATGACAGCAGACCATTCTCAACCACTCCAGCAACAGACGCAACACGGAAAACTATCGGCATGGATTTTTGCCGATAACCGATAGTTCGGCAAATCAACTATTGGTGCCGATTAATCGGCAAAACCGTTGAATCGGTCGACCTCTACACATATCTGGTACTTAAGTAAAAAGACGGGCTTTTAGGCGTAGTTAATAGATTACTGTATTAGGCTTCTTTGCCCATCACCCATTATAGATCAACTAACAATCTATAAAGGTGCAAAATGCATTTACTTACACATATTTGAGAATTGAGATATGTGATGATATATTTTAGGGATATATTGAATAAAAATAAAAACAATTTAATAAAACCCCTGCTGAAAAAAACAATGGACACCATTGCAAAATTAGTAATGGTTTTACTGGTTATAATGGGACTTGTATTGGTTTTACTGGAAACTTTAGTGGACCCTGTGGGTCTCTACTGGTAATTGGTTGCCTTCTATTAGTAGCTTGTTAAAACCAATAAATCCTAAAGGAATATGTCCTAAAACACACTACAGAAAGCCATTTTCTAATGGTTAAAAGTTGATGGTTTGTAATGGTATTTGTAGTGGAAACCATTAAAACTTTCTGTTGTTTTTCTTTTTTTTTTTTTTCAGTAGAGACATACGCCTATGACATATGCCCCTGACACTACAATACAAAATTATTTGTCAAATAAATGAAACATGATGAAATTGTTGAAATTGTTATAGATTACTTCTAGAGATTGCAGTGATACATGACATAAAATGACCGAATGATAATATTAAAGTAGGTTAAGATGAATTTTAAAATTGTGCCCCCTAAAAGTACAAGTGGTCCCTGTCTGGCCCCCCAGTTACTGTGGTCTAGAACCGCGCCGGTTAGGTGTAGGTTATTCATACAAACTGTGCAACTCGTAAAATACATACGATTTAGTAAAAATCGTATGAATTTGTATGAGGTCGTATGAATTAGCCACCTTATAAAATATGCACAAATTGCCGTGAGATCGGGCTGGAACAACACAAGGTTATGAGACACGAGCTGAACTTTTAACTCGAGAACCATTTCATGCAAAAGACGCGAGCGCAATGATCAAACACGTGTTTACATAGAAAAACACTGGAAAAGCAGAAAGCTGTGCAGAACTACTACTGTATTCCTGATATTTGATGTTTGCATGATGCTGACAGACTGAAAGCTGCTGCTATTTTCATATACGGTTAATAATAGCCTACTAACGCTGATATATGTTATCATTTTGAATAATTTTGATTCAAATTAAGGCTGTCAAATAAAAATTCGAATTATGAATGTTCGTCGAATATAAAAAGAAAAATCTTGCTGAAGCACAAGATGACATTAATGTTCTGCTTGAACAGATGAAAACTGAAACTCAATGAGAGTATGACAACCAGAAAATGAACGTTTTTGTCTTCATTTGGATTGGGGGTGAATGCTTGGCTGTTTTGTTTCGGTTTAGGAAATAGAATAAAATAAATTCCATTGCCTATCCTCTCAGGATAACTGAAATGAGTGTTACAAGTATCCAGGCACGTTTTCCATTTTTGTAGCATAAACCCCATTAAAACGAAGAGAGCTTTGATTCTTCTAATGTTTCTCTATGAGTGTCTGTCCCTGTGCATCTCATACTCAACTGCCATTGGCTAGTCTGCGTTTGAGGGGAGGGGCTTACCGATAGGCAGGAGAATCCCGGTGGGTCGCTCTGCCCCGCTCATAAATTGGGCCGGCAGACTCGCCTGCTTTTTTGTAATTTATTTATTTATTTATTTATTTTTTTACATACACAGAATAACGTATATGTGTTTAAATTACTGTGTGACTGATAACTAAGCTAATAACACTAGATTTGAATTTAACATTAAAATGTGACGTTTTCTGTTGTCAGAGCGCGCGCGTTCTCTCTCTCTTCCTCTACTCAAGCGCGTGTCCCAGGTCGTTGCCATGGAGACAAACCGAAACCATTAATGCTGTGGTGTGAGTTAGCAAGCGTGCGCTAATCGCGGGAAGAATAAAATGGATAGTAAAAAAAAATAAAAATAAAAAAAGATGCCTGGAGGAGCTGAAAAAGCCAGGTTAATAAAAAGAAAGGCATTGGAGGATGACGCGGCCAAATGTGCCAAACTGACAAATATTTTTCAAGACGACAAACGAGCGCACGTGAACTAGCGACTCAAGGTACAGTGACTAGCAACATTTACACAAACTCTTTTATCCAAAGTGACTTACATTGAAGGACTTTTTTAATTCGGTTTAGAAACCAGTGCAGTGCTCAGGCGGTTGTTGTTGCTGTAAGACTTTGCCATTTTTAGTTCTGAGTGTAAACCAAAACTTGTGAAGAATGGTAGAAGGCCTTTCTTTCTTTCTTTCGAGATGCTTACTGATTTTCCATTTAGTTATTGATGACTGCTTTTTTAGCTTTCAATTTTGAATTTAATTTTTTTTTTTTTAATATAATGTTACAGTTGTATGTTTTGTAGCAGAAATGTTTCATTTAATTTATTTCATTATTTTATTACATTGACATGGATATAAAAAAAAAACAATAGTGTAAAAAGTATTTTTCTTACTGCACTATTTTTGTTTGAATGCAAACCATTTTTTTCATAATGTAACAGTTGGACTCTTTGTTGCAGAAAACTCAGTATGTGATTTGTTATTAAAATGTATGGCCATATTTACATTATTCATATTTTTTTATCGAAACATGTCAAAAATAAATATAATAGGATAGTAAGAACAGATTTGTCACTTCATTGATCCAGATTCCAGGACGGTGGGAGAGGGTTGGATGGGGAAAGGTGGTGAGCTGGTCTTCTCATTACACTCAGAAAGGTCAATTGAAACGGTTCTAAATCCAAAAATCCCCCTTTTCTCATCTTTTCCTTTTTTTCACACACACACACACACACATATATATATATGAATGTACAGCTATCTTTGTGGGGATTTGCTGTAGACCTCTATTGTTTATAACTGACCAAACTATATTCCTCCTCCACTAACCCAGTGAATCCCATTCCTGGTCCTGGAGAACCCCCAACACTGCACGCTTTTGACGTCTCTCTTATCTGACACACACACGATGAGCAGATGAGTGAAATCAGGAGTGTTTGATTGGGGAGACATCTATAATGTGCAGTGTTTGGGGTTCTCTAGGACCAGAATTGGGAACCATTGCACTAACCGAAATCTACCCCTCACAGAAAACATTTTTGCATGTTTACATTTTCATATAAACATCATTTAGTATTGTTAATATTTTTTCCCTTGTGGGGACTACTGACCAGGCAACACAGAGAAAAGCACAGATACACATCGTCACTCAGCAGGACTGATCTTACAGTCTATATGAGGATTTATTACACATTTATTCTGATGTTATTTCAGTGACAGAAGTTTAGCTGCAGCATTAACGTCATGAATAGAAAAGAAGCGACTCTATAGCATCTCACTGTTACTGATTTATCATGCAGCTCAAAGCATTAGGGGTAGAATCTCTCATCAGTCAATTCTGATTCATCAACACAGTTTCACTGATGATTTAGACCGAACTCTAAACCCAGGATAGAGCGGCTGAGTGAATGTGGTCTGTTCTGTGTGGATGAGGCTCATTGTGTCAGAGACGCTGTAGAAGGACAGAGTTCCTGCGCTGTGATCCACAAACACTCCTATTCTACTGCTGATGGGCTTTACAGAGAGATCAGTCTCTATGTTATTGTGTCTGAATGAATATCTGGAGGGAGAGCAGATCAAACTCCAGGACTGATCATTAGATCCAAACACACACTCATTACCCAGTCCCTTCCTGCTGATGCTCTTATATGACACTGATATATACACACTACTATATTTACCAGCACTCCACTGCAGCTCCCAGTAACAGCGTCCACACACACTCTCTCTACACAACACCTGAGCATAACCATCATATCTGTCTGGATGATCAGGATACGGCTGATCTGTGCCAGTGTAAGTAATCACTCTGTTTCTCTCAGACAGAAGGAGGCGTTTATATGCTGTGTTCGGATCCAGAGTGAGCTGATGGGAATCTGATGGAGATAAAACACATCAGAATCAGGAATTATGAATCTGTTTGATTTTTTCATGTAGCTGAACTCTTCATGTTCAGTGTATCATCAGAGTCTCAGTACAGATGACCAGATATCCTGTGCAAATCATCATTTACATCATCAATTATAAAACTCTTCTTTCAGCTTCTACAGAAGAACATGAACACACTCAGTGAGTTTTTCTGCTTGTTTTCTTACTGACTTACATTGTAGGAAGTCGTTCCTGGTCCTGGGTCCAATGTTGGTGAATGTGACTGTGGAAATCAACAGACATGAACAGTGTGATTCTCATGATCCTGCATCCATTCCTAAGACATTTCTAATATGATGTTCTCCATGATATGAGATGATGATGGACTTGTTTCTGAGAGCAGATGAATCTGCAGGACTTTACCTCTGTCTGAGATCTTCTTGAGCTCCTCTTTACAGAAATCCTCCAGTTTGTCTCTCATCTGATGAACAGATTCTCTCAGATCATCAAAAGAGACGAGAGAACTGAGAACAGTCGTCCTTCAGCTCGACTCACTGCTTGCTTTTCCTGATCTCTGATCAGCCGTATCAGCTCAGAGCGGCTTCTCTCAATGGAGCGGATGAGCTCAGTAAAGATCCTCTCACTGTCCTCCACTGCTGTCTGTGCAGAGCGCTGTTAGGACACACAGTGATTCAGGCTTCAGTGAGTCTGAACTGAGACTGAGACAAACTTCTCTTCTTCTCCAGACTCACCTTATGAGACTCCACAGCCTCTCTCAGCTGCTGAAGATCTTTCTCTCTCTGCTGGATTCTCTGCTGGAACGTCTTCTGCGTCTCCTTCAGCTGCTTCTGCAGGACAAACAGATGATAGTGAACGTCACAGAAAACTACTGGCACTAAATCATCATCTGAACAGATGAATCTAGGAAATGTAGGGTTAGGCGGTTTAAAGGTTATTTATCTGAACTAATGATCAATGGTTGTGCATTCAAACTCCAAAAGGGAAGACTGATCATTTAGTACCATCTGTCAGATGGTAGAGCTTCACACTGACAGTGTTTCTGTGTTCTGCGTAATTAAACAGCAGCTCTAGACAGAAAATAAATGACTGAAATGAAGCTATAAATGGCTAAAATCATCTGGATTCAGTCAGATTTACTGAACAGAAAGTGTTTGTGCAGCTGCAGTTCATTTCTGCTGTCGTGTACAGTGTGAATGCTGTAAGCTGTTAATATGGTGCTGATATAAACACATATGAAACTAGTGTCAGCAATATTTCATCAGTGTCTAATGTTAAATACCTGTTTCTCTGTCCTCTGGTCTGCAGCTGATACAGTGTCATGGTTTTTATGTTCAATAATCGTACACAGCACACATATACATTTCTGATCAGTGCGACAGAAAACCTCAAGGAGTTTCTCATGTTTCTGGCAGATCATCTCCTGCAGTCGTCCAGTGGCCTCAATCACTTTGTGTCGTTCACCAGGGTGAAACTCCTCATGACGCTCAAAATGAGTTTGACAGTAAGAGTTCAGACACATCAGACAGGACTTGACGGCTTTGTATTTTCTTCCAGTACAGACGTCACACTGCACATCTCCAGCTCCAGCAGGAACCGCACTTTGAAGTTTGGTCTTCTTCAGTTTCTCCAGCATTTCAGCAAACACCACGTTCTTAAATAAAGCAGGTCTTGGACTGAAGGTCTGTCTGCACTGAGGGCAGCTGTAGACTCCCTTCTCATCCTCCTCATTCCAGCAGTCTGTAATGCAGCTCTTACAGTAACTGTGTCCACACTGGATGGTCACTGGATCCTTCAGGAGATCCAGACACACCGAACACAAGAACTCATCCTGAGAAAATCTGGCTTCTGCCATTTTACTGCACTAATACAGAGACACAAACACACAACAGCTCAACTACACTTCAGTTTCTCTTTCCCTGAACTCATGTGATTCCTGTTTCCTGGTTCTGTGTTTGAGTGACGTGTGTAAAACAGGCGTGTCTCTGAGTCTGTAAAGCAGGTTCCTCATTCCTGAGTTTAGTTACGACACATCTGGCTGTTATAAAAGTAAAATGCAACGACCTTGATTAGTTGATTCAGGTGCATTTAACACACACACACTTACTGTTATAACCTGGGCTCAGGGAAGCAACAAACAAAGGACACAAAATTGCTGATCAATATAAGGTTTTTTAGATTATAAAAAGAAAAAAGGTGACTGTGGCGGTAACCAGCACTGCTATTACAGAGATTCCTGCAGGCCCAGAGTGAGAGAATAAGGTTGTGTCCAGGATTTAAAATGGCTCCCTTCAGGTGACACCAATTAACCTGTTGATTGTAGGTGAGCTACCAGGTAACTAAAACAAATCACAGGTTATGGTAATTCTGAAAACCAGAATAAAGAAAGCAACACTACATAACACTCCCCTGATAAAATAAAAACTATCAATTTATGCAGTGTTTTTTGTGTATTTTTAATGTATTTACCTCTAAAAGTACCATGATTTTTTTAATGTAAAATTTGCTTATTTGTTATATTTAATATTATAAAAACATTCCAGTAAGTTCAGATAGCCAAAACCTAAAATTTTGGTGAGTTTGGTGACATCTGGTGACAAAAATAAAGTATCAAAAACATCAATAGCCATTGCTGTAATGAACTTAACCTCTTAAGTTTTAGATTTTATCACAAGTGTAAAAAAAAACATTTGTGTTGGGTAAGACTATACAAAGATGCCAAACGCTCCGCTTACTGACGTAACCTCGGTTCCCTGAGATAAGGGAACAAGTGTTGCGTCGTCATTGACGACTGTATGGGGAAACTCCTGTTTACTCTGTCACTGAAGCCTGATTTGTTAACGTTTGTGTAGCTACACAAACCAATTGCGCTCGAGCCCACCAGAAGGGGTGGAGCCGACTGCTGTATAAGACGGCCTGGATTCATCAGAATCAACAACTGAAGCGGCAGCCATCGATTCACGTGCAGCTATAGCATGGCTGGTTACACAACACAATGAGTCGTTTCTGCCAATTGTCCAGCCAGCCTCGAGAGAATGATTTGCCGCAATGGCTGCCACTTAGACTCTGAGCGTGGAAGGGGTGCGCCCCTTATCTAGCAGCTCTTGCAGAAAAGTTGGCACGTGGGACAAATCACATGAAACTGGATCCTGGTTACATGTTGAACACCAGTCACTGAAGACTGACCACTTGAGGGCATAGAGGCACCTTGTAGACAGAGCTCTAGCCTCTAAAATGGTATTAGTGACTCTCACTGGGAGTTGGCTAGACTCCCATCGAAGGGCCAGACATGAATGCTCCACAGCTCCGGCTGGGGATGCCAAAACTTGCCCTGCACTTGCAAGAGAAGGTCTCTCTTTAGTGGTATTGACCACAGTGCTGTAGATAGCAGCTGGATCATCTCCGGGAATCAGGCTTGGTTCTTCCAGAGAGGGGCCACAAGGAGGAGAGAGCACTTTGTTTCCCTGAATTGCCTGATAAACTGGGGTAGCAGGGCAATCAGAGGGCATACAGACGGGTGTTGGGCCAATCGTGGGCCAGAGCATACCACTGTCTCGAAAAATAGATTGGGCAGTCATAGTTGTCTTCAGAGGCGAAGAGGTCAACCTCTGCCTTGCCAAAAACGGACCAGATCATCTGAACCGCCTGGGGATGTAGTCTCCATTCCCCCGGAGCTACATTGTCCTTTGACAACATATCTGCTCCCTGGTTCAGTCTGCCTGGCACATGAACCGCTTGTAGTGAGAGGAGTTCTTTCTGCACCCAAAGCAGGAGACGTCGAGTCATCCTGTGAAGGGGACGTGACCTGAGGCCGCCTTGGTGGTTGATATAGGACACCACCGTTGAGTTGTCCGACCAGACTAGGACATGATGTCCCTTTAAGGCTGGCAGGAAGGTCTTTAGGGCCAGACAAACAGCCATCATTTCACAGTTGATATGCAGGCATTGCTCGTGGATTGACCAGGAGCTGTACATACATGTACCCTCAAAGAGAGCACCCCAGCCTGAGCTGGAGGCATCTGTCGTGACCACCTTCCTTCTGGAGGTTGTTCCCAACTGCACGCCTGACTGAAACAAGTGAGAAGTTATCCAAGGGGCCACAGCTTTGAGGCAGTGATGGGTTACCCTGACATAAACACGGCCCAGGCACCAGGTGTGGGATGGAACGCAGGCTTTTAGCCAGTGTTGTATAGAGGATGCTTGGCCTCATCGCAGCCTCCTCCTCAGTTATCCCCCAGGGCCCGCATGTGTAGCAGGCCCTGGGGAATAACTGAGGAGGAGGCTGCCATGAGGCCAAGCATCCTCTCAAATGCCCTGAGGGGACGTGTAGTACCCGGCCTGTAAGAAGCGGCCACTCGCTGGATAGTCAGGGAGCATTCCAGTGTAATCCAAGCTTGCATTTGTACAGCGTCTATAACTGTTCCCAGAAAGGACACTCGCTGTCTGGGAATCAGAAAACTCTTGGCTGGGTTGATTTTCAGCCCAAGACACTCTGGGTGGTTGAGCAACAACGATATGTGAGCATTAAGTTGCCGTTCTGAGTCAGCTAGTACTAGCCAATCGTCGAGGTAGTTCAATATGCGGATTCCCATCTGTCTCAGAGGGGAAAGAGCCGCGTCTATGCACTTCGTAAAAGTGCGGGGGGCCAGGGACAGTCCAAACGGTAGGACCATGTACTGATAGGCCACTCCCTCAAAAGTGAATCTCAAGAACGGTCTGTGACGGGGTGCTATTTGGATGTGAAAGTAAGCGCCTTTCAGATCCACAGTCAGAAACCAGTCCTCGGGGCGTATTTGTGCAAGGATCTGTTTCAAAGTCAACATTCTAAACGGCCGTCGCATGAGGGCCTGATTCAGATGTCTGAGATCAAGAATTGGTCTGAGCCCCCCTTGGCGCTTCGGGAAGGGATACTTTCTGGCCATCCAGGGGCGCTGTTTGATCCCAGGCTCTGGCTTCTGCGAGAGCTGAGTCTTTGCAGGCTGCTGTGTGGATGCTGTCTTGGGGTGGCTTGAAAGAGTCACCGAACTGGGGCGCTTAGGCAGAAACTGACACAGCACTTGTGACGTCTTTTGAGGCTCTGTGAAGTGCTCCATGAAGCCGTCCATGGCAGGGCTGAAGAGTCCCTAAAGAGAGACCGGGGAATCAAGGAAGGCCATCTTTTCGGCGTCCCTGATGTCCGTCAAGTTTAGCCAAAGGTGGCATTCCAGCACTTTGCCCACTGCCTGCATCGTTGCCTTGGAAGGGCACAGGGCCAGATCTGTCACTGTACACAGCTCCTTGAAGGTGCCAGGATCCCAGCCAGACTCGTCCATGTCACGGAGAAGTTTGGCCTGAAATACCTGTAGCACAGACATCGTATGCAGGGCTGAGCCGGCCTGGCCAGGCGCTGCAAAAGCCATGTTGGCTAGGGCTGATGTCATCCTGCAGGGCTGATGTCATCCTGCAGGGCAGAGGGGGGGGGAGATTGCAATACCCCTTGTCCTCAGCACCGTCAATGGGGTTCAAGAGGGGTCCACAAGCGCTGAATATGGAGCCCGCCATGTTTTGGTGAGCTCGTCATGAACTGCAGGCATAAAGGGAGCTAGACGCTGATGTTGTCCCTTTAAGAACCATTCGTCAAGGAGGTCGGGGGTGGTTCCTCCACAGCACGTATGAGAATGCGGATCAGCTCGGAATCTTCTACGCTGGGCAGTGTAGACTGAGATGGAGGGGGAGCTTCAGGCCCTTCGCTGGAACAGGCCCACTCATCAGCATCAGATGCTGTCAAGGACATGGAGTCGTCGATGGCCACCTCTTCCTCAGAAGCACCACAGGAGACCAAGCCACTCGCATCCGACGAGGGGCGCTGATCTTCACGTGCAAAGCACACCGGCGCGGACGCTGGGCCGACGCCACATCACTCTTGCCCGAGAGTAGAGTCCCGCTGTTCAGCTGCATCTTCCTCTTCGGAGAGAAAGGAGAAGGGAGAACAGAGCTGGGAGAACAGAGCGGGGAGAACCATCTTTGTGTAAGGCGATCCACGAGAGAAGACGGGCGAAGTTCATGTTCTCGCAGTGAGAACATGAAGCCACCGTGAGCACAGCCTCTGCATGGGAAACCCCCAGACAGGCGACACACTCATTGTGACGGTCAGCTACACTTGCGCTTACATTTGAAACAACACGCTTGAAATATGCTTAGAAATTTGCCCTTTTTTTCCCCATCACCAGTTGGCCGCAGGGGAAAGAATCCTTCCACTGCCAGTGGCTTGATTCATTTATGCGTATGTATGATTTGCATTGTGTTGGATTTCTTGATTTGTATTGGACATGAAGGACAAATTAAGGAGTTTTTTTTTTTCCCCAACCACTTAACTTTGTTGAATCGAGTCAATTTTTGTGTGTGTTTAGGTGGCAAACTTAGGAAAAGTAGCCAAGTCTCATACTGCTCAGATTAAGATAACTATTTAACAAACAAAAAAAAAACCAAAACACGATTTTGCCCAAATTTATCCAGAAGGATGCTTGAGCGTTAACATGTTGCAGAAAGACAACCTAATGGAACACCAACATGTACATGAAATGTACACAAATGCAGATACCTACATCCTTGATACTACTGTATGTGATTGAGGTGTTCATCTCCTCTGGAGCAGACTGACCGTTACAGGTGTTGCTGTCAGGTGTGTTTCACTGTAACTCAACACAACAGCAGGGATATTCTCTAAGAGGGTTTTCACAGTGATGCCACAATTAAACCATTTTTAGTTCCCCACAGAACCTTCTTGTTAACCAATTCTGGAAAGAGCCATTTTTCTTGGTGTGAAGAACATTATAATAACCTGAAGAACCTTTCTAAAGTACCGACACATCCTGAGAGTATAGCAAATCCAGAACTCAAGAACCACAGACACACTGAAGAACCTTAGTGACAAACAAAGTTGATAATAAATAATATTATTAGATGGCACAGCACCCTTTTAAATGTCCTCACTTACTTTATTTGCGGCTTCCATTGTGACGAGAATAACAGTCTAGCTAGCAAGTTTATTTGCGTTTATTTATTTATTTTTTCACCACAGCGGGCAGAACTCATGAAGTTAGTGATAACAAATCCCACCCATTTAATGGAAAGAGATGATTGGTCAATTCTTCTGTCATTTAAAATCACTCTCTCATTGATTTACTATTGCTTTTAAGTATTTTTTTAGCAGGAAAACCAATCGCAAAAAACTTTAGGCAGAAACATTCTAAAAAAGTGAACATTTTGTAATCGGCCTTTACAATTTAACCCTTCACATTCTGGCACAAACTAAATAGGCAGATTTAAAGAGTTTATTTCCACTGAAATTGTATTTATTTTATATAGATATTCATTATAAATTTATGAATTGCTAAAATTAAATTACAAACGACTTCTCAAAAAAAAATAATAATTAAAAGTTTAAATATCAAAGTTTTCTGTCATTTGTGCCAAGAGAAACAATAAAACAGTGACGAGTGGAAGGAACACTTAACAACCTTCTTAAAGTCTGTAAATAAACTCGTAAAATCAGCAAATGATAAAAACTCTGAAATAAAAAGATAATTTGTGCTGTGCCATCCACTCCTTCAAATACAGTGGTTTGTTGCCAGTCTGTATTCTCATTATTCCAGATGTGTGTTTAAATGCAATCCAGGAATCATAAGCTTGTTTGTGTAAATTTCAGAGTAAATTCACTACATGCGTTAACATTTACATTTAGTCATTTTGCAGACGCTTTTATCCAGAGCGACTTACAATTGGGGAATACATAAAGCGATTCATTTTGAAGAGGCAATCAGACAGAGGAAGTGCTCGTAACACCAAGTCTCAAGCATTGTTCAAATAAGTACAAGCTAGCAAGGGAAGGAATAAATAAAGGAAAGATAAAGGTTTTTTTTATTTTTATTTTTTTTATAAAGTTTAGGATGAAGTCAAGTAGTGTCAAAAGAGATGAGTTTTCAGTTGTTGCTTGAAGATTGACAGGGATCCAGCATTCCGGACAGGGGTGGGAAGATCATTCCACCAGCCAGGAATGGTGAATGAGAATGTTCTGGAGAGTGATTTTGAGCCTCTCTGTGATGGTACCAAGAAATGACAAGGGCCTGGACAAGAAGTTGTGCAGTATGCTCTGTCAGAAAGGGCCTGATCTTTCTGATGTTGTGTAGTGCAAACCTGCAAGATCGAGCAGTCTTTGCAATGTGCTCTTTGAAGGTCAACTGGTCATCAAAGATTACACCAAGATTTCTGACCGAAGTTGATGGGGTAATTGTTGATGAACCTAACTGAATCGTGAAGTCATGCTGTAGAGTTGGAGTGGCAGGGAAGACAAGAAGCTCAGTCTTTGCCAGGTTGAGATGTAGGTGATGTTCTTTCATCCATGCCGAGATGTCCGCCAGGCAGCCTGAGATCCGTGCAGCTACTGTTGGATTCTCTGGTTGAAAAGAGAGATGGGACCCAGTGATGTAGTGTATGTGGAGAAGAGGAGGGGTCCAAGAACCGATCCCTGAGGAACCCCAGTGACCAGTTGATGTGCTTTGGATACCTCCCCTCCCCAGGCCACCCTGAAAGACCTACCAGTGAGATAGGATTCAAACCAGCGAAGTGGAATCCCAGTGATGCCCAGTGATGGGAGAGCAGACAGGAGGACCTGATGATAGACAGTGTCAAAAGCGGCAAATAGATCCAGCAGAATGAGGACTGATGATTTGGAGTCGGCTTTTGCAATTCGCAGGACTTCAGTGACAGAGTAGCGCAGTCTCAGTTGAATGGCCACTCCTGAAACCTGACTGTTTAGCGTCCAGTTTGTTGTTCTGTGAAAGAAACAATGAGACCTGGTTGAAGACAACTCGTTCGAGTGTTTTCACTATGAATGGAAGGAGAGAGTTTTCTATAAGAGAAGTGTTTAATGTAGGTTTTTTGAGCAGTGGGGTTACCCGAGCCTGCTTGAATGCAGTGGGGAAAATGCCTGTGAGGAGGGATGTGTTGTTGATGTGTGTGAGTTCTGGTAAGAGTGTGGGAGAGATTGCTTGGAGAAGGTGTGAGGGGATTGGGTCTAGAGGACATGTTGTAGGATGGCTGGAGAGGAGAATTTTGGATACTTCTGCCTCAGTGAAGGGACAGAAGAAGAAGATGGGAGTTTTAGCAGTGGATGTGGTTGGTTGTAGGTCCTGTGTGTGTGGAGGTGAGAACTGACTACTGATTGTTCTAAGTTTGTCTGTAAAAAAAAAGTGGCAAAGTCATCAGCTGTTATAGAAGTGGTGGGAGGTGGTGGAGGGGGACAGAGGAGAGAATTAAATGTTCTGAAGAGATTACGCATGTCTGGAGTGCTGTTGATCTTGTTGTGGAAATATGAGGATTTGGCGGTGTAGACTTCAGCAGAGAAAGATGAGAGCAAAGACTGATACCTACTCAAGTCCGACGGATCGTTTGATTTGCGCCATTTTCTCTCTGCCGCTCTGAGTTTGGTCCGATGCTCACGAAGAACATCGGATAACCAGGGGTTAGAAAGGGCAGCCCGTGCTGGCCTGGAGGAGAGAGGACAAATATCGTCTAGACAAGAGGTTAAAGTAGAGCATAAAGTGTCAGTAGCTGCATTCACATCCAGAGAAGAGAAATGGGTAGGTGAGGGAAGAGAGGAGGATACTACAGAGGAAAGATGGGAGGGAGAAAGGGAGCGTAGGTTTCGTCTAAAAGTAATCGGTAAGGGGGTTGATGGCACATGGGTAGCAAAATGTATTGTAAATGTAATGAAGAAATGGTCAGAGATATGTAGTGGTTGTACCAGAATGTTATCTGCAGTACAATTGCATGTGTAAATTAAATCAAGTTGGTTGCCTGATTTGTGCGTGCTAGTAGTGGTAAGGCGTTTGAGATCAAATGAAGCTAGGAGTGAATGGAAGTCTGTAGCATAAGGCTTGTCTAGATGAATGTTGAAATCAGCAAAGACTAAGAGTGGAGTGCCATCCTCCATGAAAGAGGACAGCAGCCCGTCCAGCTCCTCTAGGAAGGTGGCTAGAATTTGCCAAGGGGGACGGTAAATTACCACAATCTGGAGTTTTATAGGTGCTGTTACAGTAATCGCATGAGATTCAAATTAGTTGTAATTGCATAGGGGAGAGTGGGTTGAGTATCTCCAATTGTTTGAAATGAGCAGCCCAGTACCCCCACCCCGGCCAACTTGACGTGGGGTGTGAGAGAAAGAGAAATTGTTAGAGAGAGCAGCTGGGGTTGCTGAGTCTTCTGGACGAATCCAGGTCTCAGTCAATCCCAAGATTGTAAAGAAAAAGCAGAAATGAAGTCAGCTTTGTTGACAGTTGACTGACAATTCCAGAGACCCACAGAGAAAGACAGAGGTGCAGTAGATGATATAGAGATAGGGCGCAGGTTAGCCGGATTACGTTGCCATCTGCGTGTGATGTTAGAGCGTGGTTGAGAGAAAACCGGAATGGTTTGGAAACACATGATAGAGGTGGAAGGAAAGAGGATAGGAAAGGAGAGTGTGTGAGGGAAGATAGAAATGATACTTAAGTGTGTTGCTCGGTTAAAGTCCCGCAGGAAAAAGTCGTCCATCTTCACGAGGAGGCTGAACCCGACGGCTGAACGCTTCCGCAGACGCTTCCGCTCGGACATCAAATAAATACACAGTCTAACAGACTAGAGTGAAAACAGCTGTGGCCGGCTTCTGATTAGCCCAGCCAATAGCCTAAAGGAGTGCAAATAGCTCAAGACGAAACTAACACTTAGCACAAGGAGCAATGCAAATGACACAGGCTCCTTCTTAGCCGAGGCGCAAATTATTATAATTACCAGTAAGTGCAATCAAAAATATAAACCTCAACGAAAATGCAGAATAGAAAAGTATTCCTTCCTAGCAGCAAGTAAATAATTTAAACAACAGATCTATGAACAAGTATTACAACACTTACGCGCTGCCGTCCGTCTCTTCTGGTGACTAATCGTACAAAATTACAAGAAAATTAAAATGTAAGGTAACATTGTTTGAAAATCAGAATCCAGAATCAGGGTAAGTTACTAGAAACAAAGACTAAAGGGATTTTTCTAGAAACATTTCTTAATCAAAGAAACCTACTTGATTAACTGACAGTCTAAAGCATTATGTTTATAAGTCAATAAATGAGCCATTATTTGTTGATATCACGCAGAACAATCAGCTTCATTCAGAGCAGTGTCTGTTTTGATCTCATTTTGGTGAAGTTATTTGGAGCTTCATTGTTTCACATTGAAGTTCCATTGAGAGAAGTTTTATCTGACTCATGATCTCACTTCTCAAAGATTTTTTTATTCAGTTTTTTTTTTTGTTTTTTTTTTGTGAAAATGAGGGTGCTGTTTTGTATGACATCTGAAAAAAAAAAAAAAATCTAACAAAAATGACTCAATTTCACATTTTGTTCAAATTGTCAGATCAGTCAAAACACTGGACAGAGATCTGAAACTGAAGCGTGTCGTTTCCTGAAAAGCATGCACAAAATTCAATAATCACCTGTTTCCAGAAGTCTCCACCTGTCTGCCATTGGTCAAACAGATTTGTCAAGTCAGTTCTGATGTCAGGCTGCTCCAGATGCTCACAAACAGATGTTTATGAAACATCACAAAGTTTCAAACTAATAACATCTTATTCATACTCACTTGTTCACATAACTTCATCAAATGTAATTACATTTAAATGACCAAATTAAGTAGCAATTAACTAGCTAAACAACTGATCATTTTCAAGTACTTGATTGGTTCACATTCACCCTACATTTTCAATCTAATACTCAAGTTTTTGGAAGAGAAACTCAATTTTGTTGTGGAGATCACAAACAACATGACTGAGTAAATCGAACAATCTGTGCTTTGTCATTTTTGGTACAATTATACTATATACTGTATATATATATATATATATATATATATATACACTGTGTGTATATATATATATATATATATATATATATATATATATATATATATTTTTTTTTTTTTTTATTAGAAACAAGCAAAAAATGATACTTAATGTAGGTGCTTATAATAATTTTTGGCTTCTTACAACTGAATTTTACCATAGACAAAGATATTTCAATTAAAACTAAAAAACACTTTGTTAGTCAATGTTTAATTTAGAACATTTTCTTAAAAAAAACAATAATGGTAATTGTGATATCTTTAAAATATGCATCACATGAAATTGATCTCACTGAATAAAAATGAATTGTCCTTATTTTAGAGCACTCACCTCAGTTATACTGGGCTATGAGACAAAAGTAATCTTTGAAATACACAGTTGTTAAACACTCATGAGAAAGCACCACAAGAAAAGCTAATTTAGAGTCATAAATTTAAGATTTATTATAACAAAACCAGGAACTGTTTGTGTGGTTGGTTTGAGTATAATTCCTTACAGATATACTGTTTTGCATTACAGGACTTGACAGTCATGCTGGTGTGAGGAGCGGATGAGTGTGTGTGTGTGTGTGTGTGTGTGTGTGTGTGTGTGTGTGTGTGTGTGTGTGTGTGTGTGTGGTGTGTGTGTGTGTGTGTGTGTGTGTGTGTGCATGGCTCATTGATCAGCGAGTGACGACAGCACTGGGCAAAAGCACAGTTCATTTACAGGTGGTGTGTGTGTGTATATGCTTCTGGTACATATACATCTATTGGCATGTATGCATAAAGGGTCATCTCGTTCTAGACACACAGTTCCCTTAAAAAGCATTGGTATACAATATTTTTCTTATTTACAATCATTGGAAAGAGGAAAAGAAAAAAAAAAAAAAAATCACCATTTCTCGCAGAGAAGATTAGTAAAAAGTGACGAAGTCACCATAAAGAGTAAGCAACTCCTAGGAGTTAGTCTTTCAAATTTCCACTAAATTTCTAGTTTTTATACAGGCGCGAAGCCTTGATTTACTGAAGAGATACAGTATTACTTTAAGTGCCCTATCTACAACAGTTAAGCGTGGTATTACTAGTGTGTACCGTACAACACAATCGACATCAATGCAATCTTCTGCTTTTAAATCAACTTAAAGTCTGTTGTAGCTTCTCTCGCATAAAAAGATATGGTAACTAAAAAACGAAATCAAAATATCCAGAGTCTTGTTGTTGGTAATGACAGTTAACATCGCAATACTAGTGTTGAATTATATAGGTATCAGTTTAAGGTAAATGAAAGTTAAACAGTCAGTGATCAGTAGTGAACTGCTCTTCAAACTCTAGTGAAACGCTTTAATGGGTGAGGCACAGTTGAGCGCTGGCCTTCTCTTAAAGGGATTGGTTCAGATACTGGTGGATTTTGAGGGAAGTGGCGTCGCAGGTCGAGGACTGACAGCTTCATATTGTTTGACTGCAGAAGAGACTCCGCATTCAGTATTCATTTACTCAGACTCAAGTTGTTACACGTGTTTCTGATTCATTCCAAAGTAGCGGCATTAGTGCAAGAAACGCTTTAGTTTTGGGCGAAAGATTGCACGTAGGGTTGGGCGATTTTTCTGAGTTTATCGATTCATTCAAATGTAATGTTTTGCCATGTCGCACAAGATATGATGATGATGTAAGTGTCGTTGCATTTTAATGAATCATTTTGATTTGAATTAGAGCTGTCAAATTAAAATTTGAATTTCAAATATTCGTTGAATTTACAATAAAAATCCACATTCAAATGCAAAAACATTGGATTCGAATTTTAGGTGTGCGTCAGGCAGCCTTATCAGCGGCGCACGAAATGCGATGACGTTGTAAGTGTTGTTGCATTTTAATGTTTTTGTTAGCCTATCCAGCTGAACCCACTAGATGCAGCACTGCTGCATTGTTCATTCAAAATATTGCGGAAAAAGAGAACATCAATGCGGAGAAGATCTTATTTACGTCAGAACTGAAACCAACTGAAGCCGTTCACACAGAACGCATATTTTGCACATTTTTTAGAGAGACATCTATCACCGTTGCACTCGCGACTCACACAAGAGAGTGCATGTTTAGAAAGCCATGTAAAATTAATGCAAGTTCATCTTAAAAAAAAAAAAGTCTCAAGACTTTGGCATTTTTTGTTTTGGCCTTCTCACATCATGTTTTTTGAATGAAAAAAGTGCTCTGTGTGATTGGCTTTCAGCCCTTTGTTAAACATACATACATGATGCTGTTTTGTTTTCAATTATTTAAGCAAATTTATTATATTTGGCTTATAAACATTTTTTTAAACATTATGCACTTTTTTCCACAGATAGTCATGTTATTTTATTGCTTTGAATAAGCGTGCATTAATAATGTTTTGCTCGATGCACCGTCTTGTGGCCTCAGGAGAGAAGCCAAAAGTTTTTTTTCCCCTTTCCTTTCTGTAAATGAATTTGTTTCAAATTTGTAAGAAAGTGAATGTTATATGAATCATGTTGTAGTTACGCTTTTAAGTTTATCTTGCATCGGTCAAACGTTCAAGATTTTACTTTTTGCTATATCGCCCGACCCTACGTTCAAGGACTATGGATTGAAGCCAACAAGATCAGGCTGAGTAGATGATGACAGAATGCAGCGAGTCCTTCAGAGCGGTGTGTCGTAGTAGTCCGAAGGTCGCTCGCTCTTGGTCGGCTTCTGTTGGTCCTGCTGATGTTGTTTCATGATCTCCTTCACCTCCTCCTCCAGCTCTGGAGGGATGATGAACTGGTCGTCTGGGTCGGGTTGATCGGGCACCGTGAAGTAACCCCCAGGTTTCTTAGAAGGAGCCTCAGCCGCCACTTCAATCAAGTTGTGGCTCTGCTCCTGATGCGCCACCGTGCCGCTTCCCCAAGGTCTTGCTCCAAGCAGCCGTTCCCACAAAATTCCCTGTTTTCTCCGGAAGCTTCTCTGGGGGTTCTGAGGTGCTGGGTGGAGGTGGTGACTGCTGTTGGAGGATTAGTTGAGATCCTGGTGGAATTTGCGGGAAGTGGAATCATAGGTTGGCAGTCTCGTGACCTTTCGGAGCCGTGACAGGTTGAGGACTGACAGCTTCATATTGGTTGAGTGCAGTGAAGCTGTGAGCAGAAGATACCCCACTGTATTGAGATCATTCAGTCTTCGTTTACTCAGCCTCATGTCGCTGAGTGTGTTTCTGATTCTTGCAGTATTAGTGCAAGAGATTCTTTAGTATTGGGTGAAAGATTGCACTTTCAAGAACTGGACTGAAGACATCAGGCTGAGTAGATGACGACAGAATGCAGCGGCTCCATCAGAGCGGTGTGTCGTAGTAGTCCACAGGTCTCTCGCTCTTGGCCGGCTTCTGTTGGTCCTGCTGATGTTGTTTCATGATCTCCTTCACCTCCTCCTCCAGCTCTGGAGGGATTATGAACTGGTCATCTGGGTCGGGTTGAGCGGGTGCCGTGAAGTATCCTCCAGGTTTCTTGGAAGGCGCTTCGGCCGCCACTTCAATCAAGTTGTGGCTCTGCTCCTGCGGCGCCACCGAGCCATTTCCCCTCCGCTTCCCCAAGGTCTTGCTCCAAGCATCCGTTTCCACAAGGTTCCTGGCCTCCTCCGGAAACTTCTCCGGGGTTTCTGGGGTGCTAGGTGGAGGCAAAGGCAGCAGACAGTGGATGTCAGCTTCCACTTCCACCCGACTCCCGTTGGAAAAGACGCCAGCAATGGGCTCCTCGTCCTCGCTGTCCAGGCCGTTGTCCGAGAGCGCGCTGGAAAAGGTGGCACTGGACAGCTGCCTCTGGAAGGAGCTTCCGGCGTTGGGAGCCAGGTGGAGCGTGCAGCAGGGGAGGCGCGGGTTCTGCTGCAGCTGCGGCGGGTGGATCTGCGGATGAAGGTGGAGGTGCGCCTCCTGCAGCAGGAGTGGAGGCTCATCCGAGGACGCGGTGGATCCCACTTCGGAGCTCATCTCGGAGGCACTGACCTCGGAGCTGATCTCACTGCAGGAGGACGGGGGTACTCCGGCAGAGGAGGATGGGTATAGGCCCGGCCCGGGGCTCGGCGGGTGCTGCGGCGGCGCATGCATGCTTCCAGAGCCTGGATCCGCAGATGCGGCACAGCAGCAGCAGCAGCAGTCTTCAGCCACATTGAGCTGCACCACCACAGCACTGAGGCTGTCTGTGCAGCCGTATGACTGCGCTAGTGTGCACAGCTTCTTGGCAGCCGCCAGCGTATCGGGCACCTTCCTTATGGCTTCCACTGCCTCGCTAGGCTCCAAGACTTCAAACAGACCTCTGCTGCCCAGGATGAAGAACTCATCTCTGGGGGTCAGCGGGAGCGTGTTGACATATGGGCGAGGCAAGACTGCTGGGTAGAGGAACGAATAGCCCATGATGCGTGTGGAGTCTGTTACGCCATTCACTTTGTTGTCCTGTTTGAGAAGGGGAATTCGCCATAGTGGCGTATGCTGTGGTCAGTAATTGTTATTCTAATACAACAATAATTGTTCATGAGTTAAAGGGATAGTTCACCCAAAAATGAAAATTCTTTCATTAATTACTCACCCTCATGTCGTTCCAAACCTGTAAGATCTTTGTTCATCTTCGGAACACAAATTAAGATATTTTTGATGAAATCCGAGAGCTCTCTGACTAGAGCTGCGACAATCAATTGATGCATCTCAATTCGTGGATCGATTCAGAAATTTTCGGAATGCATTGTGATTCTCTCTGGAATTGATTCTGAGCTTTAACAGCAGATGGTGCTCTAGGCTAGTTTTTAACTGCACACTCAAATGCTCATGAAGAAGAGCCCTAAAGAGCGCAGAATTGAGTGTGGAATCTGCAGAATCGATGCAGAATCGTTTCTCAATTTGCGATGCATCGATTTATTATCGCAGCCCTATCTCTGATCCTCCCATAGACAGCAAGGGTACTACCACGGTGAAGACACAGAAACGTAGTAAGGGCATCGTTAAAATAGTCCATGTGACATCAGTGGTTCAACCGTAATTTTACGAAGCTATGAGAATACTTTGTGTGAACAAAGAAAACAAAAATAACAACTTTATTCAACAATTCGTCACCTCTGCGTCACCCTGGCGCCATTTTGGAGAGTATCACAATGCATGCGTGTAAAATGATTTGAATGTAAACAACATAAGCGCATGGTGCTGCTGACACAGAACATGCATGCACTGCGCCTTGTTTACGTTCAAATCAAAGCATGCACATACATTGTGATATTCTCCAAAATGGCTCCAGGGTGATGCGGAGGTGACGAATTGTTGAATAAAGTCATTATTTTTGTTTTCTTTGTGCACAAAAAGTATTCTCGTAGCTTCGTAAAATTACTTAATAATTAATAATTAATTACAAATTAATTTGTGTTCCGAAGATGAACGAAGGTCTTACGGGTTTGGAATGACATGAGGGTGAGTAATTAATGACATAATTTTAATTTTTGGGTGAACTATCCCTTTAAAGGGGTCATGACATAAGAAATCAAATTTCCCTTGATCTTTTGACACAGAAGATGTTTAAGAAGCTTAATACAAAGGCAAGTTTCATAACTTAAAATGTCCTCATCATCAATAAAAAGGCATTTATGTAATAACCCTCAGAAAATGGCTCGTTTGGATCTGAGGTGCCAGGTGGGAGCTCGTTCGCATCTGTGTACAGATATCAGAAGGATCCCAGCATAAGGAACAAGTGGATAGTTTATTTTTAATGGCATCCCGGATTGTGTCAGAGGATTGATCACATGATTTTGTTTTGTAAATGAGGCATAGTGTCATGGAGAGTTAACAAAGAAACATTTGCTGAAAGATGAAGTGGTACTAGATCTGACTGCAGCTGCATCACAAACAGTAAGTAAATGATTTCTAGGGCTGCCCTTGACTAAAGATTTTTCTGGTTGACTAGTAGTCATTAATTTTAAGCGATTAGTCGACTAATCGCATGTTTATTAATAAAACTTATAAATCATAATAATGAGCCTTTAATTGCCTACATAGCCTAATAAGCGCTCAAGCACACACAAAAAAAGCTTGCCACAGTGCACCGGCAGATATAATAATTATGAATGTGTCAGGGAAAAACAGCAAGTAGACTGCATTAACATTTTAGTAATTCCTTGATAAACTAATGCTTTCTTTGTTTTCTGCTTAAGAGATGAAGTCGGCAACACTGACTCGTCATCGCTGCAGTAGTGATGCATGCATGTTTCATATGGATTACATAATCTGAGAATATTTTTTTTCCATTTGATCTGGTTAATTTGAAAGTAGACATTTCACTCCTAAGGCAAGTATACACGGAGTTTCGCGCTAAAGTTTCACAGAGACGGAAGAAAGCGCATCCTGTTTACTTTATTTTACAAATGCGCAACGTTTCGTTGTTATTCTGAGTGCACACAAATAAATGTAGAGTCTTTACAGATTTGAAAGATGTATTACTTGTATCTGTATGACCAAAAATGACGGAGTAATTTAAGATCAAGTGACCGCACCAGCGCCTCCATCTGTCATGTAGTGAGTGCGCTACTGTTCAGCTTCCACACTCTTGAACAACGCACATTTTTCTAGGTTAACACTAGATTGAGCGGCCATGTAAAGTTGCTACTACATACATCTTTCAGATGAAAAGCCATATTTGAGGTCGATGAATGATAGGTGAGCATTTGGATATCCTGCCTGATGTACACATAGACCAGCTGTTAATGATCTGTCCGTCATGGACTGCATGACTTCACCACTTCCTGTGGAATTTTTTTTTTTTTTTTTCTGCGACTAATGCAATTTTGGTTGACCAAGCCTCTTCTGGTCGACTAACGGTTAGCCAACTATTAGGGGGCAGCCCTAATGATTTCATAATGCTTTGTTTGGAAATTACAGTTTTATTTTGATTATGTCGTCAAAACACTTACTTGCAATAGCGACGGTTGCGTTGATACTGTTTCCTATGCAATGACATTAACCAATCATAACAGTGGCCGATTACTGAGAAGCCTTGAAGGACCTTGTAAGTAAACCTCAAGCAACATTTTAAAATAATAAAAAATCCATGTCATGACACCTTTAAAGGGATGGTTCACCCCAACATTCAGCCTCAAACCTGCATGACTGACTTTTGTGAAATAAAAGAAGATTTGAAGAATAGTTCAGCTGTAAACAAACAGCCACTGAGGTCCAACAGTGTCAAGCTAAACATACTACACCGAAAAAAAATGGTGTAGGATTTAATTTCACAAATAATTACAAAGAAATGGCACGTAACACATTATATTAAACATGAAATTTTGTAGTACAAAGACTGAAATAGTATTATCTTGTAAAACACACTCCAATCATTTTTGTTTTGTTCACAACAAATAACTTTAACAGTGTATAAAAGTGGTTTTGCTCCAGGTCTTCTAAAGCAATATGGTTTGAAGTTGAAATTTGAGTTGTTGTTCAATATTATTCACTTGTTTCAGGAAGTTTGAGAGTGAATAACTAAAATTATGCTCTATTCGTCATACAAAGTGATTGTGTTGCTTTAGAAGATTTGTTTAGACTACTTTTACACTACTCTTATGTCCTTTTTGGAGCCTGAGGCTGTTGGAGCCCATTGACTATTGAGCTAAAAGATTCTTCAAACATCTTTTGTGCTGCACATGATTTTTTTGGGTGAACAATCCCTTTAACTTCTATAAAAGCAACATATAAGCAGAATCTACCTGAAAGTCAACATGAAATGTCAATTAATTTCCTTAATGTGATTCACTTTAACTAATAAAACTGTAGGATGGGCCTTTAATGTGATGATGTAAAATGGACGTTTCATATTGGAATAAAGTCAGAGCTGAATGTGAGCCTTCACGTACTCCAATGCTAACGGTATTTTCAATCTAGTGTTGTTTAACCAGCATTCATTTACTGGATCAACTACTGGTGAAATTCCAGAAAGGCAGCCTCAAACAGTTACTAAAGAACAATTAACTAATTGTTATTGCATTGTGATGCAAGACACAGATGAATAGTTCACAGTAAGATCAGGAACACAGTGTAAGCGTGCTGGTACCTCAGTGATGATGGCTTTATGCTGCCGCACGCGGTTGTATTCCTCCTTGATGCTGATGTTGTGCAGCAGCGACAGCGGAAATGCCTTGCCGTCGCGGCACAGCACCGCCTGACACTTGCCCACATTAGCGGCGGTGAGGGTGAAGCAGCCGGCGGGGTCAGTGGGGTCGTGCCGAATGTGACAGAGCACTGCCGAACCGCCCAGCTTCTGCCCTGCTGTGCCCAACTTCCTGTTCAACAGAGAGGGAAAGGACAAACGTATTTAGTAGGGTGTGATTAAAAATGTTTAACTAATTAAATACAATTAATTAATTAAATGTGAATTAATTGCACATAAATGCTGGCTGAGAAATTACCCCCAAAAGATCATTTAAAGCCATTATTGTGTTAAATGAGAAAAGCACTGACTAGTAGGGATGTAACGATATTATCAATATCATGGTATCGCGATAGAAAAACTGTCTAGATATTATCGTGGTCACATGACGATATGAAACGATAGGTCTTCCAGGCAAAAAGTGTAGTTTTTAAAATATATTCAGGGTTCTTACACCTTTTCCAAAGTAAAATTCAAGCACTTTTCAAGGTGCATTTTCAAGCTTTTCCAGCACTTTTCAACTGTGGTAAAATACATGTTTACATACTTCACGTTCTTCACTTTAACCCTTAAAGACCTAGAACATTTTTGGGGCACCTGACACGCCTGCACTTTTCTTTGTTTTTTCTGACCTATTCTAGCAGTCAGCATCAAGTGCCATATATCATTATAAACAGGAGAACTTGGAAGTTTCAGTCTAGCTAATTTAAAGTCCCAATTTTCCTTTTGTTTTTTTTTCTAAGAATGAACGAATTTCCAGAATTTTAAGAAAAACGCAAGCAACAATTGGGCGTTTTTTTATTGTGTACTCAAACAGAAACTTGGATTTTTTTCTTTAGAAAGTTGTATCTGGGTGTTTTACACTTCCAAATAAAATTTTGTCTACATATAACATTCCCCAAGCAAGTTATAACCATTTATTGCAATATTGTTATAGGCACTTTTCAGTGAAAAACAGGTCTATTTAGTTTACTAACAATATAGATGTGTCCAAAAACGTTTAGGGAGTAAAGAAAATGGAAACAGTGTTATATAATAACAAAACAAAGTAGAAAAGTCACAGTAAAAAAGCCTTTTTGTCAGAGAAATATATTTTCAATCTGAATATGAACAATAAACAAACCGTGCGGCTAATAGTGAAAACACTTGCACAAATGAATTGTCTTCTGCAACAAAAATACAAACAGTGCAAATGATTCACAAACTACACACAAAATGAGTGAGAAATATACAGAGTGCAACAGAAAAAATAGTGCAAATGATCTTTATGAACTATATAAGAATTATTTACATAATTACTCTGAATATCAAATGAGATATCAAATGAGATATCTCTGAAAAGTGGAGAATCTCCGCTTTACAAGAGTTTAAAAAGTATTCAGATAGGATTAGCATTTAAAAAGTTATTAAACATTTTAGAACAATAGTTATTTTTAGCCGCGGGCGGCTGTCTCGGTCTTTGAGGGTTAAATCAGATATTATTGTGCTATTCAAAACCACCTGTCTGGATTGCACTGCGTAATATAAATGGCCAACATACAGAATATAAATTACAAAATTTTAAAAAAGAAAGAATTTACAGGGTATCTGCAGGATTTTCAAAATAAAATTTAAGGCTTTTTAAGATGTGCGTAAATAAAATGAATACTGTATGAGCGGGGAAGGGCAATGTCTATTGGTAACACATTAATGACTGGTACCATAAAATGACTGTAAAAACATGATTTGCAGTTCAAAAACAGGTTTTTCACAAATACAAAAAGTTTTATATAGTGGTAAACCTCACAATTTAGACTTTAAACTATTTTTAAGAAAAGGGATTAGTCAAAAATATAAATTATCTTAATTTAAAACACACACATCTTGCTTTGTTAATCGTTTGGATTTTTGAAGGCATCTTTTATTTGTTCTGAACAAAAACAGCAAATTGCCAGCAGGTGGCGCTTTTGGAACTGCACAAATAACGTTTTCCCTGGTAACGACTAGAGATCGACCGATATATCGATTTACCGATATTTTTCCCGATATTTAAGTATTTTTACCATAATCGGATATCGGTTTTGTAATATCGGATTCACCGATAAATGCTGCCATCTTGTGGGTGGTTTGAGAGTTGCGCAGGATCGCCATTGCAGCGCGTCTGAGGGGAGACAAGACAACAACAACGGCGTGCAGGTACTTGATTTGCTGTAGTTAGTAAACTTTATTTAACATAGCCATTAATGCACAAATTAGGTGCATTACATAAATGCGATATGTAATTTATGCAGCTTCGCTCTAAGAAATAGAGAGCAACTCACTGAGTCATGTAAAATAATCCATCAATTCCTGTCGCAATAAATACGTACTTTGCCTGAATTAAATAATACGCAGCCATGAATGAGCACATGTTGGAAATAAAAGCGCTGAATTGAATTCTCTCTCTGTTGTCTATGATCATCGTTATAGTCTCGTGAAGTCGGAGTCATGTAGTCGTAGATAATCCGTCAAATCCTCTCCCAATAAGGACGTAACTTTGCACGAGTTAAAGTTAAACAATACAGCCATGAATGAGCGCATGTTGGAAATAAAAGCGCTGAATTTATTTCTCTCTCTTTTGTATATGCTCATCATTAGTCTCGTGGAGCCGCTTTCATTTTGCTGTTCACTCATCAGGTTGATGCTCAAGAAATGCTCCAGTACGGCCTCCGTATGTAACTTTTAACAAGATTCACTTGTTTAAAACACGCTAAATTATATTAACATTTACTATATAACCATTGTTTCGTTAATAAACATCTAAATAAATACATCGCTATGGAAATTAATTATTTATTATCTCCGCGAGCGATCGCAGTTTGAGTATAGTTCTGTGTAAATGCATAGATAAACCGCGCTGTTAGCAGACATTTCATAATCTAGAAGGACAAAAACATTATTAATAATTCTGATATAACATTCCAGTTGAGAAATGCAATAAAATACGATGTTTTGTTTGTTATATTCCAATATTCCAGAGAATATTATTCAGTGAATTAACATTATCCAGTGAATTATTCTTGACTCTGTAGGCCTATTAAACAGCTTATAAACCTACTAAAACTGTAGTTTAAAATGAAGTTGATATGACTCCCGTCCTTTATTTTCTCCATTTGAAAACATTAGACATTCTACATTTATTTTGCTTATTGTTAATATTAGTGTTGTTGCTGCTGATGCTTTTTATAAATAAAATGTTTTTTTTTTATTGTTGTAATATGAAGATTAAATTTAACATTAAAGACTGTTAATTTTCAACACTTAAAAAAAAAAAGATGACTGAAAAGCGGAAAAACCAAAGTGAAGTATGTTCTTACTTCACTCACTCAGTCATTTATTTACTTTATAACAGTAAATAAATATCGGTTCTGCATATCGGTATTCAGCCACATAAACATGCAAATAATTGGTATCGGTATCGGTTATAAAAAATCAATATCGGTCGATCACTAGTAACGACTGTACATAAAGCAGCACTGCGCTCATTAATGCTACATTATCAGACATTATACGCAGGCAAGATGAAATGAAAATGCCATCAAAACTTTTCTGAGGGCAGGCGGTTCCCTTAAGAGATACTTTCATATCAAAACACCCACATCGTGTTTTGACTTTGTTTTGTTTATTCACTGAAATCATACCCTTATGAAGTTACATTAAGCCATATGTGACCCGTGCTGACAAAATGAGTCGGAATGTGCAAATTTTCAAAAATGATTATTTTTACATTCTCCATTAAAATACCTTCAAAATGATATATGACTTGTTGGAATCGGACAAAAAAATGAGTGAGCTACAGCCGTTTGAAGGCAATAGAGGCAGCAGATCTGATTCTGAGAAAAATCGAGTTAAAGATTGCAAAGCAAAATCACCAAGCAACGTTGCACATTTTCCTCCAATTCTTTTCTTAATAATTACTATATTATTAATCACAATATAGCTATTTTTTCTTTTATCTTTGTTATTAAAAATAAGAACAAAGATGCAAATAAACAGTACTTTAATCAAGAGCAGCGAGTGATTCCATCTTTTAATGTTTGATTAATATTGAGACAGCTCTAGTTTAAGACCTACTGTAATGCATGGATCAAATATAATGTTAGACATCAGATTTTCCCCCAACCATTAACTAAACAGATTATGTTTGTGTGAATCTCGCCTATACATATTTCGCAATAATGTACTTTATAAGGGAGATCGCGCGCTCACGCAAAGGCGCGTCTTATGCACGCGCTTTGCAAATGTCAGTCAGCACGATCGTTTTGTTTTCATCAGCATGGGTTTAAAATCATATTTCACTGCTTTAGACTCATGTCATGGAGAATTCCATATGAATATTCACAAAGTTGGGATGCTGCGCTTTGCAACAACAGACCTACAGCTTTTGGTAAGAAGCAGCAGCAGTCGTCCAGAAGTGAGCAGAGAAAAGGTACTCCTCTCAGAAAACGCACAAATAAAGATCATTTTAGATGTTTAATTACTATTTGGAGCATTGGGATCGCTAGAAGAGGGCTTAATGAACTAATTTTTGTGAAAACCTCAAATTCGACCAAAACTGACATTTTTCACTTCTTTTGCCTGTAGCTCAAAATTAGTCCGCGCGACTTCTGACTCATTTCGCCAGAACGGGTCACATATCATGATTCTTGTCTTTCCGTCCTCAAGTTTTAGACCTCTTGAAATGATAATAAAGTCTTTTCTTGTATCGTTTAAAGCATTTAACCTGCTGTAAATTTTATACAAGTTGATGTGACAATGACGATTAATGCGGATTACGTTTTGTGTGTGGGGGAAATCACACAAATATTTATTTGTGCAATGGCATCCATGCGCTCAACACAAACGTTCGTGATTTGTTATAACACTGGGGAAAATGCACACAAATAAATCTTTGATGCACTGTGAGCAGATCTAAACGTATGCCACTTTCATATTTCACTTTAATTGTGACAGTCTTAAAAGATTTAGTTTAACTGAGCAGGGGCATTTTTGTTTACCTTTTATATGGCTCAAAAGCGCAGACTCTTCCATGGAAAAAAAAATAAATTAAAAAAAAACCTTTACAGGAGGCTACACAAAAATTTAGTTCTCGTTTTAACCATAATTTGTATTTGTCGTTTTAGATATTGATGTTACATCCCTACTGAATAGACATTACACAGCTTTAGAAAAAAATATTCAGATTCAACATCGCATAACTAATAATGATAAATGGGTATTACTGTTTTTTTTTTTTTAAAGAATATTGAAATATGAAATGATTAAAAAAAACAAATAAAATGATACTCTAAATACGAAACTACAAGCATAAGCAGGTGGCAGAAAGTCAGTGTCTTAATGAGTGAGTCATTGAATTATTCACTCAACCTATTCATTTAAATGGCTGATTCATTCAGAAATGAAGCACGTGACTCTTTATGAGTGATTCCCTGAATCACTTGATTGAATCAAAACTGTAGATTCATTCAGTAATGAATCACCGTTGTGGGTTAATCAGACACACAACAGCTCTGCTGTAGCTTTGATTGGAAATATTTTCATTTGCGAAATAGAGACTTCTTGTTTATTGAACTCTTGTATAAAATCAATCTCACATTTGCAATCGTGCAGATATTGAGGGAAAGCAGCACGCTTACTGGTGTGATATTGTGATATATCATATGATATAAATATAAGAGGGTCATTTCTTTGTGCTCATATCTTGAATTTTAGGCTCATATAATTGCATTCTAATAGACTTCATCATACATTCAGTCATCCTGCATCATCAGGGCTCTACGCTAACTTTTTCTTTTAGGAGCGCTTGTGCTCCTAATTTAAAAAATTTAGGAGCACGGTCAAAAATTTAGGAGCACCTTCTAATCAATAATCAAAAATTCTGATCAAAAAATTAACCTTCCTATTTCGAGGTGATATTTGACTCAAAGTGATTTACAGGGAATTTTGTTTTTACCTTTGTAATGGAATTTTTCTAACTTTATTAAAAGTATGTCATCTTTTGTAAAATTCAAAAAAAATATTTATAAGCTTTTTAACATTTTTAATTAAAACAACAGAATAAGAAGTAGAATAAGAATGTTACCTATAAAATTAAATCAGTATTTAAGAAATAAATTTGTATAGGTGGCACAGAAGAACACAAAAGTGGCTTGTAGGTGTATTTTCAGACATTTAATGAGGCTCAAAGGTTGCATGAGTGCAATTCATAAATTCATTTTGAGGTTAATGTTTTAAATATACAATTTTGAATATAGAAATATTAAATGATTTAAATAACAGAAAAAATACTTTAAAAAATTTAATTAAAACTGCCAGCAGTTGGCGTCAAGTCACTGATTTTTATCAATGAATCATTCATTTAATTGATTCGTTCGAACGGCTGATTCATTCAGGAACGACGCATCTGACTGTCTTTACGAATGGTTAATTGAATCATTGACTCACTAGATTCATTTAATAAACGAAACACCGCTGTGTTTGAATGGAGATGCGCAACGGCTCAGATGTGACTGAAACTATTTTCATTGAAGAAATAGAGCAAAATAAGGCAATAATGTTGTAGTCAGACAATATAAGTCACTTAATATTAACTTGTTTAATGAACTGTTGTATTAAATCAATATCACATTTGCAAGCTGTCACTCTCCTTAGTTCATCACGATCTCACAAAACTCCATTATAATCAACTCAGCTCTCTACACTGCACAGTTAATCTCTTATTTTCTCTCTGTCTACACTTTGTTTGTTATAATGAGAGAATACGTCTCATTACTCAACGCTGCAAAAACACGTTAAGTACGTTAGAAACCTTTGAAGCTCCCTCAGCGCAAACACAAATATGCTGATCGGGTCAGTCGCACAGGTGCTCCTAAGTATTTTTTCATAGTCGCACGCTGTAGTTTTCAGTCGCAAATGCGACTGAAATGGTCGCACTGTTGAGCCCTGATCATGTTCATCAGTAACTACATCAATGTAAGATTACATTATTTTTTTCCTATAAGTAATTAATGCATTAAATTGACAGCTGTACAATTTAGTATTCATCAAACATTTGTGCATTAACCTCTGCATGACGAGGAAGGTGTTGGTCATGTAGTCTTCCTCGCTCTTGGTCCTGTGCAGCTCCTCGGCCAGTATGTCGTTCATCGTGCACTGCAGTAAATAGGGCACCTCCACGTTCCTGTCGCCGTCAAACACACCGTACAAAGCCTCTCTGCTGCCGCAGAAGCTGTTCACCGACAGAGCCGCCACACACAGCCTGCTCAACACACACACACACACACACGTCACTGACCGCCACACACAGCAGCTCTGAGCGCTGAGATCCACAACACACTCACTTGTTTTTGACTCCAGATGCTTCGGTGTAGCCGTGACTCCAGACAGCCGGCCCTCCTGCCGTCTCATTGGCTGAGAACGAGGAGGGGGGCGGGTCGATCCGGAAACAGCGGATGTTACTGAAAAGGTGTGGAAGATATAATGTATTATTAAAAGGCACACATATACATAAACGTGGTCCAAAACAAACACTTCAAAAGCGACTAAAATGGATTTGGCAAATAAATAAAATTATTAAAAAAAAAAACTGTGGCTAATAACTACTTTTTGACGGTTTTTTTTTTTGTGTCAAGCCACTGATTCCGAACCAAAGTGTTTTACAGAGATCCTTTGTTGGCACATGATGCTGTGAGACACAGTGAGTTTGGGAAAAACAAAATTTCTCATTTTAATTTAGTTTAACCTGATGTACAAAAGTACAAAAAAAAAAAAAAAAAAACTAATAAAAACTACACATACATAGTTTATAAATATAAATTCATAGAAATGTCAAAAACACAGAACAAAATTAACTGTAAAATTAAAATATAAATGGAAAATATAAAAATAAAAACCGATTCAAAATATTAATAAAAACTAATCTCATCTCAAAGACACTGAAATAACACTGGCCTAAATGAAGACGATTAAAAGACAATATTCTATCAGATTATGTCAAAAGCATTAGACCGCTATTAGAAAAAGTGGCTTGACAAGTTAACATACATATTTTCTTATTGTTTTTTTTTTTCTTTTCTTTTTTTTTTTTAATTTCGTAACATTCTGTAACCTCAGGGCTTGACATTAAGCATTCTCATGTGGTTGTCCTTCGGACAAGTAAATTTGTCATTTACTTGTCCGAGTATAAAAGTTACTTGCCCGGAGAGAATTTTTTTTTTTTTTTTTAAATGAGTTATAAATATAATTATTTATTGTAGTTATACAAAACACATTTAGTTTATTTAGTTAAGATTTTTCTTTTTAAATAAAATAATAAAGTGTGATAACACTGTAATATTTTAAAATAAAAAGGGAGTGTTAATTACAAATATAATTATTTTATATTAAACTTAAAAATAAAATGCTAATATTTACTACTTTTTTATATATGAATTTTCAAACTTAAATTTTTTAATTTTTTAACTAGTTCAATTTAATCAGACAATTAGTATAATAAGACGTTTGGGCTGTTACCAAACAAATGAAATCAGTATCAACAAAATTCATCTTTGCAATGTAGGAAACACAGAAGCTGCATCTGAAGTGGAATAGATATATTTACCCACTGTTTAATGCAGCTCTGAGGGACATGGAATGCTTTAATCTGCAGTTACAAATGAATAAATAATGTTTTGATTCATAAAACGTTGAATACTGATATTTGAAATTATTTAAAAATGAAAAGATACTTTAAATGTGAAATTAATGTCACCAGTAGGTGGCATCAAGTCACTGTTTATAAGTGAGTCATTGCGACTGAACCGAATCATTTAAACGGTTGATTCATTCAGGCACGACACGCCGTCATGTTGCTCAGAGACACAAAACAGTGCTGTGGCTGTGTTTGGAATGATTTTTGTTCGTGAAACAGAGCAGAAACAGAAAATATGGTGTCTAAAACGTAAGTCTCTTAATGTTAACTTCTTGTTTATTGAACTGTTGCATAAAATCACATTTGTAATCATGATGGTTTTTGAAAAAAGCGCTCGATCTTCGAGTGAAACTATATGAAATTATATAAATATATACATTTTCTGCAGAAATCTCTTGAATTTTCTGATTATTCTTCATGCATTGTAATACTGAATCATGCAGTGAAAGAATGAACTCGCACGTGCGCTAGTCTAACCTAGACTTTACGTAATGTATGCGTGCACTCTGTAGGTGTTTTGTTTGATTCTTGCACTCGTTAAAACAACAATTACGAAATTATCACAAACGATATATATCGCACACCCCTATAACAAAGGTTATATCATAAATAAAGGCAGTCATTACTGTTTTTGTTATTGACTTTTTCAAGTTACTTGTCCGATTGTACAAGTAAATTTCTCTTTCACTTGCCCGTCCAAAACATTCACTTGTCCCGGACAAGCGTTAATGTTGAGCCCTGGACCTATTCAATTCAGTGCGCGGAACAAAATAACCTTTTTCTAGAATTGTAGGAAAATCCCTTATTGTGGAATCTGCACCATTAATTTCACACCACGTTTTGCATTATTATTTTTTGTGCATCCTTCTTTGTAATCAAACATACTAAACTCATGTGTTCATTTGACAACACTCATTTAAAGGGAAAAAAAAAAACAATGTCAGAAGTGTAAGACATGCACATGTGTTCTTACTTGAGCTGCTCGAGGGTCTTGTGGTCCAGATTCAGGCGCAGGTTTCCCGTCAGATCCAGCTCTTGAAGTTTAGGAGGTAGACTGTCAGGTAAGGTGATCTCACTCAGCTCATTACAGCTCAGATCCACACACTACACAGAAACAATCATTACGCAGATATTAATCATTAAAATCAAATTCTTATTTAATCTTGGCTGAACAGTATTTAATTCAAAAGGTGCTATCACTCAGTCTTTAATATATGACACTGTTTCATGATAGAAACACTGCAGCATTTACTGAACATCAATCATGTAAACTGTGGGGGTTAGGACTTTAATTTGAAACTATGCAATATAACTATAGACCCTTTTTCACAGTCCGCGTGTCGTCACATCCGGCTCTGATTAGTAGCGTAAAGGAATTTCCGCCTGCATTATTGTCAATGGACAGACGCTGGTTTTGTGAAGAAAACTAAACTAATTTAGTTGGACTTAGTAATAAACGTCAATATTTGAAACAGTTTATTTATACTGATGCCCTACTGTCATCCTTCATTTTACTGTTCAACATTATCTGATCGACGCGATTGTCGGCGCTGTCTCCAGTCATGAGATTAACGAATAGCAGCATGCTGCTCAAATTACTCCCAGACGAAAAACCGGGCTCATATAAATTTATTTTTAATATTATGTTTATTTTCGCAATATATTTATTGTGATTAAAGGGGTCATATGATGGGATTTCAAGTTTTCCTTTCTCTTTGGAGTGTTACAATCTGTTTGTGCATAGAGAAGATCCCTGAAGTTGCAAAGACTAAAGTCTCAAAACCAAAGAGATATTCTTTATAAAAGTTAAGACTCGACCACGCCCCCCAAAACGGCTCATTCAAACACGCCCCACGTCTACGTCACGGTGTGGGGAGATTTGCAAAACACCGTCCAAACGTGTACACAATGAAAGAAGGCGTGATTTTTATTCTCGCTGTAGTGTTGTTGCTGCCACCGGCGCAATGTCCTTGAGACGCTGTGTTTCATTGTGAAAGCAAAACTACTTTGTTTGGGCTTCCAAAAGAGGATACAACTAGAAATCAGTGGTTAAGTTATATTTACAACACTGTTCCAGAACAGTTCAACCCAAATATTAGAGTGTGTGCAGCGCTTTTTAACGGAGGACTATTTCCTGAAGCTGGGAGTAGCTGCCAGCTGCTCAAAGACTGTTTCTATAAAGTGGGGCAATTCCAACTTTGCAAGGACAGTCTGGCGCTTCTGACTCACAGCCTGTAAGTATGTTTTCACATTTAAAGAATTTGCCACTGACGATTCAAACGCGAGTTTTGAGCTGTGTAGAGTAGTGCTTGTTGTTTGTGTTTCTCCGATCACAAATGCAGACATGGTAATGTATAAAAAAGACAGTATAAGTCATTATAATCAGTAATTATGTCCCTACTGGATGCAACAAATGCCTCGTTTGTAATGCAGGGCTCTACAGTGCGACCATTTCAGTCGCATTTGTGACTGAAAACTACAGCGTGCGACTATGAAAAAATATTTAGGAGCACCTGTGCGACTGACCCGATCAGCATATTTGTGTTTGCTCTGAGGGAGCTTCAAAGGTTTCTAATGTACTTACGTGTTTTTGCAGCGTTGAGTAATGAGACGTATCCTCTCATTATAACAAAGTGTAGACAGAGAGAAAATAAGAGATTAACTGTGCAGTGTAGAGAGCTGAGTTTATTATAATGGAGTTTTGTGAGATCGCGATGAACTAAGGAGAGTGACAGCTTGCAAATGTGATACTGATTTAATACAACAGTTCATTAAACAAGAAGTTAATATTAAGTGACTTATATTGTCTGACTACAACACTATTGCCTTATTTTGCTCTATTTCGTCAATGAAAATAGTTTCAGTCACATCTGAGCCGCTGCGCATCTCCATTCAAACACAGCGGTGTTTCGTTTATTAAATGAATCTAGTGAGTCAATGATTCAATTAACCATTCATAAAGACAGTCAGATGCTTCGTTCCTGAATGAATCAGCCGTTCAAACGAATCAATTAAATTAATGATTCAGTGATAAAATCAGTGACTTGATGCCACCTGCTGGCAGTTTTAATTTAATTTTTTAAAGTATCTTTTCTGTTATTTAAATCATTTAATATTTCTATATTCAAAATTGTATATTTAAAACATTAACCTCAACATGAATTTATGAATTGCACTCATGCAAACTTTGAGCCTCATTAAATGTCTGAAAATACACCTACAAGCCACTTTTGTGTTCTTCTGTGCCACCTATACAAATTTATTTCTTAAATACTGATTTAATTTTATAGGTAACATTCTTATTCTACTTCTTATTCTGTTGTTTTAATTAAAAATGTTAAAAAGCTTATAAATATATATTTTTTTGAATTTGAAAAAATATAACATACTTTTAATAAAGTTAGAAAAATTCCATTACAAGGGTAAAAACAAAATTCCCTGTAAATCACTTTAAGGAGTCAAATATCACCTCGAAATAGGAAGGTTAATTTTTTGATCAGAATTTTTGATTATTGATTAGAAGGTGCTCCTAAATTTTTGACCGTGCTCCTAAATTTTTTAAATTAGGAGCACAAGCGCTCCTAAAAGAAAAAGTTAGCGTAGAGCCCTGTTGTAATGGGTTTTATTGTTTTTGTGTCGTCGCACCGGGGACACGGCATCTCAATACGGTAAGGGGTGTAACATTTCCGTCTCACGCTTGAGGTATTCGGCCAATCACAAAGCACTGGATAGCTGGCCAATCAGAGCACACCTCGCTTCTCAGAACGATAAGCTTTGTAAAAATCAAATTTAAATTTAAAGAGCATTTAAATTAACCAAATCTTAAAATATTAATTACGACTAAAGACTGTTTTAGATGATTAAATTAAAGGTTTGGGGGAAATGTATTGCATTAATCAATATTTCATGCACTTACGTTATGATGCAATCCTCAATAATTACATCAAATTAAAGCTGTTCAAATAATCGAATATTTCCAGCTCATAGAGGATTATTCAAAAATAACTACATTGATCTTCTTAATAACGAGTCGTATCCTGCATGGTTGAGTGCAATGATTGAACAGCATACAATCGGGAGGTTAAATGGGGGGGGGGGGGGGGGTGTCGCACTTGAAAAAAGGTTAAGAACCGCTGGCCTATTACATTATATTCAATATTACATCCAAATTTATGAGGAAAACCAAAATGTTAAATTGAAAATGGCTTTCTTCACACAACTTCCGAAGTTCTCAGTTGGTTTAATCAGTGTTGAACTGAACATTCTGTGAAATCGTGTGTGTGTGTGTGTGATGTGACCTTCATCTCCATGAGCTGCAGGACCTCAGGGAAGACCTCGATGCAGTTGGAGTGAGCCGCTAGCGTGTGCATGCGTCTGCAGTTCATGATGGTGGTGGGCACTGCCTTCAGCCTGTTCCCACTCAGGTCCAGCTCCTCCAGCTCCTCCAGCTTGGCCATTTTACTGCAGAACAGAGCGAGGGAACATTGATTTGATGAATATGTTCATTCAGAAACATCCATGTTCCTGTGTGACTCAATTAACACTGAGAGGAAGAGGAAGTGACACTGTCTAGAAAAGTCCATAAACTCCAAAAGTGACAAATTGTTCCATATGTAAATATTTTAATATGAAACAGTGTCATAAATGTTAGTAAAATGTGAAAAAAGTTTGTGAATAAAACTAAAATCATAATTTCAATGTTGGATGTCATATAGCAAAACTACAGAATTCTGAACTCTGAGTAGTTTTTGCAAAGCATCTTACTATGTTCATTACTGATTATTTTGTTAATCGAGTACTCTGTTCCTTATTTTGGTGATTAATCAAGTAATCAGCTTTAAAAAAAAAATGAATAAAAATAGACTCAAGTGAAGACAACATAGCTTGCTTTGCATTTTATGGAATGGAAAATATTTTGTTGAAAAACATTAGGATTAGATCAAAAATAGTGTTAAAAATAAAGACACATTATTAATACTGTTAAAATGTATAAAGTAACTATTTGTGTGGCCATTTGCAAGAGAGACTAATAATAAAAAATAAAATCACAAATACATCACTGTATTCTTAAATCATTACATGTAATGTTAACTGTAATAATGATTATGTGGATGACGTTCCTGCCTAATGATTGTTGTTGTACTTTACAACACAATATTAATTATTAAAATCAAATCCTTATTTAATCTTGGTCGAACTGTATTGAATTCAAAAAGTCCCAATCTTCATGGCTTTATGATAGAAATGCTGCAGCCACTGCTAAACATCAATCATGTGAACACGAAGACGTGAAATCAAATCAGGGGTTAGGACTTTTATTTTGAAATGGTGAAATATAATTGATGTAAACGTACTAATCTATTTACATGTTTATGTATATAACGGCAGAGAGAGTTTTAATGAATGTCTTCTTTCCACTAAATGATATGCTCTGGGTGTTGAAGTCACGAAAAACTCCAAAGATTTCAAGTTTGTCACGATTTTCCAGCTTGTGCTAAAAACAGGTCTAGAGTTCAGCGCAAAGACTCATTCCTCTTCCAGTGGAGGGTGATTCCTGAGCTGAATGCTGTTACCTGGCTGGGAAGGTCTGCAGGTGATTGTAGGCCATGTGCAGGATCCGCAGGTGAGTGTGTCCGGTCAGCTGCGGCACACACCTGTCGGTCAGGTGGTTGTTGGTCAGGTAAAGCTCCTGCAGGACGCTGCTGCTCTCCTCCGATAGGCTGGACGGAGGCAGATTCTCCAGCTTATTGGCTGACGCGTTCAGACACCGTAAACTGAAGACAAATCACACCGCATTCAGAGTCAGCAGAGACAGAGGCTGTCTCACTCAATGAAATACAACATTTACTTCAACATTACCAATAGAATCCTACTGGTGTAAACTAATTGATTACAGATGACAAATTAGTATTTTTTTTTCAGAAAGGATGCATTAAACTGATCAAAAGTGACAGTAAAGATCTTTGTAATGTTAAAAAAGATTTCTATTTCAAATAAATGCTGTTCTTTTGAACTTTCTATTCATCTGTTAATCCTGAAAAATAAAATGCATGACGGTTTCCTCAAAAACTATTGTGCAGCACAATTGTTTTCAACATTGATAATAATCAGAAATGTTTCTTGAGCAGCAAATAAGCATATTAGAATGATTTCTGACGGATCATGTGACACTGAAGACTGGAGTAATGATGCTGAAAATTCAGCTCTGATCGCAGCAGTTAATTACATTTTTAACAGATATTCACATAAAAAACAGCTGTTTTGAAATGTAATAATATTTTGCTATTTTTACTTTAGTTTCGATCAAATTAATGCAGCATTGTTGAGCAGAAGAGACTTTCTGAAACATTAAAAAAAGTTTAATGTTAAACCAGCAGTGTAACTGATTTAGGATCAGTCTTCATTCCGTTTACTGACCTAATAAACTCTTTTGGAGTCAAGCAAAACGTCACTGGGCCCACTCATCATTTTAATCATACGCTAGATTTAATTATAATTATATCGCATGGAATTGATCTTACTGACATAGATATCGTACCTCAAAGTGATGATGTTACTGACCATTTCCTAGTATCATGCATGCTGAGTATTACTGATATTAACTATATGGCTCTGCGTTATCGTCCGGGCAGAACTATTGTTCCAACCACTAAAGATAGATTCAGAAATAACCTGCCTGATTTATCTCAACTGCTCTGTGTACCCATGAATACACATGAACTAGATGAAATGACTAGCAACATGGGCACTATCTTCTCTAATACATTAGAAGCTGTTGCGCCCATCAAATTGAAAAAGGTTAGAAAAAAAACGTACTGCGCCATGGTACAACAGTAATACCCATTCTCTCAAGAAAGAAACTCAATCTTGAGCGCAAATGGAGAAAAACTAATTTGGAAGTTTTTAGAATTGCGTGGAAAAACAGTGTCCAACTATAGACAGGCTTTAAAAGCTGCCAGGGCCGAGCATATCCGCAAATTCATAGAAAATAACCAAAACAATCCAAACAATTTTTATTTAGCACAGTGGCTAGATTAAATAGCCAGACACCACCCGATCTAAATATTCCCTCACAGTTTAATAGTAATGACTTTATGAATTTCTTCACTGAAAAAATAGATAACATCAGAAATACAATAACAAATGTAGATTCTGCAGCGTCTAGTACTTCAGCTCCATTCATCGCACCCAAAGAAAAACTGCAGTGCTTTACAACTATAGGACAGGAAGAGTTAAATAAACTTATCACTGCATCTAAACCAACAACATGTCTATTAGATCCTGTACCCACTAAATTACTGAAAGAGTTGTTACCTGTAGCAGAAGAACCACTTCTCAATATTATTAACTCATCGATATCTTTAGGTCACGTCCCAAAATCATTCAAGCTGGCGGTTATTAAGCCTCTTATTAAAAAACCACAACTAGATCCTAATGAACTAGCAAATTACAGACCCATTTCTAATCTTCCGTTTATGTCTAAAATTTTAGAAAAAGTTGTGTCTGCTCAGTTGTGCTCCTACCTGCAACAAAATGATCTCTATGAAGAATTTCAGTCAGGTTTCAGGCCCCACCATAGCACAGAAACCGCACTTGTTAAAATTACAAATGACTTGCTTCTTGCGTCAGACCAAGGCTGCATCTCATTGCTAGTTTTACTTGATCTTAGTGCTGCGATCGACACTATAGATCATGACATACTCATAGATCGATTACAAAACTATACGGGTATTTAAGGGCAGACATTAAGATGGTTTAGATCCTACCTGTCTGATCGCCACCACTTTGTTTATTTAAACAGGGAGTCATCTCAATTATCACCAGTAAAGTATGGAGTACCACAAGGATCTGTCCTAGGTCCTCTGCTATTTTCAATATACATGTTGCCCCTTGGCAATATTATTAGAAAATACGGGATTAGTTTCCATTGTTATGCTGATGATACTCAACTATATATCTCAACAAGACCAGATGAAACTTCTAAATTATCTAAGCTAACAGAGTGTGTTAAAAATGTAAAAGACTGGATGACCAATAGTTTTCTCCTATTAAATTCAGATAAGACAGAGATATTACTTATTGGACCAAAAAACAGTACACAGAATCTCTTGAATTATAATTTGCAACTAGACGGACGTACTGTTACTTCCTCTACAGTCAAAAATCTGGGTGTTATATTAGACAGCAACTTGTCTTTTGAAAATCATATTTCTCATGTTACAAAAACAGCATTCTTCCATCTTAGAAACATTGCTAAGCTACGAAACACGTTACCTGTTTCTGATGCAGAAAAGCTAGTTCATGCATTTATGACCTCTAGACTGGACTATTGTAATGCACTGCTAGCTGGTTGTCCTGCATCTTCAATAAACAAGCTGCAGGTAGTCCAAAATGCAGCAGCTAGAGTCCTTACCAGGTCAAGAAAATATGATCATATTACCCCAATTTTACAGTCTCTGCAAAGGCTACCTATTAAGTTCCGTGTCAGTTACAAAATATTATTACTTACCTATAAGGCCCTTAATGGTTTAGCGCCTGCGTACCTAACTAGTCTTCTACCACGCTACAATCCATCACGCTCCCTAAGGTCGCAAAACTCTGGACTTTAGGTAGTACCTAGGATAGCAAAGTCCACTAAAGGAGGTAGAGCTTTTTCACATTTGGCTCCCAAACTCTGGAATAGCCTTCCTGATAACGTTCGGGGTTCAGACACACTCTCTCTGTTTAAATCTAGATTAAAGACACCTCTCTTTAGCCAAGCATTCACATAATGCATCTCATAATCTTGTACTGCAGTTATATCTGATCAAACACACATTATTCTTTAGCTTAGGCTGAACGAATCATCTTTGCTTGGATGGAACAGCAGCTACGCTAATTATGTCTCTATTTATTTCTCTGTTTCTGCCACGGGTAACTAGGAATTACACAAGATTCAGTCTGGATCCAACCCTTAAATGATCTGAGATGACCAAACACCTGAGAAGAGATGATGCCAACCCCTCAGAGGACCTCAGATGATGCCTACCCTCAGACAACATACAGAACTACCAAATTTTGCCATGTTAAATATATTAAGTTTCTACAATAAATAAATATTGTAGAAACTTAATTTCCTGTAAAGTTGCTTTGCAACGATTTGTATCGTAAAAAGCACTATACAAATAAACTTGAATTGAACTTGAAAATTTAATCAGTCAGTTTATGCAGTTGTTAAGATAGTGTCTTAAGAACTAGTGTGACCAACTAGCAGTTAGCCAAAGGGTCTTATTTTTGGATTCAACTTAGACTAATCTACGCTTTTATGTAACTGAATTTAAAAAAATATGACCAGTCTTGAAGAAAAATTAGATGACTAAATTGTAAAACTAATCTAAACATTTTATGCCCCTAAATTCTGATCCAAACCCCTGTGAGTATGCGTCGTCTACATAGACAGCAACCCGACTCAAAAGTGACCTGCACAGGCAGTAACTTCAACAGACTTCAACATTCACATGCTGCTGATCTAATGGCATGATAGTCAACCTTGTAGTACCTGAGTACCTGATACTCCCTACATTATGAGGACCAAATGTCCCCACAGTGATAGTAATACCAGTACCAGTACATGAGGAAACCCATTAAACATGTAAACAAATGTGTGTGTGTCTGACCTCTCTGATTTGAGGAAGAGGTTGCAGGGAAGCTCGATGAGATGATTGTGCTGTATGTCCAGCACCTCCACCACTGGACGCTCCACTCGCTCCGGCAGACGCTTCAGCTGGTTATGACCCGCCAGGATCTTCCTCAGACTCACACTGCACAGCAGCCTGAGGACCGAGAGAACATCAAACACACACCGATGAACATGCAGCGCTGCAGCCACTCCAGCAGAAACACAACTGACATACACTGCACGCTTATTCTTACGGGTTAATGAAATCACATGACTATATCTGTTCTGCATAAGCAGCTCTTAAAATACTTCATAAAACGATTGTGCATGTGCGTTATTTCATTGACCATATTTAAGTAAAATCCTCCATGTGGGGCAGCTAATGACATTTCTTACATATATAGGATCAAACAAAAATAAGATCCGCACAGAGTTATATGCAGGGCTAACACCTCAAAAATTCCTTTATTAAATGCTTCATCAGAGGCCATAAAAAACAAGTGAAAAGTGCAAAAAGGTGTATGAAGGTGCAAAACGCTCGAGACAAAGCTCTTCCTCAGTGCCACATTGATTAGTGCACACCTACACCCATTAAAACATCAAAATTTACCATGGACATCATAATATGTGTGCAGGCACAAAGGATATATCAGATATACAGTGGTGTGAAAAATTGTTGTCCCCCTTCCTGATTTTTTATTTTTTTGCATGTTTGTCACACTTTAATGTTTCAGATCATCAAACAAATTTAAATATTAATCAAAGATAACACAAGACAACATACAGTTTTTAAATGAAGTTTTTTATTAACAAAATCCAAACCCACATGGCCCTGTGTGAATGGCCCTGTGCTTGCCCCCTAAACCTAATAACTGGTCGGGCCACCCTTAGCAGCAACAAATGCAATCAAGCGTTTGCGATAACTTGCAATGAGTCTGTTACAGCGCTGTGGAGGAATTTTGGCCCACTCATCTTTGCAGAATTGTTGTAATTCAGCCACATTGGAGGGTTTGCGAGCATGAACCGCCTTTTTAAGGTCATGCCACAGTATCTCAATAGGATTCAGGTCAGGACTTTGACTAGGCCACTCCAAAGTCTTCATTTTGTTTTTCTTCAGCCATTCAGAGGTGGACTTGCTGGTGTGTTTTGGATCATTGTCCTGCTGCAGAACCCAAGTTCGCTTCAGCTTGAGGTCACGAACAGATGGCCGGACATTGTCCTTCAGGATTTTTTGGTAGACAGCAGAATTCATGTTTCCATTTATCACAGTAAGTCTTCCAGGTCCTGAAGCAGCAAAACAGCCCCAGACCATCACACTACCACCACCATATTTTACTGTTGGTATGATGTTCTTTTTCTGAAATGCTGTGTTACTTTTACGCCAGATGTAATGGGACACACACCTTCCAAAAAGTTCAACTTTTGTCTCGTCAGTCCACAGAGTATCTTCTCAAAAGTCTTGGGGATCATCAAGATGTTTTCTGGCAAAACTGAGACGACCCTTTATGTTCTTTTTGCTCAGCAGCGGTTTTCGTCTTGGAATTTTTGCCCAGTCTCTTTCTTATGGTGGAGTCATGAACACTGACCTTAACTGAGGCAAGTGAGGCCTGCAGTTCTTTGGATGTTGTTCTGGGGTTTTTTGTGACCTCTTGGCTGAGTCGTTGCTGCGCTCTTGGGGTAATTTTGGACGGCCGGCCACTCCTGGGAAGGTTCACTGTTCTATGTTTTTGCCATTTGTGGATAATGGCTCTCACTGTGGTTCGCTGGACTCCCAAAGCTTCAGAAATGGCTTTATAACCTTTTCCAGACTGATAGATCTCAATTACTTTCTTTCTCATTTGTTCCTGAATTTCTTTGGATCTCAACATGATGTGTAGCTTTTGAGGATCTTTTGGTCTACTTCACTTTGTCAGGAAGGTCCTATTTAAGTGATTTCTTGATTGCGAACAGGTGTGGCAGTAATCAGGCCTGGGTGTGGCTAGAGAAACTGAACTCAGGTGGGGGGTTTGGATTTAGTTTTCCCTTCATTAAAAAAAAAACCATCTAAAAAACTTCATGTTGTGTTTACTTGTGTTATGTTTGATTAATATTTAAATTTGTTTGATGATCTGAAACATTAAATTGTGACAAACGTGCAAAAAAATTAAAAATCAGGAAGGGGGCCAACAACTTCACACCACTGTACCTTAAGAAATTCGTATACATATATAGATGGTAAAAACTCCTTAATGCAGACAAACTTTCAATACAAAACCCCATTAATGCAGGATACAAAAACATTTTTCCATAATTTTATAGTTGACCCATAAATCTTATAAAAAAAATAAAAAAAAAAGAGTTCAAAATAAATTCCTCATTCATACCGAGGGGATATGAAGATCTCAAATAAAAAATCTACACAGATTAATTTGAAATAAGTTTATAATGCATGTTCGCTATTCCCAATTCAGAAAACCGCACACACAGCCTAATGCTTCTCATCCTCGCTCCTCTCTGCCCCACGCGGCGCGAATCCCGCGTCACGGACGAGCCGTTCACACTTGCCGCACTCACGCAGCCTGTTTCGTAATGCTCGTTTATACTCGCGCTTGGCTCCGCACCGCAATCTTTACAAGTGCATCTGGCAATATGGATGAGGCTTGATGCACGCGTGCAACCTGTGTCAGCTCACGCCTGGCTCCGCGTTTAAAACGAATGTAAATTCAGTCTAACTGCTTGCTAATTTCACCTGGATGAAATGAAACATTCAGCACATTTTCCACTTGTTCTTAAAATCCCAAATACTTAAAAATCAATATAAATCTGACAAATTATTAATAAATCAGCCTATGTAACATATGTAATACTTTAATAATCGACTACAGAAATACAGTTCATTTATATAAAAAATAAACAAGCATTTCCTGCGAAATTCAGTAATTAAGTAAATTCTGTAAAAGTAGTTATACCATTATAATCTTCCCTGCTGAAGAAAATAAAAAAACAATAGATCCCCTCCCAAAACACAATAGAAAATTTAATGGGAATTGTATTGGTTTTAATGTAAACTATAATGGTGTCTTACTGGTATTTGATGGATTCTATTGGTGGAATGTCATATGGCAGATGGCAACCAGTAGAACAACAGTAATTCTTACTGGAATAATGCCCAAAACAAAAAGGAATTTTGTAATGGTTTAATGGAAACTGTAAGAATTTCTGTTAATGGATTCTATTGTTTTTTTCAGCAGGGTAATGATACTCATACTGTGCTGCACATTATTGACAATATTGAGCTGAAGCTTGACTTTGCAATTTTAAAATCGCAAATCAAATGGCAATCGCAATATATGTCCAAAAAAAAAAAAAAAATCCCAATTTGATATTTTCCCCCAAATTGCACAGCCCTAACACACACAGACACACTCACACACACAGACACACACACACACAGACACACACACACACACACAGACACAGACACACAGACAGATACAGACACACGCACTCTCTCACACACACACACACAGACAGACAGACAGACACAGAGTTTCTCTCACACGCACACACACTCACCATGAAGGAAGTTCAGTGATCTGATTGTGACTGACGTCGAGAACCTCCAGCTTCCTGCTGTCACTCAACCAATCAGGAAGAGCCTTCATGCAGTTCCTGTGAGAGAGATTGGAGACGTTCATGTCATGATGAGGCTCGTCTGCAGTGATCTGACCATCATAAGAGGACAAACGCACCTGGAGACGTCCACCAATGTGAGGTTGGAGGCGGCAGGACTCACGTCTAACTCCTGCAGCTCTGCGGACAGAAAGAGTAATGCATCAGTCGAGGGTGCTGCGTCTTAATATGAGCAGCAGGGATGTAATGATATTGTCAACATCATAATATCGCGATAGCAAAACTGTCTGGATATTATTGTGGTCACATGACCATATGAAACCACAGGTCTTCCGGGCAAAAAGTGTAGTTTTTAAAATATATTTAAACTTCTTATTCTAACATAAACAAGTCTTTAAAGTTGTGTTTAGGGCCGTTATGCTGACACAGTATCTGTCAAACGAACTCAAACCAAACACACGATATGCTTCATGCCTTCATCAGGTCTGTTTTCACTGCGTTCAGGTGATCAGCTGGGGATCCGGTGTTTTCCGCGCCTCAGAACGGCTCCGTTCACACTGAATGAATGCAGTCAACTCCTTTATTTCATGTGCTGTGAGTTTAGCGCATGTTTGGGAAGGAAACAGCCACCAGTTATGCTTTATTTATGTGGCAGATGATTACAGCATTTCACTATATTTGTAGTGAGATGTGTTTTTATAAGCCTGTTTGCACTGAAGCTGGAGTTTTCCTTCAAAATAAAAGCTTAAAGTGCAGCGTGAATTGCCGACAGCTAGTGGTTTAAATGCAGTCTAAATTCAAAACATCTCTTTCAAGTGTAGAAATTAGGAAAGAAGTATTGTAATTTCCCTACTATAGTGTGAAGCAAAGATAATATACCTATGAAAAAATATATATTTTCATTTAGTTTACAGTGCAATTGTTTTACAATACATGGCTACCACTGTCATTGTTGTTGTTGTTATTATTATTATATTCTAATGTGTTTGGCTTCCTAAAACACCAGTGTGAATGTAATTTAGACTGAGACAGTATATCACAAATAAAAAGAGGGTTGAATCCCATTTAAAGTTCAGGTACAAGTCAATTCACAGACTTTTCTGACTTAAGTTCTTAGTTAAGAACATGGGTTGAACTCTTAATTTTGAACTCTCGAAGTGCATTAGATAGAATAATTTAACTTTAAAATGTACCACATTTCCATTTTTTCCCAATTCTTCATTTGTCATTTTTTATCATGGCAATAAATATCGTATGGTGGACTTCATACGGCGATATTCTCGTATGGTGAGACTGATATGGTGACAGCTCCAGTGCTGCTGTGTCTGTACCGTTGCTGCAGGCGTGCAGAGCTTTGAGAGCGCAGCCGCGCAGACGCAGGCGTGAGATGCGGTTCCTCTGGCAGTGAAGCACCTCCAGCCGCGGGAACACCGACGCGTCCAGCTCACTCAGACGATTATCCCGCAGATCCAGCTGAGTCACGTGACGCAGAAACTCCGGCTCATCCGGCTCCACAGAGGAGATCTGATTCAGACTGAGGAGACGAAAAACAACGTCAGAATAACTGCAGTCATATTTCCAGATGAACACTTACTGGACTGAAGCAGCTCAGCTTTACTTGATTCTCCATCAATCATGTTTTAGTCTCAAATCTGATCATCAGGATCTTTTGAGGAGCGTTTGTTTCCAGAAGCTTTACTTTCACTGTTCCTCAGCGGAGGAATGATCTTCACAAGCCTCCAAAACATCTCACAGCTTTTGAAATATATTGTGAAATATTATTGCAATTTCTTATATTGGTTTCCTATTTTAATTTACTTTAAAATATAATTTATTTCTGTGACGCAACGCTGAAATTTCAGCATCATTAATTTAGTCTTCAGTGTCACATGATCCTTCAGAAATCATTCTAATATGTTGATTTATTATCAGTGCTGAAATTGTTGTGCTGCATAATATTTTTTTGGAACTTGTGATACTTTTTTCTTTGATTCTTTGATGAATAAAAAGTTAATAAAAAGCAGTATTTATTCAAAATATAAAGTTTTTCTAACTATATGAGTCTTTACTATCATGTTTTATCCATTTAACACATCCTTGCTGAATAAAAGTATTAATTTCTTTAAAAAGAAAAAGAAAGAAAAAAAATTGACTGACCCTAAACTTTTGAATAGTAGTGTATATTGTAACACAAAATTTCTATTTTGAATAAACACTGTTCTTTTTACCTTTTGATTTATCAAAGAATCCTGAATCTTAGTATCACAGGTTCCAAAAAAAAAAAAACCTTAAGCAGCACAACAGTTTCCAACACTGATAATAAATCAGCATATTAGAATGATTTCTGAAGGATCATGTGACACTGAAGACTGGAGTAATGATGCTGAAAATTCAGCACTGCGTCACAGAAATAAATTATATTTTAAAGTATATTAAAATAGAAAACTGTTATTGTAAATTGCAATAATATTTCACAAAATGACAGTTTTTTGATCAAATAGATACAGCCTTGATGAGCATAAGAAACTTATTTTGAAAACATTCAAAATCTTACTGATCCCAAACTTTTGATGGCATTATATGTTTGGATCATTTCAATCACATCTTACTAAGACATATTATTGAGATATAGAGTGATAACTGATATTTAGATCATTTTATGTCAGTATCTGCTCTACTGTTGGAAAGATCTCAGTGATTTACATTACAAGCAGCATTATAATTTCATCACAGAAATATCAGCATCTGCAGCAAATTCATATTTCTGCTCAGTTTGAGTCTCTGAATAAAACTGAGCTCCATATTCTCACTCTATCAGACTACATGAGTCATAAAAGCCTGATTGATGGAGAAATGTTAATCAACAAAAACATATATGCAAATGTTTTGTCTAAAAAATAAAAAACGTACACTTTTGACCTACAGTTTGACTAACAAACTGGAAAACAGAGTGGGACATTTTAATAATTACACATTAACTTCAACTAATACATCTAATTATTTATTAAACGTTGCTGTTTTACTTTCTGTTAGAGTAATAAGCCAGCTGTGGCCGTGTGTTAGGGTGATTTTACAGCGGGTGAGAGTGAAGTGTACGCTGATAATCTGCTGTGTGTGTGTGTTCTCACCGCAGGTCGATGTGTTTGAGCGTCAGCAGACGGAAGGCCTGTAGCGTCAGCACACACACTTTATTCCCGGCCATGCAGAGCCTCTCGACGGCGGGCAGCCGCTCCAGAACCGCCGGCACCTGCGTGAACTCATTGAAGGACAGACCCAGATAGGCCAGCCGCTGCAGACGTCCCAGCTCCACAGGCAGAGCGGACAGCAGATTCCCGTCCAGAACCAGCGTCTGCAGACTGACACACACACACACACACACACACACACACAAGAGCAGTGTTACTGTAGTAAACCTGAGTGAAGTGTCCAGCAGGGGGCAGCAGTGCAGTGAGACGCCACATCACATCTAATGAGACTCTGTTGTGTAAAGTGTTTCTCATTAGATGGGGATACAAATACAGCATTCATTTTTGATTTAATTATTATATCTTAGTTATAATAATTAAAAAACTGACATTAAATGTATTTGGAAACTATCTAAAAGTAAAAACTTGAAAGCAATGCTGAACTATACAATTGTTTAAAATGTACGATGATTTTTTGTATTTCTTTTTCTTTCTATATACCTCTGACATGTTATATGTAGGTTATATGTACTCTTGTTTGTACAACATGCTTGGTTCTCCTAAAAATGATTGAAAAAATAAAAATAAAAATAATAAATAAATACTGTATAATATATATTATTATATATTATATATACACATACAAATTTAGTTTTGACTTTTTTGTTAGACTGTAACATTTGAAAGACTATGAATATGTATTTATTTAATTATATATATTTATTTAATTATATATATATATATATATATATATATATATATATATATATATATACACACACATATACACACACACACACACATATATACACTGCTGTTCAAACGGTTTAGATTCGAAATATTTATTAATGTTTTTTAAAGTCTCTTCTGCTCACCAACGCTGCATTTGCAAACAGTGAAATATTATTACAATGTAAAACAGCTGTTTTATATGTGAAAATATAATTGATTTCTGTGATGCGCAGCTGAATTTTCAGCATCATTACTCCAGTCTTCAGTGTCACATGATCCTTCAGAAATCATTCTAATATGCTGATTTGCTGCTCAAGAAACATTTCTGATTATCAATGTTGAAAACAGTTGTGCTGCACAATATTTTTGTGGAAGCAGTGATATATTTTATTTTTCAGGATTTACAGATGAATAGAAAGTTCAAAAGAACAGCATTTATTCGAAATAGAAATCTTTTGTGACATTATACATGTCTTTATTGGCACTTTTGAAAAATGTAATGCGTCCTTGATGAATAAAGGTATTAATTTCTTTAATTTCTTTCCTAAAAATAGAAAATGATAAATGATGATGATAACACAAAAGATTTCTATTTCAAATAAATGCTGTTCTTTTGAACTTTCTGCTCATATGTGAATCCGGAAAAAAAAAAAAAAAAAAAAAAAAGTACACAACTTTTTTTCATTGATAATAATCAGAAATTGTAAAAAATATTTTGCAATATTATTTTTTTGCTGTATTTTGGATTAAATAAATGAAGAGACTTCCTCCAAAAAATCTAAAGGTAGTGTATGTTAACAATAATTAAAGTTTTTGTATATTAAGCAAATTCTTTCACTGGACTGTGATTGTCAGACGTAATATTACTGGTTAATATTATTCATTCCAGCAAAAAAGGAGATTTCTTTTAGAGCAGCCTGCACTGATGAAACCCTGACAATAAGAACAGAGCTGTGAGCTGCAGTCTGATTGGATGAGCGGTGATCATGTGACACTCACCTGCTCATGTTGCCCACGTCGGGGTGGACGGAGGTCAGGTGGTTGCAGCTGAGGTTGACCTCCGTCAGTGTGCTGATGGAGCAGATGGGCAGCGGGAAACTCCCCAGCTGATTATGGGACAGATTGAGACTCCGCAGACGGGAAAATCTGACGAGAGATGAGGAACAGCTTACTGACACACAATCATGTCTTCATCCGTGTCCTTTATAGTTTTAATAGTTTTATTATTAAACAAAATACTGTCTCAGTCCTTGATTGGCTGAGCCATGTTTGAAGCTGTTACTAATTACATCAGTCGATTGGCAGAAGAATTATTTTGTTATTTTTGTTAGTGTGTCATCACTCTTATAAGAGACCAGACTGATTTCTACAGATTTTATTTTCAGTCCTGGACTAATATGAATTGAAGATAATACAAATTTATCGGGACGGATGGCTGAAATGTGTTCAAAATGTTGGACAGTTTATCTTAACTCTTAATAAATTTATAGTCAATAAGGCCATTATTAAAAATGTATTTAATTTAGATAACTCAGTTTAAACTATTATTTTCTATAAGTGTACTGTTCATTTTATATGAATTATTTCTCTAGATGTTTTATTTAATCTATTGTCTAAACTTCTACAATAAAATGTTAATGCTAACATTCAAATATCTATAGGACCCAATAAAATACCTTTGATTTTTCATGTGTTTTATTCTTTTCTGTTTTAATGTTTCTGGATTCTTTTGAAATGGTTTAATTAAATTTTAATAACCAAAAGGATGTCTAATCAATTGAATTAATATAATTTTAACAATTTAATAATTTACTAAAATTGTAATAGTGCCCCTCTGAAATATGTCTTATTTTTCCAGAAACTGTCTATGTTTTATGATTTAATAAAAAAATTATAAAAATAATATAAAATATAAAAATAGAAAATATGTTTCATATAAAAATAAAAATTCAGATAAAAAATGTTGGTAATCAAAGGAATGCATAAAACATTAGATATTTAATGAATCTTTTAAAATGTAATCAAATTAAATTTGAACAATGAATTCCTTTCTCTTTTTGGAAAAAGAAAAGTTCTGCGCAACAGAGGTTTACTGCTAACATTAAAATACGGATGGAAAAATGCATGATATTCCTTAAAAATACTGTTATAAGCAATTTCTACTGTTCTACTGCAATAGTAATATATTTGCAATCATTTCTTCAAATTAAACCAAACTTGTATTTTGGCAGATTGTAGTGAAGAGCTTTAAGTTTGTGTGTGTATCTGATGAAATCAGACCCTGTAAACAATAATTAACATCATTTGATTACAGCACACCAGATCAAGAAAACATGCTAGAAGCCCTCGACACTGACAGAGATCTTCACAAGCGGTTTGATTGAGCGCAGACTGACCTCTGGAGCTGCAGCAGCGTCTGGTCAGCAGGAAGGAAGTTGTGTTTGAGGTTGAGGTGCGTCAGGTCCTGACTGTACAGCAGGTTAGGAGGCAGCTTCTCCAGACTACAGCAGGACAGATCCACCGAGCTGATCCTCTGAGACACCATCTGACACACACACACACACACAGATTGAGAGAAATACACACACACACACAGAGAAACACACACAGGTCATTCCTCACAGCCAGATCATGAAAGAGAAGAAACTCTAACCTCAATGTGAGGAATCATTCATGAATGTCATTAGGGCTGTAGCTATCAAATATTTTAGTAATCGAGTATTCTACCGAAAATTCCATCGATTAATCGAGTAATCGGATAAGAACTCTTTCTTTATTAAAGAGCAATACTAAATATACAAGAGAAAACAAGACCGGTTTCTTAAAATTAACAAAGAATTTGTTCCTTTTTAGAAAAATTAACATTTTTATTGCTGAAATTGCATATATTAACAACTGTGAAAACTAAACCCATTTAGTGCATTTAATTGCCATATTACATTCAAAATGCAAATACAAATATAAAAATCAATTTCAAATTACTTTAAAAAAGGTAAACATAGTACAACCTAAAACTAAGACATAAATCAAAATAATAGTAATAAATAATAATAAAACCTAAATATTGTGCAACTTAACTTTCAAGCTTCAGCCTAAATACAGCTCAGGCATGACATGAGCCTTTACTGTCTTCTTAAAGGCTTTGTGGCTTTTGTAAGAGGCTAAAATTAGCAGGAAGCTAACGTGGAACAAAAACAAGAGTCCATATACATAACATTTATTAACATTTTTCAGCAACATGAATTTAAAGATATTTGGAGAATAAACCCTCTTAAATGTCTCTCTGCATACTGGTGTGTGTGTGTGTGTGTGTGTAATCCTTTAAAGGAGCATGTGGTTTTCATTTCGTGCACCGAAATGAAAATTCTGGGCCGAAACCGAGAATTCTGGATGTGCTTGGCCGAAAACCAAAATTGAAAATGCTTTGTAATAATTATTTATTTTATTAAATATAAAGTAATTTTGTAAGACTTTTTAAATTTAACTCAGTTTTAATGACACAGAATTAAAAAAAAAAAAAAACAAGCCAATAAAATAACCACACTTTTATTGAAAGAAAATTGGACAAAATATATTAATATTAAATATCAGTGTATAATTTTTATTCAGTTCTATGCAACAGAATCAGACATAACTGTTGTTATTGTTTTTTGACGAATTATCCAAATAATGTATAGTCCTGCAAACAGGGTTTTTCCTTTCTCAAAATGCGGCAGAGGTGTTTAGGTGTTATAATAATTATAGCTATGATTAAAGAAAATGACAATTATAAAAGTTATGTTTTATTTTCTCTCACCTAATGTTTTGTTATTTATTCGTAAAATAGCCTTATGAAATGTTTTCTTTTTCCTCAGAAATTCTGTGTTGTGTATCTGGTTATCAAATGAAGGCATAAAACATTAATTTCATTTATCTTTAAATTAAGATAAATTTTATACAATTATGTGTGTGTGTGTGTGTGGTAAAGGAAAACGCGCGTCTCTGCCATTCATTCATACAGAGATATGACCGTGTAATATGAGTTACTGCTCATCAGATCGTGTAAATCAGTGGGAAATGAATAGAAATCAGGGCTCCAGACAAAAAAATAGAGTATGGAGCCATTGGCTCCTATAAGAAAAAAACTTAGTTGCCAAATTATTTTTTTAGGTACCACAGAATAAAAGTGTTTTATTTTATTATTATTATTATTTCATTTTTTCCCCCTACATTTTAACATTTCAATCATACTGCCATGTGTTTATGTCTCATCTTTTCTTGACTTTATCAGCATTTTAATCCATCTTGTAGATGATCGGGTCGACCTGGGAACTGAGGTTCACTTAAAGTGGGAACTAAATGTCTTTTCCAACTTGAAATACAGTCACAAAGAATTGTTCGTTACACAGAATCTGTACCAATATCATGGACCATAAGCATCACTTGGCCACTGAGTGTAGTTTGAGCTCCTCCTCAGTGCATCCTATAAATGTTGTCTTTCACACATTCAGTCTGTTTTTCTTCATTAGTAAAATGCAATTTTATAGGAGGAGTTGAATCATGTAGAAAACAGAATAAGTAAAAATATTAATATGCAATAGCGCATAAATATAGCAAAATGCTCCTCTTTATAGTTATTTTTCTAGCTGACTGATGAGTTTATGGACACTGAGTGGTTATTCTGAGGTAAATATATTATTACAGTGCAATGTTTACAAGCTTTACACGTTTCCCGCAGTTTGAAACACTGAATGAGCTTTTACACGAGACATTTCAGTAAGTTGTACTGTAGGCTCTCTTATAAAATAGCCTACCTTTTGATATTAAATCATGTTCATCATGTTCGTACTATAGTAGTAGATAGAAAGATATAATGGGTTCACTTGGTGCTTGAACTGAGGCGCTAAAGCGATCGCTCCTGCCGCAGTAAGCCTGTGTTATACTTTCCGCACGCGCAATCCGGACACGTACACGGACAGCGCAGACGCGCACTACTTGTATTTATACTACTGAAAGTGTACGCTGGTGCTCTGCATTAAAGAGCGCCAAAACCGTATTGTTTGAATTTCGTTATGAATTTGGCATCATTTTAAAGCTGATATATTGTTTATTAAAAAGTAACAGAGCACAAAGCTTTTTGCGATTACTGGACAGCAAGTGCGGAGCCAGACATTATAAACATTCGGGGCTTAGCCGAAATATATGCATACAGGGCCGTACGCAGGTTTTTATAAATACAGAGGTCCTAAAATGGAGATTGGTAGGGGGGTTCGGGGGCATGCTCCCCCGAGAAAATTTAGATTTTCCTGACTTGTGTGCATTTTAAGATGTTTTAAGGCTCATAAATTGGATAATAATATAGGTTTAATATAGTCAGTGGGCAGCAGTAGTCAGTGGGCAGTAGTAGCATAAATTATTTTTCAAGATAACATTCTTAAACATGAGAATCAGATTAAATGTTGCAATGAATGATCCACACTACAAACTGTAAATAGAGAAGATATAGTTTATGTTTGTGAATTTAATAAACTCAAGTTATAATTATCCTGGTAGCTTTCAGTAAAATCAAGTGTCTAAAATGATTAAACATGAATATTATTTTTTGTATTTTTAATTCACACTAACAGAAATTAATCTTTTCCAATAAGTTTTTTTTTTGGGGAAGTCATGGCCTAATGGTTAGAGAGTTGGGCTTGTAACCTGAAGGTTGCCGGTTTGATTCTCACACCGGCAGGAATTGAAGGTGGGGATTGTGAATGAACAGCACTCTCTCTGCCTTCGATACCATGACTGAGGTGCCCTTGAGCAAGGCACTGAACCCCCAATTGCTCCCCGGGCGCTGGAGCAAGGTGTGTGTTCACGGTGTGTGTGTGCGTTTGTTCACTATTCACTGCTGTGTGTGTGCACTTGGATGGGTTAAATGCAGAGCACCAATTTCGAGTATGGGTCACCATACTTGACAATATGTCACGACTTTAAGTTTAAACTGATTTTTACGGGCATTTTATGGGCATTTTTACCTTTATTTTTTTTTTCTAAAAGTGTCCATTATCATTTGAGTCAAATTCTTACATTTAATCTGTGAATTAGAATAATAAGACATTTGGGCTGTTACCAAGCAAATGAAATCAACACAGAAGCTGCATCTGAAGTGGCATTTTAGATATATTTACACACTGTTTAATGCAAGACAAGAATGCATTTAACTGCAATTACAAATGCATAAATAACGTTTTGATATATTATAAAACGTTAAAACTATTATTTGAAATGATTTAAAACATGAAAAAAATTGAAATGTGAAATTAAAACTGCCAGTAGGTGGTAGCAAATCACTGTTAATAAGTGATTCACTGCAATTGAACCGAATCATTTAAACAGTTGATTCATTCAGGAACAACACACCATCATGTTGCTCAGAGACTCAAAAAGTGCTGTGGCTGTGTTTAGAATGTTTTATGTTGGCGAAATAGAGCAAGAACAGCCAATATGGTGTCTAAAACATAAGTCTCTTGATATTAACCTGTTATTTATTGAACTGTTGTATAAAATCAATATCACATTTGTAACCATGCTGAATTTTAAAGAAAAAACGGCACTCTTCCTGTGATATTTATTAACAAAATGAAATATAAATATATCATAAGAGTGCCCAACAACATGTCTATTAGATCCTGTACCCACTAAATTACTGAAAGAGTTGTTACCTGTAGCAGAAGAAACGCTTCTCAATATTATTAAGTCATCGATATCTTTAGGTCACGTCCCAAAATCATTCAAGCTGGCGGTTATTAAGCCTCTTATTAAAAAACCACAACTAGATCCTAACGAACTAGCAAATTACAGACACATTTCTAATCTTCCGTTTATGTCTAAAATTTTAGAAAAAGTTGTGTCTTCTCAGTTGTGCTCTTTTTTGCAAAAAAATGATCTCTATGAAGAATTTCAGTCAGGTTTCAGGCCCCATCATAGCACAGAAACCGCACTTGTTAAAATTACAAATGACTTGCTTCTTGCGTCAGACCAAGGCTGCATCTCATTGCTAGTTTTACTTGATCTTAGTGCTGCGTTCGACACTATAGATCATGACATACTCATAGATCGATTACAAAACTATACGGGTATTCAAGGGCAGGCTTTAAGATGGTTTGTTTAAAGCCTGAAATTGTTTAAAGCCAAGAATTGTTTATTTAAACAGGGAGTCATCTCAATTATCACCAGTAAAGTATGGAGTACCACAAGGATCTGTCCTAGGTCCTCTGCTATTTTCAATATACATGTTGCCACTTGGTAATATTATTAGAAAATACGGGACTAGTTTCCATTGTTATGCTGATGATACTCAACTATATATCTCAACAAGACCAGATGAAACTTCTAAATTATCTAAGCTAACAGAGTGTGTTAAAAATGTAAAAGATTGGATGACCAATAATTTTCTCCTATTAAATTCAGATAAGACAGAGATATTACTTATTGGACCAAAAAAAACAGTACACAGAATCTCTTGGATTATAATTTGCAACTAGACGGATGTACTGTTACTTCCTCTACAGTCAAAAATCTGGGTGTTATATTAGACAGCAACTTATCTTTTGAAAATCATATTTCTCATGTTACAAAAACAGCATTCTTTCATCTTAGAAACATTGCCAAGCTACGAAACATGTTACCTGTTTCTGATGCAGAAAAGCTAGTTCATGCATTCATGACCTCTAGACTGGACTATTGTAATGCACTGCTAGCTGGTTGTCCTGCATCTTCAATAAACAAGCTACAGGTAGTCCAAAATGCAGCGGCTAGAGTCCTTACCAGGTCAAGAAAATATGATCATATTACCCCAATTTTACAGTCTCTGCACTGGCTACCTATTAAGTTTCGCATCAGTTACAAAATATTATTACTTACCTATAAGGCCCTTAATTGTTTAGCTCCTGCGTACCTAACTAGTCTTCTACCACGCTACAATCCATCACGCTCCCTAAGGTCGCAAAACTCTGGACTTTTTGTAGTACCTAGGATAACAAAGTCCACTAAAGGAGGTAGAACTTTTTCACATTTGGCTCCCAAACTCTGGAATAGCCTTCCTGATAACGTTCGGGGTTCAGACACACTCTCTCTGTTTAAATCTAGATTAAAGACACATCTCTTTAGCCAAGCATTCACATAATGCATCTCATAATCTTGTACTGCAGTTATATCTGATCAAACACACATTATTGTTCTTTAGCTTGGATTGAACAAATCATTTTTGCTTGGTTGGAACAGCAGCTACGCTAATTATGTCTCTATCTGTATCTCTGTTTCTGCCACGGGATTAACATCACGTGGTAACTAGGACTTACACAAGCTTCAGTCTGGATCCAGAACACCTGAGAAGAGATGATGCCTACCCCTCAGAGGACCTCAGATGATGCCTACCCTCAGACAAAATACAGAACTACCAAATTTCGCCATAAGTTAAATATATTAAGTTTCTACAATATATAAATATATATCTTAGCAATGCATATTACTAATCAAAAATCAAGTTGATATATTTGCAGTAGGAAATTTACAAAAGATATTCATTTACTTAATATCCTAATGATTTTGTGGATAATTTTGGATAATGGATCATTTTGACCCACACAATGTATTTTTGGCTCTTGCTACAAATATACCTGTGCTACTTATGACTGGTTTTGTGCTCCAGGGTCACATATTAAAATTATTTGTAAACAAATATTTAAACTGCACATAAGGTAGTTTATGTACCTTATAATAATAACTTTTTAATGATATAATTATGTTTCTACTCTAGTGTGAAATATAAGCATTTAAACTGTGGATGTCATATTTATTCACATTTATTCAAACATACATCAAATATTGAAGAACAGGTTCAGTAAAAATATGATGAATATGTAATATAGATGCTAAATGCTCCTTTACAGTAGGGCTGCATGATATATTGCATGCGATAGTCATGCGCATCTCATCAGTAAAGCCGGTTCTGTGATTACAAATAAATCTCTATCACCTGTTTTCAGATGGAGCGGCATTTAATACACAGAGCCGTAGTTCACTGACAAGCTACGCAATATCACGTTCACTATCGCATGCGATGCATCTGCGATTTTGAGCGCAAATTGCGTAGCTTGTCAATGAACTACGGCTCTGTGTATTAAATGCCGCTCCATCTGAAAACAGGTGATAGAGATTTATTTGTAATCACAGAACCGGCTTTACTGATGAGATGCGCATGACTATCGCATGCAATATATCGTGCAGCCCTACTTTACAGGGTTGTTTTTTTCTAGTTTATGGTCATTGAATGTCTTTCCTGAGGTAAATGTGATGTTATTGACCTCAAGCTGTTTTACTGACATCTTTCCGTGGTTGAATCACTGACTGATGGATAATTGATGGATGATTGATGATTGATTTTAGTTAAGACATTCATTCACTTTGCTGCTGCTATAACTTGTAGTAAAGAGGAAGAGATGATTGCTTCACTTCAGTGATCTGTTACGCACATTAAAGAGCCACAAAACCACATGCACTGTTTGTATTTCATATTAAAATGGACAGAATTTGAATGTGATCAGTAATCGGCACTAATGAATGACACTATCACATTAACGTCTCCTTCGCTCTGCTGAGGCTCGTCTAATCTGAGGCTCCCAGCGGATCAGACGTGTCTCAGGGCACTCGTCTCCACTGGAAAATAGGCTGGCCTACTTGCGTTTGTTTAGGATGGTGCGTTCCTAGTGAAGTATGCTAAAGTAGGACTCCCAACTAGGGCTTACACACACACACCTCGCGTGATGGGATGATGGATGTCATTTTCAGGGCAAATGTAGATCAGAGCAGTGAAGCGCTGGAGAATCTGAACATCTGCATTTAAAGTCTCTCTCTGAACTGTGAGGTGAGACTCTAAAACACACTGATTTACAACGGCTGACAGAACATACTAGAGCGTATTCCCCATTTCCCACCAGCCCTTTACAGTACGCTCAGAGCTGAAGCAGACAAACATCAGTAGATAAATGTAAGTTAACGTCCAGAAACACAGCACTGGGCAAAGTTCAGTGTACGGCGAGAGTAGAGTCACATGAGAGTAGAGTCACATGATATAAATGTTTGACAAACTTCCACACGATGGCTGCATTTCAGACTCCACTTTCAGATCCGTTTCTGACACAAATACAATGAAAATGCTTTAAATTTAAAAAAATAATTACTGGAGGATTTGAGGATTTCAGTAATTAAGTACAACATTTTTACAGGTAACTACTTACTCACTAATATTAATTGTATAAATTTATTTTTTTTTTTACCTTTTTTCATTTAGCTGAAAACCAAAACATAAAAATAAAATTTATTTAACATTCAATAAATAAATCACATTCAACAGTCAAATAAAAGTTTAGCTGTACATTTAAATTGTACATAGGGCAATTTTTCATATCAACATTTAATGACCTCTACTTTTAATGTTTGTACTACAATTCATAGTTGAAATACAAACATTTAAATGGTGGCTGTCATAAAAAACTTGTGGTAACACTTTTTTTTTTAAAGGTGTCCTTGTTACGTCACATGTTCTTACTATTATAACAACAATAAATTATGCATAATTACACGCAAGTAACACCCTAATCCTAACGCTATCTATATAGTAAATACATGTAGTTAATTAATATTACTCAATACTTCAATGTATAATTACACTGTAACAATGACACCTTAAAATAAAGTGTAATCGATTTAGTCAATATATATTTTTAATATATTGTTAAGTAAAAATATACGAATAGGTAACACAGTGGATATATTTAATAAAACGCTCCTAATTTTTCTAACTAACGCAGTACAGCAATTTGTCACACCACATTAAACAGCATCAAAGTCACATTTGGAATTTCATGATAAAATTGACAGAATTTGAAAGCTGAGACTTTGTTTCATATCAAAAGTAAGAAAGCACAAAGTTTTTTGTGATTACTGGATGGCAGGACCTGTATATAATGTTTAGTGAAGTTTAGTTCACACATCACCTGACAACAGGCCAGACTATAATATAAAGATTGATTAAAATAGTGAATTTGATATAGTTAAAGGGATAGTAATTCTGTCATTAATTATTCACCCTCATGTCGTTCCAAACCCGTAAGACCTCCACTCATCTTCGGAACACAAATTAAGATATTTTTGCTGGAATCTGAGAGCTCTCTGACCCTCCATAGACAGCAAGGGTCCTTACACGATCAAGGTCCAGAAAAGATGATCGACAAAGTAGTCCATGTGACATCAGTCTGTCAACTGTAATTTTACGAAGCCACGAGAATACTTTTTGCGCAAAGAAAACAAAAATAACGATTTTATTCCACATTTTCGTCGCTACTGTTTCTCTTGTGGACGTGCGTTCATGACAGTACATGACGCAAGCAAAATAAAATCGTTATTTTTGTTTTCTTTGCGCAAAAAGTAAAACACTGACCTAAAAATCACCCGATTTGAAGCGAATCAGTCACACGGGATTAGTTTTTATGTTAGGTGTATGTAAATTCATTTTTTACTTCAGATGTTATCAGCAATGTTTATGGTCTTTTTGGGCAGGATAAGCGATATATTTAAATCGTTTAGGTGCGTCTGTGGCGCACTGCCGACACAGGTAACGTTAACTGATCCAACACAAAATATAGCTCATTTCTTTATGTACGTAATTATTCAGGAATTATTAAACATGAACGTATTAGTATCAGAAATTGATTTGAATATACAATGAATACAGTAGCCTCTGTTACTTTATTGCTCTATGTTGTACTGAAATGAAAAGTTTAACTTAAGCAATATCTTGGAAATAAAGCTTCATGTCTTTAAGTCTGTACTGTATGTAGTCAGTTATTTCTCTGAATAAATGATGTGTATTTTTAATGTCCTGATTGAGCAGCATCTATTTCAGCTCTCCAAGATATGTTTACTAGCATTACCGTTTCCATGTAAAATGTATATTCTTAATTAATAATTAATTTAACCACCGTTTAAATCATTACCTAACGAATGCTGTTAACGAAATCATTGTTGAAACATTTGCAGCAAGCCTACTGTATGAATAAAAACACTAACAAAAAAAAAAATCAGAAAATCAGAAAAAAAAACCGCTAATTAAACATCACTGTTTCTGCCAATGATTTGCTGAAACTGAAAATTATTATTATTATTTTTCTGTTTAGACCAAACAATTTCAGCCGCTGAAATTCTGGTGCATCACTAATAATTACTGGTGGGGTTTTACTGCAAATCAACACAAAACTGCTGCAAATATCACTGCAATTTTTTTTTTAAAGCTGCACCAAATTCAGTCATTTTTGGCCCCAAAAATCAGAAAAACAGTCCTGGTAAATCCTCGATTATGAAACTGCATTGTTTTCTCTATCTATCTGTCCATCTACCTAATGATTGATTGAATATTCTCATTAGATGCATTATATAATACAGTTAAACCAAAATTTACTCAGACACTTTCAACATTTCTCACATTATCACAGTTTATTCGCTATAATGTAGAAAATGGTAATAAAATATGACAAGAACTGAGAGTTAAACTGTGTCAGAACAAATTCATCTTGATAATGCCAGATAACTTTGATAGAAAGGTATGGAACAAAACATGCTCAGGTCAAAGTGTCAAAGCTTACAAATTTTACTGGTAGTCCACTGTATGAAGAATTTTTGGGTATGTCACAGTTTACTTTATTTTGCTATCCTCACTTACATAAATCAACTATAGTGTCCAGCACCCACTAGTGAAAAAAAAATATCAAAAATGATATCTGGTGTCTGAATCATTTTTGGTTTGACTGTATATATTATTTTTGGACACGTATCATGATAGTAAAACAGTATTTCCTGAAGAATACTGTAAATTATACATGAATGTGGAAATCATTCAGGATCCTGTCGTGTGTCAGAGTCAGATTCTGTCACTATACCACAGTACTTGTTTGCAAGGGCATGAAAATGTTCTTTAGTGAGGCAGTTCACTAGGGTTTAGATCAGCTGTAGTGTGTCAGTTCGTCTTATCTGTACAGGTTAGAGGATGTCTCACACACACACACACACTCACACACCTTAGCCGCCTGTCGGTGCCAGCGCAGGTGTTCAGTGAAGTTGTCGAAGCTGATGTAGTAGGTCTGACTCTGAGGTCCTGCTGAGCTGAAGGCCAAACAGTGACTGTGTTTCTTCACCTCTTCCACCTGAACACACACACACACACACACAGTGATGAGTGTTCATTAGTGTCACAGGTCTGTTTAGATCAGCTGTGATGGCTGACAGCACTCAATATTCAGTCTAGTAGTCCAGAACAGAAATAAACACTGAGAGACTATGAAACACACCTCTGTTTGTTTAACACTTCCTCAACTCTCAAAACCACCATAAAACTTTACACCTTACTAACCAATATCCACTATACCTGTCCTCTCACTGCGCTCACTGATAAAGTAACCAAGATCTTGCCCATACGCAAATCTAATGCATGTCGATACAATTTCCATATAAGAAATACATATTGTCACATGACATAAAAACATATATGAAATCTATTAAAAATGCATGAATTTCATATATATCTAGCCAAAAAAAAGTATGTTTATGAATGTGTAATACATATTTGGACACATTTGTCATGAACGTATCTATTCTTCCTAAAACCCATCATTAGGCTAAATAAATAAATAAATATAAAAGATAGACACTTATTTAAAAACTTATTACAAAAACATAAACATAGATTTTTTTGTAAATACACGTTGTTTTAATGAATTTGCATATATAAATAAAAAATATATTGCTGACATATGGTTAATACATATAAGAGACTTACCAGTAACACATATAGTAATATCACTCTTGATATAAGGCAATAAATGTCATATATTACATTTCCGTATGGTTGGGAAATATGCTGTATAAACATAACCTGGTGTTCAGCACATACAAGCAATATAAAGTGAAGGTGCACTGCAGTGTTAATTTTGACAGGCATTTTTGATTTAGTCTTAGTCTTAGTCTTGAGACGAAAATGCTTAATAGTCTTAGTCACATTTTAGTCATTTGAGTCTTTCATAGTTTTAGTCGACGAAAAGTCATTACATTTTTTTTTTGCAGTTACCAACATTTATTTAGGTAGCTATTTTATATGTAGTCTTCTAACAGAAATAGTCATTAATTCTTCTCTCTTTAGACCAAATCAATTAAGCTCATGAGAAATTTTAATCAAGTATTGAATTTGGAAAAACTGGAATAAATGATGACAATTTTCATTTTTGGGTTGAGATACAAATTAAACTAATTTTTAAGATACAGTAGGTTTACTTAACATGTTTACATTTATTTAACATCTTTTGTTGGTTAACATTAATGACACAGATAGGTGTTTAATTAGGAATGCTGTCCCTTTAAGACGGAAGGCATGCATATAATACTGACACACATTCAGTTTTCACCCACCTGTTTATGTTCACTTAAGCCATAACTGACTGTATTTATGTGAGATACTCTACACGATGGACATTTGGACTGCTGTGTGTGTATTTGAGCACTGAGAACTGATCGTGTGCTGTGTGAGAACTGAAGAAGTGGAGCGTGCGCGAGAGAGAGAGCACTTCTATCAGCGCGATTCCGCCTCGCGCGCCTTCACTAACTTTAAGTTAATCGACAATGAATTGTGACTCCCGGGAAAAACGGGACGTCGGGGCACCCTATCTCTAACCTGAGGCCATTTCATATCGCTAGTTCGCGTTTTGGTAGCCTGTCCATCCACTGTGGCTGCCATACTGAGACTAGATATGCAAACGCCCCTTATTCCATTGTAATCCAATGACAGGGACGCACATTTTGAAAGACAGTTAACTTATCCTATAGGATGTATTTTGAATGTCCGGTAGTCCTCAAATAACATTGTAGTCCCGTCTCGTCTTGTTAACAAAGACGCGGCATACATTTCATCATAGTTTTTATCATCAGATATTATTTTTAGCTCATCAACGTCTCGTCTTAGTCAGAAAAAATGTTCGTTAACGAATATTTTTCGTCATCGTCTTCGTTGACGAAATTAACCCTGGTGCACTGTGAATATTGCAGTCAGCTTTATTTTTATTTATTTTTTTATTTTTTCTTAAAGATTGGGCCAAGAAATTAAGTTTCAGATCTTGTCCTTTCATTCTTATGGTCTGCGAAAATCTGAATCTAAATTAGAGCAGGGAAGTTTCTTTCAGCAATTCATTAACCAATTAAATTAAAACCAATTTTAACCAGTAAAAGGGATCTGTTGAATGGCTGAAGAAAATCTATTATATTCTGACGCTGTGCACTTCAGAAGGGGACCCTGTAGGATCACTGCTTTGGGACAAACATTCATAAGTTCAGTACCTTTCCTCCGATCAGTGGAAGGATGTGCATCTTGCCCGTATGGCTGGCCTTCACTGAGGACACCATCAGACAAGTGCCACATAAGATGACCTGCCGTCGACTCCAGCGGTTCACCGGCAGCTGCAGCTTTCCTTTCCGTACGTTATATGTTCCCGAGAGCTGGATGCGCTCAGAGCTCTCAATGCTGTGAGGTTTTCCTGCAAAACAGAGAAAAACATGAGTGACTTCCCAAATCCACTCCTACTGTCAACACATCCAGTGCAGATTCAGAAACACATCACAATTCACAACGCAAAACTGCTGTTTGTACAAAAGAGGGAAGTCAATTACTGTGTTCCACACTAGAAAATGCCTCTGACACATGAAATTCAGCAGTCAGTACTAGTAAATAGCAGAACTCAGTAGTCAGTACCAGTAAAGAGCAGAATTTAACAGTCAGAACTAGAGAAGAGAACAGAGTTCAGCAGGCAGTACTAGTAAAAAGCATAATTCATGAGTCAGTACAAACAAAAAGCAGAATTCAGCAGTCAATACTAGTAAATAGCAGAACTCAGCAGTCAGTACTAGTAAATAGCAGAACTCAGCAGTCAGTACCAGTAAAGAGTAGAATTCAGCAGTCAGTACCAGTAAAGAGCAGTTAGTACTAATAAAGTGTAGAATTCAACAGTCAGAACCAGAGAAGAAAGAGTGAAATTTAGCAGTCAAAACTATTATAAAGCAGAATTTATCAATCTGTACTGGTAAAGTTTGGAATTTCGCAGTCAGTATTAGTAAAGTGCAGAATTCAGCAATCAGTACTAGTAAAGAGAAGAATTCTAGTACTAGTTTACTAGTACCAGATCAGAATTCAGATTCTGATTCTTTGAATAATTCAGCAGTGCTCTATACGGAGTGAGTTTACATTCACCATTGAAAAACAGATGTACAATATTTTCTTCCATAAACTCAAATGGGTTATCAAAATGGGTTGATTTGTCAGTAACCTCTTCTGGTCTTAACTCATGCACTGTATTTGTTCTGCACTGAATGGTGAGGTGTGGTTCTCTCATACAGCAACATTTCTGCTTTCACTTCTGAGAAATAGCTAGCCAGATCTGGCCCAAAAGCAGGAGCAGTATGTGGGTCAGGACCCCACGGTACGCCGCATGGAGCGCTGCAGCCCACTTTACAGCACGACCATCAGCACAGGTTTAACACGACACCTAACCTGAAGCACAAACACCACCTCACACCAGCAGACTGAAGCTTTCTGTTGCTACTGATCACAAATGACCAGTTAGTGTTATCTCTTATGTTACTGATCTGTTACAGTAAAACAAACAGAAATAAGAAGAGCAGTTTACAAATATTGACCCTGCAGACAGACAGACAGATCTCACGTGGATCTTAAGCATGATTTAGGCGTGTTGTGCTTTTTCCTCGGGCGTGATCCTCAGAGAGGAAGCCACAGCCTTTCCTGCGTGAGAGCTCTTCTCTGACTGACATACACCCTGAACCGTGAGCGTATTTCTTGCTATACGGCTATCTCTCTAAATTCACACCATCACATTTGATTAGCTATTAACCAATTCACCAAGTCAATGAAGTGAGGCTCAAGTAACAGAATTCAAACAGTTTTTTCTACATTGAGTTGCTTGGCTGTTCACTAGTGTTGTGTTCGATACATCGATACGAGTATCGATACAGCTGTCCCTGTCCCTGGACCGTGCTTAATTTGATACAAGAACACCGTTTAAAATGGAGTACAAAATTGCGAGGTTTCTAAAAAAGAATGAATGGAGCATAATATATAGGCTACAACAAGGTTTAATCTGGCCGCAGAGGAACACAACCGGGGTTGCCTGATATAAAGAGATGAAATCCCCAAAACAGAACTTCACACTTGCGCAATACAGAAATATCTGCTAAGTGTGTTTCTTATCTGTCAACCTGGCAACCATGTGTACGCGCTCTCTCCACTGTGGATAAACGCGCTTTCTTTCTGAAAACACCGGCTAGCTTGCAGTTCAGCTATCTCCACTTCAATATTCTATTCTCAGAAAAGTATAATTCATCAAGTGTTCATTTATGAAAGAGAGAGAGAGAGGCTGTGTATATATGAATTACCACCGTTTTGCTGCATTTCTCTATTAACAGTGAAGCTGTGGCTTTAATTCCTTTAGAAACACTGAGGTTACCAGCTCCTTGTTGAGAAAGATAATGTAGCTCTTGACCGATTAATCTATTTTATTGATAAAATTGCGGGGCAGTGCTAAAAAGTTTGTGTTGCTTAATGTCTGTGCGCGCGCACACAATGTGATCTGTTTGAGCTACAGTGAAGACAGTGCATTAGTTTAGAACTCTTCTAATCTTTTTTATATTAGTAAGAGTACATTACAATATATATTTATTAGAGCTAGTACATCATTATTTATTGGCTTAAAAACAAGATGTAAACACTCAGAATATTGCACCTGGTGGAGAGTGCCCAATGTTAACATGAAACATATGCCATTAACTATATTGTACTGTGGTACAGTTATGGAGGACCTACCAAAAAAATAGAATTCGGCTGCTGGTACTAGTGAATTACAGAATTCAGTAGTCAATATTATTAAGAGTGGAGTTCAGCACTAGTAAAGATACAACTAGGCATTTGGTACTAGTAAAGAACAGAATTACTACTACTAAAAGACAGAATTCAGCAGTCAGTACTACAAAAAATAAAAAAAATAAATAAACAGAATTCAACTGTTGGTACTCAGTAGTCAGTATTATTAAGAGCAGAATTCAGCAGTCAGTACTAGTAAAGTGCAGAATTCAGTAGTCAATGTTATTAAGAGCAGCACTAGTAAAGAGTTCAGCACTAGTAAAGATACAACTAGGCACTAGTAATGAATAGAATTCATCAGTTGGTACTAATAAAGAACACAATTTAGCAGTCAGTACTAACAAACAAACAGAATTCAGCTTTTGTACTAGTAAAGTACACAATTCAGTATATTATTAAGAGTAGAATTTAGCAATCAGTACTAGTAAATTGTGGAATTTAGAATTTAGAATTTAGTTATATTGGACATTAAGAAACAAATGTACAGTATGTTCTGCCATAAACTCTAATTTATCACATCTGTCTACAGCATGAAGGCCCCTGAAGGTGTCCCAGCCCTATGGGTGACTCCTGCGGAGACACCTGTGGTCATGGGTCAGCAGTCTGTCCGACGTTTGACTCTGTTTTTAAACACCTCATCCTGTTTTGAGCGGTTAGACAGATGCAGTCCTCTGAGTATCCGGCACAAAGCAGAAGAGGGTGTGATCCCAGGCTATATTTGTCCACATTCAGCTCGTGCGCTCTAATGCACTGGAGAAACCGCCTGCGTGACATATTGGGGCAAAAAACTCCTGAATAATTTCTTTCAGGAGTTTCAAAGGCTCATGACACATTCTGGAGGAGTTCAGCACAGCACCATAGCTGCATTACACAATCTCACCATTTTCTCAATTTTTTGAAAAATCATACTTTCATACTGGTGAGATTTTAGATATATTTTGTTAATTAAGTATTTGAAATGACTCCTCCAAAAAAAGTTATCAGAGGAACCATCATTTCATCCAAACAGTAGATAAAGTCAAGCAGATTCAATATACAAGTAAAACACAGTAAAAATATAGTTTAATGATCACGTTTTCACACCAAATAAACAGAAGAATGAGATTTTATCAGTTTGATGTTCTAAATTTACCCAGCCCTAGTCAAGATGGAAACTCACAGCCAGTAACATCAATTCAAAAAATTAAAATATAGCCAGTAACGTTAATTAAAAAAAAAAAAAAATAATCAACAACTTTGGAAACAACCTGACAGACAATAGGCAGCTGCTGATATAAGCATGAACAAGTGCTACACATGCCAAATATTAGAATAAATCACAGGTGTCAAACGCACAAAATGAATGAATACTCCAGTAAAACACTGACATACATCACAATTATTAGCAAACAATGGCTTTCATGTGCTTGGAGTTTATTTACCAATTCACATCTATGGGAAAGTTCACACACACATATATGAAAATTCAGTAATTATTTTCTTACCCTGATGTTGTTCTAAGGAAATACACATTATTTCCTTCTTTTTTTGCAGAACACAAAAGGAGAAACAAAGCAAAAAAAAAAAAAAAAGTCCTGCGCACGCTTATCTATTTGATGGCAGTGAATGGTGACCTCCTTTGAACTTTTAAAAAAGGGATGCAAACGTGTCAAAATAATGACACACATAATCCCATGCATGTTAGTGTGTATATTCTCAAATCTCAGTTTTAAGATTGCTGCGTGTTTTTGTTTCTATAACGTTTGAATATATCCCCTATCGTATTCTACCACAAAAACAAAGCGCCTTGTTATCACTAGTTTTATTTTGATTTCCAGAGTCCGCTATTAGCTTATAGCCCGTTAGAATCGCCAGCGTGGTTGCATTAGCGGCAACCAAGGAAGGTTGCTGCTAATCTCGCTTACATTGCTAATACTCTATTCACACACATTACCATTGTTTTACTCACTGCTACTTGCTTTAATGGCGGATGTGTGTCTACCTTTGAGTGCAGGCGAGGACACGTTCAAGCTGCATTCGGTGCAGCTGGAGCTGGAGGCCGTGGAGAAGCAGATCCGCGAGCTGGTGGAGAAGCAGGCCCAGCTGAGAGAGCGGAGAGCTGCGCTGGAAACATCCCGGACTGACGCTCACAAGTCCGGGGTAAGTATACAGCGTGCCGCTAACACTCCCACCACCTCTACTTCATGTGTTTCTCTGCACAGACCCTGTGCACCCAGGACGCAATCTTCCCAGATGTCCTTCACTCCGGCGCCGGGACACCACGGACCCTAGGTGCAGCAGCAGCGGAAGACGCGGGCCAGGCCCCGTGCGAGGACCTCTCCCCCTCCGCCGCCCCCGGTCTTTGAAATCTCCACCCTGAACCGCTTCGCTCCCCTCCGCGAAACGGAAAGCGACGCTGTGATCGTCGGAGACTCCATCGTCCGGCACGTCCGTGCTACGTTAGCTGAAGGTAAAGCGCACACTCACTGTTTACCTGGTGCTCGTGTTCTCGATGTTTCTGCGCAGATACCCGCGATCCTGAAGGACGACGAGAGCATCGGCGCGATCGTGCTGCACGCGGGGGTAAACGACACCAGGCTGCGGCAGACGGAGACACTGAAGAGGGACTTCAGGAGCCTGATCGAGACGGTGCGCAGCGCATCACCCGCGGCGACGATCATCGTGTCTGGACCGCTTCCTACATATCGACGAGGACACGAAAGGTTCAGTAGACTTTTTTGCTTTAAACGAATGGTTGTTGTCATGGTGTAAAGAACAGAAACTGCTCTTTGTTAATAATTGGAATCTTTTCTGGGAGCGTCCTAGGCTTTTCCGCGCTGATGGCCTGCACCCCAGCAGAGTCGGAGCAGAACTCCTGTCGGACAACATCTCCAGGACTCTACGCTCCATCTGACTAGTAAACCCATTCTCAAATAACTGCTATGATGGCTTTTGTTCTACCCACTTAAATGATAGAAATATTTGTGCTGTCCAATCTATAAAGACTGTGTCTGTTCCCCGAACAGTGAAGCCAAAATATATATTTAATGCAGGATCTAGAAATAATCTGATCGTGATTAAACCAGAAAAATGCAAAACAAATAAACAAAAGCAATTTTTAAAGCTTGGGCTCCTAAACATCAGATCACTCGCACCCAAAGCAGTTATTGTAAATGAAATGATCACAGATAATAGTTTTGATGTGCTCTGCTTGACTGAAACCTTACTCAAACCAAATGTTATATTGGTCTAAATGAGTCTACTCCACCAAGCTACTGTTATAAGCATGAGCCCCGTCAGACTGGCCGTGGCAGCGGTGTTGCAACAATATATAGTGATATTCTCAATGTTACCCAGAAAACAGGATACAGGTTTAACTCATTTGAATTACTTCTGCTTAATGTTACACTGTCAGATATGCAAAAGAAATCTCTCCTACCTCTTGCTCTGGCTACTGTATATAGACCGCCAGGGCCGAATACAGATTTCTTAAAAGAATTTGCAGATTTCTTCTCAGACCTATTGGTTACTGTTGATAAAGCGCTAATTGTCAGAGATTTTAACATTCACGTTGATATTACAAATGATGCATTAGGACTTGCGTTTACTGACCTAATAAATTCTTTTGGAGTCAAGCAAAATGTCACCGTGCCCAATCATCGTTTTAATCATACGCTAGATTTAATTATATCGCATGGAATTGATCTTACTGACACAGATATCGTACCTCAAAGTGATGATGTTACTGACTATTTCCTAGTATCGTGCATGCTGAGTATAACTGATATTAACTATATGGCTCTGCATTATCGTCCAGGAAAAACTATTGTTCCAACCACTAAAGATAGATTCAGAAATAACCTGCCTGATTTATCTCAACTGCTCTGTGTACCCATAAATACACATGAACTAGATGAAATGACTAGCAACATGGGCACTATCTTCTCTAATACATTAGAAGCTGTTGCGCCCATCAAATTGAAAAAGGTTAGAGAAAAACGTACTGCGCCATGGTACAACAGTAATACCCATTCTCTCAAGAAAGAAACTCATAAACTTGAGTGCAAATGGAGAAAAACTAACTTGGAATTGGATTTTTAGAATTGCATGGAAAAACAATATGTCCAACTATAGACAGGCTTTAAAAGCTGCCAGGGCAGAGCATATCCACAAACTCATAGAAAATAACCAAAACAATCCAAGGTTTTTATTTAGCACAGTGGCTAGATTAACAAATAAACAGACGCCACCCGATCTAAATACTCCCTCACAATTTAATAGTAATGACTTTATGAATTTCTTCACTGATAAGATAGATAACATCAGAAATACAATAACAAATGTAGATTCTGCAGCGTCTAGTACTTCAGCTCCATTCATTGCACCCAAAGAAAAACTGCAGTGCTTTACAACTATAGGACAGGAAGAGCTAAATAAACTTATCACTGCATCTAAACCAACAACATGCCTATTAAATCCTGTACCCACTAAATTACTGAAAGAGTTGTTACCTGTAGCAGAAGAACCGCTTCTCAATATTATTAACTCATCGATATCTTTAGGTCACGTCCCAAAATCATTCAAGCTGGCGGTTATTAAGCCTCTTATTAAAAAAACCACAACTAGATCCTAATGAACTAGCAAATTAAAGAAACATTTCTAATCTTCCGTTTACATCTAAAATTTTATAAAAAGTTTTGTCTGCTCAGTTGTGCTCTTTTTTGCAAAAAAATGATCTCTATGAAGAATTTCAGTCAGGTTTCAGGCCCCACCATAGCACAGAAACCGCACTTGTTAAAATTACAAATGACTTGCTTCTTGCATCAGACCAAGGCTGCATCTCATTGCTAGTTTTACTTGATCTTAGCGCTGCGTTCGACACTATAGATCATGACATACTCATAGATCGATTACAAAACTATTCGGGTATTCAAAGGGCAGGCTTTAAGATGGTTTAGATCCTACCTCTCTGATCGCTACCACTTTGTTTATTTAAATAGGAAGTCATCTCAATTATCACCAGTAAAGTATGGAGTACCACAAGGATCTGTCCTAGTTCCTCTGCTATTTTCAATATACATGTTGCCCCTTGGTAATATTATTAGAAAATACGGGATTAGTTTCCATTGTTATGCTGATGATACTCTGATGATCATATATCTCAACAAGACCAGATGAAACTTCTAAATTATCTAAGCTAACAGAGTGTGTTAAAAATGTAAAAGATTGGATGACCAATAATTTTCTCCTATTAAATTCAGATAAGACAGAGATATTACTTATTGGACCAAAAAAAACAGTACACAGAATCTCTTGGATTATAATTTGCAACTAGACGGATGTACTGTTACTTCCTCTACAGTCAAAAATCTGGGTGTTATATTAGACAGCAACTTCATATTTCCCATGTTACAAAAACAGCATTCTTCCATCTTAGAAACATTGCCAAGTTATGGAACATGTTACCTGTTTCTGATGCAGAAAAGCTAGTCCATGCATTCATGACCTCTAGACTGGACTATTGTAATGCACTGCTAGCTGGTTGTCCTGCATCTTCAATAAACAAGCTACAGGTAGTCCAAAACACAGCGGCTAGAGTCCTTACCAGGTCAAGAAAATATGATCATATTACCCCAATTTTACAGTCTCTGCACTGGCTACCTATTAAGTTCCGCATCAGTTACAAAATATTATTACTTACCTATAAGGCCCTTAATGGTTTAGCTCCTGCGTACCTAACTAGTCTTCTACCACGCTACAATCCATCACGCTCCCTAAGGTCGCAAAACTCTGGACTTTTGGTAGTACCTAGGATAGCAAAGTCCACTAAAGGAGGTAGAGCTTTTTCACATTTGGCTCCCAAACTCTGGAATAGCCTTCCTGATAACGTTCGAGATTCAGACACACTCTCTCTGTTTAAATCTAGTTTAAAGACACATCTCTTTAGCCAAGCATTCACATAATGCATCTCATAATCTTGTACTGCAGTTATATCTGATCAAACACACATTATTGTTCTTTAGCTTGGATTGAACAAATCATTTTTGCTTGGTTGGAACAACAGCTACGCTAATTATGTCTCTCTTTGTTTCTCTGTTTCTGCCATGGGTAACTAGGATTTACACAAGCTTCAGTCTGGATCCAGAACACCTGAGAAGAGATGATGCCAACCCCTCAGAGGACCTCAGATGATGCCAACCCTCAGACAAAATACAGAACTACCAAATTTCGCCATAAGTTAAATATATTAAGTTTCTACAATATATAAATATATTGTAGAAACTTAATTTCCTGTAAAGCTGCTTTGCAACGATTTGTATTGTGAAAAGCGCTATACAAATAAACTTGAATTGAATTGAATTGAATATTCTGAGTGCATACTAGGGCTGCACGATATATCGTTTCAGCATCGATATCGCGATGTGCCCATCCGCGATAGTCACATCGCAGGATGTGCGATGTTTAGCAGGCCTGATCGTTATATTTATACTGATCGTTTTCTTTGCTCACACACAGACACCGTGTCTACTCCAGACGCGACAGCTGCACAGAGATACCCATTTTTAAATAAATTTAGTAGCAAAGCTACTGCAAGCGATTTTCAGTGCTGGAAATCCATTTATCCTTTGTTGAAACTTCCGCGTCGTCGAGGAGAACACATCACGGATGTTTAGCAACGGCAGGCGCCAGGAAAGCGCAAGCTCCCGAGCGCTTTGGAAAGGAGGAGGAAGTGGCGCGGCGGGAGTTTTCCACGCGTTTGCAGATGTGAACGGCCCCAAAGTCTTTCTACACTGGATGCGACAAAGCGACCGTTGCCAATCGTGTCAACTTTGTGTCAGTACGTCATAAATAGAGCGAGGCATATCAGTTTACTGGCGGGGATTCGTCGTGTCGCGCCGCATCCAGTGTACTACGACACATATGCGCGAAACCGTGTCAAAATGCATGTCACCAAGTATCCTTGTAAAAAGAAAACAGTTGCTTATGTCTTAGGTAAACAATTGAGAAAGAAAGAGGATAACAATAACAGCAGTTTAATGTCTCCGTTGCTTTCTGTGTCATAATCAAACAACAAAACAGAGAAAAATCACTTTTGTAGCTTTAACACAGATTTATTAGATTTAATTTATACAATGAAGACTGTGTTATGCAGTGTTATTTTACATTTTATTATTCAATTTCTGCACCTGAATACTGTTGGACTTGCCTTAAAAATACAAAGCACTGTTTATTTCATTTGTATCTTTGTTCTATTATATTTACAATGCTTGTAAATTGTTTATTTCCTATGCTGATTTACTCACCTACAAAATCAATATATTTTTTTTTCTCTCCAAATAGAGCTATTCAAGTCATTTGGTGATTTTTTTTTTTTTTTTTTTTTTTTTTTTCATATCGCAATATATATCGCAGAAAAACAAAATATCGCAATGTGAGTTTTTTCCAATATCGTGCAGCCCTAGTGCATACGGTGGGGTTTGGTGAAAAACAAACCAAAAATGTAGTTTATTATTAAGTGAAAATCACAGAAGCACATCATTTGCCGAAATCAAGATTAATAAAATCATCAGCCAGAAAAGTAGTGTAAACTGTGCTCTGGCTGAGAGATTTGTCTGTGTGTTCCATTAATTCAAATGATTTAATTTACAACTAATTAAATAATTTAAAATTAAACATTTGAATTTGTTATTTATAATGAATTCTCTGGCATATGTGTAAACAGCACACATCCACACATCTCTGAACAAAGCCGTCGGATAGAAAGTGTGCAAACATCCTAAAAAGAGTGCATCTACATACATCATAAAAACATCTGATGAATGTTGTAACGTGACAGGGAATGACATACTATAGATGAGCAAAGCCTCTAAAAATAACAGCGGCCCAGAAATGATCCGTTCAGTTGAATCAGACTTACACACGTGGTTCTGCAGGATCTTTGCTCTTTACTAACCTCACTTATGTTTATCATTAAATCTGAATGTGTTTGAATCAGATGGTGTTTTTGTGAATGTATGAAGTCAGTTCTGCTCAAAATCACACAGGTGTAGAGAATCATATGAACAACCAACAACATACACTCACAGTAATGAACTATTGTATTTGTACAAGTCAGTCTAGGTGGCACTTTTGTGGAACATTTACTTAAAATATATAATATAAAAAAGCCTCACTTAAATCAAGCACTGCCAGACTGACCAAAAAAGCAGCATTATCAAAAACATATGCAAGACATATTTAGTGCATTTCCAATAAACATCACATAAAATTAATGCTTATTTCATTTATTTTTGTACCTTTTTTTTAGTAAATTGATTAATTGCTGTGGTGGCCCTGATCATGTTAGTCGCAGTTACAGTAGAAACACACACACACACACATTTCTATACTGATGACACATTCAGACACACAGAGACTGTGTCATGGTGTCCTCTAAAGTTTCTGCCAGAGCAGAGACGGTCGGCTAATGCTGAATCTCCTGAAATCTCATCTGGATCCAGATGCTCCATACAGCAGTCACACACCGACCTGAAAACAGCCTCGACTGCAGCGCTTCAGCAAACACATCACTGACCACAAATAGGGGTGGGAATCGCAGGGTACCTCACGATACGATACGAATCACGATACATGGCTCACGATACGATAACATCATGAATACAGCGATTCTGCTATAATCGATATATTGCTAGACAATCCTATAGCGATACATCACAATATCTGTCTAACTATGAAAACAAAATGCCTGTGAAAAGGTTAAGTGCAAGTTTTCTCTCTTTATTCAAGTCCAAACTGATAGAAAACAGCACAAAACGTTCTGTAAATCAAATTTAGCATGTTAAATAAATTAATCATTTTATTCTTGGACTTATTAAAAGCTTACATATTTCTTTGTGTAAACCAACACATTTAATTGCTTCTCAACATTATATAGGCTATATATATAAACCTGGTACATTTCAAAATTTACCTGGAATGCTTTCTCAACCTTTCCTCTCCTCTCATCATAAAAACAGAGCCCCGCACATGACATATTCGCATCGCATCTTTTGCGCACGCAAGTTCGTTATTTCAAATGTAGACACGCGGCAAGCGCACTCACTGCACACTTCTGCGCCGCATTATGGCTCTGACAAGGTTTTGATTCATCGTCCATGCCATAGGTGCAGATTTATGTTTCTGCCGGTCAGTGCCCACACTGCATAACGTGCACTTGTAATATCTAAAGAGAGAGCTCTCTCTCTCTCTCATATATGAGGGAAATCCACCTGAGATCCAAGCTGATAGGTTAGGCTACTCACGGACTAAAATATGCATTCTGTAATAATAACGTGATCGGTGACTATAGTCCACGCGTGACAGCTGTTCCGGGGCAGTTTTTAGTTCTCATCTCCATAAACATAAGACGCCGGTGCATCTCCGATTTGTTGTTGGTCTGCCATTACACTCGTATTTCTTCTTCACTGTGAATTACAATTTCCGTTCATCTGACCATTTGCAATCTGGGAAGCGCCACCACAAGAAGTCTGGAGGTAACGTTATTGCCGCTCCGGTAGCCAAAGTGGTAAACAGCCACAGTGTAGGTATGAATTTAGATCTTTTGTATGTTTAAAAAAAAATATCGATACTTGGTGCCAGAGTATCCATAATGTCTCGCGGCCGGAAATATCGCAATAAATCGGCACATCGATTTATTGTCCCAACCCTAACCACAAATACACTTACTAAAACTAAAACTTACTATTTCATTTTCAAGGCAGCATTTCTCTTTATTTAGTTTAAATTGATGTAATAAAATACTGAAACTAAAATGGAAATAAACATGAATAGGCATGTTTTAAAAAGTTAAGTGTCAGCACAGAAGAGTCTCTGTCTGCGTGAATGTGTGCAGAAAATCAGACGTGTGACAGAGATAAAGAGCAGAATGACAGACAGAGAGAGAACAAGTGACATACAAACACACACACGCTTGCATACACACACACACACACACACACAGAGAGACTAACGATGTAACAGCGAGTGAGTGTGTGTCGACTCGACTGTAGGGACACAATTCAACACACAACAAAAATACTGCAGCAACAACAACATTAATTTCTTGATAATATTGATCGTTATGATTCAACAGCAGCATCATGTGATCTTAACTAGGGCTGCTCGATTATGGCAAAAATCATAATCACGATTATTTTGGTCAATATTGTAATCACGATTATTTAACACGATTATGGGTGGGTCCAAAACTTTATATTAGTGATTACTTTAAAGATAGCAATACAATAGAAAAAAGATACAATTTTTTTTTTATTTTTTTGGAAAAAAAATACTGAATACTTTTATGCAAGTCTAAAGGATTCTAACAGCCTACTACAGAAATTTAATATAATTAATTGAATGTAAAATAAAACAGCAGAGTCTTCACTGTAAGAATTAAACGCTTTGTTTCTTATTAAAACTACAAAAGTCCTTCATTCAAGAGCAGTGAGTGATTTTTCTCTTTGTATTTTTTATGTTTGATTAATATTAAGCACAGAGACGGTGGAAGGAATATTACTTGTTGAGCTGCACAGATCCAATTTACTGTTAAACCCGTATTTTCATTCTCAACTGTTTACATTCATTTAAGACATAACCGACGAGGGGATACATGAATAATCACCAAGCACAGCATTTTGAAATATTTTTGCATGTATTTGACCCTTCAGGCGCGCAAGATGACTTTAAATGTCCGTGTTCTGTTCTGTCTCGGAGTGCATTCACAGAACAGCATTTAAAAACACAACATCAAAGAAACATTAATAAATCAAGCACGTCCCATTTTATGAAAGTCACGTTACATGATTTTACTGATTTGCATGTGAAATTGGGGTTTTATGGAGGAGTGAAAGCGCACCACTGGAAAGGGGCGCAATAATCGTTTCATCTCGATTATTGTATTTTCATGATCGTTTGAAGTAGTGGTTTCGAAATTAATCGTTTCTACGGTGCATCGCGATGCAGACGAGGACGATTAGGTATCGGTTCAGTAATAGACCATAACCGATTATAATGTACTCACGCTTTTCTGACGTCATTTGTCGCATACGTGCTTTGTCGCGGTAGCATACAATGGCGGAGGGAGGTGAGACACGAGTGCACGTAATTAAAAATGCTCCAGCTACTTCAAAAGCCAACATCTGGGCACATTTCGGCTTTTATGAACAACCTGGTAAGCACGACCTGGAGAAGACACACGCTGTGTGTAAATCATGTCACGCACAAATAAAATATGCAGGGGGTAATACCACTAACTTGAGAAACCATGTCAGCCGTTTCCACCCTGAGCTGTTAACCCTGTCAGTGCCAAGTATTTAGTATTTACTTTTGTGTATTTGTTCTAAATGCTCTTGTTGTCTTCTGTGCCCAAACTTAGTTTTGTTTGATGTTTGATACATTCAAGAAACGTGTTTTCTTTGAGCAGGTAAAATTAAAGGTTCAGTTCAAATATCTAACTGCTTGTATTTATTGACAAAGTTGTATACATGTGAAGTAAAATTGAAAATTGATGATTCAGTGCATCGTCAATGCACCGTGATGCATCGTGATATCGAATTGAACCGAATCGATGATATGATAATTGTAATTGAACCGAACCGTGAGACCAGTGTAGGTTCATACCCCTAGTTTGAAGCCGAAATCGAAATCGAAACTGAATTTCGATTAATTGCACAGCCCTAATCTTAACACGTGTTTGTGTCCAAAAACAATCTACCAACATAACATGAGAAGTCTGTACTAAAACGATCATCACCATTCATCATATGACCTCATTAGAGCTGAAAAATGCTTTGAGCTAATAACACATGATCTGAGAGCACGAGGTGAGTTCTGCTGTTACGGTGTCTTTAAATTCAGCCGGCTGCTAATTCTTATATAACCTGCTAACTCTTCCAACTCTTGCTCTGCCATTACAGTTAACCAATGTGCATTTCTGTGAGTGAACTATGAATCGCATTCAGAACGGGACAATGTTTGAACAACCCAAAACCCTGTGCTTCACACCCGTAACACTGCACTGAGAAAGATACAGGAACAAAACCAGAGAGCTTATAAAAGAGAAAGCGGTTTTACTTTATCACTAATCCTGCCACTCCACATTCACTTCAGTTTCATTTATTCATGCAATCGCAAACATTTCTAACCACTACTAGCTATTATACTAATCATGGAGCAGATGACTGCATTTCACCAGATTTAGGATGAAGATCATGTTCAAAATACTTTCTTCTTCCACCAATATAAATAAAGTCTGGGGGGGTTCACTAAAATGCCTATGAATGCTGGATAAAGTTAAGAAATAACTACAGAAATTAAAGAAATGTACTAAATAACATGGACACAACAACAACATCAAACCAGATATTATAGTATACAGCGTCCCATTAGTTGACATTAGTTAATCCAATATGTAACATTAACTAACAATAAGCAATACATTTGTTACGGTGTTTATTAATCTTTCACATATCAGTCAATTAAAAAAACAACTGCTCATCTGTACTTTATATTAGTTTAGGTCCGTTAAAACAATGTTAAGATTGATTTAAATGATGTATTAGTAAATGTTGAAATTAGTAGTGAAATTTATATTTATAAGTGTTTCTCATTGTTAGTTCATGTTAACTAATGTAGTTACAATTTAAACAAATTCAACCTTACTGTAAAGTGTTACTATATTATTCAGCTTGACTGGATTCCACATAACTATGAGCGAAAAGTGGGTTTACAGCCTTATTACAACTGAAGAGTAAATGTTTGTTCAAGCAGCAGAGCCTGAGCAACACATGACTTCATTAGAAGATAAAACACATTCATATTTCGTGTCTTTCTTCCGTGTGTTCGTCTTCTTTAGGGCTTGACATCTCGACAGCAGCAAGATGAGATGTTTAGATATATGTTTATCAAATGAAGTTGTTTTAATAAACTTGATTTGTTCTTCAGTCTCTCTTAATCAATGTGCAATAATTGATTGTGCATGATTTAATTATGTTTATTACTGAAGATAAGCAATTAATTTAAAAAAAAAAAAAACATTTGTGGCTACAGGCTCCTGACGGTGTTCCTGCTTTATCAGTCAGATTAAACATCAATAAAATTTAATCTCAGAACATTAAACTCAGCGAAATACGCACTTTATGATCAAATATATTTCTTAGATCAAACAGAAATTGTATCATAAACAAATTGAAACAATGACCAGCATATCAAAATCTATAACTGAAAGCCACTGTATTCTAACCCTAACTAACCCTAACCCAATCTGCGGGATATGAAATGTCTTAAACTCTGAAGTCTTGAAACTCGAGCCCCACATGCCTGAGATTCCTGGAGCGTCTGAGTACATACTTCACATGCCTGCAGACAAACACGCTTCCAGCCAACAACACTACAGAAAGCCTGCGGAGATGACGGACAGGTCTTATCAGGTGACAGCCATTAATCCTCCTCACATGAGGACAGCCGCTTTAATCAAGACAACATCTGCCGGACCAGCACTAACGCTTACGTCAGACGCCGCAGAGAGAAACGCCAGAGAATCTCAAACTCAACCACAAATCCACAGACAGATCTCAGACCGAAGGCTTCAGAATTAGCAAGTGGAGTTATTTCCAAAGCATCACAGCTAACACAGCATTACATATGAAAGTACTGTGTGAAAGACAGCTGTTCAACATGCAGAGCGTGTCAGAGCGGACATGCCTATGCAAAATATTCCACAATTAGCACCATATCTCATCTATGCCTGCACACTTCAAGACGCTTAATTTCAGAGAGTTGTTCATGCATTTTGGTTTCACTCATGAGCAGATAAGCAGAATCAAATATGGCACCAAACTACTGAAATGTAGCTGTTTCAAAAAGCCTTCCTTCAAATAAAATGAAAAGTTTTTCAGTTTATTATACCTTTAAACTAAATATTTTAATAAAAATTTAAAAGAAGTTTGCATGTGTTTTATGTTGAGTATCATATTTGATTCATCAAGCTTTTATGGCTCATATAGTCTGATATAGTGAGAATATGGAGGAAAAAAAACAGCTGAAGTTTATTCAGAGACTCAAACTGAACAATATATGCTGCAGATGCTGACATTTATATGATGAAATTCTGCTGTTTGTGATGTAAATCAATGAGATCTTTATAACAGTAGAGCAGATACTGACATTAAATGATCTAAATATCATTGGTCAATCTATATCTCCAATAATATGTCTTAGTAAGATGAGATGGAAATGATCCAAACATATAATGCAATGCTGATTGAGAGATGAAGAAATAAACGCTCCTCAGAAGATGTGAGATGAAGATCATTCCTCCGCTGAGGAACAGTGAAAGTAAAGCTTCTGGAAACAAACGCTCCTCAAAAGATCCTGATGATCAGATTTGAGACTAAAAAATGATTGATGGAGAATCAAGTAAAGCTGAGCTGCTTCAGTCCAGTAAGTGTTCATCTGGAAATATGACTGCAGTTATTCTGACGCTTACTTGAGAAAAATCAGTCAAGATTTGACAGCAGAAAGAGCTGAAGAAGGGTGTTTGTACAATTACACTAAAAGAGCTTTTACTGGATAAAAAACTCTAAACTGTCAATCAGACGACATGAGATTGTGTGAAACAGTAAAGTTTTGATCATGTTTATAATTCAGAGGCGATACAGTAGGCCTCATCGGGTTAAAGAGGAGGATCTGATCCACACTTAGGGCTGGGCGATATGAGCAAAAAATCATATCTCAGTATTTTTTGGCTGATTTGCGGTATACGATATATATCTCTGTATTTTGTATTTGGATTAAACAAATAAAGTGAAGGTAAGCATGTAGGTATCTATTATGTGCAAAAAAAAGGGTTAAAATCACATTACATTCTAACATTGTAACATTGCAATCTAAAAACAAAAATAATGCTTTTAAAGCAGAAGTTAAATTTACTAAACTAAAAATGAAAATAATAAAGCACAGACTAATTGAGTAAAAAGGCTATTTTGATTACCCCCATTACACTTTACAGTTAGTGCTATCATACAAATACACTTACTTGTGACATATGTAGAATTTTAAACCTATATTTATTGTCCAACTGCAAATATTTCAGCAAAATGTAAATTTTAGTCAAAAGAGCTCTGTCTGTTTGGTGCTTTTAGCAGAGAATCGCAAAGCAGAAGCTCATGCACTTCTGACAGCAAAATGGAAATATTTCCATGGCTTTCTAACATTCACAGATGGAGAATATACCTGTGAAATCTAAGTTATGCATTAAGGAAAACAGCACATCTCAAACATTAAACAGCGCGAGTAGAGTCTCGCTTTTCTGTCAGAGACGCTTTAAACTCAAACTACAGGCTACTATATCTTACAAGTTTTTTTTTTAAAGTCCTTCATATAAAGCTTGTCACGTTAAGAACAAATTGTAGTATGCACTTTCTCCGCAGCAGCTCAGTCTGTGTCCTCCCTAGATATTTTTTTCAGATGCGCTCGTATCAAACTACTGTATATCGATATTAACGGTATTGCTTCATACCGTATCGCTTATAAAGAATATATCGATATATCGCACAAACTATCCACACTGTAAAAGCCTGAATGTGTCCGCAGCTCATCTTATACCAGTTCTTAAGACAACAGCTCCAACAGTTGCTAAGATCCACTCCTGCTCTGCCCAACGAATCCCACAGCCCTTTCCTTCCCCATCCGTATTCCTCACAGCCCTGTTTTTCTCAGCGGCGTGAATGAAAGCGCTTCCTGCAGCCCAAAGTTGGCGTGAGACGCTAAAGAGAGCGCCAGCCAAGAACAGCATCTAAATATCCAGAGCCCTCTCTCTTCACCCTCCACTGCACCAACAGCATTCAGCCTTTCATTTGAATGATAATGAACAGACCGGAACAAGAGCGGCTCACAATGGTTTTGTGGCCATGTCATGTGCATCCGTGGGAGCAGAGAACGCTGCCATGTTTTATTACCAGCGACGAGAGAGAGAGAGAGATCCATGGGAACATAAAGCCAGAGGATCATTGTGAATGCATACTTGTTCTGAAGCGACTGGAGGCTCACGTTTGACATGCACTCGCCGGAGAGTCACAGTGACTTTACATGAGCTGATCTCTCATACAAACTCTACTGAATGCACACGTGTTTGTAAAAATTACTGTAAAGCTAAATTTGCAAGGTTATTCATTTGTCAAGGAAATGCACTATTTTTGACATGCACATGCAGTGTAACAACCCTGATATCATCTGATATCTCATGTCAAATCTTCTGTATGCACATGTATTTTGTGTTTGTAAGGTTTGTAAACACTTCTGTTGAGTAAAAGTGGCAAAGTTATTCATTTGTAAAGTCTTCATAAAGTGCTTAAATAAATAAAGCGTTGCAGCACTGATCTCTCACACAAACTGTACTGAATGCACGTGTTCTGTGTGTCTGTAAACATTACTGTAAAACAAAATTTGCAAAAAAAAAACAAAAAGCAGTGTAACAACCGCTTGACCCTGACATCACGTGAACTCAAACAGCAAGCTGATATCTCACATCAAATCTTCAACATGCATGTGTATTATATGTGTTTGTAAACACTTCTGTAAAGTAAAACTTGCAAATTTATTAATTAGTCTAAAGTAAATAAATAAAAGGTTGTTGCACTATTTTTGACAGGCACATGCAGTATAACAACTGCTTGACCCTGACATCGCATGAAAGAGCGAGCTGATATCTCGTCAAATCTTCTGCATGCACTTGTATTCTGTGTTTGTAAGGTTTGTAAACACTTCTGCTGAGTAAATTTGCAAGGTTATTCATTTGTAAAGTTTGTTCTAAAGTACTTAAAGTGTTGTAGCACTATTTTGGACATGAACGTGCTGTATAACAACTGCTTGTTTCTGATGTCACGTGAACTCGGACAGCAAACTGATCTCTCACGCAAAATGCACTGAATGCACTTGTATTCTGTGTTTGTAAACATGTAAAGTCAAACTTGCTAGGTTATTAATTTGTCAAATTCTTTCTAAAGTAAGTAAATAAATAAAGGTTGTTGCACTATTTTTGACATGAACGTGCCATATAACAACCGCTTGACCCTGACATCATGTGAACTCAGTCAGAGAGCTGATATCTCACCTCAAAATCTTCTGCATGAACGTATTCTGTGTTTGTAAGTTTTGTAAACACTTATGTTAAGTAAAAGTGGCAATGTTATTCATTTGTAAAGTTCTTTCTTAAGTGCTTAAAGTATTGTAGCACTGTTTTGGACATGAACATACTGTGTATAACAATGGCTTGAATTCAGGCAGAGAGCTGATCTCTCATCTCAAATCTCCTGCATGCATGTGTAATATATGTGTTTGCAAACACTTCTGTAAAGTAAAACTGGCTAGGTTATTATTTGTCAAGTTCCTTCTGGAGTAAGTAAATAAATAAAGGGTTGTTGAACTATTTTTGACATGCACGTGCCATAAAACAACCGCTTGACCCTGACGTCACGTGAACTCAGTCAGAGAGCTGATCTCTCACCTCAAAATCTCCTGCTTGCACATGTATTCTGTGCGATTTTTACACCCTTCTGTTAAGTAAAATTTCAAGGCTATTCATTTGTAAACTCTTTCTAAAGTAAACAAATAAATAAAGGGTTGTAGCATCATTGTGGACATCAACATGCCATATATCAACAGCTTGACTCAGCTGTGCTCAGATCTGTGCCAAAGAAACCTCAGGGATCTCACTACCAGCTCAAATACTACAGCACCTTATGTGTGCTCTTCACAGGAATTTCAGGAGAGACAACTGTTGACACTAAATACACCTAACAGAGCAAAACAACTCTCCTCTTGGAGGTTAAAAAGAGATTGATCTCACAACCAACTTCAGACTATGAGCCACAATCAGTGTTTCTACTCTAAATTCAGATGTGTGCTTTTCATGAACACACAACATCAGCTGATGTTTGGAGGCCGATGTAAACACCGGACCGCATGCATGAAGCAAATGTAGACCCTGGAGCACAAAACCAGGCTTAAGTCGCACGGGTGTATTTGTAGCAATAGCCAAAAATACATTGTATTGATTTTTCTTTTATGCCAAAAATCATTAGGATATTAAGTAAAGATCATGTTCCATGAAGATACTTTGTAAATTTCCTACTGTAAATATATCAAAACTTAATTTTTGATTAGTAATATGCATTGCTAAGAAACTTCATTTGGACAACTTTAAAAGTGATTCTCAATATTTAGATTTTTTTACACCCTCAGATTCCAGATTTTCAAATAGTTGTATCTCACCCAAATATTGTCCTATCCTAACAAACCATACATCGGTGGACAAAATTATTAGAACACTAGTATCTTCAGCAGCTAAAAAGGTTTTAAGTTAGTTATTTCTATCTTTTGCTGTAGTGTGTCAGTAGGAAATATCAGTTTTTGCCATTAATTGTAATAATCCAGTGAGATTTTTGAGATCTGATCTGATCATCATCAGTCTGTCTGGAATGACATGAAGAAACAGAACAAACTGAGACAGACTCAATCCAGAAGAACTGATGCTTCAAGAAAGCTACCTGCAAAGCTACAGAACTGTTAAAAGTTTTAGGCACTTGTGTAAAAATGTTGTAAAATGAGGATGCGGTCAAAAGTGGTGTCATAAATAGATTTTCTTTATCAGTTAACTTCTCTAAACTAAATTAAATCATCATTTGGTGTGAGCATCCTTTGTGTTTAAAGCAGCTTTTGCTCTCGGTGCACTTGAGCAGAGTTTCTCAGGAGCTTTGCAGGTAGCTTTCTTGAAGCATCAGTTCTTCTGGATTGAGTCTGTCTCAGTTTGTTCTGTTTCATGTCATTCCAGACAGACTGATGATGATCAGATCAGATCTCAAAAATCTCACTGGATTATTACAATTAATGGCAAAAACTGATATTTCTACTGACACACTACAGCAAAAGATAGAAATAACTGACTTAAAACCATTTTGGCCACCACTGAACATCATGGAAATTAAGAGTAGTTTTGTGGCCCAGGGTCACAAACATCATTTACCTGCGTAGAAGCGCAGGAGTGACCCCAGCTCAGTGTTCATCCCCTCCTCCTGGACCCGCCACGGGTCTTTAAATCCCAGTTTAAAGAGAAAGTCGTTCTGAATCTGTAGGGGCCTCTCATCGGGCCCCAGGCGCCGGGCGGCCTCTCCGTGCAGCTGAACGTACAGCGACGGGCCCAAGTCTGAATCGGACGGCGTGACCGCCTCATCACCCGTCTCCGGCCCGCTCCCAGGGGCCCCATCCGAACCGGGCCCCGCCGGACAGTCCAGCTCCAGCTCGTCCGAGGAGCTGCCGTAGGTGTCCAGGCCCTCCGCCGCGCTGCTGTCAAAGGCCGAAGCGTCCGTTCCCAGGATCATATCATCGCTGAGGGAGTCCCGGTGCTGGCTTAGTCGGGCCCCAGAGCTCAGGTCATCACAAGCGCTGCTGCTCTCCACATCAGAGAACCGTTTGACGGAGTCTTCATCAGGCGTGTAGATATCATACTCCTGGTCCTTCTCCAGCAGCAGCAGCCGGTCCTGGAGGCCCTCAGACCCAGCTTGAAGGTGTCTCAGCGGGTATTCTCCACTGACCTCCGCGGACGGAAGGCTCTTAGCGTTCAGCCTCAGAACCGAGCTTGATTTGGTTTGCTGGAGGCGCTGCGCGATTTCAGCCGCGCTGCTTTCCGCGGTGCAGAGGACGGGCCGCGGCGGCTGAGCCCACACCATCAGCCGGTCATGAACGTGAACGGAGCCGCGGCGCAGGTCCTGCCGGACCCACTGGCGGTCAGACAGCTGCAGCTGCGGGCTGGCTCGGTGCCTCAGCAGCGTCTGGCGGTCTAAACTGCGGCTGTGAGAGGAGCTGAGGCTGGACACCTGCCTCTTCGCCCTCCTCTTCCTCAGCGGCAGGCTGGAGCCGCTCTTGCGGGCGTTATGGAGCTCCGCGGGGCTCTGTTTTCGCGGCTCCTCTGAGCTCGTTTGGCGCGGGTTTGACGCTCTCTGGCCTTCATCGTCGTCTTCATCTAAGGCCGCACTCAGAGCGCCGCTTTTCTTCAGTGTAACGCTCTCCATCCTCGCAGATCGCTCTTTAGTCCATCTGAGCGCGGATACGAGCGCCGCACGACGCACGGAGGGGCGTCATGAACGCGGGGACGATCGCGGCGCGCCGCTCGACAGCAGATCATGGAGTCTGAAATGAGGCGAATCTCGCGAGAGAACTAAACTCGCGAGAGTTCACGTCGCGTTGAAAGCTGAAGCGAAAGCAGAGCTTGTTTTTATGATAGCCTGGCATTTCTAGTGGGGTTCTTTTTTAAAAAAAAATTTTATGTTATTCAAGGTTTTTTTTTTTTTTAGTGTTATTCAAGTTTTTTTTTTTTTTTTTTTTTTTAGTTTTTTTTTTTGTTTTGTTTTGTTTTTTGTTTTGTTTTTTTACTGTTAATGCCAAGGTACCAAAGACAAAAGTACAGAAAATATCAACTTTACGTACAAAGAGGTGACATTACATGCAAAGCACCATTTATATATGTATGTAACAATAAATAAATAATACAAAACGAAAGCCTTAACAAAATAAATTAAACAGATGAAATAAATTAACTGTTTAAGAGTCTTGGAAGATGAAATAATTTGGATATACTGTTGAACCTCTTTTTTAAAAACAATAAATAAAGGATTTTGATGAGAGAATTGCGAATATGAAATTTCGCAAGAAATAATAATAGGTTAATAATAAAATATTCATTAATTTTATCTTTTTGTATATTAAATAAGCCAAACAGTACATCCTTAAAATTTCTAGTTGGATTCTATCGTATGTTTGTACTGTTCTTTGCGTAATAAAAATAAATAAATAAATATAAGGAGAAGGGAAGTAAGCAAGCAAACCATCGCGAGAGTTCACGTCCTCTGAGGCTTCAGAGATATGCGACCGATCAGGGAGGTGTTAGATTTATTCTGTGAGTGTGTTGTGTGTGTGTTTTTAAACCATTTTCTCATTCGTTTTTACAAGTTGACTGCTTTTTGTATATTCATAAATATAAAGAGCGAGAAGACGCAACGCTTCACTTAAATCTCGCGAGAATAGAAGCCAGGACTTCCCCTGGACTTCTATTTTGGATCGTTCAAACTCTTTAAACTTGTGCTTATGTTAATGTTTTTAACTTGATATGCACGCTAAAATCCAATCGCTTTATTGAGCAATGGGAAATGTGTATAAACTCAGCGAGAAATCCGATGTGCGCATTTTTAGCACAAAACTCAATTTCCCGAGATGCGCTGCGGCGTTTGTTTTTATTGGTGCGTCACAGTCATGTTCATCCGTGTTTATGTTCCTAAGTTATAAACAGCCGCAATCATCAGTGAATTCACACACATCGCAAGATTTATCACGTCAAATTAATATTAAGCAAGTCATACATTCTTTTGGGCATATTTCAATCTGAAAGTGATAGTGAGCGCTGTCATTTTAACCATCTGTGACGGTTGCATAGGCTCTAAGTTCATGAATGTTGTTTTTAATGAATATAAAATGAAATATAAGACTGGATTTATATTCGCCATATCACGCAGTTGTCCAGATCTGATGTGTCAGATAGGGCTTTCCTTTATATCCTTACATTACAGCATCAGGATCATAAAGAGACCATAACTAGTTACATGTAACGGAATTATGTAATTTAGTTACATAATAAATGTAACTGTAATCGGTTACAGTTACTGAGAAGAATGTGTAATTAAATTACAGTTACTTATGAAAATGTTAACGATTACAAAGGGGGCTACATCTGAATATTTTCCCAAATTGCATTGACTGCTCTAAAATGCGACAAACTAATGTTTCAGGAGTTTAGGAGATGTTTATTTGATAACTGTTCTATTTCCTATTTGTGTTTATGTATATGCTTTATTTTTTTTTAGATTAACTGTTTTTCCCAAGGCGTTGTTAGATGCCAGTGTCTCCTGTCAGAGCTGTTCAAAGATTTGATTTCAGAAACAGTATCAGAACTATGAAACTATATCTTATCATTTTAAATCAGTATTTAACATCAGAATGATCTCAAAAAGAGCTGCTAAAGTCTGATTTTGTGGTTTCTGTGCTTTAAAATTAAATGATTATAATCTTAATTCAAGTGATGAAGGATTCTGAAAGTCTGACAGTAGCCTACACTCTTAAAAATAAAGGTGCTTCACACGATGCCATAGAAGAACCATTTTTGGTTCCACAAAGAACCATTCAGTCAAAGCTTCTTTAAAGAACCATCTCTTTCTTACCTTTTTATAATCTGAAGAACCTTCTTTCGCCACAAAGAATCTTTTGTGAAACAGAAAGGTTCTTCAGATGTTAAAGGTTCTTTATGGAACCATTTAGACAAAAAGGTTCTTCTATGGCATCATGAAGCACCTTTATTTTTAAGAGTGTAATCAGTGTCAAGTATTGTAAGGTTAACCCTGACAGCTTTAAACGTTTCTAAATGATTAACAGTTGAAAACATTTGTTAGGAATTTAGAAAAGTAATCAAAAAGTAATCAGATGTGATCAGTTACATTAATAAAGTAATTGAAATAGTTACACTACTCATTACATTTTAAATAGGGTAACTTGTAATCTGTAACCTATTACATTTCCAAAGTAACCTTCACAGCACTGATACACAACTACAATCATTCAGTAAAGTACCAAAGTATTACTGATTGAGTGATAGGATAGACAAAAACACATCTTTAAAGTGTTTTTATTTCATACTGAAATTTACCAACATATATGTGAATAAAATGAAAATCAATTTAGTTTTAAATCTATATAGATTTAACTTTGATCTACAAACAACTAAACTTTTTTTTTTTTCTCAAATATGGCTGTTTTGAATTGAACATATTGAATAAATTACATGATTCATGCCTACTTCGTAACCGAATGTATCAAGGCATGAAACGCTTTGCATATTTTGGCACATAAATAAAAGTGCATTTTCAAATAGTTCAAAATGACTACTTCCCAATATAATGTGTGTACTTTGAACACACAAGGCAAGTTTCTTTCCTCCGGTGTCTACCTAATTAAATACAGTCAAATGCCCCCACTGTGCAATAAAAACATGCAATATACTGTCCAACACAAACATCTGCAATATCACTATTTAGAACACATTTATACTTATTATCCTTATTCACATTCCTTTGCATAGTTTGTATATACAGTATAGCATACCTGCACATATATTGTCTGTTTTCTATTTTGTACATTTTTATATATTCACTTCATTTATTTTTATGATGTGTGTCTTGTTGCTGTCATCCTGTCTGTGTGCTGGAAGCTTCTGTCACCAAGATGAATTCATTGAGCATCTTTGGCAATAAAGCTAGTTCTGATTGATTGATTTTCAGGGCTTGTTTTGTTTATGGAGGGTAATTAAATACAAGACTTAGATTTTATTAAACAAATGTGTCATTAAACATGCCTAGAAATTGCTGAAGCTGCTGTTTAAGTGTCACTGCATACAGCGGCTCTAAAAGACACGCATGCGCTCTCATACTGAGCAGTCTTTGAGGAGTCTTTGTGTTTCTGCTCTCACCTCTTACACTCAGCAGTAAACCTGTAGATGAATCCAGCCGTTGTTGTATTTTACATTTAGTCGTTTAGCAGACGCTTTTATCCAGAGCAACTTACAAATGAAGACATTTTACAATGTCCAAGATGCATTTTGTTCTATGAAATGAAAGACGACAGTGACCAAGAACCGGCAAATTATTTTTTGAAGTTGTAAACTGAGCAAAGATAACTGTAGTAACATTTTCCAGAAAATACTATTTCAGACTTTTTACTTTATAAAGCTCAATGTGTTACTTGTTTCTTTGCAAAAATTTGAGATTTCTTGTGAAATTTGTAAAACTGACAAAATTTTCTGAAAATTGTTTCAAATTAAATCCTATTCAGATTTTTTTTCAGTGTACCAAAAATGTCATCTTGACAGCAAAATGATAACAACAATAATATGGAAGCCTGTTTCTGCCACTGAATAAAAAGCAAAAAAGTTAATTGTGACTTTTTTCTCACAACTGCGTGCAATTCTGACTTTATAACACGCAATTGTGAGTCAGAATTGTGAGATATAAACTATTTATAAATCATTTTTTTCCCCTCAGAACTGGACTTTATAACTTGTAATTGTGAGTTTATATCTCACAATTCTGAGAAAACAAGTCAAAAAATCTGAATTGTGAGATGTAAACGCAATTGCGATAAAAAAAAAAGTCAGAATTGTGCAGCAAAAACTCCCAATCACCCTTTTTTATTTTTTTTTTTTCAGTTTTGGAAATGGGCTTCCATACAATACAAATTTAAGATGTGGCAGAAATTACACTGTGGTGAAGAAAATCACGGTTTTCAGGAAAAAAAAAAAATAAAAAGAGAAAGAAAAAATGGATTCATGTGTATACACTAATTGCAAAACTACTTCAAAAGAGCTTTTTTTTCTGTTTTTAAACGTACTACAGACTTTCTTTTTTTTCTTTTGTATTATATGTAAAACAGCGGTTTGGGCATTCTGCTAAACTTATATGAGTCATACAGGAATGACTCCAGAATGAGTAAATGATGACAGTTTTCATTTTTGAACAAACCTGTCTGAAAGTATCTGTGAATGAAAACCAGGCCTTTACGTAATCCTCTTACTCTAGAGACTGATGAACAACAACCTGGGCAATTTATTTAAACTAACACAGCATAAATTCATGAAATCACATGATAAAACTGGACACAGCATATGATTAACTGAATTTTGCATTAAAAAGTCGTGTCAATGCTTGGTGCTCATTCACACTTTTTGCTAATACTTTTGAATAAATCTAGGGCTCACTTGTTCTAAAAGTTGGATCTGGATCACAGTGCTTTCCTGTCCAGGATCAGGTAATTATTCTCACATTTGTGCCTGATTTTAAAGCAGCATTGAATCTGATTCACAGCCTGTGTGTGTCTGTGTGAGTGTGTGTGTGTGTGTGTGTGTGTGTGTGTGAGTGAGAGTGTTTTTGATGAATGTGTCTCGCAGGATGAACAGGTTTCTGGTTGTTATCAGGATCAGATGCGAGTCTGTGAGTCTGTGACGGCTACTGAATGAACATTAAGAAGTCCAAGGACAGTTTTTATATATAATGTATAAACACAATCATACACTAATGAGTGACATGCTCAACATCTGAGCTGTTTTAAGTGAGTCTATTTTCAGGAACTGAAAAATATAAAGACAAGTGGAACTGATGCTTATTATGAAATCAGTGTTTCCACAATGTGTCTCTTTCTTCAGCTTGTCACGATATATTTATGCAAACTGAATCACACCTCTTAAAACTCTTAAATATCAAAAATTCAGATGATGAACAACTCCATTAAATCCATTGATCATTCTCACTGGCTGTTAGATAGTAACCAAAAAACTGAGTTCCTGACAGACTGATAGAAAACTGTGAGTCTGGAGTTGGTGTATGGACTGAATTCAGTATGCGTCGATGCTGGAGGAATTGTCACTATATAATATTATATATATACTGTATATAATATAGTATTTCATGGTAATCTTGTCTGTGTTGCCAATCCACATTAGATCCTCCAGCTGTCAGGGAACACTCTCACAACTTTAACATTTTTAAAAGTTATATAAATGTTAGGACAAAATTATGGAATGTTCACTTTAATATTTGATATGCATTCTGATAACATTGAGATAAAATGTCCTTAGAACAACATTCTCCAAATGTCCTTGATGTTATTTGTACTCCATGAATGTCCAAAGAAACGTTTTTGTAACCTTTAAATTACGTTATAATCACAAAAACAAATTTAAATAATGCTATATTTTGGGTGAAAATAATGTTCTAATGTTTTTGTAACTTTTAAATAATGTTAAAACTGGAAAAGAAAAAAAAAAAGCCCAAAAAAAACGCTCTCACAATATTTACCTGGACTCTTACACTTTTTATATTTTGTTAAATTTCATCTTAAAGGAGTTGTTCACCCAAAAATGAACATTTCATCCTTCACTCACCCTCAAGTTGTTTCAAACCTGTTGTTTTTTTCATTGTACAAAACATTTTTCAGACATTTTTCTAAATTTTAATCTTCTTTTGTGTTCCATAGGATCATGAAAGTCATATGAGTTGTTATGACATGAGTAAATGCTCATATTTTTGGGTGAACTAGCCCTTTAAGACCTGTATTTCTCACAAGCCTTTTTTTTTTTTTTAACTTCCTGTAATTGTGCGAGGCTTCTCATTCATTAGTCACTATCAGTAAAAGAATAACACTAGTGTAGCAAACAATAAAACTATTTGAGCTACAAGCCAGTGCTTATGATTATCACACAATAAAATAATCTGATAATAAATACAGGTTTGCAATAAGGGACTGTTTTTGTACAGCTAAAATAACTGGAAGTGAATGACACCAGAAGCCTCAAACTTTCAAGACACAAATGGCTAGGTTGCTCTTACATTTAAAATAAGGTGGAAAAGATGATGTAAATGCAAAAGTACTATTCTTGTTATTCTTGTGTATGTGTGCATATTAAGTTTCAGCTTGCATTTGGAATAATCTTATTGTACTTATTATTTGTACAAACAGTCCTCATCTTCTGTCAGTGATAGACATGAAGAGGGTGTGAAAACATCATCTAGCGGTCAGTGATCTCACAAACTCATCTGCACTCATCCTTTCGTCTGATTCAGTTAAATCGAACAGAAACTCTCAAACGGAGCCACAACAAGCGAGTGGTTGCCCACAATATTTTCCACTTAAATATATCGAAGCAACCACATTTCCATTACAAGCATCTAAATGAGAGCCAGTCATGGCCTAATGGTTAGAGAGTTAGACTTGACTGACGGTTGTGTGTTCGATTCTCTATATCAGCAGGAAATGTAGGTGCAGGGAGTGAATGAACAGCTGAGATGTGTGTGTGTGTGTGTGTGTGTGTGTACTACAACATGAACAGGTTTACACTTCCACTCCTTGAACCAAAAACATACTAAACAGTGTTTTTTGAAGTTCAAAAAGTGCCTGTAGTTTTGTGTGAGGGGTCGGTTTAGGTGTAGGGCGAAAGACAATAGAGTTTGTTCAGAAGAAAAACCATTACGCCTATGGAGAGTCCCTGTAAACCATATTTCCAAGAATGTGTGTGTGTGTGTGTGTGTGTGTGTGTGTGTGTGTGTTCATTTACTACTCACTTCTGTGTGTGTGCACCTGAATGGGTAAAATACAGAGCACTAATTCAGAGTATGGGCTACCATACTTGGCTACACGTCACATGATGATTAACCTCAAACACGTTCTGTTGCTAAAACTTATGAATGCTAAAAATACCTGTTTGTTGAGGGGACAATAAGAGACTTAAGTGTCTTAAAGTCAAAATGAGAGACTTTAAAAAGTGAAGTCTCTCAGAAAGTGGGAGTATTGTTAAAGAAATGGCCATAAACTCATTCTTGAGACTGTGGATCCACAGGTTTGACAGAGAGATGTGGACATGTCCTCAATTCCCTTTGCATTTCAAGGAATTATATTTGAAAGATTAAAAATAAATAAATAAATAAATAAATAAATAAAAGAATAGTTTTGAGGTAATGTAACAGTGAAAGTGTTTTTCCTGTATATTAATTTGAACACAATGTCAAAACAAAGGTACAGAAGCGGCGGCACCCTTTCACAAGGTACTAATATGTAGGTTTAAAGTACTAAAATGCACCATTTTGAGCTAAATAAGGTACAAAGGACAACATTCAGGTATCAGTGAATTGCAATGAATCATATTTTATTAAAAGCCACTTAACAAAACATTTTAAAGCAAAATTCAGAATTTAGCTTAAATGTATTTCTTCTAAACACATTTTTCCAACATTATTTTAACACTTGATGTGAATACTAACAGTGAGTTTATTTAATAATGTTGATGAAATCATTCATTTCTGTATCATTTGCATATCTAAAATATGAGTGATATGCATGCGATATATATGCATCTTTGCAACAGCTTCAGCTTCTGCATCTGTTGCACTGCCCAAATATAATTATTAACAAAATTGTCAAAAAAAAAAGAAAAAAAAGAAGACAAAAACAACATAAAGACAACTGAACTTGATATATGTTTATTAAAAAAGGAAACTCAGGGCCAGTAAGAATATAACAGTGCCCTCCACTAATATTGGCACCCTTGGTAAATCTGAGCAAAGGCGGCTGTGAAAATAAATCTGCATTGTTTATCCTTTTGATCTTTCATTCAAAAAATTCACAAAATTCTAACCTATCATTGAAGTAAAACACTTGAAAGTGGGGAGAAAATCTCATGATAAAATAAATGTTTTTCTCCAGTGCATGTTGGCCACAATTATTGGCAACCCTGGAAATTATTATGAGTAAAATATCTCTGAAGTATATTCCCATTCATATTTACATTTTTTTTTAGCATACCAGGGAGACTAGGAGCATGAAATTATCCAGCTATGACTTCTGTTCCACAAGATTATAAATATAAAGAAAACAAAGTCCAAATTCCCTTAATCATCCATCACAAGGAGTAAAACCAAACAATAAAGTTCTGATGTGCAGAACAAGATTGTTGAGCTTCACAAAATAGAAAGTTGCTGTAAGAAAAGAGCTAAAGCACTGAAAATCCATATTTCCATCACCAGGGCAATAATTAAGAGGTTCCAATCAACTAAAGATGTTACAAATCTGTCTGTAAGAGGACATGTGTCTATATCGTCCTAACAATGCAGATTTATTTTCACAGCCACCTTTGCTCATACACTCTTAAAAATAAAGGTGCTTCACGATGCCATAGAAGAACCTTTTTTGTCTAAAAGGTTCCATAAAGAACCTTTAAGAGCTGAAGAACCTTTCTGTTTCAGAAAAGGTTCTTTGTGGCAAAAGAAGGTTCTTCAGATCATAAAAAGGTAAGAGAGAGATGGTTCTTTAAAGAACCTTTAAATGTTTCTTTACCAAAAATGGATCTTCTATAGCATCGCTGTGAAAAACCTTTTAAGCGTCGTTATTTTTAAGAGTGTATTTCCCAAGAGTGCCAATATTAGTGGAGGGCACTGTAACCTTCTCTCTGGAGGAATGTGTTGTCTCTAAGCGATCAGTGTGGAGGAATAATCAGAAGATGGGCTCTCAGGTGACTGTGGAGAGCAGGTTATATGTTGGCTGAACCAGGATGGAAGCTGCTCCTTTAAGACTGTAGAGACGGCTCTTCTGAACTTCTGTCCAGCACAGGCGTAGATGATGGGATTGAGACAGCAGTGGCTTAATGCAATCGCTTCCACACACTGCTTGGCAAGAGTCAGATCAGTGTGCCACTCGCAAGAAAGCAGGTGTCCCTTCGTCTGCAGGAACTCGAGGAACGTGACGACGTTGTATGGAGTCCAGAAGATGAAATAAACGGCCAGCACAGCCAGCAGGAGTCTGACCATGCTCTGCTTTTCTTCTGATTTACTCCTGAGGATCCGGCAAAAGCAAAAGCTCATAATAATCAGAGGCAGAATCAAGCTCAGGACGTTCAGATATGTAAAACACATCCAGGCTGCACCTTCAGGAAACTCAGGTCCACAGAATGCTTTGATGCTCATCTCCTTTTTAACTTTGGCAGAAACAATATAAGGGAGGGACGCAAACAGGCTGAGCATCCATACAAATAAGGCCAGAGCCGTTTTTGCAGGCCGTTTTCTGGAACAGATGCTGTGTTTGTAGACGATAATGACGTAGCGATCCAGTGTCATAAGGACCATGAAGAAGATGCTGCTGTAGAGACCCATCATGAAGAGAGCACTTACAGTGTGACAGGCGAATGTGCCGAAAACCCACTCGACCACGGCACTGTGAGCCCAGAAAGGCAGCGAGGTGAGAAAGAGCAGGTCAGAGACGGCCAGATTGAGCAAACACACGTCTGTCAGACTGCATCTGTGACGATATCTGATCAGGACCCACAGCACCAGAGCGTTTCCCAGCAAACCCACAATCAAAACTGTGCTGTACAGGACGGGAAAGAGCACCTCGCTGAAGGCCTTTGAGCTGCTATCACTGAATGGTGATCCAATCTCATTAATTAAGTCATAGTAATCACTGTAGTCTGCTGATGGAGCTTAGAAGACATATGAACACAGTGTTAGCTCACATAAGATAATAAAGGACTAGTTATAATATATTATGTTTACAGTGTGCAACAAACTCCTGCAAAGAGCATGGAAACGACTCAAAGGAAAATTGTTCTTCTTAAATGAGTGAGTGAGTGAGTGAGTGAGTGAGTGAGTGAGTGAATGAGTGAGTGAGTGAGTGAATGAGTGAGTGAGTGAGTGAGTGAGTGAGTGAATGAGCGAGTGAGCGAGTGAGCGAGTGAGCGAGTGAGTGAATGAGCGAGTGAGCGAGTGAGCGAGTGAGTGAATGAGTGAGTGAATGAGTGAGTGAGTGAGTGAATGAGTGAGTGAGTGAGTGAGTGAGTGAGTGAGTGAATGAGCGAGTGAGCGAGTGAGCGAGTGAGCGAGTGAGTGAATGAGCGAGTGAGCGAGTGAGCGAGTGAGTGAATGAGTGAGTGAATGAGTGAGTGAGTGAGTGAATGAGTGAGTGAGTGAGTGAGTGAGTGAGTGAGTGAGTGAGTGAGTGAGTGAGTGAACGAGTGAGTGAGCGAGTGAGCGAGTGAGCGAGTGAGTGAGCGAGTGAGCGAGTGAGTGAGCGAGTGAGCGAGCGAGTGAGCGAGTGAGTGAATGAGCGAGTGAGCGAGTGAGCGAGTGAGCGAGTGAGTGAATGAGCGAGTGAGCGAGTGAGTGAGTGAGCGAGTGAGTGAATGAGCGAGTGAGTGAACGAGTGAGTGAATGAGCGAGTGAGCGAGTGAGTGAATGAGTGAATGAGTGAGTGAGTGAGTGAGCGAGTGAGTGAGCGAAGTGAACGAGTGAGTGAGTGAGTGAGTGAGTGAGTGAGTGAGTGAGTGAGCGAGTGAGCGAGTGAGTGAATGAGCGAGTGAGCGAGTGAGTGAATGAGCGAGTGAGTGAGTGAGTGAATGAGTGAGTGAGTTTACTTAAGGTGTTATGTTAGACATTAAAGAAATAGTACACCCGAAAATGAAAATGACCTGAAAATTTAATCAGACTTAACCTATCCAAGATGTAGATGAGTTTGTTTCTTCATTGAAACAGATTTGGAGAAATTTAGCATGTGAGTGAGTGAGTGAGTGAGTGAGTGAGTGAGTGAATGAGTGAGTGGAGGAATATTACATAATACACAAACTGTTGTAAACCATCAGTGTATTATACATACAATACAACACTAACTGTCAGCACAAACAAGCCAGCAGCATGCATTAAAGTGTGTGTGTGTGTGTGTGTGTGTGTGGAAATCTTAACATTAATTAAACATTTCTTTAGGTATGAAAGTTAGCTAAATAAAAGGACACAAGTAGGAGGTGAATTATAGTTTGTGTTTTTCTGGCATCTGCTGGTCAGAGCAGGCATGATCTGCATTGAGTGTTGTAAACTGAGGACTTTGAGAAGATGTTTAAATGTTCACCTATATAATACTCGTTTCATGTTTAAATTCCTATCATAATAACGCTGATTTGAATTTGGGATTTTTTTTTTATTCTTTACTTTTTAAAAGCCGTTATAGTGAATATTGTGACAAAAATCACAATTAAAACTTAGAATGTCCTAATGAAAGTGAAACGGAAGCATTTTACTAAACATATCGCCTATATTTTTATATAAACAATATTTTAAATATCAACAGTAAATGAGCATATATTTTAGTTATTTAAACACGTTTTAAATTGTGATTTTGAAAATAACTTAATAAATCAAACCCACTAATGCCTCATTCAAACTCATATCCGTGTAATTCTGTATTTTGGCAGATAATAATATACTGCTTGCCTGTTGAGCTTCACAAGCGCTTTCCCATTGTGTTACTTTAGTTTCTAGGCGAGGCACAGAAAATACTTTGCGTACGATGTATCTGGTTGCCATGACAACCTCTGGCGCTTGCTGCTGAATATGTAATGACAGTAAAATCACTTGAATGGTTCACTATAGAAAAGCTGCATAACTGCATTGAATAGACTGTTGAGTCACCTACCAGCTCCAGTCTCCAGCTCCTCTGTCATATTTCTTGATAATGGCATCTGAATCTGGGAAATCTGTCTGTTAAAAGCTTTATAAAACAGGAAAGCCCCAAAACTCCCCAAAACACACCCACTCCAGGAGAAGACACACCCATTTCCCGAAAAAGCTCGTCAAAACATTCACTGTGACAGAATTCCAGTGCATGTGAACGGAAGTTGATAAGGACTGTTTTTTCCTCCTCAACCCTTGTGCAACCTTATGGACATTTTAGTTGAGTTATTTATTTATTTTATTTTTTTGTGATAATTTTGCCTGTGTTAATGCTAACTGCATAAATTTTAGCTCAGGTGTGTATTTTTATTGGAACTTTAATATTCCACCCTCATTTCCTTTAATAAATCTATTTTACACTAGGTACAAAAAATACTTCCTCTCAGTGCCTTTGGGACAAAAATGTCCACATTGAAACCCATTAAAACTGCTATTTTTCATCGCAGTGCCGTTTAACTGTAAAATGATGCAATTTTTGTTAATAGGCTTTCGTTCTGTTGGCAAGGCTTCAAAATTTTATTTTTTTACTATTTTTTACCAGATGGTGCCATTTTTTCAGGTTTGGTCTATAAAGTAAATATTTGCTTTATTCCTGTTTTCTGCTTCTGCATATTATAGATCCAGTTGGATAAATAATGCAGCTATAATTGTGTGGGTGTGTTGGTATGGATGTCAGAGTGTGGTTTGTATGTGTGTCATAAAAAATTTTTTTGTGTGTGTGCTTGTAATATTTGAGAGAGAAAAACTCTTCTGCAAATCACAAATCCAACCACTGTGTGCACCAGCGGAGTTTTGCTGGCATCTAATGGGGAAAATTTCGCCCAAACAAAATTTTACTGAAAACTCATTTTTTGAGATATCAACCTCAAATTTGGAACACATCTTGTTTAGATTTATGGCTTTGATTTTCTAGCAGCTTTAGAGTTCAACGTGTTTCATGAAATATATATTTTACATACAATTTTGTTCATAAATCATTTTCAGAAACTTAAACTTGTATAACTTTCTTTTGGTTTCACTTTTTAAACTTTTTTTTACTTCAGCAATAATCTTCCATGGGTCTTCTTTAAAATGAGACCAAACTTAAGTCTGTGCTCCCAAGCTTCAAATTTTTATGACCGTTTTTTGACATGGACATTTTTGTCCACTATGAACCTATGCGTATCTTTTTTAAATTGATGCAGAAGGGTTAAAGCTATAGTGACAAAAATAAAATGATAAAAATGAATCAATTTCTCAGACAGGAAAACATGGCAAATACATGTTTCTACCCTAAGTCATAAACTCACAAATGACTTGTCGTTTATCTATTGGCAGTGTTGGGGAAAGTTACTTTTAAAAGTAATGCATTATATTGCCTTACTCCACAAAAAACTAACTAATTGCATCACATTACTTTTCCATCACTTTTTGTTTTAGGCTGGGCTTGGTTTTTTTTTTTTTTTTTAACTACCTAAATAAATAAATAAATAAATAAATAAATAAATAAATAAAAAAAAATAAAGAAAGAAAGAAAAAAAAAGTTGTATTTTTGGCACCTGTAAAGGAAGTGTCTCTGCCTCTGCACTTACTCCTGATTTCTCTCAACATGCAGACAGGAGAGCTGTCAGTCAATACATGGTGTTACTTATTTGAAAAATTAACTCAGATATTTTCTTGTTAATTTAAAAGTAGTTACTTGAAAAAAAAAAAAGTTGAAAAAAAAAAAAAAGTGCTCTGATTACGTTACTTGTTACACGTCACCCCCAACACTACCTTAAGAAGTCTTAAAAGTACATGTCATATAATAGTTTCTTGGTTTTCATGGGACAAATGCTACAAGATGCAGAATAAAACACTGCAAAACATGTTTCAGATTGATCTGGCTAAACCTGAGCTAAATCACATTCAGCATCACATATAAATATTCCTTCATTTCTCAGCCTCCAGGAGACTTTATCTGAATCCTTACTCTTTAAGTTCTGTGAAAACATATGAAAGAGCACCTCACTGAAGGCCTTTGTGCTGCCATCATCGCATGGTGATCCAATCTCATCAAGTAATTCATAGTAATCCCTGTAGGCTGTTGTTGTAACTTGGAGGACACACAGATAACACAATATTAGTTCATATAATATGATGTGGGCCTATTTATAATATATTATGTTTATAATGTGCAACAAATCCCTGCAACACAATACAACACAAACTGTCAACACAAACAAGCCAGCACCATACATTAATATGTGTGTGTGTGTCTGTAAAGTTTCACAGAAATCTGAAATCTTAACATTGGCTAAAGGAGTGAGGTTTGGAAGGAAACTGAATAAAATGACTTGAGTTTGTGTTTTCCTGACATCTACTGGTCAGAGCAGGCATGGTCTTCTTTACATGAGTTTGAGATGTTTAAATATTAACCTATGTAACTTGTTTTATGTTTAAATACCCATTATAATAATGCAGGTCTTTTTAAAATTATTATTTACATTTTAATAAATGGTGATTTAAAATTGTATCGAATATTGTGACAAAAAAGTCCTAATTATAGTTTAGTGGGTTCCAAGAAAGTGAAAATGAAAGATTTTAATAAATATATTTTTTAATAAATAATCTTTTATACTCTTAAGTAAATAGGCTACACATATAATGTAGTTATCAGAACACGTTTTAAACTGTTTTGTAAATAAATTAATAAATGCTTAATAACTTGAGTAAAAAGTGTGTTAAACTTGAATCATGCCCAACAGATGTCTGATATGTAATTGATTCCTTGATTTTAGAGATGCACCAAATGCAATTTTCTTGGCCGATTCTGATTTCTGATTTTTTTGTAAGTGCCTGCCGATACTGATTTTTGCCAATTCCGATTTTCTTTCTAAAAACTATAATTGACAGCATATACAAACAAAAATCTATACTTTTTTTAATGCAAAAAAACAATATTAACACAATAAAAAATGATTAAACATTACAACTCCCCCAATCTGGACAAAGTTACAGATGTTCTCTCACTTAAACAACTCTCAAAATAAAGTGCTCTGTGACTAGAAAAGAGGTAACAATTAATTGAAAAGGAGTTTCTGTATATAACAAAACAGATGTCATTTCCCACTGTTTCTTAAATTGTACTTTTTTTCACTAACCTTATTAAATATGTCATCTTTCACATCAAATTCTTACATTGTTTCAGTTAATTCAGTTAGAATAATATGAAACTGTAGAGTTGTTACCATTCAAATGAAATCAGTATCAACAAACTCCACCTTTCCACTGCTGAGGAATCACAGAAGCTGCATCTTAGATGTACTTTATTTACACAGACTGTTTGATGAAGCTGAGGTGCCATAAATGCATTTACACTGCAAAATTTCAAATGCATAAATAATTTTATAAGATTAATGTTATAAATATTTTGTAAACATGCAAACAAGAAATGTTGGGGAAAATGCAATGATAGTTTTAAATATGAAAGCAAACCAGTAGGTGGCGGCGAATGACTGTTTGAATGAGTGAATCATTTAGTCCTTCGTTCAACAGATTCGTTCAAACTGCTGATTCATTCAGAAACAAGGCAAGTGACTGCTGTCTTTATGAATGGGCTACTGAATCATTGACTCACTTGATTCGTTTAAAAATGTAGATTCATTCAGTAAGGAAACACCGGAGACACAAAACAGTTCTGCTGTGGCTTTGATTGGAACTATTTTCATCAGCGAAATAGAGCAGTCAATATTGTGTCTAAACTGTAATTTAATAGGCTATGTAATGTAATGTGTAATGTAATATGTAATATGAAATGTAACAATATTAACTTCTTGTTTATTGAACTACTATTGTATAAAATCACATTGCAAACGTGTTGAAGCATTTTGGTTTTGCAATGTTGCGTACCTAATAAATCATATATTATACATTTATAATATTATATTTATAATATTATTTTATATTATTCTTTATATTATATATTTATATTATTCTAAAACTTTCACTGCCAAAAAACAAAACAAAAAAAAACAACAAAACAACAACAACAAACAAACAAACAAACAAATGTGTGATTGAATTACGTTGCATGTCATCCAAGGTTGATGAGGATTGGTTTTTACCTCCTTAAACTACATAGTGAAAAAATAAATAAATCAAAAATAAAATAAAAATAATTCAGTTTCCCAGACAGTAAAACAGGCAACAAATACAGTAGGAAGAAAAGGAGCAACTACAACAAAAAATTTTTCTACCCAAACTTACTACTAAAGCTTGAAACAAGACTGGATGCGGAGCCTGAAAAATATGAGCATCCCATCCAGGAATCATCTGTTGTTTTTCAGTTAGTATTCAATTTGCCTTAGGCCTATCTAGTATATTAAGATGCCATAGTCTTGAAGGTAGGTAAAAACATCGAACAGAAGGAAGTCTTATGATAAATTCATCATTTGTTAAGCCAGCGTAGTATAGAAATTGTATAGAAATATAATTGGTTCTTCATATTCAGCAAACCTCCTCTCTGTTGATGACTTCAGCTTGTTACTCAAGGTTGTTATAGTTATTTTTATGCATCTGTTATTGCAACACTAACTAAAGTGTTGGTACATTTTTGTTCTCAAAAGCATACAAATATTAGACCCGCAATAAAGAGAAAAACGTTAAGCCTGCAAAGAAGAGGAATGTTATGATTAACTAAAAAAATTCCTTCACACCAATCAGCTTTGTCTTTGTTCTATGATAAATGAATATGCATTTAAAGAGACTAGAAAGGAATATCGGACAATAAACTTTGACTGTTATTCCTTCCTGCAGCTGATTCTCGACTGAAAGCACAGAGAGATACAGAAAATAATCCAAGTATGTCAAATATTTAAACAGCAGTCAGAATGAACAGAGCTGAACTCTCTGAGAAACACGTGCATCGTTTTCAGTGTCAGCAGCAGAAACAAGCCCGTTCAAGTAATCACTTAATATACTAGTTCAAAAGATGTCAACAAATGTTCTTTACCCATAAATTGATGAATGACTCAAGTCATTCACCTGTCGAAGTCTGCAAGGAACAGTAGCTGAACAGACCTGTTTGATTCTGAGGCTCAGTGAGAGAGTGGAAAATGTCATATAATAGTTACAACAAGAAGTTTACAGATAGATTTCACTCGACAATTTGCAGAATACAGCATGTTTCAGATTGATCTGGCTAAACTGGAGATAAATCACATTCAGCATCACTTTATTCTCTCTTTTAGACACTTTAAGGCAGGGCATTTAAATATTCCTTCATTTTTCAGCTTTCAGCAGATTTCATTTGAACCCTTACTTTTTAAGTTGAGTCAAAGCATATCATATTTGCATTGATGATATTGTAAGATTTACTCCACATGTACATATAACGAAATGTGCACCTGCTTATTCTCTTTGTCCTGTAGGTGCAAATCTGTCTGTCGCTCCAGCGCTTCATTCACTGCTGTTTCACCTATAGTTACCTTTCTGACACATTAGTTAACAATTAACAGACTCATTTAATTCAGAAAACTATTTTTGGAACGTTAAATAAAAAAGTAAAAAAGTGAACACTCTTAAAGGGAGTAAAATCTAACAATAATACTAAGTTAATTATAATCACTTTAAATAAAGAAAGAAAGAAAGAAAAAAGAAAATAAAAGAAGGGACAAATTTGTTAGAATACGTCCCTCTTTATAACGACCATGTGAAATAAAATGTTCCAAACTGGTTACTTTTTTTTGGAAAATGATTTCTATCTTTTATCAACTCGATAGCTTACAAAAACCAATGCAAGATGCACATAAAATGCGGGATAATATTAACATTGTGCAATGCGTGTATCAGTGCACGTCCTCAAGAAGAGAAGAAAATCTGAACAGAAGCCGCTACTTTAACTGATCCCATAACAGATAAAGCTGATTGTGCGTGTAATGATGCAGGTTTTCATGTAAAAACTGTCTGATAATGATGATGCCTGTAGTCGGAGAGAGAAAACAGACGGGAATACACACAGAAATACACAAATGCACACAGAATCCACACAGAAGAAGAATGCACAAAAATATGTGTAACTGAATGCACAAAAGAATACTGGACTGCTTGCATTAGACTTCCTCCGAGATGTCTGTCTCAAGAAAGCATATAGCATTAATTGAAATTTAAACTATTCGATGCCAGAGAGATCTATGCATGGCAATTCACTGCTTCATAAAATATTAGATTATAAAACTCATTTAGCTACTACGTGCAAAAAATAGTGCAATTTTATGAAGACAATTAATGAAACAAACTGGCATTATATGTTGTACGTTACAACTGAAATATCATATAGAAAATGTCATTTCTAATTTAAAACAATTATTAATAATTCATGTTTACCTCTCAGTTCTTTTTTGTGGAATCCCGCTTGAAACCCCTCGATCTAAAACCTACAAGCAATGTAAATCATCGTAATCTAGTAAAGCACAAGCTTCACACTTTCATCCTGCGCTGCTGGTCTGCATTCATTCGGATTCCGCTTAAGGAGTGAAGCACTCTGAGCACCTCTGAGTCCATTCTCTCCTGGAGGAAGGAACTTTATAACCTCTTACTGAATCCTCCAAGAGAGAAACACGGACCTAAGCGGGTCACATGGGCAGACCTGTCCTACAGACTGCCCATAGAGCCCAAACCCATCTCTGGACAGCCCAAGAGCTGCATGAAGGTCACTGAGACCAACTATGACTATAAAGATGAGCATTACTGCAGTCTCCAGAGCCAGTCGAGGCTGCTGCCCTCGGCCTGGAGAGATGAGGTGAGGAACAGGTGGAAAACTCCTGTGGATGAGAACGCAGCTCCTGAGAGGGGAATGCTGTCCCGCTTGAGAGACATGCCGAACACAGCTTCCAATCACTGAAGACTTTCCTGAAGCTCACTGAGACTAAATGGGAGCATCTGGCTGAGACTGGGACGTTTCTGGTGGATTCCATCAGGGTTCAGGAGTCTGGGCGAGTGGCATGGGCCGATACACCCATGATCCAGAGGCATTACACGCCTACTGTGCAGAGAAACCTCCAGGAGATATTCCAGCAGACCAGAAGAGAAGCTGTTCAGCTGAGGATCAAGCCTGGAAACTCTCCTTTGAAGAGGTGTGGGATCTGGCTGAAGGAGAAAGTCCTGGGCTGCCTAAAACATCCAAAGCAGAAAGTGTCTCTAAAGACGAGGCCGGTCCCTCACAGAGACGCCTGGAGGTCAGGTACTTCAGCTCCTATCAGACAGAGGTTCCTCTGCAAGCGGAGCTCGACGCGGAGCTCAGAACGGTCACATTCGTCAAACAGTGTGAGATCACAATGATCTGATTTCTCACCAGCTCTGAAATAATGTACAGATAATTAAGGGCAGACATGAAAAAAGCCCATGTAAAAATGTGCAAGAAAAGGGTGCAGATTGGAAAAAAAAAAGCCCCCTTTAGAAATGGGTGCAGATATATATATATGTATATAAACCCTTCAAAAAGTGCAAGAAATGGGTGAAGACAAAAAAAAAAAAAAAAAACCTTTAAAATGTGCAAGAAACCCTTTAAAAATGTGCAAGAAATGGGTGCAGATATTAAAAAAAGCCCCTTTAAAAATGTGCAAGAAATGGGTGCAGATATATAAATATAAAAAACCCTTTAAAAATGTGCAAGAAATGGGTGCAGATATATAAATATAAAAAACCCTTTAAAAATGTGCAAGAAATGGGTGCAGATATATATAAAAAAAAAACTTTAAAAATGTGCAAGAAATGGGTGCAGATATAAAAAAAAAACCTTTAGAAATGTGCAAGAAATTGCAGATATATATATAAAAAAAACCTTTAAAAATGTGCAAGAAATGGGTGCAGATATAAAAAAAACCTTTAAAAATGTGCAAGAAATTGCAGATATAAAAAAAAACCTTTAAAAATGTGCAAGAAATGGGTGCAGATATATATATAAAAAAAAAACTTTAAAAATGTGCAAGAAATTGCAGATATATATAAAAAAAAAAAACCTTTAAAAGTGTGCAAGAAATTGGTGCAGATATTAAAAAAGCCCCTTTAAAAATATGCAAGAAATGTCTTCCTCAAAATAATCAAGAGAAGGAAAAAGAGGAAGGAGAAGTGGGGGCATTTAAAAATCATGTGTAAAATGGACTATAAATACATTTTTAAAAATAAATAAATAAAAACAAATCAAAAATGTGTTTGTCTTTTTCTAAGAGTTGGGTTTCCAAAGAGTGAAAATTAGTCAAGTAAATTTCAACAAACACTACTCTATAAACTGTATTCATTTTAAATATTTAAAATAAGTGCAAAAAAATAATAATAATAATAAAAAGGAAGTGAGAATTGTGGGCATTTAACAAAAAAAATTACTATATGAAAATATGGACTATAAATACATATTTAAAAAAATACATAAAAAAATAAAAATGGGAAATGTGTAAATATGGACTATAAATACACACACACATACATATATATATATAAATAAATAAAAATGAGAAATTTGGGCATTAACGAGTCATCATCATCTGTTGTGATTTGGAAGATCTCATGCTCTGCACTAATTTGCTTGTACAGTTAATTACACTGTTTTATGTTTAGATGTCTCTACATGCTTCTAAATGACAAACACCTGGACGCTGGAAGCTTGGATTTAGATCTTTAATATTCTTGATGGTGTTTCAGTTCTCACACACACGCACACACACAGTGTTTGTAAATAAGATCAGTTTTATTGCTGAAATCATGGCGTCCTCACTTATATAAACTCATGCAGTTTCTAAAAGTTCTCAAAATCACACTATTGTTAAAAAGATGATTTGGTTCCTTGAAAGGTTCAGTTTTTCCACAGGGGTTGAGTTCGGAGGCGCTGATGTTTGATTTTGTGCCAGCATTAGGTGCCATAACGTTCAAGCTGCCTGAAGATCAACAACGTCAAACTAATCCAACCGGAAACCTGTCAAAACGACTCCTATTCCTGCAGGACTCTCAGAACCAAAGGAACCAGTCCTAATGAAAATGAAGTGAAATGTTCTTACTGGATTCTTCCCTCTGCTGGATGTTGTTTGCTCGTCACATTGTCCTGGAAAAACACCTTGCTACCTGAGCATCACGAGTGGTTCGTTAAACTCATTGGGAAATGCTGAGTTTCAGATCCTACAGGATTGGTTTCAGTTTAATCAAAATTCCCATGGAAAGTCTCTCATTTCAGGACTTCAGTTTAACATGAGGGATCGATAAATCAACCCAATCTCAAATCTACTTAAAAAAAAAAAAAAACATTGTGCATATCATTAAAGGGCATGCAGAATATGATTGTAGCTTCATCCACTGGATGTTTGAGCATTAAGAATCGATTGAAAAGGTTGATTTGCTGTCTCTATTACATTAGTGTGAGTTTTTAACCCTTTGGCGTCCCTCGTCTGTGCAACTCAATCATTTACGTTAAAGGAAACCAACATCCTTCCATTAGGACTTGCATGTAAGAATAGTGCAGATGTTCAAGCGTTCAAATGTCTACAATTAATCTGGTGGTTCCCATGGGAATTGAACCCGTGAGCCTGGCGTTGCAAGCGCCACACTGCACCACTGAGCTACAGTCAATGAGCACAAGTGCAAAAGAGTCAAACATCCTGAAAAACACAGAGAGAGATGATGATGATCAGCGCATCTCAACCTGTCTGTCATAATTAAACCACTCGATTATTAAAGGTGAACTCAGAAGGATTTTTTAGTCCGTGATTCTAATAAACAGTGCGAGAAGATGTTAAAATGTATTTAACTCAAAAACAAATCATGTAAAACAAAAATAACAGGCAAAAGAAAAAGGATAAACGAAGAGCTTCAGGACAGGCATCCTGACGATCGCTTCATTTGCATGACAAAACAAGAGTGCAAATGATCTGAAGTTACTCTAGAAAAATGGTAACTTAAAGCAATCATAATCCACACACATTTAGGACAAACAGAGTGATGCCTTTGATAAAAAAAAATGGAGGTGAAATGAGAATGATGCAGTAAGAAATGAGTCTCTCACACGATGAATAAAACGCTTGACTGTAGAGTTCACAGTTTGCGGCAGATGTTGATGGTGTGAAGGAAACCCTTCCTGACGTCAGTATGAAGCAGCAGCGATGAATCCTGTAAACATGCGTGAAACACCAGCACAACCGATCGTGTCAATCATAAACTGTGGGAACCGTTGGTAAAAACGCTGCAGTCAGTGCAACAGTGCCACGCAGGCAGAAGTGCTTCAACGAGCTGGACGTCCTGAGAATCCACTGATCTGAGGATGATGGATGAGAGATGGAGACGTCTGATGGCAGACGCTGGGTTTGTCTGGCGGTGGAGTTCTGCAGAAGGTCCAGCTCGAGATGTGACCATCAGGCCAGCAGCGGTGCTCTTCTACGGCCGGTGAAACCTGCAGACACAGCATACAAACACACACAGATTAGTTATGAACTGTAGTCTGTTACTGATTACAAACTGTAGCTTGTAATGTAATCTACTGGATTACACATATGTGACCCTGGACCACAAAACCAGTCATAAGGGTCAGTTTTTTAAAAATTGAGATTTATATATCATCTGAAAGCTGAATAAATAAGTTTGTTAGGATAGGACAATATTTGGCCGAGATGAGGGTGCAAAAAATCACCTTTAAAATTGTCCAAATGAAGTTGCATATTGCATATTACTAATCAAAAATCAAGTTTTGATATATTTACAGTAGGAAATTTACAAAATATTTTCATGGAACATGATCTTAATATCCTAATGATTTTTGGCATAAAAGAAAACTGGATAATTTTGACCCATACAATGTATTGTTGTCTATTGCTACAAATATACCTGTGCTACTTATGACTGCTTTTGTGCTCCAGGGGCACATATTAGGTAATGCATTCAGACTACTTTTTGAGTACTTTTAGATTACTTTAGTGTTTAGATCAACATCATGAAGTGTATTAAACATTACACCAATTACACCAGGGTTTCCCAAAGCCAAGGATTGTGATGGAAAACAAATAACTGACTCATTTTAAAATAAAAACAATTGAAATGAAACACCTGAACAATAAAAAGAGAAAAAACTGATTTATCTGCATGCCACTGTGACATTTACCTGACATCAGAGAACTGTAAATAAGCAAATTATTGAAATATTACTTTCCAAACTTAGATTTTACAAATATTACAAATGTATATAAGCAGAAGAATTTCATAGAAAAAAAATGTAAGACAGAAAAAAAAAAAGAATTAAGACAAATCAATAGATTATGTATTTTAAGAATAATTTACTGTCATGGTGTGAGTAATAACAAAATCTATATTAAAAAAATAAATAAATAAAAAAAACTAATCTGACTATAAGGCATTTTAAAATGTGATATAATCTACAAATACGTAATTTTTGGTATCTGATTATATAATCCAGATCACATGTAATCAGTCACTATGCAGCACTGACCGAGCATCAGCGGTCAATGCATCTGTATTCCTCACATACCGGAAATACTGGGGAAGAACATCACTTTCTGTTTCTGGAGCTTTTTTGTAATCTTATCATTTTAAATATGAAACTAAAACCACCACTAGGTGGCAGCAAGTCTTCATGAGTGAGTCATTGAATCATTTGATTTGTTCAAAAGGACTGAATCTTTCAGGAATGAAGCAAGTGACTTGAATGGCTTATTGAATCAACTGCTCAACCAGTTCACTCAAAATGCAAATTCATTCTGGAATCAAATACATTGGTTCTGCTGGCTGCTTATATTGATGAAGCAGATTAAACAGACAATAAAAGGTTTGAAATATTACTTGAAGGGATTTTTTACCCAAAAATGAAAACCAGAAACTATACAGTTACTGATTTTATACATCAGTTCAATATGCAGGTGTGAGATGAAGTCATATGAAGCTGCTGGTGTTGATGTGCTTCACCTGGTCAGATGGCGGCTGGACTCGTGCACCTCCATCTCAGTGCTCTTGAAATCATTCAGCTCTTTCCTGATGGCAGCCTGCAGCGACACACACACACACACACACACACACACACATACACACACGTGTCACTCCAGTTGCCTAAGAGGCTCACAAACACTGTTCTGTTTCTGCAGGCTTTAGCTCTGTTTAAATCCTCTGGTCTCGGCTGTCCCTTCATTTATATAACGCAGCATCATTGCGTAACGCAAGCTCAGAGTTTTCATCTGAACAGGTGCATGTGTTGCTCAATATACCGCCTGTCGATCAGTGAAGCATGATCACACCTGACGGCTCAGTTACCTTATTCAGTCAGTTCTACTCATTTTTATATTATTAATCATTTAATATATCATCACACAACTCCTATTACAAAACACCAGAACAGTGCCTAACATGTAACACTCAGGAAGTGTTTTATTTATTAACATTTATTAATATTAACACAAACTTTGGTAATCCTTTACTTAAAGCCTTTATGTATAATGCATTATAAAAGTAGTTTTAGTAGTAATGCATTAATTATGTTTTGTACTGCACCTTACAATGCATTGTAATGTCTCATGAATAATTGTAACCACAGTTAATACATAACACTTTTCAATTCATTGTTACACTATGCATTTTAAATTTGGTTATAATTCATTATGACAAGATGTAATGTATTACAAAGCACATTATGAATAATTGTAATGCATTATACCCTTTAATAACCCTATATAATGCATTATACATAAAGGCTTTAAGTAAAGTGTTACCCAAACTTCAAACAGAATAAATCATATGTTTAGCTTGATGTTTTTGTGAAGCAGCTGAAGTTCTGTCCTGTACAATCTCTGTGTTTGTATTTGCCAAATGTGCTTTGCCTTGCTTATGGCATGAAAATTAGTGATGCACTGCTTTTTTTTTTTTTTTTTAAAGCATAACATAATTTCTTTAATTTAGCCATTAATTAAAAAAGAAAAAAAAAGAAAAAGTTTACTTAATTATTTAATCAAATGTATTTATTAATCAACACAAGTAAACATTTAAATTGCACATAAGCTAGATTTTATCTCTTTCTAATATAATTGTCTACTCCAATTTATTGCTGAAATATAAACATTTAAATGACAGATGACAGATTTATTCAAACGTAACAGGTTAAGTATAATATAATGAATATGTAATATATTGAATATATTTATTAAAATGCTCCTCTCTAGAGTTATTTTTCTAGCTGACTATCGGGTTTATGTTCACTGAATGTCTTTCCTGAGGTAAATATGATGTTATTGATCTCAAGCTGTTTACTGATGGTTGAAACACTGATTGATTGATTTCATGATTCATGAATGATTTCAGTGAGTGGTTCTGTTTCTTCTGATGTTCATTCATGTTTATGCTGAGAATTTGTTTCTTATCAAAAGTGATTAATAAAAAGCTTATTGTGATTATTGGGTGGCAGGAGCTACAAAAACTGTTTAGTGAAGTTTTCAAATACTGTTTACTGTTCAGGCATCAACTGAAAACAGACTAAAAGATCTCCACTCATCAAAATAATTCAGCTGTTGAAATGTCAGTGCATCACTAATGAAAACCACTGTCTAAGCACTTCAGATGTGACACAGTACTGATCAGATCTCTGACATCAACACTCATCTGAGCGCTCTTCACACTCGCCTTGTCGGCCGCTGTGAGTCTCATCCAGGGTTTATCAGCGCGTCTGTCATAGTCCTGAGCGTCTGCCACCTCCACATAATCACAGAAGCGGATGAGGATCTTAGCTCGCCGCAGCTCCTCCACTGTGGGCCTCTGACTCAGCTGAAACACCAGCACACACTCAGCAACATATCAAACACACACACACACACTCACTCTCACACACTCACTCACTCACACACACTTTGAAATTATCATAGAATCGATGCGTCGCAATGTGGATGTGGATGATTCTGCACTGATGCAGTAATAGACCATAATCGATTATAGCCCACTGACGACATTCACATACGCGCTTGTCACGCGAGTATTAAAAATCTGAGATCTGGGCACATTTTGGAAAAACCAAGCTTAGTGCGGAAAAAAGCATGTTCAGAATCCGATTCTGAGCTTGGCTTTTTCCCCACATATGGCAGGTGTGTGCTGGAGACAATCGCAGCGGGCTTCATTGCACAGAATATACTCTATGAGACGCGTGTGTATTGTTTAACAGTGTGTGCTTCCACCTGCCGTTATTTCAGAGTTTTACTTTAGACATGCTTTCATTTCTGCCCTTTGGAATGCAGTTTGTATTAGATGCTCGAAACTCACGCACTAACAGACTTTCACGTGCTTTGTGTTTGTCCTGAAGCTCAGTCACAGCTGCGGTTAAATGCACTTCCATCTCTGAATACTTTTATGATGCGAAATTATGTAAACACAATCAGTTATGTTTTTAGAGCAGGACTAAACATCTGATATGTGGAAATAGATCTGTGCATTAGTGTGAATGCAGTCTATTAAAGCTGCCACTGTCTATGATCTCATCAGTAATAATCAAACAGCAATAATGCTGAGGAAAAAAGAAAAACCCATAACTATGATTGTCTGTAAACCTTCAGATACTTAAAGCACTCTCAGATACTGAAAGTACTTTTTGTTTATCACTTGTAATTGTCTTTTTTATATATTTGCTTGTATGTTTTGAAGCTATATTATTTGGTTAAATTCTTAACAATTGTTTTGATTTATTATTAATTTGTAATTATTTTAAAAAGTAGCCTGCTTATATTATTTAATAAAAATGCACAAAATAAATTTGATATAATCGTGATGCATCGTGATATCGAATCAAATCGAATCGTTGACATGATAATCGTAATCAAATCGAATTGTGAAACCAGTGCCGATTCACACCCATAACACACACACACACACACACACACACGCGCGCACTCCCATCATACCTTGCGTGAGAGGCGTCGTCTGATCTCTCTCTTCTCCTCCATCTGCTCCTGCTCATTACGAGCTGTGGGACAGGAGCAGGTCAGAGGTCAGAGGTCAGAGGTGTTGAGTTCACATCAGCAGATTACGATTACAACACACATACGGTGTTAAAGGCTGAATCAAGATCACTGCACATTATGAATGCTGTTCACAACCAGTTTACTTCAGACATCTGAGGATCTGGTTTCATAAATGAGGAACAGACTGCATCATGGGAAGTGGGTTTTGGTGTGTAAGTGTCTCTCTGGGTTTTAGACTCACGTTTGAGGATGTTCCTCTGCTCCAGCTCTTCAGCCGTGGGTCTCTGGCTCAGTCTCCTGTTCAACACAAACACTTTTACAAATGTACAATATGTACAAACCATTCTTTCATGACCTACACTACTCTATTGTCTTTTCAACCTTTTTGCTTCCAACCCACATTAGAGAGACACGGCTGTGTGAGTGATTCAATGCCTTATTTACTGTATATTTATGGGCCCTATTTTAATGATCTAAGTGCATGGTCTGAAGCACATGTTGCTGGTGCACTTAAGGCATGTCCGAATCCACTTTTGCTAGTTTAACAGCAGAGAAAATGGTCAGCATGCCCAGCGCATGGCCTAAAAGGGTTGTACCTATGTTTTTGGGAATAACGTGCGATAAACCAAGTAAAACTGTAAAATTTGGCATACGTAAGAGAAAAAACTCTTTAAAGATATGGACTGGAATTGAAATCTACAGATACAAAGAGATAAAGTGCAATAAAATAAACACTTAAACATGTATTTTTGATGTTTTCTTTCCACTAGCCTGAAAGAAGACATGATATGGAAGCAAAATGGACCAAAAACTCTAAATCTGAGATGGATGAGCATCACATTATAGCTGCTACAAATGTCTGGCTCTTCAGATAACTGCAGTGTTTGTGACACAAATGACAATCGGTGATTACGCAATCTAAGGTGATTTCAACCCCGCTGTAAAGCCCCGTTCACACCAAGAACGATAACTATAAAGATAACGATATTAGCGTTCACACCGGCGGATGATATCGTCTGTTTATTCTAAGCGCACGTGCATCTGTCGCTTTAGATTCTCAAGCTCCTTATAGCAGGATGGATTCTGATTGGGTATCAATGTTTGTATCGTTCATCAGCTGAAAAAAAATCGTTCTGGAAGTGATACCAATGATATCATTTCTCTGTGCCTTTATCGTTACAGTTGTGGTGTGGACTCTGCTATTCTTTAATACTGAGAACAATTTTTAGAACTATATCTTTATCGTTATCGTGCTTGGTGTGAACGGGCCTTAAGAATGACAGTCACTGATGTCATCAACACACACAGGATAGTTCCTCGAATCTCTCTACTGCAGTATTTGACTCATCTTGTGCTCAGGTGTGTGTGTGTGTGTGTGTGTGTGTACCGTGTGAGTTTGGTGCCGATGAGCTGTCTGGACTGCAGTCGCTCCTCATCCGTCTGCACAGGTAAGATGTTCTTCTCCTGCAGTTCTCTCTGAGACGGCCTGTTACTCAGCTTCACAGCCAGAGAGTCCTTCCTCAAGATCTTCAGCGCCAGTGTGTCTGAACACACACACACACACACACACACACACACACACACTATGAGCCCTGACTGCCTCATTACAAAATGAGGACAAATCAATGAATTTGCCATAAGCCATCATTACTAATCAAGAAACACAAACTGTTTCAAGACTAACTTGTAAAGAGCGAATCGTCGTCGTCCTCATCTTCATCCTCCTCCTCATCCTCCTGCTCTTCATCCTTATACATGCTGGGCAGGTCCTCATAGTCAGACTCGTTGGGGATGTTCTCTTTATCGTCGTCACAGTCGATCACCACAGCCGGAAGAGGAGCGCTGTACTGACCCACATGAACCGCAGAGCTGCAGGACCAACACAACACACCAGCGGTCATGTGACAGCAGAGACTTCTGGGACAAATACTCAAAAGCTCTGAGATACACACTGCACTGTACATCACATCCACTAAACACTGAGACGTTAAAGCTGAGGAAGAGCAGTGAATTTATTAGTGTTTTAAACGAATCGGTTGAGTGAATAATTCAATGACTCATTCATACGGTCACCTACTGGTGTATCTGTGTAACTGCAGAAAGAGATTGCAATGTAAAATCCCTCCATTAACACAGACAGACAGCCTGTCTGAACACAGATGAATGCAGTGCTGCTGCATCTGTTATATCAGCACTATTAGACGCTGATCGCACCTGAACTAACTGTTAAGATACCCAGGCTCATTGGAAATACATGCTTCTACTTATGTGTCTGCAAAACTCAAAAAAGTACCTATATGTACAAATCGCTGCAGATTCCATTTGAAATGAACACTAGAGGCAGCAAAAGTCTGACAACTTTTATTCCTTTTCATACAAATTATGATTTACAGGGCAAAAGTTTTGATTAAGAAAGCCTCATTTTCGCACAATTCCTTGCACAGTATTATGTTATGATCTCACAACAATTTTAACATGCGGAGATTTGAAAACTGATACTTTTGAATGTTAGTGTCATATTTACAGCTTTATATGTATGGGTTTTCTAATGCAGTATATGTTTGCTCAGTAGCTCACATGATACAGCATTGTACTTGTGAGGTGAAGCGCTCCAGTATGAATCCTGTGAAACCAGAGTTCAACAAAACAGCTCTAACTCGCTTAGAAGGAAGTTAAAATAGCACGGCTGCATCAACACATGCATTTTTGTGTCACTTTTGCATTTGTTAACACTATCAGGTAGGTTTAGGGTTGGGTTTGGTGTAGTGGGAATGTTATTTTCCAACACTACAGACCATTAACCTTTTGTGACACTACTTGGACATTTGAATTCTGAACAGCCGCAATACGTACCTAAAGCAACATAATAAAAACATGGCCACAGTCATGTATTGAATGCGTGTTTTAGCACCACTCACTTTGAAACGTCTGTGAAACGTGCAATAAGGTACGTAACAGTGTTGCAGAAACGTTACCATGTTTTCAGTGAGCCTGGGTTGAATATAAGAGTAGGGCTGATCAATAGTCTATGATAATACTGTAGTTATTGTTTTAATGATGGGGAAGCTGACATTGAATGTGTCACTCACTTTACAAAAAGAAAAAAAAAAAACCTCACTTTGATTAGCCTATTAGAATGCAGTTAGAATGACTAGAAAAAAGCCTCTGTGTGAGTTTGTCTTTGACAGTATGTTTATATCATATGATATAGCTACTGATTTTACTGATTATCAGCACAATATTCAAATGCGAGTTCAATAAACAAGAACTTAATATCAGGTAACCTGCATTTTTAACACAATATTCTCTAATTTTTCTCAATTTTGCCAAGGAAATAATTTCCACTGTGTGAGCAGTGAAACTGTGTTCATTACTGGATGAATCAGTGTTTTGGAATGAATCATTTGAGTGAAGACAATCACTCGCTTCATTCCTGACTGATTGACTCATTCATTAAGACAGTGACTTGCTGCCACCTACTGGCGCTTTTAATTTAATGTTTAAAGATTTATTTTTTAAAAATGTACTAACAATACATAAATAAATTGTATGCAATTGCAACTGCACAGTAAAAGCATTCATGCAACATCTGAGCTGCATTAAATAGTCAGTGCAAAGCTTCTGTGCCACTTCTGCAAAATAGGATTTTGTTGATACTGATTTATTTGATTGGTAACAGCCTACAGCATCTTATTTTTCTAACTGACATGATTGATTAAATGTAAGAAATCTGACAAAAGATGATGCATACATCTAATCAGATTAGAAAATAATTGCCCTTATAAAGGGAAGGTTTCCCTGGAAAAAATTTAAGCGGGCAAATATCAGCCCTTAATGGAAAAGTTAATTTTTGTCACTGCTGCAGTGAATACAAAGAATATGTCAGCTGACCACAACAGGCCTGAAATAGCCAAGATATAGAAAAAAAAAAAAATTGTGTAACTATTTCTGTAGGTCTGCAGTAAATGAGAGTGTGTGAGTTTGACAGCTGTGATGTATGTGTCTTCAGTACTGGGTTAGACTTGGGGCTTAGGTTAGATCTTAGGGCTGCTCGATTATGACAAAAATCATAATCACGATTATTTTGGTCAATATTGTAATCATGATTCTTTAACATGATTATAAGTGGGCCATATGACCAAAACTTTAAATGAATGATTTATTTAAAGATAGCATTATATATGAACAATCTAATTTAAAATAAAACAACATAATCTTCACTGTAAGAATTAAAAGTCATTTGTTACTTATTAAAGCTACAAAAAGTCCTTCAGTCAAGTGCAGTTAGTGATTTTGTCTTTTGTTGTTTGATTAATATTGAGCACACAGTAGGCAGCAGGAATATAGCCCGCTGTCACTTTAAGAGCCGCATGCATCCAATTTACTGTTATACATGTATTTGCATTCTCAACAGTTTATGTTCATTTATTACATAACCGGCAAGGGTTTACGTGAATAATCACCAAGCGCCACATTTTGACAGTTTTGCTAGTATTTGTACAGTGGCCTAGAAGTGCAAAACAAATCACAATTCTGAAAATAAAATAACAAATTACAAATGCAAATGCAAATCTAAAAAACAAAATAATTCAGAAAACACAACAACAATCCAGAAAACATTATAACATTATATAAACATTATAACAAGTCAGAATAATTTCTGATTTGTTGTGTTTTCTGAATTGTTATTTTGCTTTTTTAGATTTGCATTTGCGTTTGTAATTTGTAATTTTGTTTTCAGAATTGTGATTTGTTTTGCACTTCTCGGACACCGTATATTTGACCATTTAGGTGCGCATCTTGAACTAAAAGATGACTTTACATGCCCGTGTTCTGTTCCGCCTCTGAGCGCATGCACAGAAATCCTCCCGAGGAACAGTCTTTTTCGCGCTTTTAAAACAACACAAATAAATCTAATCAATTTTAATAAATCAAGCATGTCCCATTTTGCATAAGTCACGTTACATAATTTTACTGATTTGCACGTGAAATTGGGCTTTTATGGAGGAGCAAAAGCGCACCGCTATAGGGGGCGGAATGGGGCGCAATCGTTTTATCTCGATTATTGTATTTTCATAATCGTTGGAGGCCAAAATCGAAATCGAAACTGTATTTTGATTCATGGCACAGCCTCCATCACAACACATCAACACTTACTCCACCTCATGACCATACAGCCCTGTCACATCATACAAGGGATACAATCTAAAGATTAGTTTGATAATCGATTCAGCTGTCAATTACTTTCTTTCCATGTTTTCACAGATATACAGTAGGGGGTTCGGACCTTCTGAAAGAGTACAGCATCTCCACTTCAAAAAAAACATACCAAGAAGATCTGCTTAGTTTATGATCTGTTGTTTACAGACATATAAGCTGACGTGATCATCAAACATTCAACAGCATGTAAATCAACACTAATGTTACTGAATGAATTATTAAACCCACAAATAATATTTTATATTTTAATATATTTTTATTTGGAACCTGTGATATATTTTTTCAGGATTCTTTGATGAATAAAAAGTTAAATAGAACAGCGTTTATTTAAAATAGAAATCTTTTTTTAACAATATACACTACCGTTCAAAAGTTTGAGGTCAGTAAATTTTTATTCTTTCTTTTTTTATAAAGAAATTAATACTTTTATTCAGCAAGGATGTGTTAAATTGATAAAAAGTGATAGGAAAGACTTATATTGTTAGAAAAGATTTCTATTTTGAATAAATGCTGTTCTTTTTAACGTTTTACTCAAAGAATCCTGAAAAAAGTATCACAGGTTCCAAAAAAAATATTTGGCAGCACAACTGATGCCAACACTGATAATTCTTATAATAAACCAGCATATTAGAATGATTTCTGAAGGATCATGTGACACTGAAGACTGGAGTAATGGCTGGTGAAAATTCAGCTTTGCATCACAGGAATAAATTATATTTTAAAGTATATTAAAATAGAAACTATTATTTTATATTGTAATAACATTTCACAATATTACTGTTTTTTTCTGTATTTTTGATCAAATAAACACAGCCTTGATGAGCATAAGAGACTCCATTAAAAACATTACCCCCTGGTTTCACAGACAAGGCTTAAGCCTAGTCCTAGACTAAAATGTAAATCTGAGCTGTTTCAACTGAAAGAAACTTGCACTGACTGATCTTAAAACATGTCAGTGCCTTTGTTTTGTCTTAAGATGCACACCAGTAATGCTTTTCTCTAAGGCATGTTTATAAAAATATACTTAAATGTCCTAATTGAACTATGGCCTAATCCTGGTTTAGGCTAAGCCCTGTCTGTGAAACCGGGCCTACAAGTCTTACTGATCCCAAACTTTTGAACGGCAGTGTGTGTCAAATGTGTTTTATCCATAGAAATGTGCTATCTCTACTGTGAAGTGATGTGACTGGTGCATGTTTTCCATGAACAGCATAATCAAATTGGATGTTGATTCTTTCCATTATGGATTATGATCAGTCTTTTAGCCCGGATGAGACGCACCTGTCGAGTCTCTGCATGGCGAGCGCCAGCGTCTTCTGCAGCTCGTCGATGATGCGGCTGGATGGGTGAGCGGCTCCATACTGCAGCTGCAGCGGGTGACCATACTGACCCAACGAGGACGAGTACAGCAGCAGCTTCTTAGGAGGCAGAGGAGGAGACGGCTTTCCCTGCAGACACGAGCCCTTCAGTGGCTGACACGAGTCTGGACACAACACACACACACACACAGCAGATCAGCATCTGCAAAAATACTCACAATCCTCTGAGCATCAACATTACGTTCTTGTGACAATCACACTGCAGTCTATGGATAAGATTAGATACACATGACAGTATTCAAGCGTTTGAGTAAATCAGAGGAAGTGTCTTTACCATTAAACCAAGGTTATTACAGTTTTCATTACTTGAAAAAATAAAAATGAACTGAAATTAAATAAAATATTTAAAAAAAAAAAACTAATAAAAATGACAAAACTAAAACTTTAAAATTAAAGGGGTCATGAATTGAGAAATCAAAACTCCCTTGATCTTTTGACATATATGAGGTCATTGTACTATAAAACATCCTGTAAGTTTCAGAACTCAACTAGGTCGTTAGTCGAAAAAAAAGCTTATATTGAAGCCAGTTTGCCAAACGACAGCTTGGGGAATGTTCTACTCTATGATGTAATAGTGTGGATAAACACCGCCTCCGCAGAAGAAGATCAATAGGCTTGTTTGAGATGCGCCTCGCCTGAAATGTAGGCGAGAGCAGGCGGCTGCAGTGAGAGGAGGAGTGAAATCAGCGCAGTCAAGACGGACAGTTCTGTCCTCTCGAAGTCGAACAGATACTACGAGATCAAGGCAGATATCACGTTATTCTCACTCATAAGCTGTGCAGCTGATAAACATGATATAAGTTCAGTTCTGTTGCTTTTATATGAATATAAATACGATGAACAAGACACTCAAAGTGCTTGCTATTTAATTCCATACGAAAGGCGTATTTATCATCCATTTTTATTTAAATTCAAACATGTATTTTACATTTTTATATAAAATATGACAACAATCACATATCTCACACAGAGATCGCACTGTCATAGTGTTTGGGAATATTCATACACAATTTAAATACATAATAGCATGAAATCAGATAAAAAAAATTAAACATTTTAGAAGAGAAAGGAGCATCACAGTTGTCTGAACCAATGCGTATTAAGCTGTGTCGTCAGTCAGTCGTTTCCCATCATACTTTTGGTCAGCGCAGTCGGTGGAGAGCAACTGCGCGCGACTGATCAATCCGACACAGCCGCCTCGCCATCGCGAGAGTTCTTTGGCACACGTCAGCATGACATCAGAGCAAGGCGGATGTAACTCGGACACTTTTCTAACCGGAATGCATCTTGCGGTGATCACCGGTGATCAGTTCTGCGCAGATTTTGCTAATCTCAAACAAGCCTAATGCCTGCTTCGATATTGCTGCCTGTTTAGCCCCGCCCACTGATTCTACATCACTGCCTGTTTAGCCCCGCCACTGATTCTACATCACTGCTTGTTTAGCCCCGCCCACCGATTCTACATCACTGCTTGTTTAGCCCCGCCACTGATTCTACATCACTGCTTGTTTAGCCCTGCCCACCGATTCTACATCACTGCTTGTTTAGCCCCGCTCACCGATTCTACATCACTGCTTGTTTAGCCCCGCTCACCGATTCTACATCACTGCTTGTTTAGCCCCGCTCACCGATTCTACAATCGCTTCCTGTTTAGCCCCGCCCACCAATTCCACATCACTGCCTGTTTAGCCTCACCCACCTATTCTACATCACTGCCTTTTTAGCCCCGCCCACCGATTCTACTATCGCTTCCTTTAGCCCCGCCCACCGATTCCACATCACTGCCTGTTTAGCCTCGCCCACCGATTCCACATCACTGCCTGTTTAGCCCCGCCCACCGATTCCACATCGCTGCCTGTTTAGCCCCACCCACCGATTCTACAATCGCTTCCTGTTTAGCCCCGCCCACCGATTCCACATCACTGCCTGTTTAGCCCCGCCCACCGATTCTACATCACTGCCTGTTTAACCCCGCCCACTGATTCCACATCACTGCCGGTTTAGCCCCATCCACCGATTCTACAATCGCTTCCTGTTTAGCCCCGCCCACCGATTCTACATCACTGCCTGTTTAGCCCCGCCCACCGATTCTACAATCGGTTCCTGTTTAGCCCCGCCCACTGATTCACTCATGTATCGTTTACGAGAGAGGCGAACACAGGTCTATGCAGAAACAAACAATAAAGATGCTCCGAAGACAACAAGAAGCTGTTCAGTGCCAAGTTGTGGAAAAACAGTCTTTGCATTGCCTTCCTTCTGATCCCAATGTTAGGAAAGAGTGAACAAACTTTATTTTTAATGAAGATCCAGACCGCATCAGTAAGAACTCGATGCTTTGTTCACTTCATTTTACCACGGGTTCGTTTACAAACAAGGCACAATTTGATGCAGGATTTTCAGAAAGATTGAAACTGAAAGATGCTGTGCGACTATATTGGATCCGACAGTAATGTTGCAACACAAGTGTGAATAAATGTTTTTATTATGTGATCACTATTGCTTTGTCTCTTCTTACAGATTGTTTGATATGTATTGAGTTATTTATGCATTTTTAACCTAAATCACAGCAATGTCCATCTATGAGGAATGTAGGCTGTCAAACATACACAACTATTAGCCAATCACAGCAGTGGGTGTTTACTTCTGAGTCTACAATCCTCCACACCTATTCAAACAGAGCATTCTGATGAGGGGGTTAAAAACAGGACAGAAAATAGCCTATTACTTCTAAATTATGATGTTTTTTATGAAAAAATCTTGATAACATAAGTGGCCCTCAGAGAACAGTACAAAATAAAAAAAGGCAGTTCATGACCCCTTTAAAATGAAAACAGAAAATATAAAAATAAAAGCTTATGCAAAATATTAACAAAAACTATATCAATGACAGTAAAATAACACTGATTCAAACAGATTCAAACATTTAATTGCTTCAAAATATTCATGACAAGTTCGCATACAACTATTTTCTTAAACTTCTTAGGCATACAGCGACTTTCATGACTTCAACATTGTCGAATCAGATCCCTACCCGCCTAATGTGTTATTCCCTGATCGATCCTCTACCAGAAATTATACGAACCAGTCAGATAGCATAGAAATTGATTTTAGTGATTTTTTAGTTCAAGGAGTGCAACGAGACTGGAGTAAAGAGATCAAGAAGCAGAAGAAGAAGGAACGTCGCAGGTGTGCCCAGGAGAGAGCTGGGAGATCCAAAAATCATCTTCAAGATGAAAGCAGTTCTGAAGCTGATACGGAAACAAGAAACGATGAATAAAAGGGTTGCAAAGTTAATAAAAGAAGTGATGGAATTACAGGGTTTTTCAAAAGAATTACAAATGTTAATGAGTGATCTAGAGAAAATGGATTTTCAAACTTCAAAAGGGTAAATGTCAGGAAAATGTTTGAGGTTATGTTTTATTTTAGAAGCACAGATGTTGAGTGCTTTGTGGTTTATATCTGCTATGTAGTTGCTTTGCTTATTTTGTAAAAGAACGGTGAAGAGCAAGGGGATGCATTTCGCAACAGGTGTGCGAGATGGAACTTCTAGCTGAACCGTTACTTAGAATCAGATAACACTTGCTAAAGGTGTTACATTGTGGTTTAAAGTATAGGTGCTTAAGCAGGGCTCATAGAAGGTGTCGCTATTTTCCCTATATCTGAAAATAGAACTAGACATGCTTGCTATTCAAAAGTGATGTTTTTTAATTTGTATTTTCTTTCCATTTGAACTTTTGATACTTGTGTGATTCAGACTCTGTGACAAAGGTCATGCATCCTGTTTGCGAGGAGGAGGCAGTCGCAGGCAGGAGGAGGGTTTTATTATGCAAAGGTTATAAAATGCCTGGGAGACCATTGTCCAGGGCCGACAATTCGTGGTGAAGACTTTACTCGTTATTTTGTGTTTTGTACTTATGAGTTATTGTTTTTTAATAAAACGAAACGGATCGTCTCCGCCTGGGGTTTGAACTTGACTGAGCTAGGACGGACACAGAGGAACAGGACCTGAAACTTCCAATCATATCCATCCAGACACGAGGTAACTGTACAGCGGTTGATTGTGAACTGTTTATGGATATTAGGATTGTGAATTATATGTTTTAGGCCTTTATTCTGGTGTACAAGCAAAACATGGCGCCCAAATGTGTGGGGCTCGATTAACTAAGGTATAAAATTCAGGGATAACTGTCAAGCGAGTGAAGTAGCAAGTCCTTACATACTAGAGTTGAACAGTGATAACCCAGAGGGGTTTATGTAAACGCGTGCGCAGGCTTGAAAAGACCTGAAGTAAAAGCATAAAACTCAGAGTGTGAGTAGTGCTAGTGTATGAAGTTAAATCCAAGGGAATCCGGAGCGAGTTAATGGCGCAGATGTGCACTCTGACATTAACACCGGAGGATCTTGGTGGACGACTGGTCTGGATTAGTTCCACGCAAGGTAAATGCGGATCCGGCCAGTTACCATGGGAAGAGATTAAGTTAATCGCTTCCGTGGTGAATATCAGAATCCTAAACGGAGCGGAAATTCCACCTTTTATATACTCAAGTAAAGGAGGAAAGGATGGGTTTCCGAGAGTGAGAGTCTTTGATGAGTCCGGGGGAGAAATTAAAAATATTCCCGTGAGAAGTTGGGACTCTTTAGACGAAGATGCTGCAGGTGAGGGGTCCGAGAGAGGATCGATAGCCCCCAGCATTGTACCTCAAAGAGAGGAAGAAGAATGTGCTCTAGATCCCAGTGCTCCACTATGTTGTAATCCAGAAAGTCCAGATGTGCAGTTCACACCGGGCAATGACGAAATATATCGAGTGTATTTCGCGAGAGGAAAAAACTTAATCGTTCTCAAAGAGAGGCGGTTAGAAGATGAGCAGGAATCTTGTGTTATAGTGAATCCCGCTAATAGATTTCTATATCACGGCGCTGGAGTGGCCGGTGCTCTCAGGGAGCGAGCCGGAGTGAGATTCCAGGATGAGTTGTATAGAATAGCTCAACAAAGACAGGATCCTATTCAAACAGGCGATGTAATTTTACAAAAAATAGGAGGGCCAAATGGAAAACCAGTAATACATGCCGTCGGGCATGAAAGAGGTCAGAGGAGAGATATCGAAGAAGAATTAATAGCGATACTCACGTTAGACAAAATATGTTTATTATCTAGAGAAAATAATTACCGCACAGTGGCAATGCCAATAATATCGGGGGGAATTTTCGGATTTAATGACATCGCTATGGGAACAGCCCTGGTGAATGCATTAAGGAGAAAAACAGATCAGACAGAGTGGCCTAAAATGTGGATGGTCTGTCACCCCAATGCTGTTGTGCTAAGGGCGATCACAGAAAGAGTGAACCGGGACCAAACAGCAGGCGAGGGGAGGTAAGGCCAGGGAGCCACCGCTCAGCGGAAGCAGGCACCTCTACAGACCAGGTCAGTGGAGGAAGAGCCGATCCCTGATTACCCCGTATTAAAGCGAACAACGACATCTAGAGGAAAGAAGGATCAGGTAGAAAATCCTTTTTACAAACTAAAACTGGGTGATAGCTTCGAAACATTCCAAATAGGGAAAGGATTATACAGACCTACGCACTCCAAAATTAAAAAGACCGAAACTAATTTGGATAGAGAAAATCAATGGAACCTCGAGTATGCCCCGGGTATTACACGCGGTCAGATCTGGAGTCTGCTGAATGGAGGAGATGCGGCTGCAATCCTCGCAGACACTTCGTTAACACAGAGGGCTAAACGGGCAATATTAGCTCAGAAGGATTTAACGAACAAAGCCGCGCTAGAGAGGTTAATTAGGAAAGGAGTCGGGGATGAAACATTTGAGGAATTTTATTCAGGGCCAGAAAGTGATAGTTCAGAAAGCGAATTTAGTGAAGAAGAAGAGGAAGACTCAGCGTATGAAGAGTTAATACGCCCTGAGGACCGAACGCCTAGAAACGCAACACCGGTCACGGACAGAACAGTGTCAGTACCTAGGAGGTTAAGATTCAGAGAAATAACCCCAGGCGGAGACGATCCGTCAGATGCGGAAATTAATCGGACCACCGAAGTAGATGTAATAAACCAGCATTTAGATGCGTTGCATTTAGGAACGCCGGGTCAAAGAAAACCAAGTGCTTTCCTTAGGCAGGTGCAATCCCCGAGCCAACCTGAGTTTAGCGTTGGAGGAAGGAAAGCGACTTTAGAGGAATTAATGAGGAGAGATCGCGAAATGAAACTCCTAAAGAAAGCTAAACTGAAAAATACAACAATAAAAGGGAAAGTGCGAGAATTGGTCCGTTACGGAGAACAGATGAGAATTTCTGGGGAATTGGTCGATTCTCACATTTTAGCGGAATTTGGGATTCAAGGAGGAAGGAAATTAGCTAAAACGCTAGAAGGATTAATCCCGACTAATGTGGAGGAAATAGAACAGGAAGGTTTTGAGGAGCGATGGCGCACTGTGGGTGCATTATCAGCCTGTCAAGAAGTAGCAGAAAAAGGAGTAGGAGGTATTTTAAAACATATTTTTCAGGGAGTTAAAAGAAAGGCTCTGATAGGAGCTAAAGAATTCCTTCTGTTCGGCCCAGAAACATCTCCAGAAGAACTGGAGAAAGCGTTAATCCATTGTGACCGAAAAACTGAGATAATTCAGACGGATAGGGAAAAATCAAATAATAAACCGCAGCGTCCCAAAGATCAGCTTAGGAGATCAGAGTGAGAAAAGAAGCCGTATAATCGATATGAAAGGGAGAGCAGGTCTGCGGCGCGCCCCGACCGTTAAGCTGATCAGAAATGGAGGAGAGGAGAAGAGAAAACTGATCCGAAAAATCAGGCCCAGAGAGGAAAAAAATTTAGAGATCAGTCGAGGCCGAGGACTAATCAAAACAAAAGTGACAGAAGAAAAAGGCGGTTATATCAGCCCAGACAAATGGGAGAAAATGAATGCAGAAGAACGGGCACGAGCAATAGCGGAGTGGGGGAGAAATAAATCCCAAAATAGAATAGGCCGAGTGAGAATAGAAAGCCCGCAGGGAAATGATAGGAAAGAGTCGCGAGGACAAGAGGAACTTAGATTTAAGAGAAAGAGAAACCGAAAGACAAACAGTGAAGCTCAAAGCGCATAGGGATACGCGGCTCCCCTGAAAGACGCTTTATCGAAAACAGAAGAAATTGATGAGAAATTGTATAAAGTTTATGATCGAACCACTTTTCGTCTTGATACAGGAGCTGATCTGAGCGTTTTGAAACCGTCAGAGAAACATGATGAATTATTAGGTGTGATAACAGTAGAGGATTTTGAGGGAAACCCCAGGAATAAAAATGTTTGGAGGAAAGACAAAATAAATGTGATTTTTGGAAGTGACAATTTGCTATGAGCAGGCGATCTTATAAAAATAGGAAAGCTAGGAGTTGTGGATCAGAACAAAGAAATCGAACGAATAGTGAAAGAATCAGAATTAAGCAACAAAGGGGAGCTGGAAAAACTTTTGCGAAAATACTCTGATTATTATTCTCGCAGCAAAAACGACTGCAGTAAGGTCGATATGAAGTACCAACACGTGATTCAGGGAGGCATCCCTCCCCCACAGAGACAATACAAAATTAACAGCGCAGCAGAGATGGAGATCTCGGAGACTATTAAAGAGTTAACGGAACAGGGAATTATTAGGAAGCTAAGATCTAATGAGTGCGCGCCGACGAACTCGCCTAAACAAGCGGTCCCAAAAAACGACGGAACCTGGAGGTTAGTGACAAATTATAAGGCTTTAAACAAATTAACTGTTCCCGACACCAGATATCTGATTAACTGCAGCGAGGCGAGCGGAGAGATAGGCAGAGGCAAGGAATGGCTGTCGAAGATCGACCTTGCAAACGGCTACTGGAGCATCCCGTTAGCAGAAGAAAGTAAGGGAAAGACTGCATTTACGTATAAAGGGGATCAATTTGTATTTAACGTCCTCCCCCAGGGGTACAAAAATGCAGGAAACGTATTCCAGAGCACCCTATTATCAATTTTATCAGGAATACAGGTGACCGTTTATATTGATGATATCCTGATCGGGACCTCCACGGAGGAGGAGCATCTGAAGTTGCTAGATGAGACCTTAGACAGGATAACCAAAGCGGGGTTAAAACCTAGTCTAAAGAAAATGGAGGTTGGAAAACATGAGGTAGATTTTTTAGGATTCAAATTAGGGAAAGACACGAGAGCCCTCACTACTAGCACAAGATCGAAGCTAGAGCAGATGGAGTGGTCAGACCCGCCCGCAAACAGGAAGCAGCTACAGTCGCTGCTAGGGACTCTAAACTATGTCAGGGAGCTAATACCTAGATATTCTAGGGAGGCAAAGATTTTGTACAGTGGAACGAAGGATGGTGTGTGGAAGTGGACAGAGCAGATGGAGCAAGCCAGATTAAAATTAATCAGGATGGCTCTTGAGAGTGGAGAGTTACGGCGCAGAGATGACTCTCTTCCTTTGTTTGTTCACATGAGCGAACAAGATGACGAAGTGATGATGACGTTGTCAAACGAGGGGGGGCGAGCGCCAATAGCGTTCTTGACCCACCAACAGGAGGCAACAATGAAGCGCTATGAGCAAAATGGCGCTGAACGGATTTTAGCAGCAGTAACCAGACGGCTATTACAGCTCAAAGCTATAGCCAAAGAACAGCCAATAATAATTTTTTCGATGGCAGGGGAGCTTGCTCGAATAAAGAAAAATTTGGTGATGAATCAACCACACATAAATATGCAAAGGTGGGATCAATGGAGTTTAATATTAGGAGATATTCAACTCGATTGGAGAATGAGCAAAGTGAAACGATAGGATAAAATGACTAAGTTCCATGACAAACACCAACATCTCCCGAAATATTTCACAGATGGAAGTAAAAGAGCAGGGAAAGTAAGGTGGGGTTATTTAGTCAACCATAATGGACAGCTGATCACGTCTCAAAGTGGTGACGTCAAAGGCACAGCGCAGGGGGCTGAGGTAACAGCTGTACAGAGAGCATTACAGAAAGCGGTAGAATTAGGACACAAGGAGATTGTCTTGACTAGCGATTCTGAGTATGTGACAGAGGGCATTAATAAAGAGTTGGAAACCTGGAAGGCAAACGGTTTTCATACTGCCCGAAATAAGCCAATGGCCCATAGAGAGCAGTGGATAGATATTGCCAGACTGTTACAGGAGGTAAACGTTCACTGTTACCACCAGGTGTCGCACACGAAACAGGAAAGCGAGGCAGCCCTGGGAAACAGAGAAGTGGATAAGATGATAGGCCAGGTAAAAATGCCAGAAATAACAGAATTGTTTCAAAAAATGCACGATGAGTTAAACCATCCGAGTGTAAATATGATTCAGATGGAATTGAGGTTACGAAACCTGAAAATACCAAATTGGCGTGCTCATTATAGGGAGACTCGAACGAACTGCAAGGTTTGCAGGAAGTTTATGACCACCAGAGGGTGCAAGGAGAGCGAGTTGCCCAAGGACTACCGTGCTCAAGAGGTGAGCATAGATTTTGCAGGACCAATTCGGCCTGCTACAAAAGCAGGGAATTGTTATTTTTTGCTAGCAATAGACAATTGCTCACGAAAAATTATGATTTGGGCTATGAAATCAGCTTTAGAAAAGAATGTCATTGCATGTCTGAGAGAATGGATTAAATGGGAAGGTCCGATGCAAAGTCTGAGAGCAGACGGCGCGCACAATATCAGTGGCAAACTAGTCAAAGATTATTGCGGAGAGAATAAAATAGTGTTGACAAAAAGCATTCCCTACCGGCCTGAATCGAATGGAATAGCGGAACGAGCCATAAGGACAGTCAAAGAATGGTTTGCAAAAAACAAGGATTTAGGCGACTGGGATGCAAAAATTAACGAATGTTTACTGGATATTAACAGGTGCGGCGCGAGAACTGACCAGAAAGAAAGGGACGAACAGGGATCTGCCGCAGAGAGGGTAAAGGAGAACACGAAGTTTCGCATAGGGGACCAGGTAATCCTCACGAGAAGGCGCAAGTGTGGACGTTTCTTTGAAGGTTTGGGTACCGTAGACACCGTTAAACGAATAACAGGGTCTAATACCGTAGAGTTAGAAAATAACGGAATTCAGAGTAACAAAGATCTCTTAAAGAAATAATAAATGGAAAGGGTACACGAAATAATTAACCAGAGAGGGTTAATTAGAGTGGAGCACGGTAAGCATGGATCTAGAGCATTTATATGGACAACTCCAGAAATGGAAATATTTTTAGGTTTTCGAGGAGAAAACGCGAGGGCAGTAGAGAATGCTGTCAGGCCATATATGTGTGTGATATGCGACCAATTATGCGCCCTACCGGCTATCTCTGTGTGTAATGAAAAGAGAGATATGGGTGTTGAATGGATGATTTACAGGCAGTCTCGTGTCGAGCTGTCAGGGGTTCTGATATGTGAGAATTGTCGACCAAGCTTCCCGAAGGTGCGTGTCGACTCGTACAGAGTGTCCGCAGACCTTGGAGAGCAGTGTCAATGCACTTGGGATGGTGCAAAGTTATTTAACTGTCTAGTATGTAAGGCCAAACACAGGACACTGATGTCTTCCAGATCGATGTGGGAGGGCTTGAGAATGCTCAAACCACTAGGATTTTTTAAAGACGGGATTATGTCGAGGTTTGCGAGGCATCCCTATTTGGGCATGAGAGAGCATGAGAGGAACGTGTTCTTAGACGCTAGGTTCCCCATGTGGCCGAGGGATAGTCAGGAAGTTAAGGAAAGGATTCTCCAAGAGAGGGCAGAATTCGTCCGAGACATAAGAAAAAGAGACCGTGAAAAGGATTTGACCCTCACGGACAGTGAATCCGCGAAATGGAATTTCACTTTGTGGCATGAGCCAGTTTTGAGATGTTTCCCGGAGGTAGATCTGAAACAAGGGTCTAGAGGGAAAATCGCGTGGATTTATGTAAAATTCGACGGCCGCTGGCATGTGAGAAGTTGGCCGAGTTTAGCAATAGAATTCGCACAAGGAGGCGAATGGTTAGATACGGCGCCCTACGACAAAGATTACAGGGGGACGCAACCGCGCTCCAATGTAACGAAGGAGAAGAGACCTAGTGTGCACAAAGAGAAGTTTGTGCAATTAATCGTGGCTTTGCCAAATAATATTGGGGAGCACAAGGTTTGGTGCCCGGAGGAAGAGAAATATGACCGGGGCAATTTACAATGATGGGCAGATCACAGATGAACCGACTGAAGTGTTCGCTGTGATTATGCATTTCAAATTAAATATATTGTCGTGCGCGCATCCAGATTATGACTGGATCGGCGGGATCGAAGTGGAATTGCACGAAAAGCAACCGGTAGTGAAAGTAGTACGCAGAGGTTTCATGCGGAGAGCGAAGCGGCTCTTGATTGAGCCCCAGAACTAACATGTGATTACAGGATAAAATGCAGAGATCGGTGTCCGTGGAGAGTCTGACCGAGGAGCTAACGGGGGCAAAGGACACGATCACGAAGCTGAGGAAGCAGCGACGGTTCTGCAAATGGATGAGTATTATACTTTGGATAATTATAATATTGGGAATATTTTTGTTAATATTAATTAAGTTATCTTTTAGAATGGGAAATTATGACAGGAAGAATCGTTCTAGCTGAAGTACAGGTTGAGAGAAAAAATGTGTCTGGTTTTGAATTAACAGTTTGGGGCACATCAAAAGAAAATGGTAAAGAAATAGAAAAGAATACCACAAATTTTTGGAAGTGGTTAGATAATGTTAATACAGGTAAAGTAATGTATTACATGGTGAGAAAACCAAAAGTAAAACTTAAGAGTACAGTGAGAATTAGACATTGGCATAAAACCGAAGTCGAAATTTATGAGGAAAATAGTTTTATCGAAGAACGTGATGGAAACAAGACTGCTAAATATTTTATTGGGCCGACTTATAGAGTCAGCTCGAACGAAGCGCTCGGAGGATGTTGGATATTTAGATCACAAGAAAACTTTAACCCATGGAAAATAGGCCAGTGCAAACATAGAGGAGCAGTAAAAGGAATCAAAAGAAATATGGAAAAAGAGAGAATATCCTCAGCGGTAAAAATAAAAAAAGAATATAGAAGAGTGGATAAAAACTAGTAAAATTCTCAACCCAGAAGGAGAATTCGTTTTATTAACAACTGCTAGAGACCGGCATGTGGGGTCACGCAGTACAGGATACGCAGAATTAGAATCCAGATCTGAAACAAAGGCAGATTTAGAATTAAATAACACGTTCCTGGATTTGGAGAAAAAAGATGATATTACCAAGAGTCAAGTTTAACTTTAAAATAGGCTATTGGGAAATAGATAATATGAAATGGGAAACGGATGTATATTTAATCAAAATGGAATTAAATAAAGTTTTGAAGACGGAAAGAGAAATCAAAGAATATTACGAAAATAGTGTGAGACGGATAGACAAATGCGTGAGAGAAAAGCTTAGTGAGAGAAGGCACGGGAAAAAATACTTTTACACAAAGACAGATTACAATGACTTTTCTTATGCTAATTTTTGTGATAAAGATGGAGAAAAGTTAGACTGTGAAGATTTTCTTAACGGCACCGACCCTATAACGGGAAACCAGACATCGGAAATTTTAAGTATAAGGAGGAAATTATATTTAAAAAGAGTAAATATATACAGAAGAAAGGACAAGGAAGGTGTTTATAGAAACAATTTAGTTTTCTTTGGAGATGCGGTATATGGGATAACAAGCCGCGAATGTAGTGAAGTTATAGGAATGTGTGCTGCGGGACACGATGCTACAACAATAAATCAAATAGTGTCAGTTTTATGTTATTGGAGCAACGGAATCCTTCCTTTGCCATGGACCTTTAAGAGAAGTAATATAGCTAACAGATACGAAATGAGTTTCGGATCAGGGGGAGTTATTAGAATAGTAGATAAAAATCTGAAATGGAAGGTCTTACATGGCCCGGCTCAAATTGCTGCGAATAGCTTAATAAGATATAGAGTACCGAAAGGAGGGAAAAATGTGCCATTAACAGGCCTTGATGCTATAGCAATCGACGATTTATCTCACACAATTATGAGGAAAAATTGGAAAGAGAAATGGTGTAGAGGAAATGATGAAACTTATTATTTAGGTTTAGATTGGATGAAGAGTAGTTTATGCAACACGAGTATAGAAATTATTGGCGAACGAATTAAAGGAGGACCGAGATGGTATGAAGCCCCAGGAGAATTTGTACATGTAGGAATTCAGGGGGTGAAGAAAGCAGCAAATGCGATATTTAATTTCGTTACTACAGACATGTGGAAAAGCCTAGTAGACTTTTTAGTCAGTGCAGGTTGGTAAGTGTTATACGGAGGTTTAATTGTCCTAGGTTTAATTTTGTTATTCATCGCTATAAAATGCTTATGCACTGCTATGGGAGCACGAATGTGTTCTAAAACGGTGAGCAAAAGTGACAAATTAGCAGTCCTAGAACAGTTGATAGATTATCAAACTAAGTGGCGTAAACGATCTAGAAAGAGGAAAAAGAGTATTTCAGAGAATCCATTGTTGTAAGGGAAACAGTTATACAAAGGAAAGACAACAGTTGAGACGGCATAACGAAAAGGAAATAGGTGGAGCTGAGAAGGTATAGAAAGTATAGGGTGTGCATAACTGACAAAAGACCACTCGTGACTGCGGGGGGCTATCTGACGATACCATAGAGCTTACAATTGAGCATATTCAAAGAACAATCAAGACATTATTTTTATTGGAAAAAAAAAATTTGAATTGTTCCTGATAAGTCCAACAGAGATCAAAATTCGATAAGCTAGTATGGCATCCAACGGGACTAACAATCAAACCTCTAACGGAACGGCTGATGGAGTTGGAGAATTTCCTCAGGCAGTTTCCGAAATATTTGTTCAGGTTTGTGAATGCGGGATATATTTTTTATGGATGTTAATACAAGGAATAAATCTAAATCTCTGGTGGCTAATAGTAATCGGTTTATTTCAAATTATCAGAATAATATTGATGAGAAAAATTAGTAAGATTATTTTGGTTTGTCATTTAATTGTGGTATCTGAAGGGTGGAGTAATTTACTGGGTATTACTGGACTAATAGCAGTAACCATGACCAGTATATACAAATTGTGTTTAGATGTAATTATGACAGTGACTAAAAGAGATGAATCTGTTCTGTGGTGTGAAATAGCGATAATTGTGTTTGACGCAATGTATCTGATGGGGATATTATTAGTCAAATATGGGAAAGAAGCAACTTTATGGATAATTATGGGTAGTGCAACCTTAATTGCCTTTTTATTAGGATGTTATTTACGTAATGAGAATATTATTTTTTTGGGGATAATCATTTTGATGAATAGATGGGATAAAATGAAAGCCAAAGTCAAACAATGTATGCAGTGTTGTAAACGAATGACAGATGTGAACTCAGCCGAAACGTTTTCTGCCTAACTTGCAGGAACTGGCTGGATTGGCAGCACTGAATCAGATATTAAGTGGAACAACCAGCAGATTGGAGAAAAACAGAAAGAGACATAGACAAAGACAAATTTGTTATGGGTGTGGCGCTTCTACAAGAAGATTGTATTTTGAATTAATTAATGGCCAGCGTCATTGCCCTAAATGCATGAGACAACCTATTAATAATGTAATCGACGGATTGGGCAGAGAGGTTCCCATATGGAATTTAGTACATTGTATGACTGCAAGAAGTGGAGTGTCTGAGAAATGGCAATTAAAATTACATGGCTTTAGAGAGATAGAATTGGAAAGAAATGGCAATGGAGTGTTCCAAATCCCATGGTGGGTTAAATTATGTGTAATGGGGCGACAATATGAACGGCCAAAAATTGGACCTAGACGTTCAATAATAACATTTCAATTATTTGAATTTTTAGAACGACAAGCCGAAGAAAATTGTGAAGAAAAAGAATTTATGGCGGTAAAAGCGTTTATCAGTACAGGGGTATTTGATTTAAGCTTCATTGATGGTTCTGACTTCTTTTACAGGGCGCTGCTGTAATGCTGGAAGATAAAGAAGGCCGAATAACCGGCTGCACCTTAGGGCGGTTCTTGTGTGAGGTTTGGTACCGACCCGGAACCGCAGCAAGAGTGTATTTATTGCTGACAGCAGTGCGAGTCCTGGTGGAGACAGACGGGAACATCAATGAGGGCTTAATTCACGAATATCCTAGAAAAGCTGACCCTCTTCCCTCTTGGGAAATGAGGAGATCTGTAGAAGTAACATTTTATAGAAAATATAGAAACATTTTTGATGTGTATATAGAAAAAAAATATACGAGTGACAAAATTGGCACAACTTTTATGAAATGTGTGGTTGACAGAATACCTATTGATGGGACATTTACAAGAGAATGCGATCAAGGAATAACAAGAGAGGATGTCGAATCAGATCCCTACCCGCCTAATGTGTTATTCCCTGATCGATCCTCTACCAGAAATTATACGAACCAGTCAGATAGCATAGAAATTGATTTTAGTGATTTTTTAGTTCAAGGAGTGCAACGAGACTGGAGTAAAGAGATCAAGAAGCAGAAGAAGAAGGAACGTCGCAGGTGTGCCCAGGAGAGAGCTGGGAGATCCAAAGATCATCTTCAAGATGAAAGCAGTTCTGAAGCTGATACGGAAACAAGAAACGATGAATAAAAGGGTTGCAAAGTTAATAAAAGAAGTGATGGAATTACAGGGTTTTTCAAAAGAATTACAAATGTTAATGAGTGATCTAGAGAAAATGGATTTTCAAACTTCAAAAGGGTAAATGTCAGGAAAATGTTTGAGGTTATGTTTTATTTTAGAAGCACAGATGTTGAGTGCTTTGTGGTTTATATCTGCTATGTAGTTGCTTTGCTTATTTTGTAAAAGAACGGTGAAGAGCAAGGGGATGCATTTCGCAACAGGTGTGCGAGATGGAATTTCTAGCTGAACCGTTACTTAGAATCAGATAACACTTGCTAAAGGTGTTACATTGTGGTTTATGGTATAGGTGCTTAAGCAGGGCTCATAGAAGGTGTCGCTATTTTCCCTATATCTGAAAATAGAACTAGACATGCTTGCTATTCAGAAGTGATGTTTTTTAATTTGTATTTTCTTTCCATTTGAACTTTTGATACTTGTGTGATTCAGACTCTGTGACAAAGGTCATGTATCCTGTTTGCGAGGAGGAGGCAGTCGCAGGCAGGAGGAGGGTGTTTTATTATGCAAAGGTTATAAAATGCCTGGGAGACCATTGTCCAGGGCCGACAATTCGTGGTGAAGACTTTACTCTTTGTTATTTTGTGTTTTGTACTTATGAGTTGTTGTTTTTTAATAAAACGAAACCATTGTATTGGTGATTCGTTGAACTTTTAAAACGAGTCTCTGAGTACTTCATTAATAATAACCAGTTATCTGAACCTGAATTCTACCCCATCGAGCTTCAAGTGGTTTGAACTTGACTGAGCTAGGACGGACACCGAGGAACAGGACCTGAAACTTCCAATCATATCCATCCAGACACGAGGTAACTATACAGCGGTTGATTGTGAACTGTTTATGGATATTAGGATTGAGAATTATATGTTTTAGGCCTTTATTCTGGTGTACAAGCAAAACAACATGCATATATAGAGCACATCATACACGATAAACACAGATTATCTAAGACCTAAAGCCCAAATTAAGAAAATGTAACTAATTAAAGAATGGAGAATAAAGTTAAAAAAAAAAAAATAAAAACAGTTTAAGGCTTAAATCTCTGCTCCCAAACACTAGAATATGGAAATAACTTACTGAACCTTCTGATCACACTACAGAAAAGTGTTGTTTTTTCCTCAGTATTTTTGTTTTGTTTTCCAATCGTATTCCCAACTTTATTTTTTGAAACTTCTCATGAAAATATTCAAACAAATATCTTCATTTGTCACTTGAAGATGAATGAAAGTCTTATTGGTTTGAAGCAACATTTGGGTAAACTGATAATTTTCTGGTTTGCAAAGACTATTTTTGCTTCAAATCAAAGTGTTTGATGTTGTAACAATCAGAGCTGTTGGCGGATTCATGACTTACTCGTTACTGAAGAATGTTTCAAAATCTTAATGGGAAAATGTTCTTTATCATGACATTATGATTGGTCAGTCTGGAGGTGTTTGTCTCTCACCCGTGCTGTGATTGGTCAGTCTGGAGGTCTTTGTCTCTCACCTGTGCTGTGATTGGTCAGTCTGGAGGTCTTTGTCTCTCACCTGTGCTGTGATTGGTCAGTCTGGAGGTGTTTGTCTCTCACCCATGCTGTGATTGGTCAGTCTGGAGGTCTTTGTCTCTCACCCGTGCTGTGATTGGTCAGTCTGGAGGTGTTTGTCTCTCATCTGTGCTGTGATTGGTCAGTCTGGAGGTGTTTGTCTCTCACCCGTGCTGTGATTGGTCAGTCTGGAGGCGTTTGTCTCTCACCTGTGCTGTGATTGGTCAGTCTGGAGGTGTTTGTCTCTCACCTGTGCTGTGATTGGTCAGTCTGGAGAAGGGTTTGGGCGGCAGGGCTGGAGGCTGTTTATGGATGAGCTGAGGTTTGGCGGGCGGCTCCTGAAGGTCGCTGGGGAAGGTGACGGTTTTCTTGGGAGGAAGCGTGAGCGACTTGAGCGTGTTGTCCTGAGCACATACTCCTCCGTCCAGAGACATGCGGAAATCAACGGCGGCTAAGAGAACAAAGCGTTAGAAACACATGAGAAACATCATCATCACTCCCATCAGACTCTGAGAAGAAAGAGCAGAACAAAGCGCATTATTCAGCTCATCAAGCGCTTCGTTATCTGAGCCGAACTCATTAAAAGCAGCCGTTAGCTAAAGCAGTGCTTTCATGCTATTTCACGGCTTTCATGTGCTTTAATGGTCTTGACAGAGTGAGGTAAAACACACAACATCTGAATGCAGAGCCTGATGGTAAAACACTAAAAATAGCGTGTCAGGTGTTTCATAATTCATAGACTAACAAAACAAAAATAATTCTGATGATATGCCATTTAAGATGGACTCTAATTATATTTATTGTTTAGTAAGGCTAAATCCCTCAATCAGAGCTTGTCTCTTAAATCGATACATTTTCTGCCTAGTGGGTGACTTAATCTTCCCAACCTGGCAACCATGTGTTCGCGCTCTATCCATATTACAGAAAAACTGCAGATGAGCTGAAAACACAGTGAAATGTGTAAGTTTGAGTTTAGCAATCTCTATTGAGAAATTCTGTTCAAATGAACGTGTCTTACAGCCGGTCTGTTTCCTTCCAAGCGGACATTTGTGAACAAACCATCTGAGTTGACATTCTCTTGATTTGTGATTATGTTAAAGAGCAATAATTCTGATGAAATGTAAAACAAATTCTAAAATGACCATAACTGTGTTTATTTTGCCTGTTGTTAATAGTGTTGTTGCTGCTGCTGTTATATGTACACTACCAGTCAAAGAACAGTAAGATTTTAATGTTTTTAAAGAAGTCACCAAGCCTGCATTTATTTGATTCAAAGTACAGCAAAAACAGTAACATTTTGAAATATTTTTACTATTTAAAATAACTGTTTTCTGTTTGAATATATTTTAAACTGTAATTTATTTCTGTGATGCGCAGCTGAATATTCAGCATCATTACTCCAGTCTTCAGTGTCACATGATCCTTCAGAAATCATTCTAATATGCTGATTTGCTGCTCAAGAAACATTATTATTATTATTATTATTAATAATAATAATAAATAATAAAGAGTAGATTTTTTTTCAGTTTTCTCTGATGAACAGAAAGTTCAGAAGAACAGCATTTATCTGAAATAGAAATCTTTTGTAACATTATAAATGCCTTTATCATCACTTTTGATCAATTTATAGCATACTTGCTAAATAAAAGTATTAATTTCTATAATTTCTTTCCTCCTAAAAAAGAAAAATTATACTGATTCCAAGCTTTTGAATGGTATAGTGTATAATGTTACAAAATATTTTTATTTCAGATAAATGCTGATCTTTGGATCTTTCTATTCATCAAAGAATCCTGAAAGAAATGTACTCAACCGTTTTCAACATTGATGATAATCAGAAATGTTTCTTGAGCAGTAAATCAGCATATTAAAATGATTTCTGGAGGATTATGTGACACTGAAGACTGGAGTAATGATGCTGAAAATTCAGCTTTGAAATCACAGGAATAAATTACATTTTAAAATATATTCAAATAGAAAAATATTGGTTCTGGAAATAATCAGTACTGGTTATAAATAAACAATATGGGTTGATCTCTAATTTACAGGCCATTTTCTGAAATGCTGCATGAATCATGAATCACGCAGTCTCATGAATCCAGATTCACCGCTGATTCTCACTTACACAATTTCTGATATTCTACATGATAATCAGGAATCTGAGATCAATTCACCACAGTAATAAAGCAGGCCAATGGCTGCTCATCCAGATAATAGCCCAGCAGAATAATGTTAGAATAATGAGTGCTGTGTGTTATTGACACACACACACACACACACACACACTGACCGGTCCTCTGTCTGTCCTCTGCTGTCCGCTCACAGTCTGATGGCAGTCTGTTCTCCATCCGGCCGGCCAGCGTCACAGCCGCCGCTCTGGAGTCTGAACCAGAACAAACACGTCAATCAGCCGCATTTCTGCAAGATTATCATGATTCCTGAGGTGCACTTAAAAGGAATAAAAGGCCATTTTCTACTCTCTTTTTTATTTTGAACGCTCTGTTAAATATGAAAGCACATTTCTGCCACTGGATAAGAAAAAACATAAAAAAAAAAAAAACTGACTGACTTTTAATCTCACAATTCAGACTTTTTCCTCACAAATTTGAGAAAATAAGTCAGAATTGTGGGATCCAAACTTTTTTTTTTTCTGATTCTATAGTTTTTTCTTGCAGTGGAATAAAAGGTAAAAAGGGTAAGTGCAACTTCTGACTTTGTAACTCACAATTATAACTTTTTTTTTTTTTTTCTCAGAATTGAAAAGTAAATAGTCGCAATTACATTTTACTTTTTATTCCGTGCCAGAAACAAGCTTCCATGATTTAAATGGGCACGTCTCCTTTAAGCCTTCAATGTGAACGCCCATTGCTGTGATTGGCTAACATCTCTGCATATGAAATGAGCATTACATGTAAAAGCTCTTCTGAAAATGTTTACTACATCTTTAATATTTGAGCTGCTGAGATGAACTAATGGTGAAGAGTGAGATCTGCTCTCACTGCAGCGCTGATCACAGACGTCTATAGAGCTCACAAATGCACTGATCTCACCACTGCAGCTCCATTTCTGCTCTCCCATCACAGCTCATCACAGAATAGCAGGGAGTAGAAAATGAGTCCTTTTTTAGCAGCTTGGTTTCAGTAAATGATGTTTTTGGACTTACAAGGATGTTTTGGGTTCTGACACATACACCAGGTTTTTATAGCATCATGAACACTTAGGTGTCAAAAGATCAGGAAAATTCATAAGGAGTATTTTGATTGATAATAGTAGTCTAATGATTATTTAGTTACAAATGAACAGTGCTAATATTCAAAGTTCTCTTGTCATCTGTGACGTGTGTTAGGAATCACAGAAGACAGCTATTTTAATGTTCAGTGTTCAATAGTGTGATGGGAGTACATTTTTGTACCGGATGTATTTGATTTATTTTCATGTGCTGCTGTCAGTTAACGGGTTTGTGTTTCAGACACTGAAAGTGAAGTGTAATCTGTCAGAACTCAACACTGCTCCAGTGAACACACAGCGTGAAGGTCAGAGGTCAGAACCTTTCTCAAAGATCTCCTTCAGCACTCCTCGCTTGATCAGCTCCTCTCGGCTCTGACGCACCGACATCCTCCTCTCCAGAGCTGAAAACACACGCAAACATTAGACCAAGAACATCAGGAGATCTTCTCAAGACACAGAGAGCTCTGATTATCTGACCTCACAACCAGAAGATGCAGAGAGGAGTGATTCCTCAGATGTTTTGTGTCCCACATACAGTAAATACTACAGTAAATCCAGTGAAAGTCAAGTCAGAGCATCTGATCTGGAGTCAGTATGAGCTGACTGAGGTAATCTAGAGTATACTGATCAATAACTCCATCAATCCAGCTCACATGTAGTTTCTGTTTCTGCCAGTGAAGATAAAATCAATGTTCTGAAGGCCAAACGACAAGAGAAAAGAGTCCAGTTGAACTTCATTCATTAACCCTATATAGCTACTCGATCATATTCGACACACAAATTTCTCTCAATGATCCACATGATCAAACTTTGCTCTTAAACCTGTTTCACACTCCTCCATGTCTTCTGTCGTCTGATGATAGTTTATAGAGTGTTATTTCTAGTAAAAGCTCTTTTAGTGTAATTGTACAAACACCCTTCTTCAGCTCTTTCTGCTGTCAAATCTGATTTTTCTCAAGTAAGCGTCAGAATAACTGCAGTCATATTTCCAGATGAACACTTACTGGACTGAAGCAGCTCAGCTTTACTTGATTCTCCATCAATCATGTTTTAGTCTCAAATCTGATCATCAGGATCTTTTGAGGAGCGTTTGTTTCCAGAAGCTTTACTTTCACTGTTCCTCAGCGGAGGAATGATCTTCATCTCACATCTTCTGAGGAGCGTTTATTTCTTCATCTCTCAATCAGCATTGCATTATATGTTTGGATCATTTCAATCTCATCTTACTGAGACATATTATTGGAGACATAGAGTGATGACTGATATTTAGATCATTTCATGTCAGTATCTGCTGCAACGTTGGAAAGATCTCATTGATTTACATCACAAACAGCAGAATTTCATCATAGAAATATCAGCATCTGCAGCAAACTCATATTCAATTCAATTCATGTTTGAGTCTCTGAGCTCCATATCGAGCTGAATAAAATTCCTCCATATTCTCACTGTATCAGACTATATGAGCCACATAAGCCTGAAAAATTAAATATGATACTCATCATAGCACATTTTTTGTCTAAAGGTTTAATAATTGGTTCCATTTAAAAAAAAAAAATTCTGACTATTATTTCATATGTCTGACTATAAAGCTGATTAAATAATCTTTCCATTGATGTATGGTTTGTTAGGATAGGACAATATTTGGCTGAGATACAACTATTTGAAAATCTGGAATCTGAGGGTGCAAAAAAATCTAAATATTGAGAAAATCACCTTTAAAGTTGTCCAAATGAAGTTCTTAGCAATGCATATTACTAATCAAAAATGAAGTTTTGATCTATTTACAGTAGGAAATTTACAAAATATCTTCATGGAACATGATCTTTACTTAATATCCTAATGATTTTTGGCAAAAAAGAAAAATGGATAATTTTGACCCATACAATGTATTGTTGGCTATTGCTACAAATACACCTGTGCTACTTATGACTGCTTTTGTGCTCCAGGGTCAAATATATTTTTAAATCAAGATACACTTACATGAGAAGCAAAATGACAGAGGATAAGAAGTCAGTTGTTTTCTGGTAAAAAAAAATAAAATAAAATAAAAAAATAAAGTGAGTTTATGATTAAAACAAGATCAAATATCTGCCAATAGGCTCAGTAAAATCAACTTAAGGAGAAAATGAGTTTTAGAGTATATTTTTTTGGCAGATACATTTTCTTGTTTTAAGCACAGACTCATTGTTTTGTTCAGTTTCTCAGAAAACTAGACTTTATATATCTCCAGTTTGCATCTCCAGTAAATGTGTCTTGATTTAAGGATGTTTAAATATTTGCACTGGAAAACAAGACAAAAACACTGAGGAAGATATTTATGTTTTGCAGTGTATGTAACATTAAATGCCACATCTTTATGAATTTCAGACTTTCTACACCTGAATTTAAGACCTTTTTAGATCTTAATTTGTAGAAGAGTGAGAATTAAGACGTTTTAAGAAAGAACTCAAGCTTGAGTTCAGCAGCTCCTCACACTCATGTGTCTCATGTGTATTCACATATTCCAACTGATTATCACAATGCACACATTTACATACTTGATTTAGCATTTTACATTCATGATATGCTTATCATTTTACCCCATTTTCAATTTTGTGCCATAACTACTAAATGAGCAAATGTTCTCATTTATTCCTCCTAATATATCTGAATGACACATTATCATCTTCTTCATCAGCGAATCTCATGTCTAAGTGTTTTATGACGCAGCGGTGAATTCACACTGTTTTTAAGTGGTTTAAATGTTTGTAGTTTAGAGCCATTGTTCTAGTTTTTGTTTCAGGAGTGACTGTATTCTCTTCATTCACTGGATTCACTTCTGTGTTTAAACACTGGGAGACATTGTAGTGTACACGTACACACACACACACACACACACACACACACACACACACACACACACGCACCCACACACAGTGACATGAGCACAACAACAGACTGGCCTGGATTTCAGAAATCAATGTGCCGTGAGATGTAAACATGTCTGTACAGAGAATATTTTGACGAAGGACAAATCAATCTCCTCACATGTGCAGTGATCAAGAGTTCTCTCACTGCAACTTCTGCTTTTTAAAGTAACTAAGGCACAAGTTGACATTGTTTTCTGCTGTCAGTCGAGCTGAACACACACTGAACCCAGAACATTCTCTCAACTGAGATCCTCACAATCAATAAACACACTTCATCTGTCCCGACAAATCCATAAATCAACGGCCGACTGAAGGAAACAGCATCAGAACTTCAATCTGGGACTGACATTAGAGAAGAACAACCAGAAACATGATGACAGGGTCTCACTAAGGTCCTCTATAGAGTTTAGTTTTCATGAATGTCAATTTACAAAGATTTGAAAGATTAACATTACAATACCAAAAACCTGCCGCCTTCCAAAAACATATCTATAAAGCACAATAACAGAACAAGATCAGTTCCTCTGCTATATCATGCACATTACATTAACACTCTGCTTTCAGAAACAGATAAAAACTGACTTATGAAAATATATTTGTTGTTCTAGACAGAGCATTTTGCTCTGAACGCAGTAATTTTTAAAACCCGTGAATGCAATGCATGTCACTTTGGATAAAAGTGTATGCCAAATGCATACATGTAATTGTAAATTACAAAAACAAGCTTTCATTAACCATTGACTGATATTTGTTCTTCTTTTAAGCATAAACTCGCTTAATTTCATTCAATTTCTCAGAAAACTAGACTTCATATCTTCATTTTGCATCTCCAGTAAATGTATCTTGATTTAAGGATTTGTACTGGAAAACGGGACAAAAATACTGAGGGAAATATTCATGTTTTGCACTGCATGCAACATATAATGCCATGACTTTATGAATATAATGCTTTCTGATCAAAAATACCTTTTTAGGTCTTGGGCTTAATTTATGGAAGGGCAAATTAAGACTTAAGACTGACAGAAACCCTGCAGCTTCTCTGTTTTATCATGCACACTTCATTAACACACTGCTTTCAGAGTGCTGGGCAACGATTAATCACATCCAAAATAAAAGCTTTTGTTTATATAATATATGTGTGTATACTGTGTATATTTATTATGTATATATAAAAACACACTTATAGTATATATTTTGAAAATATTTACATGATGTATATATTTACACTACCGTTCAAAAGTTTTGGATCAGTAAGACTTGTAATGTTTTTTAAAGAAGTCTCTTATGCTCATCAAGGCCGCATTTATTTGATCAAAAATACATAAAAAAAACAGTAATCTTGCAAAATGTTATTACAATATAAAATAATGGTTTCTATTTTAATATACTTTAAAGTATAATTTATTTCTGTGATGCAAAGCTGAATTTCCATCAACCATTACTCCAGTCTAAAGTGTCACATGATCCTTCAGAAATCATTCTGATATGCTGATTTATTATCAGTGCTGGAAACTGTTTTGCTGCTTAATATTTTTTTGGATCCTGTGATACTTTTTTTCAGGATTCTTTGATGAATAAAAAGTTAAAAAGAAGAGCATTTATTTATAATAGAAATCTTTTCTAACAATATACACTACCGTTCAAAAGTTTGGAGTCAGTAAATTTTTATTCTTTCTTTTTTTTTTTTTTAAATAAATTAAACCTTTTATTCAGCAAGGATGTGTTAAATTGATAAGAAGTGATTTCAAAGAGAAAAAAAATTATATTTTGAATAAATGTTGTTTTTTTAACTTTGTATTCATCAAAGAATCCTGAAAAAAGTATCACAGGTTCCAAAAAAATATTTGTCAGCACAACTGATGCCAACACTGATAATTCTAATAATAAATCAGCATATTAGAATGATTTCTGAAGGATCGTGTGACAGTTTAGACTGGAGCAATGGCTGGTGAAAATTCAGCTTTGCATCACAGGAATAAATTATATTTTAAAGTATATTAAAATAGAAACCATTATTTTATATTGTAATAACATTTCACAATACTACTGTTTTTTTTCTGTATTTTTGATCAAATAAATGCAGCCTTGATGAGCATAAGAGACTCTTTTAAAAAACATTACAAGTCTTACTGATCCAAAACTTTTGAATGGTAGTGTATATTCATATAATTTATATTATATATAAATATATTTAATATATATATATACACATGCATGTGTGTGTATTTGTATATACATAATAAATATACACAGCACACACACACGTATATTATGTACACAAAAACTTGCCCAGCACTATTTCAGAGACTTCTGAAATATTTTTGTTGTTTTTGCCAGATGCAGCATTTTGTTCCTACTGACCCTTTAAAGCAGGAGACTTTAATACAATCCAGTCTTTTGCATGACCATGACATGATCATTTTCTTTTTATGTGTTTTATGTAGGCTATTGTAATGTATGTATGCCTCTCAGGAGATATTAATTCTCCTGCCAGGCTGTTATTGAAAATAAGAACCTGTTCTTAATTGACTTGCCTGGTTAAATAAAAGTTAAATGAAAAAAATGAAATGAAATGACACGTTGTATGAAATTTTCTCATAGTTTAAACAGTACATCACAACACTAGGTCATGAGTTTTGATTCCCAGGGAATGCATGAACTGATCAAACTGGAATGCAATGCAAGCCGCTTTGGATAAAAGTGTCTGCCAAATCCATCAATCTAAATGTACATTTTATGTAGTTTTATTACTATATGGAATAAATCGAACAGAAATAAGCATTTACCTGTTGACCTCTGCTTGAACTTCTCGCTCTTCTTCTTCCTCCACTTCCAGGGTTTGAAGAGGCGTCCCAGAGAGGCAAACCTGCTCCTGCAGTGGATGGGTGCCGCGAGTGATCCGGACCCCAGGGACTCTGCGTGAATGGAGGCCAGTTTCTCCACCTCCTCTGCTGTAGAGGAACACAGAGACTGAAGCTGACGCACAGGAACAAACAGCTTCATGGGATTTCTGTTTTAGCCTCTACACTGTCTCTCTGCAGACGGCATATTTTGTGCCATTTCTGTGCCTACTGCTGAAGCCGCAGCCAGTGTGAGTAATGCAGGAGCAGAAGTAGGTCAAATACAGTGGAGACGCACAGACACACTTCCACTACAGCAAACCTTCAGCACAGCTCCACCTGAACACACTCAGGTCATCAGAAAACACAAGGACACAATGTGATGATCTGCAGTGAAGGAGACGAGCATGTGCCAATCACATGCATTCAGCAGGGTATTTATGGCTCACTCCTAATCATATTAACACGCGTGACACACATTCATCAAAGAGGAATTTAATGAAGAGGATTAAACCAGAGGATTTAATATGACGGCACGTTTGCTGATGGTCTGACTTAATGATCTATACTGACAGAGCTCAACAGCACACTGCAAAACTGCAACCTTACAGTCAATGAAGCCCAATCCACCCACCAGTCATCCATCTTAATTATCCCCTTTGAAAAATGAAAAAAAAAAAAAGTTGCGAGCCTTTAGAAGCTGCTCACATGCTGCAGTTTCACCTCAGAATCCATCAAGGTATGTGGTCTGGAGATGAGCGCTTTAAAGTTGAACTGTTTGATGGCAAAAACACACACAACAAAAAGACGAACATTTCAAAATTCTGTTTAAGTGGCTGCTGTTGTTGGAAAGCTGTCAACACAAATTGTCAAAATAAATGGTTGCTTTGTTGTTGTGGATCACTGTCTCTATGAATGAATCTGTGTTTTAAAATACTAATGTGTTTAAAAAAGCTTAAATATAAATGACAGGCACAGCTGTTCTACTACATTTTTAAATGGACATTGGCTTAAAAACACAACACTCATAGCATCAGATGCTGAAAAAACATGTGATTTTCCCCCAAACCAGTTAACCCTTCCCCAAACACTAACTTTACAGTCTGCATGAACCAGAAGTTGCGACTGACTTTACTTCAGTGACGTACTTCTGAGCAAATTTTCAGATTTTTACTTAAAGCTTACAAAAAACAAATTTTTTTTTGTATGTATTTATTTATTTATTTTTTGCCCTCTGGATTAACTTGCATGAATTAATTACTCACAACAAGACCAGTATTATGTGTTAAAGTAAATAGAGTCAATATTGATTTCATGCGGAATTCAACTTTGATAGCATTACCATTTATCACAAAGTGATCGAGCTGACGAATGAAAACATCTGTAGGGCGCAGTTTATGTTTATCTGGTTTGGGGGAAAATCAACAAGCTAAAGACACCCATGTGACACCTGTCTATCCACTTTATTTTGCAATACAGAAGTAAGCTATTTTCCCTTAATGTGCGAGACTGATTTCTTTAACCTTTATAGGAAAATAACAACAACAGCAAAATAAATAAATAAATAAATAAAATAACAGTGTGCAGTTAATGTTAAAACTATTTGCACTACAAACCAGTATGTTTATAATTTACAATAATAAACAAAATAAATAATATTTATAAAAAAACAGAACGAAAAACGAATCCCTTGTGCACGCCACTTTTAGCAGCGTTCACACAGGACAGGAACAGAAGCTCCAGACCCGTTTTTAAAAATCCAACTATTTGAACTTGACACGCCTTATTAAAAACGCAACGCTCCTGGCGCTTTACGCGACGCACAGGCGTCGGTCGCATGTATACATTAGGCCAATCATTATGAAAAGCAAGAACGCGTCTTGGGTAAAACGCGACGCAACGGCCAAAGACGCACATGAACATACAGTTGTAAACCAAAGAATTAAACCAGAGTAAACGCGGAATACAAGCGCGCGTCCTGTGTGACCTGCTCTCTGTCGCGTCGCGTCGCGTCGCTCGCTGTGTTTGAAGCGCAATGAACGCGCTGGTTACTCACCGTCCTGCGCGTGGCTGCCGCGGCTGCAGTTGCTGCATATGTGTTTGATCTCTTTGCCGATGTGGCAGTGGATCATGAAGGGCATGTTGTTGTGATGCTGCTGCTGTGGATTCGTGCTCTCCTTTCTGTAATTCAGAGACATCATCCTGATCAGGCTGAAGCCCTTGTTCTTCGGCTTCTCCATCGCGTTCCCCGCGGGCGCGTTACTGCCCCAGATGCCGTGCATGACTGTGTGATCCGCTGTAGACATCATGATGATGATGATGATGATGATGATGATGGTGAGGCTGATGAACGCGTATCTGAGCAGCACTGAACGCGCTCCAGTCTCAAGCCCAGCTGAGATGCGCAGTGAACCGGTCCTTACGCCTTCTGTGGACCACACACTGGAACTGCAGCGCAGGGCTGTGTCTCAAATCCCAGCGAGCTGCCTGTCTGCACAGCAGTTCTGAGACAAAAATTATGCCTAAAACGCGGTGTAAAATGCAGCTCACTAGGTTTGATGCACAACTAATAAAACACACACACACACACTTGTTTCGCTATCCTTGTGGGGACATTGATAGGCGTAATGGTTTTTCTACTGTACAGACCGTATATTCTATTGCCCTACACCAACCCTACACCTAAACTTAGCCCTCACAGGAGACTTTCTGCATTTTTAGATTTCCAAAAAACTTCATTCTGTGTGATTTATAAGCTTCTTTACCCATGGGGACCTCAATTTAGGACCCCACCATGACACCAGTCCCCATGAGTCTGTGTGTATTCAGGTCTAAGTCCCCACCAGAATAGAAAAACAGGTACACCCCCCCCCCCCCCCCCCAACATGTTACTGGATTATATTGAAGCTACTGTGATGTTTGCCTCCACTCAAATACACGAACGTGTTCAGCATACTAACATACCAATCCTGCGATTTCTGCAGCATGTGAATTTTCAGTATGCATGGAATATATTTGCTGAAATGTGCAGTACACTATGTGCACTACAGTATCCCACAGTGCAACGTACTTGACTTGACCTTCTATTTCCAGTGTGACAACTGAGCTGGAAGTCTAGCACCTGTGATTTTTTAACATCTTTTTTGACTCATCATTTGATCAGACCACTAAAATTGAAGACATTTTACACAAAACTGGATAAAAATATTAAATAATCTGATCTAAATAATCTAACATTTAAGTAATGTGCTCATGTGACAACAATGTTGCATACTACTTTGAAGCATTTGTAAGTGTTTGAAGCATTTATTGATGCATACTGCTTCCAAATAGTGCTATTCTAATATTTCAAACGGTAGTATGCTACATTAGTATGCTATATACAGTAGTTGCCACTTGACCTCATTATGTCCATGTTTAATTTGTTTAGTGGCATTCTAGTTATCATAAATAAAAATGTAATTTATGTAAAATGTCAGTTTCTGAATGCAGACATTCCAGACATCTAAACTGTAGCGTTGGCCAAATCCTTTATAAAATCTATCCTGTTAACTCCTCCACTTCTAAATATTCTGATATTGATAAGACTTGCTCATTTTGTGGCCTTATGGAAGAAACAGCTGCCCATTTATCTTTTGATTGTAGCCCTAATGAGTAGAAGTACAGTGCATTTGACAGAAAGTTGCTCACGCTGTACCTAGCAGTAAGGCACTTACATTTCTTTTTGAAGGGATGAGTTTTCACAGCATACTTGGATCATAAACCCTTGGTTCATGCCATGTCTAAAGTCTCAGAGTCCTGATCAGCACAACAACAATGTCTCTTGGCCTTCATTGAAGGAAAAAGTAACGAAAAAAAAACAAAACAAAAAAAAAAACAAAAAAAAAACATGTAAACAACAAAAAGACGTCCATCACTAAAACCTTTTCACATAGCTGCTGTCATTGGAAGACTGTCAGCACAAATTGTCAAAATGAACTGTTGCTTTGTTTCTGCAGATCACTGTACAAAACTTAACTTGTGTGTTCACAAACTACGCTTAAACGCTTAAATATAAACAAGTGGAAACCTTGTTCTACCACGTTTTTAAATTGACATTGGCTTAAAAAGGCAACACTCATGGCGTCAGATGCTGAAAAAACATGGGCTTTTTCCCCAAACTAGTTAACACTTCCCTAAACACTAACTTTAAAGTCTGCGTGAACTAGAAGTTGCAACTGACTTTACTTTAGTGTTGTGATGGACTTCTGAGCAAATTTTCAGATATTGACTTCAAGAACACAAATAACAAACAATTTTTGGGTTTCAGCTTGTGTCAGCGGGCTAAGAACTGGACATCATGCTGTAGGAGTAGATACAAGTATCCCACACATAGACATAATTCAGTGGACACGGCAAGAGTGTGTAAGTGATTTGCTTCATACCAGTTTTCTGTTTGTCGTTTATAGAAAATATCTGCTAGTTGGGAGGATTAATTAGTTTACGGCTTATTTTATTTAAAAAGTTTATGCTGATTGTGCATGTTGTTTGCCATTAGCTGTAATTAAAATGTACAAAAGACTTTTTGCTAACTGTTAATTTGCACTTAAGTGGCAAACTGTACCTCATTTAGTTTCAGTTTCAAGCCATTTGTGTGCTTTAGGCTTTGCTGTGCTAATTAGAAAGGCATGGACAGCTGTTTTCACTCAAGTGGTTTAGCTCTGTATTTAAGTGGAGTCTGTTCACTGGTGCTGAAACACCAGCCCTCATGTTCAGCCCTCCTCATGTGAGAAGACCTATGAGTGTAAAGACCTGAGACTTTACCTGCCCGACTTTAACTGACCAACAATACCGACAACGCACAGTAGAATCTTTCAATTACTCTACTTCCCTCCTTTCCTCTTTGTACACTTTCACTAGGGCTGCACGATGTTGGAAAAAAACTCACATTGCGATATTTTTTTTTCCTGCGATATATATTGTGATATGAAAAAAAATAAATAAATCACCAGGTGACATGAACAGCTCTATTTGAAAAAAAACAAACAAAAAAAAACAATGATTGGGGTGATTTTGTAGGTGAATAACTCAGCAGAGTAAATAAGCAAATTACAAACATATATAAATATAATAGAAAAATTATACAAATGAAATAAACAGTGCTTTATATTCTTCAGGTAAGTAACAGTTTTCAGGTACAGAAATTGAATAATCAAATGTAAAATAACACTGCAGTTTTCACTGTATAAATTGAATCTAATAAATCTGTAAAGCTACAAAAGTGATTTTTCTCTGTGTTTTGTTGTTTGATTAATATTCACGACACAAAAAGCCTCAGGAACATTAAACTGCTGTGAACCAATACTATCCATTTACTTTCTCGATAGTTTACCTTCTCTTAAGCCACAAGCAACCTGCAGAGACATGCATTTTTGACAGTTTCGCGCGTTTATGTGTCATTTCAGACAAAAATAGACGCGGAGATGGACTGAATTGAGTGTTCACGTGCATCTGCGTGGCTCTCACCGTGTCTACACCGGACGCGAGCGGCGCGGCGCGACAAAATAATAACCCATAATCAGTGATGCTGTCTACAGCGGATGCGGCACGCACAACAAATCCCCGACATTAAACTGATGCTGCGTTCTATTTATGACTTACCGACACAAAGCTCACTTGATTTGCAACGGTTGCTTTTGCGGGTCCAGTGCAGACAGCCTCTAGCTGTTGCGGCGCGACACGACGCGAGCCTGTTGCGAAAACGATCAGTATAAATATAACATAAGTAAACATCGCACATCCTGCGATGTGACTATCGCGGATGCACAGATCGCGATATCGATGCTGAAACGATGTATCGTGCAGCCCTAACTTTCACCATGTGCTTCCAGGATATTCCTGTTGTCTCTCAACGGAAACGCTCTTACACAGCACACAGGAGACAATGCAATCATGCTAACCTGTCTCCTATCCCCACTTCTTCTATTCTCTTTCACCCACACCCCCGTCAGGTTGGGAGAAGTGGGGGTACTAGTCTCCTCATTTCCAAAAGCTGGAAATACCTCACATGCTCTTATAACTTCAACAACACTCCCTTTGAATTTCATGCTGTTACAGTCACACTCCCTGTAAAAATCTACACTGTAGTTATTTATCGCCCTCCAGGTCAGCTGGGCAATTTTCTAGAAGAACTGGATATGCTGCTGTCCTCAATCCCCAAGGATGGCAGCCCGCTAGTTCTTCTTGGTGACTTTAACATCCACTTTGACAAGCCATTTGCTGCTGACTTCTACTCTCTCTAACCTCTTTCGACCTTCACCGGCTCAACACCACAGGTACACATAAATCAGGTAACCAGCCCGACCTCATCGTTACATGCAATTGTATCACAGATAACATCTTGGTCAAACCCTTGCATGTTTTGGATCATTTCATTATTACTTATAATCTACATCTACCTTCTTCCACACCACCAACCCCTCTGCCATTTTCGTTTAGATGAAATCAAAGGTCTCTTTCTCCTTCTCGACTTTCCTCTGTGGTATCATCCTCTCTTCCCACCCCAAGACATTTCTCATCATTAGATGTGAATTGTGCCACAGATACGTTATGTACTACCCTAACTAGCTGCCTAGACAATATCTATCCTATTTTCTCCAGATCAACACGTGCTACTCCTTCCAACCCCTGGTTAACTGATGTCCTCCGCAACAACTGGACTAAACTCAGGGCAGCGGAGAGAAATAGTGAAAATCAAAAGACTCTGCTGATCTCAGCAGGTATCAGTCACCGCTATCTTCATTTACCACCAAAGCTCAGGCTGCCAAAACTACCTGCTTCCACACAAGATCAACAGCGCATCAGACACGCGAAAATTCTTCAAAACATTCAATACCCTCCTTTGACCCCATCCACCAGCTTTTTAACTGCTGACGATTAACAAAACCACATCCATCAGTAGTCAGTTTTCAGCTCCACTCACCCAGGAACTCACAGCAAACAATCACCCAGCTGACCATCCTCTCTCCTCCTTCTCTCCTCTTACAGAAGATGAAGTCTCTAAACTTATCCTCTTCAGCCACTCTACCATCTGCCCACTAGACCCAATCCCCTCACATCTCCTGCAAGCTATTTCCCCTGCACTTAAGCCTTCACTCACACACATCATCAACACATTTCTTCTCATAGTCATTTTTCCCACCGCATTCAAGCAGGCTCGGGTAACCCCGCTGCTTAAAAAAACGACACTAGACACTTCACTTGTTGAGAGCTACAGACCCGTCTCTCTCCTCCCGTTCATAGCAAAATCACTTGAACATGTTGTGTTTAACCAAGTGTCATCCTTCCTCTCACAGAACAACCTGCTGGACAATAACCAGTCTGGATTTAAAAGTGGCCATTCAACTGAAACCGCCTTGCTGTCAGGCTCTGAAGCGCTACAGAGTGCAAGAGCTGAACCCAAATGTTCAGTTCTCATTCTGCTAGATCTATCTGCTGCAATCGACACTGTTAATCATCAAATCCTTCTGTCCAACTGCAGACTGGATAATGTATTACCGTCATTTCAGGAGTATGTGAAGATTCCAACTAGGTGGGGAAATATTCTGGATATGTGTTACGGAAATATTCCCGACGCATTCCGGGTCTGTTTATATCCACCACTTGGACTCACAGATCACAACGACATTTGTTTACTTCCACTCTACAGATAAGAACTGAAATGTACGGTGTTGCCAACTAATTTAAGGGAAGTTGCTAAAGTCAGGTCGATTTGTTGCTAAAAGTTGCTAAATGACGTTGCAATGTCATTGTGCAATGACATCATCACATAATCATGACGCAAAATTGTGTCACTGTATCAAAACTCAACATATATTTTAGATATGTTCATTTAGATTTGCTCATAAAATAATATAAATGCATAATATAATATTAAAATATAAATAACTATTTTTAAATACAACATTGAATTATTGAACACTTGTTAGCTAGTAAACTACACATTCTCAACATTTATAATTATAAGCAGTGTAGTTATAAGCATTTTTACAGTTTTTTTGCCTGCATTTTTAATTACGCATTGTATTTTGTGTTTTTGGGTTACAGGGTAACAACGGATAATGGATAACGGATAACGGATAATGTCCTGGGAAATTACTAGTGCCTTTTCCATTTTTCTAGATATTTTTCTTGCATGTACTAACTGTTCAACTATTGCAGGTACAAGCTACTAACAAGGTGTATCAGAAATGAACAATTAATTCAATTATTAAATTAAATTGAACAACTGCATATAGCAGCTAACTTAATTCAAGTAAAATATGTACTGCTAGGCATCTTTGGTTTCCTCTTTTTGTGTAATTTAGATGGAAAATGTGTGACTTTTTAATCGTTTGAGTCACTTGTCAAAAGTTGTTAAAAGTTTGTTGCTAAGTGCTTTTGGAAGAAAAAGTTGCTAGGGTAGTCTGAAAAGTTGCTAAATTTAGCAACAAAATTGCTAAGTTGGCAACACTGGAAACGTCACAAGCCACAATGCTATAGTGCCCCACAGTGGTCGGAGGATGCCATTGCCCATCTTCAAGGCTCCCTGGCATGTACTGATTGGAGTGTTTTTGATGGTGATCTGAACGACAGAGTTTCTGTCATAACTGACTACATCAATTTTTGCATAAACATCAACATTCCGGTTAAAACAATAAAAAAGTATCCCAACACTAAGCCTTTGATTACACAACAATTAAGGCAGAGTCTAAAAGAAAAAACATAAAGCATTTAGGCTCAAGAATTGGGTAGGCCTTAAATTTGCGAACAGGAAATATAAAATGAAGCTTACAGGGCAAAACAGAAATTTAAGGATAAACTGAAATCTGAATTTGCCAGTATGAATACTAAGCAGGCATTTCTGAAGGTTAAAATCCTTACAGGATGAGAATCCAAATTCAACATCAGTGTAATAACAGATCCAGAGTCTTTTGCAAAAGAACTGAATACCTTCTTTGCACGGTTTGACATACAGGACTTTACAGATAAGTGTGCAGCTCTGCTGGGAGCCCTTCCTCTGTCGGAAGTAGTCAAGCCAGTCCCCTTTACAGAGGAGGAGGTACGGCAACAGCTCAGTCGATGTAAGCTGGGCAAGGCCCAGCTCCCATCATAATCCCTGTACCTAAAAAAACCACGGCCTACTGAATTGAATCATTATCGCCCTGTTGCCCTTACATCCATAATAATGAAGTGCATGGAGAAGTTGCTACTGGGTACTATTCTGCCAGTTGTCACCCCGCAGCTCAATCCCCTTCAGTTTGCCTATATTTGTTGACTTCAGCTCTGCTTTTAATACGATCCAAAAGCAACTGATGATCCAAAAGCTACACCAGCTCAACATCCCCACTCATCTGATCCATCTTTTTTATAATTTCTTAAGTGACAGACGGCAAGTTGTACGTGTGGGCTCAATTACATCATCAGTAATCACGACCAACACTGGAGCACCGCAAGGATGTGTGCTAAGCCCATTTCTTTACACCCTTTATTCCAATGATTGCATCAGTCTATCACCCACAACTACTTACCTGAAATACTCAGATGACACAGCCATCCTCACTCTGCTTACAGAAAACATCTCCGTACTGGATTATTACAACACCATTACACACTTTACTCAGTGGTGTGAGGGTAATGATCTTCATCTTAATGTCACCAAAACAAAAGAATTAATAATTAGTTCTCCCTCACCTCAGCATTCTATCCTTATTAACAACCAAGTGGTAGAAACAGTAGATAATTTTAAATAACTTGGGGTAACACTGGACAATCAACTTACTTTCAATCAGCACATCAGACAGTTACGACTGTATCTAAGATGGCGCCGCAGATGGCAGCTACAGTGCTTTGCTCTTCAGTGTTTGTACGGTTTTTGTTTGTTTTTCCTGTTTTTTGTTTCTCAAATATGATCAGTTTTACCAGGGATGACCTGCTGAACATTTGGCAGAACACAACACAAAATTTTACCGGATTTTGAATATTCGGACGTTTTGCTGGACATTGTAGTTGGCGGAGCCGTAGCTCTGGTCAAATGCTTCAGGACGTGCAGACAGGGGAAGCGAGTCGGCGCGCTTGTGAAGCTTCGTCAGCACGCATTTAGAACGGCATTGCCTAGCATCCATCTCGTGAATCTCCACTCTCTACCCAACAAAATGGACGAACTCCTTCTGCTCTCCCGGATAAACAAGGATTTTTCAAACTCTGCTGCAGTGTTTCACGGAAACCTGGCTGAACGACGCCATTCCGGACAGCGTGTTACATCTGCCTAACTTTCAGCTGATCAGAGCAGATTGTGACGCAGAATCAACGGGGAAATCGCGCGGCAGTGGGACGTGCTTTTACATCAATGAGAGGTGGTGTACAGATGTAACTGTGTTAAAGAAGATGTGCTGTTCTGATCTAGAAATGCTCTTCATTAACTGCAAGCCTTTCTACTCGCCGCGGGAGTTTTGCTCGTTCATTCTCGTGAGTGTTTACATTCCTCCGCAAGCGCAAGTGAGCTCAGCTTTACAGAAACTCGCTGATATGATCACAGAGAGTGAGCAAAAACAGCCAGACTCTGTTTTAATCATTCTTGGGGACTTTAATAAAGAAAATCTCTCCCGTGAACTGCCAAAATACAGACAGCACATCACGTGTCCCACCAGAAACAGTAATATATTGGATCACTGTTACACTACAATAAAAGATGCATATCACTCTGTCCCACGGGCAGCTTTAGGACTCTCTGATCATTGTTTGGTTAATCTCAAACCGACCTACAAGCAGAAATTTAAATCTTTAAATTTATTACTGGACGATCATAACTGTGAACCTAGTAGGAAACGATGACCCTAGTCTGTCCATCAATGTCTCTTTCCTGGTGAGAAGACTACAGATTGAAAGGCCATTATTGGGGTTGAACATAGTAGAAGAATTTATACAAGGACAACCTGAACGACTAATGCCAACACTTGTCTCATTACTCGCTGGAGCCATTGATGTACCCAGCATAAAAGCACGGACCCTGATCAACATGGTACAAACAGATGGTCTGGGTGAGGTGCCGAATCCCACCAAACATGACACAGTTAGACTCAGTGGTTTTGTTCGAACCTCAGGAAGACAATGTATCTCTGACACGTCTAGACATTGGTGAGGGCCTCCTTGAAATACACTCAAAGATTAGCCCTTATGTGTCTATATCTATTGGAAACAACACTTGGAGTGATGTGATAATACCACCGTGTACAGTAATTGCAACAGTACAGTTTATTGAAAAATAGTAAACCTTGAACTATCAACTAAACCAATGCACACTGCGATGATTCAAACTGCTGCCACTTCAGAAGATGAGGTGAATCCTTCATTGTGGCATCCCCTTGTTGACCTAAGACATTTAAATGAGAGACAGCAAGGAATTGTCAGGAGAATGCTGTATGAGGAGTCTGCCACCTTTAGCAGGGACGCCGATGACATTGGGTGTGTACCAAGCTTATAAATGCAGATAAGCCTAAAGGATGACATCCCAGTTCAACGAGCTTATTCAACAGTGCCAAAGCCTCTGTTTAATGAAGTGAAGGGTTACATACAAGACCTCTTAGCAAAAGGATGGATTGTTAAATCAAAGTCTCCATTTGCTGCTCCTGTGGTGTACGTCCGAAAGAAGGATAGCAGCCTGTGACTTTGTGTTGATTATTGCCTCCTGAACAAGAATACAGTCCCAGACAGACATCCGTTACCCAGGATACAGGACTTGATTGATACACTCGGAGGTTACTCCTGGTTCAGCATCCTAGATCAGGGTAAATCGTACAATGTTTCATTGCAGAAGGGTCTAGGCACATGACACCCTATATCACCCCTTGGGGACTATATGAGTGGGTCAGGAACCCCTTCGGACTGTCAAATGCACCAGCAGCATTCCAACGCAGCATGGAAGAAATGCTTGACTCTCCGAGGGATGAATGTTGCATACCTTACCTGGACCATATACTATGCTATGCAAAGACCTTTGAAGAACACATGGAAAGCATGCTTAGGGCCCTCCAGCACCATGGTGTCAAGTTGAAACCTGAGAAATGTGAGTTATTTTGCAGTGAAGTCCGGTACGTTGGACGCCTGATATTGGCTGAGGGGGTGCGAATAGATCCTAAAGACTTGGAAGCTGTTCAGTCGCTCACAAATAAGAGACCCCACACTGTTGGTGACGTAAGGAGACTATTAGGCTTCCTTAGTTATTATCGTGCTTTCATTCAGGACTTCTCCAGAATAGCAAAACCATTATATGAGCTGCTACAGGCAAAACCTGATACTCCTAGAGATCTGCACAGTCAGAGGAAGGTCAAAGGTCCACAAGTCTCCTCCAGAACTCCAGTGGAATGGACAAACGACCATCAGCAGATTCTGGAAGAATTAATTGGCATGTTAGTAAGCCCACCTGTGTTGGCCTACCCAAATTTCAACTTACCAGATGGAAAGTTGAGGGTCATTGGGTATGGTTCCAGAACACTGACTGCAGCTGAAAAGAACTATAGACTACATAGTGGGAAGCTTGAATTCTTGACACTAAAGTGGGCATTGTGTGAGAAGTTCAGGGACTACCTCTTCTATGCTCAACATTTTACTGTTTACACTGACAACAACCCCCTGACCTATGTCATGAGTAAGGCAAACTCAATGCTGTGGGACATCGCTGAGTAGGAGAACTGTCGGACTTTCGGTTTGATGTAAATACCGTCCAGGGAAAGCTAACATTGATGCAGACACACTTTCTCGCATCGACCTGGATATGGAAGCGTATGAGGCAGAGTGCACAGAGCAGTTATCCTCAGAAGCAGTGCAGGCAACCTGGCAGGGAAACCATGCTGCTAAACAGAAAGATGTTGCTTGGATTACTGCCCTTCACATGTCTTCAGTGAGGGATGAACAACTGCTGCATAGTACATGTATGCCGAACATAAGTCAAAATGAGCTGATCAGGGCTCAACAAGAAGACTCCGTAATCTCTCAAGTAATGAAGTGGAAGAAAGAGAACATCAAACTTAATAACGAGGTGAAAAGAGAGTTAACAGGAGCTAGCAAAAAGCTCTTTTTTGAGTGGAACAACTTATCCCTGGAGGGAGGACTTCTATACCAACGCACTGGGGAGAGGAAGCAGCTCGTCCTTCCTAACAAGTACAAACGATTAGTGTTGGAGTACCTTCATGACAAGATGGGACATGTGGGCATAGAGTGGGTGCTGAATCTGGTCAGAGACAGGTTTTATTGGCCTTACATGAAGAAGGAAGTGGAGGAGTATTTTACTAAGAGAAGCCCATGTATAAAGCAGAAAAAACCTTCTGTTCATGTTAGAGCACCTATGGGCACCATAACATCACACTCACCAATGGAACTGGTGTGTGTTGACTTCTTACACCTGGAGTCAAGTTGTGGAAGTTACGAATATATACTTGTAGTCATGGATCACTTCACAAGGTTTGCGCAAGCCTACCTTACAAAAAACAAGTAGGATGGAATGCTGCTGAGTGCCTTTTCAACGATTATATTCGGTTCGATTATAGGCTTCGGTTACCCTACCAAATTGCATCATGACCAGGGTCGAGAGTTTGAGAATGAGCTCTTCCGTACACTCCAACAGTTTGCTGGACTAGGCCATTCACGAACATCGCCTTACCATCCTCAAAGTAATCCAGTGGAAAGGCTCAACCGAACTCTCTTACAGATGTTGAGGACGCTAGCAGACAAAGAGAAGGAAAGGTGGAAAAAACACCTACCACAAGTCATGCATGCTTACAACTGCACTAGGCATGAGTCCACTGGGTATTCCCCTTTCTATTTGTTATATGGATAGAATCCTCACCTCCCAGTAGACCTAATCTTTGGTCTTGTGGAAAAGACAGACGAGGTCACACATAAAGGTTACGCAGACCAGTGGGCAACCAGAATGGCTGAAGCATACCGAATTGCAGAGGAGCACAGCCGGCAATCTAGTGCTAGGGGTAATGAATGGTATGATCGGAAAACAAGAGGAGTCATACTGAAGCCAGGAGACAGAGTACTTGTCAGGAACCTTGGAAGACATGGAGGCTCTGGAAAGCTGAGATCCTACTGGGAAAAAGGAATTTATGTGGTGAAGGAACAGGTGTCAAAAAACCCTGTATAGAGAACGGAGGTAACAGAAAGACCAGAACCTTACATCGGAACCTACTTTTACTGGTGAACGACTTACCTGTGGAGGCTCCACCGAAATCACAGTGTACAAAGAAACCTGAAAAAGAAAGTAAGATACATATACAGACAAACAAAGACCCTAGAGACAAAGAGAGAAGTAACTTTATCAGAGACAGTGACACAACAGACTCAGATGAAGATAGTGACTTGGGAGGATACTGGTTAAGAGTCCCAGCTAGTTTGACAGAACCAAAAAGAGATGATCCATCTGAGCCAATGCTGGCAAGAGAACTATTCAGTCAAGTGCAAAGAAAAGAACTCATACTCAAACAGATCCTACTTGCTATGGATGATGAAAATGGTGCAGATAGTATATATGCTATACCTGAAGAGATGTCAGATGCAGTAGTTGAAACCCCAGACCTGAATAATCAAGCTGGAATTAGGCGATCTACCAGAGATAAGAAACCAAGACAGATCTTCATGTATGAGACACTAGGTCAGCCAACATTGCAGCCACATACGGCAGTTAACACTGTAGGTTTTTATGGGTCACTAGATGGGGGCTATACACCATACTATCCTACACCAACACCAACATATTTACCTCCATACTACATACCTCCAGGTGAACCTTTTATGCCATGCCAGTCAATCACACCATTTACTTACCCTGTATGTGTCTATTGAGACTATGGTGTTTTAAGAAAAATTGGGAGGTATTATCTTCTTTGTCTGGGAGAGTGTGACCCCCACATGTAGTTCAGGTCACAGGAACATTGAATTTATTGTATATATTTCATTTAATATTTACATGTGTTTATTTCTATGTATGTATATAAGTAACATATTTTCATCATGAATGTATATCAAAGAGAACAAAGTTGCATTTTCTAAATACTGAGTGGCAGTTGAGGGAAGAGTTGTCATGGCGACTACCGTGCATCTTCAGTCAACAAAGAGGACCGCTTGACTAAAGGCAAACTCTTGTCTCTCTCTCTTTCTTCATTACAAAAAGGTTAGTAAAATGGACAAATGTCAAGAAAAATTACAAATTCACATTCTTTACTGTCTAATTAATGTATTTCAACTAGATACCTATATAATTGGTCATTTTAGAACAGCTGTCAATGTCATAGGTTTCACTTGTGTTTAACACTTTGCATTGACTTTGAAGTGATCAAGTTTATGAGTAACTGTACATAAAATAAGCATTTTAATGTACTTATTAATGGGTTTGTTTTAATGTTTAAGTTAACTGCTAGTGTGAGGATACAAAAATACAATATAACAGATACTTTTATTACTTACCTGTGTTACTTACCTGAATTCAGTCTGCTATGTGAGTTGTGTGAAACGTTGATAGGATTTATTCCTTTGTTTATTTAACTGTTTATTTGTTGTCACTGAGTGCTTGTATATATTGATACATTTATTTTCCTAATGTGGAATACTGTGGGTTAAAGTTTCATGGATTTGATTGCTATATTTTGATTCAGTCAACAAAGAGGCCCGCTTAACTAAAGGCACACTCTTGTTTCTCTCTCTTTCTTGATTACAAAAAGACAATTCTCATCTGTTCAGTGGACTTCCAGGCAGGGGTCTGCAACACACAGAACAAGGAAACAGGAAACAGGAAACAGGAAAAACGTGAGAAAGAGAAAGTGAAAATATGGTTGAGCTGTTGTGTGTTTGTGTCTCTATATTCATTGTAGTAAAATGGCAGAAGCCAGATTTTCTCAGGATGAGTTCTTGTGTCCAGTGTGTCTGGATCTCCTGAAGGATCCAGTGACCATCCAGTGTGGACACAGTTACTGTAAGAGCTGTATTACAGACTTCTGGGATCTGGAGGATCAGAAGAGAGTCTACAGCTGCCCTCAGTGCAGACAGACCTTCAGTCCAAGACCTGCTTTAGCTAGAAACACCATCTTGGCTGAGGTGGTGGAGAAACTGAAGAAGACCAAACTTCCTGATGACTGGGACACTGCAGCTGGAGATGTGCAGTGTGACGTCTGTACTGGAAGAAAATACAAAGCCGTCAAGTCCTGTCTGGTGTGTCTGAACTCTTACTGTCAAACTCATTTTGAGCGTCATGAGGAGTTTCATTCACGTAAGCCACACAAAGTGACTGATGCCACTGGACGACTGCAGGAGATGACCTGCCAGAAACATGAGAAGCTCCTTGAGGTTTTCTGTCGCACTGATCAGAAATGTATATGTATGCTGTGTATGGATGAACATAAAAACCACGACACTGTATCAGCTGCAGCACAGAGGACAGAGAAACAGGTATTTAACACTAGACACGGATGAAATATTGCTGACACTTGTTTCATATGTGTTTATATCAGCACCATATTAACAGCTTACAGCATTCACACTGTACACAACAGCAGAAATGAACAGCAGCTGCAAGAAGTGTTTCACTGTTTGCGGGAAATGTAAACCTCTATAAACAATCTTTCATAAAATAGGAACTGAGTAATGAACATAAAATAATGAAGTGAAATATTCACCTGTTTTTTTTTCCCCCCACAAATTATATACTTCTATCATTCAAAGTAGAAGTTTAATGCAGTGACAGACAACTTTCTGTGCAGTAAATCTGACTGAATCCAGATGATTTTAGTAATTTATAGCTTTACTTTGTTCATTTATTTTCTGTGTAGAGCAGCAGCTTAATTACACAGAATGCAGAAACAATGTCAGTGTGAAGCTCTACATCTGTGTCAGTTTCACCTTTATAATACTTACACTTGCAGTGCGAAACAAGCCTTAATCTTCATGTGAATTCATGTACGGTGGTGGTAAATGATCAGTCATCCCTTCTGGAGTTTAAACCTACAAACATTGGTTATCACTTCCACTCTTAACTAGATTCATTTGTTCACCTGATGATTTATTGCAAATAATTTTTTTTGACATTCACTATCATTTGTTTGTCCTGCAGAAGCAGCTGAAGGAGACGCAGAAGACGCTCCAGCAGAGAATCCAGCAGAGAGAGAAAGATCTTCAGCAGCTGAGAGAGGCTGTGGAGTCTCATAAGGTGAGTCTGGAGAAGAAGAGAAGTTTGTCTCAGTCTCAGTTCAGACTCACTGAAGCCTGAATCACTGTGTGTCCTAACAGCGCTCTGCACAGACAGCAGTGGAGGACAGTGAGAGGATCTTTACTGAGCTCATCCGCTCCATTGAGAGAAGCCGCTCTGAGCTGATACGGCTGATCAGAGATCAGGAAAAGCAAGCAGTGAGTCGAGCTGAAGGACGACTGGAGCGACTGGAGCAGGAGATCAATGATCTGAGGAGGAGAGACGCTGAGCTGGAGCAGCTTTCACACACACAGGATCACATCCAGTTCCTGCAGGTAACACACATCTACAAGAACACCATCATAGTGGACTTGAGAAGATCCTGCTGTGTCTTACTGATCTACAGTTATAAATAATGATCAATCTAATCTTAGCATTTGAGCTGCTTTTATAAAGATCAGTCAAGTCAAATCTGATGTTGGTGCAGGTTATTGGGTGAAGTGTGGAGCTGATGAGTTTTGATTTCTGTTTTCTGTAGAGTTTCCAGTCTCTCTCAGCACCTCCTGAATCTACAGACGTAAATGATGATCTCTTCAGTTCTCTCGTCTCTTTTGATTATCTGAGAGAATCTGTTCATCAGCTGAGAGACAAACTGGAGGATGTCTGTAAAGAGGAGCTCAAGAAGATCTCAGGTAGAGGTAAAGTCCTGGAGATTCATCTGCTCTCAGAAATGAGTCCATCATCATCTCATATCATGGAGAACATCATATTAGAAATGTCTTAGGAATGGATGCAGGATCATGAGAATCACACTGTTCATCTCTGTTGATTTCCACAGTCACATTCACCAACATTGTTCCCAGGACCAGGAACGACTTCCTACAATGTAAGTCAGTAAGAAAACAAGCAGAAAAACTCACTGAGTGTGTTCATGTTCTTCTGTAGAAGCTGAAAGAAGAGTTTTATAATTGATGTTGTAAGTGATGATTTGCACAGGATATCTGGTCATCTGTACTGAGACACTGATGATACACTGAACATGAAGAGTTCAGCTACATGAAAAGATCAAACAGATTCATACTTCCTGATTCTGATGTGTTTTATCTCCATCAGATTCCCATCAGTTCACTCTGGATCTGAACACAGTGAATAAACGCCTCCTTCTGTCTGAGAGAAACAGAGTGATTACTTACACTGACACAGATCAGCCGTATCCTGATCATCCAGACAGATTTGAAGGTGTGTGTCAGGTGTTGTGTAGAGAAAGAGTGTGTGGACGCTGTTACTGGGAGACTGAGTGGAATAGATGTGTGTGTATATCAGTGTCATATAAGAGCATCAGCAGGAAGGGACGGCGTAATGAGTGTGTGTTTGGATATAATGATCAGTCCTGGAGTTTGATCTGCTCTTCCTCCAGTTACTCATTCAGACACAATAAGATACAGACTGATCTCTCTGTAAAGTCCATCATCAGTAGAATAGGAGTGTTTGTGGATCACAGTGCAGGAACTCTGTCCTTCTACAGCGTCTCTGACACAATGAGCCTCATCCACACAGAACAGACCACATTCACTCAGCCGCTCTATCCTGGGTTTTGGGTTGGTTCTGGATCATCAGTGAAACTGTGTAAATTTCCATGACTTTTGAGACATATTCATGACCTAATGTTCCATTATTTTACAATAAGAATAAAAATCTGTTCAAATTTATCATTGCACATGTTCACTAAAATAAATGACTATTAATGCTACTTGTTTGCTTTCTATTTGTTTTAATAATAAGTACAAGCTACAACTGTGCCAGACATTACTTCACACAGAGAATTTTTCACATCACTGAATATTCACTGATTCTTGAGACATGGGACAATACATGTCCAGCAATTGTAACTGCTATTAGGTTTAAAAATGAAAATATTTTCAATTGTAAATGTTATGAGGGATTAATAATATAAATGTATTTAACACAATTATCCCCTTCATTTGAATTTTATCATTATTATATCAAATCTATGACACTTATTGTCTTCTCACTACATCTAAAAAATTGTGTTCACAGAGACGGGTTCAATTGTTCATATGCTATAAAATGGATAAACATATTTTTTAAAGATGAAAAAGCTTGTTTTATCAAAAGCAACACTTAATAATATCTCATATCAAAGCAAAGTTGTTTTTCAAGGATGTGTTTTTCATAAGGTTTCAAAGTTGTGTCCCCACTTTTTGTCGTCACCGTCAGACATTCATTAAAATTAGGGTGACCAGTGTTACGAGATTTTCGGTTTCTGAGATTTTTGGTTTCAGTGGGCGGAGCATACATGAATATTAATGAGTTTCCCGGACATACGGTGGAACTAGGAATTTCAGTTTACGCTCTCTCATTTAGCTTAACGGAATGTTTTTTTTTTTTTTTAAAAAGTGAAATATATTTACAGCGTTGCATAAACCTATGCCTAAACTACATTTGTTCATCATTTCATAACAATTTTGATTAGTTTGCAGTGTTTTATTCACACAAACCTTTTACGATTTGTGCAGTCGTCCGTGGCTAAGTGATTGCAGGCACTCTTTGTGTAATGTTAGGATAAAGCACAGCAAACCTCAGCTAGTTGTATACACTGATTTCAGTTCGTTGTGCTGTTCATTTGTTGCTCGCAAAGCTTTAAAACTGTGTCTTATTAATTGTTATCATTTGTTGAATACATTACTGTCTGCTACAAATTAAATAAATCTACATGAATGTATCTGTGGACATATTTTTTGTATAGGGTGTTATGATCCATGTCTTAACTTACTCTGTTCAACATTCTCCATGTTGTCTGGTTATAAACTATCATGTATGAAAGCTATAGCACAACAAACTGAAATCAATGTATACAACTAGCTGAGGTTTGCGGTGCTTTATCCTAACATTACACAAAAAATGTCTGCAATCATTCAGACAGGGATGACTGCACAAAACGTGCAAACTAATAAAAACATTATAAACTCTTACAAAACGATGAACAAATGTTGTTTAGGCATACGTTTGCACAACGCTGAAAATATAATTTTCTTTTTTGGAAATATTCCATTAAACCTGCTGAGATACAAGGAGCGTGAAATTCCCAGTTCCCTATCAAAAGCTACACTCGATGCTGCGTTTCAATAACGCTATTGAGAACATTCTTTGTTCGACCAGTTGTGAAGCATGTGTGTCAAACATGCCAAGAATTGGCTTAAATAACCTTGGTAGGTGCAGAGGTGGAAAGTAACGAATTACATTTACTCGCGTTACTGTAATTAAGTAGCTTTTTTGTGTACTTCTACTTTTTAAAGTCATTTTTAAAATCTGTAATTTTAATTTTACTTAAGTATATTTTGTTTGAAGTATTGTACTTCGCTACATTTTAAAACACATTAATTACTGAGTAAAAAAAAAAAAAAAAAAATCGCTCCCTGGAAATTACTACAGTAAATAATGGGCAAGAGAACAAACTGGCACTAAAATCGCAAGAAAGATGCAGACGGACAAGACAGGCATTATGGTGCAGACCAAGTTGAACACCAAACCCCGTCGTATTCTGCTGAAGTTGAATTCGAAGGAAATGAAGTGAACCCTTGGCCATGTTTATGCTCTATTATGCAGTGTAAGCTGTGTTTGCCTAGGGAGACCAAACTAGCAGCTTATAAAATCTGACATCACCCCCTCGCAAGCATGTAGAGGTAAGGTAAATACTTGCATCATTGCATTGGTGGTTAAAATGAAGCTTTGGCAGTTTAGCAAAAGGTTTTGCAAAAATTATCCAAAAAGACAGTGGTGCAAGGTGTGCGATATATATCGTCTGTGATAATATCGTAATTGTTGTTTTAACGATGTGCGATTTGACATTATCAGTATTTAGTATTTATTTAAAACACTCCTACAGAGTGACGTGAAGTCTAGTAGATTAGACTAGTGCGCGCGCATTTAGAGTGCGTTCTTTCACTGCGTGATTCAGTCCGTTAAAATGCATTTAGAATGATCACAAAATTGAAGATATGGGGGCAGAAAATTTATATTTATATCATTTCATATAGTAAATCAATATCACACGAAGAGTGCCGTTTTTCTCCAAAAATCAGCATTACATATAGATTTTTTTCCAACAGTTCAATAAACAAGAAGTTAATTAAGAGACTTGCGTTTTAGACACCATATTGCCTGTTTTTGCTCTATTTCGACAACAAAAATAATCCCAAACACAGCCACAGCACTGTTTTGCGTCTCTGAGCAACATGACGGTGTTTGTCACTGAATGAATCAACTGTTTAAATGATTCGGTTCAATCGCAATGACTCACTTATTAACTGTGACTTGGTGACACCTACTGGCAGCTTTAATTTCACATTTAAAGTGTCTTTTGATTTTTTTATTTTTATTTTTTTTTATATAATTTCAAATGAGTATTCAACATTTTATGTCTTATATATCAAAACATTATTTCTGCATTTGTAACTGCAGGTTAAATGCATTTGTGTCCTGCATTAAACAGTGTGTAAATACATCTAAATGCCACTTCAGATGAAGCTTCTGTGTTTCCTCTGCACTGCAAAGATGAATTTTGTTGATCCTGATTTAATTTGCCTGGTAACAGCCCAAATGTCTAATTATTCTAAATAACTGATTCCTTTAATTAAAAACAACTAGTTTGAGATTTATAGGCCTATCCCAGGGGCGTCAAACTCAGTTCCTGGAGCGCCGCAGCACTGCAGAGTTTAGTTCCAACCCTACTCCAACACACATACCATGTTGTTTTCAAATAAGCCTAAATGATTAGATTAGCTGGATCAGATGTGTTTAATTAGGGTTATATCTATACTGTGTATGGCTGTGGCCCTCCAGGAACTGAGTTTGCCACCCTTGGCCTATCCCATTTTTGCGTCCCTCCCACTGTTAAAAAGTAACTAAGTAATTTTTACTCTGAGTACATTTTAAATGAGCTACTTTTTACTTTTACTTGAGTAGATTTTTAGACCGGTACTTTTACTTGTACTTAAGTAAAATTTCGTTAATGTAATGGTACTTTTACTTGAGTAAAATATTTTCGTACTCTTTCCACCTCTGGGTAGGTGACGTCATTTGATTACGTGCACCTGAAGGTTATAAATAGAAGTGAGATGTACACATCTTCAGGTTTCTTTGTCTTCAGAGACCGCATTGTGTGTGTGTGTGTGTCACGCTTAAAGCAGTATCAGTGAAAGTGGAAGTGAAAGTTAAAACCTTACTAGTCATGTCGAGTTAATCCGCAAAGAGATGCGTGCCTCCTTGTTAACGGCTCATCTCTGAAGAGGACTCGCATGAGTATTGTTTGGAGTGTTAGGGTGTTGTAACTTTTGTTACAGAATAATTATTTTATTTTCTGAATAGAAGTACATACTAAGTGTGCTGAGAACGTTGTTTATAATTTTAGCCTTGTCACGTCCTCCTGTCGCTGCTTTTCTTTTTTTTTATTCTGAAGTAAACAAGTTTTCATCATGACTTCCATGTAAGCGTTTGAATTCCATGCACTTTCACTAACAATTTTGGTGCCGAAACCCAGGATAGCGTGACGGAATAGTTGCGAAATAAGAATCTCGGAGTTAGATGGAATTTAGAAGTGAAAGTGAATTGAATGAAGATGGCGGAACAGTTAGAGCGGATGAAAAAGAAGAGGAGAACGATCCGCAGCTTGGCAACGAAGTTGCTGACGCAGCTAGAAGAGGAGACTGGTAAAGCTTCACCAGACTGTGATAAATTGCGAGAGTTGCTTTCAATATTATCGACGAAGGAGGAAAGTTTAGCGGATCTTGATCGAGGCATCGAAACCGAAACTCCCACGAATGATTTGGAGAGGGAGATAGCTAGCACGCTGGATTACCAGGACCACATTACTATGTGGAAATCCCGTGCAACGAGACAGATAGAGAGACAGCGCGATCAAGAGAGTGAACGAGTAAGAAATGTCAATGCAAGTCTCGACAGATTGCCAGAAACCCAGTCTGTCAAGTTACCCAGATTAGTTATTGAGAAGTTTACCGGAGAAATAAGCAAATGGCAGGAGTTTTGGAGTCAGTATGAAGCCGCCATTCATTCTAACGCAACGCTGTGTAAGAAGAAGAAATTTGCTTATTTGAAAACGTACCTAGCTGATGTGGCGGCAAATGTGGTCTCAGGGCTCACTCTAACGGACACTAATTACGACGCAGCCATTGAGTTGTTACAGAATAGATTTGGAAGGAAGGATATCGTCATCAGTGCTCACATGTCAAAATTACTTAATTTGACTCCTGTAAAGAGATCGTCAGACATAAAGGCCCTGAGAAGTTTATATGATGAATGTGAAATTCAAATTCGGAGTTTGGAATCTCTGGGTGTTCCATGTGATACTTATGGCAGTCTATTGTGTCCAGTGTTATTCCAATTGATGCCAGAGGACATTGCTTTAGCCTATACTCGTCAGCTGGACTCTGATGGTGAATGGAAAGTGCCTGAGCTTATTTCAACAAAATGAAGTGCAAAGTAGAGAGAGAGCACTGCAACTTACTAAATCAGAAGGCTCAGAAAAGGACAGGCCATTAACCAATAGATCTTTCACCAATTCTGAAATGACTCATGAACCAAGGCTCAAGAAATGGACAATGTCTTCTGCAGCTGCCCTGCACACAGCTAGTCATGTTCCCAAAGGTTGTGTATATTGTGAGAATCTGAATCATTAGCCTGAAAATTGCTCTGAATACTCAATGTCAGCTTGAAGAGACAAGCTGAAAAAAATGGGAAAATGTTTTGCTTGTTTAGGACCCAAACACATAGCAAAATTCTGTAGGGTAAAGGAAATTTCCTGCGCTAAGTGTGGACGTAAGCATCATTTGTACATCTGTGCGCAAAATGACAAGCAGTCTGATGTTAACCATGACAGTGCTGAAGATAGTAACACTAGCTCTGAAGCTGTAGTGTCATCTGTGTCAAGCACTGCGAAACCAAGGGCTGATGGGCAAACTACTGTACTGCTTCAGACAGTTAAAGTGTGGATAGAGGGTCCGGCAGGAAGAAAATTAGTATGTTGCTTGTTGGATGGAGGCAGTCAAAGAAGTTTTGTGCAAGAGAGTCTAGTCAACGCACTAGAATTACCCGTGCTAAATAGAGAGAAGCTGAATCTTCACACTTTCGAAGCTGAGTGTCCTGTAATTGCGGAACGTAACATTGTGAAGTTGACACTTGAAAGTGTATGGAATACGAATCAAAGAATAGAAATCACACCAATTGGAACTCCTCAAGTCTGTACTGCTGTCATGAAAGTTCCTGGAGAACATGTGCAAAAGAAGCTTGAAGCTAAGGGTCTGCAACTTGCAGATTTTCTCTCGGAGGACACTAATGATTCTGAGCTTTCAGTGTTAATAGGAGCAGACTATTACTGGCAAGTGGTGTCAGGAAGAATGGAGAGATTAACAGAATCTCTTGTAGCCCTGGAAAGTATTTTTGGATGGGCGGTACAAGGACCAATTCCCATGTCTAGAGTAACAGACACAACATGCATGCAAATTTGTTCAGAAGAAGATGTACAGATCTCAAAACAGTTGCGTGCCTTTGGGAGTCTTTGGGCATACTGAACAAGACAGCTGAAAGTACAGAAGAAATGGAAGCTGTACAACACTGGAAACCAGATAAACCAGAACTACCAAACAACTTCAGGGTGGCTAAGAAAAGGTTTGAAAGGTTGCAGAAAAGACTAAAAGCAGATGTGACATTTTTCACAGAATACAGAGATGTGATACAAAACTATTTACAGCAAGGCATTTGTGAAGATGTTCCAGTAACTGACTTGAAAGCAGAAAAAAACAGATATTGTTGAATACTATTTGCCACACCATGCTGTGCTTAGAGAAGACAAAACAACAACTAAACTAAGGGTAGTATTTGATGCATCCTCACACGAGGAGGGTTGGCCATCACTAAACGACTGCTTGCTCGCTGGACCAAACCTGAATCCTGATTTGGTAGATGTGCTTATCAAGTTCCGATTGCACAAAATTGCATTCACTGCTGACATCACCAAAGCGTTTTTGCAGATTGCTCTAGCAGAAAAGGAAAAAGGATGCTGTCAGGTTTCTGTGGCTACATGATCCTCCATCTGATGACACTAAAAATGAGTTGCGCATTATGCGAATGTGTAGAGTGGTTTTTGGAGTTTCCCCAAGCCTGTTCCTATTAGCCGCAACTATTAGACACCACATTCAACAAAAGGAGTCAGAACAGCCTAAGGCAGTGGAAGCCTTAAGAAAATCGCTTTATGTGGATGATTTTATAGTAAGTTCTCGAGATGTGAATGAGGCTTACACTATTTCCACATCTGCCAGAGATATCCTACTAGATGCAGGAATGAAACTATGTAAATGGGTGACAAACTCATCAGAACTGAGAGCAAGATGGGCAGGAATTGAAATGGAGCAAAACCTGGTATCGATTAGCAGTGGAAATGTGCAAAAAGTATTAGGTTTAGTATGGAGACCAGAAAGTGCAGACTTTGTATTTGATTTCAAGCAACTATTGAGTGTTTTAGAGGGAAAGGGCAACATACAGAGAAATGGGCTGCAAACATCGTCCCGCATTTTTGATCCTATTGGGTTCTTGACTCCCTTCACTATTAAAGTGAAATGTCTTCTTCAGGAGATGTGGGAAAGAGGACTTAGTTGGGATCACCAGTTACCTCCAGATTTAACAAGAGTGTGGAACCAGTGGTGTTCTGAAGTGCCCCAGCTTCATTTGATAGCTATACCAAGGTGGTATGAAATTGAGATCCAACCTAACATTGAAACACACAAATTGCATGTGTTTTGTGATGCTAGTGAAAAGGCATACAGTACAATTGCATACTTGCAAGGAAAAAATGAAAGTGGAGAAACTGTAACCAGTTTTGTAGCATCGAAAGCAAGGATTGCTCCTTTGAAGAAGCTCACTTTACCACGTTTAGAGCTAATGGGAGCTTTAATTGGAGCTAGAATAGGATATAATCTGCTTCGTCCCTTGAAGATGGAAAAGCATCAAATTCAAATTCGGACAGATTCAGTAATTGTCTTACATTGGATTAAGAGATCTGCACAAAAATGGAAACCATTTGTAGCTAATAGAGTAGCTGAGATTCAGAATCTCACAAATCCAGAATCGTGGTCACATTGTAACGTAAAAAACAATCCAGCTGATTTAGCTACCTGCGGAAAGAGTGCAGAGGAACTCATACACAGTAAACTCTGCTGGTATGGCCCAGTATCGTTAGTTCCTGATCATCCAGAAGAGCCTGAAGAAAGTTGTGTTTCGGAAATGAACATTGAGTTAAGATCCAAACTTCAGGTCACCGTGCAGTTTAGCAGCATTGTATCAACAGAACCTCTTTTGGTTTTAACGAAATATAGTAGACTGAAAACAGTGCTACGAATAACAACATGGATAAAGAGGTTCATAAACAATGCTCAATCCAGATGCAAAATCCAAGGTGAACTCACAACAGAAGAGTTACTTGCAGCTGAAAAATACTGGATAAGGATAACTCAGAAACAGAGTTTGAGCAAGGAAATAAATTTACCCAGACTAGGTCAAATGATTGACGAGGACTCTAAAATTAAGGATTTGAAACCGTTCTTAGAAGAGGATGGACTCATTAGTGTAGGAGGACTGTTGCAACAGTCTGAATTCAGTTTCCGAGAGCGGCACCCATGGGTGCTCCCCACAAAGCAAAGATACTCTGAATTGCTAGTTAAAAGTTGTCATGAAACAGTGATGCATTCAGGAGTAAGAGACACACTGGTTCAGGTGAGAGAGAAATATTGGATTTTACGTGGTCGACAGCTTGTGAAACAAATTGTTGGACACTGTCATGTTTGTAAAAGATTAACCGCAAAACCAGCTCAACAAACTATTGCGCCTCTGCCAAGGGATAGAGTTACTGAAGTGCCACCCTTTGAAATTACTGCCGTGGATTTTGCTGGTCCCTTATACGTCAAATCAAATGAAACATCAAAAAAGGCATACATTGCACTTTTTACATGTGCTGTTACTCGGGTGGTGCATTTAGAATTAGTGTCAGATCAGACCACAGAGAAATTTCTCCTCACTCTGAAAAGATTTACAGCAAGAAGAGGTCTGTGCAAAGTAATATACTCAGACAACGCAAAAACATTCAAAAGGGCAGACCAAGATTTGAAAGAACTGTGGAAGTCCTTTAAAATCTCTGAGCTTACGGATTTCTTCTCTTCAAGGTTTATTACTTGGGAATTTATTGTGGAGCGTGCTGCTTGGTGGGGAGGCTTTTGGGAGAGACTTGTTAGATTAGTAAAGAATTGTCTGAAAAAGATCCTGGGGAAAGCCTCACTAAACTTTGAAGAGATGACTACTATATTGACAGAAGTGGAAGCAGCTTTGAATTCTAGACCACTTTCATACATACACAGTGACGCAGATGAGCCCCAACATTTAACACCTTCACATTTCTTGATAGGAAAAAGACTAACCTCTCTGCCACCCAAAACTGTGGTCTCAGAGTATACTTCCTCAAATCTAACCAAAGATCATGCTGTTCGCCGATGGAAATACAGACAGAGACTCCTGACTACCTTTTGGAACTGTTGGTGTAAGGACTATTTGCTGGACTTAAAGTCAGCACATAAAGGTGATTTCATAAAAGCTACTATGTTGAAGGAAGGTGATGTTGTCCTAATTGGAGAAGACAAGATACCTCGTCAAACTTGGAAAATGGGAACAATTTAAAAACTGAATTCAGGACGTGATGGCCTGGTGCGCTCATGCAATATTCATACTTCATCAGGCAGTGTGTTAAGAAGACCTGTGCAACTTATATATCCCTTAGAATTGTGTTAATTAAACATCCTTAGAATAAGTATTGATGAACCTAGTTCATTGGGCGGGAGGATGTTGTAACCTTTGTTACAGAATAAATATTTTATTTTCTGAATAGAAGTACATACTAAGTGTGTTGAGAATGTTGTTTATAATTTTAGCCTTGTCAGGTCCTCCTGTCGCTGCTTTTCTTTTTTTTTTATTCTGAAGTAAATGAGTTTTCAACATGACCTCCGTGTAAGCGTTTCAATTCCACGCACTTTCACTAACATGGGGTAAGAGCATGCTGTTCTTGCATTCAAGGGCGGCGACTGTAAGCACTGGGATTCACTTCCTATCCGTGTGCTTCGTGTTCGGCTCGCTTTCTTTTACAAAGAATGAGCTGCACCCTCTTTAAGATCGCACTTTGATCTGGACGAGGCTCGAGAGGCGGGTCAAGCCCTTTTCTCTCATGCTCTCGCCAGATCGGGAGGTTTTCGTGCCCGCTTCCAAAGCGTGCCCCAGCATTTCTTCAGATCGGGCAGCGAACGCTGCAGCTCTTGCTTCTGTAGAAATGGAAATGGAGAGCACCGCCTCCGAGCGCTCCTCCCGTGATTAAAAAACAAATGAGGAGTTACTCGAGGTGATGACTCGTGCAGTGTGACCAGATCAAAGCTGGATTGGCCACAGGGGCAAGAGACCCCCAGATGCTCCAAACTAGATGACAGGTTTCTGTCAGGTGGTCAGCGGGAGGGACCTCAACGATGGTCTCTCCCCTTCTTTGATGACTTCCATGATGAGAGAATTCGTTCATGGAGTAAGCCATATTTGTCCTGTATTTTTTGTGCCTTCAACCTTCAATTATTCGACTATTGTGGTTTCAAAGGCACAAGGCTACATGATGATACCCCAGGTGGAAGAGACGCTAGTGGGCTATCTCTCCTCTGGGGGTGCATCATCACTTGAAAAGTCAATGCTCCCTACCAAGCCATGTAGAGCAGCATCTACACTGGTAGGGAGAGCGTTTCATGCAGCAGGTCATGCTGGTGCTGCCCTGCACACCACGGCGGTTCTGCAGGCATATCAGACTGACATTTATAAAGATCTGAGCACAGAGAGTCAAAGAGGCTTGAGAAAGCTTTCAAGTTTCTCCCCTACCGTGCTCTAGTGTCGGGGCTTTCGGCCACCCAGTCCCAACACGGCCCAGCTCCTCTGAGGCGAGAAGCCCAAAGAGAGAGTGTGCGAGTCACACACCCCCTCGTAAAGATTGGGGAACAGTTCGTAGCACTCAACAGCCAAAGAGGAAGCCGGACCTAAAAACAGTCATTATGACCAAAAGGATGTCCTGAGGCTGTGCCCAGGACAATGGGTGTGTCCCCTCGGGGAGGGCCACGGAAAACTTCAACGGAGAGTAAGGGCTCCTTCCCGGCACCCTTAGGGGATCACTGTACAACTTCCGCCACCACTGGTGTTTCAGGGGTCAGCGATCTCCAGTGAGATATTACATGTTCGGTTGTTTCCTGCCATTTCAGGACACCAGACATTTAACATTCCCTCCAGCAAAATAGTGTCACAATCAGTGTCCCTTTCAAGAGGGCTACAGGATACGATTTTGCGTATCGTCCTCCGTGTTTCAACGGTGTGGTCTCCACTACCGTGAAACTGGAACAAGCATATTTGTTGACACTGGAATGGCAAGTTCTGCTGGACAAGGAAGTCGTAGAACATCTCCCCTCCTAGACAGAGAGTTGAGCTGCTATAGCCAATATTGTCTGGTTCCCAGAAATGACAGAGGGTTGAGTCCACTCTAGATCTTTGCGGGCTGAACTGCTTTCTAAGAACATACAAGTTCCGAATAATGAGAATCAAGAATTGTTTTCTTAGATCCAATCAGGTGATTGGTCATCCATGAATGATTTCAAGGACGCATACTTTCATTTAGAAATTTTGCCTCAACGCAGGAAGTTCCTGAGGTTCGCATTTTGGGGGTAAAGCTTACCAGTATTGGGTTCTTCCATTAGGCCTACCCTTATTACCCCGCACATATGCAAAATGTATGGATGCAGCTTTAGCATCGACGACTGGCTGATTTGGCCCAGTCTTAGGAGCGTGCGGTTCGACATTGGGATGTCATCCTCACTCATCTTAACTCTTTCCCCGCCATTGACGAGATATCTCGTCAATTAAGAGCCAACGCTTCCTTGACGAGTTTTTACGGTAATCTGTGTTCTAGGTGTATTACAGTAAGGAAAGCCCAAGCGCATGTCCTGAATGATTTACGAGACTTCCGGGTCTTTAGGGTGCGAACAGAAGACGATCGGCATAAATGGAAGTGTCAGAGAAAATGTAGATCATATATAGATCATGTACGTAGATCATGTTTTGACCATTTTGAATCTGATCGGGACGAAGTAGTCAGTGAGAGAGATGCCTTTACAGACACCGAAACATCTCCAGTTGTAACCAATAACCCGTCGATCTGAATAGGGGTGTGTGTGTGTGTTTGTGTGTGTGTGTGTGTGTGTGTGTGTGTGTGTGTGTGGGCGCAATCTATATATAGATCTATATCTATCTATCTATCTATCTATCTATCTATATATATATATATATATATATATATATGTGTGTGTGTGTGTGTGTGCGTGCACTTTGATTAAAACTAGTGCAATATTTTTCTTTGTAATTACTGTGCAAATATACACTTGTTCTGTGTTTAAGCCCAACTTGTTCCTCCCTTATTCCATGTAGCTACAGGGTAAACACAACATTTGTGGGCTGTAAATTAAAGTGGTGCTTTGTTACCTCCTTGTTCCATGTAGTTACAGGGTAAGTGGCTACAATAAATTCCTCTGAAATGATTGTTTATACAGTAGGTCATACATTATATATCAGGTAATATATCAATAAACAGTGACTGTTTTATTTAATTCAAATATTACTTGAAATTTGGGTTTTTAAATTAAAATCACACACAATATGACAACAGTAACAACACAGGCAACAGATAATAAAAGATACAAATGTATTACACCAGTTCAGAAAAAAAGCAAAGCAACTCCATACTTATACAGCTTATACAGTTAAACCAAATTCTTTTGAAAAGCTTGCTTAAGAACAAATTTAAGATTTTGTTTGATTTGTTCATGTTTTCACCCACTGATGAAATTAAACTATTATGGCCAAACCATCACGTCAATAAACACAGTAATAAACACTGAAAGTCAAGATTAAACTGTATTATAGCGAACTGACAGGATTTTACCATTTTTGATTTTACAGTTTTGATCCACATCCTCAAGCACCATTTTGACTACTTCAGTTCCCGGCTTTACTGCTCAATGTTGTGAGAACATACTCGGACAAAACCCTCCAGTTTTAAAAGAAGACTTTCCAGTCAGTTTCAAAAATCTCTCTCCTCTTCACTTTGATTAGTTTTCTTGTATTTTCGACACGTATTCCTGTCATGAGCACCGCAAACACGGATAGACTCGTCTCAAGCACCATTCCAGCTGTTTCCCGATCAGCACATTCACTGCTCCAGTTTTAAACCAACACACTCCAGACAGTTTCAAATTTGTCCCTCGTCTGCGCTTCGATTATTTTTTTCCTATTTCTTACACGTTTCCATCTTAAGCACCGCAGACACGGATTTCGTCGCACACAGAACCGTTCGCGTTTGAACCTCCACATTCCTAACAGGGTTGCCAGGTGTTCACAACAAAACCCGCCCGATTGCTACTTAAAACTAGCTCAATCGCGTTTCGAGGGGGTTCCACGGTAAAAATTCCCCGCAAAAACCACGGACTTGGCAACACTGTTCCTAACTCAGGACCGGTGGGTTACTTATTACTGATATCAACCCAAATTGGGTCAAATCAAGTCAGCTTCCTAACCCAACAGTCTCAACCGATCGTTTGGATTGAAACAATAACCCAGCGTGTTAGCATGTTTAAAAAGTAGGCCTGCACAGTGTATGTTTTTGCTAAATCACTTGCAAATGTAAGATTGTTGTATAGCCTACATACCATGTAATATTAGAATAGGTGCCCCTTAGTTTCAAAATACTTACAGTAGAAATAATTTGTAATTTTACAGGTTATTACCCCTTTATTCCCTAAACTTCACATATTATTCCCCTATACCTACACGGAGGTACTGAATCATGCTCACCAAGCCTGCATTTATTTCATCCAAAGTAAAGCAAAAACAGTAAAATTTTGAATTATATTTACTATTTAAAATAACTGTTTTCTATTTGAATATATTTTAAAATGGAATTTATTCCTGTGATTTCAAAGCTGAATTTTTAGCATCATTACTCCAGTCACATGATCCTTCAGAAATCATTCTAATATTCTGATTTGCTGCTCAAAAAAACAATTATTATTATTATTATTATTAGTAGTAGTATTATGTAGAAAACAGCTGAGCAGAATTTTTTCAGGTTTCTTTGATGAATAGAAAGTTCAGAAGAACAGCATTTCAGCACAAAGGGGGTTGTTGGGGCTGTGTAGAAGTAGACACAAGTATCCCACACATCACCTGGGATCAGGAGGATCAGATGAGAGTTTACAGCTGCCCTCAGTGCAGACAGACCTTCAGTCCAAGACCTGCTTTAGCTAGAAACACCATGCTGGCTGAAGTGGTGGAGAAACTGAAGAAGACCAAACTTCCTGATGACTGGGACACTGCAGCTGGAGATGTGCAGTGTGACGTCTGTACTGGAAGAAAATACAAAGCCGTCAAGTCCTGTCTGGTGTGTCTGAACTCTTACTGTCAGAATCACCTTGAACAACATGAGAGTTGGTTTAAAGGAAAGAGACACAAAGTGACTGAAGCCACTGGACGACTGCAGGAGATGATCTGCCAGAAACATGAGAAGCTCCTTGAGGTTTTCTGTCGCACTGATCAGAAATGTATATGTGTGCTGTGTATGGATGAACATAAAAACCACGACACTGTATCAGCTGCAGCACAGAGGACAGAGAAACAGGTATTTAACACTAGACACTGATGAAATATTGCTGACACTAGTTTCATATGTGTTTATATCAGCACCATATTAACAGCTTACAGCATTCACACTGTACACGACAGCAGAAATGAACAACAGCTGCAAGAAGAGTTTCACTGCTGAAAATGCACCGTAAAATTTTATCAATACAATCTTTCATAAAATAGGATTTGATTAATGAACATAAAATAATGAAGTGAACTATTCACCTAATTTTTGACAAATTATATACTTCTATCATTCAAAGTAGAAGTTTAATGCAGTAACAGACGACTTTCTGTTCAGTAAATCTGACTGAATCCAGATGATAATTTATAGCTTTACTTTGTTCATTTATTTTCTGTGTAGAGCAGCAGCTTAATTACACAGAATGCAGAAACAATGTCAGTGTGAAGCTCTACATCTGTGTCAGTTTCACCTTTATAATACTTACACTTGCAGTGCGAAACAAGCCTTAATCTTCATGTGAATTCATGTACGGTGGTGGTAAATGATCAGTCATCCCTTCTGGAGTTTAAACCTACAAACATTGGTTATCACTTCCACTCTTAACTAGATTCATTTGTTCACCTGATGATTTATTGCAAATAATTTTTTTTGACATTCACTATCATTTGTTTGTCCTGCAGAAGCAGCTGAAGGAGACGCAGAAGACGCTCCAGCAGAGAATCCAGCAGAGAGAGAAAGATCTTCAGCAGCTGAGAGAGGCTGTGGAGTCTCATAAGGTGAGTCTGGAGAAGAAGAGAAGTTTGTCTCAGTCTCAGTTCAGACTCACTGAAGCCTGAATCACTGTGTGTCCTAACAGCGCTCTGCACAGACAGCAGTGGAGGACAGTGAGAGGATCTTTACTGAGCTCATCCGCTCCATTGAGAGAAGCCGCTCTGAGCTGATACGGCTGATCAGAGATCAGGAAAAGCAAGCAGTGAGTCGAGCTGAAGGACGACTGGAGCGACTGGAGCAGGAGATCAATGATCTGAGGAGGAGAGACGCTGAGCTGGAGCAGCTTTCACACACACAGGATCACATCCAGTTCCTGCAGGTAACACACATCTACAAGAACACCATCATAGTGGACTTGAGAAGATCCTGCTGTGTCTTACTGATCTACAGTTATAAATAGTGATCAATCTAATCTTAGCATTTGAGCTGCTTTTCCTACTCAAATCTACTCAACCCTACAATAAGACTTTATTGATGTCCTTGAGCTGATAGATGGACATTTATGCTCTTAGCAGATGTTTTATCATCCAAACTATTTCCTAGAAAGTTCACAAATAGTGTAAGTGACAAATGCTAGAATCTGTAGCTCTAATGTGATATACTGAATATAAGAAGAATGAAGCCGATGCTGTGAAAGTGCTGGATTGAGTTACTAAAGATCAGTCAAGTCAACAAGAGCCGCATAAATCTGATGTTGGTGCAGGGTTACTGGGTGAAGTGTGGAGCTGATGAGTTTTGATTTCTGTTTTCTGTAGAGTTTCCAGTCTCTCTCAGCACCTCCTGAATCTACAGACGTAAATGATGATCTCTTCAGTTCTCTCGTCTCTTTTGATGGTCTGAGAGAATCTGTTCATCAGCTGAGAGACAAACTGGAGGATTTCTGCTCAAGAAGATCTCAGGTAGAGGTAAAGTCCTGCAGATTCATCTGCTCTCAGAAACGAGTCCATCATCATCTCATATCATGGAGAACATCATATTAGAAATGTCTTAGGAATGGATGCAGGATCATGAGAATCACACTGTTCATGTCTGTTGATTTCAGTCACATTCACCAACATTGTTCCCAGGACCAGGAACGACTTCCTACAATGTAAGTCAGTAAGAAAACAAGCAGAAAAACTCACTGAGTGTGTTCATGTTCTTCTGTAGAAGCTGAAAGAAGAGTTTTATAATTGATGATGTAAATGATGATTTGCACAGATATCTGGTCATCTGTACTGAGACACTGATGATACACTGAACATGAAGAGTTCAGCTACATGAAAAGATAAAACAGATTCATAATTCCTGATTCTGATGTGTTTTATCTCCATCAGATTCCCATCAGCTCACTCTGGATCCGAACACAGCACATAAACACCTCCGTCTGTCTGAGAGAAACAGAGTGATTACTTACACTGACACAGTCCAGCCGTATCCTGATCATCCAGACAGATTTGATGGTTATGCTCAGGTGTTGTGTAGAGAGAGTGTGTGTGGATGCTGTTACTGGGAGCTGGAGTGGAGTGGTGGTAAATATAGTAGTGTGTTTATATCAGTGTCATATAAGAGCATCAGCAGGAAGGGAAAGGGTAATGAGTGTGTGTTTGGATCTAATGATCAGTCCTGGAGTTTGATCTGCTCTCCCTCCAGTTACTCATTCAGACACAATAACATAAAGACAGATCTCCCTGTAAAGCCCATCATCAGTAGAATAGGAGTGTTTGTGGATCACAGTGCAGGAACTCTGTCCTTCTACAGCGTCTCTGACACAATGAGCCTCATCCACACAGAACAGACCACATTCACTCAGCCGCTCTATCCTGGGTTTGGGGCTGATTATGGGTGAGCAGTGAAACTGTGTTGATGAGTTCTACCCATAATGCTTTGAGCTGCATGATAAATCAGTAACAGTGGGATGTTATAGAGTCTCTTCTTTTCTATTCATGACATTAATACTGCAGCTGAACTTCTGTCACTGAAATAACATGTCAGAATAAATGTGTGTAACAAACCCTCATATAAGATCAGTGTGTGTATGCGCATGTGTGTGTCCCTCCCCTTTCTAGGTCTAAAATATGAAAATCTGCTCTGTTAAACTGAATGTCAGTCGATGGATATACAGTAGGAATATTTTATTTTTAATGATTGTGTCTTTTAGTTTCATGAGCACAAATACATATCAGTGCTTCCACAGCATAACAATCAGATCTTATGGATTTATTTAAATATCATTGACATTCTTTTGTCATCTTATTGACATCTGCTTTTTTGGCAGGTCATTTTTCTCCCAGCAGATGGGCAAAACAAATCAGGCACTGGGAAATATCTACGATATAATAAAATACTTTTATTTAAATGTTATTTTCAATAAATGAATAAATCAATCAGAATGCATTTTTGAATGGCCATTAATGGACAGTGGAACAGTGGACAGTGACAGTGGAAGACAAACTATTTTTGCTTGTAAATAAAGAATTTTGCAAACAAAGTTTTAAAAAAAATTACAACATATTCAAGAGAATTTAAGAACTTAAATCAACCCAAAATGTATTGGTTATGCTACAGTCTAAAAATAAATGGGCAGCTACTTCTTCCATAAGGCCACAAAATGAGCAAGTCTCATCACTATCAGAATATTTAGAAGTGGAGGAGTTAACAAGATAAGTTAATTTTACAATATTAAAATGTTACATTATGAAATTATTTTGTTGTTATTGTGACTCCCCTGAATCATTATTAGATGTCATAGATTAATATTGATTTTAAACTATCAGAGATCCTGTACACATGACAGAGAAGATCCTGTTATGACATTCTGATTAAACATTACCAGATAAAACAATAAAATAAAATAAAATTATTAATTGTTCAAAATAATATCAATAACATGCATTTAGAGAATAGATGGTGTGGATTTTCATTTCATGTCAACTTTAATCAAATGTTCCACACTCGGTTTAGGCCTAATTTTGTGTTAATGTTCAGTTTTAAATGACTTATTAAAGCCAAAGTTATTCAGCAAAGTGCAGTCAGTGTCAAATTTGGGCAAATTTAACTGGGCTTGAAACATGCATAGTTTAACTGGGATAATTTAGTCAGGTCATAGTATATCTGTTTATTCTGCACTACTTTTTCATGAAGAACAACATCTTTGCTTCTCCATTACCCTGTTTATGCTAAATTCATAAATATGATGCAAATGTAATTCCCTTTCATTATATGGTGAAAGAGCAGCGTGATCTTTCAGCGAAACATCTCCTTTACAAAATATCTAATGTAATCCTGGCCTACAGAATGAGTAGCTGAATTACAGGAGCACTGGACACAAAAACAGTAAAATGATTTCCAATCTGAAGCATAAGTGCAGTTCTTTCAGACATGCTGAAGTGCATGAGCGTTGACACGCACTGGTGCTGCACAGAAACACATAAACACAAAATCAAAGCAGAACCTCCATGACTCAACAAAACCTGCAGACCAGAGCATGAAGACATGATTCAGCATGAGTCACCGTCTCAAACAAGAGCTCTTCAGACTTATAAGAAAGGCTGCTTTCAGTAGACGGATGTCGGATACCAAACCCTGAACATACATGCAGAAGAGTAGATATTAATCACATAGTTAATCAGAAGTTAATCACACAGTTAATCAGGGACCCCTGCCCCCCTGGACCGCGACTGTCCTCGCCACTGTCCTAATCGGTGTTCCTGTGTCGTACAGTGAGAGAGGTTCAAAAGACGGCCGTTGTCACGGTCTTGCGACCAAAGATAGCTAACAATACAGCATGATCATCACACTGTGTGTTTGCTGTTACGAACCACATTTACTGAACAGCCAATAAAAATGTGACATGATATCAACGCGACATGGTGCTAAAACATAAAACTGCTTACCTCAAGCTCTTATCCCTTCCTCTTTCATCGCTTCCACTTTTATTCAGCACACATAAAAACTACAACTGCTGAAGTCTGATTTATTATGCTCTTTTTGTTTACCACTAGCGCATGCTGATGACATTTTCTTCTATAGAAACATGCGTCGTAGCCTACGAGTCAATAGGTGTCATCATCGTAAGTCTACACATGTTGTAGCTAAGTTTATTAGATCTATGTCGCACAGTGTGCGACCAGTGCCGACCAGAAGGCAACAGTTCGAATGAAAGCGGAGTAGAACTGTTTCAGCAGCTCCCGTGGCAGATTGAATTTCCTCAGCTGGCGAAGGAAGTACAGCCTCTGCTGGGCCTTTTTAGCAATGAAGTCTATGTGAGTGTCCCATTTCAGGTCCTGAGAGATGGTGGTGCCCAGGAATCTGAATGACTCTACTGCAGCCACAGTGCTGTCCATGATGGTGAGTGGCAGGAGTGCAGGGGGGTTTCTCCTGAAGTCCACGATCATCTCCACTGTTTTGAGCGTGTTAAGCTCCAGGTTGTTAAGACTGCACCAGACAGCCAGCTCTTTAACCTCCTGTCTGTAAGCAAACTCGTCTCCATCCTTGATAAGGCCGATGACTGTATTGTCGTCCGCAAACTTCAGGAGCTTGACAGAGGGGTCCTTTGAAGTGCAGTCATTCATGTAGATGGAGAAGAGCAGTGGGGAGAGAACACAGCCCTGAGGGGTGCCAGTGCTGATGGTGATAATCCTGGATGCGTATTTTCCCAGCCTCACTAGCTGCTGCCTGTCTGTCAGGAAGCTGGTGATCCACTGACAGATGGAGGTGGGGACGGAGAGCTGTGTGAGTTTGTCTGAGAGAAGGTCAGGCATGATGGTATTGAAAGCTGAACTGAAGTCCACAAATAGGATCCTTGCGTAATTCCCAGGTCTGTTGAGGTGTTGCAGGATGTAATGCAGTCCCATGTTGACTGCATCGTTCACAGACCTGTTTGCTCTGAAGGCAAACTGAAGAGGATCCAGCAAGGGTCCAGTGATGTCCTTCAGGTAGGCCAGGACCAGTTGCTTTGCAGGGGGTGTAGGTGAATATGTGAAGTGCAGATCAGAGTAGATGGGGGGTGGTAGACTGGCCTTTTCAAATTGACAGTAAACCATATTCAGATCATCAGCCAGTTGTTGATTCTCCACAGACTGTGGGGGTGGTGTCTTGTACAAGGTGATGTTCTTCAGACCAGTCCATTACTGACGCCGGATCGTTGGCTGATCATTTTCTCAGCTTTTCAGAGTAGTTTTTTTTTTAGCCACTCTGATCTCCTTTGTTAGTCTGTTCCTGGCCTGGTTATACAAGATTTTGTCCCCCCTTCTGTAAGCATCCTCTTTGGCATGACAAAGCTGTTTGACTTTCCAGTAAACCATGGTTTATCATTATTAAATGATAATAATGTTCTGGTGGGGATGCACATATCCTCACAGAAACTGATATATGGAGTTACAGTCTCTGTGAGCTCATCCAGATCGGTGGCTGCAGATTAAAAAACACTCCAATCAGTGAGGTTGAAACAGGCTTGTAAATCCCGCTCTGCTTCATTAGTCCATCTTTTAACAGTCCTTAAAACAGGTTTAGCTGATTTCAGTTTCTGCCTGTAGGTCCGTATAAGATGAACCAAACAGTGATCAGAGAGCCCCAAAGCTGCTCGTGGAACAGAGTGAGATGCATCCTTTATTGTGGTGTAACAGTGATCCAATATATTACTGTCTCTGGTGGGACATGTAATGTGCTGCTTGTATTTCGGCAGTTCACTGGAGAGATTTTATTTGTTAAAGTCTCCAAGAACGATTAAAATAGAGTCTGGGTACCTTTTCTCCATTTCAGTTATTTGTTTGGCCAGCTGTTGCATCGCAGCGCTCATGTACGCATCTGGAGGCACGTACACATTCTCCAGAATGAAAGATGACAACTCCCGTGGCGAGTAGAAAGGTTTACAGTTTATGAAAAGTGCCTCTAAGTTAGGACAGCATACCTTTTTCAGCGTTGTTACATTTGAACACCAACTTTCGTTGATGTAGAAACACAATCCACCACCTCTCATTTTCCGTGAGATGCGATCCGCTCTGAACAGTTGGAAGCCCGGCAGATGAAGCACGTTATCTGGAATGGCTTCACTCAGCCAGGTTTCAGTGAAGCACAGTGCAGCAGAGTTTGAAAAGTCCTTGTTGGTGCGGGTGAGGAGAAGAAGTTCATCCACTTTGTTAAGAAGGGAACAGACATCTGCGAGATGAATGCTTGGGAGCGCAGTTCGAAAGCAGCGCGCACGGCGCTTAACTAGGGCACCGGCACGTTTCCCCCTTCTGCGTCTGTATGCGCATTTCAACAACACAGCTCTACCTCCGACTAGAATGTACAACAAAATGTCAGAATAATCAAAAACCAGAAAAATATTGTCTGACACAAACAAAATCATCAGAAGAATTGTGGAGCTCAGTGTCGTGGCTACCATTTGCGGCTCCATCTTGTTGGAAGACAGTCAGATCTTATGGATTTATTTAAATATCATTGACATTCTGCTGTTTTGGCAGGTCATTTTTTTTTTTAAATAAGATCTGGCAACACTGATTCAAACTGTGACATCAGCACAGGCAAAACAAATCAGGCACTGGGAAATATCCACAATATAATGAAACACTTTTATTTAAATGTTACTTTCAATAAATAAATCAATCAATCAGAATGCATTTTTGAATGCCCATTAATGGACAGTGGAAGACATAAAGAAGACAAACTATTTTTGCTTGTAAATAAAGAATTTTGCAAACAAAGTTTAAAAAATGACAACATATTTAAGAGAATTTAAGAACTTAAATCAACCCAAAATTTATTGGTTATGCTACAGTCAACAAATAAATGGGCAGCTGCTTCTTCCATAAGGCCACAAAATGAGCAAGTCTCATCACTATCAAGTCAAGTCAAGTCTGCTGTTTCAAATGTTACAGTATACTTGATTTCACCACGGACTGGCTTTTCTTTAAGGCTTTTTGTGTGTGTGTAACGAAGGAGGCGTGGCAATGAACTGGGGAACCAAATGCAAGGTTTTAATAAGAGCGTAGTCAAACAGGCGTGGTCATGTGTGAAAACAGTGAGGTCATGCGTGAATGCTTATTACATGTTCCCTCTATAGGGGCGTTTCTTCAGCTAGGGGCACTTTTAGCCTTGTATAGTTGAATAAAAAAAAACTTGTTCAAAAGTCACGTAACAGTCTCATAAGTTTAAATAATTTGTCTAGTTTTAAGGTCTGTAAGAGAATAAACTTAGATTACAAAAGAAATTGTTAATATTTTACATTTTTCCGACCTGCAATGAACAAATGTCATTTCCACCACATCTCAATATACAGCTGTTATTTAAATATAGAATAACTTATGCCACTTAAGAATGGTCTAAGATCATTTTTGTAACTAGTTTTACCAGTTTTTCAACAATGTACAATAATTATACATTTGTCAATGAGATAAAGTAACTGCCCTAAGGACCAAATGCTGAACTTTACACCTGTCACACTCTGAAATTTAATATTGGTTTGGGTAAGAGCTTATTAGAAAATAAATAACTTGAATTTTTATATTAAGTAGAGCATGATCTCATAAATTGTGGATACATTTTTAATGTGTGATGAGAACTTTTTAAATATTTTTTAAAAATGTGTGGTGATGGAAATGACAGGGTGGTGGTGGTAATGACAGGGTGTTGTGGAAATGACAATGAATTAACTTGAATGTAGAGAAACAGCAGAGATATTTATTAGAAAAAGTCTTAAACTCATCACACTCACTAAACTCAAGTCACAAAGTCATTAAACATATCAATTGTACTTTCTAACCATAAATGTCATTTCCACCACAGAGGCAGTGTGGTGGAAATGACTGGTGGAAATGACATTTCTGTAATTTTTTGTGAAAAAATGGAAGATAGCTTCACTGATTTGCTTTGAATTAGTACTTAGCATTTCATGTATGCAAAATACTCTTATTTAACTTAAAATGTTTAGCTTTTTAAAAACACCCTTGAAGGTACAGCATGTTTGGAAATGACGTAGAATAAATATATTAACTGATCAAGCAATATTTACCTTGATTTTTCTTCCATTTGTTGTTGATGAAAATGTAAATTTCTTCCATGTCCAACATGTGCTCTGATGTCACTGAACATTTCCATAGAAACCACCTAAACAATCTTTCACACAAACTTTTTAAAAGGACATTACAGTGTTGTGGTGGAAATGACACCAATACTGTGCGACAGCTATATTTTGTATAAAAGGTAACATTGATATTGGTCTCACATTAAATACTATAATGTATTTTAATTATTTTACTAGTGCTTAAATCAGGTACATTAATAGTTACCAGATAAGGCATATTTTTAAACTGTATTTTCATTGTTGAAGTTTAAAAGTCTGGGTGTGAGACAAGGAGAAAACAGTGATTTTGACACCTATAAGGAGGTTGAAAAGTATGAAAAAATCATAATAGAAAGGTAGTAAAAAGTTTTTAAGGTGGTTTTATTGTTAGTTTGACAAAGAAAGAGGAATTTGTCCAAAAGTATATGTATTTTTAAAAATATGACCAAAGAACATAAAAGTGCCCATAGTCTAAGAATCACCCATAGGTGCTTAGTGTTTCTTTACAAAGTGACATTGTCAACTATGAATAATGCAGCATTTTTAGTCATTTTCGTGAATCCATATGAACAGGAACGTGAAACTTTTCAGAAACACAAAGGAAAATTTTTTTTGTTTTGTAGTACATTGTTGTTGTGTAAGCATACCCTAAATATACACAGATTAAACAAGAACTAACCTAGAAACAGGTGAACGAAATGAATAACTATTGGAATGAATGAGATCATCCTTGGAAACAAAAAAGAACTAAACAGTAAGAACACAGTAAGAACAGGATGAAAAAGGCAATAACATGACACACAATGCTTTCACAAATGTGCGGTGCATGTAGTGATGGAGTCAGTGCATTCACTGTGATCTGAGCTGCTCTGACACTGAAAACACTGGATCATGAGCTGATTACATGTACATAAACACAGTGCCACGCTTCACTCTGAAACACACAACACACTATATACATATGTAATTAAAGAGAGAGTGCAGCTGGTATCAGTGCAGCCATACTGCGGAAAATATGTATTGAAATGTTTCAAATGGTGACATGTGTCCTTTGTGAGGAAGGCAAACACTACAACAAGTTCAGTATAAATCGTCTGACAATGCAGAGAAATGTCAATCATAACTATATGTAAAAATGTGTGTGTGCTGTGAATTTTCATTTATTTACCTGCTTATTAGAGTAGTAAATGTTATTAGCATCAAACTCTACTGGAATCATTTGTTCAGGGATTCTCCCGTGTGATCTGCGTGAGAAACAATCATTGCATGAGTTGTATTTCAGTGCGTTCACTCATAAGGGCGCGTCTTAGTTCAGAAGGTGCCTATGTAGACAGCACACAACAGTTCTCACGAGCAGCAGACCATGAACACACTCATCGCTAGATGCTGGTTCATTATCCTATCCGTAGGCTACTAAAACACATCGGCTCTGATCCCTCGTTTCTGTCGTAATCTCATTTCGTCTTACTGTGGATGAGAACTGGTGCGTGGTTCAGTTGATTGCGTAACTCTCAGACTGCAGTTAAAGCACTTTGAGTAATTGAGAGCTGCTGAGATATGAGGAGGCCTCGGGATGTGTAATGTGCCTCTATCAGGACATTCGAGGTCAGCATGAGTCTCTTCACCAGCAGACTTCATACTGCAAACTACCTTCATACAACTATCTCACATCCTGACAGAATAAAGCACAAAGTATCTTAAATATTCACTGTCCTTCACCAGAATTCACAACCCAGCCAAAATATCACTGTGCATGCTTTAACAGCCATAATGAAAAACAATAAAACAGTGATACCAATATGGAAATGACATATATTGTCCTATATCTGGAGTGATATTGCCTTATATGTTACCTATAAGGTGATATATAATTTCACACACAAACATTCTCTGGGTAGATGATGATATATGCTTATAAAATCCCAATAGTAAAATTTGTACATGTACACATGTTAATAATATCTACATGATTACTTTTATGCTATTATGTCAACAATATTTTCATGTTATTAAAACAATATATATACAAAAATCTGTTTATATATGTTTTGTAATATATTTTTTAAACACGTTTTAATTTTTTTAACGTTTTATATTTGAATAATGTTAAAATGATTTATGAATTTTAGGTATATTTATGAATTTTTACTTGCATTTCTTTGGGAGTGCATCATGCCTACAGAAAGTCTCCGCCCACATGCTCTTCTGATTGGCTGTGATGTGTGATTGATTTTGTTGTGGACTGACAATAGCTTGTCATTGGAATCTTATTACATCGTGTTTATTCACATGTAAATTGTTATTCCACATTAGCTCTGAAATCTCATTGCACATGATAAGTGCAGCAGTGTTTATGTTCTTTTAAGCTCTTGGCAGTGACTGTCTTTGACTGTATGGAAAAGTGTTTATGTTTGACTGCAGTCACGTGGGTTTTGAACTATCTCTTCGTGAGTGTAGAAACACATCATGGCGTTCTGAGCACTTCAAGCTGTACTCCAGTGTGACATTGTGTAACAGCGTCTCTGCTCTCGGTCAACACATGCATTAGCCAGAGTCATTCATGAAGAAGAGCTGGACTCTCGCCCCGAGCGCACAGATGATTCTTGGTCTTTACTGTTGCACTCAGTCCTGACCTTTAGATGTATTTCATAAATTAGATGCAGTGCATGGCCTTAGGAATAGAGGAAGACATGAGGCTGATCCAACTTTTCTCTTCAGGGTTTTCAGCAGAAACAAAGCCACCGGAAGTCATTTGTGTTCAGTGACAATGGAGAAAACATGGGAGACTGGCAGTGATCACTGCTGATGTGATTTACATTCATGCATTTAGCAGACTGTTTGATTCAAAGTGACTTACAATAGAGGAGCATGAGCAATTTGGCACAGCACCAGTAATACTGGTAATGTGCAATGCCATGTTTATTAGATTGCTAGATTAGGAAACAAGCAAAAGCAGAGGAGAGATTCTGAGAAGAGAAGATTTTTTTTATTTTTTTATTTTTTTGTGTGCAGCTGCATTGGTTTAAGGGTATGAAGTGGTGATGTGCTTGTAAAAAAGTGTCTTCAGCTGCTTCTTGAAAGTTGTGATGGTCAGAGCAGATCAGGTTAGATGCTCATTCCAGCAGAGAGGAGCAGAGAGAGAGAAGGGTCTGGAAAGCGTCTTCATGTCTTATTGTGAAAGAGTATGTACATGGAGGAGTGAATTGTGGTTTGGAGGAGCTGCTCCAGTGGCAGCCATGAAAACCAGTGTCAAACCCCTCAATTTAAACTTCAACAAAACTGAAGAACGCACCGATGTGACATCATTTCAAACAAAATCAGGTGAAAACGAAGGGGCTTTGGACTTTGTTTTGGGGGTTCAGAACAGCTTTCTGGAAGAGTCCCAGCACTCAAGAACTCAAGTACAGAGCACACATGAAAGTACCTGCATGTGTTCTTGATATCGAGGATGCATCAAAAGCAGACTTATTAGAAACCATTAGAAACCCTAGAAGACATTACGAGCAGACACTTTTCCTGGCGCTACTTTTAAACTGTTGTTGCACGTTATTTTTATCATGGGTTAAATTAAATTTGACTGAAATGCTTGTATTTAATGCTTTGTATTGTACTCTAGTGATGATGAAGCTCTGCTGATGATGAGATGGAGTGAGGAGATTATTGTGATGGAGACGCACTGCTAGAGTTTCCGTCTCCGTGGTAACAGACTGATGGCTCTCTGCAGGACTGTTGCCAGTAAATTAAAAAATAAATAATCATATATCATCTGCAGAAGCAGCTTATTAGGTATATCTTGCAATGTTTGTAATTGTAAAAAAAAAAAAAAAATTACATTTGTTACTAAAAACGAATTTCACCATTTCACTTCTGAAGTTCTTATTAAAGGAATAATTCACCCAAAAATGAAAATTCTGTCATCATTTACTCACACTCATGTTGTTCCAAACCTGTATGAGTTTTTTTTTTTTTTTTTTTCTTCTGTGGAATATCATAGAAGATATTTTGAAAAATGTTGGTAACTAAACAGTTGACCGTAACCATTGACTTCTATAGTAGTTTTTTCCATGCTATGAATGCTAGCGTCAACTGTTTGGATACCAAAATTCTTCAAAATATCTTCCTTTACATTCCACAGAAGAAAGAATCTCATACAGGTTTGGAACAACATGACAGTAAATGATGACATATGATTTTCTTTTTTTTCTTTTTCTTTTTTTTGGGGGGGGGGGGGGGGGGGGGGGGGGTTAAAATATGGAAAAAATGCTAAAAAATAGAGTGTGTGAATGGAGATGAAAGCAAAGCTTTGTGTAGCAGAGATTTAAGCATATCACAGTGATCTTCTGAATCCCAGCAAGACAGAAAAACACATTAGAAATGCAGCCCTGTTTTCAAGCAGCTGAATGCATAGTTTGTTTATCAGCAGAATAACTACAGTGATATCTGAGCGGTGTGTTAAGGTAAATTGCTCAAGGCTACGCTGGACTAAATGTTCATTCCTCATTAAGCAGGTAATTATGGTGGACATTCAACAGGAGGGACAGAGGAGAGGAACTGTCTTCTTTAAAATCAAAGAAAGCACTGATGTGAGCATTAACAGTGAGCTGTATAAAACAACAGTGCATCTTCAGCTGGGATTGCTCATCTGGATAGAGGAGATGTGACATCAATAACAGAAGCATTACTAAATGTTTTGCAAAAGAATCATCTTTGTCCTAAACGATGCATCAGGCATGAAACTGATGTATGTGTGGATTAGAATTTCACTGATTTTATGTTTGTGAAATTTGTGTCACTCAGTTCTACTGCGCTCATCACACAAAATGCATGTTTTGCCAAGAAATGTTGAATATCGGATTTCACAAACATACGGCTGGTTTTCATATAGCACCATCTGTCAGTATAGATTTAGATTTTTAGTGCATATCGAATAAAAAATGTCCAGAGCTCATCACTGTTATCAGCATAAATTGTGACGGTTTTTTCGCCCCAGCCTAATTCTTGCAGCCTGTTTTTCACTTTAAGCACGACTTTAATTGAGAATATTTTCACACAAACACTTCCTTTGCCAGGAAAAAAAAAAAAAAAAAAAAATCATGTTCATTTCATAACCTTCTTTGCTCGGCTGTGAAGATGTAAAGATCTATCCCTACAGTGCTAGTAAGAGATGTGACTGGTCAGATTTTCCATCATTTCACTAATATGAATGAATTACTGACAGTGTTGTCAGTTCTGCGTGACAAAACTAGCCGAATAAATCTATTTTAAATATCAAAATTAAGCCACTCCCATCCCTGAAATCTCTAATTACTGTTATGCTTGAAATTTCAATTTCAGCTTGAAAATCACTATATAGTATCATATCATAAACACAGTCTGTTTTCATAAAGAACTAGAAACTCATCATCTAGCAGAGATCATTGGCAGAATGTAAAATGGATAAAATATTTCAATACAAGCATTTCAGTCAAAAACAGTTTATGCAATGTGTCAGACTTTTAACCCACAGGGAAAAACACCAGAGGCCTGTTGCACGAAAGGGGTTTCGGTTTTTACTCCGGTAAGTTTGCATTTATAATATGATATAATGTAGTAATTTAGTAGACTATCAATAAGGTCGTAGATAGCGTTGACAAGAAGTTTCTGTGCTCGTGAATGTTTCTGTGTGTGCGCAGCGTGATCTCCGATCTCTGTCAATTTATGAAAAAATGCTTCAGAAACTATTTGTATGATAATCAAATATAGATTTGTATATGAGCATTTAGAAATGCTTATGTACTGTATAAATACAGCATGGATTTAGGTAGGGGTGGGTATTGGTACAGTGGTTAACCAGAAAAATTAAAAATGGCACTTCATGCCCAAAAGCTTGGCGACCCCTGGTTTATATTGAGCTTTGTGAGCCCACTGAACCTGATCTAAACCTGGCTGGATTTGTTTGATTTTGTCAACTCTAAATCTACTTTGAAACTCAGAGTTAGTTCAGATAGCTTCATGCAGCAGGCCACAGATGGCCAGTTTAATATTACTCATAATATTTGTTTGAAGATGGAGACAGTACTGGCCACATCAATCATAATTAGCTCTTCTGATTGGCTGTCAGACCTCTGACACTCCATCAAACACAAAGTTAAGTTAATTGAGTATTTTAATTAATTTTAAGTTGTACATTCCCATTTTAGATTTAGTTTATTTCGTAAATGCATACATTTTTTTTTTTTTGTATTGAAAGGGGGGCAATAAAGTTTGAATCTTAAAGCACCTTTATGAAGTTTTGCGTATTTTTGTGACTTTGTCACTGTCATAATTACAGTGGATCACTTTACACATGCATTTGTTGCTGCCATAAAGCAATCCATTCTTTTTGTGGAATTTCATATCCGATCATCAAATTTATACACTCCCAGAACAGATGTTTGGGAAAGAAACAGAAGCCATTCACTTTATTAGAAGTTAGTGCATGATCAGGATGATTTTTAAACTGGTATTTCAAGGTTAAAAACTTACATAGTTGTTTTAAAGTGTTTTAGCTGTCCTGATTGTTGTCTTTGACGCATTTGAAGGGAAAAATCACACACCACATCACTTCATGAATTACCAAAAACTTAGTAAAGTCCTTATAACACCAGCGCTCTTCTGGAGTACTCAAGACAACTTTAGAAACACACTGTCCAGCGGCACACACACACACACACACACACACACACACACACACACACACGCACACACACACACTTCACGCTTTAATTGGATATTAAAGTGGGGCGATAGAGAAATTCTCTCATTAATTTGTGCCGTGCGCTGGGGGCTCTGAGGGAGTTCTGTCATTATAATCTGTGCTGAACCTGGTTTCCAGCCTCACGCCGCTGTAGATGTGAGATGCGGCTCGCTGCAGTGCGACAGGGTCACATCGCTCTCTTCTGCAGTTATGGCTCATGACAATATTTAGTTTTGATATTATATGGCACATATCACATTCTCTTTCCATCTTGCTATTCGGGAAATAGCAAGTTGCCTTGCTGGAAATGAAACAGCCATTAAATTAATACTAGAGTGTTTTGAAGCTGCACAACCGTTTTTCCACACAAACTGCTCTATTAAACACACTCCATCTATTCCTCACACAGTTCACACAGTTGTACAGTAAACAGAGAGAATAATCAACTGTGTATCACAATGTAAACAGGAAAAAAAAGTGAAGCATCAGCTCAACAAGGTCTTTAATTTTCAGGAGTGAATCTCAAAGTTACTCCAGGCATTTTAAATGTCTCAGATTTCTGTTGCTAGTGAGAATCTCTGAAAATGCATTGTAGGCAAATAATTGTCTGGTCAAAAGACCCAGTGTTATGAGAAATGCTCTTCCAGCAAACAGGGAACATTCTGGCAAGCTATAAGCAAATGTTTGTCCAGTAACGTTAATGGAATGTTCGTTGAAAATGACCTGGTCTTTAATAACTGTCACGGCTCACTGTATATAAACACACAAAGATGAAAGTTCCAGAAGTCATTCAAAACAACACGGGCAATTCAAACACAGGGTAGCTTCAGCAAAGCACAGAGGAGACCAGACAATGTGAACTGAAAACACAGGAACTTAAATACACAGGCAAACGAGGAGATGAACTACAGTTAGTACCACAGTGACTAACACAGGCAGGGAACTGGTGCGAATGAAAACCAAGTCCAAACTGAACTGAAACCTTGACAATAACATTCCCAAAACATTTGCACAAAAATACTATTTTTATAGAATGTTCATCTAAGATGGTTTAAAGAACATTCAAAAGTAACATTACCATAATTTTAAAATTGAATGAATTGAAATATTAAAATTGAACGTTGCCTTTAAAGTGGTAGTTCACCCAAACATGAAACATCTTTGTATTTTGAAGAATGTTGGTAACCAAACATTTTCTGGTCCCTATTGACTTCCACAGTATTTGTCCCGTATTATGAAGTCAATGGAGACAGCAACTGTTTGAAGAAAGAAACTCATTCAGGGTGAGTAAATGATGACGGAATTTTAATTTTTGCATAACTATCCCTTTAATATTGACTTTAACCTTCACATAACCATGAAGAAATTTTTTTTTTTTAATTGTTTTATTTATTTAATTTTTTTTTTACATTTAATAAACTGGACATTTTGAACATTCAGAGAACATTCAGAAATAATATTTTCATAACTTAATGGAAAAAACCTGTTATGGAGGTGAGGATGAAGATGCAGAAGATCTGAACCGCTGTCATGAGTCTCCTCATGTGTTTGAGTCGATCAGTGATGAAGGGTGTGAAAGTGGCCCACATTAACAGGAGACTGATTTGTACCATGTGACTGTACCAGCATCACGTGACACAAACACACAGCAGTACATCAGTGACATCTCGTGGACGGTCTGATACAGGACAGTGTGTCAAACGACACCAGAGACTCATCTGTTAGTATGCTGTTCACATAATGACTTGTGAAGATTTGGTTGCTTTGCAGTCACTGTTGCATGAACCATAACATTTATAGAGGCATAATGAGCATGCTCCGTATGTCATACACACACCTGTCTGATTTATAGGATCTCCTGTGATATTTACAGCTTGAGTATTCACCACATTTATTACACTCTAATATATTAATCTAGGCCTATAACATATTCATGGATTTTTCTCGAGCCAGGCAGAAATTAACTTTAACAACTTTGAAACTATATGTACTGGAAAGCGTTAAACCAATACACATGACTTTTGTGCTTCTGCTGTCAAATGTAATTCTTTTTTACAAAACCTTTTTTTTTTTTTTTTTTTTTTTTTTTTTTAGACTTGGAGAAGATACAGAAGAACAAAGAATCAAATGAAAGTGATTCTCACTTTTTGTTCATTTGTTTTTGATCACTAATAGTTCTCATCCCAGCTAACAGGGAACGCTCTCAGAACATTCTGGCAAGGTTCTCTTAACGTTATGAACAAAGTTCTTCCAGTAATACAATGTTCATTCTATGGAAGCTTGATTCTGCCACTGAATAAAAAATAAAAACGGTAATTATGACTTTTTATCTCACAATTCTGACTTTTTACTCAAATGCGAGTTTGCATCTTGCAATTCTGGCTTTTTTTCCCCTCCAAATTACAAGCTATAAACACAATAGTGAGATAAAATGTCAGAATTGTGAGATTAAAGGTCATAATTACCTTTATAAAAAAAAAAAAAAAAAAAAAAAAAAAAAAAAAAATTAAACAAGCTTCCATATCATTCATTTATCAGGTTCATGTAACTTTTTTCCTGAAATGTTTTATTTATTATTATTTTTTTTAAATGTTACTACCTGTTTCATAATATTCAGAGAACATGCAAAACTAATGTTCCAATAATGTTTGCAACATTATAAAATGCAATGTTCCCTTAACATCTGCATAACCAAGAAAAACATTTCTAAAACTGGATGCTATGAATGTTCAGAGAACATTCAGAAATAATGTTTTTATAATGTAACAGGAATGTTAGCAAAACATTCTTAAAGTATATTTTGTTAGGATGAGATACTTCCATCAGTGTTATTTCAACACGAGTTGTTAAAACCAGCATAAAACCAAAATTATGAGAGATATTTCCAAGTCAAGCAGCTAATTGAATAAGAAAGCACTGACTGAACAGAGCCACTAGACACTTCATGATCAACATAAAGAAGAGCATCCGATTCCTCAGACTGAAGCTTCAGATTTCAGTATTAAACATGAATAAGACAGAAACATCTGAAGATGATCATCATCTCAGATCTTCACTGCAGCATTAACAGCATCAACTGCTTCATACCTCACACATGCCAACGGTTGCTAGGCTGTTGATGTGGTTGCTAAGGTGCTGTGAGCAGCTGCTCATCCACACAGCAGCACATCATGAACACGATAACCAGTATGAATATGCATACTCCCATACTATATAGTAGGCAAAAAAAAAAAAAAAAAGCATGTGCAAGAATAGTTTGTCTGAATTCACAGTACTCATAAAACAGCAGATGAAAAGTGTCTGTAAATGAACAGAGTGATGTGACCAGTGTAGTACGTCTAGATTATGCTAGAACATTTAACAGTTGCAGAGTACTTATTGAAAAGCAGCACCTACTTAGAGAGTGTGTGATTTGAGACGCAGCCGGTGTAGTGCACTAGAGAGCCTGCTGTTCTCTCTCAGATCCCTGGCTCATTTCTGCCACCTACTGTTCATTCACTGTATACATGAACACAACAGGCCCTTGAGTGACAACATGAAGCACTTCACTGTCAAAGTTCATTCATGTTAATGAAAAACATGGAATGTGAAGCACAGGCCTCAGTCTGATCATAAATGATTCATTAGCATAAAATGCATACAATTAAAAATGACTGGATCATTATAATGAGCATAATTAATCTGCACACAGTCCAATCATCACAAAGCTGAACTCTTATTGAGCCTGCAGACAGAGAAACTTACAAAAGGTTTGACCAGCAGCTCATATTAACCATGTGCTGAAAGGTTTTATTTTAGTAGTTGTTATATTTTAAGATGTAAAAATGAAATTATATGTGATGCACACTGCACATAGCAAAGCAAAAGAATTTCAAGTCACATATTAATTTTAAAAAGTGTAGTTTTATGTGTAGTCTCTCAAGGCCTCATAATTATGTTACAGTTATTAGTGAAGAATGATCAAAATGCTGTTTGGAGTAGTTTTAAGGCTGGATTATGCTACACAGATTGAGAGTCAGTGCCGGTGTGCAGATTGGAGATGACAGATTTCATAGAAAATCGTGTAGTGTATGATGGGCACAGACTCTGATTCCATCAAGTCAGAGAAGATCAAACATGGATATTTTTGATAATTTCAGCCGATTTTAGACACATATCGTTTTCACTTGTCACACATCTCCTACCAGCAAGCCACACGTTTCTGCTTGAGTTTGTTGTGTTTGGAATGATTTTAAAGTCTGATAGTGTGTGATCCTCAGTCGTTTAGTGTGTGATGGCCAGTTTTCCTCTGGAACTAACTATTAACAAAGCTGGCAAGTGTGTGAAGCCTAATGCTTTAAAAGTGCTGCAGTGTATTCCAGCCGGTCAGCTTCACTAAACTATCTCTCGTCACACACTGACTGACTCTGAATGTCAGATATCCTTCAGTAATCACAGAGATCCAGCTAACTGGAACCTTCTCAGATCTCGGGCTTACGTTCTGACTAGGTTATGAACAAACATTCATCCAACATACATTAAAATTAATAACATTAGCATTAATAGAATCTTCTTTAAAGTTGCCTGGTCTTTAATAATGTTTGGAAAAAGTAAGCACAAAAATATTGTTTATACTCAAATGTTTTTTTCTGAAATGTTTTAGTTGGACATTCATGTACATTTTTTTCTATGTTACTATTTGTTTCAGAACGTTCAGAGAACATTCAAATGTAGCATTCGAAAGTAACGTTCAGAGAAAATTCTAAAGTAACGTTCAGAGGACATTCAAATGTAACATTTCTACAATGTTTGCAAAATGGATAAAATGGAATGTTCGCCTTACAATCATATATAACCAAAAAAAGTTTTAATAACAACATTCTAAAAACATGGTGTTTTGAATGTTCGCAGGACATTCAGAAATAATTTCATAACAGGATTGTTAGCTAAATGTTCTTAGAACACATTTTTGTTATTAGCTGGAATGAGTAAATCATAATCTTGCAGTTTCTCGGTGTGTTGAGAACAGATTTCTGTGCTTCAGGTTCTAATTGTGTTAATGATTCATGCTAACACATCTGTGATTACAGAACAGTATTAATATGCAGTAATGGCGCTAGTCTGAGCCCGTGTGAGACCGCAGGGTGTGTAATTACAGTCACAGTCACACACACACACACACACACACACACACACACACACACACACACTGCATTGATCACTTCACAAGCACTCCACATCCACAGCTGATCCTGCAGGATCACTGATCTCATGTACACAGAAACGAGCCATCAGTTCCTTTCAATAACTTCATCAGTTAGTGCTCTGGTTAGTGCTGATGGCAGGTTACCATGGCAACAAGAGATGCTGCTGCTGCTGCTTCACTCGAGCATCATTACAGCACATCTGCAGCAGAGCAGCAGTCAGTCAGTCCATCTCTCAGTAAGCTCTGTGTGTGTGTGTGTGTGTGTGTGTGTGAGTGTGTGTGTGTGTGTGTATGTGTGTGTGTGTGTGTGTGTGTGTGTGTGTGTGTGTGTGTGTGTGTGTGTGTGTGTGTGAGTGTGTGTGTGTGTGTGTGTGTATGTGTGTGAGTGTGTGTGTGTGTGTGTGTGTGTATAATGTAGCTACCTGTCCAGAGGCTGACAGATCTCGCTCTGTGGCGCAGGTGTGGCGCTCTGCGCTCGGCTTCATCCTCCAGACAGGCCGCCATCGAGCTCCATCAGCGGCCGCTGCTGCACCGGGACGCGGGCTCAGAGTCGCGGCAGACTGCTGTCGATAAACGGCTCCACTGTAGCAGTAGTGATGGGTCGTTCATTTGAACGAATCTTTAATGTGACTCGGGAAGAACGAGTCGTCTCGGGGAGTGATTCGTTCAGTCGCGCACGGTTCGCTGGAACTGAGTCGTTCGTTCATCACGTGACAGCCCCATAAGCTTTAACCAATGCAGTCTGAGACAGAAAGAGACTTAATAATAATAATAACCAACTCTTTATTACCTTTGTTACCACATGGAAAACAACCATCATGACAGAAATTCAAAATTTTTAAACTGTAAGAAATAAAAAGCTACAATTTGAGACCAGAAATGCATCACGTAACTGTAAGTAATAATAATTATAATAATGATAATAATAACGATAATAATAACAATAACTATGCACCCATTTGTAAGGAAGCTTGTAAATTAACTTAATTTCTCTATGCAATGCCGTAACGTCACGTGACAAAAGAAGAATGACTCGAAAGACTCGAGAGATGAACGAATCGGTTCCCTCATTGGTTGAGTTTATGGGGCTGTCACGTGATGAACGACTCAAACCCGAACACTGATGAGCTCATCACAGACTGAAGACCCAGGTAAACAATCAATTAATCTTTTCTGTTTCTTATAGCAGTATAGTTTTGTATTGTTTGTTGTAGATGTGCTAGGGAAGTAACACGTAACATTTTAATTATATTTTGCTAAAATGAACGAAATGACTCGGAAAAAAAGATTCGTTCATTTTGCTGAACGAGACTCAAAGATCCGACTCGGTAAAATGATCCGAACTTCCCGCGCTGCAGGAGGCGCTCGAGGACGCCGTCAGAGAAACATCTGATAAAGCTGTAATATATGATCATCTGTTCATTACAAGGCTGCTGTCTGAATATGAGTAGAAACCCATTCCATCTGATTTCGTGGTGATGTAAAAAAAATAAAATAAATAATAATAATAAAACATGACGCGTGATTGGTCCATTCCGTCCAGCGCTGAGAAAAGCAACTAATGTCACGTGACTCTGGACAATCCCAGATGATATTTATCTTATAAAAACACTGTAAGAATATTGTTTTGAAATATTTCTTAAAACTGAATTGTCCATTTGAAGTTAACGTTATTGAAAGGTTACAAAACGTTTACAAAAACTTCACCCCAAATATAATATTATTTGAACTTTTATTATTATTATTTTTTTAATAACGTTAAAATGTCCAGTTTTCTTGTCGTGATTAGAACGCTATTTAAATGTTATTAAAAGTAGAAATAGCCTGTAAAAATGAAATCAAAATTTCTCTCAACTTTATGATATCAAAGTTATAAGAATGTTTTGTTCTAACATTTATATAACTTTTAAAAAACGTTAGTGAAGTTTAAGAGAACGTTACCTGTTAGATAAAGGTTATTGATAAAATGTAAGAGAAAATCTTACGTCAAGAACAGACGCGCTTTGCGACACCATTACATACTTTACGACATGTTTATGTAGTTTACGGCAAGTACAACGCTTGGAAAGAGTTTTCACAGCAACATTCGTCAGTGTGAGATTAATAAAGGTATGATGCGCTTTATCACTTATTCTTATACGAATGAATATCTTAAAATATCTTTGCGGATGATAGCAGCTGAACTAGCGCACATGAGGAGTGTAATGCTGTAATATATTGACATTTGATTTGATGATGTGTTTAGTGCTGTGTTTAGTTCATTACAACAAATAGATTTGATCAGTAAACTTCAAAAAGACTTTAGCTGTGATGCACGAATGTGACATTTCTCTGCCTTTGACAGACTAAAGATCAGCAAATGCTCGTGAATCAGCTGATGTGGAGGACAGCAGCAGCTCACTGCGGGAGATGGACAGCTGTCAATCAAATCATCAGGACACACTCAGGTGCGAGACGGAACCGGAAACACCAGCTGACAGCGATTATAGTCAGACATCACTAGTGCTGCTGGTGATCTGATGAAACCTTTAGCCTTTCCACTGAGAAACACTCTATAAACCACTCAGACTAATGTTCTTCTGTGTGTGTTTGTGCAGATATGGCTGAGTTTCGAGAGATCTTCTCAAAGGCTCGACACATTGCTGTCATCACAGGAGCCGGAGTCAGTGCAGAGAGCGGCGTACCCACCATCAGAGGAGCCGAGGGACGCTGGAGGAGCTGGAAAACACAGGTGACTAACACACACACACACACACACACACACACACACATCAGAGGAGCCGAGGGACGCTGGAGGAGCTGGAAAACACAGGTCACTAACACACACACACACACACACACACACACACACACATCAGAGGAGCCGAGGGACGCTGGAGGAGCTGGAAAACACAGGTCACTAACACACACACACACACACACACACACACATCAGAGGAGCCGAGGGACGCTGGAGGAGCTGGAAAACACAGGTCACTAACACACACACACACACACACACACACACATCAGAGGAGCCGAGGGACGCTGGAGGAGCTGGAAAATACAGGTCACTAACACACACACACACACACACACACACACACACACACACACATCAGAGGAGCCGAGGGACGCTGGAGGAGCTGGAAAACACAGGTCACTAACACACACACACACACACACACACACATCAGAGGAGCCGAGGGACGCTGGAGGAGCTGGAAAACACAGGTCACTAACACACACACACACACACACACACACACACACACGCACACACTAACAAACACTCTAACAGACACACTAACACACACATACACACTCTAACACACGCACACACTACCACATGCACACACTAACGCGCACACTAACACACGCACACACTAACACCCACTCTAACAGCACACTAGCACACACATACACACTCTCTCTCACACACACACACTCTAACAGACACACTAACACACACATACACACTAACACACACACACACTCTAACAGACACACTAACAGACACATACACACTCTAACACACACACACACTCTAACACACACTAACACACACACACTCTAACGCACACACTAGCACATGCACACACTAACACACACACACTAACACACACTCTAACAGCACACTAACACACACATACACACTCTAACACACACTAACACACACACACACTCTAACAGACACACTAACAGACACATACACACTCTAACACACACACACACTCTAACACACACTAACACACACACACTCTAACGCACACACTAGCACATGCACACACTAACACACACACACTAACACCCACTCTAACAGCACACTAGCACACACATACACACTCTCTCTCACACACACACACTCTAACAGACACACTAACACACACATACACACTCTAACACACACTAACACACACTCTAACAGACACACTAACACACATACACACACTAACACACACACACACTCTAACAGACACACTAACAGACACATACACACTCTAACACACACACACACTCTAACACACACTAACACACACACACTCTAACGCACACACTAGCACATGCACACACTAACACACACTCTAACAGCACACTAACACACACACACACACTAACGCACACACACTAACGCACACACTAGCACATGCACACACTAACACACGCACACACTAACACACACACTCTCTAACACACACACTAACGTGCACACTAACACACGCACACACTAACACACACTCTAACAGCACACTAACACACACACGCGCACACTCTAACACACACTAACACACACACACACTAACAGACACACTCTAACGCACACTAACGCACACACTAGCACATGCACACACTAACACGCACACACTAACACACACACTCTCTAACACGCACACTAACACGCACACACTAACACACACTCTAACAGCACACTAACACACACGCGCACACTCTAACACACACTAACACACACACACTCTAACAGACACACTAACAGACACACTCTAACGCACACTAACGCACACACTAGCACATGCACACACTAACACGCACACACTAACACACACACTCTCTAACACGCACACTAACACGCACACACTAACACACACTCTAACAGCACACTAACACACACACACTCTAACACTCACACACACACTCTAACAGACACACTAACACACACATACACACACACACACTAAGACACACACACTCTAACGCACACACTAGCGCACACACTAACGCACACTAAAACACACACACTAACACACGCACACACTAACACACACTCTAACAGACACACTAACACACACACACTAACAGACTCACACTAACACACACACACTAACGCACACTAACACACACACACACTCTAACACACACTCTAACAGACACACTAACACACACACACACACACACACACTAACGCACACAAACGCACACACACTTACGTCAGGCTCGGTCCATCTCAAACGCTCCAGAAATTGTCGAGTTGGTTGCTTGACCACCTTTAATTTGTTGTTTTTTTGAGTGATTACGTTTGTGTATTAAAAGTGCAACACCAGCATCCAGTCTGTATAAGTGATGCGTTTGAAACAATTTATGAATCAAACAGTCAAACCCCAGACTGAACAGCGCTGAGAAACAAGTCATATACATGTGATGTGCTTGCCTTGCCTTATGATCACTGCACGTTAAACTTAAACATTCATTTAATCAATGTTAGCCAGTATAGACATTAATTAAAATAGGCTCAATCAGTAGACAAACAGATGATTCAGTTAAATCAAGTAAAAAAAGAAACAATACAGCACACTCCACTGGAGCATGGAAAACTGGATATTTCTTTTTCTTCTGAATGAATGCTTTAATGTGACATATAACACTCTAATACTTACAACTCAACACTCTGACATCATTTTGACATTTACACATTAACTGAGTGATCAAAACTCTGCACAGACCGTTGACCTCTATCGCCATCTGTGGTTGAAACATAGAATGTCACGTCACTTGAGGGCTCGAATGAAGCACATTTGGGTCTAGATAAATATAATAGATGTAGCACAGAAAGACCAGGGTTTTGAGGTGCTGCTCACTAATCTGTAGAAACGGTGAAATGGTGCTAACATAGTCATATGTCTCACAGGTTTGATCTGCTATTTGAGGACCCCTATAATTTTGTTTACATTTTTAACCAGCTGTGTAGTGCAGCTTTAATCTCATTTCTAACAGCACAGTAACCAGACGCGCTCGCCCTGTCAGCATCTGTGTTCACTGAGGTTTCTGGGTTTTGACACTGTGTGATTTCCCAGAAGTCAACGAGGATTTAAAAATGTCCTAGTTAAATGCTAACTAGTTCAGATTCTAAACCACAACACTACATTTAAAGGTAAAAGATGCATTACAAATTTGTGACCTTGGAGCACAAAAGCAGTCATAAGTAGCACAGGTATATTTGTAGCAATAGCCAAAAATACATTGTATGGGTCAAAATTATCCATTTTTCTTTTATGCCAAAAATCATTAGGATATTAAATAAAGATCATGTTCCATGAAGATATTTTGTAAATTTCCTACCATGAATATATCAATTTAATTTTTGATTAGTAATATGCATTGCTAAGAACTTCATTTGGACAATTTTAAAGGCGATTTTCTCAATATTTTGATTTTTTATTTTTTTTTGTGTGTGTTTTTTGCACCCTCAGATTCCAGATTTTCAAATAGTTGTATCTCAGCCAAATATTGTCCTATCCTAACAAACCATACATCAATGGAAAGATTATTTATTCCGCTTTCAAAAAAATGAGCCTTATGACTGGTTTTGTGGTCCAGGGTCACAAATTAAAATGTGAGATTAAATGTTTTATCAGGTTTATATATTTTATACATTAAGTGCCTCCTTAAAACAAACCAGTAATGTACATGATACTCATAACTCTCTCTTCATGAGCAGAAAACAAGGTTATAGTCAGTTATTGCGTTTCCTCGTCATCTACAAATGATTTTTTTTCAATGGATGATTTTGATACAATTATAACACTGTTTAATATGAAATGCTCTGAACCTGCTGATTAATTATGCTAAATGTAGATTAAAAAACATGTCACAAACCTGGTTTATTTGAACGGTTGGAGTCATATAAGAGATACAACCCTGAATCCTGACCCATTCACTCTTGGTAAAATTGTGAATGTGAGAGTTTTATATTTGTGTGTGTGTGTGTGGTCAGGATCTGGCAACGCCGGAGTGTTTCTCTCGTCACACCAGCCGCGTCTGGGAGTTCTACCATTACCGCAGAGAGCTGTCTCTGAAGGCCCAGGCCAGCGCCGCGCACAGAGCCATCGCCGAGTGTGAGGCGCGTCTCAGCAGACAGGGCCGCTCGCTGGTGGTGATCACACAGAACATCGACGAGCTGCACCAGCGCGCCGGTTCCAGACACGTGCTGGAGGTCCACGGTCAGAGCTCACAGATCACACACAGATCAACTTCAGCAGAGGAGAAGACTAGCTCACACACCGCACACAATCTCTGTCAGAGCACGATGATCAAACACACAGACCAGCATCAGCAGACAAGAATCACTCAGCTGTGATTTACACTGTTATAGAAAAAGCTTCCCTAGTAAAAAAAAAAGTAATACTGTATATTTAAAATACATTTATAACACGCACACACTCGCACACACTCCCTCTCGCACGCGCACACACACACACTCGAACACACACACACTCACTCACACACACTTTCACTCGCACGCACACACACTCACTCACTCTCACTCACTCACTCACACACATGCACGCACTCACACACGCATGCACTCACTTTCACACACACACACACACACGGACACACACTCTCACTCACACACACTCTCTCTCTCTCTCCCTCTCTCTCTCTCTCTCTCATGCGCACACGCTCTCTCACTCACACACACTCTCACTCACACAGACACTCTCACTCGTGCACACACACTCGCACGCACACAATCGCGCACAGAATCGCACTCGCTCACTCGCTCACTCACACACACGCACACACTCACACGCACACACTCAGCACACTCACACTCTTGCACACACTCACTCTCACTCACTCACTCTCACGCACACACGGACACACACTCGCTCTCACTCACACACACACTCTCTCTCTCTCTCACTCACTCACTCATGCGCACGCACTCACTCACTCACTCTCACTTACACACACATACATGCGCACGCACGCACACACTCACACTCTCACACACGCACGCACACACTCACTCTCACGCACTCACTCACTCTCACGCACTCACTCACTCTCACTCACTCTCACACACACACTCACTCACTCACTCTCACACACACTCACTCACTCACTCTCACGCACGCACACACACGCACACACACGTGCACACTCACACGCACAATCTCACACTCATGTACACACTCACTCTCACGTACACGCACACTCTCACACACGCACACACACTCACTCACTCACACATTCACTCGTACACACACTCACTCACTCACTCTCACACACACACTCACTCGCGCACACACTAACACACGCTCACACGCACACACACTCACTCACACATTCACTCGCACACACACTCGCGCACACACACTCACTCACTCACTCGCGCACACACTAACATGCTCACACTCTCACACGCGCACACACGCGCACACACTCACTCGCGCACACACACTCACTCGCGCACACACACTCACTCTCGCACACACTCACTCTCGCACACACACTCACTCTCGCACACACTCACTCTCGCACACACACTCACTCTCACACACACACACACTCACTCTCTCACACACTCACTCGCGCACGCACGCATGGACACACTCTCACTCTCTCACACACACACTCACTCACTCACACACACACTCACTCATTCACACACGCACACGCTCACACTCACGCACGCTCACACACTCACTCACTTACACACACTCTCACACTCACTCATGCACGCACACACTCATTCACTCTCACACACACACTCTCACTCACACGCACATACTCACACGCATACTCACTCACAGACACGCACACACTCACTCACACACACACTCACTCTCACTCACACACACGCACACACTCGCACGCCCACACTCACTCACACACTCACTCACTCACTCACACTCACGCACATACTCACTCACGCACTCACTCACGCACACACTCGCTCTCACGTACACACTCACACACACACTCGCTCTCGTACACACTCACACACTCGCTCTCGCACACACTAACACACGCTCACGCTCACACTCACACACAAACACACAATCACGCACACGCATGCGCGCGCACGCACTCACACTCACGCACATGCATACACACTCGCACACACACACATTGTGTCTTTAATTGGACTTCAGCACTGCTTCCGCACAATTAAAGTGCATTAAGCACACAATTAGTTGTTCCAATTTAGCAAACTTGAAATATACCAGTTTAGTATACTAAAAGTACAATTACAGGGCATTTCAAATAAATATGAAAATGTATTTGTAGTATGCTTGCATGATGTAAATAAATGTATTTTAAATACATTTAAGTATATTTATTTTTTACTAGGGTTCCCAGTAGTGAATATGACTGCTCATCCTGAAATCGGTTGTCATTGTATTGAAGATCCTTCTATTGGTTTTAAAACTAACTTTCAGCTTTACAAATGAGGCTAATGTGTGAAGCACGTGCAAACTATGCTCTTGAATTAACAACATTTTGATTTGGGTAATATAATTAAAGCTTCAAAATGTTGGAAACGGTTGTTTAAAATATTTTGGGAATACTGGAAAAATGCTATTTTTTTTCTATACATAAAGTTGTCCAGCTCTAATTTGCTAAAGTGATACTATAAGGCATTAAGATATGAAAGTATTATAGACTGTAGCATCGTGTTTTCCTGTAATGCTACTTTGAAACAATGTGTGTTGTGAAAAGCACTATTCAGATTTGATGTGAGTTGTGGACACCGCATCACACTAAATCAAAGGTTTGAAGTGATCTCTGTTAGACAGTACTAATAAAATTAATAAAACCTCAGTCAATTCAAAATGTCACATTCTTGTAGTTCAGTGTGCTTTAAATAGACGACCATAGTTTGTGGCTGCAGTTATACTGACTCAATCAGCAGAACTGATGTAATGGATTTGGTTTTGAATTTAGTTGTTAGACCCTTTTTTGTATTTGTTTGACAGATTTGTTGAAATCTTCTGTCTGCAGGAAATCTGTTTCAGACTAGATGTGTGAGCTGTGGAGATGTGGAGATCAATCACAAGAGCCCCATCTGTCCATCACTGGAGGGCAAAGGGTAGGTGATGCTCATCTGTACCCAGAAATCAAAGTCTCTTTACACTCCAGACTCCAGTGACTCTCTGTAATCAGTGAAATAAAGCAATGAGATGCTGGACAGTCCACCACAGCAGCTCCATTAATAAAGATGACCCAGACTCAGATTGATGAATTAATGGTCAGCATGATGACTGTGATGATGTGTCTTGTGTGTCACCCTTCATTCTCTGCCAGATCACCTGACCCTGACGCACCTGACGCACTCATACCTGTCAAAGACCTGCCCAGGTATCCCACTAACCCAGCACACACTGACCTGAATACAGCCGAAAAATGAAAATGTGCTCACCCTCAGGCCATCCAAGATTAGGATGAGTTTGTTTCTTCATCAGATTTGGAGAAATGTGTCACTGCATCAGTGTCTCATCAATGGATGCTCTGCAGTGAATGGGTGCCGTCAGAATGAGAGTCCAAACAGCTGATAAAAACATCACAATAATCCACAAGTAATCCACACCACTCCAGTCCATCAGTTAACATCTGGAGAAGACAAAAGCTGAAACAAATCCAGCATTAAGATGTTTTTAATTAAAATGCGAGTCCATAATCCTTAATAACTAGTGCTGGGCAACAATTAATCACATCCAAAATAAACGTTTATATAATATGTGTGTGTGTACTGAGTATGTCCAGTGTATATATATAAAGACACACATACAGTATATATTTTGAAAATATTTGCATGTGTATATATTTATAATCATTTAATTTATTATATATAAATGTATTTGATATATAAACATAACATTTTTTTCCTAAATATATACGTGTGTGTATTTTTATTTATATATATATATATATACAAAGTACACACACATATTATACACACAAAAACTTTTATTTTGGATGTAATTAATCGCGATTAATTGTTGGCCAGTACTAATGATAATGCTTCCTCTCCTGTTGTCTCTCACATCAAAATCCAGCCACATATTTGTTTAGAGCTGTTTTCGCTTGTAAACAGTGCTTGATCTGTGCAGATTTCTCTCCTGATTCAGACCAGAACACTTTTACACTGGAGGAAGCGTTATTATGGATTATAGATTCGTATTTTAGTTAAAAACGTTTCAGCTTTTGTCTTCTCCAGATGTTAACTGATGGACTGGAGTGGTGTGGATTATTGTGATGTTTTTATCAGCTGTTTGAACTCTCATTCTGACGGCACCCATTCACTGCAGAGCATCCATTGATGAGCATTTTCAGTAAATGTTTTTGGCTGCTCCTGTAGTACTGAATGAGTGTGTGATATCTGGTGCTGTGTGTTCAGGTGTGATGAGAAGGGCTGTGACGGGCTGCTGCGGCCGCATGTCATCTGGTTTGGAGAAACTCTGGACTCTCAGATCCTCACTAAAGTGGAGAAGGAGCTGGAGACGTGTGACCTCTGTCTGGTGGTCAGTTCGACTCTGATGTCAATCTTTTACTTCTGACTAGATAAAGACGCCTGCTTTGTTTCTTGAATTCCTGTCTTCTCTGTGTTCATGTCTTCAGGTCGGCACGTCCTCCGTTGTTTACCCGGCAGCCATGTTTGGTCCACAGGTGGCGTCCCGCGGCGTTCCAGTGGCCGAATTCAACACTAAGACCACAGCAAACACACCACGCTTCAAGTGAGTCTATCCTGCAGTTCACACTGAAGCACAGAACATATGGTGTTTCTTAAAAATAATGACACAAGGAATAATATCCAGCGATCAGGAGCTGACACAAACCTCAGCTGTTTATTACACCAATACAACATCAACAGGACATTGATTTTATTGTGCTGTGATACAAGAGACATAAAACTAGCAGACCATTATAAAACAGAGGCATGCTTTATTGTAATGAACGTGCACTTGTAGTGTACTTCAAATCTTAAAAGTGTTTTTTAAAAAACTATACGTGCAGGTAATATATTAATGAAACTTAAGTGACTTAAAGTGAGACACTTTCATGACTCTGCAGGGCTCGACACTTATGCTTGTCCGGGACAAGTCAATGTTTTGGACGGACAAGTGAAAGACAAATTTACTTGCCCAATCGGACAAGTAACTTGAAAAAGTCAATACTAAAAACAGTAATGACTACCTTTATTTATGATATAGCCTTTGTAGGGGTGTGCGATTATATGTCTTTTGTGATAATTTCGTAATTGTTGTTTTGACGAGTGTATTGCAAGAATCAAACAAAACACACCTACAGAGTGCACGCATACATTACGTAAAGTCGTTTAGGTTAGACTAGCGCACGTGCGAGTGTGTTCTTTCACTGCATGATTCAGTACTACAATGCATGAAGAATGATCAGAAAATTCAAGATATGGGAGCAAAAAATGTACATATTTATATAATTTCATACAGTTTCACACGAAGATCGAGCGCCTTTTTTTTTTTTTTTTTTTTTTTTTTTTCTTTACAAAAATGATTTTTATCATGATTACAATTTTTCTCATCATGATTACAAATGTGATTTTATGCAACAGTTCAATAAACAAGAAGTTAACATTAAGAGACTTATGTTTTAGACACCATATTTCCTGTTTCTGCTCTGTTTCACCAACAAAAATCATTCCAAACACAACCACAGCACTGTTTTGCGTCTCTGAGCAACATGACCGCGTTTCGGTCCTGAATGAATCAACCGTTTAAATGATTCGGTTCAGTCGCAATGACTCACTTATAAACAGTGACTTGATGCCACCTACTGGTGGTTTTAATTTCACATTTAAAGTATCTTTTCATTTTTTTTTTAAATAATTTCAAGTATCAGTATTCAACGTTTTATGAATCAAAACATTATTTATTCATTTGTAACTGCAGATTAAAGCATTCCATGTCCCTCAGAGCTGCATTAAACAGTGGGTAAATATATCTATTCCACTTCAGATGCAGCTTCTGTGTTTCCTCTACATCGCAAAGATGAATTTTGTTGATACTGATTTCATTTGTTTGGTAACAGCCCAAATGTCTTATTATACTAATTGTCTGATTAAATTGAACTAATTTAAAAAAATAAAAATTTAAGTTTGAAAATTCATATATAAAAAGTAAATATTAGCATTTTAGTTTTGTTTAATATAAAATAATTATATTTGTAATTAATACTCCTTTTATTTTAAAATATAACAGTGTTATCACACTTTATTATTTTATTTAAAAAGAAACATCTAACTAAATAAACTAAATGTGTTTTGTATAACTACAATAAATAATTACATTTATAACTCAATTAAAAAAAAAAAAAAAAAATTCTCTCCAGGCAAGTAACTTTTATACTCGGACAAGTAAATGACAAATTTACTTAATGCTTAATGTCAAGCCCTGCTCTGTTTCTTAAAGTGTTAGTTCACCCAAAAATGAAAATTCTTTGTTCTAAACCTGCATGAGTTTCTTTCTTGTACATAAAAGATGTTTTGAAGAATGTTGGTAACCAAAGAGTTGACGGTAGCCATTGACTTGTATAGAATGTTAAAAAATGCCATGGAAGTCAATGGCTACCATCAACTGTGTGGTTACCAACATTCTTCAAAACATCTACTTTTGTGTTCAGCAGAAGAATAAAACTCAGGATTGAAACAACTTGATGAGGATGAGTAAATAATGACAATTTTTATTTTTGGGTGAACTAATCCACTTAAGTCTGACATCACGCGTCACCGCTTCTGGGTCCAAACGCTCTATCAGATACCACGAGAAAACAACAAAAGGTGCTGATATACACTCACAATATGATATAATACTACCAAAAAAATTATAATCCTAACCTTTAACTCCATACCGAAATCCCAGATAGCCAGACAATGAAAATATAAATAAATAAATATAAAAATTATTTGTGTTTGGGATGCTGTGAGCACAGAGACTGTAGTGTGCACTGTAAGTTTGAAAATGTTTAGCTTAAATGTTTAATATGAATAAACAGTGCTCATAAACGGCTGCTGAGATAGTGTTCTTAAGTGAAGCGAGTTGAGGCTTGGACCCAGAAACAGCGCTTCTTACGTCACCACTTAATAAGCAGATACTTTTAAAGAAGTGGATTTTGTAATCAATAAATTATTTACTTTAAATCATTGTTTTAGTAATCTTTTATTATAGTAAAATAGTTTAGTTAATATTTAAGATATTTTAAATGAAATAAACCGCAGCTTCTTTATAAATGTGTAATAAACATATATTAATAAAATATATATTTAAATACATGACATAAGTTTTAACAGAAATGTCATTTAAAGTATATTTTAGTTTAGCATAAATGATTGTCAGTAATTCAGCAATACTTTTCAAAGACAATAGAAGTAATTATAGAATTACAAGTAAAGAAATACTTAAGTGCTTCAAAAACACTCTAAAGTTCAGATAACTGCATTAAATATAAATGTGAACTGTAATACATTTTCATTTGATTGCAAATAACATGCAGTTACGTGTCTGAAAATATTACTTTCAGTTCATATTTAAGTACTTGCTTTTAAAGTGTTATTGCCATAACACTATTTTTAAAAGTATGCACTATTGCTAAAAATAGTAATAAGTAAACTTAAGTGAACTTAAAACTGAGACCGTGATCAGTCATTAGACACAGATTGTTAGCAGTGATCAATCACTCACACACACACACACACACACACACACACTCGAAATAGCTCTTTGGCTGAACATGATTCAGTCATGGACAGTGGTACCACGTGAATGAAGCATGTAAAACCAAATAGAATTATCCATGTACAACTAACTAGAATCAATGGTGTTCATTTAATTTGAATGAATGGTTTTAGTTTAACTTAAACAAATGGTTTTCATTTAAATTGACATTCAAATAATACTACAATCTGCGCGTTCTGTTTAGTCCTGCAATGTCACAAACTAAATAGAACTTTTCTTTACACGTGATGTTAGTTGTTGGCAGTTTAAGGATGGAACTATCTACATCCCTAAAACTCCCTTTTGGAGTGCAATCCCAGTTGCTTTTTTTAATTAAAACAGCTTAGACTCTTTTTAGCAGGTCCTCAAGTCAACCACACGCTCCACACAATGATAACTTGCCCAAAAAACACCAACATAGCAAAGTCTTTTAAATGCCAACATAATAGACCATTAGACATTAACAAGTCTCCCTATTTTCTCATTTTGTTAAAAAATGCATAAAATTACTCTTTATTTCAACATTTTCTCTCCCTATATCCAGCGCTGTGCAAGGCATGATGGGAAGTGTAAAACTTATTTTGAGCTATTTGATTGAAACTTGTTCTTTCAAAATGTTAAGCCAAAAAGTTAGTTTAACTTGATGCAATCATGTTTGAATGAGAAACCTGATACAATGGTGCTAAATCAAAATGAATTGTTTAAATAAAGTGAACAGCATCAAAAACTCATGTTTTTGAGTGCACGCACATGTAATAATCAGGCTGATGGATGTGCTCTGTTCTGGTGTGATCATGTTTGCTGTATGTGATGTTCATTATGTCTGGTCCAGGTTTCATTTCGCGGGCCGCTGTGCAGAGACTCTTCCTGCGGCTCTGGCCCGTCACGAGTCTGAAGTCATCTGATGCTCAGAGCCGCACTGAATCAGCTGGAGCTGGACCTGAATGAAAACAGATCATACAATAATAGAACGGATTCATTCCTCTGCTTTTGAAATACAAACTGCAGTATATAAACTGGAAATGGGCCAAAGTATAATCGCACAGACGCTGATGTTGCTGAAGTGAATGTTATTGATGACAGTTTTCCATGTGCCTTAACTTTCTCAAAGCTTTCCATGCGTAAATCACTGCCAGTGTTTCTCATGTGGGATAAAGCATCATAATATTCTAGTTTACATATAGAAGTGCCTGCTGTGTGTATCATGTACAGTAAGTGGATGTAGTGCTTTACTCTGAAGCGCCACTAGAGTCAGCAGTGACGTCCAGCAGCGTTTGTCTTTATATCATTCCAGCAGTTTCAGCATTAAATACCAATGAATAAAGCATTTTTCATGATGTTCAGTCAGTGTTGTATCTGTGGCTCTTTCTGCACACTCACACACATTTATAAAATATATAAAACAGCTTTCATCCTCATTAACATATTTACAATGAACTATTTCATTTCTATAGTGAATGCATCAATATGTAAGATTTATACACAACTATTCAACAGTTTGGGCACAGTACGTTTTTTATTTTCGGAAATGAATACTTTTATTCATAAGGGATGCATTAAATTGATCAAAAGTGACAGTAAAGACATTTATATTGTTACAAAAGATATCTATTTCAAATAAATGCTCTTCTGTTGAACTTTATATTCATCTGTGAATAATGAAAAATAAAATAAAAAAATCTCAGTTTCCACAAACATATTGGGCAGCAAAACTGTTTTCAACATTGATAATCAGAAATGTTTCTTGAGTATCATATCAGTATATTAGAATGATTTCTGAAGGATCATGTGACACTGAAGACTGGAGTAATACTGAAAATTCACATAGAAAACAGCTGTTTTAAATTGTAATAATGTTTCACAATATTACTGTTTTTACTGTATTTTTGATCAAATAAATGTTTTCTAAAACAAATAAAAAAATCTTACCAACTCCAAACTTTTAAACAGTCCTCCAGTTTGACACATTAATTTATAAAAGTAAAATATATCTCGTGTGTCTCAGCCAGTAATGTGTTAATCTGAATTATCTAGTTTTTGTTCATCAGACATGTTTTCATGTGAAACCATCACAAATGATCAATTGACTTTATTCACTTTTTCAAACATAATTCAGATTAAGCGTCTCAAATGCTTTTCTCTTGTCACTTTTTATGTCTATTGATTTAAACTGATGCTGTTTTAAATAAGCAAACATAATGCATGAACAAGGTGATTTTAACGACTGTGCTCCAATAATGTCCTGTTTCATTGTTTTCTCTTGTTTTGGGGTTCAGTGTATTTGTTTCTGCTGATGCTGTATATGAAGGTCAGATCTGAGTGCCTCATGTCTGTCAAACAGGCTTTACTGTCAGAGTAGAGCTTATGTAGGTGCTGCTATTTATAGCAGCCATCAATCTGACTGTCTCAGTGATTCACTGCAGCACTGGATGATTTCACACACACGCACACACACCACACACGCACACGCACACACACACACGCACACACCACACATGCACACACACACACGCACACACACACACACATACACACACACACACAGCCCTCATCCTCATCTGTATCTGTGCCACAGAAGCCAGCGAAGAGTATTTTTATTTCTCTGATCGTCCCACACACACTGACAATCACAGCAGCCTCTAGTTTCCTCTGAATCACTGACTGAGACTGAAATCAGCCGCTGAACACAGAGTAAAATCCTTGCTCCCTTTAGTGTCACTTTAAAGCATTGTCAATTAATAATGACTCTACACTGCTGGATTTAGCTTGCACATCGGGATTATTTAACATTAGAGATAATTATTTATATTGTAATAGTTTCAACCTCCACAAAATATCAAATTTGTCTGTATTTTTAAATATATTACCAGTTATTAACAATGAATTTGTCACAATCACCAGCTGGAGTGCCCATGAGCTCCACCTTTGGGTACTCCATCCCTGACTTTTACCATTCACCCAGGACTCCATTTCCCATAATCCTTTGCCCAGACTCATCTGCACTCATCATCAATTGCTGTCACCCATTATCTCATTAGTCTCACTATAAGAATGGCACACAAACACTCTCACATCGCAGTTTATTGTTAGCCTGTAACATTTCCTGGTATTCCATGGTTCCTTGCCTTGCCTTTTGTGTTTTTTGCTCTTGGACTGTTTATATATTTTGTGATTGCTTGCTGCCTGCCCTGACCTTTGCCTGTTTTTGGATTACACTTTTGGATTACTTTGTGTGCTACTCTTTACTGGTGTTTTGACCCTGCCTGTTTGACTACGTCTTTATAATAAAGCTTGCATTTGGATCCACACCTCCGTCGTCACGATTAGTGATGCAAAGTCCGATTCATTTCCACGAACCGGTTCTTTTCAGACAGTTCAGCTCATTGAACCGGTTCAAAAAGCCGATTCATCGGTTCCTGACATCATCAAGCAGTACGTCTCTATGCATTACTCAGTGCCATGTTGTATCAATGAAAAATTCAAATAAGTCATTTGTGTCAACACATATTGAAACATTCAAAAAATAAAGTTATTTGTGTGAACTTATATTGCTGATTATTGACATATAATTCACTTAAGTTAATGTTGTTTGTGGTCATAGTTTCATTCGCGGATCCTTTATGTCAGACTGACTGACCAGTACTGACTAGCCTATAACTTGGATAAGATTCCTAAAAGTTTTGCACCTACAGCACACATTACAGACAATGGTGCACATACGCGAATATGTTCTACATGTCTAAAGTATAAAGAAAGAATAAGCCAATCTTATAGACTCCTTGATTTCGCTTAAGCAACTTTAAATATAATATGCATGCATTCACAATAAACTATAGTAAAATGTACATCACTCGACAGAAATATTTTTACAGGTTTTAATAAAATGTAAATTAATAACAGTCATAAGCATATTTCCAGTACGTGCTGCAGGCTTGCACAGTATCGTCAACTCACTCATCAGAATCCTCTGTAATCCTCTGCAAACTTCGCCCCAGCTCATTCGGTTCTTTTTGAGTCCTCGGCAAACTTCGACAGTTGGTTGAACTGGCTCATTCGGTTCTTTTTGAGTCGAACGTGCTACTTCGGCTGTGCATCCTGCATCATCAATTAGATTAGTTAGATTTGTGAACCGACTCGGCCGATTACTTGCTGAGAACTGGTTCAAAAGAACGATTCGTTCAAGAACCGAACATCACTAGTCACGACTCCTCGTTCCAGAATAAACCGCCACCTCCGGATCCAGCAGCTTTATTTAACACTCAGACCAATCATGGACCCAGTCATCAGCTCATCAGTCTCAAGGTAATCGGTCCCTCAAGGACCACATTCAAGATTTTTTGGACATTATTCATCACTCTGATTTCCCAGACTGTGTGCTCATAGATTTATTTTGTCATGGACTAAATGAACCGTTAAGATATGTGCTCATGCGTGTGCATGTGCTCAAGGGTTGCTAAGTGAAGTTTTGGACTTTGCTTTTCTGTTCACTGGCTCCTCGTTCACTGTGGGAGTTGCTGAGAAGTCAGTTCAGAAAATGGCTACCAAAACTGAGACTGTTCATAAAATGGCTGCCAGCCTAGAGACTTTTTGTAAGATGGTTGCTAACTCAGAGACTACCCACGAAATCCACCTGCCCAGTCAGATCCTCATAAGCCACCATGTGCTCCACGTGTTCCATCCAGGGCGCCTTCCACTCTACTTATGCCATCTATTGGCAAGCCTGTTCACGTCAAGTCTGAAAAATCCAGAGCCTCATCACGTCTCAGCTGATCTTCCAGAGTATCGTCATGCCTCAGATGATCTTCCAGAGTCACATCACACCTCAGATGATCTTCCAGAGTCACGTCATGTCTCAGCTGAGTCTCATCCTGTCACATCTGCCATCCTGAGCTCCACAGACTCTACGCGCACAAGCCCCGCAGTTTCAGTGCTCTCAAGCTGCACAGTTTCAGCACCCTCAAGCGACGCAGTTTCAGCGTACCCTAACCAGCCAGCCGCTACACACTCTAGTTTACCAGTCATAGTGCCGTCTGTCTCAGAGATAGACACTGTGCTGTCTGTCCTGCCTGTGATAGCTATGGCCATTCTATGTGTTTGGGCCACACAAACCACCACAGTTCCAGAGTTTAGCCCAGAGAGGGCTTTTGATTCAGAGATTAGCCCAGAAATGGCTTCAGTTCACGAGTTTAGCCCAGGGAGGGCTTCAGTTTCCGAATTTAGGAGCCATACTTACAATCTTATTTAATTTTTCTACATGTTCATTTAAATATTAGTTTGTTGCTATATTGTTAATGGTGTTTATTTCTCTGATTGTGTGCCCTCTATAGGTGTGAGACGAAAAAATGTTTAAAATGATATACCATCCCTGACAGGAGGGGGGGCGCTGGTGAGAGAGTATACAGTCTTTCGACCGTGCGCATGGAGCTAAGATGGCATGGTGAAACAAGCCTGCAATTAGCCTTTAAGTTGTTTGTTTGTTTTATGTTGCAATTCAAGTTTGTTTTGGTGTAATAAACTTCAGTTCTGTCAGGACCACTATCGTCAAAGATACTGACAATTAGCATACAGTTTGGATTGACGGTATGGTTGTGTTCTGGGCAAGAACTCCCTGCACATCCATGCAGTCTAGCATGGATAGAGCAGGGAAAGCGGCAATAATCCCCCCAAGGTAAACAGAACAGAACAACATAATTGTATTGCAGATATCATTAGGTTCAATAATTTAATGTACATTAGAAATTAGTCTGATTCAAAGGAAAATCAGAAGGCTGAATCCTGACTGACAATGGGAGGAGTCGGGGATGGAGGTGGGCAATTAGCTATTGAGAAACGCCAAGCTGGTGGTAATACTGAAGGACCTTATATATGAGTGCTGTGATAGGTGTCGCATCCCTATAAGTAGACGTGGATCAGCTGATAGTCAGCTGATGCGAGCTTGACTAACGTGACCTGCCAGAACTAACGCTGACGCTAGATTTCTGTCAGGATCACTATTGTCAAAGATACTGACAATTAGCATACAGTTTGGATTGGTGGTATGGTCCTGTTCTGGGCAAGAACTCCCTGCACATCCATGCAGTCTAGCATGGATAGAGCAGGGAGAGCAGCAATAATCCCCCAAAACGAAACCATATGCCATATCCTCCGACACAAAATTACAGCGAAAATCTCAAGCCATAGCTATAGCATGTATCCCTTACCCACTGAATGAACAAGAATGTTGCCAAAACTTGCATAAGCCATAGCCAAAGCATATTGCCCTTAACCAGATGGCCAAACAACTATGTTGCCGAACCTGAAAAGTGTAATAGCCAACATGTTCTCAATAACAACCTGATAGCCTTAAGAACAAGCGTGCTCCCAATAATGACTACACAGCTTAGGAACAAGTGTGCTACCAAAAACCACTAGACAGTTTAGGAACAAGCGTGCTTCCAATAACAACCAGTTAGCATAGGTACAAGCATGCTACCAATAACAACCAGATAGCTTAGGTACAAGCTGGTACCAATAACAACAAGATAGCTTAGGTACAAGATGCTACCAAGAACAACCAGATAGCTTAGGTACAAGCGTGCTACCAATAACAACCAGATAGCTTAGATACGAGCGTGCTACCAATAACAACCAGATAGCTTAGGTACAAGCATGCTACCAATAACAACCAGATAGCTTAGGTACAAGCTGGTACCAATAACAACAAGATAGCTTAGGTACAAGCTGCTACCAATAACAACCAGATAGCTTAGGTACAAGCGTGCTACCAATAACAACCAGATAGCTTAAGTACACGCGTGCTACCAATAACAACAAGATAGCTTAGGTACAAGCTGCTACCAAGAACAACCAGATAGCTTAGGTACAAGCGTGCTATCAATAACAACCAGATAGCTTAGGTACAAGTGTGCTTCCGATAACAACCAGATAGCTTAAGTACAAGCGTGCTTCCAATAACAACCAGATAGCTTAGGGACAAGCGTGCTTCCAATAATAACCAGATAGCTTAGGTACAAGCGTGCTATCAATAACAACCAGATAGATTAGGTACAAGCGTGCTTCCAATAACAACCAGATAGCTTAGGTACAAGCTGGTACCAATAACAACCAGATAGCTTAAGTACAAGCGTGCTACCAATAACAACCAGATAGCTTAGGTACAAGCTGGTACCAATAACAACCAGATAGCTTAGGTACAAGTGTGCTTCCAATAAAAACCAGATAGCTTAGGTACAAGCTGGTACCAATAACAACCAGATAGCTTAGGTACAAATGTGCTTCCAATAACAACCAGATAGCTTAGGTACAAGCGTCCTTCCAATAACAACCAGATAGCTTAGGTACAAGCGTGCTACCAATAATAACCATATAGCTTAGGTACAAGCGTCCTTCCAATAACAACCAGATAGCTTAGGAACAAGCTGGTACCAATAACAACCAGATAGCTTAGGTACAAGCGTGCTTCCAATAACAACCAGATAGCTTAGGTACAAGCGTGCTTCCAATAACAACCAGATAGCTTAGGTACAAGCGTGCTACCAATAACAACCAGATAGCTTAGGTACAAGCTGCTACCAAGAACAACCAGATAGCTTAGGTACAAGCGTGCTACCAAGAACAACCAGATAGCTTAGGTACAAGCGTGCTATCAATAACAAACAGATAGCTTAGGTACAAGCGTGCTACCAATAACAACCAGATAGCTTAGGTACAAGCGTGCTTCCAATAAAAACCAGATAGCTTAGGTACAAGCTAGTACCAATAACAACCAGATAGCTTAGGTACAAGCGTCCTTCCAATAACAACCAGATAGCTTAGGAACAAGCTGGTACCAATAACAACCAGATAGCTTAGGTACAAGCGTGCTTCCAATAACAACCAGATAGCTTAGGTACAAGCTGGTACCAATAACAACCAGATAGCTTAGGTACAAGCGTCCTTCCAATAACAACCAGATAGCTTGGGTACAAGCGTGCTACCAATAACAACCAGATAGCTTAGGAACAAGCTGGTACCAATAACAACCAGATAGCTTAGGTACAAGCGTGCTTCCAATAAAAACCAGATAGCTTAGGTACAAGCTGGTACCAATAACAACCAGATAGCTTAGGTACAAGCGTGCTACCAATAACAACCAGATAGCTTAAGTACAAGTGTGCTTCCAATGTGCTTCCAATAACAACCAGATAGCTTAGGTACAAGCGTGCTTCCAATAACAACCAGATAGCTTAGGTACAAGCGTGCTACCAATAACAACCAGATAGCTTAGGTACAAGCTGCTACCAAGAACAACCAGATAGCTTAGGTACAAGCGTGCTACCAAGAACAACCAGATAGCTTAGGTACAAGCGTGCTATCAATAACAAACAGATAGCTTAGGTACAAGCGTGCTACCAATAACAACCAGATAGCTTAGGTACAAGCGTGCTTCCAATAAAAACCAGATAGCTTAGGTACAAGCTAGTACCAATAACAACCAGATAGCTTAGGTACAAGCGTCCTTCCAATAACAACCAGATAGCTTAGGAACAAGCTGGTACCAATAACAACCAGATAGCTTAGGTACAAGCGTGCTTCCAATAACAACCAGATAGCTTAGGTACAAGCTGGTACCAATAACAACCAGATAGCTTAGGTACAAGCGTCCTTCCAATAACAACCAGATAGCTTGGGTACAAGCGTGCTACCAATAACAACCAGATAGCTTAGGAAGGAACAAGCTGGTACCAATAACAACCAGATAGCTTAGGTACAAGCGTGCTTCCAATAAAAACCAGATAGCTTAAGTACAAGTGTGCTTCCAATGTGCTTCCAATAACAACCAGATAGCTTAGGTACAAGCGTGCTACCAATAACAACCAGATAGCTTAAGTACAAGTGTGCTTCCAATGTGCTTCCAATAACAACCAGATAGCTTAGGTACAAGCGTGCTATCAATAACAACCAGATAGCTTAGGTACAAGCGTGCTACCAATATCAACCAGATAGCTTAGGTACAAGCTGGTATCAATAACAACCAGATAGCTTAGGTACAAGCTGGTACCAATAACAACCAGATAGCTTAGGTACAAGCTGGTACCAATAACAACCAGATAGTTTAGGTACAAGCGTGCTACCAATAATAACCAGATAGCTAAGGTACAAGCGTGCTACCAATAAAGACCATATAGCTTGGGTACAAGCGTGCTTCCAATAACAACCAGATAGTTTAGGTACAAACTGGTACCAGTAACAACCAGATAGCTTAGGTACAAGCGTCCTTCCAATAACAACCAGATAGTTTAGGAACAAACTGTTTAGGATTAAGGATTAGGATTAGGCTGTTGTCCATTACATGATACATTAATTGTAATAAGCTACTACTGAGATTCCCACAAGGATTTCAACATCATATTTGAAATGCTTAAAAAAAAAAAAAAAAAAAAAAATTGCGTTAACTTGTGTTTAAATTCAAACAACACACTGACTAAACCTAATTGGTTCCAGAGCCATTGAACGTCTCTGATTGGTTCGTATGATAATGAACTCGCACCAGAGAGCTTTGTATATCAAATGTGATGTGCGTGCAAATGTTCCTTGAATGTGAATATAAGTCTAAATTTAAACAGCTATGTTATATTGAGCGATCGTGTCTCTTTAGAGCACTTGGAGGAAACCACGCAATTCATATGACTTACATTGGCGATGTTTTTTTTGCGATGAACTTTTTGAAAGGTGAACATCTAGTGAATCGTCTTTCATCGGAGGGACATAAATCTCTTAGATTTCATTAAAATATCTCAGCCTTTCTTTCGAAGATGAACGAAAGTCGTGATGGTTTGGAGCATCTTAAGGGTGAGTGATGACAAAATTCAAATTGTTTTGGGGGAACTATGAAATTAATTAGAAAATATAACGGTATGTTCTTATTTTTACCAGCTTCTGCAAGTGTGTATGTGTCTGGCTTTTAGAACCTCATATGACTTCAGGTAAGATTTGTATTTAATTAATGTTATTTGTCTGTGCCAGTCGTGTTTTTGACACATGCATTGGCAGAAAAAAAAGTCATTATAACATGTACAACATTAACACTCGTTTATTTGCAAAATGAAGTGTATATATTTCTGATTTCCTGAACAATTTGGCTTCATTGTAATGAGGTAAATGATCTTTGGAAAACCATGTTATGAACAAACAATTACTTTATCTTGAGCTGATCACCCAACTGTGGTAGTGTTCGTTGATAGGTGTTTACATTTGTTCAAGCTTGACAACCTTATCGCCTTTATTTTCTAATATATATTTCTCATTACAGAACAAGCCAAAACTGGAGGGGCCGAACAAAGAACAAAGATTAAATTGTTAAATGGGTTGCTTTTAAGAGAGCATACAGCAAAAACTGCTGCTCTGAAACTGCTGAGTCTGGGAAGGTTTTTGACTAAATTATAGACCAGGTACATTGTACTCAGTGTACTGTCATTCTTAAAAATAAAACAAATCATCAATCATCATTTGCCTTTTTGTGTGTGTGTGTGAGAAATATTAACATTTGTTGTTTTTCAGTTCAGCTGCTATAGAAGACAAACTGAAATCTGAGTGCAGAGACATGCAAGATACTCTCGGTTACAATAAACCACAATTATCAACATACCCTGTAATACTCACAGGTTTATCAAATAATATCAAATTATTTATCAAATAATATCAGTGAGTTTGTACATTTTTTTTTGTACTTTTTATTGTGTTTGTAAGTCCTGTTGTTGGGCTTCTTCTAATCGTATGTTCAGTGTAACTCATAGAGTGCTGTACAGTGACGACAAACGAGGATAAGAATGGACACTCATATGTCAAGCTTGATGAGGATATTGTCAAAAGGTAAGCTGAGATGTCAACAAAATTCTAATGAATATCAATGCAAATTATAATACATATATTCAGTCATGGATGCAAAACTGTTATTGGCTAATTTTATATCAATTCTTTTTCCTTTTCACAGATCCTGTGATAAAGCAGTCTTCAAATACTACAGTGTCTGAATTGTAAGCCCTTAGTGGCAGAAAATGCCAGTCGTACTCAAAGAAGTGACCTCGTCCCACCGGCTCCCCCTTGGTCAGTAGTCACTCTACTTCTGCTACAGACTTGCAGGCCGTCTGCTGCGCTCCAACTCTCCACCTCTTTGGCTGTAGTGGGTTCCTTTTTCCCGTCGGGTACACTGCAGTCCTCGGTCACACCGGCATCGCCACAGTCCTTGGGTACTCTGGCTCCACCAACGATGCTCATCGCTGCGGCTGTGCCCAGGTCTCCAGAATGAGTGACAATGTTTAGCTCCATCGGCCCGCCGTCTGTGCCTTCGGATCCACCAGCTCTGTCTCCATCGGTCGGCCCCCAGATGTCAGCAGCCACACCATCTGCATCTTGGCTCCTCCCTCCCTAGACTCTGCTGTGTTGTCAGCACTGGGATGCTCTGGGTCTGTGCCATGTGCCAAACACCATCTAAGCTGCCAGGGCATCATCTAAGCTGCCTCCCATCACCATCCCTTCGCCACATCTTGCTATCATCCTGCACTTTTGCCTCTCATCATCTCCTCATCCACCTCCAAAACCCCCTCCATCCCTCCCTATTCTGTTGCTTGAACTTTATCATCTTCATCTTCAGTCTTTGCGCACACACATCTATTCACTTCTGCACTTTGTTTTTCAGTAAATTTTTATTTATTTATTTTTCAGAAAATTCCTTTGTAATTTTTATTTATTCATTGATGTAAAATTCTGTACTTTTCAGTAATACAGGTATAACTGAAATGTTCTACAAATGGATAAGATAGCTCTGCCATAGCATTTCACTCTTTTTTCATTTATTATAATGTTTTTAGTATAATGCATTAAATGTATTTGAGTATGTTTGTAGCAATACAAATATTCTATAAACATACTTGTATTTCTAGTGCATTTTTAATACATTTAATAGTATGGGTTTTTTTTTTTCACCAGGGTATATATGCTGCTGTACTTTTTTTTTAATGTACTTTAAGAATATTTGTAATGTACACAACAATATATAATACATTAAAGTTTTCTAGATATCAAAGTGTGTATGTGTGTGTATATACTGAAAAAGCAGCTTTATAATATACTAATAGTGTAATGCTAATGCATTTCTAATGAGCTGAAATACAATTGAAATGTACTTGAAGAACATTAAAACGATGCTTCAAATATACTCTTAACTGTAGTTCATGAAGTATTAAAAGTACATTTTAAATGTGTTTTAAGAAATACACTTAAATTGCACTAAATATACTTAAAGTGGTTCCAAATTAACACAATTACAATATATTAAATATATTGCAAATAGATTAAAATTGAACTTAAACATATCTTAAAATACACTTAATATACTTAAAGTTGTTTCAAAATAATACATTTAATATGCACTTAGTATAGTATAATTTAAATATATTAAGTGTGTCTGAAAAAGCACAATTATATATATTTCTTTGTCACCTGGGAGGCCAATCCCTTGAATGTGAATCTCAAGAGCTGTTTGTGATTGCGGGCTATCTGAATGTGAAAGTACGCGTCTTTCAGATCCATTGATAGAAAGCAGTCCTCAGGACCTGTCCGCATGAGGATCTGTTTCAGAGTTAACATCTTGAATGGCCATCTCATAAGAGAGTGATTCAAATGCCTGAGATCAAGAATGGGTCTGAGCCTGCCGTCTTTCTTGGGAACGTAGAAGTAGCGGTTGTAAAAGCCTGACTCACTGTTCATTGGAGGAACCATTTCCACGGCTCCTCTTGCGAGCAGTGTTTGTACTTTGGACCGGAGAACATGAGTATCATTGTCCAGTACCAAAGTTTGTATGCTACCTCTGAAGCGAGGTGGTCTGCGAGTGAATTGAAGCAAGTAGCCACATTATATGGTTTTTGTAACCCATCTTGACACATCCAGGATAGCTTTCCAAGCCTGAAGCCGGGTGGCAAGGGGTTCTAATTTTACAAATAGCAGTTTGCCGCAGTTTTCCCACAGGCTACATTCAGCTTGAACAATTAAAACTTTCATAACCATAATTGTCCATCATAACTGACATATTTATACATAAAATCCGAAATTTGTACAATTGTAAACAGCACACTTCAAATTAACATATCTGCACACTTGTAAATAACATCTGTACATTCATTTAAACAATTATAATATTTTTTTCTATACTTCTACTTCTGTATATAGTGCATTATTTAATATTCAGTTTTTCTTATATTAGTGTTATATTCCATCTCTACTGTGTTGTTCCTATGCATGTCTGCACTATGTCTGTACTTTCTTCTGCACTGGAAGCTCCTGTCATCAAGTCAAATTCCTTGTGTGTGTAAACATACTTGGTAATAAAGCTCTTTCTGACTTCTCACTTCTGACTTGCCACACGGGGACGGGGAACTTGCATTTGTAGAAAGGAGATTTGCTTGTTTGAGAATGTGGGTTTGCTATCACAACGGTAGTTTGCTTGGGCGCGTGCTGAATGAGAAGGATGTGCCTGGCTTGAATAGAGCAAAAAGATAAGGGAATCAATTTATTGGAAGAAATATACTTTTTAAGAGCTGAAGAGCTGATAAAATGTAGAAACTGTAACTTGAATGCAATGTAAGTTGCTTTGGATAAAAGCGTCTGCTAAATGCATAAATGTAAATGTAAATGTTTTAAAATAAATTCCTACAGACAACACCCTTGAAGGGGTTTTTACAGTGTAGAGCTTCCATCGCTTAGTGCTAAACAAGAATGACTAAAATAAAGACACCTGTAAAATGACAAATACCATGTCATTTATTTAAAGTGCATTTTTATACTGATTTTAAAGTAAATCATGGTTTCCAGTTTAAACCTGTTTGGTACAGTTTGGCTAAAAGCAAATAATATCCACACAGAAGAAAAAAAATGAAAAGAAACAATTATGTTGTTTAAATAATATTTTACTGAATTTACACAAATTATTGAGGTTATTTATTTATTTTGTTCATTTTAATAATAATAATAATAATAATAATAATAAAAATGACCTACATTAAGTAACATTTTGGCTTATATTTGAGGAACATATATTGATTAAGAATATGTTTTTTTAATAATAAATAATATTTTTACTTTATATAAATATATATTTTTTATCTTTGGGAAAATAAATAGTTTTGATTAATGTGAAATTAAAATATCCATTTAATTTAAATTAAATTTAAGTTGAACCAAACCATAAATATGATTTCAGAATTCAGTTCAGCTCTGTCATTCAGCTGATATAGTCTGAACTACTGCTTTCACACCTGCAGGATCATTTCAGTTAAGAAGAATAAGGTGAACATGCAGCCCATTTACATCCAGACTAATGAATGCCACTAAATATCAGACATACTGAACACTGGGATGAATCTTCTTTTGTTATCTTGCGATTCCTGAATGACAGAGTATTATTTACTTCTTCTTCTTCTTCCTCTTTTTTTTTTTTTTGTAAAATTTTAGGGCACAATTGATGTTTCTATGCTTCTGATTTTTGTGAATTGCAGTGTGTTCATTCTGCTGATCTCCATTAGTGCTGCAACTCACTTAGAGTTGGAGCACTAATGGAGATCAGCAGAATGAACACACAGACTCATGCTTTGAATTAATGTCATATTTTCTACATCAGCTGGATGTTCAGCTGTCCTCAGATCAGCATGTTATTGCTCTCAGTGTGTCTATCTAATGAAAGTCACTGACTGACATGGCAAAAAAAAAAAAAAAAAAAATATATATATATATATATATATATATATATATATATATATATCTTCAAATATATTGCAATATGTACTCGAAGGGGCAAAAAAAAAAAAAAAAAAAATTGGTCTAAAAACACAGATCATTCTGCAGCTTCTGTTTAGCAACAGAAATCATTCATATGCAGCAGAGGGAATAAAAACAGACTTGTCTGCGTTCATGTCACGTATTTCAGACCGCTGCAGTGACAGCTCTATTCATAGCATCTCTTAAGTGCATCATTTGAACCTGTTGATCTGAATTTACAGGGTAGATGAGGCAGGTTTAAGAACAGGTGACAAGCGCAGACTGATACAATGTTCTCATACACCTGAATACATATATCAATATCACATCAGTGACTGAGTTTCATGAGTGAGCAATGAAGCCTCTGGATCATCAGTGCAGAAAAATCAACTGAAAGCTTCTGCTTGAACACTGGGTTAGACAAATAGTGTGGATTTCAGTGCAAAACTGACATTTCGTTTTAGTTTTAATGAACTTGTTGTTCACAAAGTAATGTGAGGCACAGTGACAGAAGTTCCTCTTGTGTGATTTTTGCATGACGGTACTTTTATTCCAACATGTGGAAAAGAGTCTTAATACAGAATGAGTATAAATGTTCAACAGGTGTAGTTTAATCATTTAACAAAAGAGAGTATTACATGTTGAAAAATATGCAACAGGTAACACTTTATTTTTTAGTGACATGTTACATGTACTTACTATCGTAATAACATTAATATAACATGTACTTACTATAGTAATAACATGTACTTACTATCGTAATAAATTCTGCATAATCACAAGCAATTAATCCTAAACCAAAGTCTATTATCAACATGTAGTTAATTAGTATTACTCAGTATTATTTGTGTAATCATGCTGTAACCACATCACCTTAGAAGAAAATCTAACAAATCATCAAATGTTAACTTATCTGACCTGAAGTCATGGTGACCTATACATGATACATATTTCCATAGTGACTAATTGATTAAATTTCACATATTTATTTTTGGTAACTCTTTATTTTACAGTGTTCTTTTTACACATTACGTGTACGTAGCCTACTATAAAATAGTAAATTATGTATAATTTCAAGCAACTAACCCTAAACCAGACCCTAACCTTAAAGTACATTAATATTAATCAGTACTTTATTGTGCAATAACGTCAATTTAAGTGCAATAACTTCATCTAAAAATAAAGGGTTGCACTTTATTTTAAGGTGTCCTTGTTCCAGTGTAATTATACATTTAAGTACTGAGTAATATTAATTAATTACATGTTCTTACTATATGGTTAGGATTAGGATTAGGGTTTGGTTTAGGGGTACTTGCATGTAATTATACATAATTTATTGTTATTAAATAGTAAGTACATGTAACGTGTAACAAGGACACCTTAAAATAAAGTGTTACCAATAAATTAAATTTTGATTTATTTTCATATTTCATTTATTTCCATTACATGTAACTAGTTACTTCCCAACACTGTCCCTAAGTCTATTAACCACCCATGTAGTTCATTAGAATTCCTCTGTAATTACACTGTAAAAAGCGTCACCTTAAAATGAAGTGTAATATCGATGCTATTATAAATAATCAAATATAATTTATCGGATCTGAAGTCATGGTGAATTACATGACACACACTGTCATATTGAATTATTGATTTTTTTTTTGGCAACACTTTATTTTACTTACACTTTACATGTACTTCCTATAATAACAAAAATCTTAAATCTTGATTTATCGTCATTCTTTGGTTCAAGGATGCGATGCAACTGAACTCATGTAGGTCATAAATTCTGAATGCTCCCTAGTGCAAACACATCCTAATGCATTTCATGGCATGCAGTGATTTACACTCTTCACGTGTCTGATTTCCTGATGCTCAGCGCGTGAGATCCGCGTTCGCTCTTGTCAATCAGCAGAATAATCGCGTTGCGCACCGCGCAGGCGTGATCCAGTCTGAGCCGCGCAGCTCGAGGCCAGTCGCTCTACCTCTCCGCAGGACATGCCCTCCGAGCCTCTGCCGCTCCGGTCCTCCGCGTGAATGGCCCCGCGCCATGGACGAAATGCCGTTCCAGAAAGTCAAGACGCGGCGCAGGAGGAGCCACTGCCCGCCCGGAGTCATCGCCTGCGAGGACGAGTTCGACTGCAAGGAGCTGGAGTCGCTCTTCCAGAGCTACACCCTGAGGCTGGATCAGACCTGCACGCTGAAGGCGCTGAGCGTGCTGCTCCTGCTGTCCTCCAGCCTCAGCCTGCTGGAGCTGCTGCTGTCCGGCTCGAGCCTGACCGTCGTCAAGGGCTCGAACCCCGTGCACTTCGTCGTCTTCATCTCGCTCTTCATCGTCACCAACGTCAAGTACCTGCAGGTGAGCCAGCTGCAGCAGATCGCGCACCTCAGCCTGCTCTTCTGCTTCAGCTTCGCGCTGCTGTGCTGCCCGTTCCCGCAGGCGGCCGCGGCTCCAGAGCAGGGCGTGTGGCAGCTGCTGCTGCTGATGTTCGTGGCGTACGCGCTGCTGCCGGTGCGCACGCTGCTCGCGCTGCTGTTCGGGCTGCTGCTGTCCCTGGCGCACACCATCATCGCGGCGACTTCAGTGACCGCCAAGACGCAGCGGCTGTGGAGAGCGGTGAGTTCAGCACTGGACAGCGGTCAGCAGACTCACATATGTGACCACAAAACCAGTCCTAAGGGTTAGTTTTTGAAACTGAGATTTACACATCATACAAGCCATAGTGTATCTGATCAGCAAGTTCTTATTAATGAGTGTGAAGAAAAGTTTTGAAAGTTACCTTGTTACTACGGCATTTACCCTTTTTTATTAATTAAAACATTTTAGAAGTTCTTTGAAATTTGAAATTACACATGAACCACACACACACACACACACACACACACACACACACACACACACACACACACACACACACACTATATTGCCAAAAGTATTGGGTCACCTCCTTCTAATGAACAGGTTTGACTACTTTAGTAATTTCCATGAGTACAAATCTTAATGTTTAAGCATATAATGATATTCTAGAGAATTGTGTGTTTCTAATTTTAAAGCAACAGTTTGGACAGGACCCTTTTCTATTCTAACATGACAATGTCTCTGTGTATAAGGCAAGGTTAAAAAAAAAATGATTGATTGAGTCAGTGTGGAAGAACTTGACTGGTTGAACACCTCTGGTGTGACTTTAAATTCAGACCTTGATCCAAAAACTCATCACCAAACACCAATGACTTGTACAAAAGTTTTCTGACACTTATATAACATCATAGATAATTTTACAAAAAGTATTTTTCAAAGCAAAAAATAATAAATCCCGCACACTATTCGTACTTGCAAATGTATCAAAATATGAATTTATTCACTTCACAATGTTTGGGTCCATGACCTTCATCAGGCATATCAGCCTGGCATATCAAAGTATTTTTGACACCTAATGTTGCTCCATACATAACCGGGTCAAAATGATCTAAACACAAACCTGTAACAATTTTTTAAATTATTATAGCTCTTAAAAAAATGTGTAATTGACATTCTGAACACATTTGCACAGGTTCATTTCCTCATGTGTCACCAGTAAAAGGACTTGAACCATTTAACTCAAGTAAATGTTACTACATGAATCATACTTCAGATTAATTAGTGCAATAATTTCTGCAACTAAAGAGAATAAAATAAATAACAAAGCTATCTAAAGGACTGAAAGTGAAAAATCTCTAAAGAATAGGACATCACGTATCATTAATGCTTTCCAGAAACTTTCCAAATCATTCAAAACATTTGTTTGTCATTTAGTGTGCTCTTTTTTTTTCTTTTCTTTTTTTTTTTTTTTTTTGTAAATGCATCCACTTCATCCACTTTATTGCAGTCAGGCTGATTTTACACAGAAATAGTGTTCCTGTCAATCACCTTTCTGAAAGTTTAAATCTTTAATAACTTCTGTTGAATGTGTTTCATTATGGTGCAGGATAGAAAGTGGAGGGAAAGTAACAGATCAGATTAACAGTCGGTTTAACATGAGCGTTAAGACACACAGAATGCATGCATGAGAAGTACATGTGCTGCATGCTCTTATCTGAAAGTCTTCAGCAGTGGTTCTGACAGACCAGAACTCTTCTGTGCCGTCCAGAGTGTGTTTGAGGTCCAGAGCCGCCCCAGAGACCAGCAGCAGAGCGGCTCTATGTAGGACGCCTCTGAACAGAGACCAGACACACTTCTGAAGCTATTTTAGCACAGAAATGAAGACGCTCCATACAGATGATCTGGACAGGACTCTCAGACTGTGTTAGGTGTGCCGTTAGGGTTAGAGATCAGCACTGTGTGAAGATCACACGATCCGTCTCCTGCAATGTGAGACACACTCAAATATTATTTAATGTTAGTGAATCAACCTGACAAAACTCATTTTAATGAGTAGAAATAGCTCTTGAAGGTATCAATCGCAGGTCACGGCTCTTTCCAGTGTTTGTATGTCGGTGTAATGCTGCAGCGTCACTCATTCCTGAACACTGATGCTTCATTTCTCTGTAGGTCTGAATCACACTCTGCACATGCTCAGATTCACCATTCTGAAACGTTTCAGAGCACATTGTATGACAGACAAACGGACATTAACATAATGTGTGTTAAGTTGTGGTCAGCATTATCCATGCATTTGGGAATTTCGCATGAGAGCAAAGCTTTCCACACACTGATTTTGTGTTAAATTTACTTGGTCATGCAAATTTGCTGCACTGACCAATAGAAAGCTGCTTCATTTCATACATTTTTTGCTTCATACATCACTATACTATTCACAGTAGCACTTTAGGCTAGTTGCTTATTAGCATGCATATCACGAGCATATTGACTGTTTATAAAGCACACACTGTAAAAAATAAATGTAATTTTAACTGTAAAATTTTGTAAAAACGCTATGGAAAAAAACTAAATAAAACAACTGTTAATAGTAAGTTCCCGTACTATATACAGGGAAAAACTGTAAAAAATCTAACCAGACATTTCATGTAATTTTACAGTAAAATGCTGTTAATTGTACAGTTTTTAGATGTAAAAAATAACAAATCAATGTATTATTTACAGTCAAAAACTGTAATCTGATATTCCCAGAATTCCCTGCGTAACACTCCACATTTGAAAGTATTTTGTTTAAATAATCATGTTTTTTAATAGTTTTTATTATCAGTTATGTACGTTTGGGCTTTTTGTCACATCTTCTGTTGTTTAATGAATGTTTATTGCATTATTTAAGTGTCACGTGTGTCACCGTGATGGTGTTTTGTGTTTGCATGAATGACTTCAGCTTGTGCTGAAGCTATCTGTGATGAGCTTTGGTTCTTCATGTGGATTTCTCTTTTACCACCTGCATTATTATGGTGGTTGTCAGTATGTTAAAGGTACAAAACAGATTTTAATAGCAGTGTGCAATGTTGAATTTACTGGTTTACATTCAAATTTTCTTGTTTGTAAAATACAGTTTTATACTGTAAAATTGAAATTTTTGGCCGTAAATGACTTTACAGTTTTTCTGTATTTTATAACAAAATTATTCTGGCAACCACAGCTGCCAAAAATCTTTTGTAAAAACTAGAGATTTTATTTATTTATTTATTTATTTTTTTACAGTGCAAATAAATGCCTTATTCTGAATGGCCATATTTTAGATCCTTTAATCCACACCATACCTAAACTTAACAACTACCTTACTAACTATTAATAAGCAGCAAATAAGGAGTTTGTTGAGGCAAAATTCATAGTCATAGGCAATAACCTGCCCAATTTTCTCTCATATGAGCATGTTTAGATTGTCTTACAGAGATGCTGTAGGCGTTCAGTTTCTTCTCTCAGATCAACTACATCATGATGGAACAGCAGAATCTTGCTGAGCAAGTTACTTTCAGTTAGTTGATGTTTGCGTGAGCTAATGGAAGTATGCTTTTAAATCAGTGTAAATGGGTAGTTTTGATTGTTTTATTCTGGAATGAGAGCAGGTTGAATGAGTATGTGGGGCTGAGCGCTTGTAGTGTGTTGCCAAATCTTCATGCGTGTGTTTGTGTACTCGCGTGACAAATACTTCTGTTCTTATCCTGATGCCTTCACAAAAAAGACTGTTCATGCACGTTTTGCTTTGAAAAACACAGGCCAGTGTAATAGGGGGAAAATGCCAGGTCTCAAGAGGTGTTTCTTTTTTTAAAAACAAAAAAACATTTCAATTTGAGCACCATGTATTTAGAATGTTGTGTCATATGTGAGACGCTGCAAAAGATGTGAGATGTGAGTGCAATGGTCAAAGATGTTCATCTAGCACTTGTTTACATAGAAAAACAATGGAAAAGAATGGATGAATGCGCTCCATGAAAAGTCATGTGAAGGCACACTTCCCTCTCCTCCACTCACTTCAGACCTGTTGGTCTGTTTGTATGTAAATGAGTGAGTTTCCAGCATGTGAGAGAGAGTAAGGCCGGCTAAATAAAGGCTCTGCATGTGCGCGTGTCCTCTGACGAATCTAATCCAATAAAGAGCAGATAGACTCACGTCCCTGAACCCAAACCAGCTCTGACCTCGCTGAGGAGGACAAACACACGTCAGAAGAGTGACTAGACAAACTAAACCACATGTACTGGGGTTCACGTCAAGCCCGACTGACACAAGTACACAAACTGTGCATAAAGCTGTTCTAGTGTCAGAACAGCTGTGATGGAAATGAAAGGACAGTCGGAATGTAAAAACACTTTCTAGCAGAAAGTCATTTATACTGTAAACACAACTAAACTATATCCATTCATCAGTCATATGACACACTCTAAAAAATGCTGGGTTAAAAACAATCCAAGTTGGGTTAAATATGGGCAAACTCAGCGGCTGGGTTATTTAACCCAATGTTTAACCTGCTGGGTAGTTTTATTTAACTCAACTTTAAACTTTGTTTAAAAATGACTGTATTTCTTGCTTAAAATGAATCCAAAATAGGTTGGAAATGAACATTTATTAATACGTCTAATAAATGAACATTTATTAATCATTTTAATAAATAATAATGAATTAATAAACATTTATTAACTTGCTTATTAATAAATATTCACCTTTTGATTATTACTAATGCCTCTAGTAATTAAGTGTCTGATTTTTAATTTCCAAACTATTTTTGGTTCATTTAAACCAGCCATATACTACTTTTTAAACAATAGTTGAGTTAAATAAATCTACCCAGCAGGTTGGTCAAACATTTAACCCAACCAATAGCTGCGTTTGTTTTTAACCCAGCATTTTTTAGAGTGTACTATAGCCGTACAGACAGCAGCGATCTATAGTCATCATTTATATTAAAGCAGTCTCTCAGAAGCTTATATCCTGTCAGCATGTATTGTAATCACTGATTATCATTCAGTATTTGGTTTCAGCTGTTGTGTTTTCCAGCTGGTTGCAAACACGCTGCTGTTCACGAGTGTGAATCTATCGGGTCTGTTCGTGCGGATCCTGACGGAGAGAGCGCAGCGCAAAGCCTTTCTGCAGGCCCGAAACTGCATCGAGGAGAGACTGCGCATGGAGGACGAGAACGAGAAACAGGTCACAGTCATAAGATATATACAAGAAACACAATGAAAACTTCAGCTGATTGCTTTATATAGAATTAACCTCTTTTTGAGTTGACAACTTCTAATGAAATCATGTTCAACCAGGTGAGAGAAAGTTAATTTATAGCATAAACACTTTTTTCAGTTCATTACTCAGAAGTGTTATGTTGTTCTAACTGAGTGATGCCATTGGAACTAATCAATCTGATCTAGTTCTGTTAAACTGTCAAACACAGCAGCATTAAATAGCAAGTCTTTCCTTTCATTAAAAATGCATCAAAATACACTCAATTTCAACATTTGCTCTCCTCATCCGGTGCTTTGAAAAGCTTGCTGGGAACTAGAAATCCACAGCCTGATTTCCAAAGTTAACTTTTTTCTTCTTTTCTTTTTTTAAATTAAAACCAATTAACACAGAAGCTTACATTTGAATTATAAACAATACTAAGTTAATGTAATGATCAATAATATCACATGAGTTTCACACATTTAGAGCATGAAAATTTCCAAAACCACGTTTCTTGTGCGTTTCATACGTGTTTCATATATTTCACATGCGATTTTAACGTGATTGCATATGTGAAGTTCATGCGCTTTGTCTGTAAGTGTAATAGAACTGTTTATAACTTAAACTGTTTAATTAAATCAATAAATTACAATTTTAAAACTTGCAAACATGCATTAATTAAATTTATGGTAAGAGGTCCCCTGAATATCATTGTAGAGTGTGTAACATGAATGTATTTCCTGATAAAGGCTCGTTCTGTTCTTGCTGTCTCATGTCTGATGAGGATGATGATGATGATGATGATGATGATGATTGCAGGAGCGTCTGCTGATGAGTCTGCTGCCCAGAAACGTGGCCATGGAGATGAAGGAGGACTTCCTGAAACCTCCAGAGAGGATCTTCCACAAGATTTACATCCAGCGGCACGACAACGTCAGGTAACACTGACTGATACACTCTATTTACAGAGTTAGTGTAAATGCAGTGGTTTACTGTTAATAGAGGAACTGCTTCAGTGGCTGTACTGGTCACGGATGCTGTTTGAGCAGGAATCTTGATATTTATCTACTCTTTCACAAGTAAATCTATAAAACTCTCCAACTGATATCAGGGCTGCCAGCTCTCTGTTCTCACACACTCACACCACACGTCCGGTCAAACGCAAACCTGTTTTGTTCAGATTGGCTAAAAGCAAGTAACACTCACATCGAGAAAAAAAAAAAAAAAAAGAAAAGAAATTGTTTATATTGTGTTTTAGAATGTTAATGAACACATATTGTCTGAATTTACTGACCGCAGAATATCTGGGTGTTTGTTATTCTGGGTGTTTGTATTTGTAGTACAAGTCAAGTCAAATAAAGTCACATTTATTATAGAACTTTATACAATAGAGTTTATTTTAATGCTGCTTCATAGAAATAAACAGGAACATAAGAGAATCAGAATACAACAGAAACAATGTGTGTATTTTAAAAGACATCACACTAATAAACATTAAAGTCTTTTGAAAGTTGTCTTTATTAGTCAGTACTAATTAAACATTAGTAAGAACTAAATTATACATTGACTAACAAAATGTTTTAAATTTATCTTAAAGTCTTAAAAAGCCTCTCTCTCTCTCTCTCTATATATATTAACCTACATTAGAAAAATCTGAAGAAAATATGTTAAGTATGGTCTTTATAATTAATATTTTTTTTTCTTTATTTGAAAGTTTTTGTTATTGACAACTTCTGACAATATTAAATAAAAATGTAAGGGTTGAACCAAGCTTTATCAAATAAATTTGGCTGTAACAAATTAGAATATATTTTAACTTGGTCCAAAGCATCATTTTTGTGAGTACAGATTGACAGGATCACTGGACGGCTCTTCAGTCTGGTGTTGTCTGTTTTTTTGTTTGTGTCCGGCCGCGTCTCTAGAGTGTTTGTAACTGTCCTCGTTGTTTCTCATTGCGTCTTTAGTGCTTTCTAGTTGATTCAGTGAGTTTATTACTTCTGTTCGTTGGATGACATTGTCTGGTCTTGTTCTGGATTGAATTATTATGTGTGAATTATTGCACTCAGTGCTTCAGTCTTAAACCCAGAGTTGAGTTTGATCAGGGCTAATCTGCATGTTACTGGATATTACATCTATGAAGAATACTGACTCATAGGAGTATTGAGTAGACATGTAATAGTGAATGTCACTGTAGAACTCACGAGACATAATTAGCTAAATGACTTTCAGCCGCTCACCAGCCTGACGTGAGTTTGCTTGCTTTTAAACCCCTGAACTGGACTGTTGGACCTTTAGCCAACATGAAATCTGATTAATATATCGGTTTCACTGCGCTGATAGTTGCCTTTTGAACTATTGGTTATCAGTAAAAATCAGTGGCAACAGCTGCTGATAGTTAGCTTTATTCATCTGTGTTTCTCAGTAGCTGAATGACCGTATAACATCAGCCTCAAAAATATACAGATACAAAATTAACACAGTGGCATTTGAAAAAAAAAAAAAAAAAAAAATATATATATATATAT